>OZ024821.1:25882245-27309745 GCA_964016985.1 Anodontia alba
AAGCAACATATAGATTAACAGTCATATATATGTATACCATGTTTATATTGGCTAATTGTGAATGTTGATATTGTTAACTCTTTCACTGCCATAGGCGATGATAATAGGTTTTTGCAAACAGCGTAGATCCAGATGAGACGGCTCATAATAGGATCTACGCTGTTTGACATTCAGTCTTTCAACTTTACATATAAACTTATTTCCAACTGATAGTTTGTTTAAAAATAAAAATAAAAAAAAAAGTAGACCACAAATGTCTGAAATTTGGCGCTGAAAGAGTTAATTTCAAATACAGTCGAACTTTAGTGGCTTGCCCCAAATATCATTGGGACCATAGACATTTGTTCTAGACACGAGTAGTTAGAGCCAGAGCGCCAATGGTGATAATTTTGGGATGTCTTTTCGATCTTCTATAAAATGATGTATGTTGAGTTACTCATTACAATAGCCCCGATGAGGTGATTCTAATGAGTATGAGTACACACGACATATATTTTCATGATAAATACGAAAATTTCACTAAACTATCCCTAAATATTTTTTTCTTGAGCTATCAGAAGAATTTCACAGGAACTCAAAAGTTACACACAATTGGTGTTCGGGTCATTGATGTTACATTTTATAGACCTATTAAAATGTGATTGTTTTTATCCGGGCTACTAACCACATGATTACAATATTATGCCACGTAACCCAAAATCGTGGATTGCAAAAACATTTCCGGTTCCATTCATACCAATGGAGTCAAGCAAAATTTTACTTGGCAAATAAATGACTTTTTGTTGATATTTAATCGTAAATTTTATCTAGTGTTTTGAAATACAGGTTTAAGAAGCAATCTGACTGTATTTCCTAAGACAAATACCACTGTTTCAACATATTTTTCTGATATCGGCAGGCACGCGCGCAACCGTATTATTGCTTTATGGTGACCATTTTTACGCCTAGTTTTAGCTACTATATATTGTCAAAATATATATTAATATTTCTGGTTATGACACTTAAATGATCACTTGATGAGATTCTTTTCTGAAAAGAAATTTTTGACGAATGAAAATGTTTTATTTTTCTGAATAAACATCGGCAATTATACTGTCCGGCAAACGTAAACAGTAACTTTCTGCGAGGCTAGAACGTACTCTGCGTTTAAGACCGTGAGGTTTCGAATGATGTTTATTGTGTGACGTAGTGTTTTTTAAAAAGGTCTATTGTGTTCTGTAATAATAGTACTGAAATAACGCTGGTATAGTAGAAAGCTTAATCAAATTTGTAGCTCTAGAAGGGGAGTGGATATAGTTGCAGGGGAGGTAACTGTCCTTGTCTCCATTCTGAAACAGGGTCTACTCTAAAAGGAAAAAAAATGTGCTCCCAATGGGAGCAAATTCTTTGCTTTTAGAGTAGACGGCTCTACAAAAGAACTTGGTTTGCAGAAAAGCAAACATGAAGTCACAAAAGTCATCTCCCTTGTAAAGAATGACAGGAAATCAACCAAGTTTATCAAACCTCCCTGACAAAGTAAACAGACCGTAAAATGCAGGTTATTATTCCAAATTGTTCTTGCAAAAACAGTCTTGATAAAATGTTGAGAAATAAGGTCACATTAGCTTGATGGTTACTGCAAATCAATATAGTTTGAAGAAATCAGATTTTAATCATAATCAAGAGTACAAAATCGGCGAACGAATATGAATATCAATACTACAGTATTACGCGCGCACAAAAGCTACAGCGCTGGGTAAAAAGTGTAACCCGAGCTATGGTCCTACTAAGCACCGAAAAGGACCTGTTCCACCGAACTTGTGGAGCGATCCGCAAGTGGACAGATAAACGGACAGAAAATCGAAGGTTGTATCGCATCTGCTAAGCAAAGAGCCGCTTCTGCCAAGCCACGTGTTTGTTCAGGAAAAATAAGGCTTGAAATTTCATGTGAATCGTCTGCTAAGCAGGCGATTCACATGAAATTCCAAACCTTTTTGCTCGGAAAAATAAAAACAAAATGTATTTTAGCATGCCGATGTCATACGTGTAGCATTTCTGTTTATGGAACTTAAATGAGTTTTTGTTTTGATAATAAGGATGAACAGGCTGACTGCACATCCGCCATCTTGATTTATCTTGGAGGTGCATGCTTCGGATTTTATCCTTATGGTTTAATCATATTTCGATGGGAAAATCTCACAACCTAGCCGAGAAAATTCATAATCAACCACATTCTGGTGCTGAACACTATCATTTCTAGAAGTTTTTTATTGGAGTTTTTGAAGAACATTCAGATTATCGAGTTAGTTTAATTGAAAGTTGGTGGATTTTGGTAAGCTGTCAACGAAAACAACCGACACTTACACCTCGTACATATGGCGTAGGTGGCGCTGCAGATAGCTGTTTATGGTTTCTTTCGACTGAAGAATTCCGATCGAGCCAATACAGTAGTTATCCTTTTTCAATTATTCGACTTTTGATATTCCCATTCATTAGTTCTGAATATACCAGAGGCGGATTCAGAGGAGGTCGGGAGGGGGATGTGGTCAGTCGATCCATCCTTTGAGTCAAAACTTCATTTTCATGGGAAATTCTGGATACATTTGATGAATTTGGGACACTCTTCTGTATACTTCTCTTCGACAAGTCCATTTTAGTACTTGTGAATGAGTGTAGAATTGCTGGGTGAGTGGCAAACAGTGTAAACCTTGATCAGACGCCGCGTTCTGTGGCGTCTGATCTGGGTCTACACTGTTTTCTCAGGGCTGTCTGTCCCAACACATGGAGTAAATACGGTACTATGATTAAATCGAACCCTCTCAGAAATCCTCCTGGATACGCCCCCTGTGTAATATTCTTATAAATTTCACTGGACACAAATAAAATATAGATCTCTATATGAGATTATTGAATCACTGTAGTAATTTATTTAAAAATAAATATGCCTTACTTAAATCTAGTTTCAGCCTTCTTTCTTGAAATTCCATAATTTCTTGGTGCATTTTATAAATTGTCTTCAGCACTTCTTGTTTCACCTGAAATTTGTTCAACCAACATAATAACAGGAAATGTATATATGGTTAATTTTTGTTTGTTTGTGTTGATGTTTTACGGCCGAGTCAACCCATTGGAGTCATGTCGAGCGCGGTCAGTTTACCTAACCACACATTTTCCTGGGCAGGCGTAGTCCTCTAGGCGGTTCACCAATACTTGTGCACATTCCTTTACCAGAAACTGACAACTGCCCTTCTTGAATCAAAGGAAGGGTGAGAATGACCGTAGAAAATAGAAAGAATGTTGCCGGACCCGGCGGGGGTCGAACCCGCGGCCTCCTGATCTCTAGTTGCATGCGTAACCCTTAAAGTGTGCAGCAACCTTATAGCATTGATATTGTTCATCTGCTTTTTTTTTTTCGTTTGTTTGTTTGTTTTTGTCGTTTTTATGGTTGTTGTTTTTCTTGTTGTTGTTTTGTTGTTGTTGTTGTTGCTGTTGTTGTTGTTTGCTCTTTTTTCTTTCAGAGAAATTAAGACGACATTTTATGATTCACATGTAATGTCAAGAAATTCAAAGTGTCGTCTGTTGAAGTTAATTGGTTAACACTGCTTGATATTATACTTAATACCTTCACGACTGTTTAATTTAACTTATACATACTATAACATTCGTATATGCATTGTTTTTGTTTTTGGTTTCCATTTTTCAGTCTTTTTCTTATGAAAACGATACCTATCGTTACTGTGAACACGACGCCCCAGATAAGTCTGTACATCCACGCAATCTGTCAAGGCATTCTCTATTGTAGTCGATACATTCTGCAGTATCCAATGATTTTGTAAGCGGACAACGAAGGTTGTGATCAGACTGCGCGCTGACCGATCAAAGGAGCAGTTTGATCAGGATCTACATTCTTTGCTCAGTCACTGACCAAAAGTTTAGGGTAAAGACGGTAAATTTAAATCATAGGAAGAATGGTAACGTCGTGAAAACAAAAATAGCCTTAACATAAATAATGATCCAGCGCATGACATAATACCTGTGTGACTAGCAAAGACTAAGGTCAGCCTGTACATCCACCCAGTATAGCAAGGCTCTCGTTCATCCATCTTTGGATAGCCCGGAGGATGTAGAAGGGGTCCAAAAAAATAGGCTTTGACATTTAGTATATAAATATCAAAGCCTATTTCCTAGGTAGACAACTGGCGTGAAATGCCAAAAAGAAATAGAAAATAGTAAAAAATCAAATTGTTGTCTGCTGAATTTTTGTTGCACAGTATGCTAAGCATTCAAGCGCTAATCACAACTGCAGCAGACGACATTTTGATTTTTTACTATTTTCTATTTCTTTATTGTATTTTAGAGAAAAAAAGGCTGAACAGTTCATGAGAATAAAATGCCAAGTCTTATTTTCTCTAAGAAATAAAAAAACAAGATGCCCATGGGCCACGATTCGTTCATCTGAATAAAACAGCCATAGCATATCTGCAGATGCATGCAACATTCTTCCAGTATTGGTACAGTATTGTGTTGGGGTTTAACGACACATCAACCTTTGTGGCTCTTTTTGTGTCGTCTCCCAGAGAAAAGAAGAAAAGAGATAGAAGAGGTAGTAGATGAGATGAAAGAGAGGGACAGGGGAGAAAGAGGAATAGGAATAAAAGTGGAAAAAAACTGAAGAAATACATATTTCCCCTCTACGCTAACCGGCTACAAGGCTAGCAAGCCTTGCCCAACTGTAAGCCAATATCAGTTGGACGGTCAGGTGACGTTAAGATACTCGACTCCTTCACCACACTCAACCACCCCTATTGGCACAGTAACTAATCAAAATAGTGATTTGTCTTAATGCTAGGTTAACTTTAAGTTTCCGGAGACCGCGGCAGGCCCGTTTGCCCTAAACGTAGTGCGCTGTGGGATCTTGGCCATTTTTTCTCTGTATTCAAGTTTTGTTAGGGGGTGACGGGGGTTGCTGAGTCCGAGAATCACTACTACGGATGCCAGCACGTTCCCTTTCGGCCCGTCACGTTCTCATGGGGTCCCTCACGTTTCTCACGTTCTGATTAAGGTCTAACATGCTTTTACGTCCTGTTAAGGCTTTCTACGGATGAAACGTAGACGCAGGGCAGCTTTGGAGCACGTTTGTGCCCACGGTATAAAAAGAAGGCCTCCCAAGCATTAGTTATCATTGTATCCTGAGACTTCGACGAGACAACATTATGAATGCCGAAGATGAAGGTTTTGTGTTTGTATGTTTGCTGGGTGCATACATCCAGTACTTGCGTCAGCATCAAGAATACCAGCAGCAGTTGGAGAGAGGGAAGGTCAGAGTACAGCAGGCAGGAAGAAGGCAGATGAGAAGGCCAAGGTCCATGTGGGTGCGCGAATGGTTATTGGAAGACACGGTTCCGCTCTGCCCTACCACCTGAATTGAAGATGTCAGTGACCGAGACATCTTGCCACTGGGGACAAATACTCGTCACTCTCCAATGCGTTCTGGTACAGTAAAGAAACAATCTGCCATATGGTGCTGGAAGTGTGCAAGGCCATCGTGGAAGCCTACAAGGATGAAGTGTTAACCGTTCCTGTGACGCCCGATGAGAGAAGAGCCCTTGCCCAGTAGTTTGAAAAGTAAAATGTGCCTCATGCGGTTGGAGCACTGGGCGGGAAGCATAATGCCATCAGCAAGCCACCCAAAACAGGATCCTTGTATCACAACTACAAGGGTTTTTCAGTATCTTGGCTTCTTCGGTGGCGTAGCTTGGCTTTCTCTCTTCACTGCTTGGTCTTCTCTCTTCGTATTGTAGATGCTGGGTCCGGCTTTTATGTACTACCTCCCAGAATGCAACGCGCAGTAGCGAGCCGGGCTCCTAAACCATCACACGCCGGGACAAGTCGTGATTAAATGCAACGAAACGGCTACCATACACCCTAGCTTACCGTGAGAATCGTGACAAAACGGGACAAAACGCGCAGCAACCGTGAAGCAACCGTGACAAAACGCGCACTAAACGCGGCACGTGACAAAACTTGAAAGGATCGTGAGATGTCGGGATATTCACATACACACGTTTTATTACGGCCAATTACGTACTGTCACGTTTTGTTGCGTTCACTCCGTTTAACTAAGACCTACAAGTTTTTTCATCCGAACCGTGACTACCGTAGCAAATGTTTTGACAGTTTAAAAATCTGGCCTGGCAATCACGGCCTGTCACGTTTGACCACCCCGTCCCCACCCCCAACCCCCCACCCCGCATTGTCTCACGTCCATCCCGTTTTGTATACGGTGGTCTAAAACGTGATCGCCGTGGTCTTCGGGAACATAATGTAAACCTAGCATTAAAAAGAAAATTTGCATCTAACAGTTTTCCATAGATACGATATATACAGGGAATCAAAAACTATGTCATTAAAAGGTTAACGGTCAACCTAGGAGTAACAAAGCTGACAGATTTCCCATCCACAGTGCTCTATACTAAGACTCAGTTTCAATGTTGTTGTTTTGTGTGTGTGTGTGTGTGTGTGTGTGTGTGTGTGTGTGTGTGTTTATTTTTAATTGGTTTCAACATCTAAGGGTATATTAGCCATCTTGGTCACTGAAGCATTACCACTAAACAGGTTTTCATTTCCCGATTGATAGAAGGCTCAAATGAACTTTGGTGAAAATTTGCCCTCGCAGTGATTTCAGTGGCAAATATGTTTGAATTCGAACCATCTACCGACTGAATAAACTCAACAAAGAGAAATGAACCCGAAAATGTGGAAAGATCTTCATGATTTTATACAAGTATGCAACCCTAGAGCAAGGGTATTTAACCTTCAGGGGATACATTTTTTTATTACAACTGAAAGGTTTTCCTACTCTAATCATATACCGTAAGGTTCAAACATTAGTATGCAATACATTTTGAGATAATACTTTTTTTAAATATTTCCCCAAATATAGGGAAGCACATTTGATCTTGCCATGAAAAGGTCACAAGTCAACCTAAGATAATCATTTGAACGAATTAGGTAGCTCTCACAATCCCAAAGTTATATACCAAGAGTTGGTCTCAAAGCTTTCTTGGTTCTGAAAAAAGAAGGGTTTTAAGTGGATTTTAACGTATATGGCCATTGCAGACATGTTGGTCAACAGAGTGTGACCATCCAAACAATCTTCAATTGACAAAAAGTGCAATGTGAAACCAAGCCAAGTGTTTTCAGAGGTGAAGTCATTTACAGATTCCATGACTTCATACATGTATATAGTTCGGGGTGAAGGGGATAGCCCCTGGGGAATAAAATTTTGATGGCATCTAAAAGGTCTTTCTATATACTTTAATCATACTCGTATATGATGTTTAAACCATTACTCTTTAAAATGTTTTGAGAAAATGATTTTTCAACATTTTCCCCATACAAATGTATAAGGAAGCAAATGACATTGTCCTAAAAAGATCAATGGTCTACCCTGGATCATCATTTGAATAAATTTGGTAGATCTTGAGTCCCGGATGCTATATACCAAGATTCAGCCCCAAAGCTTTCATAATTCTATGGAGGAAGAATTTTACCATATATGGTCATGACGTATATCTTGTTCAATGATACGGAACCATTTGAATAACCTGTCAACATCCCTTTGAGAACCATTTGAACAACCTGTCAACATCCCTTGGACAATTTTATACATTAACATAGCTAAGGGCATATAACCCCTAGGGAACATTTTTTTTATTACAATTAACAGGTTTTGCTACTCTGATCATACATTTTAATACAGTTTGAGAAAATGATTTTTTAACATTTCCCCATACCAATGTATAGGGACACAAATTTGACCGCGTCGTAAATAGGGCAAAGGTCATCCTTGGGTTATTATTTGAATACACTTGGTAGACCTTGAGTCCCTGAGGCTGCTATATACCAATATTCAACCTCAAATCTTATTTGGTTCTGGGGAAGAAGGTTTTTAGTGTTTTATCATATATGGGCATGGCGGCCATCTTGTTCAATGACACGAAACCATTTGAACAAATTGTCAATACCTCTTTGAAAGAATGCCCCATGTGAAATCTGGTGAAGAAGAAGTTTTCAGAGGAGAAGACATCTAGAGATAACACGATTTTATACATGTATAATAGCCAAGGGATAAGGGCAGATAACACCGGGGAATAAAGGTTTGTTTTTACTAAACATTTTACTATTTTAATCACACATTGTAAGTCTCAGCCATTAGTATTTAATACATTTCGAGAAAATGATTTTTGAATAAATTTTCAATCCCCCATCGACAGAAGGCGCCACAAGAAGTTTGAAAAAAAAATGGTCCAGGGGTTTGCGAAGAGAAGTCGTTCAAAGGTGTGGTCGGACAGATGGAAGTCCGGATGGACGACAGACGACCCACGCCGGACGACGGACGGCAAGTGGTCACAATAGCTCATCCTGACCCGAACTTCGGCTCAGATGAGCTAAAACTAACAGAATTCGGCTTAGTGCTTTTCAATTCCATTCCGCTTAGTGCTTAAAGGGTCAATGCCGCCTTCGTATATCGTTGCCATCTGTATAAAGTCACGTCGTAAGCCTCACTGCAATAATCTGATAACCAGAATGAAACAACTGTAATATGCAAATAATATTAAACCACAGAATACAATCACTGAATAGCAACTTGCTGTTTGAGCTGCCAGATTGGTCTCTGATATTGTTTTTGTAAATACAGCGTGACCAGCATGCTTGACACTTTCATCTCCGAGTTTCTGAAGTGCACTCTTTCATTCTGAAATTCGTCCACTGAAACAATTACATGTATCGGTTTTAGTCTAAAATCAAAAACGGGTCCCGAGGTTATAAAACTTTTTTCCATGCACAACTCAGCTGAGTATAAAATTTGTCCTGCTAATAAATCTTAAATTACTAACAATTGCAAATTCTTTCTTGCTAAACGTAGCTGAGCATGAAATTTTCTCTGTTAATAAATATGAAAAATTGTTGGCATTTTCATATTTATTAGCAGAGAAAATTTCATGCTCAGCTGAGTTGAGCATGAAAAAGGTTTTATAACCTCGGGACCAGAATGGCAAACAGTATAGATCCTGATGAGACGAGTTGTCTCTTCTGGATCTACACTGTTTTACAGATACGTGTTTCGGTCTGACCGGCTGACATGGTCGAACAATTTTGGCTGAGAGAGTCTTAAAATGCGAAGGAAGCTAGCCAAACTCGCAATGGTATGTCGAATCAAACATTCCTTAGCTACGATACCATCAATCAACTACTTGCAACCTCTTGGACCACAGACTGGACTGCGGGCTCTAAGATGAGGGGCTACAAATGTTCTAATGGGGCCCATTTTTCCCTTCCATCATACGACTGTGGAACCTACGCTCAGAGAGCTACACCAGCGTACCCTCTTTTGGCATTTCAGGACAAGGACCGATGGTGACCGTCACTTTCTGATATACCTCGACGGGGTATTTTGGCCAGGTTTTAGATATAGGACCCTCCCCTCACGAGTACATACAATGCCGTGAGTATGTTATTTTGATGCAATGTGACGCTCTTTGAAGGAGTTAGGACTGGTGAGGGACAAAGATGCGTGGTGCTCCATTTTTGTAAAATCCTATACAAACCGCATCTCAAAAGGACCCTCATATATATGCTCATTGATCAACGACCAAACCATCCCATGCATCCACAAAGTCTGACCATTTTCCTCTCTCTCTCTCTCTCTCTCTCTCTCTCTCTCTCTCGTCCAAATGTACATTCCAACAGAAGCGCCCAGAGCCCGTGGATCCGCGCAATCCGATCAGTCTTCGTTGGGCGCACTGTGGCTAGCCAAAGATCCCAGGCTTCTTCAAGCGGACAGCGAAGATTCTAATCAGAGTTGTCAGACTGCGCGGATGCGCAGGCTGACCTGAGTCTTCACTGGTCGCATTTGCTACAAGGTACAGTTTCTCACTTTGAACCTCACATATATTCTACTTACCGATTCTTGAACTAGTTTCTTATTTCTTCTTGAATTGACAGATTTCTTTCTCTGATTACTATGTCTGGCATCCTCAGGCGATGCAACTAAATCGTAAATAATTTCTTCGTCGGCGCCATCTTCTGTGGAGCAATGCAGAATTTCTGAATATGTTTCAGCTGAAGTGGAAAATTTTGTGTGCTGCAGTTCCTTGATGGATTTGCTTAAGTTAAGACTGCGTCTGTGGAATGCACATAATAATAAGTAGATAGAATATTTGAGGAGAAGAAAACCTTTAATATTTAGCATGCTGGGTAAACTATTCAGCAGACTACATTCTGAAACATGTGTTTTTATGGGGTTTTTTTTTTTTCGGAAAATAGGCTTTGACATTTAAGGAGACAATTTGCATGAAGTGTCAAAGCCTATTTTCTGAAAAATATCATCAATTTGTCGTCTGCCAATTTTTCCCCCAGAATAACTCAAAAAAACTACCTGTGGCAGGCTGTCAAGTGTATTTTGGTGCAAAATATATATTCTGGGCTTAAAAGAATAGGAAATTTATGGGAAAAATATAGGAAAATATAGGAAATTTATAGGATAATTATCAAGGTTTAGCAGCAAAAAAGGCCTTATTATCATAAAAAAAAAGTACCAAAAATGCAGGTATTCTAAATTTAAACAGATGGTTTAATAAAGACAAAAAGCAACAAGAAGTTTTGGTAATAGGATTAAAACTTCTGTTAGCCATTGTCAGATTTTGATATTTTTGATATGGTCCTGGCCTCCACCTCCCCTTACAGCCAGCCCTCAATCACCATCTTAAATGTCATCAAAGGTTTTATATTAGTGGCAATAAAAAATTAATTTATAATCATCTTTGTTGCTTTAAACCAACATAACATCAAATGTGTTTGGCCAATTCAAGATAGGTTGTATTGCAATAAATACAAGATACATGAGTTACTGACTAGGTTACTCTGTTTAATGACTAGCTCATGTAACATCCTGAAAAAATGAAGTTTTAAAGAAACCATCAAGAGAAAATTATGTATACAGTTATACATAACTGTCTTTGTGCATTTGCCATGGGTATCTTGGGATGGTCAAGCACATAGCAAAGTATCGACATGAAAAGTAATAGAACTTTAAGAAACTGACAAATAATTTTGCCTATTTTAGTCATTGTACTACTTGTACTATGAATTCTCTTAATCATATTCTTGAAGTTGAAAATATCTTATCAAGCTTAGACATTGTACTTCTTGTACTATGAATTCTCTTAATCATGTGCTTGAAAAATGAAAATATAAGTGACCATATTATTACACTATCAAAACTGAGAAAAAATAACACTAATCTGGCATACAAGTCACTACAGAATTTGGTTTTATTGGCTAAGTTCACCTCATTTCTTAGCTTTCTTTGAATCCACCTGAGCAATTTTCTCCAGCTTCTTCCTTTTCCTACCTTCCACTGATTTCTGTTCTTCTCTTACTCTGTCTAGACACTCTGTTGATTCTTTGATCTTTTTCTGAGCAGTCTCGATCAATGACTGACTCACTGATGCACTGGAAAAATCTCTCTTTCTTAATGCTCTAGCCAGTTTTTCATTTCCTTCTTCAAACAGTTTTTCAGCTGCATGAAGTTCTTCTTTAGTGTTCTTTTCTTTCTCATTCAGCTTTTTCATTTTTTCATTCAAAGACTCTTTTTCTTTTGCTGCTTCTTGTTTTTGTTTTTCAAGCTGTGCACGCTCTTCTTTCTTTTGCTGTCTATTCTTCTCCTCCTCTTCCCTCTTTTGCTTTTCCTCTTCTAGCCTCTCCTTGTAAACTCTATGACTACCTCTGACATAACCTATTAGTTCCTTGGTAAGAGGTACACATTCTGGCAGCATATGTTCAGGATCATGGATTTTCACAGCCTCTTTAGAAAGTCTGTTCCCTATCATTGATTTTGATGACAGATTTACCCTATCTTTTCCCAACATTTTCTTATTATCTGATAGCCCTCTTTCAACATCAGCATTACCATGTGGCAATGCCAGCACTCCCTGTTACTATTTTTTCAAGCCTTGGGTACTTATCTTTGCCACTACCAGTTTTCAATTTCAGAATATCTCTCCAGTAATGATCAATCCTTCTCAACTCAACTTCATCATCTTTCTCTATTTTCCAAAGTTTCTCATCAATTTCTTCCCCTTGGTATACCTTCCACTCATCAGTGATCAATTCCTTGCTACCCTTTCTATTGCTGAACTGCTACTGGGCTTAAGTCTATGTTCAGGATGTAAACAGCCAAAATCTTTCAGAAGTTCATTGTCAAATGGAAAATTAGCTAACAGGTATGACATTCCAGTATTGAAGAACTTTCTTATATCTAAAAGTGCTCTTTTCTGTTTCCCAGAATCCAGATTCCCCAACACCTGTCTTGTTGAATCCCCAATTATCATCTCTTTGTCTGACAACTGATTCTGTAGCTCACCATGCTTTACCTCTTTCAGATTCTGTCCAGTTTTATTCTGATATACAGATGCTTTGACACATCTGCCCATCATCATGTAAACAAGCCGACACAGTTCTTCATATAATACATGAACTAACGGAGCTTCTGTCTGGAACAATTCCAGAAATGAATGATACAGAGGCATCACTGACTGTAAGAAGTGAAGTTCAACTAAAGTTTGCTTATTTTGAAGTCTTGTACATGACCTTTTAAAGGCAGAACTGGTTGGAGCATTTTTTGGATCCTTGTTTGCAAGATCTGTAAAATATTTCTGGAGAGGCTCCCACTGTTCAATAAGCCTGTCTACTACAGGACCAAGTGTCAACCACCGAGAAGGAACATGTCTTAAGACGGTATGGGTTTCCATTTCTTCTTCTAGCTGAATGAACTTGAAATCCTCTCTTCTGGCAGATGATATCTTGAAAAAAGAATGAATGTCCACAGCAAGATCATCCACTGGTGTACCATATGCCTCAAGAGCCTTACAGAAACTATTGTGAACAACATGAAGGTTACATGTTCCAATGTTTATCATTCCTGGATTTCCAGCACCTTTCAAAGACGTATTAACAGCTCTAAAAAAGGTCTTATTTACATTTGGTCCATCACTGCTTAATGTAAGTATAGAGGATAGGTTAACCTTATCTTCCTCTAATTTGTCCACCATGGCAGCAGCAACCTTTGCACCTTTTGCATGTCCAAACATCAATGCTGTATAAAAACGTCTGACAACTTCATTCTGTTCTTCAGACCAGAAGCGGAAATGTGAATCCATTTGTTTTATCACCTGAGTTGTGTGGTTTCATCATAGTACAGATTTACAGGGTTCTTACTTGAATTTACATCATAGATTAACTGTTTTTGAAAATAGGGCCCTGTATTGAACATCAATGCACTTAATCGTAATTTAAAAAAAAAAAATAGGAATCTGGTAAAAAATATAGGAAATGGGGTTAAAATATAGGAAAAAAATAGGAAACCTGAAAAAATAGGAAAAAATAGGAAAAATAGGAACACTTGACAGCCTGCTGTGGTTTGTCAACACCGATCTTTGCACCACTACCTCTACCATTAATCCATTAATGCCCAGTGTTCTGTAAAAAGGGCATTGGCAAATAGTGTAGGCCCAGATTAGTTAACTAAGAATGCCGCGTCAGGGTCTTTTGGTTTGGTTTGAGTTTAACGGCCCAGTCAACACTATAAAGGTCATGTCGTCTGTCAGTTTATCTAACCACTTTTCCTGGGCAAGCTTAGTCCTCTAAGCGGTTAACCAGTACTTGTGCACATTCTTTCACCAAAATGCGTCAGGGTCTACATACTTTGCATTAAATACAATATTTTTTTTAATTAAAGTAATAATAAAAATAAACAATCTTGAATCCTAAAATGAAAGTATGAAAGTGTAAAGTTAGCAGGACAGAATGAAAGTGTAAAGTTTACAGTGTGAAGCTAGCAGAAGGGCAGAATGAAATTGTAAAGTTAGCAGAATGACAGAATAAAAGTGTAAAGTTAGCAGCGTAAAGTTTGCAGAATGCAGAATGCAAGTGTGAAGTAAGCAGTGTAAAGTTAGCAGAATGACAGAATGAAAGTGTAAAATTAGCAAAGTGAAGTTAGCAGAACGACAGAATGAAAGTGTAAAGTTAGCAGTATGTAAGTTGGTTAGCAGAAGGACAGAATGAAAGTGTAAAGTTAGCAGTGTAAAGTTAACAGAATGACAGAATGAAAGTGTATAGCAATGTAAATTTAGCAGAAGGACAGAATGAAAGTGTAAAGTTAGCAGAATAACAGAAGGAACGTGTGAAGTTTGCTGAATTGCAGAATGACAGTGTGAAGTTTCCAGAACAGAACTAAAGTGTGAAGTTCGCAGATTAACAGAATGAGTGTAAAGTTAACAGAATGACAGGATGAAAGTGTGAAGTTAGCAGAATGACAGAATGAAAGTGTGAAGTTACCAGAATAACAGAATGAATAGAATGAAAGTGTGAGGATAGCAGAATGACAAAATGGATATATGAAGTTAATAGAATGACAAAATGAAAACGTGAAGTTAGCAGAATGATAAAATGAAAGCGTGCAGTTAGCAGAATGACAGAATGAAAGTGTGAATTTACCAAAATGACAAAATGAAAGTGTGACGTAAGTAGAATGACAAAATGAAAGCGTGAAGCTAGCAGAATGACAGAATGAAAGCGTGAAGCTAGGAGATTGACAGAATGAAATTGTGTAGTGAGCAGAATACAGAATGAAAGTGTGAAGTGAAAAGAATGACAGAATGAAAGCATGAAGTTGGCAGAATGACAGGATTAAAGTGTGACGTTAGCAGAATAACAGAATGAAAGTGTGAAGTAAGCAGAATGACAGAATGAAAGTGTGAAGTTAGCAGAATGTCAGAATGAAAGTGTGAAGTTAGCAGAAGGGCACGATGAAAATATTAATGAAAGTGTGAAGTTAAAAGAAGGACAGAATAAAAATATAAATTTAGGAATGCCGGAATGAAAGTGTGAAGTTAGCAGAAGGACAGAATGAAAATATAAATGAAAGTGTGGTTAGCAGATAGACAGAATGAAAATATAAATTTAGCAGAACGACAGAATAAACATGCAAAATTAGCAGTGTACGTTAGTAGATTAACAGAATAAAAGCATGAAGTTAGCAGAATAACTAAATAAAAGCGTGACGTTAGCAGAAAGGCAGAATGAAAGCGTGAGATTAGCAGAATGACAGAATGAAAGTGTGAAGTTAGTTGAATGACAAAATGAAAGCATGAAGTTGACAGAATGAAAGTGTGAAAATAGCAGAATAACAGAATGAAAGCGTGAAGTTAACAGAATAACAGAAAGAAAGCTTGAAGTTAGCTGAATAACAGAATGAAAGCGCGGTTAGTAGAAGAACAGAAGGAAATCGTGAAATTGGCAGAAGGACAGAATGAAAGTGTGAAGTTAGCCGAGCTGTTGAATTAAAGAATAACCGTATTATCAGATCCATTGGCAGGCTCTTTTTTTTCCAAATATGTATTAGACATTACATTATACAAATAAAACACAGACATTTTTTCGCGAATTATTTCACTTTACCTAGAGTGAGATTCGTATAATATTAGGAAGGCGCAATTTACAGACGTCTGTCTACAAATTAATGGTAATTATTAGCTTGTTATAAATTATGTAAAAGACATACGAGCGGGGACACAGCATTTTCAACAAGACTGCATGTGCGCCCAGCAAAGACTCAGATCAGTTTGCTTGAATGCGCAGGCTGATCAGTCTTCGATGTTCAGCTGGATCCTTGGCTACCCACTGAGTGCATGCGAAGGCTCTGATCAGACTGTGTGGATGCGCAGGCTGATCTAAGTCTTCGCTGGGCGCACATGCAATCTTATATTTCTGAGCAATTTGAAATAACCGAATTTTTTATACTTTAACATTTTGTATTTAGTTTGTTTGCGTTTTTCTATACTCATTACCAACACATATCCGTGCAATCTTATGCTAACTGTAATGACTGTAGGAATATTTTCAGATGAAAAATTGTGACAATTTTCTTGTTTACGCTCCAAATATTAAGGCTGGCACAATTAATCGGAGAATCGATTCACTGACCGACAAATTCCACAAAAATGATTATCGTTACAGATTTGCTAATAATCGATCATTTAATTTCTGTGTCTCTTACTTTACCGTATTTACCCTTAGTACTCAGACACCTCATCTCCTACCCATACTTAATCTAAAATTGAACAGGTACAACTTACTACCCAAAGTTGTGTCTAAAATAGCTGGATGAGTGGTAAACAGTGTAGACCCTGATGAGACGCCGCGTTTGCGGCGTCTCATCTGGGTCTACACTGTTTGCTCAGGCCTGTCACAGTGAAGTACAACATATGAAAAGAATCATGCCCAGACAAACAGGTAAAATTATAACCAAATCTTCAGTGACTACTAATCGATTATCGATCGAAATGACAGGGCCGATAATCGATTATCTTTTCAGCTCTGATTAGCCAGCCTTACCAAATATAGATGGTGGGTGTTCATTAGAACCGCTTCAATCGTTTAGGACCGCCTCAATGAGTACCCACAATCTGTGTAAGAGCAGAAATACCAAAACCCATATGTACCCTTGTAAACCTCACTTTTTCCTATGTATTAACCCATTTTAGTTTGGAGACCCCAAAAGGGTAATTGGCAAAACGCGCATCTGATCAGGGTCTACACTGTTTACATTAAATACAGGAATATAGAACTCAGTAATTACAAAAACTAACCAGACACCCCTGCTACTGGAAACAGACCTGTCCAAAGAGTCGTGGTAGAAGAACCGTAAATGGTTAGAAGTGATGCCTTGTTGGCGCTAGAGGAGGACTATATGCTCTCTGATTGTGCCACACCTTGGAAATCTTTACATTGTTTGTATCAGTTTATTGCAGTCACTGACTGGTTTAAAAGCAAGTATTAACCCTTAAAATGCTAAGCAAAATTTGTAGCAGACGACATTTATTTTTTTTTTTTTTTATTTATTTATTTTTTTTTTTAAATTTTTCAAAGAAAATAAGTCTCGATATTTCGTGTGAATTAGTCTGCCAAGCAGACTTGTTTTCTTTGAAAAATTATTTTTTTTTAATTTTTCAAAGAAAATAAGTCTTGATATTTCGTGTGAATCGTCTGCTAAGCAGACTTGTTTTCTTTGAAAAATTAAAAAAAAAAAAAAAAAAAAATATATATATATATATATATATATATATATATATATATATATATATATATATATATATATATATATATATATATATATATATATATATATATATATACTTCAAAATGTCGTCTGCTGCAGTTGTGACTTGCGCTTTAAGGGTTAAGAGGAAGTGAATTTTGTTCTCTTACTTTATTCCAGTATTTTCTAACATAAAATCAATTATTCAGAAATGAATAACAGAGGAAATGAGAAAATTCTTTACTAATGTGACATCGATTTCTGAAAGAAATTATTTGATTTGTTTGTTCCAGTGTATACAGCCCCTGTGACATCGATTTCTGAAAGAAATTATTGTGTGTTTGTTCCTGTATATAACTATAGTCCCTCCGATATTTTATCTATTTATTTATTTATTTATTTATGGAAAGATAGGGTGTATTTATTTATTTATTTTGCAGTTTCAGATCCTGCCATTGAAGCGGACACAGATAGTCCAGTTGTTTTTTGCATTATTTCACGCTGTCTATGTGCCGATGGTGTCAGACTTGTATTCACATGAATTATTTCATTATATCATTCTGCTAACTTCACAGTTCTGCTATCTTCACATTTTCATTATGTCATTCTGCAATTCTATTAAATTCACATTTTCATTCTGCCATACAGACCCAGTTTTTCTGAACTGCTCCCTTTGGCCGTATAGAGGAGTAGTTTTACATACGACCTTTTAGCAATAGTAGTCGTTCTTAGAAATTCGCCCAGACCAATAAAACTGACATCAAACTTTAGTTCCATTTCGGCTTTAAATTTAGTCAGTGGGGCAGCTGCTCTCTCTCTCTCTCTCTCTCTCTCTCTCTCTCTCTCTCTCTCTCTCTCTCTCTCTTCTTACCTGTATTGAAAGTGGTAAATGCTTCATTTTCTAGCAATGGTTCATTCGCTTCATTTATGCCTTCATCTTTAGGTTCTTCATTCCCGCCGTGGCAAGTCGTTTGACTGATGGCCAGAAACGTAACCGCAGGCGACCTGGAATCCACTCCCTGTGGAACGGTGCCAATAGCCTTGGACAAACCCTGCTTAATCTTCTTTCTTGTCATCGGAGTCATGTGCTGAATCTTTTCAATCCTAGATGAGGAGACCGGAAAGAAGAAGCTGCCTATTGGGGTCTGTACTAGTCCGTTTTCTGCATTTTGTCTTTCTCTTTCTTGGTCTTTCGTCTTCTGGGAGGAGAAAGGAGTCACGAATATTTGTCTTTTCTTCGGAGGCATATTGACAGGAGCAGACTGAAAAGAGAGAATGCGTGCAATACGTACGTCTACAGGGTTTTCTCTCGGCGTTTTAAAATGAGAGTCACAGGGACTCCCTAACATAGATTTAAGGGATCTTTTAATAAGACTAAGGGATTTGTTCTCTAAGTTTAAAGAGGTTAACCCTTAAAGCGCTAATTGCTGCTACAGCAAACGACATTTTGAAGTACTTCTTTTACTTTGCAGAGAAAATAAGGCTTGATATGTCATGTGAATTGTCTGCTTAGCAGACAATTCACATGACATGTCAAATCTTATTTTCTCTAAAAAAATAAAATCATTTTAGAATGTCATCTGCTACAATACGTTTAGTGCTTTAAGGGTTAACCATTGCCCAAATATTGATAATTCTTTCCCTTTAGACCACTAATCTATAGATTAAAATACAAAGCCATAGATAAATAAAATCTATTTTGGACTGATCATATATGCATCACTAAGCATCCTTGCCTCTAACTTTTAAGAGTCCAGAACAAAGTTTTGGGGGTAAAAAACTGCCAAAATGAGAGTCGGGGAAATCTTTGGTCTGCAAATAAGGTTTCGCGGCTCAGACATTTCATACCTGGTTTATCAAAACATGTTTTTAAAGGCTCGATCTTCTGAGTTAGTGAAGAGTAACAAAATTTTTACATTTTTTGGAAGTTCCAAAGTGTGTGTGTGTGTGTTGGGGGGGGGGTGCATAAAACTGTAGGAGGAGTAACGGACATAAAGTACATACTGTCAGAGTGTGCGGAATTACATACCACGCACCACTAACCATGGAAAGCCGAATTTTAAGGCTGGGACGATGAAGAAAAATAAGAATATTAAGAGGACCAAGTGACAACGGCCAATGGACGCCTAAAACACAAAAGGGACGGTAGTTCGTCAATATAATAGATTAACAAATATTCGGTTATCTTTCTTAGTAGGAAAGCGCTTAACCAAAAACTGTAGCGGGAGATGTTTTATTATTATTATTATTATTATTATTATTATTATTATTATTATTACCATTATACAGTTAATTTATCTATTTATTTATTTATTCTTTTTTTTTCGGAGAAAATAAGACTAGGTACCTGCCTAGTAGTTTGAATATGCCGCACCAATTATATATTTTTTTTTTTTTTTTTTTTTTTTTTCGAAAACACGACCACCAATCACTCTAGTTCGGGACAACGCTTATTACTGCAATCTCCAGAAATAAATATTGATGACACTGCTATAGTAATCAAGTTTTCGTGAGGTTTGCATTTATAAACAGGCATGAGATCGTCTGAACAAAATGTCAAACAAAACTACGTTACATGGGTAATTTTTCGTACACGTTCAGTCAACGGCAAACATACATCTGTGGACACAAAACTGTGCAAACTCTGATGAAGTAACTTTCAATGAATCTGTTTGCTTCATGTTTGTTTGACAGTCAAATGTCATTCATGGATAATTCTAACAATTTACATTGATTGATCGTATTCATTTTGACAAGTACTTATTCTATTTTAGGTCTGATGTATGTTCTTGGCAGTTGAGATGTACTTTAATTGGCTGATGCAGGGCAGGCTCTCCCTGCAATGGACAACTTATGTTTTGCATTTATACCTAGCTAGCATTTGACTGACAGGATGTTAGGATATGTGTCATATCAAAATGAAATGAAGCCCATCAAAGTTTGTACAGTTTTGTGTCCACTGGTGTAGGTTTACTTTTCAAAGTCTGTGGATTTTTTTATCTTTCTTTTTTTTTTTTTTTTTTTTTCAGTTTGGACGCGCATGCTTTAGTTAACTCAGCCATCAAACCTAGCATACATTCCTCCCTAGTAAGGACTGGAGCCTTGCAATATCACTTTATGACTTGACCGAACTTTGAGTAGATGTTTTATGGCTAAAATGGTAGACAATTTGTGACAGGTGAGGAAGAACAGTGGAACATTGCGGACATTTTTGCCGTATTTATCCAAAATATTCGGTTACGGTTACCATCCTGTATGTACAGTTTTTATCATATATATCCGGACACCGTAACTCAAAGGCCCCGTGAAGGAGGAGTATTCGGGAATAATCCCAGCTGGCATTCTACCGATAACTTTCCGGTAGATTTAAGTAGAATGCTAGCTTGGAACAACGGGATTTTGTTTTTCCATTAAAATGTGTTATGGCAATTACGAGAACTGATTAGAAGCGCAGCTTCGAGGCGGTTCTAATAATATTTACAACGTATGTTTTTAATGGAGAACTGGAAAAATATCCCAGAATCAAATACTTCTCCCTAACAAGTCAACAGTAAATACATATTGTAGTGATCTTAAAACATGAACATGATCATCTGGCCACCTGACGATGTGTCTAATATGTAGACACGAAATGGCAAACAGTCTTGGCACTGAACAAATTGCTATTTTGGTCTACACTCTTTGTTCAGGCATGTCTGTCCGAATATTTAGGGTAAATATTGCAAAGAAACTCCCGTGTTTAGAAGCGTCTAGGTGGTCGGGTGGTTACTCCCGACTGCGGATCGCGAGGTCCCGGGCTGGAGGTGGAATTCATGACTGTATGGCGCTTTATTGCACATGAGCTTGTCCTCATCTTCCTTCCATCGTTCTTGGACCTGCAATTTTCAATCCAGTGCCGATGAAATTCAGCTCAAAAGTAATACATTCGTTCCTTATTTATAGAACGCGGGATCTTTTGAAGCCGGTGCGGTGTAGATATGAAGAGAGAATCTGTATACGAATGTGACAGTTGTAAGTTTCTTCTGTAGTATAATAATAATAATAATAATAATAATAATAATAATAATAACAATAATGTATTTATTTAGAGAGAATAACATCTTTCTTAGATACTTAAAAGTGGCATACATACGGTGCTTGTCTTAAATTGTATTGGAGTAGGCTACTAAGATTATAAAATAATGATGGGTTAACCAATACTCTAAATAGAAAAGAACTTCCATGAACATCATTAATATCTCACCAGCGAAAAGTTCTAGCGGCACCCGAGCATGTCCGATGCAGATCAAGAGGCGACTAAGGTCCCTTGGAGTCAGTTCCGGGGTACGTGTGGCGGAAACCAATGTCCAAACAGCATGTAGCGGGCCCCCGTAGCCTAGTGGATAAGAGAGCTGACTCTTAATCCATTACTGGGTTTCTCACCGTTGTGGTTCGAGCCTCGCTCGGGTCACATGTGGGAAAGGCAAGGTCTACTTACGGATGGTCAGGTGGTTTTTTCCCCGGGTTCTCCGATTTTCGCCCACCTTGGATGAAACGATCGGCTCGATATAAGTGAAATATTCTTGAAAGGGCCGTAACCACCCCCTCCCCCCGCCCACCAAACCCCCCCACCCCCCTCCCCCTCCACCCACCCCCACACACACACAAAGCATGTTCCGAATGTTCCGAAACCGATAGGTTACGCCGCGATGTATGGCAACAGTAGGCAGGCTTAGATTCCTATGCTAGGGCTTTGATACCATGGAAAGCGTCTTTCGGAAGTAACAACTTGACGTTTTACAAGTATGACCTGACCATACACCGTAGCAACAGACGGATATTTGCCTCAGTTACTACGCAAAAACATTCAGGGGAACAGATACTTTGTGGGCAGGCAACTCTGCCTAAAATTGATATGCTTTCCTTCTGAAAGTGGTCTCTTTTAGATTAGATCCCTTTTCGGAATGATTTCCGGCATGGTCAACCAAGCCACCCAATGACATAAATGCATGCGCGCTGTTTTTATCTTTTAATTTTCACTGTCACTTTGTTTCTGATTTTTAACATTTTAACCCCATCATCTTTATTTCACTTCCACTGAAAATTCTTATGGAAACGTTTTATTTTTGTTATTCTTCCACTAACACCGCACTGACACGCACCTGCACATAATCCCCTCGAGGGGTGATGCAGTATACATATATGTATAGATTCCGATTTTACCTCTACAGAGAGGTGTTTTGTCGCGAGCGGGGTGATGCACTATAAATATATGTATAGATTCTGATTTTACCTCTACAGAGAGGTGTTTTGTTTTGTTTAACCCTCAAAATAGAAAAGAGTCTCTATATAGGTTCTGAAAGATGTGAATTATCAGTAAATGTCCGCCCCACCCCACCCCGTGCCACACACAGAGACACCACCGCCACCAGCCTGCATACTTCCAGCCCCGTAACGAAGCCGGTCCCATATAATCTGAGATCTCTGTACGTTATTTTTTTTTGCTGCGACATTTTAAAATTCACTGAGACCTGTGATAAAATCTTGCATCCCTAACACAAAGTTCCCTTCAGTTTTTGTGACTCCAGGGACTTGCGATTCTACAGAAAAAATATCGCGTCCGGAATCATTCGGCTATGAATGGATGAGATTGGTAGGCGTGAAATTGCGACAGCAGACGATCAATTCAACAGTTTAGTTTTCAACTCCTGACACAAATGTATAAACAAAATTGTCTTTTTATTTTTGCATATATAAGTAGACTCTCAACATTTCAAAAGAAATTTGAATCGCTTTTCGAATTGAAAACAGAAATATTATTTTGTTTTTTTCAATTCCCAGTGTGTTACTTACCTCAACTTTGACCTTTTACCTTTTGGGAAGTCATTCAATGACGTCAGATTTTACGATGTATTGTGTCTAGAACTTGGCAGAAAATAATTCTGTTGTTTTGACTGAACAGTTGTGTGATTTGAAGTTTATTTTATTTTTCATATACTTGGTGTCAAAAGCTGAAATTTTGGTGATAGTTTGTATGTCATGTTTTAATGAAAAATATTTGGACTGAATCTGGGTCAGTCTGAGGTCGTCAGGAAACCTTCATTCACAACAATGGCTACCGACGAAGATGACATGGATCACCACAGGGTGGTATTAAAGGGACCTAAATTTGCAGAATTGAATGAAAATCATACGGATGTGTTGATTATAGGTGCAGGAATTGCTGGAATAGCTGCTGGAGAATATTTAACTAAGAATGGCTTTACTGATTTCAAAATACTGGAGTCCACAGATCGGATAGGTGGTCGAATTTGGACCCAATATTTGGGTAGGTGTCATTTTTTTTTTTCTCTTCTGCTGTTAAATTTTAAACATGTACTTTTCCCTCTCTTGCATGCTAGAAATTATAAGTCTATACATGAAAAGACAAGCAGTTTTGTGTATCATTTAATAAATAGGTTATTTGTAAAGTTTCTGGCAGTAAAACATACAATGTTTACAATATCCGCATGACACATAAATTCGTTCAGGTGGTTTTGTTTTATCCTCTGTATGTCAGTCTAAAAATTATGGGATGAACTGCACCAGTGCTCTATTCTTAAGAAACAAAGATACAAGAGGAAAACAAATTAATATTATGAATAGAATAGATGCCCTGCATATCATATCCAAATTATCTCTGTAATTTTATGCTGGGATGCATTGAATATCAACTGTGTGAGACCACTGGAATCTTTGAAACCAAACTGTAAAAAAACCCCCCAAAAAACACAGACTAAACAGCAAACAGTGGTAAGCCAGATCAAAGGAGCAGTTTGATCTGGTCTGCACTGTTTGCTTGGAGGTATCTTTCCATCTTTCAGTGTAATAGTTTCTTCCCAGTGGGCACACAACGTTAAAAATGACGTCGTATCAACGTCGATGCGACGTGATCATGTCGCATCAACATTGAAACAATGTCATTTTGATATTGTTTGCCTGCTGGGTTATTTCTTTGTTATTGTTGTAAGTCAAAATAATGTCAATATATATACTGCTGGCTATGAACACAGTGTGCTGTATTTCTTTCTGAAAATAACATTGCACA
This sequence comes from Anodontia alba, assembly GCA_964016985.1. Lineage (NCBI taxonomy): Eukaryota > Metazoa > Mollusca > Bivalvia > Lucinida > Lucinidae > Anodontia > Anodontia alba. The sequence goes on from OZ024821.1 coordinate 25,906,452, forward strand.
TGTGTATGAAAATATTTACCCTAAGTATTGGGACACCTCAATTCCTTACCATGTCCTAAAATTTTAAAAAGTCTATTTGACTACTTGTTGATGCAGCTAAAGTAGTGCTGTATGAGTGGCAAACAGTGTAGACTGATCAGATGCCACATTCTGTGGTGTCTGATCTGGATTTACATGTACATGGTTTGCTCAGGCCTGTCTCCCAATATTTAGGGCTATTACGGTATATTGGGGGTGGTTGGGGGCGTCCAACGGATATTGGCTTACAGTTGGGCAAGCCTGCTATCCTTGCAGCAGGTAAGGGTAGAGGGGGAATGTTTTTATTTCTACTGTTTCTTCACTTTCATTCCTGTTCCTCTTTCTTCCCTGTCCCTCTCTTTCATCTCCACTACTGTCTCTTCTATCTCTTTTCTCCCTTTCTCTGGGAGACGACACAAAATGACCCACAAGGGTTGATGTGTCGTTAAACCCCAACACAATCAATTAATATTACAGCACATAAGTTTTCTTGAAATATTAACAGGTAGTACAGTATACTTGTTCAGGTTTTTTATGACAAGTATGGTACTGAGTTTAAGTGTCTAGGTATTTAGGGTAAATAAAGTAATTATACATCCATCCCACCATGGCATTAGTCTCAGACTTCAGTCTGTTAAATCTAATGATTTATTATTATTATTATTATTATTATTATTATTATTAAAGTTGGGCTGCTTTAAAATCTATTCCAAGTGCATCAGGAAAAGCTTTTAAAACCTTATTATACTTTCTGGGTTTTTTTGTTTTTTTTTGTTTTTGTTTCTTTTTAATGTTTATCCACAAGGAAGATGAAAGCAGCATTATGAAAATCATCTCTTCCATATGTCTACTGAAAATAGAAAATTGATAGGGTGAAAGATGAGTGTTGTGAAAATATCACAAATTCTTATAACAGGAAGGCAAAATGTTTAGTGTTACAGAGTATCTCGCTGACACGTTATGCATATTCACTTCCAGGATTAAATTGTAAGAGATGCCAATCCGTCATACCACAAATGTACTGGTTCTTATATTATCAATCCTTTTTTTTTTCTGCTTTAAGAAAAACTGTACGAATGAAAATCTTTGATAAAAAATTCAAACTTGGAGTCCTGTGTGTGCAATACTAGATAGATAAAGAGATATTTTTTTCATATGTCTTCATACAGACATACCTTGTTAGTTACGGTAAATTTCCTAAAATTTCGAACACTTTATTCCATACTCTTTTGGCTTAGTTTTTGCTTTTTATGCAGCAGTTTCTTTAAATATTTAGTGGAATGCCAAACAGTGTAGACCCTGATCAGACTGCTCCTTAAGGAGCAGTCTGATTAGGGTCCACACTGTTTGCATATGTCATTTTGTCAGACGCTTTAGTGTTCGAATTTTTAGGACATTTACCGTACTCTCATAAGAAGTGCCTCAGTGAGATGCTCAAAAAAAAAAGTAATTTGTGGTTATGCCCCCACAGCACATATTTGTGGAGAAATAAGAATAATAGTATTTTTATGTTTTGTTTGTATGTATTTTGTTTTTTGAAAAAGGCCTTATCTAGAACTATTGATGATGATCTAGGCTACAGATACACATTTTTCGTGTGGATATTTATATATCAAAATACAGTCACTGATATTTTTATACATTTTTTGTGTGGATATTTATATATCAAAATACAGTCACTGATATTTTTATCCATGAAATATTAAAATCATATATTACCTGTATTTTGGAAACACAGAGGAGTTCTCAAGATGCAGTTTCTTACCATAATGCATATAGAGCTCCAGAGAAGAGGCTATTTTCGAGTCAAAACATATTGTTTTTCTTATTTCTCAATACAACATATATTGTGGATACTCATAAGAAGCATCTCCTTGAGGTGTTTCTAGTGAATACCACATTTTTGTGGATAAATGAGAAAGATATTTTCTTGATATCCCCTCATAGCATATGTTGTGGGTACTCGAATGAGTTATACCCACAACATAGGCTTTTATAAATTTGTTGAGGTTATTTAAATGAGACCCCACAATATATATATGCTTTTATAAAGAAAATCAGAACACCTATCACACAAGCATCATTAAATATGACCTTCAGGAAGTCCTCTGCTCATATTCCATGAAAGTGTGCTCTTAATAGGAAGATATTTTACTACATTATTTTTCCAGTAATTTTGAAAAAACTTATACATGCAGTGTGGTAATAAGGTTGAATATGGTATTTGTCTTACATTCTCATACTTGACTATCTGATATGCAGCTACTGCTTGGATTATAAAAATATATCTGTACAGGTTATCATTCTGCAGACCAGTTCATTGACCCTGGAGACAAAGGTCATCAGGCCATTGGTTCAATCTAAGCCTTACAGTGTCTCAAGCATGACAGTTTGAATGGATTTTATTAACAAATCTTTTCATTGATAAATGAAAGAGTAGTACTGGGAAGAAAAGTACCATATATTTATATGATGCAATGAACAGTAGTACAAACATATTTTTATTGCAACTTTACATGAAAAAAATACATACATGTACATGTATGCAATGGGGTTGGGCCAATGAACAGTGAATGCCAGTAATTGAATTTATATATATAATTAGTATCTTCTGATGAGATGCTTTTTTTTTTTCAACCGAAAAGTGAATATTTTTCTTTTTTTCTGCATAAAACATATGGGTACTCATTAGAAGCACCTCGACGAGGCGCTTCTAATGGGTACCCACAATGTATGTTTTCAAGTAGAAAGAAAAATATTTTAAAACCTGATACCCACTCTTATCAGGGGAAAAAAAAAAAAAAATTCAGATCGTTGTCTGCTGTAATTTTTATGGGGCATTGGCAACATGCTATTAAAGCATTAATTAATGAGCTCATTTTCTTCTTTCTTTCAATTCTTACATCATAAAACCACCAGTTTGTCAACCTGACATATCTAAAAGTTTATTAGCTCTGATAAACTCTAATATTAATTCTAATTTTTCAAATAAAATGATAGACTAAGCCTCTGAACTTTGGAAAACATTAATAAATTCTGGAAACAGTCTTAATTTACACTTAAATGAACTTTAAAGTGTAAACCCACATTGAATACAGTATGTACATGCACCCTACAGTACTGGGACATACAAGGCTGCATAGACAAAGTAGAGCCTTCATGTAGATCAGACTGCAGAATTTGACATCTGATCCGGGTCTACCATAGCTCTAGATAAGAGAGGGTATCCACATAATGTTTTTCTTATTTGTCTGTGAAAACATATGTAGTTGATACTCATTAGAGGCACCTCTAATGAATATCCATGTTTTAATGAATATCCATATGTCATGGAGAAATAAGAAACATTTCAGTACTTTTTGGTTAAAAAAATGTCTTATCTGGAGCTATGGTCTACATTGCTTGCCAATCATCCAGTAGTTGATATAAAATTAGACTGGTTCCAATCTCCAGTGACTAAAAATTTTTTCTTATAATCCAAAATAATATCATGACTATAAAGGCTGGTCACTAGTGACCAGCCTTTATAGACATGATACTATTTTGGTTTTATTTTAGTGAATTATCAAACAGGATTATAAGAAAAAATATTAAGTCACTGGAGACTCAGGTGTCAGTCTAATATAAAACAGACATGTCCAGATTTTAGGACAGTTATGATAAGATTAGTTGTCCCCAATATTTAGGCAAAATAAGTATTATTGAAGGGCCATAAAATGCAACCATCTTCAATAGAAGCAGTAGTAATATGTATTTTGTGATCAACTAAATTTTCTGCTGCATGATAATATGGTCCTTATTGCATGCATGAAAAATATTATAGGACAGGACAGTATGCAGGTCCTCAAAAAGTAATTGAAAAAAAAATATAAAAGCAATGCACAAATGCATGCTGATAATAACATTAAAAAAAATAGGCACAAATTTATCTGATGTGCGATGAGCTAGGCATTAGTGACCTTTTTCTGATGACATAACTTTAATGATAAAAGCCTTTAAGCTATTAGAAAAATTTGATGAAATATTACTTTTCATGTTGCTTCGTCATGTTTTCAGTTGATTAACACTTAAGCACTCTGAGTAAAATTTTCAGCAAATGACATTTTGAAATATTTTTCTTATTTTCACAGGAAACAGGATTTGACATTTCATGCAAATTGTCTTGAAGTGAGACAAATTGCATGAAATGTCTAGTTCTGTTTCCTGGGAAAAATAAGAAAAAAATGTCATCAATTTGTTGTCTGCTGTATTTACCCAGACTGAGAGAGTGGTAAAGGTTGAAGCATTTAACTTGCATAGATCAAGACAAGATGGATATGTAGATGTTTTTCTTTTTCTTATAATGCATGTAGCCAAAAAACACTATACCAGATAAGAAGAGGTGTCATATGTATTTTTCTTATTTCTCCATGAAAACAGAAGGGGTGTCATAATGTATTTTCCTTATTTCTCCATGAAAACATGTGTTTTGGTATGTATTAAAATCCCCTCAGTGAGGTGCTTCGAACAAGTACCGGCAACATATGTTAACTTTGAGAAACACAGCTCAATGTACATGTAAGAGCTGGGACATGTATCACGTGAACAGTCTTCATATTTCTCCTTGAAAATAAATAGATTGTGGGTACTCGTTGGAAGCGCCTCAGTCTGGCAAAGCTGCAAATAAGGGACTTTTTTCAATCAAAAAGTATTGATATTTTTCTTATTTCCTCACAGAAACACATTTTGAGGTATTCATCTTTTTTCAATAAAAAAGTTATCATGTTTTTCTTATTTCTTCACAAAAACACATGATGAGGTACTCATTAGAAGCACTTTGCTGAGGCTCTTCTAATGAGTACCCACAATGTATGTTTTTGAATTTGTGGAGAAGTGAGAAAAATATTCTCCTGAGACACACTCTAAATGTAGAGTATGCCACAATGTTTTCGTGGAAAAATTAAGCAAAGTATCAATATTTTTGGGTTGAAAAAAAAAAGTGCCTTGTCTGGAGCGACATATGTATGCACAAAAAAAACAAAACAAAAAAACAACAAAGTGTATATTGTGGATATGCATTAGAAGTTCCTGTGCAAGGTGCATCTGATGAGTAGCCGCCTCAGTAGCCACATGAGTTTTTACCGAGAAATGAGAAACATATCAATGCTTTTTTTATTGAAACAGACCCTGTTTGACATGACATTTATAGTTTTAGTACAATTTGTAAAACTGGTTCAGGAGGACTTTAGAGTGACATTTTAAATCATTAAGGCTCCACAGATTATGACAGCCCAACATCATAGATTATTCACTGTTCAGCTTCAAAGACAATGGTTTAGTCACAAACAGGAGAAAAAGGCTTTTATGTCAAATGGGAAAACTAAGGGCTTGTATTATTCTACACATCGATGCAGTCTAATCAGGGGCTTCTCATAGCTGCAGATACTGGTATGAGGGAGTATCTGATATTTTTCTTATTTCTCGACAAAAAGGTATGTTGCAGATACTCATTAGAAGTGCCTCGGTGAGGTGCTTCTAATGAGTACCCACAACATATGTTTTTATTGTGAAATAAGAAAAATATAAGTACTTTTTGATTAAAAGTTTCCTTACCTGGAGCTATGATGTAACCCAATTTATTATTTAAGATATGATTTTTTATTAATTAATAACTTATTAAAATTCATGTCTTATGTGTAACCCAAATGATATGAATTTTAATTAGTGTTTAGTTTTCAAAATTCATGCAATAGGTAGTCGTTTGGGTTACAGTGCAAATTTTATGTATTCCATTGTATTCACTGGATCTGTGCGTGAGCAGTGGAGGTCCTGGTCAGACTACCTTAAATGCCTGAAAACAGCTTAGACTTTTTGTCAACCAGGCCCCGAGGTTATAAAACTTTTTTCATGCTCATGACAACTCAGCTGAACATGAAATTTGTCCTGCTATAAAATCTCAAATTACTAACAATTGCAAATTCTTTCCTGCTAAACATAGCTGAGCATGAAAATTTCTCTGCTAATAAATATGAAAATGCCAACTATTGTTGGCATTTTCATATTTATTAGCAGAGAAAATTTCATGCTCAGCTGAGTTGAGCATAAAAAAAGTTTTATAACCTCGAGGCCAGGCTACTAGCACCCATTTTCATACAAAACCTATTAGACAAATGTAAGTGGTAAAGTTTTGGGGCAGACATGGTTAGCATGAAGGCATGAAGACAAATATCTTTCCCTTAAGCACATGCATAACGCATGTAATGAGCTCATTACATGCATTATGCATGTGCTTAAGGGAAAGATATTTGTAATAAAAAGAGGTCACTGATCATGTTAAGGAGGAGTATTGGATGATAATTCAGCAATAATTTTCTTCAATTCCCCATTAAAACATATGTTGTGGCATAGGTCTAGATAAGAGTGAGTATCCGGTAAATAGTTTTCTTGTTTCTCCACGAAAACATATGTGAGCACCTTGCTCACTGAGGCACTTCTAATGAGTACCTGCAACATATGTTTTTGTGGAGAAATAAGAAAACAGTGAGGTGTTTCTAATGAGTACCCACAACATATGTTTTCGTGGAGAAATAAGAAAAATATCAATACTTTTGGATTGAAAAAAGCATCTTATCAAGACCTATATGGTGGGCACTCATTAGTAGTGCCTCATCATGTCTCAGTGAGACACTTCTAATGAATACCATCAAAATATGTTTTTGTGGAGAAGTAAAATACAGTAAGCATTCTATTATTCTAAAATTTGGCACATCAAGCTTTCTGACAGCATAAAGTGTAGACTCAGATGCCAAGCAGACTTCTCCTTCAGAAAAAGTCTGGGCCCAGTTGTTCAAAGCTAACAATGTCGTTAGTTAACGATTCATTAAAATTTACATCGAGTGATACCCAAATATGCTGAAATTTTTTGCTGAAAAATGTGAGTAGCTTTTGCAGTGCAAAAGCTACTCACATTTTTTCAGCAAAAAATATCAGAATATTGTATATTGGTAAATTGAATCCGCTAAAACAGTTAATGAAATGACCCTTAACGAGCTTGTTAAGCTAACGATGCTTTGACCAACTCACTGGGCCCTGATCTCTGAAGGAAAAATCTTTGCTTGATCTACATATTTTGCAATTTCACCAGGCAGTGTTTTGTGATTTAATGCATAAGAAACATCATTCAATAAAAAAAAAAATATGGAGTAAAGGGTTCATATTTTAGGATATCTTATCATTCAACCCTTACCATGCTGGATAAAAAGGCTGAACCGAAGGCTGTTTTGAAATATTTTTCTTATGTTTTTCCAAGAAAACAGACTTCTGACAGTTCCTACAAATGGCTTCCAAGGAGACAATTTGCATTTACTGTCGAAGCCTGTTTTCTGAGAAAAATAGGAAAAATATCATCAATTTGTTTTCTGCTGAATTTGTACAGAGAGTGGTAAAGGTTAAATGCACTTACCATATCAATTTTAAAAGACCCTCTCTAATAAACATCCCCAACTTATTTTAGCTTACCTGAGCAATGCTCAGAGTGAGACTGTGAGCTATTGTGATCACCCTCTGTCTGTCGTCCATCTTCAACAATTAGTTTGTTAATATTCTAGAGGTCACAATTTTGACCCAGTCATAATGAAACTTGCTCAGAATCTTTGCCCCTATGATATCAAGGTCAACTTCAAAACTGGGTCACTTTGGTCAAAAACTAGGTCACGGGTCAGACCAAAGTAAAATCTTGTTAACACTCTAGAGGTCAGATTTTTATTTAATCATCATGAATCTTGCTCAAAATGTTTGTGTTGATCAATCGCTTTCTCTGTCAAGTTTGAAACTACATGTATCACTTGGTATCAGAAAGTAGGTCACCAGGCCAAATCAAAGGAAAACCTTGTTAGCACTCTAGAGGTCATATTTTTTGGAGCAATCATCATGAATCATGATCAAAATGTTTGTCTTGATGATTTATAGGTCAAGTTGGAAACTGGGTCATTTGAGATCAAAAAGTAGGTCACCAGGTTAAATAAATGAAAACCTTTTTAACACTCCAGAGGTCACATTAATTTGAAGCATCATCATGAATGTTGCTCTAAATGTTTCTGTTGATGATTTCTATTTTAAAACTGGCTCTCTTAGGATCAAAAACTACATGTAGGTCACAGATCAGATCAAAGGAAAATCTTGTTAGCGCTCTAGAGGTCTTATTTTTGAAGTAGTCATCATGAATCATGCTCAAAATGTTTATCTTGACGTTCTTTAGGTAGACTTTGAAACAGGGTCAGTTGGGGTCAAAACTAGGTCACCAGGCCAGAGGAAAGCAATGTAAACACTCTAGAGGACAGAGTTTTTTAAGTACTCATCATGAATCTTGCTTAAAATGTTTGTCTCGATGGTTTCTAGGTCAGATTTGGAACTGGGTCACTTGGAGTCAAACCTAGGTCATCAGGTTAAATCTAAGGAAAACCTTATTAAAACTCTTGAAGTGATCATCATGAATCTTGCTCAAAATGTTTGTCTTGATGATTTCTAGGTCAGATTTGGAACTAGGTTACCTACGACCTATATTTCATGGTCCAGTGACTTTCTTAAGTTTTTCTGTTAGATCAGTTTCTCAGTAACAATTGGTCCAACAGCAGTGAAACTTGGGTTGCATACATCTTAGCATGGCCTCTTGAATGTAATCATCCATATTTGACCTCTACCTATATTTCAAGGGCCACTGATCTTGTTAAATTTTTGTGTTGAGGTCGGTTTCTCAGTAACTCTTAGTTCTACAGCCAGTCTTACTTATCACATGCATACATCTTAACTGGGCCTCTGGAATGCAGTCATCAATATTTTACCTTGACCTACATTTCAAGGTCTTTTATAATATAGTCATGCTACTAATGTACATTGTCTTACTTGTTAATAAAATCATCATGAATCTTGGTCAGAATGTTTGCCTTCTTCAGAAGCCATCTAATCTGGATCTTCACTGTTTGCAAAGGCAGGGTATATCTGGATTCAGCAGGACAAGGGTTAAAATTTCCATGATTCACCAAAGTATTCATAAAGACAGGCTTGAGCAAATAATGAAGGCCTGAGCAAATAGTGAAGTTAATGTTAACCCTTGTCCTGCTGAATAAATTAAGATGCCACTCCCATTTCTAATTTTCAGCCAATCAGATTGCTTGATCCAGCTTGTTGATATAAATTCACATACTTAATGGCGAACAGTGCAGATCCAGATCAGTTGGCTTCTTTAGAAGCCAACTGATCTGGCTACACTATTTGCAAAGGCAGGACATCAGGACAAGGGTTAAGTTTTGTGACATTGACCTTTCAAAGATCAAGGTCACTTTAGTCCAATAAAACAGATTTTATTGTTTTCTTCAGATGATAATGGCATGAAAGCAGAGATGGGAGCTAACTGGATTCATGGTATTGAAAGGAATCCTATCTATCAAATAGCAGATGAGAATGGTCTTCTGCAACTAAGATACAAAGATAAAGGATTACGCCACCGTAATATATTCTTGACTGAAAATGGCGATGAAGTGAGTGGACGTATTGTGAAGGAAGTAGACTTTACCTATGGGTTGCTTATTCAGCAGTGTGAAGAGTTTTATCAGATGGGTATGCCAACTCCATATGATGTAGACAGTGTCGGAGAGTACATGAAAACAGAAATTTCAGAAAAAATGGAAGGTTATTCAGACAATGAGCGCAAACTTCGGCAAATGATTTTTGATCAGCACATGAGACAAGAATCTGTGGTATCAGGATGCAATGACCTTGAGGATGTGTCATTAAGTGAGTTTGGGTGCTACGAGGAACTTCCAGGAATCCATTACACAATTCCGCCTGGATTTCAGTGTGTGTTAGATATACTTGTTGACAAACTGCCCAATGAGAGTATTTTATTAAACCATGCTGTAAAGTGTATACAGTATGATGGACCATTTGAAGATGGTTACAGAGTACTTGTAGAATGTGAAAATGGACAAAAATATTATGCCAATCATGTGATAATAACAGTTTCCCTAGGTGTGCTCAAGGCAGAATGTGATCGTTTGTTTGAACCCCATTTGCCACAAGATAAAGTAGATGCAATAGAACATCTAGGTTTCGGTACTGTAGATAAACTTATTCTTTATTTTGACAAACCCATCGTGGCGTCAGATGTGTTTCGTATTGAACTGCTCTGGGATGATGAAAAATACAAGGAGGAGGAGAGGACTAAAGACATGGCTAAATCCTGGTACAGGAAAATCTACTCATTTGAAGTGATGCAGAATGACAATCTGATGTTAGGTAAATAAAGTTTATGATATTTTCAATGTATCCAAAATATTGCAGCACTTTAATTCCTTACAATATGTATCCTAAAATTTTAATCCATTGTAGTCTGGACCCGTAAAAGGGTAATTGGCAAACAGTGCAGACCCAGATCAGACGCCACAGAACGTGGCGTCTGATCAGGGTCTCCACTGTTTGCAAATAGTTTAGCCATTTTTCTCTAGGAATATGTAAATCTCCTAGCTGGGCATACCTAAAATTGAAATTGGACTCTTCCAATATATAGTGTGGGAGAGTCTATTCAGTCTACAATGTGTTAACAAGTCCATTTGTCTGTCTGTTGCCTGAAAAACTGCAGGGTGAATAGCAAGGCTAGAGTTTTTTATCTTTAAGGTTTATGGGAGATTTCTTAAAAAGCTGCTGTCAGGAGGTAGGAATAAAAATGTGAAAAAGGCTCAAGTCCATAAAATAAAATAATTTTCCAATACATGTAAAAATGCAATATTTCAGCCCTAAATTCAGAGGGTAGGAACATAAAAATAAAAATAAAAGAAGGGCTAAAATTATAGGGTGGACTCTCCTGTAAACCTGAAATGAAAAAAAAAAATGTGGCCCAAGCAACATAGAAACATAGACCCAGATCAGATTGTAACTCCAGATAAGAGGAGGTATCCATGTTGTTGTTTTATTTCCCCATGAAAACATATATTGTGGGTATTCATTAGAAGTGCCTCAGTGAGGCTTTTCTGATGAGTACCCACAACATAAATGTATGTGAGGCACTTCTAATGAGTACCCACAACATACGTTAACATGGGGAAATAAGAAAAATATCAGTATTCTTCGATTGAAAAAAGTGCCCTATCTGGAGTTGTGCCAGTTACTGCATTCCAATCTGACCTGGGTCGGCACTGCTTGCTAAGGCCTGTCTGTTTCAAGACATAAGGTTTTTACAGTTACATGTATTTAATCAGAGTCCAGCTAGAGTTAATTCTTAAAGCGCCATTCAGAATTGTAGCAGACATTCTATATATATATATATATATATATATATTTTTTTTTTTTTCCAGAGAAATAAGGTATGATATTTCATGTGAGTCATCAACCTTGTAGACAACTCACATGAAAAGTCAAGCCTTAGTTTCTTGGAAAATTTTAGAAAATAGATCACAAGTGACTGTCTGACATCTGCTTTGTTTTTGACTGGCCTCATGGCTTCATCTAACCCAAATCTGGGCCCACTTGTTCAAAGCATCATTAGCTTAACAAGCTCGTTAAGGGTCATTTCGTTAACTATTTTAGCAGATTCAATATACAATATTCTGAAATTTTTTGCTGAAAAAATGTGAGTAGCTTTTGCACCGCAAAAGCTACTCACATTTTTTCAGCAAAAAATTTCAGCATATTTGCATATCACTCGATGTAAATTTTAACGAATCGTTAACTTTGAACAACTGGGCCCTGTATTTTTAAAGGGAATGCATACACTTGAAGAGGAAACGACTATGTCAGAATATTTTACCTTGCTTCTGAAAAGGGTCTACTATAAAAGGAAAGAATTTTCTACCCTTGGGAGTAAATTTTTTCTTTTTAGAGTGAACCCCCTTTTCAGAAGGGGAATGGTGTGTAGGAAAGCAATTATAAAGAAGTCATAAAAGTTGTCTCCCTTGTAGAAAATGGCAGAAAAAAAATGACCGTGTGTAGCCAATTCCCTTAATTAACTCAGTTTAGTCTGGAGACCCCCAAATAGTTAATTGGCAAACAGTGCGAACACAGATCAGATACCACAGAATGTGGCATCTGATAATGGTCTCCACTGTTTGCAAATAATTTAAGCCAGTTTTCTCTAGAAATATCTAAATAACATAGCCTGGCATTCCTAAAATTAAAATTGGACTCTTCCAGTATTAAGTGTGGGAGAATTTATTCAGTCTTAAATGGGTTAAAGGCAGGTCACTGGGACTCGGTCCTCTTGCATGCTAAAGCATAGCTCCAGATAAGATGAGTATCCAGGGCCCTGTTGTTATAAACTTGACGAAGTTGTTAGCGTGAAGTTAATATTACACCACAACCTCTTTATAACACTATTGTTGGGGTCTATAGCATAAACCATGTTAGTTAAACAATCGTGTTATATCCAAACAAAAATGTATAATTATATTGAAAAATGACCATTTATGGTCATTTTTCAATATAATCTATACATTTTTGGGATCCATCTTTGAACCGTGTTATATCCAAAACCATGTTATAACGAACCATGTTATAAAGAGGTTGTAGTGTACACTCTTGAAATATGGCAAATACATTGATATTTTTTGCGGAAAAATGTGAGTGCATGTAGCTTAAAAATTGCATTGCAAAAGCTACTCACATTTTTGCAGCAAAAATACAAATGTATTTGAAAATACCTTAGCTACAACAGTTAATGAGTATGTCATTAACAAGCTTGTTAAACTAACATGCTTGGAACAACTGGGCCCTGGTATCTACTTTTATCACTCCATGAAACTATATGTTGTGAGTACTCATCCAAAGTGCCTAGTGAGATGCTTCTTTACTTTTAGCATGCATGGTAAAATTTCAGCAGACATTTTGAAGTACTGGTATTTTCCCCAGAAAATAGGCTTGACATTTTGTGCATATTGTCTCTTTAGGAGACAGTTTGCATGAAATGTCAGAGCTTGTTTTCTGGGAAAAGAAACATACCATCATTTTGTTGTCTGCTAAATTTGCCAAGAGAGTGGTAAAGGTTATGAGTGACTGCCGCAACATATGTTTTCATTGAGAAATAAAGTTATCAATATGTTTCAGTTGAAAAAAAAAAATGCCTTATCAGGAACTATGCTAAAAAAGCTGTGCAGAAAATTACTGACATTTTTGTCTTGAAAGTGTGGCTTGACAATTTTTTCAGATTGTCTCTAAAATGTAAAATGTAGGACACTCCTCTTTAGAGACAATTTAAATGTTGAGCCCTGCTTTCCGAAAATAAAAGAAAAGATGTTTGTTTATTTAATTTTAGTTTGTGTGCTGTTTTGTTTTTGTTTTAATAGTTTTTTAAGTTGGGGGTGGTTGGGTGAGGGGAAGGTGTCATGTATCTTACGTCACTGGGGCGCACAACTGATATTGACACAGTTGGGCAAGGCCTGCTGTTTTTGCTGTTAATGGTGGAGGAGGGATGTTCTTATTTCTTCTGTTTCGTCACTTTCTTTTATTTTCCTCTTTCTCCCCTATCCCTCTCTTTCATCTCCTCTACTATCTCTTCTATCTCTTTTCTCCCTTTCTGTGGGAGATGACACAAAATGACCCCCAAGGGTTGAGGTGTCGTTAAACCCCAACACAATCAATCAGTCAAAAAGTTTTTAAGTTTGGAATTATTGACTCGGTCACCCCAATTGCTAATTATGCTCTACAAAGAGAAAATTTACAGTAGTCTCCTAGCAAGTATTAGCTTTTTGATAATTGAAAAAGGGCCTGGACCTTAAGTCAGCTGAGCACTTCTTAATCCTTGTCATGCTGAATAAATATAGATGCCACACCCACTTCTAATTTTCGGCCAGTCAGATTACTTGATTCAAGTTGCTGATTAATAGAAATTCACATATTCACATACTTTAACTTAATTACAAACAGTGCAGATCCAGATCAGTTTGCTTCTTCAGAAGCAAACTGATCTGGATCTACACTGTTTGCAAAGGCAGGGTATATCCGACTTCAGCAGGACCAGGATTAACACTTGTTTATGATTTTTTTTTTTTTTTTTTTTATAACATATAGCTTCCAGATATGGCACTTTTCTTCAAACAAAAAGAAGTGATATTTTTCTTGTTTTTCGATGAAAGCATACATTGTGGATACGGTACTCAGTGAGGCACTTCTAATTAGTACCCATAACATGTCTTTATAGAGAGATAAGAAAAAATTTATCTGGAGCTATGATTTTAGCGCTTCCTTGCCAGGACAAGTTTGGTGGTATTAACCTTGGTTCTGCTGAACCCAGTATGTCCTGCCTTTGCAAACAGTGTAGATCCAGATCATTTGGCTTCTGAAGAAGCCATCTGATCTGGATCTGCACTGTTTGCCAATAAGTATGTGAAATTGTGTCAAAAATCCTGAATCAAGTATTCTGATTGGCTGAAATTTAGAAGTAGGTGTGGCATATTAATTTATTCAGCATGACAAAAGTTAAAAATGATATAAGATTCTTTGCATGGTGCAAAATGTAGGCTTCTGAAGTGGATCAGGCCATCCTTACACATTTTTGGTAACCTACCAAGGACATTTATTTGTCTAACCTTGAAGGAAACAAACAAAAACATGCATACTCATACCAACTCTAAAAATAGTGAGTAGGAGAAAAGCAAACAAATTTTTTTTTAAAGGATGACCTCATGAAAACAGTACAACTTAAGGGGAATTTATATACACTTTCAGAAGAGACAACTCTTGTCAGATCTTCAGAAGAGACAACTCTTGTCAAATCTTCAGAAGAGACAACTCTTCTCAAATTTGTTTTGTCTCCCTTCTGGAAGGAGGTCTACACTAAAAGGAAAGAATTTGCCCCCCTTAGAAAATAAGAAAAATGTCAATACTGTTTGGTTGAAAAAAAAAAAAAAAAAGCACCTTACAAGAATCTGGACTATGTTTATTTCCTGTTACCCTTTTCCTGCTGAATAATTTAATTAGCCATACCCATTTCTGACTATCAGCCAATCAGATTACATCATATAATGTTTTCATTCAAATTCACAAACTGAATGAAAAACAGTGTAGATCCTGATCAGATGGCTTCTTCAGAAGCCATCTGATCTGGATCTACACTGTTTGCAAGGGTAGGGGTTGTCGTGAACAACAGGATAAGGGTAACAAAGACTGTCCAACAGAACATAATACTAATTATAATTCATGTTTATCAAGTTCAGATTTGAAGTTAAATTTTCCTGTACTATGTCATGACCTAGCTTGGGAAATTGTTATCATTAAAAGTACTTACACTAAGAATTCGGACACCTGAACTCCATACCATACTTGTCCTAAAATTTGAACAAGACCATTTTACTATAGGGATCAAACGTGTTTTTTCATGCATTAACATTCGCAATGTCCCGAGGGAGGTGTTGATAACTGAGGCCGAAAGCCGCGGTTTTCAACACCTCCCGAGGGACCTGGCGAATGTTAATGCATTGAAAAACCATGTTCGATCACTATTATTGCATAAAAACTGAAAACATTTGCTACATTTCGCATTATTTCTTGGTCTATTTTGTTTCGCTTTTTCACTGATGTCTTGCGAACGCAATATCCATGGACTATGCTCGTTCTAGAGCCTGGCAATACACATCTCATAATGGCAGCAAATCTGTGGCCCCGGTACAGTCATATTGAAAGTTGCGTAGCCATTCGTTAACAGCGCATGAATTGCCTTGTTAATATGGCTTTATGCCGGTTAATGCAGGGCTGTTACATAGCTACAGATAAGAGAGGGTATCCAATTAATATTTTTCTTATTTTTCTAAAAAAACATATGTTGTTGAACTCTTTAGAAGCGCCTTGCCGAGGCGCTTCTAATGAGTACCCACATGTTTTCGTGGAGAAATAAGAAAGATATCAGCAGTTTTTGGACGAAAAAAGCGCTTTATCTGTTGTTATGGCTGTTAATAATGTGCGACACTGCTTTTTTATGCAATAATATACCTGTTGATGAGTCTAAAAATTGGCAAATACATGTTGTATCAACCTGATCATACACAGCAGCTCCCCTTTGAAATTTATAAAGAGATTTCACTGTACTGCATATTATAATCAAATTAAAATTCTGGCGCAATTAATCGGATAATCGATTAATTGATCGATAAATTCCACAAAAATGATTATCATTACAGATTTGCTAATAATCAATCATTTGGTTTCTGTGTCTGTTACTTTACCATATTTACTCCAAGTATTCAGACACCTCATCTCCTTACCATGCTTTATCTAAAATTTGAACAAGTACATTGTACAATTTACTACCCACTGTTGTGTCTGAAATAGCTGGATGAGTAGCAAATAGTATAGACACTGATGAGACGCCGCATTTGCGGCATCTCATCTGGGCCTACACTGTTTGCTCAGGCCTGTCTGACCGAATACATACAATAAAGTATAACATTTGCAGCATCTCATCTGGGTCTACACTGTTTGCTCAGGCCTGTCTAACAAAATACATACAATAGTATAACATATGGTAAGAGCAGGGCTCTGGAAAACCGGAAAAATAGCCGGTCTGGACCGAAATTAAGAATTCTGGACCAATTTCAAACACCCCAAAACGCTAATAATTCAGTCCAACAGGTTTGTGCCTTGAACCCCATTTTTCCCCAACCAACCAATTTTCACGAATCAATGATGTCTAAAAAATTACAAACGGTCAAGTCTTCCCAAACTGACAACGTCCGCGCACCTTTTAAATGCGATATTATGGTAGTTAAAGGTTCTAAATGGTCATTTGACATGTATATTGGAGAAACAGATGAATAACGGCAACCTACCGCAGCACAAATTAATTATGTCATTATCCAAACATTGTCAAAAAATCAACACTTCACTGACCTTTGTGCGGTAAACAAGCGATTAACACGAATCATCAGTAACTGTAGTCTGATAATTAATCCGTTTGTGTGACACGTGTGAATACACTGAGACTGCAAAACATCAGGTGCAGTCGGCATGTCCAAAAGATCAAAGGTCGCTGTAACTGAGAGTGATAAAAGAATGCATCGCTTGAACGCACCCATTTTCTTTCTCTTCTTTTTTGTTTTGATCAACACGGTTTGTCGGTCCCAGATTTGATAATTAATTCCCAAACCGTGTACGTCCTGATCAGATGTCGCATACAACGGCGTCAGATCTGGGTATTATTGATTGCTTCTTCTTTTTTTTTTTTTTTTTGTTGACGGCCGTAAAGCGAGTATAATTCAAGGTAGATTTCGCGGTAAAATAAGTAATGCACCACTTGCACTAGACAAGATTGGTCAGTGCTTAAAATTTAAGCAGTCTGGTCAAATCTTGAAACATTGAAAACTGCAAAACCGCCCGTGGCGCAGGCCTTTTTTAGTAGACCTAATTAGGTCCATGAAAGTCGTTTCGTTCCGTCTCTCCTGTTTTTCGCCGTCTTCGCGCAAGACAGGAATCAGTTGTTTATAAATAGTTTAGGAAAACCCTGCGGAGGTGTAAATAACAACAAAATCGTCTTTTTTTTTTTCTTTCTTTTTACACCAGCTTTGATCATGCTCGTTATACCCGGACTTCCGTCATATAACCGAGTTTAGGTGTATTAATTAAAAGGAGGTATAGGACTGCCAATTGTCATTAGTTTTCGTGATGGGTGATATTATATTCTTTTTTTGGGAAATCGGCTCATTGATGATGTCATCGTCATCGGCTGGACCGATTCAGATTTTAGAATTTCCAGAGCCCTGGGTAAGAGTTATGCTCAGACAGGTAAAATTATAACCAAATCTTCAGTGATTACTTATCAATTATCGATCACAATGGCAGGACTGATAATCGATTATCTTTTCAGCTCCGATTAGCCAGCCTTAATGTAAAAAGGTGTCATATTTTGTATCAGATTAACAAAGTGATATTGCTAATGTCGACATAAGAAAAAATAATACTACTGAAAAATGTGCAAATTTCATCAACCTAGAATATGATCCAGGAATTCTCAAACATGTTATAAAGCATGTCTTCCTAATGAGGAGTGTAATTTGATTATACCATCTGATCAGTCAAGGTAATAAGAGAAACATAATTTTGCAAAGGAAGGCAATTTTATTCCCTTGCCTAGATCAGATAAGGGAGATTACCCATTTCATTTGGAGTTGTTAACTGAACAACTTTAAGTTTTCTGACGCTTCTTTTTGAGACACATCAACTATTAGTTGTCAAATTAAACAAAAAATAAATAAATAAATATGGAAAGGAAGAAGATACTATGTCCCAATATTTAGAGTGTTTATGTTACAGAATACAATTGGCAAAAAATGGTGTAGGTAACAGGACTCGAGAAACTGAAAATTGCCAATCGGTCTAGTCATTTTCGGCTGCATTTCCAGAGTTTTTCGAGTCATTTTCGGCCGCATTTACAGAGTTTGCCCAGCAGAGATCTCAGTGTTATCCATAATTCTTGTTAAAGAATTTCCGTATCGCAAATTCCAAACGTTGATGCTGCTTTATTTTAAACGTAACAAATGTAATACCAACATTGCTTACACTTGCTGAAGTTACATGTGCATAAGTATCACGAAAATAAACAGCAATATAGGTCAGTATTATCATATAATGCAATTTATTGTACTTTCACTTTCACAACAACCAAACACTCAGCTGGTGAAGAACGCAAAAGGGAAACAACCGGAATGTCTTCACGTGTAGCAGCAGGTCACGTTTTCATGTTCGCATTGTCCTGCAACTGGCACTACCTTTTATTTTTCTTCCTTTCTTTAGACCAGTAAAAGAATTAGTGTTTCATCCTAGTGCCACGTCGAGGCCCAGCACTTTGGCAGGTTGAGCACGTTAAACTTACAGTGAAGGTGAATGAAGCACATTCAACAGATCTTTTAAAATTAAATAAAACAAATTAACATTTTTCATTCTTGTAATGTGCGACAAAGAAGGTAAGAAGCAAAATTATAAAATAAACCTGAGTGTTGGGACAGACAGGCCTGAGCAAACAGTGTAGACCCAGATCAGGCACCATAAAACATCACTTCTGATCAGATTTTGGCAACATTCTTTCGTGGAGATTGATCATGAAATATTTTCTACGGTCATTCTCTCCCTTCCGCTGATTCAAGAAGGGCAGTTGTCAGTTTCTGGCGAAATAATGTGCACAATACTGGTTAACCACTTAGAGGACTAAGCATGCCCAGTAAACGTGTGGTTAGGTAAACATGACCCCATTGGGTGGACTGGGCCGTAAAACCTCAACACAAACAAACAAAACCAATATTGATTTTTTCACACATCAATCAAATGAACAGTTACTTACTTTTGACACCCTGATCAAGTGGTGCTGCAATAATGAGCAGATCGATTGAGGCGATTTCAGGTACACAGTTAGTGTTATGTGTTGACAAAAGGTTTGTTTGTTCGTATAATATAGCACCAGATAAGATAATTTTAAAGTGGAATATTTAGAAAAATATATTATTATGGACCGTTTTTTTTGTTATTCTTAAGCGAAAATCGGTCCAGCTTTTCAAAAACTGGTCTCGGACCGACAAACTGGCATTTTCTTGAGCCCTGGTAGGTAATGAGATTGGGTGAATGCTCAGGCCTCTTGTTTGACTGTATAGAAATACTTTTCACTTTGTAAAAGAGGACCTCAGTGCATTGGCCTACCTTCTTTATATTTATTAGAGGTAGATATTAGTTTTGAATGGGGATAATTGGCATTTTACCTAATCCGAGCACTTCCAGTAACCCGAAATCAGATTTAGGACATTTTTTATATAACTTACAACCCTCATTTTTGTGTCAAATCAGAGCTGCTGAAAAGTAAAAAGAAACTACTATTGATATTTGTTCATAATTCTCCATCAAAATATGTTGCGGATACTCATTTATACAATGATGATAATTACTCCTGGAAGAATTTTCATAATAATACCCACAACATGATAAATTACGAAAAAGGTAGATTAATACATGTATTTAGAGGATAAATTGTAATTTTAAATTTGCATCAAACTGTATTTCGTGTGAACTCACAGTATGATTATTGTCTTGTGTGTGTGTTGAGGTTTTACGGCCCAATCAACCCAATAGGGTCATGTCGAGCGTGGTCAGTTTACCTAACCACACGTTTACTGGGCAGGTTTAGTCCTCTAAGCGGTTAACCAGTATTGTGCACATTCTTTCGCCAGAAACTGACAACTGCCCTTCTTGAATCAGCGGAAGGGAGAGAATGACCGTAGAAAATACTTCATGATCAATCTCCACGAAAGAATGTTGTCGACCTCGGCGGGGGTTGAACCTGCGACCTCCTGGTCTCCAGTCGGACGGCGCATCCAACTGAGCCACCGAGGCCGACAATTATTGTCTTAGAAAGAGATTGATTCAAAGAGAATCACCCAGTGTTGATGCAAAATTTAAAATTTTTGGCATAATTATCGTCTTATCTGGAGCTATGAAATCAGTCTTTTATTCAGATTGCCTGAGGAAAATTTCAAAATCTCTTAACCGTTCTGAGTTGCTCGCTTGATAGAGCATTTTGCCTCAGGATTGGAAGGTGTTTGGTTTGATCCCTATCCATGGCCAGGTCAAACAATACTTACATATTAGAAGAGTGGGTACTAGCTGCTTTTGGGCTTGGTGCTACGCATTAAGAGTTAGGACCAGTTATGTCAGTGTTGGTGCAGTGTGATTTGGTGATAGAAGAATGTCAAAGCGTCTGAGGTGTGATACTGCAATGAGCTGGTACTACAAAAGGGCATCCATTCCCACCTTCTCATCGAGATATAGAATAAGACTTGAGACAGTAATGTTAACCATAGCTATCTATTCTATAGATACATATTTTATCTATTAAAAGCCAATGACTAGAATAAAACTTTATGCATACAGTCTGTAGGTACTAGGTATTTACAACATCTTGCATTAAATCATGCTAAAAAGTGGTAGATTTACTTCCTCTGTGTAAAGTGCCAGATAAAAATTGACTTTCTGAAATATGTTGAAAGGGGAGTAGTCCATTTCAAGTGTTAACCCTGGTCTTGCTGAAGCCAGTTAAACCCTGCCTTTGCAAACAATGTAGATCCAGATCAGTTGGCTGTGAATTTATATTAGCAACCTGGATCACAAAATCTAAAAGGCTGAAAATTAGAAGAAGTTGGTGTGGCATTTTGTTTTATTCAAGATTGGAGACCGTAACATTAACCATGAGCTCAAACAAATTTATAAAATACTGTATTCAACCTAATTACCGCACTGTGTGCTTAAGTTTTTTCAAAAATACTGTCACTCGGAAAACTTATAAAATATTGTCTTTCCCATACTAAAGATTCACTTAAAAAAAAAAAAGATCAGCGAAGGACTCGTCAGATGATGCTTTTTCGATGTTTTTGTATGTGTGTGTGTTTTTTATGCCCCCAGCTTTGAAAAAAGTTGGGGGGCATATTGCTTCTGGCTTGTCTGTTCGTTCATTCATTTGTGCGTTTGTTCGTTTGTTCATTCGTTCGTTTGTTCGTCACTCTTTCTGGTGCATAGCATAACTTTAGAACCAGTTATGCTAATGTTTTGAAATTTCATGTATGGATTCCTCATAAAAAAAAATAGGTGACCCATATTTTTTTTATCCGAATTATCTCCCATTTTAGAGTTATTGCCCTTGAAATAAAATAACATTGAAATCTCGCTAGCAAGATATCTCAAAATGTATTTGAGTTAGAGTCTTCATATTTTGATATACTGATTGGGGCTGAGGAGGAGATCACCTGATTAAATTTTCAACAAATTTTATGAAATTTTGTTGGAGTTATGGCCCTTTGCAATCTTTGGCCATTTGTTGCTTTCATGTGCATTGCATAAGTTTAGAACCATGTATGCTAATGTTTGAAATTTCATACATGGATTCCTCATGAAAAAATAGGTGACCTGTATTTTTTTCTTATCCGAATTATCTCCCATTTTAGAGTTATTGCCCTTTTAATAAAATAACATTGAAATCTCTTTAGCAAGAAATCTCAAAAAGAATTTGAGCTAGAGCCTTGATATTTGGTATACTGATTGGGACTGAAGAGGAGATCACCTGATAAAATTTTCAGCCAGTTTAATGAAATTTTGTTGGAGTTATGACCCTTTGCAATTTCTGGCTATTTGATCTTGTTGCTTTCATGTGCATAGCATAAATTTAGAACCATGTATACTAATGTTTTGAAAGTTCATATATGGATTCCTCATGAAAAAATAGGTGACCCGTATTTTTTTTCTTATCCGAATTATCTCCAATTTTAGAGTTATTGCCCTTTTAATAAATAAAACATGGAAATCTCATTAGCAAGATATCTCAAAAGTATTTGAGCCAGAGCCTTGATATTTGGTATACTGATTGGGACTGAGAAGGAGATCACCTGATTAAATTTTCAACAAATTTAATGAAATTTTGTTGGAGATATGGCCCTTTGCAATTTTTGGCCATTTGTTGCTCTCATGTGCATAGCATAAGTTTAGAACCATGTATGCTAATGTTTTGAAATTTCATATAAGGATTCCTCATGAAAAAATAGGTGACCCGTATTTTTTTTTTTCTTATCCGATTTATCTCCCAGTTTAGAGTTATTGCCCTTTAAATAAAATAACATTGAAATCTCGTTAGCAAGATATCTAAAAAAGTATTTGAGCTAGAGCCTTGATATTTGGTGTATGATTGGGACTGAGGATGAGATCACCTTATTAAATTTTCAACGAATTTAATGAAATTTTGTTGGAGTTATGGCCCTTTTCAATTTCTGGCCATTTGATCTTGTTGCTTTCATGTGCATAGCATAAGTTTAGAACCATATATGCTAATGTTTTGAAAATTCATACATGGATTCCTCATGATAAAATAGGTGACCCGTATTTTTTTTCTTATCCGAATTATCTCCCATTTTAGAGTTATTGCCCTTTTAATAAAATAACATGGAAATCTCGTAAGCAAGATATCTCAAAAAGTACTTGAGCTAGAGCCTTGATATTTGGTGTACTGATTGGGACTGATGAGGAGATCACCTGAATAAATTTTCAGTCAGTTTAGTGAAAGTTTTTGAAGTTATGGCCCTTTGCAATTTTTTGGCTATTTGTTGCATGTATGCTAATGTTTTGAAATTTCATATATGGATTCCTCATGAAAATATAGGTGACCCATATTTTCTTTCTCATCTGAATTATCTCCCGTTTTAGAGTTATTTCGCTTTTAATAAAATAACGCTGAAATCTCGTATATTTGTACTGTTATTACTGTCATGGGCGAGCAGTGTTGGAGTCAACCAGTGTTAAAGTCAGGCAGTGTTGGGGGCATAGTGTTTTACAAACACCAGCTCTAGTTTTTGCTGATTTCTTTGTAAAAGCATATGTTATGGATACTTATTGAATTGCATCAACAAGTTGAGGCAATTCATATCGGTACCCACAACATATGCCTTTATAAAGAAGTAGATAAAAATTACATGGCTATTATCTGAAGACTACGGAATTGCTTGATTGTACGCTTATAGGGGTATGTGTGCTAATTAGGGCAAATGTGGTACTCGAGTAAATTTTAAGTGTTAATATTCTACTTTTGCCCAGCAATATAATGTTTAAAAGTTTTACATTCAAGTTTTCCAAATTGTTCAACCTCTTCAAACACTGTAAATAAGACAGGTCTCATTTTTGGCCATAAGTTAATTTTTATGTGGGCTTGTCATTCATATAACTAAGTACTAGTTTTTGAACAATTAAAAGACCAGAGTAAAGATTCAAGATCCATTTTATTGTAAATCATGACATTATTATAAATGTTTGGACTGTGTAACTTACCAACTTGACCTACTTAACCTACTGTTTTTACTGTACCTCTATTGTAATCTTATACTATCTATGTACTTTTATTTTATAAGTTCTTATTTGCTTATTCAGTAACATTGCATAACATGGCAATCATGTTGTCTTTATAACCCTACCAAAGGGGCATGTTGTGTTACTATTAACCCTTGTCCTGCTGAACTTGGATATGCCCTGTCTTTGCAAACATTGTAAAGACAGGGCATATCCAACAACCAGATTAGTTGGCTTCTGAAGCCAACTGTGAAGAAGCCAACAGATTTGGATCTGCAGTGTTTGTCATTAAGTATGCAAATTTGTATGCACAACCGGAATCAAGCAGTCTGACTGGCCAAAGATTAGAAGTGGGTGTGGCATCTTAATTTATTCAGCATGAAAAGGGTTAAATTAGCTCTAGATTATACATTTTTTTCATCAAAAAAGTATTGATATTTTTTGTTATTTCTCCAGGAAAATGTATGTTGTGGGTACTCATTAGAAGTGCCTCATGGAGGCACTTCTAATAAGTATCCACAACATGTTTTCATGGAGAAATAAGAAAAATATTTACCTGATACCTCCTCTTATTTGGACATTGGTGTTAACTGTGTCTGTGAATGTGCCCATGGCATTTTATGTCTGGGTTATAACTGCTTAACCCTTGTCATGCATATTTACATAATGAATGACAAACAGTGCAGATCCAGATCAGTTGGCTTCTTCAGAAACCAACTGATCTGGATCTACATTGTTTGTAAAGGCATGAAAATTCAACAGACAACATTTTGAAATATTTTTCTTATTTTTCCCATAAAAAAAATAGAATTTGACTTTTCATGCAAATTTGCATGAAATGTCAAAAGTCTGTTTTCTGGGAAAAATAAGAAAAATATTGTCAGTTTGTTGTCTGCTGAGCTAGCCCAGAGAGAGTTAACAACCCATTATAGTCTGGAAACCCCTAAAAGGGTAATTGGCAAACAGTGCAAGACCCAGATCAGATGCCGCAATTTTTTTTCTCTTGGAATAATCTCGTACATGTAGCCTGACATGCCTGATATTAGACTGGCTACCGTCTTATCAAAATATATAGAGTGGGGGAGTTCATTGAGTCTGCAATGGGTTAACCCTTTTCATGCTAAATAAATTAAGATGCCACGCCTATTTATAACTCTCAGCCAATCAGATTCCTTGATCCAGATTGTTGATATAAATTCAGATACTAAATGGCAAACAGTGCAGATTCAGATCAGTTGGCTTCTTCAGAAGCAAACTGATCTGGATCTTCACTGTATGCAAAGGCAGGGTATATCTGGGCTCAGCAGGACAAGGGTGCAAAAATAACAGCTGATCTTTGTTTATTCAAAATTTTAATGCTTGGATGGCATATACAGAGCTCCAGGGGTGCTCTTTTCAACAGAAATATACTGATATTTTTCTTATTTTTTATGAAAACATAAGTTATGGGTGCTTATTAGAAGCACCTCCATGAGGCAATAATCTGATGAGTCCCAACAACATGTTTTACTAGAGAAAAACATGTAAGAAAGGATGGATACCCCCTCTTATCTGGAACTATGTATACTTTCATTTAACCCTTAAGGTGCCAAACACAGCTGCAGCAGACGACAATTTTTTATTTTTTATTATTTTTTTTTTTTTTCAGAGATAACAAGTCTTGACATTTCATGTGAATTGTCTGCTTGGCAGACAATTCACATGAAATGTCAAGACTTGTTTTCTCTGAAAAATAAAAAAAAAAAAATTAGAATGTTGTCTGCTACAAATTTTGCTTGGCGCTTTAAGGGTTATTAACTATGTTTTCATTGGCTGCAACTCAGCCAGTAACAGCTGTATAACTTTGTTGTACTTGTTACAGTAAAAAAAGAGACCTACTGTATTTACCACCTTTACTCCTTACCATACTTGTCCTAAAATTTTAACAAGACCATTTGACCATCTGGTGATGGGCTTAAAATATTGGTGGCTGTATGGCAAACAGAACTGATCAGATGTTGCATTTTGCAGCATCTGATTTGTATGTACACTGTTTGCTTTGGAAGTCGAGGTGCTTCTGAAGAGACTAACTTGTACCCACAGATGTTTTCATTGAGAAATAAGAAAAATGATACAGTATTCAATCTAATTACGGCACTGTCGCTTAGTTTTTTTGTGTGTTTTTTTTTTTCAAGATCATCTAAAAGTGCGAAGTAAAATATCCACTTAAATTAAAGGACATATTTTAAAGAAAGGTCAACAGAGGTCTATATATAAAGATGCTTATGCGATTTTTTGTCCGGATTTTCTTTATAAAAGCATGTTGTAGGTACTCATTTGAATTGCCTCGACTTGTCGAGGCAGTTCAAATGAGTACCAACAATATTATGCTTTTATAAAGAAGTACATATAAGTACACAGCTGTAATCTGAAGACTAAGAAATTGCTTGACGGCGCTTATAGGGGTATATGCGGTAATTAGGTAGAATACAGTATGTGGATGTTCCCTCTTATCTGGAGCTGTGATGGATGTTTGATAGAATTTTATGGAGTAAGACAAACAAAAAATGAGCAAGCCCACAACAAAACTTTCAGGAAGACTTGTGCGACCAGCAAAGACTCAGATCAGCGTATGCATCCCCACAGTCTGATCAGAGTCTTCGCTGATTGCGTATGCCTTCTACAGCCATTTGGCTTTCCAAAAAAAAAAAGACAAATCTGAACAGTTTCCATACTGGGTGGATGTACAGGCTGATCTGATTCTTTGCTGGTTACACAGGTTTTACCAGAGGAATTGTTAAGGAAGAGTATTTCGTGATAATTATGGGATAATTTTTCTTATTTCTCCATAAAAGCATATGTTGTGGGTACTCATTAGAAGCGCCTCGCCGAGGCACTTCTAATGAGTACCCAAAACATATGTTTTTATGGAAATCTGGAGAAAATTATCCCATAATTATCACCAAATACTCCTCCTTAACAATTCCTCTGTCTTACTGTAGGTTTTGTTGTGTGCTGGCTCAATTCATAGTAAGAGACAAAATAACAAAAAGAATGATCCAAAAGAATTCACCTAAATTCATTTATCCTATATACCCTAAATAGCGTACTTCATTTAAAATTTGAATGGTCCATGTTACTACCTGTTGATGCTGGATGTAATGCAAACAGTGTAGACTCTGATCTGATGCCACATTCTGTGGCATCTGATCTGGGTCTACATTGTTTTCTCAGACTTACTGACCCAATACTATAGGGTTATTATTAATTATAATTGGAGCAGTTTTCATGCACTGGCAAAGTGTCCGTTAGAGAAAATGAGAATTTGTTTCGTTAAACCTACGATACATCTAAATATTGCTCTCCGGGGAATCACCCGACTACCGCAGAAAAAACAAGAACCTGAACTTTTGTATCGGCATTTAGAAGTACCCAGCACCGGTTGTTCGGGTTTCCGAACGACCAGTACCCATAATTCAATTTACCTTCTGCGGCTTCCGGAGGAAACATGCTTATCAGCTGAGAGAATTCTTCGACGATTTTGTAGCCGTTTGTGGGGTATTCCGCTGGTTTCACCCGCTCGCAGACTATTATTTTCATTCATTTTATTTATTCCTTCTTTCGTTTTGCTTTATTTTGTTTAGTTTCTTTTGTGTGTCAAGTTGCGTTTAGCGATATCGTTGAACGTAATTTCGATACGCTCCTTAGTTCGGATTCTTCTTCCGTTTTTTAGTTTTTCTGGTTATCCTTCTGAATTCCTTTTTCTTTTTCGTTTGTTCAGCATTTCAGCTATAGAATGTCTGCACAGAACAAAAGATGTCCTGGAATATATGGTAAGTGCTCAAAGATTATGCCTTACTGGGATAACCATAAAATTTGTAGAGCCTGTAGGGGCTATTCCTGTTCCCCTTCTACTCCTTGTGAGGTTTGTTCAGAGTGGACTGAGGAACTGTGGAAGAAACTTTCTAAATGTTTACATAGAGCCTCTCAGGCTAAATCTGTTAAGCCTAAGGTTTCTTCTTCGCAGGCTCCTGCTAAAGGTCCTGCTTCTTCTGATGAATCCCAGGCTCCTGCTAAAGGTCCTGGTTCGTTTTGTCTTCCTAGTGGTAGTTGTCCAGCACCGGCTGCCATTACCACAAGGACGACAGAAAATTCCAGTTGCCACGAGCTTGAAAGCGATTTAGTCCACCAAGCTCCTGGTGATCACAATAGGAATCCTGAGTCAGAAGGAACAAAGGCTCCCTCATCTCAGGTTCCAGTTGATATCATTAGCAGTCCCTCCAGGAAAAGTTCTTCTCCTGAAAGGCACAGTGGGAAAAGCCATTCTAAGTCGGTCACGCCTATGGATATGGCATTCCCACGGAATAAATCTCTTCCAAGGCAGTACGCTTCTGCTAGGTCAGCCAGATCACGTAGCAGGAGCATACACAGAGACAAAAGACGAAGGCGAAAGTCGAAGTCAGTCTCGTCTGGTAGGTCTAGTTCTTCGGAAGGAAGAGCCAGACATTCCAAGCATAGGGACAGTAGGTCTAGGCATAAGTCCAGGCTGTCTCATTCTAAACGGAGAGATTCTCGGTATACCAGATACCATAGGTCTAGGTCACCTAGGTCCAGGTCACCTAGATCCAGGTATCACAGGTCTAGATCATACAGGCCCAGGTCACATCGATCTAGGCCACTTAGGTCTAAGTCTCCTAGGTCAGACAGGTATAGACATGCGAGTCCTAGGCAAGTTAGATATTCTAGGTCTCGTTCTGTTTCAAAGTCTAAAGTAGACCCTGCTGTTTCTGCACTGACAAAGTTGGTAGAACAACAAGGTCAGATGTTGAAAGAACTGTCAAGTCGATTTGATAATCTTTCTACACCAACTCCTCAGGTGTCAGCCGATAAAGTTACTGTCACCCCTTTAGGAGCTGAAAATGTGGTGGACGTATACAACTCTGAAAATGAGGAGTCGGACCCAGATCGTTTTCAGGTTCGTGTTGGAGATAGTGAAAGGATTGGGGATTCCGATTCTGATCACTATGAAGAAAAAGGGGAAGAGACTCCCAAAGAGTCTCTCTCTTACAAAGAAGCCATTATAAAACTTCGCAACAGGCTTGGGCTAAGTGTCTGCCCCATTCCTGAGGCGAAAAGTAAAGCAGTTGGGGCATCCGCTTTAGATTTCTTCAAGGATCAAGAACGGTCTGAAGAAACCTCTCTAGCATTGCCTCAATCGAATAGCGTTTCTGTTTCACTTTCTAAAATGAACAAACGTTTGAAGGGAGAGGATGAGGTTCCAATGACTCCTCTTCCCTCATATCCTAAAGGTTTTAAAATAGGCTCATTTGTTTCCCTGAAAAGTAAACCTAAGATATTTCAGGCTTCTTCTTACGAGTCTTTAAATCCTTTGATTAGCATGGATCCTCCCTCTGTTAATCCAGGTTTAAAGGATATTATGAAGCAAGGTTCTTCGGTACCTTCTTCTCAAGCTGTTCAATTTTCCACTCTTGAAAATTGGGAGAAATTGGCCAGAACTGGTATGCAAGTAGCTTCTCATTCAGAGATGTTTCTTTGTGGAACACTCAAAACTATGCAGCAGGACACTTTGTCCAAGGATGACATGTTGGAAGTGTCACGCTATCTTCAAGCTGTGGCCGTGTCTCAGTCTCACTTAATTGAAATTTTATCAAGACTTGCTTCAGGGCCTCTTTTGGCTCGTAGAGATGCTTGTTTGGCAGTGTCAGATTTGGATTCAGAGGTCAAACAATCTTTACGAGTTCAGCCCATGGAATCTTCAACAATTTTTGGTGAGAAATTTCCTGAAATTGTGAAGCAGTACAAAGATGGACTTACCCATAAGTCTCTGCAGATGGCTGTTGTCGGTGCAAGTAAACAGCAGTCTTCTGGTTTCAAGAAAAAGGGTCCCAAAGTTTCAGAATCCTCAACTAAGTCTACATATGGTGAGTTAAGCGTTTCTGTAGGGCCCAATGCTTCTAGAACTGCTAATGTCACACAGGGTCAAGGTAGACCGTTTCAGAGAAATCCTAGGAGAAATCCTGTGAATCCAGGGCAGAATAAGGGTCCTAAGAAGGGTAAAGGACCTAAGCCCAATGCCCCTTAGGGGTGCCCACTTCGGTTCCCAGGCTTGCCAAGGCATGAAACCTTGTGTCTCATGCCCAGAGCAGGTACCAAGATCAGACCTGCCAACAGGAGGAAGAATTTCTTTCTTCCTAAAGGCCTGGGAAAAAATAACTTCGGATGTTTGGACACGCTCTGTCGTCCGAAGTGGGTATCGAATTCAATTACGTGTCCTACCTCGTCTGTTTCTTTCTCCACCAAGATGGTGTACTCGTATGCCACAAGACCCTGTAAAACTGGAAATCTTGAGAGACGAAGTGAAATCATTGCTTCAGAAGCGAACAATCGAAGAAGTAACGAAGGATCATCCCAGGAGAGGGTTTTTCAGTCGTATATTTCTGGTTCAGAAACGGTCAGGGGGTTGGCGTCCAGTAATAGATCTTTCTCGTCTGAACCAATTTGTTCTTTGCCCTCATTTCAAAATGGAGACATTGAATTCAATCAGACAAGCACTTCAGAAAGGCGACTGGGTTACTTCCCTCGATTTGAAGGATGCATATTTTCACATCGGCATCCATCATCGATCATGACGTTATCTTCGGTTCATTCTCGAAGGGAAAATGTACCAGTTTCGAGTTCTGCCATTTGGCCTCTCTGTAAGTCCATATGTGTTCACTCGAGTCTTGAAATCAGTTTTAAGTCATGTTCGTCGCCAAGGTATTCGAGTACATGCATACCTGGACGACTGGTTACAACCTTCAGTGTCAGAGGCCCTATCATGGCTTCACAGCAAAAGGCTCCTCAGGATTATTCTAGATCTAGGCTTTATTCCCAACTGGGGGAAGTCGGAACTAGTTCCAGTTCAGGAATTCACTTTCCTAGGTGCTCGATTCAAGCTCAAACAAGCATTAATCGGCCCCTCTCAGGACAACATTGTTTCTCTTCAACAAGCCTTGACCAAGTTGTTGGGAGCGAAAGAAGCTTCAGCTCGCCAGTTATACTCCATTCTAGGTCAGATGGAGTCTATGGCCAGCCTCCTTCCACTAGGGAAAGCTTTCAAAAGACCCCTCCAGTGGGAATTCAAGGAGAGGTGGTGTCAAGGACTGGCTTTGTGGGACGACAAGATCCCTTTAGGGCCATGGTTTTGCAAAGCAGTGAGTCCTTGGATGGACATGGAGGTTATAATGGCCATGTCTCCTCTTCATCATCCTTCTCCCCAGCTCCATCTTTTCACAGATTCGAGTCTGGAGGGTTGGGGGGCTCACATGGACAGTCACATGGCATCGGGTCTTTGGTCCCCGTCTTTCAAACAACAGCACATCAATGTCCTCGAGATGGAAGCAGTCTTGTTGGCTCTCAAAGCTTTTGCGGTTCATGTCAGGGGTCATTCGGTGTTGCTAGCTACGGACAACACAACAGTGGTGGCCTATGTGAACAAACAGGGGGGGACTCATTCCCAAACCTTGTGCAACCTGGCAGTAGAGGTTGCGTTATGGTGCAATCAGAACAAAGTTCACATCAAGGCCAGATATTTACCTGGGAGACTCAACGCTCTAGCGGATTGCTTGTCCAGGAAAGGGAATATTGTTCAAACCGAATGGTCTCTCAGTCCAAGAGTAGCATCTCAGATATTTCACATCTGGGGCAAGCCTCATCTAGATTTATTTGCAACTCGTCTGAACAGGAAGCTACCGCTGTTTGTGTCTCCTGTCCTGGATCCAGAAGCATATGCAACAGATGCACTGAGTCTGAGCTGGCGGGGAATGTGGGCATACGCATTTCCTCCATTTCCTCTGATTCTTCCTTGTCTCAAGAAAATTCAGGAGGAGGAATGTTTAGTGTGCCTTATTGCTCCTCTTTGGGAGGGACAAGCATGGTTCCCTCTACTTCTGTCACTTCTGGTAGCTCCTGCAGTTCGCCTTCCTTTGAAGAAGGATCTGCTGTATCAACCCATTTCCAGAATGTTGCATCCCACCCCTCAGGTGTTCCATCTTCACGCTTGGTTGCTATGCAACGACACTTGCAGGCGACAGGCATTTCTGAGCCAGTTGCCAGTCGAATTTATTCCGCGAAAAGACCTTCCACAAACAATCTGTATGATTACAGGTGGAAATCTTGGGTGGATTGGTGCATCGGAAGGAAAATGGATCCCTTCAATCCTTCTGTGAATATGTTTGGAGAATTTTTAATCTCTTTGCATGATAAGAACTTTTCTCCAGCCACAGTTAAGGGCTATCGTTCAGCTATTTCCACAACTTTGAAGCAGATTTCAAGTATCGACTTCTCCAGTCAGTCTGTCTTATCTGATGTGGTTAGAAGTTTTGAGCTGGAACGTCCTAGGACAAGGCCTCATTTTCCAAAATGGGATCTTGCGGTAGTCCTTTCGGCTTTGAATTATTTGCCTTTTGAACCTCTAGATTCATGCGGTTTTAAGGAGCTCACTTTCAAGACTGTGTTTCTTACTGCTCTGGCCTCTGGTCGCAGGCGTAGTGAAATTCATGCCTTGTCCTGTTCTGATGTTCAGTTTTCAGATCAGTCAGTCAGTTTGTCAACCTTTCCTGGGTTTCTGGCAAAGAATCAGCTTCCCTCAGTTTTGTCTTCACCTATTTCTTTGCCTTCTCTCTCAGGTCAGGATTCTTTACTATGTCCTGTTAGAGCTCTTAAGATTTACCTGAAAAGGGTTTTATCTAGGAGAAAAGGTCGTAAAAGGTTCTTTATTTCTCACCTGGATTCTTATGACAAAGAGATTTCATGTGATACTATTTCGAGGTGGATTGTTCAGACTATCAAGTTGGCTTATGGAACTAGGAAGTTGAACCAAGTCTCAGTAAATGCTCATGAAGTTAGAGCTCTAGCTTCATCGTGGGCTTGGTCTAATAAGGTTCCTCTTGATGATATTGTGAAGGCTGGGTTTTGGTCTTCAGAGAACTCTTTTATTAAGTTTTATTTGAGAGATGTTTCCATTTTGGCAAGTAGCCTGGCCAGCCTAGGCCCCGTAGTAGCAGCACAAGCGCTGGTTGTGCCTGTTACTTCTGTTCTATAGATATAGAGAGATCCAGAGTTTTGTACATATATGTATATACTTGGGATTTAAATCTGGTTTTAAAAAAAAAAAAAAAAAAAAAAAAAAAAATACAGAAAGTTCAAATTATGCCCTATTTGAGGGTTTTTCGCGGTGTGAGACTAGCGACCCATTTGCCATGGTCGATGTCCTAACGGCGAAGCGAACTTTTGTACTCAGCTTGGTAGGTTATTCTTACTAGACCCACCATCCATTAATGTTGTAATCAGCAATATTTAGATGTATCGTAGGTTTAACGAAACAAATCTAGAAAATTTTATATTAATTTTCATATTTGTGAGTTATACCTACGATACATCTAAATCATTCTCCCTCCACCTCCCCTCAGTTATCAGTTTTTTGCATCGGTAAATTGAATTATGGGTACTGGTCGTTCGGAAACCCGAACAACCGGTGCTAGGTACTTCTAAATGCCGATACAAAAGTTCAGGTTCTTGTTTTTTCTGCGGTAGTCGGGTGATTCCCCGGAGAGCAATATTTAGATGTATCGTAGGTATAACTCACAAATATGAAAATTAATATAAAATTTTCTAGGTTTCACTACATTGTCAGGACTTGTTAAGGAGGAGTATTTGATGATAATTATGGGATAACTTTCTCCAGTTCGCCATAAAAACATGATGTGTTGTGGAAGTGCCTTGCAGAGATGCTTCTAATGTATACCCACAACATATGTTTTTATGGAGAAATAAGAAAAATTATCCCATAATTATCATCAAATACTCCTCAAAAACAACTCCTCTGATAGCTAGTAGTGCTGTCCACGAATTTAATATCATGATATTTTCCTAAAATCATCATTGTTTTGCAGACTGATTCTTCTAATTATCATTCTAACTATGTCCCAGAGGTGTAACATTTTCTCAAAGGAGATATTATTTTGATGGGAAATATTTGCCATACATAATGATAATGTCATATTATTAGGAGCAAAAAAGAAAAGAACTGTTTGGGATTTTGTTTCTGTGTAGCTATTATCATAAGTTCAGTTCAGTTCATTTGGTAGGTTTTTAACCCTGGCCATGCTGAATAAATTAAGATGCCATGCCCACTTCTAGTTGTCAGCCAATCAGATTCCTTGATCCAGATTGTTAATATAAATTTACATACTCAATGGCAAACAGTGCAGATCCTGATCAGTTGGCTTCTTCAGAAGCCAACTGATCTTGATCTACACTATTTGCAAAGGCAGGCTGTATCAGGGTTCAGCAGGACAAGAGTTAACGTAGCTAGGCACCCCAAGTTCACGAAAGCAATGCAGGAAATCCTGCTCAGTTTTGCTGGATTTCTAGGTTGCCTTGAAACCATGCTTACCCTTACCACTCTATGGACATAGCTGATGACAAGTTGATCCCCCCCCCCACCCACCCACCCACCTTTCATGCAGATTGTCTGCTTTTAGAAAATTGGCTTTGACATTTCTTGCAAAGAGACAATTTGCATGAAACATCAAAGTCTATTTTCTGGAAAATATTTTAATTTGCTGAAGTTTTACTGAGAAAGCTGAGCTTTATAAATAATGGATTGTAATGTTGAGTGTATCTACCTTAAAGTTACAAACAGAAGGGCGGGCCTCCGTGGCTCAGTTGGATGCGCATCCTACTTGTGATCAGGAAGTTGCCGGTTTGACCCCGGCCAGGTTGGCAGCATTCTTTTGTAGAAATTGATATGAAATATTTTCTATGGTCATTCTCTCCCTTCCGCTGATTAAAGAAGGGCAGTTGTCAGTTTCTGATGAAACAATGTGCACAATACTGGTGAACCGCTTAGAGGACTAAGCTTGCCAGCTGGTAAACTTGTGTTTAGGTAAACTGACCGTGCTCAATATGATCCCAATGGGTTGATTGGGCCATAAAACCACAAATAAATACAAACAGAAGGTATCCCTATTGAATGAACTTTAACAAACACTGTTTTTTTATGCCATACATTTCCTCTTTTCCTACATGTATGTACAGTAGTTACCCTAAATATTGGGATGCCTTCAGTCCTTACCCTATTTGTCCTAGAACTTTAACAAATCCCTTTTATTACAGTTATGATTTGTCTAAAACGAATGCTTGCTGAGTGGCAAACAGTGTACACCCTGATCAGATTTGGGTCTATACTTTTTGTGCAAGCGAGTTTGTCCCAATACTTAGGGTTTTTATGGTAGCTCATCATGCTTTGCCACCAGTCACTGTCAAGAGTCAGTTACAATCACTTACATGCATGGAAGTAAAAGAATCGGTCAGGCTATGTCAAGCTCCAGGTATCCATATAACATTTTTCTTGTTTCTCCACAAAAATATATATTGTAGGTCCTCATAAGAAGTGCTTCTTATGTGTACCCACAACATATGTTTTCATGGAGAAATAAGAAAATTATCAATACTTTTCACTTAAAAAAAGTGCCTTAACAGGAGCAAAAGTATGAGGACAAATTAGGAAAATATCAATATTTAAGTATTTAATTCAACCCATTGTAGTCGGGAGACCAGTAAAAGGGTAATTGGCAAACAATGCAGACCCAGATCTGATGTCGCAGAATGCGGCGTCTGATCAAGGTCTTCACAGTTTGCAAATAGTTTAGCCATTTTTCTCAAGGAATATGTAAATCTCATAGCTGGTGTACCTAAAATTGAAATTGGACTCCTCCAATATATAGTGTGGGAGAATCTATTCAGTGTACAATGGGTTAAATGGTCTTGTTCAAATTTTAACCACAGTAGCTCTGGAGTTTTGATGTATTGAATGGTTGGTTTTTGTTCGGTTTTTTTTTTTTTGGACCCAGTAAACCAAGTTTATTTGGTACAGTGAAAAAGTTTGTAAACAAAATTGTTTGTTTGAATTTTTATTTATATACAGTATTGATAATTTTAGACATGACTGAAATGTCCCAATAACATGACAGTTTTGCACTATATAGGGGGCTTTTTTCAGCTGATAAGTTACTAATTTTTGGGGGTTGATTGTTTACAATTGAGCCAAAGTATGTAAATGCGATAATTTCCACAAGGAAGTTGTCCATGTGATTGTCATTGACCAATGTAATTGAAACATGTGTTAGACGAAATCCAGGTAACTGTTATTTATAGCTGCGCTATTCTTGTTGCTGTGACATCAGAGTGCTTTTGATAGAGGGTCATCTGTAAAACCTAGACAGGGACATTTGGGAAATTGGCAAACAGTGCAGATGCAGATCAGATGCCCCAGAACATGGAGCTTATCAGGGTCTGCACTGTTTGCACATTACAGGAAGTTAACGCTTAGCACTCTGGGTAAAATTTTCAGCAGACGACATTTTGAAATATTTTTCTTCTTTTTCTCAGAAAACAGGATTTGACATTTCATGCAAATTGTCTCCAATTTGGATGAAATTTCAAATCCTGTTTTCTGGGAAATTTAAGAAAAATATCATCAATCTGTCGTCTGCTGAAAATGCCCAGAGAGTGGTAAAGGTTAAGGGTTAAATAAAACAACGGTAAGTCCCCATTCAGGACCATTTTCTCAGCGTACACTGAGAATTAAGAGACAGTCGACCCACCAGTGCTTTGATTCGTGTTTCTCCACAAATATATATGTTGTGAGTACTCATTAGAAGTTCTTCACCAAGGTGCTTCTAATGAGTATCCACAACATATATTTTCATGGAGAAATAGGAAAAATACTATTTGGAACCCCTACCAATCTGGAATGACAGCATAGCTCCAGATGCAAATTATCTCCATACAAAAATATATAGAAGACAAGTTGCATAAAATGTCAAAGCTCATTTTCTGGAAAAAATAATAAAAATATTTTGAAGTGTCACATGCTGAACCCGGATATACCCTGCCTTTGCAAACAGTGTAGATCCAGATCAGTTGGCTTCTGAAGAAGCCAACTGATCTTGATCTACACTGTTTGCCATTAAGTATGTGAATTTACATCAACAATTTGGATCAAGTAATCTGATTGGCTGAAAATTAGAAGTGGGCATGGCCTCTTTTTATTCAACAGGACAAGGGTTAAGGTACCTTTTCCTGTGGTAAAAAAGGGTTAAAGCCCAATTATATTGTATTGAAGTATTGAATAGACTGGCCCCTGTCTAATTGATATATGAATCAGCATAAAAACTATATATATTTTACAAAAATCCCATCTTTTGGAGTGTCCTTCTCTCTGATTTGGCTGAACAGTTAGGATTTTCTGACTGGCGAGGGAGATGATATGTGCAGAAAACTAGTCAAGGACGAGTACTTTACATTTGTTAGATTAGAAATGTAAAACTCATAGCGTGGTGCCAGGCTAAGTATTGAAATACAGTTCAGTGATTTACTTCTTACCAAAATGAAAAAATCTGTTTACACTTACCAAATACAGGAAGAAAGCCTGACCCATAGCTATAGATAAAGTGCTGTTTCAACCAAAAAATATTGATAGTTTTTTTTTTCCTTATTTCTCCATGAAAACATAATAATGTGGGTACTCATGTGGGTACTCATATGATTAGAAGCACATTGCAGGTGCAGCAAATTTGTTCCTTTTCCTGTTAGAGCAGAACAAAACAGTTTTGACAGAGTTGCCTCCCTTGAAAGTGTATTCTTTCCCCAAGGATACTCAGGATGGGCAGTTGGTGCAAATCACAGCTTGGATTGAACCCTGAATGTCAAACATGGTTTTCTAGGAAAATTTGAAAAATATCCATCAGTTTGTCATCTCTTGTTAGCTCTCACCTAGAGCTTTGCTCCAGGTCAGCTTATCCAGTGTCATGGCCTGTTGGCTGTTGTCCGTCGGTCGTTAACTTTTCACATTTTTTGACATCTCTTCCAGAATCATAAGTGGGATTGAGCTGAAACTTTGTGGGAGACATTGGGGCTACATGGAGATTCAGAATTGCTTAAATTGTTGTGTTCAGATATCCAAGATGGCCACCATGGTGCCCATCTTGAGATTGTTCAAATGACATCTCCTCCCGAACATTAAGTCAGATTGAGCTGAAATTTGATTGGAGGCATTGAGGGAACATGGAGATTCAGAATGGCTAAAATTTTTCTGTTCCGATATCCAAGATAGCTGCCATGGCCGCCGAATTGAAAATCTTCAAAGCACATCTGCTCCCAAACGCTAAGTCGAATTGAGCCCAAACTTGGTGGGAGGCATTAGGGCAACATGAAAATTCGGAATTGCTAAAATTGTTCCATTCTGATATCCAAAATTGCTGCCATGGCAGCCATCTTGAAATTCTTCAAACCACTTCTCCCCCAAACCATAAAGTGGATTGAGCCAAAACCTGATGGGAGGCATTGGGGTGGCATGGAGATTCAAAATTGCTAAAATCATTTTGTAACGATATCCAGGATGGACGCCAGAGCGACCATCTTGAAAATCTTCAGTTGTTATCTGCTCCCGAAAGGTAAATTGGATTGAACTGTAACTTGGTGGAAGGCATCGGGATAACATGGAGATTTAGAATTGCTGAAGTCGTTCCCTCCCAATGTCCAAGATGGCGGCTATCTTGAAACTGTTCAAACAAAATCACATTCATAATTGCAAAGGCAATCTGATCTTATAGCCAAGATGGCCACCATGGCTCAATATCATGATCAGCCTAATCCAGGTGAGCGATTTCTGGCCCACTTGACCTCAAGTTAAAGTAATACTTAGCTCTTTGGGTAAATTTTACAGCAGATGACATGTATATTTTTCCTGGAAAACAGGAATTGGCATTTCATGCAAATTATCTCCAGTGGAGCCGAGGTCGGCAACATTCTTTCGTGGAGATTGATCATGAAATATTTTCTACGGTCATTCTCTCCCTTCCGCTGATTCAAGAAGGGCAGTTGTCAGTTTCTGGCGAAAGAATGTGCACAATACTGGTAAACCGCTAAGAGGACTAAGCCTGCCCAGTAAATGTGTGGTTAGGTAAACTGACCGCGCTCGACATGACCCCATTGGGTTGACTGGGCCGTAAAACCTCAACACAAACAAACAAATCTCCAGTGGAGACAATTTGCATCAAATGTCAAATCCTGTTTTCCGGGAAAAAAAGAGAAATATCACCACTTTGTTGTCTGCCAGATTAGCCAAAAGAATGGTCAAGGTTGGGTTGATGTGCTAATTTTTCAGTGTAACACAAATATTTCACCAAAAAAATATCTAGGTTAAGCCTGACAGAATCTTAGCAAATACACCTTAACATTTCTGAAATTAGTAATTTTTTGTGTTACTAATTAAGAATTCCTTGTAATCAAGTAATTTAATCTGCTCAAATTTGTAATTCTGACATTTGCATTTTAGCCCTAAAAGTGCAGTCACAACTGGAGGCAATGACATTTTGAAATATTTTATGATTTTTCAGAGAAAATAAGGCTTAATATATTATGTGGCATCTGCCTTCAGATGATTTATGAAGTTAGATCATTTACCTGAAATGTCAAGCCCAAATGTCTCTTAAAAATAATAATAAAAAGGTGTTGCTTACTACAATTTTGCTTGGTATTTTAAGGGTTAAAATATATGGATACACTTAGTCTTGATAGATTTTCTGCCATTTTTTGACAAGGGAGATAACTTTGGTGAATTCCTGTTTGCTTTCCTGTACATCAGTTCCCTTCTTAAAAGCAGTCTGCTCAAAAAGGAAGGAATCTGCTCCCAAGGGGAGCCAGTTCTTTCCTTTTAGAGTAGACCCCTTTTTGGAAGGGAGCAAAACAATTTTGATAGTCTCTCTCTAAAGTGTATCAGTTCCCCTTAATCCAGGTCTGGCTAGCCCTGGATATGCCCTACCTTTGCAAACAGCATAGATCCAGATCAGTTGGCTTCTGAAGAAGCCAACTGATCTGGATCTGCACTGTTTATCATTCAATATGTGAATCTGTATCAGTAACCTGGATCAAGCAATTTGATTGATCTGAAGAAGCCAACTGATCTGGATCTGCACCCCTTAATCCAGGTCTGGCTAGCCCTGGATATGCCCTACCTTTGCAAACAGCATAGATCCAGATCAGTTGGCTTCTGAAGAAGCCAACTGATCTGGATCTGCACTGTTTATCATTCAATATGTGAATCTGTATCAGTAACCTGGATCAAGCAATTTGATTGGATGCCATTTAGAAAGGGGTGGTATCTTAATTTAGTCAGCATGACAAGAGTTAAACTGAAGAAAACTTTAAAATGTGATGCCAGTAATTCAGTATGCCAGTGAGTGAATTTGCCGGGGAGAACATTCTGATTTCCAAGAGTTAAACTGAAGAAAACTTTAAAATGTGATGCCAGTAATTCAGTATGCCAGTGAGTGAATTTGCAGGGGAGAACATTCTGATTTCTTTTGTATCTTTCAGAGTAAATAAGACATGACATTTAATGTGGACGATTCACATGAAATGTCAATTTATTTTCTCTGAAAAATAAAGAAAACTGAGAATGCTGTCTGTTGCAAATATGCTTGGAGCTATAAGGGTTAATAAATGTAATTGCAACAAAACAGGAGGCAAGTTTAACAACATGGGTACTTGTAAGCACCCACTTTATAGACCTATTTATGTATAAAATACGTCAGGCTGGGTACCAATCGATCAAGTGCCCATGAGCATTTGCATTGTTGAACTCAATACTGCAAAATTGTAACAGCCTGCTGAGACCTGATCTCATTTAACCCTCAGACTGTGGCATAAACAGTAATTCAGGCCTGTTAGATATGGTACCCTTACTTGAAAAGCCATTACTCCCTCGATTTTGATGGCATTTTCACTCATATTTTGCCAGTTGTATGTGGTCATTTTACCAGAGAAGTGACAATCACATGACTGGCACATGTTCCAGTCATGTGACAGTCATGTGGCAACGGGAAGCGTTTTAGACACTTCAAAAATTATTTCAAGAGACCAGCGCTTACTGGTTGCTATTCAGGAAGAAACGGGTGACATATGTAGGCTGTATATTCCAGAAAATTGTGATAAAACTGAAATAGTATGTTCCGAAATTGCTGGCAGCTTGAAAGTCTGTATACTCGGTCTTTTTTAATGTTGGTAAAATCCAGCAGACTTTCTAATGAAGAGCGGCTTGTTTGTATGAAAGTAGGTTCCTTCTGTATGGGAGCGCTAATGCTCTGAATCGTTGCATATGATGTATAGTAAGTATGACAGGCTTTAGAGATTTTGTTTGTGTTGAGGTTTTACGGCCCAGTCAACCCAATGGGATCATGTCGAGCGCGGTCAGTTTACCTAACCACACGTTTACTGGGCAGGCTTAGTCCACTAAGCGGTTAACCAGTACTGTGCACATTCTTTCGCCAGAAACTGACAACTATTATCTGTTTATATAGTAAACATAATTTATAAATATTACCATAAAATGGTCAAAGTGACAAGTTAATTTGGTAGGCCTATATATGCTGACAAATTCGGTCTATATATGCCGACCCAACAAACCTGTCTCTTTGATCTTTTGATTATAATAGTTATAAGTTTACCTTAACTGCATAAGATAATAACCCATTGTAGTCTAGAGACCTCTAAAAGGGTAATTCGCAGTGCAGTGCAGTGCATAATACAGCATCTGATCAGGGTCTCCACTGTTTGTGCACATTCTTTCGCCAGAAACTGACAACTGCCCTTCTTGAATCAGCGGAAGGGAGAGAATGACCGTAGAAAATAGTTCATGATCAATCTCCACGAAAGAATGTTGCCGACCTCGGGGCTTTAGAGATGGCATACCCCTCCAAAACAACAGTGATCATGAATAGCAGTTTATGGGTTAAAATACACATTATATTTATGCAAAGGTTTGGTCTTAAGGAGGGTAAGGTTGGAATGGGATGGATAACTTCTGATATATGACATAATACAGATATGCATCTGGAATGAACTGGAAGTATATTTTAAGGTTTGGTTGTAGCAGTTTTATAAGTATATGAAATGCGACTATTTTTCAGGCAGGAATATGTGAATGATCCATTTTCTATGAATGAGTTAATGAAAATGAAAAATTATTGTGACAAATTATACAAAATACCAAGAAGAAAAAAGATAAAAAAAATACTGCTACAATATAAAACTCTATTTTTTACTTGTCTCCCTGAAAAATAGAGTATATAAAGTAGCTGAGTCTATCATATAAGTGTAATGAACTGATCTATAATAATTTGGCAGTGCATTTGGATGGGTCATGTTTCTGGCTTTACAAAACAATTCTGTTCCAATTCCATCTCCTCCTTGCAAATGCCCCAGGGGTTCAGATATACCATATTCAACCTAATTACCGCACTGTGCACTTAGATTTTTCAAAATTACTGAACAAACGTAGTAAAATGTCAACCTAATAAGGGCACTCTTTAAAGAAAGATCAGCAGAGGACTTAATGAGGAGTGTATTAAATGATGCTTCTGCAACATTATTTTCTGATTTTCTTCATAAAAACATATGTTGTGGGTACTCGTTTGAATTGCCTCGACTTGTCGAGGCAATTCAAATGAGTTCCCACAACATATGTTTTTATAAAGAAGTAGATAAAGTATACTGACTGTAATCTAAGGGCTACTTAATCGCTTTACTGTGCGCTTATAGGAGCATGTGCAGTAATTAGGTTGAATACGGTATTGGCCACAAAACCTTGTTTAGACACAAATAAAAAATGACTAATATTCAAATGAAGAAATGGCTTAGTGACTGTTTGAATATGTAGAATATTACATTAAAAAAACTGTTGTGTTTTTCTTTATATCAGGATTTACCCTTGCCTAGCTTAGTAAATTTTATAGTGCATCATGTCATTTGAATTTTTGAATATTTAAAAACCTAACTTTGTTGTTAAATTTAATGTTGTATTTTGTCATTTGAAGTTTTGAATATTTACCTAACTTTTTTGTTAATTTAATATTGTATCTTGTCATTTGAGTTTTTCAGATGTTTACCTTATTTCATTAATAACTTGAAAATTTATCTTGTCATTTGCATTAATTTTGTTAACACTTTCCTAACTAAAATTATTAACTAGGTAATTTGTGAATTTATCTTAACATTTTCCAGCACTTACAGGTAAGTTTTTTACAGATTGATTTTTAGCTCCTGTTTGAAGATGATGGTACCAATTGCTCTTTTTACACGAATACAAGCTTCTTTTAGAATGGCATCAGCTGCTTTTTCAAAATTGTTCTTTCTGTTCATT
Source organism: Anodontia alba (assembly GCA_964016985.1). NCBI lineage: Eukaryota > Metazoa > Mollusca > Bivalvia > Lucinida > Lucinidae > Anodontia > Anodontia alba. The sequence continues at coordinate 25,949,536 of OZ024821.1, forward strand.
TAAAAGAGTAATGCCGTATTTATCCTTAGTATTGGGACAGAGTGGCCCAAGCAAACTGTGTAGACCAAGATCAGATGCCACAGAATGTGGCATCTGATCTGGGTCTATACAGTTTGCTTGGGCCACTCTCCAAGCAGTTACATCAGCAGGAGTGAAATTGCTGCTGTTTTAGAGCAAGTATTATAAGAACCCCAATATTTAGGGTAATACAGTAGTTACTGTCACTGAACAGACACAGACATTTGGTTATTTAGCCTACACTAACAGTATGGCACCAGCTGCTGTTTTGGTCCATCAAAATGATTCCAGCTTTTCTATTTTATTGTGATCACTTAGTACAAGTTCAGATAAGCCATCATTTTTCATTAATTTCCTGTTTATTCCTTGTGCCCTAGAGTTTCTTGAGTAGACCTTTCAGCTGTGGATCTGCATGTACCCATTGTCACAGGACTTAGAATATTTGTATCTGTAAAGCTCGTTCTGCCACTCCTCCAATATCTTTACCCTTGTCCTGCTGAACCCGGATATACCCTGCTTTTGCAAACAGCATAGATCCAGATCAGTTGGCTTCTGAAGAAGCCAGCTGATCTGTATTTGCATTGTTTGTCATTCAGTATATGAACCCGAATAAAAAACCTGGATCAGGTTATCTGATTGCTGAAAATTAGAAGTGGGTGTGGTGTCTTTAATTTATTCAGCTTGACAAGGGTTAAGCAAACAAATCTTAAATTCTCTTGCATCACCACATCTATCCAAACAGTCCAACATGTAAACATTTTCTTTTTCAATGGAAAAGTTTTTCAACCTACAAAAATACTTGACATGAGTTTTTTCATTTATCTTAAAATTATTTTTAACCAACTTATGATCCAGACAACAAATGTACATGTATGATATTCTAATTCACTTGCAAAGAAAACCAGTAAATTACAATCTGTTTATGCATTTGAGACTGAAAACTTGCATTTCCAATGTTTTCTAAATGGGTGCTGCCATTTTGCTTTGCCAAATGAACCAAAGTGTCCAAGAAAGTGTCCAATCAGAATTCAGAAAAAGGGCCTGAAAATTTGAAAACTTGTTTGGGCCTCCTATATCTTAAATCCAATCCTATTGAAATTTGCATATTTTCTTCCTATGATGTGAAGATGTGCGCCTATTTTTAGATTTTTATTTGGCTATATTTGACACAGTTACTGCGTTTGGGACTTAAAATTAGGAAATGTGGTGGACACAAACTTTGCTGATAGAAATTCTAAGTCCAGATTCTACTTATGTCTCAAAACTTCTGCATCAGTGGCAGACAGTCTAGACCTTGGTTAGATCATGCCATGTTCTGCAGCACCTGATCTGGTTCTACACTGTTTGCTCAGACCTCTCTGTCTGAATACTTAGAGTAGATACATTTTAACTACCGATAGTTTATCAGCTAATTTCCCAGGTTGGTCACCATTTAACTTCATATGTTGGTTACCAGTTAACTTTCCAGGTTGGTCATTAGTTAACTTTCCAGGTTAGTCACCAGTTAACTTTCCAGGTTGGTCACTAATTAACTTTTCAGTTTGGTCACCAGTTATTTTCAGAGGTAGGTCACTTGTTTAAATTTCTTAGGTTGGTCACTTGTTAACTTCCCAGGTTGGTCACCCGTTACTGCAGTTTTCATTTACATTCATGTGGTATATTGGTCAAAACTTTCAGGTGTACAATTCTATGTCAGCTGTCAAAATGGTAAAGTAAATGTCTTAAAATTTCATACACCAAAGTTTCTGACAAAATATCATAAGCAAACAGTTTAGACCCAGATCAGGAGCAGTCTGATTTCAGGGTCTATTCAGCATGTCATTCCACTATGAATTTTGAGAAACGACTGTATAAAAAACAAAACTATATGGCAAAAAAAAAAAAAAGTATGGAATGAAGTGTTCAAAATTTTAGGACATTTACAATACTAATTTACGAGCAGCTCTTTCAGAAATATGCCAACTGCTCTAACAAAATGGAAATACTGTGCTTTCGACATCTTTCAGAAAGTCGTTTTTTGCTTGGCGCTTTACACAAGAAGTAAATTTGCAAACTTTTGTCATGGTTTAATGCAAAACCATTTGCCGTATGTGACTACCTATGCACAAAACATTTTATTCTAGACATTGTTTTTTTTTAATTGGTTTTTTAAAAAAAAAAAAAAAATATTTTCTATTTTTCCCACAGTAAAAATGAATGGTAAAAATGAATGCAAATCATGCAGAAATCTGTAGGGTATAGGTAATATACGGAGGCAGATTTTCAACAAGTTTTGCTTGATCATTTTTTCTGAAATTTTCTCAGTATAATAAATGTTTATGAAACATCAAATTAACTCAAATTCAGCAAGGAAAAGTAAAAAATATTTTCTTAGACAAAAATTAAAAAAAAAAAATCATTTTATGATAGAAATTGCATAGGTCAGACCATTTTTTTTTGTCTGTTAATTATACTTTAGGGTAGGGTAGATATTTGAGAACAAAACACAGGAACAGAAAAGTCAAATGGTTTCTGATGAGATATATATCGGTCAATTAGAACTACATATTTTCTTTTAAAATAAAACGCCAAGCAAAAACTGTCTTTCCAAGGGATGTCAAAAAGACAGTAACTGCTTTTTTTATTAAGATGGGTACAACCCTGTTTTGAATAATATTAACTGCTGTTTGAATGAAATGTTACTAACTGCTCCATCAAAAGAGCTCTAACTTAACACCATAACTTACTCCTTATTTGCATTTTAGGCATCAGTACAAGCCACTAATGTCTTGCATTATACATTGCATTACGGAAACACGCCTATTCAAATATATTGAAAATTTTACAACCAAAAAAGGGAATTTTTTTTTTTATAAAAACTTCAGATATTTTTCATATTTCTGTTCAAAACATAGATTGTGGGTACTCATTAGAACTGCCTCAGCGAGGCAGTTCTAACGAGTACCCACAATCTATGTTTTTGAGCAGAAATAAGAAAATAACGTATACCCCTGTAAACCCCAGTTTTACTATATAAAAGTGGGGTTTAAGGGGGTCAATATTATATAGGCATGTTTTCGTGATGGGAATTCCATTATAATCCTATCCAGGATGAATTGTTATGCTATTGCAGATAGAATGCTATCAAGCAGTGGAGTTAAGGAGGAGTATTTGGTGATAATTCTGGGATATTTTCTCTAGATCTCCATAAAAACTTAAGTTATGCATGCTCATTTGAAGCACCTCAGCAAGGCAGTTCTAGTGAGTACTCAAAACATAGATTTTTATAGAGAAATACAGTTGACTCTCGTTATCTCGACCTCGCTTATCTCGAATAACCGCTTATCTCGAAGTGAAAAGTCTGGTCCCTGCCTAAACATGAAAATCTAACAACATGTAACAAAATATTGTGGAAAAGAGGAGAAATTGCTCCTCTTTTCCACAATATTTTCAATATATTTCGAATTTCAAGAATCCAGTTACATATAAATTTGTAAAATGTGGTTGTTCGATTTATTTTTTCCTCAATTCTGCAATTCTGATATGTTGATGTACAGATATCTCAAAGTATTTCAGAGAGCCTGTTGGCATTTGAGATAACGAGAGTGGACTGTAAGAAAAATTATCCCAGATTTATTGCAAATTACTCCTCCATAGCACTTCCTCTGAGACTTGCCATGGCTCCCAAATAAATATTTCCTTACCAGTTCCATTTTTAATAGCTCCAGACAAGGCAATGAATTTGGTGATACTTTAACTGTTAACACTCGATCTTTGGGCGAATTCAGCAGATGACAAGTTGTTGATACACATATTTTTCTTTTTTCCCAGAAAATAAGCATAATTGACATATCATACAAATTGTCTCCTGAATTTTTCTAATTTTTTTTTCTTCCCAGAAAATATTTTAAGACAAATTTTTTCCTAAATTTTTCTTATTTTTCCCAGAAAATAAGCTTTGACATTTGATGCAAATTGTCTCTTAGGAGACAGTTTGAATGAAATGTCAACGCTTATTTTCTGGAAAAAATATTAAAAAATATTTCAAAATGTCATCTGCTAAAATTATTACTGAGCATATGAAGCGTTAGTATAATTGTTGTTATTTTTGCACCAAAATGTACCTTACGATTGTGATTCTGGGCCCAGTTGTTCAAAACTAATGATATTGTTAGTTAACGTATCATTAAAACTTTGATCATTTAAAATGGCAAATACGCTACTTTTTTTTGCTGAAAAAATGTGAGTAGCTTTTGCATTTGCAAAACCTACTCACATTTTTTTCAGCAAAAATACCTGTGTAGCTAACGATGCTTTGAACAACTGGGTCCTGGTATTCAACCTGATTCCAGTGAGTACCCACAACGAAGCTACCTCAGTTTTGGTTAAAAAAAAAAAAAATGACCCCCAAAAAAAATATTATTCTGAATATTACCCTTATTTGGAGCTGCCATATTTATCTTAAATATCTGGACACATTAAAGGTTGATACCTCAGCTACTTATAATCGCTATAACCTACATACATGTACTAATATTATCCCAGCTGCTCCCAGTTTGATATAAAAAGCAACTGATACCTGGATAGCAAAATATTACTGGAAAAAATATTATCTGAATAGGTAGTTTGCTAACTAAGCTACCTAGCCAAGTTAGGTCAAGGGAGATAATTATGTTATCAGCTAAATACTGATGAAAATGTTAAAAGCTCTATAAATTTTGTGGTATATTCATATATTTGCAAAATGTATTTTTAGCTCACCTGAGCAAAGGTCAGGGTGAGCTATTGTGATCATCCTCTGTCCGTTGTCCATCCTCGTCCATCGTCCATCATCAGTCGTCAAAAATTACTTTGTTAACACTCTAGAGGTCACAGTTTTTACCCAGTCTTGATGAAACTTGCTCAGAATGTTTGCCCCTATGAAATCTAGGTCAGATTTGAAACTGGGTCACTTTGGGTCAAAAACTAGATCACCAGGTCAAATCAAAGGAAAATAATGTTAACACTCTAGAGGTCACATTTTTCAAGCAATCATCATGAATCTTGCTCAAAATATTTGTCTTGATGATTTCTAGGTCAAGTTCGAATCTGGGCTACTTGGGGTCAAAAACTAGGTCACCAGGCCAAATCAAAGGAAGACCTTGTTAACACTGTAGAGGTCACATTTTTGAATCAATCATCATGAATCTTGCTTAAAATGTTTGTCTTGGTGAGTTCTAGGTCAGATTCGAAACTGGGTCACTTAGGGTCAAAAACTAGGTCACTGGGCCAAATGAACGGAAAACCTTGTTAACACTCTAGGGGTCACATTTTTGAAGCAATCATCATGAATCTTGCTCAAAATGTTTGTCTTGATGATTTCTAGTTCAAGTTTGAAACTGGGTCACTTAGATCAAAAACTAGGTCACCAGGCCAAATTAAAGGAAAACCTTGTTAACACTCCAGATGTCACTTTTGTTTTAAATTATCATCATGAATATTGCTCAAAATGTTTGTCTTGATGATTTCTAGGTCTAGTTCAAAACTGGGTCACTTGGAGTCAGAAACTAGGTCACCAAGTCAATTCAAAGAAAAACCTTGTTGACACTATAGAGGTCACATTTCTGAAGTGATCATCATGAATCTTGCTCAAAATGTTTGTCTTGATGATTTCTTGGTAAAGTTTGTAACTGGGTCACTTATGATGTATATTTTACAGTCCAGTGACTTTCTTAAGTTTTTCCGTTTTGGTCAGTTTCTCAGTAATTATTGGTCCTACTGTGATATTTGGCACTTGTGAAGCATTTGTGTTTAGGTCAGTTTCTCAGTAACTATTGCTCCTACAGCCAGTGATACTTAGCATAAGCATACATCATAGCATGGCCTCTTGAGTGCAGTCACCCATATTTGACCTTGACCTCTATATCACAGTCCATTAGACATGCTACATTGTCTTACTTGTTAATATAATCATTATGAATTTTGGTCAGAAATTGTTTCCTTGATCAGTTCTAGGTCAGGTTCTCTAAGTGCTATGATTCTCAGGTGAGTGTTACAGGGCCATCATGGCCCTCTTGTTATACTTAACAAATACATATGTTTCACAATGAGTCTGCAGAATGGTTAGATACTGATTAAGCACATATATTATGTTCTTTCAGAAAATCTGTTCTAATCAATTCTACAGATTATATATAAACAACAACTACTGGAAAATCAATTTGGAACAAAACTGATTTTTCTGTGACTTTTGATACCTCCAAAGTAGCTAGGGTATCAACCTTAAACTCCGTACCATACATATCCTAAAATTGGAATAACTCCATTTTACTACCTGTTGATGTGTGTAAAAACTGCTGGATGAGTGGCAAACAGTGTATACCCTGATCAGATGCTGCATTCTGCAGCATCTGAACTGGGTCTACACTGTTTATCCCATGCCTGTCTCATCCTAGTACTCAGGTTTATTACTGTGTAAGTAGAATTTAGCGTCCTTTTACAGGCTCCATATTCCTCAAAAACAGACATTTTATTATCGAAGAAAGTTTAAAAAAACATTAATACAATTGTAAAATGTGGCACCTGACAACCTGTAAATTCAATTAGTCTCTCTTTCTTGAACTGGATCAAAAATAAAATAATTTATTATCGTATCTCTAAATTAATGTTGCCAACATTAATTCAGAGATACGATAAAAAATCATTTCATTTTTGATCCAGTTCATAAACGTGAGACTAACTGAATTTTTACAGGCTGTCAGATGCCACATTTTATGATTGTATTAATACTATATATCAATTTATCAAAACTTTTTTTGGATAAAAAATGTCTATTTTTGAGGAATATGGAACTTTTAAGGCTATTAGCAATTTATAGCATATATGATAAATGTCCTAAAATTTCATACACCAAAGTGTCTGACAAAGTGTCAGGCATATATGCAAACAGGGCTGACCTAGATGAAACTGCTCCTGATTAGCATTTATACTGTTTGCCATTCTTCTAAGTATTTAAGTAACAAGTACATAAAAAACAATATTTAGGCCAAAATATATATGAAATAAAGTGTTCGAAATTCTAGGATTTTTACCGTAATATTATACATGGAACCTAGCCATAGCATTCCTGTAGCTGGAGGATTTGATAATGGGGATTTGATGATAATTCTGGGATAATTTTCTCCAGTTCACAGCATGGTTTTTTATGGAGAAATAAGAAAATTATTCCAGAATTATCAAATACTCCTTCTTACAAATCCTAATTCTGTAGCTTTATTCCAACAGAGTTACACAAAAAGTTTTCGTATAGTTCTAACGGTATAAAAATCAAAACAATGCAATGAAGCATAGCTGAAAAAAACTCATGCCTATCGTGGGGTTCGAACCCGGTCTGCCTGAACAAACATCCAATGCTCTAAGCACTGAGCCAAAGAGTCAACTCCCTGACGCAGTTGTCGGAGATTGAATATATATGTATAAGCTATTTGTAATCTGCAAGGCAGATTTTCGAAGGCAGGAGTGTTAGGCTGTAACACAATTGTCTCACAAAGCATTTTTCTGAGAATATGACATTATATTTCAGGGTTTTCATCGCACCTGCTTGTAGCAGGGTGCGATATAGGCGTCCGATTTTCTGTCCGTCCGTCCGTCCGTCCGTCTGTCAACATTTATGTCGACGTTCGACATTTATGTCAAAGTTAGTATTCTAATCAACTACAAGACTAAACAACCATCAAACCTTGCATGAAACATCTCCCTGACCTCCTGACTTTGCAACATAGGTGTCCGCTTTTCCGTATGTCTGTCCATTCGTCCATCCGTCTGTCAACATTTATGTCGAAGTTCGACGTTTATGTCGAAGTTAGTATTTTTATCGCACCTGCTTGTAGCAGGGTGCGATATAGGTGTCCGATTTTCTGTCCGTCCGTCCGGTCCCGTCCCGCCCGCCCGCCCGCCAACATTTGTGTCGACGTTCGACATTTATGTCAAAGTTAGTATTCTAATCAACTACAAGACTAAACAACCATCAAACATTGCATGAAACATCTCCCTGACCTCCTGACTTTGGGATATAGGCGTCCGCTTTTCCATATGTCTGTCCATTTGTCCGTCCGTCTGTCAACATTTATGTCGAAGTTCGACATTTATGTCAAAGTTAGTATTTTAATCAACTACAAGACTAAACAACCATCAAACCTTGCATGAAACATCTCCCTGACCTCCTGACTTTACAACATAGGTGCCCACTTTTCCATTCATCTGTCTGTTCGTCCGTCCGTCTGTTAACAGTTCAGTTATGTCGAAGTTCGACATTTATGTCAAAGTTAATATTCTAATCAACTACAAGACTAAACAACCATCAAACCTTGTATGAAACATCTCCCTGACCTCCTGACTTTGCGACAAAGATGCCCACTTTTCCATTCGTCTGTCCGTTCGTCCGTCCGTCTGTCTGTTAACAGTTCTGTTACGTCGAAGTTCGACAATTACGTCAAAGTTAGTATTCTAAGCAACTACAATTCTACAACAACCATCATACCTTGCATGAAACATCTCCCTGACCTCCTGACTTGGCAGGTATGTTGACCCAGTGACCTTGACCTATATTTTGCGCTCCATTGACTTTGACACAATTTACGTTGACGTTCCAGATCTTCTCAACTATAAGGCGTACAACTACCAAACCTTGCATAGTGCTTCTTCTAGATGTACAGACTTGGCAGGTACCTTGACCTTTAGACCTTGACCTATATTTTGCGCTCCAGTGACTTTGACATATTTTGCATCGACGTTCGATATCTCCTCAACTATAAGGCCTACAACCATCAAACCTTGCAAAGTGCTTCTTCTCAACGTACTGACTTAGCAGATACCTTGACCTGGTGACCTTGACCTATATTTTGGCTGCAGTGACTTTGACATAATTTACGTCAACGTTCCAGATCTCCTCAAGTGTAAGACCTCTAGCCACCAAACCTTGCATAGTGCTTCTCCTATATGTACCGACTTGGCAGTTATCTTGACCCAGTGACCTTGACCTATAGTTTGCGCTCCAGTGCCTTTTACACATTTTATGTCAACGTTCAATATCTCCTCAACTATAAGGCCTACAACCATCAAAGCATAGTGCTTCTCCTCAATGTACGGACTCTCCAGGTACCTTGACTGGGTGACCTTGACCTATATTTCACACTCCATTGACTTTTACACCTTTTACGTCACCCTTCCATATGTCCTCAACTGTAAGGCCTTCAACCACCAAGCCTTATATAGCACTTCTTCTCGATGTACTGACTTGACAGGTACTTTGACCTGGTGACCTTGACCTATATTGTGCACTCCAGTGACTTTGACACATTTTATATTGATGTTCGGTATCTCCTCAAATATAAGATCTACAACCACTAAACCTTGCATAGTGCTTCACCTCATTGCCCTGGCTTGGCAGGTACCTTGACCCAGTGACCTTGACCTATATTTGACACATGTTACGTTGATGTTTGATAACTCCTCAACTATAAGGCCTACAACCACCATACCTTGCATTGTGCTTCTCTTTGATGTACTGAATTAGCAGGTACCTTGACCTGTGACCTTGACCTATATTTCATGCTCCAGTGACTTTTACACATTTTACGTCAACGTTCCATTATCATTGGGCTGTATGATACAAAAAGTCAGTGCTGAAGATATAGCCATTAGAGGGAATGGGACTGGCCTGGAATATATGTGCCCTACCAGGCACTTTGTCTACATTGTTTTCAACGCAGTTTTCCAAGTAAGCACTGCTAAGAATGAAATAAACTTATTTAATAACCACGTTCTGATTGTGGCTCCTGTGACTTTTGCGCCAGCAGGTGCGATGACGCCTTCTGCGGAATTCTTGTTATCTCACCAGAGCCGAAGGCTTACAAGGTGAGCTTATAGTTTACCAATGGTCAGTTGTCCGTTGTTTTTGTCCGTCTTCCGTCCACACTTTTAAACATCTTCTCAGAAAACACAGGGCCAATTCGAGTCAGATTTTATGTAGAACATTCATGCCTCGCAGGAACCAAAATTTATATTATTGGTCCTGGTCACATGACCAAGATGGCCGCCATGCCCATACATTTTAAAAATCTTCTTCTCCAGAACTGTATGTTAGATGACCTTGAAACTTGGCAGACAGCAAAAGGGACTAGGGCCCTACAAAAATATAATAAATGATGACCTTGGGTTGACCTTGACCTATTTTACAGCAAGGTCAAATTGGGTTCCTAAGTTGTTTGAATGGGAAAAATGTCTTAGCCAAAACAGTTGTATTTTATGAAATGAAAGTAGGTCTTATATGAACCCCTATGAATAACAAAAGTCAAGGTCATTCAGTGATCTTGGCTCAAGGTCACTGAGATTGAATGTCCATCAAAATTTCAAATATCTTCTCCTCAGAAACCACAGGGCCAATTCAAGTCAGATTTTATACAAAACATTTATGCCTCACAGGAACAAAAATATATATAACTGGTCCTGGTCACATGACCATTATGGCTGCCATGCCCATATATATAGTAAAAACCCTTTAAAAATCTTCTTTACCAGAGCCATAAGTCAGATGACCTTGAAATTTGGCAGACATCAAGAGGAACTGAAGCCCTACAAAAATTAAATGATTGATGACCCGGGTTGACCGTGACCTATTTTACAGCAAGGACAAATTTGGTCCCTAAGGTATTTGAATAGGAAAAAGATAAAACAGTGCATTTAGCCAAAACAATTGTATTTATGAAATGAAAAGTCTTATATGGACCCCTATGAATGTCAAAGGTCAAGGTCATTCAGTGACCATGGCTCAAAGTCACTAAGTTTGAATGTCCGTCAAAATTTCAAAGATCTTCATCTCAGAAACCACAGGCCCAATTCGAGTCAGATTTTATATTGAACATCTATGCCTTACAGGAACAGAAGTTTATATAATTGGTTTTGGTCACATGACCAAGGTGGCTGGCATGCCCATATATGGTAAAAACTCTTTAAAAATCTTCTTTTCCAGAATCGTAAGTCAGATGGCCTTGAAACTTGGAAGAAAGCAAAAGGGACTTGATCCCTACAAAAGTTATATAAATGATGACCCTGGGTTGATCTTGACCTTTTTTACGACAAGGTCAAATTTGGTCCCTAAGGTGTTTGAATGGGAAAAATGTATAACAGTCATTTATCCAGAACAGTTGTAGCTTATGAAATGAAACTAGGTCTTATATGACCCCCTATGAATGTCAAAGGTCATGGTCATTCAGTGACATTGGCTCAAGGTCACTAGGATTTAATGTCCATCAAAATTTCAAATATCTTCTCCTCAGAAACCACAGGGCCAAATTGAGTCAGATTTTATGTCAAAAAAATTAATGCATCATGGGAACAATTTTAAATTTTTATATTTGGTCCTGGTCACAAAGATGGCAGCCACGCCCATATATAGTAAAAGTCATTAAAAATCTTCTTCTCTGGAACCATAAGTGAGATGACCTTGAAACTTTATTAATAGACAGCAAAAGGACTTGAGCCCGACAAAAGTTATACAAATGAGATCCTGGGTTGACCTTGACCTATTTTATGGCAAGGTCAAATTTGTTCCCTTAGGCTTTTGAATGGGAAAAATGTAAAAAAATGCATTCATCCAAAACAAGTGAGGTTTATGAAATGAAATAGATCTTATATGAACCTTACTCAGTGTCAAAGGTCAAGGTCATTCAGTGATCTTGGTCCAAGGTCACTAGGATTGTATGTCTGTCAACATTTTAAAGGACTTCTCCTCTGAAAATGCTGGGCCAATTTCCATTAAATTTCATGTGCATCTTCAGGGGGGGTGGGGGGTGGGGGTGGGGGGGGGTGGGGGCAGAGGGGGAAATTGACTTTTTTAAATTTTAGAACAAGTAAGGTAAAGAGTTATGGTGTAGTGAGGCGTAGCTGCAGATAAGGTGCTTTTTTCAACAACAAAAAAAAATATTGATATCTTTCTTATTTCTCCACAAATATATATATATGTTGTGGGTACTCATTAGAAGTGCCTCGCTGAGGCACTTCTAATGAGTACCCACAACATATGTTTTCATGGAGGCATTAGAAAATTATTTACCTGATATGCCTCTTATCTAGCACTATGGTTTGGGTATACTAAGTAAGGGTTAGACCATCTGACTGAAAATTTTGCATGGTTGTTGAATAATTCCTGTCTTAGGTGCGCCTTGCAGAGCAGATAATCAACTTAAATGTTGAAATCAGTTCACTGAATTTAATTTGCAATGGATTTCTCCAAGACATGTAAAAAAGGAAAAAAAAAAAAGAAAAAGAATAACAAAAATGTTGCATTACAAAATTGTATGTTACAGAGTTGCATAATAATAGTTCCAGATGAGATGATAATTTAGGATATTTTTGTAATTTTTCCAGAAAAACCAGTGTTTTGTGGGTACTGGTTAGCTTTGCCTCATTGTGGTGATTCTATTGAGTGCCCATAAGATTTGTTTAAATGCAAAAATAACTAAAAAATATTTTCTGAATATTGCCTTTGTCTGGACTTAGGATTTATTCAAATAAAATTTTGCAGAAAAGAAAGGGTCCTTTTGAAAATCAATAGATTTGTTATTAAATCCGCTGTGAACACAATTCTATGTTAGGAAATATGGCTTATTTCTGCATTCTATAATCTATATTAACTCTTGTCCTGCTGAACCCGGATGTACCCTGCCATTGCAAACAGTGTAGATCCAGATCAGTTGGCTTCTGAAGAAGCCAACTGATCTGGATCTGCACTGTTTGCCATTAAGTATGTGAATTTATAGCAACAATCCAGATCAAGTAATCTGATTGGCTGAAAATTAGAAGTAGGCGTGGCTTATTGATTTATTTAGCAGGACAAGGGTTAACCCTAAATATTTGGACAGCATTGCCTGAACACAATGTTTGCCTTGATCAAACTGCTCCAGAAGTATGTTAGCATAAACAGTTTACCCTTTGTCCTGCTGAATAAATTAAGATGCTACTCCCACTTATAATTTTCAACCAATCAGATTACTTGAACATGATTGTTGCTATAAATTTAAATACTTAATGGCAAACAGTGCAGATCCAGATCAGTTGGCTTCTTCAGAGCCAACTGATCTGGATCTGTGCTGTTTGAAAAGACAGGGTATGTCTGGGTTCAGCAGGACAAGGGTTTATACATCAGTTGATATTTTAGGAGAGAAAAGAAAAAAAACACATATTAGATATGCAAGTGCATTTTTGTGTAGATATTACATAACTTACATTGACTAGTTCTGGGAACAACAATTAAACAACTTCTTTTACATGTGGCTAAGAAAGTTCAAGTCTGAACTACAAAATTTAGTTTATTTTTTTTTTTTTTATATATATATAAGAATAATCCTTCTTGAAACTTCAAAGAACCTGTCCAATTTCTCAGCAGAACAGCCAAAAGCAAAAGAACAAAGGCCTTCCAGCATGAAAGGGTGATTTTCAGTATGATTAACCCATTGTAGGGAGACCCGTAAAAGGGTAATTGGCAAACAGTGCAGATCCAGATCAGACACTGCACAACAGGGCATCTGATCAGGGTCTCCACTGTTTGCATATAGTTCAGCCATTTTTCTCTAGGAATATGTAGATCTCATAGCCGGACGTACCTAAAATTGAAATTGGACTCTTCCAATATGTTGTGTGGGAGAGTCTATTCAGTATATTATTTTGTATGGCTCAGTCTTGGTGTCTCAGTTGGTAGAGCATCTCCCCTTTGGATTAGGAAGTTATTGGTTCTGTACTTAGTTGGCTCATATCTAAGAATTTCTAAAATTATAGTGTGTTTGGTGGTAGTGTCATATCCATATGATATTTCAGAAAGGCATGCTACTTCAGTAAGGCAGCACTATAAAAGGGCAATGACCCTAACTCAAGAAGGGCAGTTGTCAGTTTCTGGCTTCAGACCTTTGCTGATTCAAGAAGGGTAGTTGTCAGTTTTTGGCAAAAGAATGTGCACAAGTACTGGTTTACAGGTTAGAGGACTAAAGCCTGCCCATGAAAAATGTGGATAGGTAAACTGACTGCACTCGACATGACCCATATGGGTTGATGGATTAAAACCTCAAACAAACAAAAGGGCATCAGTTCCCACATCACATCCAGATGTCCTCATGACATGTCTAAACCATTGTTGGCAGTGACTGTAAAACCTCAACTCAAACAATCAAACACAATTTATAGGCCAACCAAATTAACCTGTGGCTTTGAACTGTACATGTAATATTCATAAGTATACATCCACTACACAAGTTTGGCATGTCAGTCAGAAATTACTGCGTTTCATGTGAGACGCCAGTTAATCCATTGAAGACTGAATGAACTCTCCCACGCTATATTAGAAGGTTCTAATTTCCATTTAGTGGGCTATCTGATTTAGATATTCTTAGAGAAAAAGTGATTGATCTATTTGCAAACAGTGGAGACCCTGATCAGATGCTGTATTATGCACTGCACTGCACTGCGAATTACCCTTTTAGAGGTCTCTAGACTACAATGGGTTATTATCTTATGCAGTTAAGGTAAACTTATAACTATTATAATCAAAAGATCAAAGAGACAGGTTTGTTGGGTCGGCATATATAGACCGAATTTGTCAGCATATATAGGCCTACCAAATTAACTTGTCACTTTGACCATTTTATCGTAATATTTATAAATTATGTTTACTATATAAACAGATAATACCTGTACAGGTGAGCAACTTACTGTTTCACGTGGAAGCTGCAGGATTTATTTACTGCTGTGCCTAAAGCGGCTGTATGCTTATGAATATTAGATATAAAGGCCAAAGTAACAGGTTACTTTGGTTGATCTATATATTTTATAATGATGTAGGTATATATAGGTCATCCACCATGCAAATGACACGATAGGCTTAAAGAAGTTTTTCTTTTTTTTAATATGTCTGGATTTGGCATTTTCTTCATCCAAAGTATGTTGATGTTTATTTCTCCACTTCTAATACTAATTTTAATCTGCAGTCAATGACGATTTTTTTTTTTCTCATTTTTAGAGAAAATAAGGCTTGACATTTTATGTGAATTATCTACCAAGCAGTGGATAATTACTCAAAATACCAAGTCCTATTTTCTTTGAAAATAATTAAAAAAAAACAAAAAAAAAAAACAAACTAAAATGTCATCTATTTTTCTTAGTGCTTTTAGGTTAAGTGTTAATTGTGTTAAACCCCTGTGATAGATCAGTGACCATTGTTTGCCATATTAGTACAATGATTTATTAATTTGTTTCAGGCTGGCTGTGTGGCAAGGAAGCCTTGTATATGGAATCCTTGTCTGATGAACAGATTGCTATTGATTGCCAGAATGTACTAAAAAAGTTTCTGAAAAAAGATGACATTCCAAAACCTAACAAAATTGTAAGGTAAGGCATTTAAGTGCTAAGAAAATCAAAGGTGAAGGAGATTTAGCATTTAACCCATTTATACTGGATGGACTCATCTACCGTAGCTCTTTGGACTGGTCCATTTCCAATAAAAGGGGTGTCTGGTTAATTTTTATTGTTAGCATGTTTTATAGAAATTCCTGTATTTAATGCAAACAATGTAGACCCTGATCAAAGCGTGTTCTGTGGCATCTGATCTGGGTGTACACTGTTTGCCAATGTCCCTTTTATGGGACGCTAGGCCTAAATGGGTTTAGTGGGAGAGTATTACTACTACCACTCCTACTACTACTAGTACTACTAGTACTACTATACTATACCTACTTATACCCACGGCATACAAAGTATGTCAAGAGTATATAGTTGTCGTCTTTCCATTCATCTGTTAGTTTGTATGTTTGTCTGTCTGTCAGTTATCATCTACATCAAAGTTTTGCATTAAAATTCTAAGAACTTATATTTTCCAAACCATGGATTTGATTTATATTTTGTATGATGATAGATATTGGTCAACAGTTTTATTCACCACTATCCCCACCCCTGCCCTCAAGGACAAGGTTACAGGCCTAAAACTTTAGGCAATTTTAGCAAACTTAAGTTTTGTTTAATTAAGAATCTGTTTTAACTTTAACTTGGAAACAACTTATGTAGTTACTTGGTCAGGCATGGCTCAGCCTTCTGACATGGACTTGTGGATCATAAAGTGAGGACAGCATAACCTATATTTCACAGTCCAGTGATTTTGTCAAGTTTTCATGGTCCAGTGATTTGCCTTGTATCTTGAATGTCATTTGATGTATGAACATCTATATTTGGGATTATGAATCAGTGTTTAACTCGACGTTTGACCTCAAAGTAGATGTAGGTCACTGTGACCTGTATTTCATGGACCAGTGATTTTGCGCTACATCTTGAAGACAATTTGATGTATGAACAGCATACTTTGGGATTATGGGTCAGTATGGCATGACATTTGACCTCAAAATGAATGTAGCTCTTTGTGACCTATATTTCATGGCCCAGTGATTTTGTCTTATATCTTCAACACTATTTGATGACGAGTGTCATATTTTCAGATAATGAGACTGTGTGACCCAAACTTTGACCTTGAGTAAATATAAAATAACATGACCTATATTTCATGGTCTTGTGATTTTGCTTAATATCTTCCAGACAATTTGATGGATTAACATCATAGTTGGTATAATGGATCAGTGTGGCACATCAGATTGCCCTTATCAAGTATATGTAGGTCAGTGACTTATATTTTATGGGCCAGCAATTTTGCTTCATATCTTGGAGACTATTTGATGGAGAAATGTTGTACTTGGGATAATGGATCAGTGTCGCTCAGAGATCAACCTTGAAAACTATATGTGGGTCGATGACCTATATTTCATGGTCCATTGATGTTGCCTTATATCATTGTCATAGATTTAAATTATTTTCAGCTCACCTGTACAAAGTACAGGGAGAGCTATTGTAGTCACCCCGGTCATCCGTGTTACCATCCCCGTCACACTGCGGTTAAGCTTTTCAAATGCTTATATTTCAACAGTCACTTACCACAGACCATTCATATTTGGAACATGAGTGCTTGTGAGGGTCATCTGCGATTTTTTTTAAGAATAGACCTCTGGGTTCATGCCCCTGGGTGGGGCTAGGGGTCAAAATCTAGGACACCTTTGTAAAATTCTCTGTTGCTGTGTAAAAGTTTTTCATATGCTTATATCTTTGTAGTCAGTTGTCAACAAGCAATCATATTCAGAACATGGGTGCCTGGAAGGGTCGTCTAAGTGTCCAAAGGTATCGGTCCCTGGGTTCATGCCCTTGGGTGGTGCTAGGGTTCAAAATCCAGGACACCTCTTGTAAAGTGTTTAGTGCATTTCTGTTATGCTAGCATTGTAAACACATCCTATGTAATACATCAGTCATCCTTGTGACATTGCTTTAAGTGTCACTGGGTGAAGGTCATGGTGTCTACATTTCACAGTCCAGTGACCTTTATTTCATGGTCCAGTGATTTTGCCTTATATCTCTAAGACTATTTGATGGAGAACTGTCATTACTTGGATATTAGTTCCCTGGGACACAAAGAGTGACCTCAAAATATAATTAGGTCAATGTGACCTATATTTCATGATCCATTGATTATGCCTTATATTTCGAAGACTATGTGATAGAGAAATGCCATACCTTGGATATAAGTTTATGTGACACGAAGAGTGACCTCATAATATATGTAGGTCAGTGTGACCTATAGTTCATGGACCAGTGATTATGCTTTACAACTCGAAGACTATTTGATAGACAAATGCCATACCTTAGATATTAGTTCCTTGTGATACAAAGAGTGACCTCAATATATATGTAGGTCAGTGTGACCTATATTTCATGGTCAAGTGATTATGCCTTATATCTTGATGACTATTTGATGAAGAAATGTCATACCTTGAATATTAGTTCCATGTGACCTGAAGAGTGACCTCAGCATAGGATTAGGTCAGTGTGACCTATATTTCATGGTCCAGGGATTATGCTTCATATCTCGAAGACTATCTGATAGAGAAATGTCATACCTTGGAGATTAGTTTCTTGTGACACTAAAAGTGACCTCAGAATGTATGTAGGTGTATTTGACCTATATTTCATGGTCCAGTGATTATGCCTTATATCGCAAAAAACTATTTGATTGAGAGATGTCATACCTTGGATATTAGTTCCATGTGACATGAAGAGTGACCTCAAAATATATGTAGGTCAGTGTTACCTATATTTCATGGACCCAGTGATTATGCCTTATAACTCGAAGACTATTTGATAGAGAAATGTCATACTTCAGATATTAGTTCCATGTGACACGAAGAGTGACCTCAATATATATGTAGGTCAAGGTCCATATTTAATGATCCTGTGATTATGCCTTATATCTCAGCTATTTGATAGAGAAATATCATACCTTGGATATTAGTTCCATGTGACACGAAGGCTGGCCTCAAAATATATGCATGTCAGTGTGACCTATATTTTATGGTCCAGTGATTGTTCCTTATATTTCAAAGACAATATGATGGAGAAGTATCATACCATGAATATTAGTTCCATATGACACAAATAGTAACCTAAAAATATATGTAGGTAATTGTGACCTACATTTCACAGTCCAGTGAATTTACCTTATATCTCGAAGACTATTTGATAGAGAACTGTCATA
This sequence comes from Anodontia alba, assembly GCA_964016985.1. Lineage (NCBI taxonomy): Eukaryota > Metazoa > Mollusca > Bivalvia > Lucinida > Lucinidae > Anodontia > Anodontia alba. Next base: position 25,968,182 of record OZ024821.1, read on the forward strand.
CCTAGATTTTAACTTCCATGTGACCTGTTGATTGACATAAAAATATATCTAGTTCAGTGTGACTAGGTGTGACCTATATTTCATTGTTCAGTGATTTTGCCTAATAACTGGAAGACTATTTGATGGAGAAATTTCATACCAGGAACATTAGTTCCATGTGATGCGATGATCAACCTCAAAATATATCTAGGTCAGTGTTACATGTAACACATAGATTTGCGTTAAAATTTTTAGAGGGGTGTGTGATTTATAGTCAGACACACAAAACTTATTGTATTCGGAATAGAATCATACAAAAAAAAATACACCTTTTGACATATTAATGTGAAAACATAGGTAGACAAGGTGCAAACATGTGAGCTATGCTGTCATGTGACAGCTCTAGTTATACCCCGCTACTGTCATGTTATACCCCGCCACATGATAGTAGGGGGGTATTATGGTATCACATTGGCTGTCCGTGTGTTTGTCCGTCTGTTGTACATGCATCCTTCCTTTTTTTTGTTTCTGAATGATAACTTGTGTAAACCTCAATGGATTTTCACCAAACTCTGAGTGTGTGCATTGATAGTGTGGAGATCTGGTTTTTGATTGTTAATGGTCAAAATTCGTCAATTTTTGACAGAGTTATTTGCCTGCGATACGTTCCTATTTTCATTTCGGGATGATAACTTTAGTAAATGTCAATGGATTTTCACCAAACTTGGTGTGTGCATTGATATTATGGAGACCTGGTTGGGGATTGCTGATGGGCAAATCTTGTCAATTTTTGACAGAGTTATCTGCCCACGACACATCCGTATTTTCATTTCTGGATGATAACTTTAGTATATACAGTCGACTCTCGTTATCTCGAACTTCACGGGACCTGATAAAAATGTTCGAGTTATCAGTAGTTCGAGACAACCAAATTGTGACGTCATAGGTATGACGACTGTTCGCTTCTCTGTTCGCCAAAACGTGCTTGGAAGGCACATGTATATGGCAATTTAAATAATTTACGCGCACTTCAGTTTGCATTGTTACTGTTTGTTTTAGGAGATGCAATGGTTTTCTTGAAATAATATCATCAATAAATGTTAATAATAATAAATTTCAAACGTCTCTTGTTGTCTTTTAATACTCCTGCAAATCTGGATTTCCATATGAGCTATAAATAAATAACTAGTTTCCGGGTTGTGTTAGCTATACGTTACGAACTGGTTTGGATTAGCTCCCTTCGCATAGACGACTCAATAAAGAGTTGACTGGTTTCCGCTTTTGCATAAAACGCTTACAATGTTAAGCGGCAGCTGTAAGCTAGTTTGGATTATCTCCCCTGGCATAAACGACCCGTCTCAGCGCGGCAAACTGTAGATCCTGCAGAGAAAGCTAGTTATGAACCGTCTCATCTGGACCTACACTATTTGTGCGGGTATCCGTACCAGTCTACAGGGTCGGAAGGGTTAATATCGGTACCCACGTGTGATTCGTCTATTTGAGGCCGTGCACGACAACTCCTATTAGAAGACTGTGCGACTGTCAAAGACTCGGATCAGCCTGCACGCCCACGAATTTTCCATTATACGCATGAACCTTATCTGGGCTTACCAAAGAGCACCGCTTGACCAAAGAGTAACAAGCGAAGATTCAGACTTAGCTAGCCTGATCAATACAGGCTGATCTGTCGGAACCTGTCGCGCACTGACTTTTCTTGAAGACGCTATATCATTCAGACGGACAGTACTCAATAGTGAAGAGCATATCTAAACAATAAATTAAAGAAACTTCGTTGATTAATCTTCCATAACACTATTCTGGGCCGCTTTTAATCTTACAAATCAATGACACGAGACAGTGTTGAGCGCCGCGTGTCAAACCCGACTCGACACGCATGTGATTTCATAATTACGGATTTTAGACATTGTTTGTGTTGTTTGTAATTACCTGGACAAAGGGGAAAATTAAAATATTGATTTATTTATCAAAGGCCTATTATGATTTTCATTAACTGAGAGACCGGCGGCGCCGCATCTTATATTTTTTTTTCCGTCATGGTCCGAGTTCGAGATACGCGGTAGTAAAAACTGTGAAAAATATATTCAGGGACTGAAAATGATGGACGAGATAACCGAAGTGTCGACATAAAAGTAGTTCGACATACGCGAAGCTGAAATACAATAAATACATAGGGAAAATAATCGGGGCTTAGAAATCAGTTCGACATAAATGATAGGATCGAGATAAGAGGGGTCGAGATAACGAGAGTCAACTGTATCTATGGATTTTCACCTAACTTTGTATGAGCACTGATATTGTGGAGGTCTGCTTTGGGATTGCTAGTGGGCAAATTTTGTCCATTTTTGACAGAGTTATCTGCCCACAAATCATCCGTATTTTACTTTCAGGACAATAATTTGAGTAAATCTCAATGGATTTTCACCAAATTTGATATGTGCATTATGTTGTGGAGATATACTTTGGGATTTCTCATTGGCAAATTTCATCAATTTTTGACAGTTATCTGCCCGTGACAGTATAATGGCGGGGTACTATCGTTTCACGTTTTATTGTAATTAAGAAGTGATACTGGTTGGGCGTATAGGGGTATGCTGTTTTCATGTTGTCAATCCATCCATTACGTTTTGGTTTTTACTTATCTTGCTAAATAATTTATCAGAAGACAGTCATTACCTTGCAGGGGGAGGGGGGTGAAGGCAGTCCATACTTTGCTGGGGGTAGGGGTATCTAATAATCACTGCTTATTGACATTTCTTGTTTATTTTAAGTTTTAAATATTAGAACATTTCCTGTACCCACAAGGCATATTTTGTAGAGAATTTAGAAAAATGCTATTGAACTCTGCTACTGTCATCAGCTAATTGTTATCTGATTAGCTTGTGTTATTGACGCAGACATAGGCTGTTAACACACTTAGGATGCTGGGTAAAAATTTCTACAGATAGCATTTAATGAGTTTTGAAATATTTTTCTTACTTTTACCAGAAAATATGGTTTTACATTACATTCAAATTGTCTCTAATTTACATGTGAAATATTATTTGGAAAATAAGAAAAATATAATTAATTTGTTGTCTGCTGAATTTGCCCAGAGAGTGCTGAAGGTTATGTCTTAATTGCCACTCCTTTGATTCCTTGGCAGATGACCTTTTATATCCAGCCATTGACATCATACTTCCTGTTTTAGATGTCTTTGTTTTGTTTTTTTCTTTTATATTACAAAAATCAGAATAGTGTGAATATTCTGATAGCAGTACAATTTTGCTTAGTGCTTTAACCCTTGCCATGCTGACTAAATTAAGATGCCAGGCCCACCTCTAATTTTCAGCCAATCAGAATACTGGATCCAGATTGTCAGTACAAATTAAAATACTTCATGACTAACAGTGCAGATCCAGATCAGATGGCTTCTTTAGAAGCCAGTTGATCTGGTTCTGCACTGTTTGCAAAGGCAGAGCTTATCTGGTTTCAACAGGACTAGGGTTAAAGACTAGAATACAACAGCCGGTTTGGGAGGGTCAGAATGATGCATGTCCGACTAGTAGTCAGGAGGGTTCAATCTCCGCAACATTCTTGGTCCTGCAACATTCTTTCATAGAGATTCATCATGAAACAATTTCTACAGTCATTCTCTCCTTTCCATTCAAGAAGGACAGTTGTCAGTTTCTGAGGAATAAACATGTACAATTACTATAGCTAACTGTTCAGAGCACTTATCCTGCCCAAGAAAAGTGTGGTTTGGTAAACTGACCATCTCAACATAACATTAATAATGTTGACTGGGCTGTTAAACTCCAAACCAACTAACCAGCCAACAAAATTTTTATTCTAATATAATGAGTACCCACAACATATGTTTTCATGGAGAATTATTCCGAGGCTCTTCTAATGAGTACCCACAACATAGGTTTTCATGGAGAATTACATAAATATCTACAATTTTTATTGAAAAAAAAAAAAAAGAAAGAAAGGCGCCTTATCTAGAGCTATGTGACAGACTCTGAGCCTACACAGTCAATCACAAGGCATGTCTGTCCAAATAAGTTCGGTAAATATAGCATTAACCCTTGTCCTGCTGAATAAATTAAGATGCCACACCCTTTTCAAATTTTCAGCCAATCAGATTACTTGATCCAGATTGTTGATATAAATTCACATTCTGACTGGCAAACAGTGCAGATCCAGATCAGTTGGCTTCTTCAGAAGCCAACTGATCTGGATCTACACTGTTTGCAAAGGCAGGGTATATCCGGGCTCAGCAGGACAAGGGTTAACACTTACTATGCTATGGGCAGATTCAGCAGACGACAAACTGATGATATTTTTCTTATTTTTCCTAGAAATAGGATCTGACAGTCTTTATGCAAATTGTCTCCTTGCTTAGGAGACAATTTGCATGAAGTGTCAAATCCTATTTTCTAGTAAAAATAAGAAAAATATTTCAAGATTCAGCTGCTTAAGTTTTTACCCAGCATGCAAAGCGTTAATTATTTTGGCTTTCTCAGTTAACCAAAAGATTTCTTAAATTTCTGACTGTGTTGTGACTTACAAATTGGTGTTATTCTAATAAATAGCGAAAAAATAGTTTTCATCTTGTATTTCAGCAATCTTGGAAATGGCTTTTGTCTTGATTTTCCAAGCAACTGTTATTTTTCATGCCATATTAAAATAATTTAATCTTAGCACACTCAGGGGAAATTCAGTTGATGACAAAGTGATGACATTTTTCTTATTTTTCTAGAAGATGGGGTGTGACATTTCATGCAAATTTGGAGACAAGTTATATGAATTGTCAAACTCTATTTTGTGGGAAACCAAGGAGAATTATTTTGTGTGAGTCATCAGACCTTGTTTTCGGAGTAAATATTTCAAAATGTCTGGCAATTTTTACACAATATTCTGGGCAGTAAAGCCTGGCTGTGCATGCAGATACCAGCACATCTGTGCCTCCATTCAGAGTACGTGTCTTGGGGCTGTTATTCGTAAGTTTTTGACTGAAAATTGAATTTTAGTTTTCGTCATAGTGATGTAGTTTTTGGGTTGATTGTTTACAACTGAGCCAGTATACAAATACCAAAATTTCCTAAAGATAATTGTCCACGTGATCATCATCGACCAATGTAATCAAACCATGTAATAGATGAGGTCAAGGTAAAGGTTATTTATAGCCACACTACTCTTGTCGCTGTGAAGTCAGGGTGCTCTGTAAAACCCGGACTGGAACATTTGGGCATTGGCAAACAGTGCAGACCCAGATCAGATACCACAGAATGTGGCATCTGATCAGGATCTGCACTGTTTGCATAATTACAGGAAGTTAAGGGTTAAATACATTTCAGTCGTAAGTCCCCGTTCAGGAACATTTTCTCAGCCTTACACTCAGAGACAGTCGACCCACCAGTGCTCTCAGTGCTTTGATTCTGTGATACATTTCACTGATTGAGTTAGGGTGCCATATTATTTTAGACTTTTTTACAACATTTGAATTTATGGTGAAGATTTGGTGCCTGTAAAATCAGTTTAAACCCCATGGTAGTTTTTACTGCTGACAGTTCTAAGGTGGTGGTTCTGTTTTTTTGATTGATTGATTGAAAAAGAGAGAAGAGAGATAGAAGAGATAGTAGAGGAGATGAAAGAGAGGGACAGGGGAGAAAGAGGAAAATGAATGAAAGTGAAGAAACAGAATAAAAACTTTCCCTCTCTACCCTTACCTGCTGCAAGGACAGCAGGCCTTGCCCAACCTATAAGCCACTATCAGTTGGACGCCCCGGTGATGCAAGAAACATGACACCTTTGCCTCATCCAATCACCCCCTTGCTGGTTCCGGTGTTGTTGGGGGTTTTTTGGACCTTGAGGCTGCTTGCTGCGACAGTTTTTTTTCATGTTTTGCCCTATTTGATGGACCCTATCTAGCTCTATTATTGCCTTATTTGGGAAAAGGGAGCTGGTTGTTTGCTTTCAGTGGGATAGTAATGTGTGTGCTGTCCACCATAGTTTGTTTACTCTTTCTCTTGGTGTCATTGGTAGGCTATGTTCTATCATTGTGGCTATTCCTGGACATCTTTGCTGTTTTTCACAAAATCTGGAATTATTTCTACAGATAGGATCTCAGACAGGATTACTATATGGTACTTTACTATGAGAACAAGCACTTCTAGGGTTGCCAGTAGAACTTAATAGCTCCAGATACTGTGAAAACTGTGATAATTTAGGACAATTTTTTGCATAAAAATAATACTATTTGAGCACTCATTAGAATCACTGAGGCAAATTCATTTAGTACCCACAAGATAATTTTAATGCAAACAGAACAAAATCTATAACTCCAGTTAACATGCTTTTTATACGCCCGTTTGAAAAACGGGACATATTATGTTAGGGGGTATGGCGTCCGTCCGTCTGTCCATCCGTCCGTAAACTTTTTTGTTTCCGGCTAACTCCTCCTACAGTTTACATCCGATCAAGCTGAAATTGGTATATAGTTAGACCATGATGTGGCGCAGCGCATATTGTTTCGGGGTTACAGTCCACCAAATGTTTGCAGAGTTATGCCCCTTAGAAAATTTCTGTAAACTTGTCATTTCCGGTTAACTCCTTCTACATTTTACATCTGATCAAGCTTCATATATAGTTAGACCATGATGTGGAGCAGTGCATATTATTTCGAGGTTACAGTCCACCAAATATTAGCAGAGTTATGCCCCTTTGAAAATTTCAATAGACTTTTGGTTTCCGGCTAACTCCTACAGTTTACATCTGATCAAGCTGAAACTTGGTATATAGTTAGACCATGATGTGGGTCAGCGCATATTGTTTCGGGGTTACAGTCCACCAAATGTTTGCAGAGCTATTTCTGTAAACTTTTCATTTCCGGTTAACTCCTCCTACATTTTACATCCAATTTTACATCCAATCAAGCTGAAACTTCATGTATAGTTAGACCATGATGTGGAGCAGCACATATTGTTTCAAGGTTACAGTCCACCAAATATTAGCAGAGTTATGCCTCTTTGAAAATTTCAACTTTTCCTTTCCAGCTAACTCCTCCTACAGTTTACATCTGATCAAGCTGAAACTTCATGTATAGTTAGACCATGATGTGGAGCAGCGCATATTATTTCGAGGTTACAGTCCACTAAATATTAGCAGAGATATACTTCTTTGAAAATTTCGATTAATTTTTAGTTTATGGCTAAATCCTCCTACAGTTTACATCCAATCAAGCTGAAACTTCATGTACAGTTAGACCATGATGTGGAGCAGCGGGTATTGTTTTGAGGTTACAGTCCACCAAATATTAGCAGAGTTAAACCCCTTCGAAAATGTCTATTAATTTTTTGTTTCCGGCTAAAGCCTCCTACAGTTTACATCCGATCAAGCTGAAACTTGATTTGTAGTAAGACCATGATGTAGTAAGACCATGATGTGGAGCAGCACATATTGTTTCAAGGTTACAGTCCACCAAATATTAGCAGAGTTAAACCCCCTTGAAAATTTCTATTAATTTTTTGTTTCTGGCTAAATCCTCCTACAGTTTACATCCGACCAAGCTGAAACTTCATAAATACTTACATGATGATGTGGAGCAGCACATATTATTTTTAGGTTACAGTGCACCAAATATTTGCAGATTTATGCCCCATTGTAAACTTTTCACAGCATATTGTTTAGAGGTAATAGTGTGCCAAAGGCTCATATGAGCTTATAATATAGCCATGCTTCTGTAGTGTGTCCTCCGTCAGAAAGCACTTCTCCCTAGAAGCAGCAAACTTCTCCCTTAATTTCTTGGCCAGCTTGGACCCTTAGGTTACAGTTCACCAAATATCAGCAGAGATTATGCCCCAATGAATTTTTTTCATTTTTTTTTTTTGTAATTCCACTTACAGTTTATATCCGGAGCACTGAATTATACAGGAGCCAGTTAATGTGCTGCATCTTATTACTTGCCACGGGCATATAATGCCCCGCTTGTTATACCCTGCCACAGGACAGTGGCGAGGTATTATGGTTCAGTGTTGGTTGTCTGTGTGTTGGTTATGATAACTTGAGTAAATATCCATGGATTTTCACCAAAGTTGGTATGTGCATTGATATTGTGGAGATATGGTTTGGGATTGCTAATAGGCAAATTTAGTCAATTTTTGACAGTTATCTGCCTGCCATACAGTAGTGGCGGGATATTTTCTTTCACTGAAAAATACTGACATTTCTACATGAAAACATATGTTGTGGATCATCATAACTCTTTAGAGGCACTTCACTAAAGCACAGCACCTCACTGAGGCCGTTCTAATGAGTACCCTTAACCCTTGTCCTGCTGAACCTGGATATACGCTGCTTTTGCAAACAGTGTAGGTCCAGATCAGTTGGCTTCTGAAGAAGTCCAACTGATCTGGATCTGCACTGTTTGTCATTCAGTATGAGAATTTATATCAACAACCTGGATCAAGTAATCTGATTGGCTGAAAATTGGAAGTACGCTTGGCAATTTATTCAGCATGACAAGGGTTAACATATGTTTTGTGGAGAAATATGTGAACTGTGAAGTCCAGATGAGCCTGCACATCTGTGCAGTCTGATCTGGAAATCTTCTGTTCTTCAGCATATACCACATTATCCATTATAATAATTGCAAAAAAGCAGTGTCACACGTTATTAACAGCCGTGCATTAACCGACGAAAAGCTATGTATTAACAAGGCAATTCACGGGCTGTTAATGCACGGCTACGCAACTTTCAGTATGATCGTAGCGGGGCCACAGATTTGCTGCCATTATGAGATGTGTACTGCCCGGCCCTAGAATGAGCATAGTCAGTGGAAATTACATTCGGGAGACATCGGTGAAAAGGCGAAACAAAATAGTGCAAGAAATAATGCGAAATATAGCAAATGTTTCCAGTTTTTTTGCAATAATAGCGATAGAACATGTTTTGTCAATGCACTAACATTTGCAAGTTGTATTCATTCTTAGTTTTCGGACAGACAGGTCTGAACAAACAATGTAGACCAGATAAAATGCATAAAGGCAGCTTCTTATCTCAGTCTACACTGTTGACCTTCCATCCTGCAAATTTTAGACACGTCAACCAGTAATCAAATGGGCTTTTTCAAATTTGAGAACAAGTATTTTAATGCTTAGCGCTTAGGGTAAAAATTTCAGAGGAAAAATTTTGAAATATTTTTATAATTTTTTCAAGAAAATAGGCTTTGACATTTCATGCAAATTGGAGACAATTTGCATGAAATGTCAGAACCTATTTTCTGAGAAAATAAGAAAAATACTATCAGTTTGTTTCTGCTGAATATGCCAATAGAGTGGTAAATACTTGGCGTAAATACAATATGTCATCATTTTGACACCCAATAGAATATCAGACAGTTTGCATGTGGACTCATAGATCCAGATAAAGGGAGTATGCAGCGGATAATTTTGTTGGTTTTTCATTAAAACGTGTTTTATGGGCACTCATTGAAATTGCCTCAATGAAGTAATGCCAATGAGTATCCACAAGCTACGTTTCTGTGCCAAAACATAACAAAATATCCAAATCCAACAGAATCATCTCAATTTTTACCTGATCTATGCGATTGATGGTATGGCAGACAAATGGTTCCAAAACTACAAATTAGTTTTGTCACAGAAATCAATGAAGTGTTGTCTCATTTTCCACAGGATTCTTACTTGACAGCTGTTTCAAGACTGATTTTCAAAGAACCAGAATTATTGCATTTGGAGAGTTTAAAACCTTACTATACTTTTGTTCAAATATTTGAACAAGTCCATTTTTATACCCCACCACACAATAGTGGCGGGGTATTATGGCCAGACCATAGTGGTGGGGTATTATAGTTTCAAATTGGTCATCTGTCTGTGTGTGTTGTATATCCATCTGTATTTGCATTCCCAGATGATAATTTGAGTAAATGTCAATGGATTTTCAACAAACTTGGTATGTGCATTGATACTGTAGATTGCTAACAGGCAAATTTAGACAATTTTTGACAGACTTATTATCGTTTCACATATTTAGTTTTACTACCCATTAATGTGTTAAATTACTGGATGAGTGGCAAACCATGTGGAGCCTGATCAGACACCACAGAAGTTTTCCTATTGCTGTCTTTCTAAATACTTAGGGTCAGTATGGCAAGTCTCATACATTTTAACCTGCCTTAGGCCTAAAATAAAAAAGTGTGTGTTTCAGGTTACCCAGCAGTGCCTAATTTTGCACCACCAACCCTAAAGTTTTTTAGGGTTTTTTTGGGGAATTTCCATGTTTGGCCATATTGTTTTCCTATTACCTCATATAAAAGTTTTTAACAGAATAAATTTATTTTCCAGCCTAAAATTCCAAGTAACCTGAAACATACATATTTTTTATTTGGCCTTTAAAAGACCTCCTTTGTTAAAGGACTGTCTGTCTGTACAGACCATGCACCTTTATGTTGCAGAAATAAAAATCTTCTGACAGGTTTAGCACATTTGGGGTTGGGCAGGAATATGTGTCTAATCCTGATCTGAAATGGAAAACCAAGGAAATGATGTCCAGAGTTCTTGAATATTCTATAAACTGGTCTGAGTGGCTCATTTAGTAGAGGCTGTGGGCCCCCAGCAAGGTCATACTTAGGAATTTCTTGATTTGGTATTAGCTGCCAAAGCTCCAGATAAGGTGCTTTTTTCATGGTCTTATTTCTCCATGAAAACATAGTCAAACCTGTGTTAAGCAAGCTCCTAAGGGAAAGCCAAAAAGGGGTTACTTAATGACAGGTGCTTGCTTAATACAAGTGAATTTACATTTAATTTCCTTTGATTGGGACCTGAGAAATTGGCCTTTAAAAACAGGTGTTTGCTTAATACAGGTGGCCTTTAAGACAGGTTTGACTGTGTATGTTGTGGTACACATTAGACTTCTAATGAATACCCACAACAAATGTTTTTGTAGATAAATAAGAAAAAATATCATGTGAATACCCCCTGTTATTTAGTGCTTTCAGCTGCATTTACTTGGCACTGAGCATTAGAAAAATCAAACCAGTATCAATGTGACTGGTGGTAATACAGTCAAACCTGTGTTAGTGGTCACCTCTATTAAGCAGCCAACCTGTATTAAGCAGCCAGAGGAAAGTTGCCCCAAAATTCATATACCTATATATTTGAACTGTATTAAGCAGCCACCTGCCTTCAGCAGCCACATTTTAAGCTTCCCATGGGTGGCTGCTTAAGACAGGTTTGACTGTACCACCAGTATATCTGGGGTTTGTGGCTATACTATAAATGGCCCAGCAGACAATTCGCATAAAATGCCAAATTGTATTTTCTCTGAAAAAAATAACAATATCAATTTTAGAATATCTTCTGATGATAAATTTGCTTAGCCCTTTAAGCGTTTACCTTTACAACTCTGGGCTAATTCAGCAGATGGCAAATTGATGATATTTTTCTTACTTTTCACAGAAAACAGGATTTGAAATTTTATGCAAATTGTCTCCACAGGAGACAATTTGCATGAAATGTCAAATCTTGTTTTATGAGGAAAACAATAAAAAATATTTCAAAATGTCGTCTTCTGAAAAGCGTTGAACTTCTGAGCCAAACAGGCATGTAGTACAGGAAGAGCCTTACAGAAGCCCCTGGCAGTTTGTATTGATCATTAACACTTGTCCTGCTGAATAAACTAAGATGCCACACCCATTTCTAATTTTCAGCCAATCAGATTGCTAGATCCAGATTGTTGATATAAATTCACATACTTAATGGCAAACAGTGCAGATCCAGATCAGTTGGCTTCTTCAGAAGCCAACTGATCTGGATCTACACTGTTTGCAAAGGCAGGACATATCTGGGTTCAGCAGGACAAGGATTAATTAGATAGATAACGAAATGAGGTCTCGAATATCATCATTACATTAGTTTTAATGAACGTAGATACAGCTGAAGTTGTTCGTGATAGCATTTGAAAGTGTCAGACACATACTTTGAACATTATTATTCGCAGATTTGTTTAATTAGATCATGTCTTTGGGCATGTGTGGACAGTAAAGGCCCACTTCAGCCTGATCATCCATGCAGTCTGATCAGGGACTTCACTGTTTGCTAATAGAATCATTGGTTACTGCAGAATGTATGGATGGAGAGCAGGGCCTGAGTCGCAGGTACTTGTGCATGTGCAGGATGATCTGAATCTGACTATTTTGCGCGTCTTTGAGGGCCATTTCAGCTTGAAGTTACCCACCTGAAGAAACTGTGCGACAGCAGTACCGTATTTACCATATGTATTTGGACAGACAAGCCTGAGCAAACAGTGTAGATCCAGTTGAGGCGCCGCAGAACACGGCGTCTCATCAGGGTCTACACTGTTAGGTACTCATCCAGCAATTTTTAGACACAACATCAGTCGGTAAATTGTTCTTGTTCATATTTTAGAGCAATTATGGTAAGGAGTTGAGGTGTCCGAATACTTAGGGTAAATACGGTAATAAGGTCATACAGGTTATTTTCATGAGTTGGGATCCATATGGGTCATCATTTTCTATAGTCTAGGTGCTTTGTCTACAGTTCTGTACAATAAAACTTAAATAACTTGAACATCCATGGCTTGTTTATAGTGGCTGATTCTAACTTGGATTTGAGTCCCTAGGAAATTCTTCCAATAGCTCAAGAAAACAAATATTTAGGGATATTTTAGGGAATTTTTCTTATATTAATATGAAAGTGTATGTTGTATGTAATTAGAATTGCCTCACCAAGGCAATTCTGATGAGTACACTCAAGACAGAATTAATATGTTGAAATGTACAAAAATCAACAAGACAGAATTAATATGTTGAAGTGTACAAAAATCAACAAGACAAAATTAATATGTTGAAATGTACAAAAATCAACAAGACAGAATTAATATGTTGAAGTGTACAAAAATCAACAAGACAAAATTAATATGTTGAAATGTACAAAAATCAACAAGACAAAATTAATATGTTGAAATGTACAAAAATCAACAAGACAGAATTAATATGTTGAAATGTACAAAAATCAACAAGACAAAATTAATATGTTGAAATGGACAAAAATCAACAAGACAAAATTAATAAGTTGAAATGTACAAAAATCAACAAGACAAAATTAATATGTTGAAATGTACAAAAATCAACAAGACAAAATTAATATGTTGAAATGGACAAAAATCAACAAGACAAAATTAATATGTTGAAATGGACATAAAATATGAAATCTTCATCATTATTATCATTCCATGCCAGGTCATATCGAAGACTTCCTAAAATTGGTTCTAGCTGCTCAATATGTGTCTGGTGGTAGTATCTGGACAGTGAGGCATGATACTGCAGGAGATGCATCATAAAAGGGCATCAATTTCCACCATCATAAAAGGGTATTAATTCCCACCATCATAAAAGGGCATCCATTCTCACCATAATAAAAGGACATCAATTCTCTCCATCATAAAAGAGCATCAATTCCCACTATCATAAAAGGGCATTCTATTACCACCATCATTAAAGATCATATTATTCCCACCATCAAAAAAGGGGCATCATTGCCCACCAACTAAATGAGCATTAATTCCCACCATTATAAAAGCACATCTATTTTGTGCATCATCAAAGGGCATCAATTTCTACCATCACAAAAGGGCAACAGTTCCCTCCATCATAAATGGGCATCAGTTTCCACCCTCATAAAAGAGCATCACTATCACAAAAGGGTATCAGTCCTTACTATCATGAAAGGGCAACCATTCCCACCATCATTAAAGGCTCCGTATTCCTCAAAAATAGACATTTTTTTTTTTTATTTTCCTAGAAAGTTTTAATAAATTGATAAATGGTATTAATATTGTCATAAAATGTGGCATCTGACAGCCTGTAAAATTTCAGTCAGTCTTGCGTTTTTCAGCAACATTAATTCAGAGATACAATAAAAAATCATTTCATTTCAAGAAAGAGGGACTAATTGAAATTTTACAGGCTATCAGATGACATATTTTATGATTATATTAATACCAAATATCAATTTATTAAACCTCATTTGGATAAAAAAAAATGTCTATTTTTGAGGAATATGGAGTCTTTAAGGGTAATCTATTCCAACCATCATAAAAGGACATCAGTTCCCATCATGATGAAAGGGCATCCATTTTCACCATCAAAAAAGGGCATCAATGCCCACCATTGTAATAGGGCATCAATGCCCACCATCATAAAAGGGCATTCTATTCCCACCATCATAAAAGGGGCATCATCCATCATCATAAAAGGGCTTTCTATACCCACCATCGTAAAATGATATCAATGCCCACCATTATAAAAGGGCATTCTGTTACCACCATCATAAAAGGGGCATCAATGCCCACCATCATAAAGGGCTCAGTTCCCACGATCATACCCAAACACCATCAACACACAACTGGAAGACTGTTGACAGTGTAAACTGGTCCTGCTTAACCGGGATATGCTCTGCCTTTACAAACAGTGTAGATCCAGATCAGTTTGCATCTGAGGAAGCCAACTGATCATTGTTTGTCATTCAGTATGTGATTATTTATCAAGAGCCTGAATCAAGTAATCATATTGGCTGACAACTGAAAGTGGTGTGGTGAATAAACTGATGGCAAAGACAAATGAGGTTGTGTTTTTCCATTCCAGTGGGTTGGATGGGTGATTTAGGCATTGGGGCATCCTACTGATTTGAGTTAAGATTGGGCAAGGGCATGTGCTTGGAGCAGAGGCAGGATGGCAGCTGTTTTTAGGTTTCTTCCTTTCTGTTCTGTCTTTCTTTTCTTGGGGAGATGGCTCAACATGACCAAAATATTCTTTACAGTTCTGTTAAACCTGTATTCAAGCTAACAGAAATCTCCCACTTCCCACACACATAACGCATTATCTTTGTACCTTTGAAAAAGCTTTTAAGCCTATTTTTTTTTTTTTTTTTTTTTTGTTGAAGAAATTAATTGTTTCTATTTTCTGTCATCCAGTGTCTCTCTGTCAGACAAAGTATCTGAGTGCACAATGGGTAATGCAACAAATCAGCCATGCTTTATGTATCTTTGACAGCAAACCTTCTAATAGCTCATTATAACCCAACAGGCATACAACGTTGATTCAACGTCAAGACATTGAATCAACGTTGAATCGACGTTGTTTTAATATTGTATGCCGGGAATATTTGGTGTATCCAGAAAGATATTTTTCTTATTTCTCCAGGGCCCAGTTGTTCAAAGCATGGTTAGCTTAACGAGCTTGTTAAGGGTCATTTCGTTAACTGTTTTAGTGGGTTCAATACACAATATTCTGATATTTTTTTCTGAAAAAATGTGAGTAGCTTTTGCACTGCAAAAGCTACTCACATTTTATCAGCAAAATATTTCAGCATATTTGCGTATCACTCGATGTAAATTTTAACGAATCGTTAACTAACAACATCGTTAGCTTTGAACAACTGGGCCCAGGTCTTTTAGAAAACATGTTTTAGGTACTCATCAGAAGCATCATGCAGACGCACTTCTAATGAGTACCCACAACATTGGATTATGAAATGTTTCAGTACTTTTTGTTTGAAAAAAGAGCACCTTTACTAGAGCTGTGTCATTGCATGCTAAATAAACAAGAATTTTATAGAAGGTTCAGCTCAGGTGCACCTGTGCAAATCTTCATCTTTCATTTGGTTTTCACTTGGAAATTTATGAAATCAACTGTGTGAAGTATAGAACATGGCTTTAACACTTTGCATGCTGGGTAAAAAATTCAGTAGATGGCACTGATTGTTTTATTATTTTTCCTAGAAAATAGGATATGACACTCCATGCAAATTGTCTCAAAAATCCTAAGCAACAATTAACATGAAATGTCATATCCTATTTTCTAGGAAAAATAAGAAAAATATCAATTTGTCATCTGCTGAATTTTCCCATAGCATTGTAAGTGTTAAGATGGAGTACATTTACACACAGTTGATGGCTGAAGGAAGGTATTATCACAGATGAATGGGTTAAGTAGAGCGGTTTTGACCACAAACCATTTCTTGCATGATGTGGTTGTTGTTTTTTTGTGTTTTTTTTTCATTTCATTACATCTTGAGCACTGCTGTACTCATAACAGATGTTTTACAAGTAATATCTGTAAAAAACAGATACACGATGTAGGAACGAATGTATATTTTCATACTTATAACAATGAAAAAAGGGAACAGGACAGATTCATAAAAAAATCCTGGGTTTCGAACCCGCAGCCTTCCGCATGGTAGGCAAACCCTCTCCCGACTGAGCTGTAGGGCTGTTTTGGTGCACCCCAAAAACTAATTACATATTGCTAAGCAGCTACATTTTTCTGCAGCTGAAATAACATAACTCAATAATGTGCGTATGGAAGGACAAAGAGTACAGTATGTTTGAAAAGAATTATAAGTATCCTGTTTTTATTTTTTAGTATTTTCCTGTTTAGGTTTGTTCTGACCTCGCAGTTTTACCGTGATCTTGAAAACACTTTTCAAAGCATAATGTACAATGACTAAGATGGCATGCCTTTTACGGTAATAACAGAAAAGGTTGTTGTGCAGATTCTTTTCGATTGTATGGCATATTTGTGATTTCATACAGCTGCTCAAGATGATGAGCTTAAACTACTATGTCGAATAACATCTGGACAACATAGAAAATACCCAAAATATATTATGGAGATCTGGAGAAAATAATCCCAGAATTATTACCAATACTCCTCCTTAACTTTTCTGAACATACATTGATTGACAGGTTTAATTCCAGTATGATACTAATTATAATGTTGGATGCCAAAAGAGGATCTCTTTTAATGTAAAAACCATCTGTATTAAGCCATAGCCCCAGATAAAGGACATACTCAGAAATTTACTTTTCTTATTTGTTCAGGAAAGCTTACCCATTAGAAGGGCGCCATGTAGGCTTCACAAGATATCTGGGAGCAAGTGTAGGCTTCACAAGATATCTGGGAGCAAGTGCTTTCCTTTTTAAGTAGACCCCTTTTCAGAATGGCCATAATGTGCAGAAAAGCAAACAGGAAGTCACAAAAACATGTCAAAAAATCTTCCAAGTGTATCGAGTTCCCTAACTAAGAATTTGCATGAACTTCAACAGTCATAGTTGAACTTCAACAGTCATTTTCTTGATTGGCATACATTACCCCAAGTCTTTTTGTAAAAATCTTATATCCAAGTGAACTTGCATTTGTGAATGTGAACATTTGTACATCTTACTCTTCACCTTTAATCCTTAAAGTGCCAGTCACAACAATTGTCGTCTGCTTTGTCTTCTACTGTTCACTTTAAAAGACATTGTTGCAAACAATGTGGACCCAGATCAGGAGCAGTTTTTTTGAAAAAGTTCATTTTAGAAAAAAAAATCCATAGACGACAAAAAAGCATGCAAAATTACCTGGGCATGCAAAGATTTAACAAGTACTACTACGGTTATGATCTGCTTTATATGCCCGTATTGATTAACAGTTGGGCTGGCTCAACAGAAAAAGTGCCTTCAAACATGGGCAGGATGTGCAGATTCAGATTATCCTGTGTATGCACAAAATATCATGCGGGCTTTTGCTCTCCATTCATATATTCTGCAGTATCCAATGATTCTGTTATCAGACTGTGAAAGCCCTGATCAGACTGTGCAGACTGGCAGGCTGATCTGGGCCTTTGCTGCCCACGTATATCTGAAAACATTTTTGCAGGTCGTGGCCCAGTTGGTTAACCCTTAAAGCGCCATGAAAAATTTGTAGCAGACGACATTCTATTTTTTTTTATTTTTCAGAGAAAACAAGTCTTGACATTTCATGTGAATCGTCTGCCAAGCAGACGATTCACATGAAATGTAAAGACTTGTTTTCGCTGAAAAAATAAAAAAAAAAAAATTATAAAAAATTGTCATCTGCTGCAGTTGTGATTGGCGCTTTAAGGGTTAAATCAGGTGACATAGTAACTTCGATTTCTTATTTCTTTACTTTAGACATATGAATGAAAGTCATCTTTTTCCCAAGCTTAAATATCTACACAACCAATCTAAAATAGGAAATCCTGATAGAAACAGAATACCAGTCATATGTCAGAATCAAATTTGTCAAAAGAATTGATCGCAGTTATAAATACTGATCCTGGAGATGCTTTAACCAAGAAAACATCACTCAACAAAAGGAAAAAGTTATGACAGCATTCCATATAATGAACAAATGCTTTCTATTGAATGGACATGAAGCATTTCATATAATGAACAAATGTTTCCTATTGAAGAGATGTGAATATATACTCCACAAAGAAGATCTGTATCGCTGAGGTGTTTTTATTTGTTATACCAATAACAGCAACTTGGTGTCCTTATTGGGGATGTTGAGCAGATTACCTGATTAAGTTTTGGAAAAAAATCCAATTTATTCCCGGAGTTATGACCATGTAATATAATGATAATGAAATCTTGTAAGCAAGATATCTTTAAGACCTTTTGAGCTAGGGCCTTGAAACTTGGTGAGCATATTGGGAATGAGTAGATCACCAGATTAACTTTTGAAAAACTATGATCAATTTTGTCAATGTTATATACCCCTTTCCAACTTAAGCATTTTGTATGGACAAGCATATAGTTGGGGGCATGGTTTTTACAAACAATTTCTAGTTTATGGATTTAATTTTGTTTAAATAAAAAATTTTCTAAACGTTTCTCTTAAATCATGATATATGATGTATTTCTTAGAGATAAAAGAACAAATCAAGAAAAAAACAAAAATTATGAGATCTTTTTTATACACTGCCACACGACAGTGGCAGCCTCGGTGGCTCAGTTGGATGTGCCGTCCGACTGGAGACCAGGAAGTCATGGGTTCAACCCCTGCCGAGGTCGGCAACATTCTTTCGTGGAGATTGATCATGAAATATTTTCTGTGGTCAATCTCTCCCTTCGCTGATTCGAGAAGGGCAGTTGTCAGTTTCTGGCGAAAGAATGTGCACAATACTGGTTAACCACTTAGAGGACTAAGCCTGCCCAGTAAACATGTGATTAGGTAAACTGACCGTGCTCAACATGACCCCATTGGGTTGACTGGGCCGTAAAACCTCAACACAAAAACAAAACACAACAGTGGTGGGTATTACCATACAACAGTGGCCGGGTATTAATAACATTGGTTGTCTGTGTGTCTGTCCATCTGTAGTACATCTGTCTGTCTGTCAGTCTTTTTTTTCTGGACTATAAAGAGTAAATATCAGTGGATTTTCACCAAACTTGGTTTGTGCATTGATATTGTGGAGATCTGGTTTGGGATTGCTATAATGGGTAAATTTTGTCAATTTTTCAGTTATCTGCCCGTGACATGTCCAGATTTTTATTTACAGATAATAACTTTAGTAAATATCAATGGAATTTCACCAAACTTGGTATGTGCATTGATATTGTGGAGAACTGGTTTGGGATTGCTGATGGGCAAATTTCGTCAATTTTTGACAGTTATTTGCCCACCACTCATCCATATTTTCATTTCTGGCTGATAACCTTAGTTAATGTGAATGGATTTTCACCAAACTTGGCGTGTGCATTGATATTGTGGAGATCTGCTTTGGGATTGCTAGTAGGCATATTTCGTCAACTTTTGACAGTTATCTGCCTTCAATGCATCAGTATTTTTCTTTCAGGACAATAACTTGAGTATAAATTTCAATGGATTTTCAGCAAATTTGATATGTGCATTGATATTGTGGAGATGTTGTTTGGGATTGATCATTGGCAAGTTTTGTCAATATTTGACAGTTATCTGCATGCACACAACATTTAAATGGCAGGGTAATATTGTTTCAGGTTTTTATTGATGAGTGTAAGAACACTGTTACTTAATCATACATGGTTATTGATTTCTACTTGTTTTACATATTCATAGCTCCAGAGAAAGTGATCATTGAGAAAATGATTTAGGACAATCTTTTTTTTTAATTTTTGTGCATAAACATACATTTGTATGTTGTGGTTACTTATTGGAATTGCCTCCCTGAGGCTATTCTAATGAGTACCCACAAGATACCATTTTGTACAAAAATAATGAAAAATACCTTCTGAATAGTCTCTTTATCTGGCACTATGCATTATGGGCCTCAAGCATAATAGGGCGTTTGGGTAATGCGCGAAGGTAGTAAAGTTTGAATACCATATGCATCTGCTCAGTCTGATCAGGGCTTTCCCTATTTCTGTGAAGAATGCCTGGATATACTGTAGAGTCAGCTAGCAAAAAGCAGTAATTCTGATCAGACTAGCAGTTGTACAAATAGATCATAGAGGGGTATATGGTAATACATATTTTTTGTTGTTTTTTTTTTTGTTTTTTTTTTTCACAAAATATATATATTGTCGGTACTCATTAGAAGTGCCTGAGTTAGGTGCTTCTAATGAGTATCCACAATATATGTTTTCATGGAGAAAGAAGAAAATTAATCAACACTTTTTGGTTGAAAAAAGTGCTTTCTCTAGAACTCATAGTGTGCACAAGTTCTTACTGATCTGCGGTTTCACTATTTCACTATTCACTTAAGCGTTCAGGCTCTTTTTTACTGGCTTATTTTCATGGCCTTAATTTATTTAAGTAACAGCTGTTTCGTGGGTAAATAATCTATATTTTTCCAATTGGTATATTTCTCAGAAAAAAAGGTTTGACAATTCATGCAAATTGTCTCCGATATGAGACAATTAGTATGAAATGTCACATCCCTTTTCTGGGATAAAATAAGAAAAATATTTGTAATCTGCCTACTGTACATGTATTTACCTGAAGTATTTGGACAAACAAGCCTAAGCAAACAGTGTAGACCCAGATCAGGTGCCACAGTATGTGACATCTGATCAGGGTGTACACAGTTTTGCCACACCATGTTTTTTCAGTCATTAGTTTTTAAGCACATGAAAATTGCAAGCTCCCTCGCTGTTATATGAACATGTGCACGTGTACAGTTGGCTTTTTGTTTCCTCTAATTTTGACAAAATTGGGGCTTTTTTGAACTTAGAATTTCCAATCACAGATCTTGTGTCTGCAACTTTTCATCTGAACTTTTATTTCTTCTTATGACCTGAAGAACTACATGTGGTCTTAGATGATTTTTTATTTAGATATTTTTGACAGCATTGTATCCATTTGAAAATCCTTTTTACCATACATAATTGTAAATTGTAAATGAAGGGTTATCATATTCTTAACATGCTCCATACATCAGGTTAAGCCTTTTATTCTAGAAGACACATGGTAAATGTCTGTTAATATAGAATGTGCTTTATTATCTATTTTTATATTCCCTTCCCATCCGCCTCTCCATCCCCCTCCCCCCACCCTCCCTCCCTCCTCCCCCCCCCCCCCCCCCCCCCCACACTGTTTTCACATTGTCTGTCCATCGGTGCGGCTCCGTCGGTGCAGACATCAGGATTTTTGTTGGTGGTAGTGGTGGTGAGGAGGGGGGGGTGGGGGGGGGGGGGGCGGTGGCAAGCAGGGGTTAGTTAATATGCACTGCTTATTCACATTTCTTGTGTTTAGTGCCATCTAAACTTCTAGAATTTCTCCAGTGCCAGACTTCTAAAATTTCTCAGACAAAATTCATGCTGGTATGAAGGAAAGAAAATTGCTTCTAATGTTACATGTTAATTTGCATGTTGTGAGAGTCTATGTATCATAGTTTGTGCCCAATGTTGCAATTGCTTTAAAATGGTAAGATAAAGCACAAGTTGGTTTTTTGATGTAAATGCTGGATGAGCTTTGATTGGTGTTTTATAGATATTTATAGTAATTCCTAGAATGGAACAAGGAACTTATAGATAGATAAACTGCTAAAATTATAGCATTTGATAAGTTGTTTATATCAGCTTGTGTTTTTTGACATAAAAGTTAGGTTTGTCCATTATAGCTCTCACAGCTCTAGATAAGTCACAGTTTTTCAACCAAAATATATGGATGTATTTCTTTTTTTTCATGAAAACATATGTTGTGGGTACTCATTAGAAGTACCCATAACATATGTTTTGTGGAGAAACAAGGAAACTTTTTTTCTGATGCTCCATTTATCTAGAGAGAGCCATTGTCTCTGGTTATATCTGCTAAATCATATTATTCAAGCCCAACAAATGGATAGGATTTTGAAGAGTTTTCCTGGAAGAAAAATTATGTATCTGATAAATGCCTACGTACTGTGGGTTGTATAAAAAATAAGATATTAACTTACTTTTTTATGAAGAGGACTTGTTGAGGAGGAGTACTTTGTAATAATTTTCTTATTCCCCACCCACCCAATGCCAACCCCAAAGCTAATACTGTTGGTATTTGTTAGAATCACCTTGTGATTCTATTATGACATGTACATTCAACGTATGTTTTATGTGTGCCCATAAGATTCGCTCTGTCTTCATTCACAGGCATAAAGATTTTTTTTTCGCCATGTGGCTCAAATTGATGTGTTCAAATATACCCTTGTCCTGCTGAATAAATTAAGAGGCCACACCCACTTCTAATTTTCAGCCAATCAGATTACTTGATCCAGATTGTTGATATAAATTCACATAGTTAATGGCAAACAGTGCAGATCCAGATCAGTTGGCCAGCTGATCTGGATCTACACTGTTTAATAGACAGGACATGTAATGTCAGCAAGAGAAGGGTTAAGGATTAAATCAGATTACTTGATCCAGATTGTTGATATAAATTCACATAGTTAATGGCAAACAGTGCAGATCCAGATCAGTTGGCTTCTTCAGAAGCTAACTGATCTGGATCTACACTGTTTGCAAAGGCAGAATATATCTGGGTTCAGCAGGACAAGGGTTAAAGATGGAGTATGGTATGGTATGGTGTTACCGTGTCTGAAAGTTTCATAGTGTAATAAGCTACCGCCAGAATTTTCACCCAGAGATCACTGAGACAAATTACTGTATAACCCTAAACATTGGAACAGATATGCCTTAAAATTTGCAAACAGTGTAGACCCATGAAGTACAGGGAGAGTTTAACCCTTGTCATACTAAATAAATTAAGATGCCACACCCACTTATAATTTTCAGCCAATCAGGTAACTTGATCCAGATTGTTGACATAAATTCATAATATTACTGAATGGCAAACAGTGCAGATCCAGATCAGAAGGCAACTGATCTGGATCTACACTGTTTGCCAAAGCAGGGTCTTTCCAGGTTAAGCAGGACACGGGTTAAATATAGCCACCACACAGCATTTAACCTGCTGTTTGCTGAAAAAAAAAAAAAAAATGTCATTCATGTGTCTTCTGCTTAAGTCACCTTCTGCATGCAGATTTAATTGAAAAAAAAACAACAACAACAAAAAAAAAAACAGAAAAACTTCTTAAATGATGATATTCCTGTTTCTTTCACTTCTCAATGAATAATTGCAAATAAACATTACACTTGTACCTAGGATATTTGAGAAGTTATTTGTAGCAATGACTTGACAAATATTATGGTTATGACAGATATTATTGATTTCACAGTGACAGAAAAGAGGCATAACCAAAAAAAAAATTTTTTTCTATTTCTCCAGCAATTTTCAGAGTGAGTACTTATTAGATTTGTCTCAGTGAAACAATTCTAATCAGTACCATAATACATTTTCAACATTTTCATGGAAAATACCTACTTGGGGCAATTCAAATGCATACTAAAAACTAAAAATATGCATAGCTCAAGATAAACATATGTTTTGGGTACTCATTAGAGGCACTTCTAATGAGTACCCACAACTTACGTTTTTGGGGAGAAATAAGAAAATATTTACCTGATACCCCCTTTTGTCTGGAGCCTTGAATAATGTTCAATGCTTAGGCTAGGTAATGCTTAGGCCCTGGGTAAAAATTTCAACAGGCAACAGTTTGAAATATTTTTCTTATTTTCCTTGAAACAGGATTTGACATTTCATGCAAAGAAGACAATTTGCATGAAACGTCAAATCCTGTTTTCTGGGGAAAAATAAAAGAATATCGTCAGTTTGTCATCTTCTGAATTTGCCGGTAATAAAAAGTTGTAAAGGTTAAAGGATAGTGCGAGTACATTTGTACTTTTTGTTTGTTATCTGTATCTAAGTGCAGGGTAAGTCAATATACAGTAGTTCAAGTTGAAGCAAATAAAAAAAAGAAGAAGTATTAATAGATATGAATGCTGTTTACTGACCATAATGTCACAGTCATGCTTCACGTGCCAAATACTGAAATTTCAGCGCTACAGTTTAGTCAGAAAATAGTCCTCGTTTTATACCAGAACATGTCATGCTTAACCCTGGTCTGCTTCCGAATATACCCTGCCTTTGCAAACAGTGTAGATCCAGATCAGTTGGCTTCTGAAGAAGCCTAATGATCTGGATCTGCACTGTTTGTCATTAAGAATGTGAATTTGTATCAGAGGCCTGGTTCAAGTAATCTGATTGGTTGAAAATTAGAAGTGGGCGTGGCATCTTAATTTATTCAGCATGACAAGGGTTAAGACACTATAAGCATTGCTCGATAAGGCACTTTTTGTTTTACCAAAAAGTAAAGTAAATAAAAAGACTTTATTTAACAAGTGTTACAAATTTAGCATGAAGCTTAACCCTTGTCATGCTGAATAAAATAAATTAAGCTGCCACACCCAATTCTAATTATCAGCCAATCAGATTACTAATGATCCAGGTTGCAGATACAATTTCACATACTAAATGACAAACAATGCAGATCCAGATCAGTTCCCTTCTTCAGAAGCCAACTGATCTGGATCTACACTGTTTGCAAAAGCAGGGCATATTCAGGTTCAGCAGGACAAGGGCTAATCTTCCATGAGGCCCTCAGAACTAATGTACAAAGATAAGGATATTTTTCTTATTTCTGAACAAAAACATACATTGTTGGTACTCATTAGAAGTGCCTCCATGAGCCCTTACCCTAAGTCACACTTATCCATTTGCTGCTATCAAATTCTCATGCTGCTTGATATGTATAATTATACCCCCAGCATACGAAGGGGTATAAAGTTTTCACTTTTTCGTTCATTTATACATATGTTCGTTTCTTAGTCTTTCTGTCTCATGTGTTGATACCAGGGTCAAAGTTTTTGTGTCAAAGTCTATAAGACCTAATATTATAAAGATGCTTTGATGGATTTCATTTATATTTGGCATGATGGTATATATAGATCACAAGTTTTACTCAGTACCATCCCCACCCTGGGGCCTGACCTTGAGGTCAAGGACTTAGAATTTTCATATAAGTCAAAATTTTAAGTTTATATACCTATATTATCAAGGCTCTTTAATGAATTTCATTTAAATTTGGCATGATGGTAGATATAGATCTAGAGTTTTACTCAGAATGATCCCCACCCTGGGGTGTGACCTCAAGGTAGCGGACTTTGAATTTTCATATAAAAGTCAAAATTTTTGCTTATAAGTTTATATAGCAATATTATCAAGACCCTAATGAATTTCATCTATATTTGGCATGAGGGAAGATATAGGTCTAGAGTTTTACTCAGAATGATCCCCACCCTGGAGTGTGACCTTGAGGTCAAGCTCACTGACTTAGAATTTTCATATAAAAGTCAAAAAATTGCATATAAGTTTTTATAGCTATATCATCAAGACCTGATGAATTTCATTTATATTTGGCAAGATGGTAGATAGAGAGAGGTTCAAAGTTTGACTCAAAGAAATGTCCGTTCTGGGGTGTGACCTTGAGGTCAAGGTCACATAGAATTTTTATATAAAAGTCAAACTTTTTGCATTAAAGTTTACATAGCTATACTATCAAGACCCTTTGGTTGATTTCATTGATATTTGGCATGATGTTATATGTCAGTCTAAATTTTTTCTTAGCTCCATCAGACCAAAACTGGGGCATGACTTTGAGGTCAGGGTCACAGACTTAGATTTTACATACAAATGTCAAAGTTTTTGCTTATATTATAAAGACCCTGATTGATTTCACTGATATTTGTTATGGTGATAGTTACAGCTCTTATTGTGTCCCCCCTGTTGGTATGTACATCCGTAACGTCCGTACATCCCAAACGTCTGTAAGTCCTGTACAAAAAATGGTTACTATTCGATATCTTTTGAAAAGATAGTAGAGTTGATTCAGATCAAAAACATTCATATCAAAAACACAGGTATATAATCATAAAATATAGGTTGTTTGATTTAGAGTAAAATTCACCAATTATTATGGGAGTTGTGGCCGGCCGCAGGCCCTTTTTCAACTTCAAAAAATGGTTTCCGTTCGATATCTTTTGAAAACATTAGCGTATTGGATTCCATTTTTATACATATGTATATAATCGTAAAATAGAGGTCAAGTTCAATTTAGGGTAAAATCCACTAATTATTGTGGGAATTATGACCCTTTTTAAACTTCTGAAAATATTTTTGTTTTGGTATCCTTTGAAAAGGTTAGTGTATTGTATTATATTTTATACACAGGTTCTTCCCAGTAAACATGTGGTTAGGTAAACTGACCTCGCTCAACATCTACCCATTGGGTTGACTGGGCTGTAAAACTGCAACGCAAACAAAATCATACACAGACATATAATCATAAAATATAGGTCAAGTTTGATTTAGGGTAAAATTATTGTGGGAGTTACGGACCTTTTTCAATCTCAATAAATGGTTTCTGTTCGATATCTTTTTAAAAGATTAGTGTATTGGATTCATATCTTATACACAGGTATATAATCATAAAATACAGGTCAAGTTTGATTTAGAATCCACCAATAATTATGGAACTTATGGCCCCTTTTCCAACTTCATTTTTATCACACCTGCTTGTAGCAGAGTGCGATATAGGCGTCCGATTTTCTGTCCGTCCGTCCGTCCATCCGTCAGTCCATCCGTCTGTCAACATTTATGTCGACATTCGACATTTATGTCAAAGTTAGTATTCTAATCAACTACAAGACTAAACAACCATCAAGCCTTGCATGAAACATCTCCCTGACCTCCTGACTTTGCAACATAGGCGTCCGCTTTTCCGTATGTCTGTCCATTCGTCTGTCCATCTGTCAACATTTATGTCGAAGTTCGACATTTATGTCAAAGTTAGTATTTTTATCGCACCTGCTTGTAGCAGGTGCGATATAGGCGTCCGATTTTCTGTCAGTCCGTCCGTCTGTCAACATTTATGTCGAAAGTTCAACATTTATGTCAAAGTTAGTATTCTAATCAACTACAAGACTAAACAACCATCAAACCTTGCGTGAAACATCTCCCTGACCTCCTGACTTTGGGACATAGGCATCTGCTTTTCCGTTCGTCTGTCCATTCGTCCATCCGTCTGTCAACATTTATGTCGAAGTTCGACATTTATGTCAAAGTTAGTATCTGATCAACTACAAGAGTAAACAACCATCAAACCTTGTATGAAACATCTCCCTGACCTCCTGACTTTGTGACATAGGTGCCCGCTTTTCCATTTGTCTGTCAGTTTGTCCGTCTGTCTGTCTGTTAACAGTTCTGTTATGTCGAAGTTCGACATTTACGTCAAAGTTAGTATTCTAATCAACTACAATTCTACAACAACAATCACACCTTGCATGACACATCTCCCTGACCTCCAGACTTGGCAGGTACATTGACCTAGTGACCTTGACCTATATTTTGCGTTCCATTGACTTTGACATAATCTACATTGACATTCCAGATCTTCTCAACTATAAGGCGTACTACTACCAAATGTTGCATAGTGCTTCTCCAAGATGTACTGACTCGGCAGATACCTTGACCCAGTGACCTTGACCTATATTTTGCGCTCCAGTGACTTTGACACATTTTGCGTCGACGTTTGATATCTCCTCAACTATAAGGCCTACAACCATCAAACCTTGCAAAGTGCTTCTTCTCAATGTACTGACTAGGCAGATACCTTGACCTGGTGACCTTGACTTATATTTTGGCTGCAGTGACTTTGACATTATTTATGTCAACGTTCCAGATCTCCTTAAGTGTAAGACCTCTAGTCACCAAACCTTGCATAGTGCCTCTCCTAGATGTACTGACTTGGCAGGTATCTTGACCCAGTGACCTTGACCTATATTTTGCACTTCAGTGCCTTTTACACATTTTACGTGGACATTCAATATCTCCTCAATTATAAGGCCTACAACAATCAAACCTCGCATAGTGCTTCTCCTCAATGTAGGGACTCAGCAGGTACCTTGACTGAGTGACCTTGATCTATATTTCTTGCTCCATTGGCTTTTACACCTTTTACTTCGCCCTTCAATATGTCCTCAACTGTAAGGCCTTCAACTACCAAATCTTATATAGTGCTTCTTCTCGATGTACTGACTTAGCAGGTACCTTGACCTGGTGGCCTTGACCTATATTTTGCACTCCAGTGACTTTGACACATTTTCTGGTGATGTTTGGTATCTCCTCAAATATAAGACCTACAACCACTAAACCTTGCATAGTGTTTTACCTCATTGCACTGGCTTGGCAGGTACCCTGACCCAGTGACCTTGACCTATATTTGACACATTTTACGTTGATGTTTGATTTCTCTTCAACTATAAGGCCTACAACCACCATACCTTGCATAGTGCTTCTCCTTGATGTACTGAATTATCAGGTACCTTGACCCGTGACCTTGACCTATATTTCATGCTCCAGGGACTTTTACACATTTTACGTCTACATTCCATTATCATTGGGCTGTATAATACGAAAAGTCAGTGTTGAAGATATAGCCATTAGAGGGAATGGCACTGGCCTGGAATATATGTGCCCCACTAGGCACTTTGTCAACATTTTTTTTTAGCCCAGTTTTCCAACTAAGCGCTGCTAAGAATGAAATAAACTTATTTAATAACCACATTCTGATTGTGGCACCTGTGACTTTTGCCCCGGCAGGTGCGATGACGCCTTCCGCGGAATTCTTGTAATCAACTACAAGACTAAACAACCATCAAACCTTACATGAAACATCTCCCTGACTTCCCGACTGCGACATAGGTGCCCACTTTTCAATTCGTCTGTCTGTTCGTCTGTCCGTCTCTTAACAATTCTGTTATGTCGAAGTTCGACATTTATGTCAAAGTTAGTATTCTAATCAACTACAAGACTAAACAACCATCAAACCTTGTATGAAATATCTCCCTGACCTCCTGACTTTACGACATAGGTGCCCGCTTTTCCATTCGTCTGTCCGTTCGTCCGTCCGTCTGTCTGTCTCTTAACAGTTCTGTTATGTCGAATTTCGACATTTACGTCAAAGTTAGTATTCTAATCAACTACAATTCTACAACAACCATCATACCTTGCATGACACATCTCCCTGACCTCCGGACTTGGCAGATATGTTGACCCAGTGACCTTGACCTATATTTTGCGCTCCATTGACTTTCACACAGTTTACGTTGACGTTCCAGATCTTCTCAACTATAAGGCGTACAACTACCAAACCTTGCATAGTGCTTCTCCAAGATGTACAGACTTGGCAGGTACCTTGACCCGATGACCTTGACCTATATTTTGCGCTCCACTGACTTTGACATATTTTGCGTCGACGTTCGATATCTCCTGAACTATAAGGCCTACAACCATCAAACCTTGCAAAGTGGTTCTCCTCAATGTACTGACTTAGCAGTTATCTTGACCTGGTGACCTTGACCTATATTTTGGCTGCAGTGACTTTGACATTATTTACGTCAGCGTTCCAGATCTCCTCTAGTGTAAGACCTTTAGCCACCAAACCTTGCATAGTGCTTCTCCTATATGTACTGACTTGGCAGGTATCTTGACCCGGTGACCTTGACCTATATTTTGCGCTCCAGTGCCTTTTACACATTTTACGTCAACGTTCAATATCTCCTCAACTATAAGGCCTACAACCATCAAACCTTGCATAGTGCTTCTCCTCAATGTACGGACTCAGCAGGTACCTTGACTGGGTGACCTTGACCTATATTTCATGCTCCATTGACTTTTACACCTTTTACGTCACCCTTCCATATGTCCTCAACTGTAAGGCCTTCAACCACCAAACCTTATATAGCACTTCTTCTCGATGTACTGACTCGACAGGTACCTTGACCTGGTGACCTTGACCTATGTTGTGCACTCCAGTGACTTTGACACATTTTATATTGATGTTCGGTATCTCCTCAAATATAAGACCTACAACCACTAAACCTTGCATAGTGCTTTACCTCATTGCACTGGCTTGGCAGGTACCTTGACCCAGTGACCTAGACCTATATTTGACACATTTTACGTTGATGTTTGATAACTCCTCAACTATAAGGCCTACAACCACCTTACCTTGCATTGTGCTTCTTGATGTACTGAATTAGCAGGTACCTTGACCCGTGAACTTGACCTATAATTCATGCTCCGGTGACTTTTACACATTTTACGTCAACGTTTTTTATTATCATTGGGCTGTATGATACGAAAAGTCAGTGCTGAAGATATAGCCATTAGAGGGAAGGGGACTGGCCTGGAATATATGTACCCCACTAGGCACTTTGTCTAAATTTTTTTCAATCCAGTTTTCCAAGTAAGCACTGCTGAGAATGACATAAACTTATTTAATAACCATATTCTGATTGTGGCTCCTGTGACTTTTGGGCCAGCAGGTGCGATGACGCCTTCCGCGGAATTCTTGTTTCAAAATGCTTGTTTCCGGGTGAGGGTGGTCCCTGGGCGGGGGCATTTGTGTCATTATAACTGACACATATCTAGTTAAGTTCAAAAACATACACAGATCAACAGCATGAGAATCCTATTGAAGTCACAAGTTTATCTTTTCTTTTTTTTTTTCTTTTTTTTTCAAATTCAACCTTGAACCTCTATTTAGTAAAGAACTAAAGACCTATAAAGTATTGATAAAATGTTAATTCGATAATATATGCTAATCCTTTGGAAGTGTTAATGGCATTTTGCATAAAGTCAGGTTTGTAATAAAATTGTAATAGGTCATTAACATTTTAATGCTTTTTATGGTCTGTTTGATAATATTTGGTATTTTACTTGGTGTCAGTTGTATTTTAACAATATTTACTGAAAACCCCTATCAGGCTGTGAAAGTCAGCACTACAGATATAGAGTGCATCTATTGCCATATTTCTTTCAGGATATGTATGGCATATATTCAAGATATATATGGCATACTCCATTGCAAACAAAATGATTCAGTTAATTCAGATTTTTAACTGTTGTCCTGCTGAGCCTGGATATGCCCTGCCTTTGCAAACAGTGTAGATCCAGATCAGTTGCCAACTGATCTGGATCTGCACTGTTTGCAATTCAGTATTTGACTTGATATCAATAACCTGGATCAAATCGGATTGGCTGGAAATTAGAAGTGGGCATGGCATCTTAATTTATTCAGCATGACAAGGGTTAAAGGTAGATAAATAAAACATAATATAAAATTCTTTGTTAGTGTCAGGAAACTATAATTAATTTTGTGACTTTTCTTTTGAAATAGAAAAAGTAGGGAAACAACTAAAACATTTCATCAGTACTTTATTAGATCTTTACTAAGTAAAATATCAAGGTTAAATTTGGGAAAAAAAGAAATGTTGGTAAACCCAGTCTTCCCTTTTAGAATAGACCCCTTTCAGAAGGGTCCAGCAAAGCAATTTTCACAGAGTTGCTTCACTAAAATGTATCCATTCTCGTTCAAGAGGAGTATTTGATGATAATTATGAAATCAGTTTTTCTGATTCTCCATAAAAACAAATGTTGTGGGTACTTATTAGAAGTACCTCATGCAAGATGATAATGAATACCCACAACATATGTTTTTATGGAGAAATAAGAAAAATTATCCCAGTATTATCATCAAATACTCCTCCTTAAAGCTTAAAACCTCCTCTGTTCTCTCTGCAACAAGATCCTAATAACATATATACTTTCAGACAGTGATTACTCTTCTTTTTTGCAGTAATCATTTATATTGCTAAGCTTCGACTTACAACAAGAGTTTTTCTGTTAATAAATGAGCTGTTTCAAGAGAAAAAGTATCTTCAAACATGCACAAAATGCACAGATTGAGATCATCCTGGTCATGCGCAAAGCACCATGCAGGTCATTGCTCTCCATTCAAATATTCTGTAATATCCATTGATTCTGTTAGCGGACAGTGAAGGCCCTAATCAGACAATAGATACAGAGGCTTATCTTGATCGGGGCCTTTACTGTCTGCATATGGCTGAAGACACATTTTTGCATCATGCAGCCCAAATGTTGTCTGGTTACATCCAGACAGTCAAGGTAATCACCTTGTCTTTGTTAATATCTGTCAGGCAAAATGATTTTGTTGACATGTTAGAGACTTCTGTTTTGTTGCAAGTAATAAATTTTGAGCTCAGAAAAGTCTTCAAGACCTTCTATTGACCTTACCATGTTTACCATATATTATACTGGCAGCAGTCCATGCCAGAGCAAATGTAGACTCAGATCAAACTGCTCCCTCCCAAATGTGGGTGTTTGGGTTGGGTGCCTTTCTGCTGAAACTTTTAGAAGATTGGCCCTGACATCACTGGCTTTTGGCAGAAAGGTTCATACCCCACTTGAGGTTTGAAGTTTAGGGATTGAGGCCTCTAACTTATCTATCCCATTCCTTTCTTTCTTCCTTTCTCTGTTGTTATTGTTGACAGGCCATTAAATCTCAACTCAGTTCTTGATCAGAGAATGTTTAAACACATTATAACATTATTAAAGGAGTCCAATAGAATTGTACAAAATTTAGGTAAAGAACAGTACCGTATTCAACCTAATTACCAAACATACCCCTGTATGTATGCACAGTCAAGCAATTCCATAGTCTTTAGACTACAGCCAGTGTACTTTTTTTCTGCTACATAAAGGCATATGTGGGTACTCATTTGAGCTGCATCGACTTGTCAATAAGTTGATACAATTCAAATGATATATATACATATATGCTTTTATAAAGACAATCAGAAAAAAGGACCAAAATTTGCTGATCTTGTTTTTAAAGCAGACTTTTAGTAGGTGGATACATATTTTACAAGTTTTCCCAGTAACTTTGAAAAAAAACTAAGCGAACAGTGCCGTAATCAAGTCAAATATGGTATGTATTTATGATGTCCTTGAAACATAGTTTACTCGCGTTACTTAAAATGCTGACAATTTAGACTACTGCTTATTAGCTCACCTGAGCATGAAGAGCTCAAGGTGAGCTATTGTGGTTAGTCAATGTCCGTCATCCATTGTGTGTCCTACGGCATCAACAATTGCTTTAAAAGCCTACTCCTCCTACACCCCTAGGCCAATTGACTTGAAACTTGATACGAAGCATCAGGGTGACTTGTAGATCAAAAATAGCTACAACAATTCCGATCGGAAATCCAAGATGGTTGCCATCTTGAAAATCTATTTTTTGCTTCTTCTCCTGGAATGAAAGGCCAGTTGATTGAAGCTTTGTAGGAAGCATCGGGGTGACTTATAGATCAAAAAAAGCTAAAATTGTTCTGAGCAAAAATCCAAGATGGCTGCATGGCAACCATCTTGAAAATCTATTTATCGCTTCTTCTCCTGAACCAAAAGGCCAGTTGACTTGAAACTTGGTAGGAAGCATTTTGTGATTTGTAGATCAAAAATAGCTAAAATTGTTCCGATCTGAAATCCAAGATGGCCACCATAGTCTATTTTTAGCTCACTTGAGCAAAAGTTCAGGATGAGCTATTGTGATCACCCTCTGTCCGTCGCCCGTCATCCGTCATCAACAGTTAGTTTGTTAAAATTATAGAGGTCACAGTTTTGTCCCAATCTTGATGAAACTTGCTCAGAATGTTTGCCCCTATCAAATCTAGGACAAGTTTGAACCTGGGTCACTTGGGGTCAAAAACTAGGTCACTGGGTTAAATCAAAGGAAAATACTGTTAACACTCTAGAGGTCCCATTTTTGAAGCAATCATCATTAATTTTGCTCAAAATATTTGTCTTGATGATTTCTAGGCCAATTTTAAACTGGGTCACTTGGGGTAAAAAACTAGGTCACCAGGTCAAATCAAAGGAAAACCTTGTTAACACACTAGTGGTCACATTTTTGGAGCAATCATGATGAATCTTGCTTAAAATGTTTGTCTTGATGAGTTCTTGGTCAAGTTTAAAACTGGGTCATTTGGGGTCGAAAACTAGGTCACCGGGCCAAATCAGCAGAATACCTTGTTAACACTAGCGGTCACATTTTTGAAGCAATCATCATGAATCTTGCTCAAAATGTTTGTCTTAATGATTTCTAGGTCACATTTGAAACTGGGTCACTTTGGGTCAAAAACTAGGTCACCAGGTCAAATCAAAGGAAAACCTTGTCAACACTCTAGTGGTCACATTTTTGAAGCAATCTTCATGAATCTTCCTCAAAATGTTTGTCTTGATGATTTCTAAGTCAAGTTCAAAACTGGGTCACTTGGGGTCAAAAACTAGGTCACCAGGCCAAATCAAAGGAAGACCTTGCTAACACTCTAGAGGTCACATTTTTGAAGCAGTCATCATGAATCTAGTCCAAAATGTTTGTCTTGATGATTTCTAGGTCAAGTTTGAAACTGGGTCACTTGGATCAAAAACTAGGTCACCAGGCCAAATCAAAAGAAAACCTTGTTGACCAAGTTTGAAACTTGGAAAACCTTGTTTGAAACTTGGAAAACGTTGTTGACCAAGTTTGAAACTGGGTCACTTGGGGTCAAAAACTAGGTCACCAGGCCAAATCTCAGGAAAACCTTGTTGACACTCTAGAGGTCACATTTTTTAAATAATCATCAGAAATATTGCTCAAAATATTTGTCTTGATGATTTCTAGGTCTACTTTAAAACTGGGTCACTTCATGTCAGAATCTAGGTCACCAGACCAAATCAAAGGAAAACTTTGTTGACAATCTAGAGGTCACATCTTTTGAAGTGATAATCATGAATCTTGCTCAAAATGTTTGTCTTGATGATTTCTAGGTGAAGTTTGGAACTTGGTCACTTATGATGTGTATTTCATGTTCCAGTGACTTTCTTAAGTTTTTCGGTTTAGGTCAGTTTCTCTGTAATTATTGGTCCTACAGAGTGATATTTGGCACTTGTGAAGTGTTTGTGTTTAGGTCAGTTTCTCAGTAACCTTTGCTCCTACAGCCAGTGATACTTTAGTACATGCATACATCTTGGCATGGCTTCTTGAGTGCAGTCATCCATTTTGACCTTGACCTCTGTTTCACAGTCCATTAGTGCTACATTGTCTTACTTGTTAATATAATCATAATGAATTTTAATCAGAATGTTTGTCTTGATCAGTTCTAGGTCAGGTTCTCAAAGTGCTATGATACTCTGGTGAGCGTTACAGGGCCATCATGGCCTTCTTGTTCACTTTTTTCCCTGAACCGAACGGTCAATTCTCCAAACTGGGTAAGAAGCATCAGGGCGACTGGTAGATCAAAAATAGCTAAAATTGTTCTTGAACATCTATTTTTCACTTTTGCTCCTGAACCAAAAGGCCAATAGATTTGATACTTGGTAGGAATCATCGGGGTGACATGTACATCATTAATAGCTAAAATCATTATGATCAAAAATCCAAAAATCCGCCATGGCGGCCATCTTGAAAATCTATTTAACGCTTCTTCTTCTGAACGGAAAGGCCAATTGACTCAAAACTTGGTAGGAAGCAACTGGATGACTTGTAGATCAAATAAAGCTAAAATCATTTAGATTGGAAATCCAAGATGGCCGCCATGGTGGCCATCTTGAAAATCTGTTTTTCACTTGTTCTACTGAACCGAAAGGCCAGCTGACTTGAAACTTAGTAGGAAGCATCAGGGTGTCTTGAAGATCAAAAATAGCTAAAATTAGTTTCGATTTGAAATCCAGGATGGTTGCCATGGCCGCCATCTTTAGAATCTATTTTTCGCTTCTTCTCCTGAAAAGGCCAATTGAAACTTGGTAGGAAGCATCAAGGTGACTTGTTGGAACTGATCCTTTCGGAAATCCAGGATGGCCACCATGGCCGACATCGAAAGGCCATTTGACTTGAAACTTGGTAGGAAGCATTGGGGTGACTTGTTGATAAAAAAAAAGCTAAAATCGTTCCGATTGGAAATCCAAGATGTCCATCATGGCCGCCATCTTGAAAATCTATTTTTCGCTTCTTCTCCTGAACTGAAAGGCCAATTGACTTGAAACTTAGTTGGAAGCATCAGAGTGACTTGTAGATCAAAAATAGCAAAACTCTTTCAAAAGCCTCAGAGTTTGAGTTGATTCTTATTAGTGTTTGATTTTTTTTTTTTTGCACCCCACCACACAATAGTGGGTAGGTATTATATTTTCTCCTTCGAATGTACATCTGTCTGCCCATCAGTGCCTGTCCGTCTGTCAGTGCTTTGTTTCTGCTCTCTAACTTGAAAAGTGTTCGATGGATTTTTTTCAAATTTTGCATACACATGTATATCAGGTGTGAGTGCTTTAGGATTGGTAATGGGCAAATTTTGTCACTTTTTGACAATTATCTTCCCGCCACACGTCCATATTTTCGTTTCCTGATGATAACGTGTATAAATTTCAATCGATTTTACTCAAACTTTGTATGTGCATTGATATTGTGGAGATCTGGTTTGGGATTGCTAATGGGCAATTTTTATCAATTTTTGACAGAGTTATCTGACCGCCATAATGTCCATATTTTCATTTGCATATAATAACTTAAGTAAATATTAATGGCTTTTCAGCAAACTTGGTTTGCGCATTGAGGTCTGGTTTGGGATTGCTAAAAGGCAAATTTTGCCAGTTTTCGATAATTATCTGCCCAGTAGTGATGGAGTATTATTGTTTCACATTTTCATTTACTTATGCAAAAAATGCGGTTTTAAGTTCAACACTTTGCACAACTCCAACACTTTTCCACATAGGCAAAAAAAATCAGTCAAAAGATCAAACCAAAAAATATGATGATTTGATTTGTTGAACCACAGCAATTTTTTTGTATGGAATCTGTTTGTTACCCCAGTGAACTGATGATAACAAACAGTACAAAATGCTGATTGACGTGCTCTTATTTGCTTATTTTGATCTTAGTGCCAATATTTTGTTTTCTGTAATGAGATTATACTTCATTTTACTGATTCTGTCTGTTTCTGAGGAGAAACTAATATGATAAAGGGACTGTCTGTCTGTAATTTTACTCTAGTTTTTGGTAGAAATGGGAGCCGTCAAATTCTCAAAATAGTATAATGTACAGTATGTTAACGTTTACCACTATCTAGGCAGATTCAGCAAAATGACAAATTGACAGTATTGTTCTTATTTTTCCCAGAAAAAAGGCTTTGGCATTTCATGCAAATTGTCTCCTGTGGAGACAATTTGCATGAAATGTCAAAACTTGTTTTCTGAGAAAAGTAAGAAAAATGTTGAAAATGTTGTGTGCTTGGATTTTTACCCAGCATGCTACACTTTAATTGATTGCTTTGAAATTAGTCTATCTCCTATGCTGTCAAGATGCCAGTTCTCAGGTACCCCTAGACTGGCCGCAGTCTCCAGTGACTAAATATTTTTTCTTATAATCCGTTTAATAATCCACTAAAATAAAACCAAAAAAATATCATAACTATAAAGGCTGTCACGGTCACTAGTCATGATATTATTTTGGTTTCGTATTAGTGGATTATTAAACAGATTATAAGAAAAAAACATTTAGTCACTGGAGACTGGAGCTAGTCTAAGGTACCCTAGGAGTATTGTGTAAGTCAACAGAGAAATTGTTCAATTTGTTGCAGAATTATCCAGTCAGCTTATCTGAATTTTCAGTTTCCATATTTACCTAGAGTATTTGGACACCTTAACCCTTGTCCTGCTGAACCCGGACATACCCTGTCTTTGCAAACAGTGTAGATCCAGATCAGTTGGCTTCTGAAGAAGCCAACTGATCTGGATCTGCACTGCTTGTCATTAAGTTTTTTAATTTGTATGAACAACCTGGACCAAGCAATCTGATTGGCTGAAAATTAGAAGAAGGCATGGCATCTTAATTTATTCAGCAGGACAAGGGTTAACTACTTACCATATTTGTCCTAATGGGTCACAAGATTGATCCCAGTTCAACCAAATAACTTTCTCAGAGATTAATCATGAAATAATTTCTATTGTCATTCTACCCCTTAGGCTGATTCAAGAAAAGCAGTGGACAGTTACTGGCAAAAGTATGAGCAAAAGTACTGGGCCCAGTTGTTCAAAGCGTCATTAGCTTAACAAGCTCATTAAGGGTCATTTCGTTAACTGTTTTAGCAGATTCAATATACATTTACAATATTATGATATTTTTTGCTGAAAAAATGTGACTGCAAAAGCTACTCACATTTTTTCAGCAAAAAAATTCAGCATATTTGCGTATCACTCAATGTAAATTTTAACGAATCGTTAACTAAGGACATCGTTAGCTTTGAACAACTGGGCCCTGGTTAACTGCTCAGGGGACTAATCCTGTTCAGGAAAAGTGTGAGTCGGTTAACTGACTAGCTTGACATGATCTTAACCCTTGTCCTGCTGAATAAATTAAGGTGCCACGCCCATTTCTAATTTTTAGCCAATCACATTACTTGATCCAGATTGATGATATAAATTCACATGCTTATTGACAAACAGTGCAGATCAGGGCTCCGGAAAACCGCAAAAATAGCCGGTCTGGACCGAAATTAAGAATTCTGGACCGATTTCAAACACCCCAAAACGCTAATAAATCGGTCCAACAGGTTTGTGCCTTGAACCCAATTTTTCCCCAACCAACCAATTTTCACGAATC
Organism: Anodontia alba; assembly: GCA_964016985.1. Classification (NCBI taxonomy): domain Eukaryota; kingdom Metazoa; phylum Mollusca; class Bivalvia; order Lucinida; family Lucinidae; genus Anodontia; species Anodontia alba. The sequence continues at coordinate 26,006,956 of OZ024821.1, forward strand.
AATGATATCTAAAAAATCACAAACGGTCAAGTCTTCCCAAATTGACAATGTCCGTGCACCTTTTAAATGCGATATTATGGTAGTTAAAAGGCTCTAAACGGTCATTTGACATGTATATTGGAGAGACAGATGAATAATGGCAACCTGCCGCAGCACAAATTAATTACATCATTATCCAAACATTGTAAAAAATCAACACTTTACTGACCTTTGTGCGGTAAACAAGCGATTAACATGAATCATCAGTAACGGTTGTCTGATAATTAATCCGTTTGTGTGACACGTGTGAATACACTGAGACTGCAAATCATCCAGGTGCAGTCGGCGTGTTCAAAAGATCAAAGGTCGCTTTACTGAGAGTGATAAAAGAACGCACCGTTTGAACGCACCCGTTTTCTTCCTCTTCTTTTTTGTTTTGATCAACACAGTTTGTCGGTCCCAGATTTGATAAATTAATTCCCAAACCGTGTACGTCCTGATCAGATGTCGTATACAACGGCATCTGATCTACGTATTATTGATTCTTCTTTTTTTTTTTTTTTTTTGTTGATTGCTGTAACACGCGAGTATAATTCAAGGTAGATTTCACCGTAAAAATAAGTAATGCACCACTTGCGCTAGACGAGATTGGTCAGTGCTTAAAATTTAAGCAGTCTGGTCAAATCTTGAAACATTGAAAACTGCAAAACCGCCCGTGGCGCAGGCCTTTTTTATTATCGCACCTGCTTGTAGCAGGGTGCGATATAGGCGTCCGATTTTCCATCCGTCCGTCCGTCCGTCAGTCCGTCCGTCCGTCCGTCCGTCTGTCAACATTTATGTCGACGTTCGACATTTATGTCAAAGTTAGTATTCTAATCAACTACAAGACTAAACAACCATCAAACCTTGCATGAAACATCTCCCTGACCTCCTGACTTTGCAACATAGGCGTCCACTTTTCGGTATGTCTGTCCATTCGTCCGTCCGTCTGTCAACATTTATGTCGAAGTTCGACATTTATGTCAAAGTTAGTATTTTAATCAACTACAAGACTAAACAACCATCAAACCTTGCATGAAACATCTCTCTGACCTCCTGACTTTGCGACATAGGTGCCCACTTTTCCATTCGTCTGTCTGTTCGTCCGTCCGTCTGTCTGTCCGTCTGTTAACAGTTCTGTTATGTCGAAGTTCGACATTTATGTCAAAGTTAGTATTCTAATCAACTACAAAACTAAACAACCATCAAACCTTGTATGAAACATCTCCCTGACCTCCCGACTTTGCGACATAGGTGCCCGCTTTTCCATTCGTCTGTCCGTTCATCCGTCCGTCTGTCTGTTAACAGTTCTGTTATGTCGAAGTTCGACATTTACGTCGAAGTTAGTATTCTAATCAACTACAATTCTACAACAACCATCATACCTTGCATGACACATCTCCCTGACCTCCTGACTTGGCAGGTATGTTGACCCAGTGACCTTGACCTATATTTTGCGCTCCATTGACTTTGACACAATTTACGTTGACGTTCCAGATCTTCTCAACTATAAGGCATACAACTACCAAACCTTGCATAGTGCTTCTCCTAGATGTACTGACTTGGCAGGTACCTTGACCCGGTGACCTTGACCTATATTTTGCGCTCCAGTGACTTTGACATATTTTGCGTCGACGTTCTATATCTCCTCGACTATAAGGCCTACAACCATCAAACCTTGCAAAGTGCTTCTTCTCAATGTACTGACTTGGCAGATACCTTGACCTGGTGACCTTGACCTATATTTTGGCTGCAGTGACTTTGACATAATTTACGTCAATGTTCAAGATCTCCTCAAGTGTAAGACCTCTAGCCACCAAACCTTGCATAGTGCTTCTCCTAGATGTACTGACTCGGCAGGTATCTTGACCCGGTGACCTTGACCTATATTTTGCGCTCCTGTGCCTTTTACACATTTTACGTCAACGTTCAATATCTCCTCAACTGTAAGGCCTACAACCATCAAACCTTGCATAGTGCTTCTCCTCAATGTACGGACTCCACAGGTACCTTCACTGGGTGACCTTGACCTATATTTCACGCTCCATTGACTTTTACACCTTTTATGTCACCCTTCCATATGTCAACTGTAAGGCCTTCAACCACCAAACCTTATATAGACTTCGTCTCGATGTACTGACTTGGCAGGTACCTTGACCTGGTGACCTTGACCTATATTGTGCACTCCAGTGACTTTGACACATTTTATGTTGATGTTCGGTATCTCCTCAAATATAAGACCTACAACCACTAAACCTTGCATAGTGCTTCACCTCATTCCACTGGCTTGGCAGGTACCTTGACCCGGTGACCTTGACCTATATTTGACACATTTTACGTTGATGTTTGATAACTCCTCAACTATAAGGCCTACAACCACCATACCTTGCATTGTGCTTCTCCTTGATGTACTGAATTAGCAGGTACCTTGACCCATGACCTTGACCTATATTTCATGCTTCAGTGACTTTTACAAATTTTACGTCAATGTTCCATTATCATTGGGCTGTATCATGTATGATACGAAAAGTCAGTGCTGAAGATATAGCCATTAGAGGGAATGGGACTGGCCCGGAATATATGTGCCCCACTAGGCACTTTGTCTTACATTTTCAACCCAGTTTTCCAAGTAAGCATGAAATAAACTTATTTGATAACCACGTTCTGATTGTGGCTCCTGTGACTTTTGCCCCAGCAGGTGCGATGACGCCTTCCGCGGAATTCTTGTTAGACCTAATTAGGTCCATGAAAGTCATTTCGTTCCGTCCCTCCCGTTTCCCCCTGTCTTCGCGCTTATACAAGACGGGAATCAGATGTTTATAAATAGTTTAGGAAAACCCTGCGGAGGTGGAAATAACAGCAAAACTGTCTTTTTTTTTTGTTGATTGCCGTAACACGCGAGTATAATTCAAGGTAGATTTCACCGTAAAAATAAGTAATGCACCACTTGTGCTAGACGAGATTGGTCAGTGCTTAAAATTTAAGCAGTCTGGTCAAATCTTGAAACATTGAAAACTGCAAAACCACCCATGGCGCAGGCCTTTTTTATTAGACCTAATTAGGTCCATGAAAGTCATTTCGTTCCATCCCTCCCGTTTCCCGCCGTCTTCGCGCTTATACAAGACGGGAATCAGATGTTTATAAATAGTTTAGGAAAACCCTGCGGAGGTGGAAATAACAGCAAAACTGTCTTTTTTTTTTTCTTCTTCTTTCTTTTTACATACCTGACTGTATTTATTGATGACGCCAGCTTTGATCATGCTCATTATACCCGGACATCCGTCATATAACGGAGTTGAGGTGTATTATTTAAAAGGAGTTATAGGACTGCCAGTTGTCATTAGTTATCGTGACAGGTGATATATATTTTTTTTTTTTTTTTTTTGGAAATGGGCTCATTGATGACGTCATCATCATCGGCTGGACTGATTCAGATTTCAAAATTTCCAGAGCCCTGGTGCAGATCCAGATCAGTTGGCTTCTTCAGAAGCCAACTGATCTGGATCTACACTGTTTGCAAAAGCAGGACATATCCGGTTCAGCAGGACTAGGGTTAATAGTGTTGGCTGGGTAGTGAAACTAAAAAGAAAACAATGAAAAAACTCACTTGTCCTAAAATTTGAATGTCCATTTACTACCTGTTGATGTGTCTAAAAACTGCTGGACATTACTGGCAAACAGTTTAGATCCAGATAAGATGCTGCTGCATTCTGCGGCCTATACTTGTTTATAGGCCTGTCTGTCTGAATACTTAGGGTAAATACAGTAAATCGTTTAATGATATGTGATTGTATTTTACCTGTGGGGGAAGTGTTGTGGTTTTAACTGCAACACTTGACTTTTGGCAGAATTAAAAATCGAAGAATAATATGAAGAATTTGATTTGCTCAGCCAGAATAGCTATTTTATCTGTTTGCACAATACTCTGGGTCAGACAGCTTTGTTTTGACTTTTGTCTGTAAATTATTGATTGTATGTTTCTGAACATTGATTAAAATAAGGAAACACCTGTTACTTTTTTTTTAGCTCACCTGAGCTATTGTGATCACTTTTCGTCCGTCATCTGACGGTTAACATTTTTAAACAACTTCTCCTCTGAAGCCGCTGAGCCAATTTTGCTCAAATTTCATATGGAGCCTCCTTAGGTTGGGGGAACGAAAGATTGCTAAAATGGTTGCAGTCTGTTGACCAAGATGGCCGCCATGCCCATATATGGTAAAACCTTTGAAAATCTTCTGAACTGAGGATACCTTGGGGCTGAATCTTTGCACAAATCAACGGGGATGAGAGGTCTACCAAAGTTGCTAAAATAATTGTTTACATTGATGTTTGACCTTTTTACGGCGAGGTCAAGTTTGCTTCCCTATGCATTTATATGGGCACCATTCATTTGTAAGGGAAAAATGTTGAGAATTTCAAACGACTTCTCCACTGAAGCCTCAAGGCCAGTGTTGCTCAAATTTCATGTGAAGCCTCCTTAATTTGGGGGAACAAAAGATTGCTAAAATGGTCGCGGTCCATTGACCAAGATGGCGGCCATGCCCATACATGGTAAAAATCTTCTTCTCCAGAACCAAATAAGCCCTGGGGCCTTGTCTTTGCACAAATCCTCGGAGACAGGAGATCTACCAAAATTGCTATAATGATGGTCCTACATTGACGTTTGACCTTATTACGGCAAGGTCAAATTTGCTTCCCCATGCATTTGTATGGGCCCTATACATTTATATGGACATCTCCTCTATAATCCATTGAATCAAACTTGATGATGAGCATTAGGGCACTTATGAGACACAAAATAGCTAAATGAGCCGATAGAAAATCCAAGATGGTCACCACAGCCGCCATCTTGAAAATTAATTTTTGACATCTCTTCTCAAACCTGAGATCTCTTTGAGCTGAAACTTGCTCTTTAGCAACAGGATGACTTCTGGATCGAAACAAGCTAAAATTGTGTCATCGAGAATCCAAGATGGCCACAATGGTTCTGCTCCATTGAACAAGATGGCCGCCAGAGCTAAAAAAATAGAAAATCTTCAAACGATAGCTCGTCCTTGGCCAATGGTCTGATTTCAAAATATTTGCACAGAAGTGTTCCACCAATGGCCCTCAACCAGAATTACTAAAATGGCTCCACTTGGCTGAACAAAATGGTGGCCAGAGCTAAAAATAGAAAAACCTTTAAAAGACATCTCCTCCGCAACCAGTGTCCTGATTTCAAAATAATTTCACAGAAGTGTTCCTCTTATGGCCCTTTACCAAAATTGCTAAAAATAGTTCTGCTTGGCTGAACAAAGTGGCCACCAGAGCTAAAAATAGAAAAAAAAAATCTTTAAACATCTCCTCCTTGGCCAGTGGCCTGATTTCAAAATGATTTCGCAGAAATGTTCCTCTTATCCCCCTTTACCAAAATTGCCAAAATGGTTCTGGTCTGCTGAAAACAATGGTCACCAGAGCTAAAAATAGAAAAAACCTTTAAGCGACATCTCCGTGGCCAGTGGCAATATTTCAAAATAATTTCACACCAATGTTCCTCTTATGCCCCTTTGCCAACATTGCTAAAATGGTTCTGCTTTGCAGAACAAAATGGTTGCCAGAGCTAAAAATAGAAAAAAAAAAACAAAAAAAATCTTTAAAGGACAGGATAAGAAGATGAACCAAATGACTTCTGAAAAATATCTGAATTTTTTACTTATAGCGTTTTGAAAATTTCAGCATTTTAACCTTGTCAACAAGATATCTCAAAAATTGTTTAAAGTATTTGCCTTTTCATAAGTTTCAATATTTGACAGTACTGGAAAAATGTTGCATGCACATATGCACCCATGATTGCATATGTATATATACAATGTATGTGAAAAGGGGTCTTGAGGATGTTTATGTGAACAGCAGAGATCCACACCAGCCTTCTGGCCATTTTTCCCTGTCCATTTACAAGTAGATCTGTGGATATTGTATTGTAACATTTATTAACCCTTGTCGTGCAGAATAAATTGCCACACCCACTTCTAATTTTCAGCAAATCAGATTACTTGATCTGGGTTGTTGCTATAGATTCACACACTAAATGACAAACAGTGCAGATCCAGATCAGTTGGCTTCTTCAGAAGCCAACTGATCTCGATCTACACTGTTTGCAAAGGCAGGGTATATCCGGGTTCAGCAGGACAAGGGTAAACATTTAGCAGAGGTCGTGATTAGTTTGTGCAGGTTCGCAGGCTAGTCTGGAACTTTACTGTTAACATATACCAGGAAGATAAAGTTTCTCATGTCCTTACTTTAATATTACTGCTGATAGAGCATTTTTGTGCTATAAAAGCATAGCTCTGTTTTTGTGTTATTAATCAAAAAGCCTTGACAATGTATTCTGACTGAGTATCACAACATATGTTGTTTTTTTTTGTGAAATAAGAATTTTGTTAACAATATAGGTACTTTCTTTATTAACCCTTGTCCTGCTGAACCCAGATATACCCTGTCTTTGCAAACAGTGTAGATCCAAATCAGTTGGCTTTTGAAGAAGCCCAACTGATCTGGATCTACACTGTTTGTCATTTAGAATGTGAATTTGTATCAATAACCTGGCTCAAGTAATCTGATTGGCTGAAAATTTAGAGTGGGGGTGGCATCTTAATTTATTCAGCATGACAAGGGTTAACCCTTAAAATGCCAAACAAAATTCTAGCAGATGGCATTCTGAATTGTTATTTATTTGTTTTATTTTTTATATTTTTTTAGATTTGTTTTGTTATTATTTTTCAGAGAAAATAAGGCTTGTCATTTCATACAAGTTGTCTACCTAGCAGATGATCCATATATAATGCCAAGCCTTATTTTGTGTGAAAAATAATTTAAAATAGAAATATTTCAAAATGTCATCTGTTGCAGCTGTGATTGGAGCTTTTAGAGCTTTAGCCTTAAAGCGCCAAGAAAAACTGCATCTGCAAATGCCATCTGTTTATGTCGTCTGCTGAATTTTCTTGCAAACTTTTCAAACCTATTTTTGCATAGAGGCAAACAGTGTGGACCCTGATCAGACTGCTCCTAAAGGAGAAGTCTGATCTGGGTCCACACTGTTTGCAGAAATGACTTTTAAAGTAACTAGCAGAAGACAAAGCAGACGACAATAGTTGTGATTGGCGCTTTAAGGGTTAATGTGCTTTAAGGTGAAAAGATACCCTTGGTGGATTTTTCACCATTTTTTGACAAGGGAGACGATTTTTGTGACTTCCTGTTTGGTTTTCCTGTCCACCAACCTCCCTCTGAAGAAGGATCTACTCTAAAAGGAAAACTACTTTGCTCTCAGGGAAGGCAGATACTTCCCTTGTAGAGTTGACACCCTTTTCTGGAGGGAGAGGAACCAAACAAGCAGATTGCTTTTGTGCTTGTCATATGGAATAATGTTATTTGTTATTCATATGTGTCAAAGTCTTGAAATAAAATGTGTTTAAACTGAAAAGAGGCAAACAATTTTGACATTTTCTTCCCCTCCCATGAAAGTGTATCTGCTCCCTTTAACCTTTACCACTCTGTGGGTAATTCTGCAGATGACAAATTGACAGTATTTTTCTTATTATTCTCAGAAAACAGGTTTTGATATTTCATGCAAATTGTCTCCTGAGGAGACAGTTTGCATGAAATGTCAAAGCCTGTTTTCTAGGAACAATAAGAAAAGTATTTCAAAATGTGGTCTGCTGAAAATTTTACCCAGCTAAGCATTATAGGGAATGGATACTTGTAGGTACCTTATCTAGAGCCCTGTAGCACCTATTCTGAAGTTGACAGCAGATAACTAAGTTTCAACATTTGCACTTATAATTTGCTATTTGAACCAGTCCTGTGCATTTAGGTGCTCAGAGAAAAGTCTTTGGTTAACCTACAATCTATAATAAAGTACATGTGGGAAAGTGAAGGCACTGTGTTTCTTATTATTTCTCCATGAAAGTTTACATTATGGGTACTCATTAGAAACACTGAGGTGCTGATAAATGAGTACCCATTATGTATGTTTTTGTGGAGAAAAAAGAAAAATATAAATGAAAAAGTGTCTTATCTGGAGTCTCTTGCTTACTTATCTAGTCTTCTGCTTGTCCTCCTGTTTTGGCAAGTACCTTGGTTGAACTTGCATATACCTGTAAATGACTGCCATTAGTTTTGAATCAATCATTACCTTTCTGTATTTTTGTATTGAACATCACAGTGTGTGCAAGGCAACCCTTAAAGCACTATTCCATTCAACCTTAATTCAGTATAAGGCACTCTTGGTGCCCATTGCTTAACACAACATACTGTATTTACTCTAAGTATTGGGACACCTTATCTACTTACCATATTAAATTTGAAATAGTCCATTCTATTACCTGTTCATGTGTCTAAAATATTGCTGTATGTATGGCAAACAGTGTAGACCTTGATTAGATGCTACATTCTGTGGCATCTGATATGGGTCTACACTGTTTGAAAAGCCCTGTCTGTCCTAATACTTACGGTTATTTCAGTATACATATGTGAGAAGAGCAAATGATTTTTATCTATTTTTTTTCAAAGGAAACTAAAGGATAATTGACGTTTCATTGAATGTCTGCTAGGCAGAAGTTCATAATTTATGAATGTCAGGCCTTCTTTTCCTTGGTTTTCTGCTTCTATGGCCTTTTAATGTTGGTCAAGGAATCTGTCTGCCACTTAATCTTACCCTGACTGTCTGTAAATATTTCAGATATAGGTATAGCCACCTAACCATCATTGACCCGGCTGTATTTTAGCTGGAATTAACCATTTAAGGGCTATTATAAATCACAATTATGACAGATTGAAACTTTGCCTAGCAGATGATTCTCATGAAATGTCAAGTCTTATTTTTCTCTGAAAAATAAAATCAGCTTTAGAATGTCGTCTGCTGCAAATCGGCTTATTGCTTCAAGGGTAAATGTATGCTGAAGCTAGTGAGTAATGGCAGACAGATTCATCTAGTCCTGGGTCAATTGGCTAGCAGACAGATTCTAAAGTCTAGTCCTGGGTCAATTGGCTAATGTGAACGTAAATTTGCTCTGATCTTACTTTTCTTGTAGGATAGGAAGATAAAAGCCTCATTGTGAAAAAAGGCTCTATAGACTTATGTCAAATTAATCTTTTAGTATGCATGCCTGGGCCCAGTTGTTCAAAGCTAATGACGTCGTTAGTTAACGATTTGTTAAAATTTACACTGAGTGATACGCAGATATGCTGATATTTTTTGCTGAAAAAATGTGAGTAGCTTTTGCAGTGCAAAAGCTACTCACATTTTTTCAGCAAAAAATATCAGAATATTGTATATTGAATCCGCTGAAACAGTTAACGAAATGACCCTTAACGAGCTCGTTAAGCTAACGATGCTTTGAACAACTGGGCCCTGGATGCTTAGCATGGCCACCTCTAGTTCTTTGGTTGAAATTTGCTCTTGGCCTCCCTACCGCCTAGTAGCCTAGCCACCAGGCCTTAACCCTTAAAGCGCCAATCACAACTGCAGCAGACAACAATTTTTTTTCATTTTTTTTTTTTTTTCAGAGAAAACAAATCTTGAAATTTCATGTGAATCATCTGCTTGGCAGTTAAGAATTGAATATTTAAGGTAGATATGGTATCTTTTGCCTGATTACTAGCTTTTACATTGAGTGCCTAGTTCAAAAGGTGAACTTAGCTGGAACAGTGGCTCAACTGGTAGAGCATCTGCTTTTGACTGCGAGGTTGTGGGTTTGATCCCTGGCCCAGTCATACCAAAGCTTGGTGCTCAGCATTAAGAAAGAAGAGCTAGAATTGGTCAGCATGGTGTCAGTTTAATGGGACTGGTTGGCATATCATGTCATGTGTCTGGGGTGTGATATTTCAGTGCGGAAGCACTCCAAAAGTGAACATTGAGCTCTCTGCCACATCCAGACCCTGTTTTTGTGCGATACTAATACTGAAAGATTGTTGAAAGTGACATAAAACCTGAATAAAGTAAACAAACATAAGAGAACTGTTCACAGAGGCGCTTCTAATGAGTACCTGCAACATATGTTTTCATGAGAAATAAGAATAATTTTTACCTGAAACCTTATCTTATCTTGGGAGTTGTCATCTGGCAAATAGCTCTAAATAAGAGGGATATTTGGATAATTTATTCTTATTTATGCAACAAAAATAGTATTTCACATTTTTCTTTTAAAAGTAGAAAAAAATATCAACTATTTTTGGTTGAGGAAAAGAAAAACGCCTTATCTGGAGCTGTGTGGTATTTTTAAATGCAGTGTGCAAAGAATTGAGTTCAGTGTGCCATTATAAGTTAACCCTTGTCCTGCTGAACCAGGATATACCCTTCTTTTGCAAACAGTGTAGATCCAGTTCAGTTGGCTTCTGAAGAAGCCAACTGATCTGGATCTGCACTGTTTGTCATTCAGTATGTGAAGTTATATCCACAATCTGGATTAAGTAATCTGACTGGCTAACAATTAGAAATGGGCGTAGCATATAAATGTATTCAGCTTGACAAGGGTTAATAACCATGCAAAATATTTACCCTTAGTATTTAGATAGACAGGTCAGAGTAAACGTGAGACCCAGATCAGATGCCACAGAATGGGGCATCTGATCTGGGTCTACACTGTTTGCCACACTTCCAGCAGATTTAAGATGCATCTACAGGTAGTGAAGTAGGAGTAGTTAAAATTTTAGGACAAGTATGGTTTGTAGTTAAGATATCCTAATATTTAGGGTATATATTGTATAAAACAGTAGTTTTTCATGAGTGTTGTGTACGTGACTGCAAGAAATAGGAACATGCCTTACTAAGATCAACGTCCTTCACATTCTGTTGAATGGCTTTGACTACCAGTCAAAAAGGGACCTTACATATGTCATATATAGCTATAGAAAAGTGCGCTTGTTTTTTGTTGTTGTTTTTTTTTTATATACCAAAAAGCGTATCTCCAGATGATTCTAGAATTTTTTTTTTTTGTTTTATTTCTCCATGAAAACATGTGGGCACTATTTAGAGACTTGCTTCACCAAGCCTCTTCTAATGAGCCCCATGATATATGTTAGTTTGTGGAGAAGTAAGATCAAATAAGATAAATGCCCCAACATGTTGGTTGTAAAAAAAAAGAATAGCATCTTTTTTGGAGTTTTGAAAAAGTGTTTGTTATGAAAACATGCCTATTCAAATATACTGAAAATTTTACCACAAAAAAAATGAAAATTTTCTATAAAAATTCTGATATTTTTCATATTTCTGCTCAAAACATAGATTGTGGGTACTCATTCTTATTTATCCAACAGTAAACCCAGTTTTACTATATCAAAGGGGTTTAAGGGGATCAAAATTATATAGGCATGTTTTCTTGATGATATTTTTCTAATTTTTCTTATGTTGTGGTTTCTCATTAGAATCCTTTCATTGAGGTAATTCCAATGAGTAGTCACTACATATGTTTATAAGCAGAAATGATGATAAAAAAAACAAAAAAAAAAACAAACATTGTCTTCATATCATTACTTAGCACCATATAATGGCTTTGAGGCAAACTGGTCTGATCACCAGCTTTTCATATTCCACTTAACCCATTGTATACTGAATAGAATCTCCCACACTATATATTGGAAGAGTCCAATTTCAATTTTACGTACGTTTGGCTATGAGATTTAGATATTCCTATAGAAAAATGGCTCAACTACTTGCAAACAGTGGAGAGCCTGATCAGATGCTGCATTCTGTGGCATCTGATCTGGGTCTGCACTGTTTGCCAGTTACCCTTTTATGGGTCTCCAGACTACAATGGGTTAATGCTAATGGATCAGATCAGCATGCCGGGTAGAACTTTCAGTTGATGAAATTTTGAAATATTTTATTCTTATTTGTCCCAGAAAATAAGTTTTCACATTCCTTGCAAAGACAGTTCTGGGGCAAAATATAAGAAAACATCATCAGTTTGACAGCTGCTGATGTTGAGAGAAAATGCTGAAGGTTAATGAAGCAGATTTGCAGGAGATGACATTCACATTTTTTTTTTTTTTTTTTGCAGAGAGAATAAGGCTTGACATTTCATTTGAATATCTGCCCACAGGACATTTCATGTGAATATCTGCCTAGCAGATGATTCCCATAAAATGTCAAATCTAATTTGCTCTGAAAAAATAAAAAATATATATATGAATGTCATTTGCTGCAGTAACAAGAGACCATGCTGTTTATTTATACTGTAAGAGCCCCTTTTCATAATATGGTATTATTTTCATTATTCACAGTTACTGTTCATGTTTACTTTGTACTAGTTTATAATTTTATATTATAATATATTTTTAATGATTTTTTTTTTATTGATTGAATGCCAAACAAAAGGGTATTGGGCAAAAAATAGAATATGAATATTTATTCATAAACAAGAAATATGGATCTTTTCAGTACCCAGTCAATGATATTGGAGTAGATCTGGGGCCTACCCTAGCCAGCGTTTTCTGCAGCATTTTTTTGGCTAAGGCATGTCACCAACAATCAAATTAGTTCTTCAAGTTTTAGGACAGATATTGTTGCAGACAATTTGTTATGGAGAAATATTTGGTAGTAATGTTGATTTAATTTTCTTCAGTTCTCCTTAAAAAGGTACATGTATGTTGTGTGTACTCATTAGAAGCACCCTGGCTTAAATTGCAAAGTTAAATGGGCCCTTGAATTGGACCAAGGGCCCATGTCCCATTCAAATGCATGTAACTTATTACATTTAGAATTTGTATGAGCCTTTTCTAATTTTTATGGGCCCTCTGGAAATTTTGATGAGCCCAAGAATCTTTAATACCCAACTGAGATCAAAACAAATACTGGATTTGAATAGCTTGTATAGGGGACCCAGCCAAAAGTAAATTCAGTTTGAGTCTAACATTAACAATTTTCACACAAATTGGAATGGGCCCATCCCAAGAATATCCCTGCTACACTTATATGTTTAAGGAGAAATAGGAAAAATTATTCCAGAATTATCATCAAATACTCCTCCAGAATAAGTCCCATGGATTAACAAGGGGTTAAAGTGTAAAAATAGATCAGGTAAATCTGGTACTTGCATGTGTTTGATCAGAGGATTTGTTAACCCTTGTCATGCTGAATGAATTAAGATGCCAAACCCACTTCTAATTTTTAGCCAATCAGATTATTTGATCCAAGTTTGTCATACAAATTCAAATACTTAATGACAAACAATGCAGATCCAGATCAGTTGGCTTCTTCAGAAGCCAACTGATCTGGATCTACACTGTTTGCAAAGGCAGGGTATATCAGGATTCAGCAGGACAAGGTTTAAGAGGACTGGATACTCTACCTAGATTTTCAGTCATTTTGACAAGGGAGGCAGCTTTTGGGACTTCTTGTTTATACTCCTGTTTGCTGATAGCTTCCCTGTGCACCAAGTCCCTTCTGAAAAGGGATCTACTCTGAAAGGAAAGAATTTGCTCCTCTATTCGGAAGGGAGTCAAAACAGAATTGCCTCCCCTGAAAGTGCTTCCATTCCCCTAAAGAGGAGTATTAGGTGATGTCTGAGAAAATGTTTCTTATATATGTATCCCAGCAAATGATAGTGATAGAATCTAATGTTTTGCAACTGGATGTCCATGTGTCTGTTCATAGGTCTGTCTGTCATATGTTTATACCCTGCCTCACAATAGTTGTGGCGAGTTATGTTTTCCTGCAGGATGCTCTTGTGTCTACCTGTTTGTCTTTTGTATGTATTATTATGCACATTGTCCTGGTGATTTGTTTTTCTGGAATAACTTTGTTTTTGTTTGTTTTCTGGATCCCAGTGAAATTTTATTTGTGCATTGGTATATGGTTAGACTGGCTTCAGTCTCCAATGACCAAATATTTTTTCCCATAATCCTGTTTGATAATCCACTAAAATAAAACCAAAAAATATGACTACAAAGACTAGTGACCAGCCTTTATAGTCATGGCATTACTTGGGTTTTATTATAGTGGAATATTAAACAGATAACAAGAAAAAAAAGGTCACTGGAGGCTGGAGCCAGTCTAGTATTGGGTCTGTTGATGGGCAAATTTTGATTTTATACAGAAGTATGACCCATAATAAAAATTAAATGTTAAGAATTGGTGTATGTACCAAAATTTGCATGTCTTTTCATTTGATGCATAATTGAATTTATGTCATGGCTCTACGACAAGTAAATGCAGGTTCATTATAAAAATTGCACTTATTTGATAATATTTACAGAGTTATGGCCCCTGATTAACCTGGTTTCCATGCCATGACTTGCATGTCTTTCATCTGATGCAAACCAAATTTATGTGATGGCTTAATGACAAGAAAACATTATACGTTCATTACAAAAACAGCATTTATTTGATAATGTTTACAGAGTTATAACCCCTGATATATATTAAAACTTGGTTTCCATGCCAAAACTTGTGTGTCTTATCCAAAGCAAGTGAAATTCCTGTGATCCCTTATGACATGTAAACACAAGTTCATTACGAAAACAGAAGTAATTTGATAATATTTACATAGATATGGTCCATCATAAATATAAAAGATTGGTTTGCATGACTTGCATGTACTCATTAGAAGTGCCTCTTACTTCTCCACAAAAACATATGTTGTAGGTACGAGTCATTAGAAGTGCCTCAGCACCAAGGCACTTCTAATGAGTACCCACAACATATGTTTTCGTGGAGAAGTAAGAGGCGCTTCTAATGAGTACCCACAACATATGTTTTCGTGGAGAAATAAGAAAAATGACAATACTTTTGGATTGGAAAAAGCGCCTTAACTACAGCTATGGTTGTGAGTACTTATTAGAAGATAACTGTGTGAGGTGCTTCTAATGAGAGCCACATGATTTTTGTTGTGACTGCTTTAGCAAGCAGGAGTGACATGGGGATCACTTCTAGGCAGTGGTGTTGGAATTGACATCAGCTTCAACAATGTTGAGTCAGTATGTTGAACTCTATTTCTTAACCCTTCTCTTGCTAAACATGACATGCCCTGTCTTAACAAACAGTGTAGATCCAGATCAGTTGGCTTCTTCAGAAGCCAACTGATCTGGATCTGCACTGTTTGTCATTAAATATGTGAATTTCTATCATAAACCCAGATCAAGTAATCTGGTTTGCTGGAAATTAGAAGTGGGCATGGCATCTTAATTTATTCAGCATGAGAAGGGTTAAATACCAAGGCTTCCAGGCTAATGAAACTTCATAGGTGTCCAGACTTATGAAACTTCACATACACATCCACCCCACTGCCATCCACCATTACTGACCTTGACCTGTTTTTCACCCTTGGCTAAACAATGTTTAGTCTGTTGACATTTTGCTCTGTTTCTTGAACAAAACCAGCAGTCATGACATAGCCATTTGGTGTTTTTTTGTATGGATGAATGGAGAATATTAGCCCAGAATATTACCATATACTCCACTTTAACTTTTAAGTCCTGGAAGATGTCTCAACAAGGCATCTCAAAGTATTTCATTTTCCTTCAAAGCACTTTTGAATGAGAACAGATTAATGACCCAGACTTAAGGGAGCGCTCTTGGTCACATTGGCCACATAAACGGTGCAAAAATGAAAAGTACAGAAACTGTTTTTGCTGTACAGGCACTCCTGAAGGACAAGGTTCTAAAATCCCATTAGCAGACTTCTGAAAATAGTAATATATTTTCCCATAGCTCCAGATGTAGGGAATATTTACTCTTTTGCTGTGAAACCATCAGTATTTTCATGGAGTGTAATGAAAACATCAGTACAGTTGACTCTCGTTATCTCGACCTCGCTTATCTCGAATAACCGCTTATCTCGAAGTGAAAATCTGGTCCCTGCCTATACATGAAAACCTAACAATAGATGGAAAATATTGTAGAAAAGAGGAGAAATTGCTCCTAAGGAGCAATTTCTCCTCTTTTACACAATATTTTCAATATATCTCTAACTTCAAAAGTCCAATTACTTATCAGTTTGTTAAATGTGGTTAATCACATTATTTTTTCCTCAATTCTGCAAACCTGATATGTCGAACTACAGATATCTCGAAGTATTTCAGAGAGTCCCTTGGAATTCGAGATAACGAGAGTCAACTGTATTTGCACAAGTGCGAAGCATGAGTGAAATGTTTTTATTACACGAGATGGAAAACTTTTATGGTATTCACTGAAAAAGAGTAAATTTTCTTTTTCTTTCATTGTTTACACACCACTGCGCACTTCTGACATCATAACTAACATCACCAAACAAAGTATAAACATCATGGTGGACATTCAGTTCTTAACATGTTTAGCACCTCAGAGAAAACAAAACGTTTTGGCAAATTAAAATAATCTTCTTACCAAAATGTTCCTTATATTCTAAGAAAATGCATACCAACACTAGATAGTTTTGCTCTGAAACAGAGAAGTTAGAGGATCCCAAAAAACTGAAGTGGGATTGGCATCTGTTAGGGAAACAATGAAGACAGCCAAAGTAATCCGAAACCAGAAGTGAAAATAACACATCCATCCTGCAAAACTGCCTGTCTGCAGTAAATAATGATGGAATAACAGACTGCAGTTAAATTGGTAGGGAGATGGATAGAAAGAAAGAAACAGAGAAAGTTAAAAGTATATTCATTTCCCTACAAAATCGTTGTTTTGGTACTTACCGTATTCGACCTAATTACCACACATGTTCCTATAAGCACATAGTCATCAATTTAGTAGTCTTTAGATTACAGCCAGTGTACTTTTATCTACTTCTGTATGAAAACCTGTTGTTGGTACTTATTTTAATTGGCAATTCAAATGAGTACAACAACGTATGTTTTTATGAATATTGCGTAAGTAATATTGAATGCGCCGCTCATGAAGTTCTATGGTGATCTTTCTTTAAAGTGTACCCGTATTAGGAGGATATTTTACTACAAGCTTTTCTTGTGATTTTTAGAATATGGTATTGTAATTACTTCCGTGAGGCAGTTACATTCTTTTCATACGAAATACAGTTTCGTAGGATTCTTCAAGGAGGAGTATTAGATGATAATTCTAGAATAATTTTTCTTATTTCTCCATAAAAACATGTGTTGCGGGTACTCATAAGAACCGCCATGCCACTTCTAATGAGTACCCACAACATAAGTTTTTATGGAGTACTAGAGAAGATTTTCCCAGAGAATTATGACCTATCACTCCTTCCCATGAATTTGTATGCTTTTTATGTGGAAATAAAAAGAAATACAGTAGCAATACGTTCTACTTAAAAAAAAGGTCTTATGCTGGACCAGCCACGGGCAGCAGTTGCATTACTGTTTATATAGGTACATGCAATGATTTCCCTGTAGAATTTGAAACTTGATTAGAGAGAAACTTTAAATGCTAAATTGTACAACCTGTGTTGACAACAGTATCACTTGTAAAGTAGGAGTATTAAATTTGATAATTATGTCCCTTGTCCCTCCTCTCTCCTCTCCACCCCCCCCCCCCCCCCCCTCCCCCCACTACTGTCATCGTCGGCGTAAAACTTCTTTGTAAATTGAATACCCTTTCGAATATTTTGATGATACTTGTTAGAAATGCAGAACAGGACAAAACGAAGTGTGGTGTACAAGAATGACAACTCTGGCTTTCTTTCTTTTGGAGTTATCTTCCTTTGTTTTGTTCGAAATAGATTTCATGTCAGCTCTTTAGCTTGAATACCCATCGGAATATTTTCATGGTAATTGGCAGAAAGTATAAAACAGGATTGAGACACCGTGTCATGTACAAGACAACTCTGCCTTTCTTACTTTTGGCGTTATCTCCCTTTGTTATCTTTTACATGGTAGAAATGTAGAACTGGATGAGAGAACATGTTGAGTACAAGAATGACAACTCTGGCTTTCTTACTTTTAGAGTTATCTCCCCTTCTTGGTCCGCTGTGTAACTGATATTCTTCTCAATATTTTGATGATACATGGTAGAAATGTAGAACAGGACAAGACAACATGTTGGCTACAAGAATGACAACTCTAGCGGGGTTGAGGGATAGGGGGGGGGGGGAGGGGAGCATTTGTTTTTTGTTGTTTTTTTGTTGTTTTTTTTCTAAAAAACCTTTTCTAGTTCTAGGGTAATTTTATCCAGTTCTCTATAAAAATATGTTGTGGGTACTCATTAGAAGCACCTCACTGAGGTATTTTTCTTATTTATTCCTGAACACATATGTTGTGGGTACTCATTAGAAATGCCTCACTAATGCACTTCAGATGAGTGCCCATTTGAAGCACCTCAATGAGGCACTTATGAGTAGTGGAGAAGTAAAAAGTATTACATGGCAATGCTCTTTTATTTATACAGAGAATACTCTCATATCAGCAAACAGTGGACTGCACAGCTGGTGGCATATTTAGGGTGGACATGGTAATCAGCCTCGTATTTTCTAGGAGAAATATAGCTTATGCTGAGCGGTTAATGCACCTTGAGTTACTGAGACAGGAAATATTTCCAGTGGGAATTGCAAATCCTATATTAGCTGACAAGTGTGATAGCACTAACTTGTTTAGCCTTTACCACTTTCTAGGCATATTCAGCAGATGACAATTTGGTGATGTTTTTCTTATTTTTCCCAGAAAACAGGATTTCACATTTCATGCAAATTGTCTCCATTGGAGACAATTTGCATAAAATGTCAAAACCTGTTTTCTGGGAAAAATAAGAAAAATATTTCAATATGTTGTCTGCTGAAAATTTTATTCAGAGTGCTAAGCGTTATAAGATTTGCAAGCCTCAAGTTTAGAGTCAGGTTGCATTGCCTTTAATATAAGATACCTTAAAATTGATGTTTTTCTTCCAAATTTGTTAGTATGCCCCCGCCATTCGAAGAATGGTGGAAACGACATATAACCACTGTCCATCCATCTGTCTGTCTGTCCGGGCAAACATCCAAGGTGGGGGGGCTATTTTTGACATAATTATGTGGTATTTTGAGGTTTATTCCATTTAAAATACATTAGACTAGCCCCTAGACACCAAAAACTACCCCTAAATCCCTACAAAAATTTAACATTGAGGTAGCCATTAAACCCAAAATGTTAGAATGGACATCCGTCTCCGTCCGCGTCTGGCATTGACAATTGCGTTTAAGTTTTTCAGCGGGGGCATCCATGTCTAGTTTTATAGTCTTTTAACACTTGTAAATGGGCATCAAGCAAAAAAGTGCCTTCGAACATGTGCAAAGTCTGCAGATTCAGATCATTCCGCACACGTGCAAAGTAGCTTCCAGGCCTAAATTGCTCTCCATTCATACATTCTATTTTATTCAATGATCGTGTTAGTGAATTGTGGAGGCCCTGATCAGCCTGGGTGGAAGCCTGGGCTGATCTGGACCTTCACTGTTCCCATATGCCCATAGACACATTTTTGCATGGCATAGCCCATCTTGACTTGTCACACATTGTGATAAATTTCTTCCTTCCAATGAATTATGAGTTAAGTTGTCATCAGAAATTTAAAAAAATAGATTCAGATATAATAAACCAGTGCTATCTATACTGCCACATGTACACATCATGGCAACACGGAAATTCTAAGCAGGCTGCAAATATAATGCTCATGTTAATTCTGAAAGTGCAAAAGAGTGAAATGAGGGTGAAAGGGTGAGAGAGTCACTGAAAGCAAAAAAGGGAGAGTAAAACAAGGTAATTGGTTAACCTATTTTAGTCCAGAAACTCCTAAAAGGGTAATTGGCAAACAGTGCAGACTCAGGTCAGATGGCACAGAATACAGCAAAATACAGTCGACTCTCGTTATCTCGAATTCCAAGGGACTCACTGAAACACTTCGAGATATCCGTACTTCGACATATCAGAGTTGAGAGAGTGAGGAAAACAATAAATTGAACAACCACATTTAACAAATGAATATGTAATTTGACTCCTGAAGTTAGATATATATAATTAAAATAATGTGGAAAAGAGGAGAAATTCCTCCTTGGGAGCAATTTCTCCTCTTTTCCACATTATTTTGTTACCTGTTGTCATAGTTTCATTTTAAAACAGGGACCAGATTTTCACTGCGAGATATAGCGGTAATTCGAAATAAGCGAGTTCGAGATAACGAGGTTCGACTGTACAGGAATTTCTATAAAACATAATAATAATAAGAACTAGATTGGGGAGTCTAATGGCACGCCATCACGAAATCCCCAAACTCTGTGTTAATGTTGCTCTCACACACATTTATCACTAAGGGAAGTCATACAGCAAGTATGGTTAAATTCCACCCAGTGGTTTAGGAAGAGATAGTATGACAGACAGATGGATGGACAGGTGGACATACTCACTTTCGCACACCTTTACTACGAGGGAAAGTCATGCAACAAGTTTGGTTTAATTCTGCCAAGTAGTTTAGGAGGAGATAGCATGATGGGCAGATGGATGGAGGCAGGCATTCACAGTATCCCCATCGCTAAAGCATGGAGGTAAAAATTATCAAACAGCACCCTGCTGTTGGAAAATGACTGGTCCAAAGAGTTTAGGAAGAAGAGTCCACTCTTTTTACACAGAGCAAAACATATACCTTTGCTAACAGTGTGCAATCAAATGAGACTGCTCGTAACAAGCCATCTCATGAGGGTCTGCACTATTTGCCATTGTGTTTGGATTTTTGAATGTCACCCTCATCTGCAACAATGGATATTTCTAAAATCAAAGATGGAAGAGTCTATTCCAGAAACTCGGGTGAAAGGATAAAAGTAGCTGAGAACTAAGACTAAAATCAGACTAAAAATGGTCTGCTGATCGGGTCTGGAATGTTGCAGCTTGCAACTGCAGCCTTGAAGGTGTCAAGCTTTGTAAAGTATGCTGCAGACAGACAGGAAGGGCATTCCATTGCAAGATGGAGACCAGGGAAAAAGGAGTATGTGTGATAGTGGCTTGATGTATAGACCTGCCTAAATAGAAGGTCTGAAGGTTTTGCATCATTTCAGTTACACTGACCCTTTATTCACCCTGATAATAGTGACATATCACAATGTCATTTAATTTTTGCAGTATGATATATAATAAGGGAATAATGAGTAGCCACAAATTGTTTTTGTGGATTCATAAGAAAATATTTCTCTGAATGCTCTCTTTCTGATCTGGAGGTATGAGGTACATTTTTCTCATGTTTCGGCTCCTGTCCTTTGGGTAGGGATAAATGATCTGCAACATGGGAAAATTTTGGTAGGTCCTGATGAGCATGCATGTCCGTGCATCTAATCTGGACATTCTCTGTTCATCAACATATACTACACTATCCATTGATTCTAGAAGCGGACAATGAAGGCCCAGATCAGCCTGTGCAAATGCACAGGCTGATCAGGGCCTGCATTGTCCACAAATTACATAAGGGCCCTTTTTGTGCATTGTGCATCAAATGTTCCCCTAGGCAGGCTGTCCCAGCAAGATTTTGCATTTTCTGTTATAACACAGAATGTGCAGTTGCAACAGACTACTTTCTCAGGTTCTCTTATGACACAGATTGTACAGATGCAACTAACTGTACAGACTCTGATAAGATCATGTTGGTGAGAAGTACGATCAGTCTCACTCAGAGTAACATATGCACAAAAACAAAGATAATTGCAATTCAGCAAGATCAACTTATTTGTGATTAATGATTTACTTGTGCTGAAATGTTTGCAGTTCAGTGACAAGACCAAAATTAACATCCTAAAATTTTGCAAACCAAAAACAAAATGACAAAACTGCTTATGCAAACAGTGCAGACTTAGAAGGTTTAGCTCAGGGTCTACAGTGTTTGCCTGCATAAAAAATTGAATTTGAGGCAAAAAAGTTTTGAAATAAGGTGTTCAACATTTTAGGACATTTATCATACTAATAATATTTGACTGAATATCTGAAGACTTTCATAAGTTTGGTGCATTACTACTTGTCGTCTAATTCACCATTTTTGTGGAAGTGCATTTCCATTTCTTGCACAAAAACATATAGTTCTTAGTATATATGAACCACTCATAAACAAAAGAAGAAAATAATAATTTGAATTTACCTTTATTTCTTATTTTATTTTAGCTGCAGCAAACTATTTTTAACCCTTGTCCTGCTGAACCTGGATATACCCTGCCTTTGCAAACAGTGTAGATCCAGATCAGTTGAAGAAGCCAACTGATCTGGATCTGCACTGTTTGTCATTCAGTATGAGAATTCATATCAACAATTGGATCAAGTAATCTGATTGGTTGAAAATTGGAAGTAGGCATGGCATCTTAATTTATTCAGCATGACAAGGGTTAAGTGGTATTTTTAACATTGTAGTTGGATGCCATCTTGTTAGTTTGGAATAACTTCAAGTGAGCCTAATGCTGATGATGTCATAAGTGGACAATGATTATTCTGATTCAGACTATATATAGTCATGTTGTGCTGATTCATGTAAATTGTTTTTTGACATAAAACATAATTATATTGACAGTTACGTACAAGTTTTACAAGGAAGAATTAAAATAGCAATTTGCCTTGGAGGCAGACAAATTACATCTTCATGTGCCTACCATATTTACCCAAATTACTTGGAAAAATCGGAAAATATCATTTGACAGGTCCTGTGACTCATGTCTTCTGTCATATTCGCAGCTGAAGTTGAGGTTCTAGAGGACTGCATCTCAAGATTTATGACCTTGTTTTTATTTGTAAACGAAGTACCCAAGGTTTTCATACCCCACCATTGGTTTAATTGCTGGGTTATCTGCCCATGTCACCTAAGTCTGTCCAAGTATATGTTGTGAACTTCTACAGTTTTTGTTGGATTTTCATTTTACTTCACAGAAAGGATCAAGATGCTTTCTTTTTGAGTTAATTTTATGAGGATTATCTTCCCTTGGCATATTGGTATCCATTTATTGTGTACAAGTAGCCCTGGAGGTGTTGAGGGGTTTAGTCACTTTTGGTGATTTTTCTAGTTTCAGCTCCCTGGATTACCTTGATTGAACTCCCTGGATGAATCACAGCTCTGGATAAGGTGCTCTTTTTTCAACCTAAAATTACTGATATTTTTTGTACGCCCGTCTTGAAAAACAGATGTATTTATAATATTGTGGTGTTGTCTGGATCTCTGGCCAGCCGGTGTTAACTCTTGTCCTGCTGAACTTGGATATACCCTGCCTTTGCAAACAGTGTTGATCCAGATCAGTTGGCTTCTTCAGAAGCCAACTGATCTGGATCTACACTGTTTGCCATTATAAGTATGTGAATTTATAGCAACAATCAGGATCAAGTTATCTGATTGGCTGAAAATTAAAAGTGGGCATTGCATCTTCAGCAGGACAAGGGCTAACAATTCTTATGCATGCCATAACTAGGTACCCATATAGAGTATTTTGATGAAACTTTATAGCAATGTGTATTGAGGTTAAGACGGTGTGTTGCCTACAAAAAAGATTGCTCTCCTTTCCTCAGTTTCTGAGTTACTTCCCTTTGACTAATTCAGTCTGTGCTTCTTTATGCCATAATTAGGTAACCATATGGGAACATAACAAAGGTACATTTGTAAAAGTCCACATATTTTATGCCTTTGTACAGCTATATAGATGGGGTACCCTTGTAAAATGGTAAACAGCCGTATATATTGCCCTGCTTTGCAGTGCTCATGTCTTATTTTATCCACATAAATATATGTTGTGGGTATTTATTAAAAGTGCCCACCAAGGCTCTTCTAATGAGTACCTGCAAGATATGTTTTCATGGAGAAATAACAAACTATGTGATATTCTCTCCTTTTCTAGAGGTATGATTAACCCATTTACATTGAGTGGACTCTTCTGTAATAACTCTTTGGACTGGTCTATTTCCAATAGCAGGGTGTATGGTTGGTTTTTATTATCACTACTGCTTTAGCAAACAGGAGCAACATAGGGATCACTTTCCGTCATTGGCGTTAGCATTGTTGGGTCACCTACCATGTGAAATCTGTGCATTTAGTTCAATTTCTCAACTACAAAGGCTTCTAGGCTAATGAAACTTCATATACACATCCACCAGGATGCAACCTGCCCATTGCCATGAACCTATTTCTCAACTACAAAGGCTTCTAGGCTAATGAAACTTCATATACACATCCACCAGGATGCAACCTGCCCGTTGCCATGAACGTATTTCTCATGCTTTGCTGAACAATGTTTAGTTTGTGTGTTTAGCTACATTTCTTGAACACCACCAGCAGACGGGACAAAGCCAGTCAGTGAATTTCTTGTTATTACTATGTTTTATAGAAATTTTATTTCAGTAGTTAATTCCAACTTTAACCCTTGTCCTGCTGAATAAATTAAGAAACCACATTCATTTCTAATTTTCAGCCAATCAGATTACTTGATCCGTATTGTTGCTATAAATTTACATACTTAATGGCAAACAGTGCAGATCCACATCAGTTGGCTTCTTCTTCAGAAGCCAGCTGATCTGGATCTACACTGTTTGCAAAGGCAGGATATATCCGGGTTCAGCAGGACAAGGGTTAATTAATGAATCCTGTAATTAATGCAAACAGTGCAGCATCTGAACTGGGTGACTGCGCTGTATGGCAGTTACCCTTTTGGGGGTATCCCGACTAAAATGGGTTAGGGTCCTGATAATGTTTATCCCCACACTTTAGGGATATTGTGAATGCCTCCATCTGCCCGTCCATCTGTCTATCCGTTTGTCATGCTATTTCCCATTAAACCACTGGGTGGAATTTAACCAAACTTGCAACATGACTTCCCCGCGTGCTAAGGATGTGCAAGAGCAACATTATTTTCCATCTGTCTGTCAATTCGTCCATCTGTCAGTCATGCTATCTCCAACTAAACCACTGTGAGGAATTTAACCAAACTTGCTGCATGACTTTTCCACATGGTAAGGGTGTGCAAGAGCAACATTATTTTTCAGTCCATCTGTCTGTCTGTCACCCAATTAGCAAAATTAGCACCGAGCATGGGAATTTTGTAATGGTGTGCCAATGACTGTGCAATCTAGTTTGTTTCTTTTGTACCAAAACATACCTTGTGAATACTCACTGAAATTACCTGCTGCAAAAATGACAAAAAAAATATCTTATGGATTATAACTCCCTTAACATATACACAGAAAACTTCTGGGCCCAGTTGTTCAAAACTTACCATGTCGTTAGTTAACGATTCGTTAAAATTTTAATTGAGTGATACGCAAATATGCTGAAATTTTTTGCTGAAAAAATGTGAGTAGCTTTTGCAGTGCAAAAGCTACTCACATTTTTTCAGCAAAAAATATCAAAATAATGTATATTGAATCCGCTAAAACAGTTAACGAAATGACCCTTAACGAGCTCGTTAAGCTAACGATGCTTTGAACAACTGGGCCCAGTTTATTTCCTTTTAGTATCATCTGCATTCTGTCAGGGAGGAAAAAAATGCATTATTTATAGGTTTACTTAAAAGCATGTAACACAAAAAGGGAGCTTACTGAGGCAGAGAACTTTTTAAGGAGGCTTATTTGGTGACAGTTCAGATAATTTTCTTTATATTTTGGCGAGGCACTTCTAATGAGTAGCCACAACATTAATTTCATGGAAAAATAAGAAAGATTATCCCAGAATTATCACTAGATACTCTCCTAAGTAATTCCTTTGTTTAAGGTTAACACAAAACAGCAGTTATTTGCCAAGGTCAGTCTGTCACCTTTATTTTTTATTGGCTACAGAGTCAGTAGACAAAAGCCCTACTCACATTCCTTGTCAGATATCTTCAGTCTGATTTATGCCTTCACCATTAATATGTATAATGGCCCTTTTCAGTTTGATGTAACACATTTTGACCAGTATGCCTGTACTTTTGGCTCATCCAGGAACACTGGGGCTAATATGCAAATTAACAAAATATTTGCTGCAGTTACATCCAAATTTTCTAAACTGATGTTCCTCTTTCTTCCCTGTTCCTCTCTTTCATCTTTTCTACTATCTCTTCTATCTCTTTTCTCCCTTTCTCTGGGAGACTACACAAAATGACTCACAAGGGTTGATGTGTCGTTAAACCCCAACACAATCAATCAATCAATGATGCAAATTTTTTACCTGTGTGGAAAGTATTGTGAACAATATTACATCACTTCAGCTTCCTGGACAGGTGTAAACAGACTGTTATGTAAAATGGGGAACTAAACCTGGAAATCACTACATTCCATTATCACCCTTATGCTGGCTCATTCTGATACAAAAACTGTTGAAAGAGACATTAAAACACCAGGGCCCACTTGTTCAAAGCCAACGACATCGTTAGTTAACGATTCGTTAAAATTTACATCGAGTGATGCGCAAATATGCTGAAATTTTTTGCTGAAAAAATGTGAGTAGCTTTTGCAGTGCAAAAGCTACTCACATTTTTCCAGCAAAAAATATCAGAATATTGTTTAATGAAATTGGCTAAAACAGTTAACGAAATGACCCTTAATGAGCTCGTTAAGCTAACAACGCTTTGAACAACTGGGCCCTGGTTATCATCATCTAAAGAAGAAGAATTTGATGGATTATAATGGCAACAACTATTTTGTTGATTCATACAGTTCTCCCAGTGGTTATATAGCAACAATTATTTTGTTGATTCTGGCTTATGGCAACAATTATTTTGTTAATTACCACAGTACTCCCAGTGGTTATTATGGCAACAACTATTTTGTTGATTTGCAAATCCACCCAATGTTAATATGGCGACAGTAATATTTGTTGATTCTCAGATACTTCCAGTGATTATATGGCAACAATTATTTTGTTGATTCTCAAATACTACCAGTGGTTATATGGCAACAATTATTTTGTTGATTCTCAAATACTACAAGTGATTATATGGCAACAGTCAGTTTATTAATTCTCAAATACTCCCAGTGGTTGTATGGCAACAATTATTTTGTTGATTCTCTAATGCTTAGTGGTTATATGGCAACAATTATTTTGTTGATTCTCTAATACTCACAGTGGTTATATGGCAACAATTATTTTGTTGATTCTCTAATGCTCACAGTGGTTATATGGCAACAATTATTTTGTTGATTCTCTAATGCTCACAGTGATTATATGGCAACAATTATTTTATTGATTCTCTAATGCTCACAGTGCTAATTATTTTATTGATTCTCAAATACTTCCAGTTTTAATATGGCAACAATTTGCTGATTGGCCAATGCTCACATGATCACAGTTTAAATATGGCAACAATTATTTTGTTGATTCTCAAATGCTCTCAGTAGTAATATGGCAACAGTTAGTTGATTCTCCCAGTACTCCCATTGCTAGTTTGGCAAATAAGTGTTCTGTTTATAAGCTGTGAACCTTTATCTGACCTGCAGGAGTATTTATATTTTACCTACTGACACAAATTCTTTCTTTTACATCTGTTCAGGAAAAGAAAACAAAAAACTTGCAGCTTTTCTTTTGGATGATGTAGTATCTTAATTGAACAGTGTTTGGCCTAATAGTCCGACAGACTTGTAGGCCTGCACAAACAGTGTAGACTTAGATCAGTCAGTTCCCAAAGATCAGAGTCTACTCCATTTTACACCATCATAGTCAAATGGGAGTTACTGTCAGAGTATAAATAGGGGTACTACACTGATTGTACACATGCCCCCATCATGTTCTTTAGCCTCTGATGTCTATACTTTGCTCAGCCTCTGTCCGAAAACTTAATATACCTGAAGATACTAATGTCAGCTGCTAAACAGGCTAACTCGCCTCTGCTGATGCATTCTAGTAGTGAGCTCAAGATCAAGTGCATAGCAGGATGGGTTGAACTTGTATGGGTGTTCATGACAGAAACAGTTTAACCAACTCTTGAAACTGTTTAGGGAGCCTGTGCATTTACTATACCCTCTGTCAGGGAGTTCCAATTGTCCATAACTTGATTAGAGAAGGTATTTTCTCGTATTTTCAACTGTGAATGCTTTTTGAATAGCTTTAAGGAATGAAGATGGCTTGAGGCTTATGTCCTCCTTGCAATATAAAACAGCATATTTTTATAACTTTGTCTGTACCATTCATTATCTTGTATAATAAGAGAAATACGGTACTCTGAAAAGAAGGATTTCTATTTACCCTTGCCTTTCTGAATAAATTAAGATGCCACACCCACTTCTAATTTCCAGCCAATCAGATCACTTGATCCTGGTTTTTGATAGAAATTCATGTATTTAATGATAAACAGTGCAGATCCAGATCAGTTGGCTTCTTCAGAAGCCAACTGATCTGGATGTACACTGTTTGCTAAGACAGGGCATGTCATGTTCAGCAAGAGAAGGGTTAAGAGTGGCCCCATTTCACACATGATTCATGTACCAGGGGAAGCAAATTCTTGTCTTTGAAGTGGTCTCCCTTTAGAAAGGGATGCAAGAAATTTCATTTAATGGCACTATCTCATTGAGGTACACCATAGAGGAGTAGAAAGTTGCTTTGATTTCTGCTGACACCACTTACTTGCAGAGCTCCAGATAAGACACTTTTTCGACTGAAAAAGTACTGACATTTTTCTTATTTCTCCACAAAAACTTATGTTGTGGGTACTCATTAGAAGTGCCTCACCACCAAGGTGCTTCTAATAAGTACCCACAACATATGTTTTTCGGAGTTTTCGTTGAGAAATATGAACAATATTATATGGATGGAGCTATGTTACTTGGGAGCTGAGCTGTGCTACTCCTTGACAGCTCTGCTTTTTCTTTTAAGATTTTACATGTTTTATAAATTAAAAAAAAAAAAACAAAAAAAAAAAACAAATAATAGATTTTATTATGCAAGTATTGTTGCCATATTGATCATCATTGGGCTTTAATTGGTCAATGTCAAGTGAAAATGGGTTTATCTTCAAGATTAATTATTATAGCACCAGATAAAGTGCTTTTTGTCATCCAAAAAGTATTGGTAATTTTCTTTTTCCCTTGAAAACATATATTGTGGGTACTCATTAGAAGTGCCTCATCAAGGCACTTCTGATCAGTAACCACAACATATGTTTACATGGAGAAATAGGAGAACTATTGTTATGAATTACCCCCTCTTATCTGAAGTTATGAATTTATGTAAACAGTGCATTACCTGACGAACATGCATTTGTGATGTCGCTCAGATTTATTGGGAATTTCAGGGGAGGCAACTCTTTCA
The DNA here is from genome assembly GCA_964016985.1 of Anodontia alba. Classification (NCBI taxonomy): domain Eukaryota; kingdom Metazoa; phylum Mollusca; class Bivalvia; order Lucinida; family Lucinidae; genus Anodontia; species Anodontia alba. The sequence goes on from OZ024821.1 coordinate 26,036,093, forward strand.
AAACTTTTTCCTATCTTTCTAAAAAGGGGTCTACTCTTGAGGGAAAGAATTTGTTCCCCTTGGGAACAAATTCTTTCCTTTTAGAGTAGACACCTTTTTAGAGGTGGGTAGGTATGCAGGAAAGCAAACAGAAAGTCACAAAAGTTGTCTCTCTTTAAAAAAAAAAAGAAAAAAATGTGTGTGTGTGTGGGTGGGGGTGGGGGGTGGAATCTGTATTCAGTCCCACTAATCTGCTAAGATTTGATAAAGGCCCAGATGTTGTGTGTATGAAATGCTGTCTGACTCTCAGAGGTTAAAGGAGGAGTATTTTGATGTTAATTCTGGGATGATTTTCTCAATTTCTCCATAGAAACGTATGTTGTGGGTATTTATTAGAAGTGCCTCAGGCTCTTCTAATGAATACCCACAACATACGTTTCTTGGGGAAATAAGAGAAATTATCCCTATATTATCATCAACTACTCCTCCTGAACAAGTCCTCTATCTCTGTCAGACTGCATGAGTCTGGGCATTTTCAAATAATGTTCCAAAGTCCCATTTCTTTAGGGCATCTTATGTACAAGGTTAATTTATAATAGCTTGTATGCTCTGTTTAACAGAGACTAAATGACTCCGAGAGGAGTTTAGGCATTTTTATCGCACCTGCTTGTAGCAGGGTGCGATATAGGCGTCCGATTTTCTGTCCGTCCGTCCGTCCGTCCGTCTGTCAACATTTATGTCGACGTTCGACATTTATGTCAAAGTTAGTATTCTAATCAACTACAAGACTAAACAACCATCAAACCTTGCATGAAACATCTCCCTGACCTCCTGACTTTGCAACATAGGCGTCCGCTTTTCCGTATGTCTGTCCATTCGTCCGTCCGTCTGTCAACATTTATGTCGACGTTCGACATTTATGTCAAAGTTAGTATTTTTATCGCACCTGCTAGTAGCAGGGTGCGATATAGGCGTCCGATTTTCCGTCCGTCCGTCCGTCCGTCCGTCCGTCCGTCCGTCCGTCCGTCCGTCCGTCCGTCCGTCCGTCCGTCCGTCCGTCCGTCCGTCCGTCCGTCCGTCCGTCCGTCCGTCCGTCCGTCCGTCCGTCCGTCCGTCCGTCCGTCCGTCCGTCCGTCCGTCCGTCCGTCCGTCCGTCCGTCCGTCCGTCCGTCCGTCCGTCCGTCCGTCCGTCCGTCCGTCCGTCCGTCCGTCCGTCCGTCCGTCCGTCCGTCCGTCCGTCCGTCCGTCCGTCCGTCCGTCCGTCCATCTGTCAACATTTATGTCGACGTTCGACATTTATGTCAAAGTTAGTATTCTAATCAACTACAAGACTAAACAACCATCAAACCTTGCATGAAACATCTCCCTGACCTCCTGACTTTGCAACATAGGCGTCCGCTTTTCCGTTTGTCTGTCCATTCGTCCGTCCGTCTGTCAACATTTATGTCGACGTTCGACATTTATGTCAAAGTTAGTATTTTAATCAACTACAAGACTAAACAACCATCAAACCTTGCATGAAACATCTCCCTGACCTCCTGACTTTGCGACATAGGTGCCCACTTTTCCATTCGTCTGTCTGTTCGTCTGTCTGTCTGTCCGTCCATCTCTTAACAGTTCTGTTATGTCGAAGTTCGACATTTATGTCAAAGTTAGTATTCTAATCAACTACAAGACTAAACAACCATCAAACCTTGTATGAAATATCTCCCTGACTTTGTGACATAGGTGCCCACTTTTCCATTCGTCTGTCCGTTCGTCCGTCCGTCTGTCTCTTAACAGTTCTGTTATGTCGAAGTTCGACATTTACGTCAAAGTTAGTATTCTAATCAACTACAATTCTACAACAACCATCATACCTTGCATGACACATCTCCCTGACCTCCTGACTTGGCAGATATGTTGACCCAGTGACCTTGACCTATATTTTGCGCTCCATTGACTTTGACACAATTTACGTTGACGTTCCAGATCTTCTCAACTATAAGGCATACAACTACCAAACCTTGCATAGTGCTTCTCCTAGAGGTACAGACTTGGCAGGTACCTTGACCTGGTGACCTTGACCTATATTTTGCGCTCCAGTGACTATGACATATTTTGCGTCGACATTCAATATCTCCTCAACTATAAGGCCTACAACCATCAAACCTTGCAAAGTGCTTCTCCTCAATGTACTGACTTAGCAGATACCTTGACCTGGTGACCTTGACCTATATTTTGGCTGCAGTGACTTTAACATAATTTACGTCAACGTTCCAGATCTCCTCAAGTGTAAGACCTCTAGCTACCGAACCTTGCATAGTGCTTCTCCAATATGTACTGACTTGGCAGGTATCTTGACCCGGTGACCTTGACCTATATTTTGAGCTCCGGTGCCTTTTACACATTTTACGTCAACGTTCAATATCTTCTCAACTATAAGGCCTACAACCATCAAACCTTGCATAGTGCTTCTCCTCAATGTACAGACTCTGCAGGTACCTTGACTGGGTGACCTTGACCTATATTTCACGCTCCATTGACATTTACACCGTGTACGTCACCCTTCCATATGTCCTCAACTGTAAGGCCTTCAACCACCAAACCTTATATAGCACTTCTTCTCGATGTACTGACTCGACAGGTACCTTGACCTGGTGACCTTGACCTATATTGTGCACTCCAGTGACTTTGACACATTTTATATTGATGTTCGGTATCTCCTCAAATATAAGACCTACAGCCACTAAACCTTGCATAGTGCTTCACCTCATTGCACTGGCTTGGCAGGTACCTTGACCCAGTGACCTTGACCTATATTTGACAAATTTTACGTTGATGTTTGATAACACCTCAACTATAAGGCCTACAACCACCATACCTTGCATTGTGCTTCTCCTTGATGTACTGAATTAGCAGGTACCTTGACCCGTGACCTTGACCTAAATTTCATGCTCCAGTGACTTTTACACATTTTACGTCAATGTTCCATTATCATTGGGCTGTATGATACGAAAAGTCAGTGCTGAAGATATAGCCATTAGAGGGAATGGGACTGGCCTGGAATATATGTGCCCCACTTGGCACTTTGTCTACATTTTTTTCAACCCAGTTTTCCAAGTAAGCACTGCTAAGAATGAAATAAACTTATTTAATAACCACATTCTGATTGTGGCTCCTGTGACTTTTGCGCCAGCAGGTGCGATGACGCCTTCCGCGGAATTCTTGTAATCAACTACAAGACTAAACAACCATCAAACCTTGCATGAAACATTTCCCTGACCTCCCGACTTTGCGACACAGGTGCCCACTTTTCCATTCGTCTGTCTGTTCGTCAGTCCGTCTGTCAGTCCATCCGTCCGTCTGTCAACATTTATGTCGACGTTCAACATTTATGTCAAAGTTAGTATTCTAATCAACTACAAGACTAAACAACCATCAAACCTTGTATGAAATATCTCCCTGACCTCCTGACTTTGCGACATAGGTGCCCGCTTTTCCATTCGTCTGTCCATTCGTCCGTCCGTCTGTCTCTTAACAGTTCTGTTATGTCGAAGTTCGACATTTACGTCAAAGTTAGTATTCTAATCAACTACAATTCTACAACAACCATCATTCCTTGCATGACACATCTCCCTGACCTCCTGACTTGGCAGATATGTTGACCCAGTGACCTTGACCTATATTTTGCACTCCATTGACTTTGACACAATTTACGTTGACATTCCAGATCTTCTCAACTATAAGGCATACAACTACCAAACCTTGCATAGTGCTTCTTCTAGATGTACAGACTTGGCAGGTACCTTGACCCGGTGACCTTGACCTATATTTTGCGCTCAAGTGACTTTGACATATTTTGCGTCGACGTTCTATATCTCCTCAACTATAAGGCCTACAACCATCAAACCTTGCAAAGTGCTTCTCCTCAATGTACTGACTTAGCAGATACCTTGACCTGGTGACCTTGACCTATATTTTGGCTGCAGTGACTTTGACATAATTTACATCAACGTTCCAGATCTCCTCAAGTGTAAGACCTCTAGTCACCAAACCTTGCATAGTGCTTCTCCTATATGTACTGACTTGGCAGGTATCTTGACCCGGTGACCTTGACCTATATTTTGAGCTCCGGTGCCTTTTACACATTTTACATCAACGTTCAATATCTCCTCAACTATAAGGCCTACAACCATCAAACCTTGCATAGTGCTTCTCCTCAATGTACGGATTCTGCAGGTACCTTGACTTGGTGACCTTGACCTATATTTCACGCTCCATTGACTTTTACACCTTTTAGGTCACCATTCCATATGTCCTCAACTGTAAGGCCTTCAACCACCAAACCTTATATAGCACTTCAACTCGATGTACTGACTCGACAGGTACCTTGACCTGGTGACCTTGACCTATATTGTGCACTCCAGTGACTTTGACACATTTTATATTGATGTTCGGTATCTCCTCAAATATAAGACCTACAACCACTTAACCTTGCATAGTGCTTCACCTCATTGCCCTGGCTTGGCAGGTACCTTAACCCAGTGACCTTGACCTATATTTGACACATTTTACGTTGATGTTTGATAACTCCTCAACTATAAGGCCTACAACCACCATACCTTGCATTGTGCTTCTTGATGTACTGAATTAGCAGGTACCTTGACCCGTGACCTTGACCTATATTTCATACTCCAGTGACTTTTACACATTTTACGTCAACGTTCCATTATCATTGGGCTGTATGATACGAAAAGTCAGTGCTAAAGATATAGCCATTAGAGGGAATGGGACTGGCCTGGAATATATGTGCCCCACTAGGCACTTTGTCTACATTTTTTCAACCCAGTTTTCCAAGTAAGTACTGCTAAGAATGAAATAAACTTATTTAATAACCACATTTTGATTGAGGCTCCTGTGACTTTTGCGCCAGCAGGTGCGATGACGCCTTCCGCGGAATTCTTGTTTGTCTTGGCAGCAAGTGGTACGGGCCCTGCTGTACTTATGGCAGATTGGGTGGAGGGAGGGGTGGGGGAAAAAAGCTGTATGTTGTCTTGCCTGCAAGTGGTGGTTGGCCTGCTGTACTTATGTAGCAGATGGAGGTGAGGGGAGTGATGGTAGAATGGTGGTACTTTGAGGTCTGCTGTACTTGCAGTAGGTATATGGTTGGGTTTGTTAGGTCCAAAGCATCAAGCAAAATTTGAAGCAGTTGGCATTCTATTTTTTTTTTTTTTTTTTTTTTTTCACAGAAAAGAAAACTTAGTCACAAGAAATGTCAAGACTTGGACAAATGAAAAAAAATTAAAAAGATTAAAATTGTTATCAACTGCTGTTATGATTGGCACTTTAAGGGTTAGTTTTTCTTCTCTTTCTGGACTGTCATTTTGTCAGCATCAGTTTAAACTTTTGGTTAAAGTTTTTAAAAGGCTATATCTCCTGAACCTCTTGATGGTAGTCTTGATGGTTGCCCTGATGTTAGATACTGGTCTGAAGTTTTATACTGTACCCTCCCAACCCACATGAAAGATCTTAATGTCAAGGTCATTATTATGTTAAAGTTTTTGGTTAAAGTTTTTAGAGGCAAAGCTGGATTCAGGCAAGCTACGTTCTGCACCAGCTGTTTTTGCCTCTCCTCTCCTCTCCTCTCCTCTCCAAATAAATCTCCCTACTACTGCAAGTTATATCGTAGTGGGCCCCAGAGTGACCAGTCATAGCTCATTTCAGCCTGTCTGTTAGAATGCCGGGAAAATACAGTATCAGTACCTTTTGCTTAACTTACTACGCAATGGGCAGATTCAGCAGATGACAAACTGATATTTTTTCTTATTTTTCCTAGAAAATAGGATCTGACACTTTATGCAAATTGTCTCCTGGGGAGACAATTTGCATGAAGTGTCAAATCCTATTTTCTAGGAAAAATAAGAAAAAAAAAATACTTCAAAATGTTGTAAAAAAAATACTTCAAAATGTTGTCTGCTAAAATTTTTACCCAACATGCAAAGCATTAAAAAAAAAAAAAAATAAAAAACCAACAAAAACATCTGATCTTGAGCAGCAATGCATGGTTTCAGATATCAGGGGTATCCACATAAATATTTCTCATATTTTGCCACAGAAACATCTGTAATGGGTACTCATTAGAAGTGCCTCAATGAGGCACTTCTAATGAGTACTCACAAAATATGACCGCATGTATGAGTTGGGTGACCAGGATGTTGCAAGTTCAATCCCCACTGGTCAGCAGCATTATTAATCCCCGGCTGTGAAGCAGATGGGGGATTATAGAAATGGCCTTCATATGTCAGTCTGTCCATCTGTCCATCCATTCCTCTGTCCTTCCGTAACACTTTCTTGTCCGCTCCTGACTCCTGAACCCATTAAAGATTTTCATTAAACTTTGAGCAAATGTTAGCCTCAGTGAGTCGATGTGCAGAACCCATAAGTCAACCATGCTAACAAGGTCAAGGTCACAGGTCAAGGTCATGGGTTTGAGCCTTGAATTTCGTGTCTGCTCCATATCTCCTATACCCCTGGAAGGATTTTCTTTAAACTTTGGTCATATGTTTGCCTCAGTGAGACGATGTGCAGAACTCATCTCAACCATGCCAACACAAGGTCAAGGACACAGTTCAAGGTCACAGGTTTGAGCCTTGAATTTTGTGTCCGCTCCTATACCAGTGGAAGGATTTTCTTTAAACTTTGGTCAAATATTCACATTAGTGAGGTGATATGCAGAATCAATAAAGCAACCATGCCAACTCAAGGTCAAGGTCACAGTTCAAGGTCATGGGTTTGAGCCTTGAATTTCGTGTCCGTTCTGTATCTCCTTTACCCCTGGGAGGATTTTCTCTTGGTCAAATGTTCACCTGTGGGATGATGTGCAGAACCCATAACTCAGCCATGGGAACTTAAGGTCAAGGTCACAGTTGAAGGTCACGAGTTTGAGCTTTGAATTTGGTGTCAGCTCCTTATCTCCTTTACCCCTGGAAGGATTTTCTTTAAACTTTGGTCAAATGTTTGCCTCAGTGAGATGATGTGCAGAACCTATAACTCAGCTATGCTGACTCGAGGTCAAGGTCACAATTGAAGATCACCAGTTTGAACCTTGAATTTTGAGGCCACTCCATTGCCATTCAGACTGCCTTGTTAAATTTGGGTCAGATGTTCGCCTTAGTGAGATGATGTGTGGAATCTATAACTTAACGATGCAGACTCAAGGTCAAGGTCACAACTGAAGGTCATCCATCTCTTTCTTGTTCGCTCGCTCCATATCTCCTGAACCCTTTGAAACATTTTCATGAAACTTTGGTCAAATGTTTGCCTTAGTGAGGCGATGTGCAGAACCTATAACTATAAAGCATGCCGACTCAAGGTCAAGGCCACAGTTAAAGGTCACAAGTTTAAGCCTTGAATTTCATGTTCATATCTCCTGAACCCTTTGAAAGATATTTATTAAATTTGGGTCAAATGTTCACCTTAATGAGATGATGTGCAGAACCCATAACTCAACAATGCAGACTCAAGGTCAAGGTCACAATTGAAGGCCACCAGTTTGAGCCTTGAATTTTGAGGCCGCTCCATTGTCATTCTGTGGTGGGGGATATAGCTGTCCTTGAGACTGCCTTGTTTCATGCAGATTGAGCATGAAATACTTTTACAGTCATTCTCTCCTTTCCGCTTATTCAAAAAGGGCAATTGTCAGTTTCTGGCAAAAGAATGTGTACAATACTGGTTAACCACTTAGAGGACTAAACCTGCCCAGTAAAAAATGTGGTGAGGTAAGCTGGCTGTGCTTAACATGACCCCTTTGGTTAAATGGGCTGTGAAATCTCAACACAAAAAAACAAACTCACAAAATATGCTTTCATGGAGAAATAGGAGAAAGATCAGTAGTTTTTGGCTCAAAAAGAATGCCTTATTGGACACTGTGAATGATGGTTAGCTAATACTTTCCATCATGTGGTGCGGTGGGGGGTGGTTGGGTGTGGCAAAGGTGTTGTCACCGGGGCATCCAACTGATACTGGCTTACAGTTGGGCAAGGCCTGCTATCCTTGTAGCAGGTAATGGTTTTGGGGGAATGTTTTTATTTTATTTCTTCTGATTCTTCACTTCCAGTCCTGTTCCTCTTTCTTCCTTGTCCCTCTCTTTCATCTCCTTTACTATCTCTTCTATCTCTTTTATCCTTCTCTCTGGGAGACGACACAAAATGACCCACAAGGGTTGACGTGTTGTTAAACCCCAACACAATCAAATCCATCATGTGGGCATCAGATGACACTGATGTTAATTTTCTTATTGTTCCTCAATGCATGAAGTGTCAAATCCAATTTTCTAGGAAAATGAAGAAAATATTGTATAATGTCATCTGCTGAGATTTTACTCAGCATGCAAAGTGCTAAATTAGCTGACAATGAAGGGTTCTGATATGTCTCCAAAGATTCACAGACTGATTGTGGCTTTCTGTTTGCATATCGCTTTATGCATTACTTGCTGAATAAAACTTTCAGTAGAAGACATTTTGAAATAGTTTGAAATATTTTTTTCTTATTTCCCTCAGTAAATAGGCTTTGACATTTCATGCAAATTGTCTCATTAGAAGAATACTCATAAGAAATGTCAAGCTCTGTTGTACAGATAAAAAGCAAAAACTTACCATGTTGTAAACAAATTCAGCAGATGACAAACTGATATTTTTCCTAGAAAATAGGATCTGACACTTCTTGCAAACTGTCACCTTAGGAGACAGTTTGCATGAAATGTCAAATCCTTTTTTCTAGGAAAAATAAGAAAAATATTTCAAAATGTCTGCTGAAATATTTACCCAGCATGCTAAGTGGTTCAAGATAAAGGAATGAGGTTAGCTATTCTATTCATGTCATATTTACCCTGAATATTTGCATAGATGTGCCTTAGCCAGCAGTTTGATCAAGTCTGCACTGCCATTCAATCACTAGAGGTTAGACACATGTTTGGTAGTATAGTCTAATTGATATGCTCAGATTTTAGGATAAATCTGTTTAAGAAATTATTAGTGTCCAAATATTGAGGATAACTATGGTAATGGTTTCTTAATTAGTATGAAGCTGAATTAATTAAGGTTCTGATAATTCCCAGACATTTTGTAACTGGCATCATCAGGTTATTCCAGAGCTGTAGGAACTTTCAGCAGTATAATCAAACAATTGCTTTTTGCTTTTTTGTCCATATTATTATGCATGAAGCCATAATTTCCTGATTTCCATTAGAATATTCTTGGCAGACAAGTGAATATATGAATATATGTTATATAAAAAAAAAAAAATTAGAAACTTGTCATTGTTTTCCGTCTCTTGAATGACAACATGTCTGGAGCACTCATTTTTCTGAATTTAAAACTTTTCACCCCTAAGTTTCTGAAATAGATTCTTCTATCTTTGTGTTTTGACGCATTCACTGTAAGTTGTGTACCAGTCTGAGTGGATCATTTGGTAAAATTTAACCCTTGTCCTGCTAAATAAATTAAGATGCCACACCCTTTTCAAATTTTCAGCCAATCAGATCACTTGCTATGGATTGTTGCTATAAATTCACATTCTTTATGGCAAAGTGTGCAGAAGTTGGCTTCTTCAGAAGCCAACTGATCTGGATCTACACTGTTTGCAAAGGCAGGATATATATCCGGGTTCAGCATGACAAGGTTTAAAAAAAAATCACTTTCTGATCAGGTTTTAGTTTAGGAAGACTATTATCAGTCCTGCAGGTTATGGATTGGTAGAACAAGATTAACTTTTAAAGCAACATTTCAAAATTGTAACAGACCACCTTCTTAAATATATTTTTTTTTTAATTTTTTCAGAGACATTTGGCTTCAGTCTATATTATCTGCATATGAGAATGTTGTTCCCTCAGCTGTTCTGACTTGAGCTTTAAGGGTTACACAATATTTCTGTCAAGCTCATCATCAAAGCACTGACAGCACTCAGGTGGGTTGATTGTCTCACTCTAAGTGTGGGTTGGGAAAATAGTCCTGAATGGGGGGTGGGATGGGGGGGCTGTTCCTGTAATTTTTAAGCAAACAGTGCAGCAGACCCTCACTAATTAGATGTCATTTTCTGCAGCATCTGATCTGGTTCTGCAGTGTTTGCTAATGTCCCACCACTATCAACCCCAGAAAAGTTAAAAAAAAAAAACATTCAGTTTGGGGATAAAGTTCAGTTCTGAGACAATGCTTAATGTTACTTGCTATTGATACCCAAAGTAGATTTTCTAACATGTTTTAGACATTAATTTTTATGACTTTCTGTTTGTTTTCCTGCACAGCCAGTTCCTTCTGAAACGGGTCAGATTCTTTCCTTTTAAAGTAGACCCTGTTCAAAAGGGAGGCAAAAGCCATTTTGACTGAGTTATCTATCTTTCTCTCAAAGTTTTTCAATTTCCCTTAAAAATGGTGTTTGTACATTTCAGCATTTTTGTATGCGATCAGTGATTTTAGATTGTTGTGAAGGAAGTGAAGGAAGCTTGTAATGCAAACAACAAAAGAAAAAAATAAATAAAGATTGAATAAAGAATTTTAACTTGAATAATATAAATGTCAGTTGGCAAAGTATTCCTTATTGTGAAGAGTAAAAGCCTGCAGCCTGTCCCAAGTTCCTCCAAAATTTGCATGACTGTCTTGGTATGTCAATGAATCTTCTATATTCAGACAGACATAGGGATTAAATGTGATATAGAGTTTAACTCTAATGCCATGCTGAAAAGATCAAGATGCCAAGCCAACTTCTAATTTTCAGCCAATCAGATTACTTGATCTGGTTGTTGATACTAGTTCACATACGTAATGATAAACAGTGTAGATTCAGATCAGTTGGCTTCTTCAGAAGCCAACTGATTTGGATATATACTGTTTGCAAAGCAGGGCACTAACAGAACCATTGGACACTACAGTATGTAAATGGAGAGCAAAAGCCAGGATGAGACTGCCCATGCATGAGATGATCTGAATCTATGCATTTTGCGCATGTTCGAAGCCACATTTTTGCTTGACCTGGCCCAGTTGATGAATTTATTTGGCTCCAGTATGTCACAGAATTTTCTCTTTCTTAATGCAGCTTCTATTTATGGAACAATGATAATGCTTCATAACTGTCAGGGAAAATTCTCAGAATCAATTAACTGCAATCCTTGGGATGTAATTTTAGCCTAATAAATTGAAGGGCCGTCACAGAATCTTGGCTAGTGTCATGGAAGTTCAGAGGAATTATTGTTTGGAGTTGGCTAGACAGAATTAATAGATAGTATTGCAAGAAACCAGGATTCTTCACTCCTGATTAGGGTCATACATAAACTGAATGTGCAATTTTATCCTGGCCGCAGAAAAAATAAAGTGACAATTATTGTGCCGATAATTAAAGATTCCTTTTGTTATTATTGCACCAAAATGTACACCAGAGAACTTGTTAACCCTTGTCCTGCTGAATAAATTAAGAAGCCACGCCCACTTCTAATTTTCAGCCAATCAGGTTACTTGATCCAGATTGTTGTTATAAATTTGCATACTTGATGGCAAACAGTGCAGATCCAGATCAGTTGGCTTCTTCAGAAGCCAACTGATCTGGATCTACACTGTTTGCAAAAAAGGGTATATCCGGGTTCAGCAGGACAAGGGTTAAGGAGGATAACTGTATTTATCATAAGTATTGGGACACCTTATCTGCTTTCCATACTTGTCCTAAAATTTTAAAAGTCCATCCTACTGACTGTTAATATGTCTGAAATATTTCTGTATGTTTTGCAAACAGTGCCTGATCATACACTGTGTTCTGTGGTATCTGATCTGGGTCTACACTGTCCATAAAGGCCTATATCGAGGGTTGAGCGCAAGACTGGCGTAAGTCAGATGGTTGTTTTTCCCCAAACCTAATCTCCTCACCATGAAGGCGTTATGAAGATTACAACATTTCTTTCTGTAAACAATGAAAATTTAGGTGCCATTGCTCGTATGAGCAATGGCACCTAAATTTGCATTGTTTACAAAGGGGTCCAAGTTGCCCCTAAACAAGGGATTCAAAAATATGTTTGAGTTACCATAGTCTTGCGCTCAACCCTCGATATGTCCCAATACTTAGGGTTATTATAATATTTGTTAATAATGCTGTGATTATTTTCTCCAATTTTCCGTGAAAACATATATTGTAGGTAGTCATTAGAAGTGCTTATTTTGAGTACCCACAACATAAATTTTTATGGAGAAATAAGATAAAAACTCCTGGAATTATCACCAAATACACATAAACAAGGTCTGTGACATTGAATAAGCTGTGCTTGTCCTAAAATGTGAATTTTACTACCTATTCATGTGTCTAAAAACCAACAGATCATTGGCAAACAGTGTGAACCATGATTCGATGCCACATTCTGCAGTGTCTGCTCTGGGTCTACACTGTTTGCTCAGGCCTATGTATCCCAATACTATTTTGGTAAATACAGCTGTCTATTTTGAACTTTTGCACCAGTGGCACATCTTGTGAGTACTTGATGAGAACATAACAAGATTATGTTGATGAAAGAAAAAGAACAAAATCTTGTCATTCCCATTATCTACATTTTGTCATCAGAGGAACAGACTGTACATCACTGGACATGTTAACCCTTGTCATGCTGAATAAATTAAGATGCCACACCCACCTAATTTTCAGCCAATCAGATTACTTGATCTAAGTTTTTCATACAAATTCAAATACTTAATGACAAACAGTGCAAATCTTCTTCAGAAGCCAACTGATCTGGATCTACACTGTTTGCAAAAACAGGGTATATCCTGGTTCAGCAGGACTACAGGGTTAAGGAAGAATATTTGGTGATAATTTGGGGATATTTTTTCTTATTTCTCCATGAAAAAAAAATGCTGTAGGTATTAATTAAAGCTCTCAGTGTGGCACTTCTAATGAGTACCCATACCGTATGTTTTTTTATGGAGATTGGAGGAAATTATCCCAGAATTATCATCAAATATTCCTCTGGTACACACTGCTTACAGTTATGCAAATTAACCCTTGCCATGCTGAATAAGTTAAGATGCCATGCCCACTTCTAATTTTCAGCCAGTCAGATTACTTGATCTAGTTGTTGATATGTTGATACAAATTCACATACTTAATGACAACCAGTGCAGATTCAGATCAGTTGGCTTCTTCAGAAGCCAGCAAGTCTGGATCTACACTGTTTGCAAAGGCAGGGCATATTCAGGTTCACTATTAAAGTTAACTTTTCAAGTTGATAAATCAGAATGAGCATTGACTTAATTCCTTCAGGATGCAAATTGTTGCAATATATTGCTGCACAAAAGCTCAAAAAACAAAATTGCCATTATTCTGGCTATATGGGCAGCATCAAGGTAAATGTGCCTTCCAACATACTCAAAATGTGCAGATACATTACGTACTATGCATGCCCAGTCTAATCTCCGCCTTTTTTGTTTGTTAATACATACTACAGTATCCAATATTTCTGTAAGGGGACAGTGAAGGCCCTGATGGGCAGTCTGATCAGGGCCTTTGCCATCCACATATGCCTAGAAGTTACCCTTTTGGTTGGCGAGTTCCATATATAATTAATTTAGCCATACACACAATAATCGTGGAACACAGCCCTCCCATGGCACTGCGTGAATGATGAGAAATGACAGTAAGAAGTATCAATTTTGAAAACAGAATGAACAATCAAAGTGGGGCAAGGGTTTATATTAACCCTTGTCCTGCTGAATAAACTAAGATGCTATGCCCACTTCTGAATTTCAGCCAATTAGATTACTTGATCTGAATTGTTGCTATAAATTCATACACTTAATGGCAAACAGTGCAGATCCAGATCAGTTGGCTTCTTCAGAAGCCAACTGATCTGGATCTACACTGTTTGCAAAGGCTGGGTATATCTCATAATCTGTGTTCAGCAGGACAAGGGTTTAAAGACATGAAATCATAATACGGAACAGTACTTCATAGAAGATAGAACAATCAAAGACGGGGAAACAGGCATAGTTTCAGATAAGAGGGGAGGCACTTTTAATGAGTACCCACAACACAGCTGACCTCGGTGGCTCAGTTGGATGCGCCATCCAACTGGAGACCAGGAGGTCACGGGTTCAACCCCCGCCGAGGTCGGCAACATTCTGTCATGGAGATTGATCATGAAATATTTTCTACGGTCATTCTCTCCCTTCCGCTGATTCAAGAAGGGCAGTTGTCAGTTTCTGGCGAAAGAATGTGCACAATACTGGTTAACCGCTTAGAGGACTAAGCCTGCCCAGTAAATGTGTGGTTAAGTAAACTGACCGCGCTCGACATGACCCTGTCGGGTTGACTGGGCCATAAAACCTGAACACAAACAAACAAACCCACAACATTATGTTTTTGCGAAGAAATAATAAAATTATCAATAATTTTCAGATTATCTGAAACTAAGAATACCGTAATAACCCTAAGTATTGGGACAGATAGGTCTTTGCAAACAGTGTAGTCCCAGATCAGGCACTGCAGAATGCAGCATCTGATCATGGTCTACACTGTTTGCCATATATACATCAATATTTTAGACACAAAGAATGGTAAGAATGGGAAGTAGATTTATATAAGGTGTCCTAATCCTTGGGGTTATTGCGGTAGCACTATTCTAGAAATAAATTAGTGACCATGCATTTACTATGTATGTCTGAAAGGTACACAGAAACATCTTCATAATATATTAGATCATGGCTTTGGGTATATCATACTCCAAAACTTGTATACAAACAAAAATATATAGGTTATATAGAAAAAATAAAGTCTTATGGTCATTTTTCTGTACAGTCTGTACATTTTTGTTTGGCTACCACGTTTTTAGGAGCTCATCTTTAACACTTGCATGCTAGGTAAAAATTTCAATAGATGACATTTTGAAATATTTTACTTATTTTTCCTAGAAAATAGGATCAGATACTTTGTGCAAATTGTCTCTTTAGGAGGAGACAATCTGCATGAAGTGTCAGATCCTATTTTCTAAGAAAAATATCACCAATTTTTTGTCTGCTAAATCTGCCCATAGCATGGTAAGTGTTGATGTGTAATGTACGGACCATTTATGGTCATTTTTTTATATAATCTATACAGTTTTGTTTGGCTACAAAATGTTTGGAGGCCATCTGTAATGTGTAATGTATGAACTATTCATGGTCATGTTTCTATATAATTTATACCTTTTTTGTTAGATACAACATAGTTGTATAGCTGAGATGGTTTTTGGTTTGCATCTCAGCAATCATCATGTTCCTAGCACCCTCATAATGACATATTACATTCGTGGCCAGTGTGATGAATGTCTGAAGCATTTCCAAACTGGTTTAATCTGCTAAAGAACAGCATCCGATTATGTAAATAGGGAAGTAGGGATATTCTTGTCTGGGGAATTTTGTGTTTAACTCGATACATATTTTATCTGTATATCTCTGTTGTCACGTTTTTATTGATTTTAAGAAATAAGAAAATCTATCCCAGAACTATATCTTCAAATGCTCCTTCTGAACAAAGGACTAATTAACCCTTATCCTGCTGAATAAATTAAGATGCCACACCCATTTCTAGTTTTCAGCCAATCAAATTACTTGATCCAGATTGTTGATATAAATTCAGGTACTTAATGGCAAACAGTGCAGATCCAGATCAGTTGGCTTCTTCAGAAGCCAACTGATCTGGATCTACTCTGTTTGCAAATGCAGGACATATCCGGGTTCAGAAGGACTAGGGTTAAGGAGTATTTTGTGATAATTCTAGGATAACTTTCTCTCGTTCTCCAAAAAAACATACATTGTAGGTGCTCAATTGCTCAATATGTGCCTTATCAAGGCACTTCTTGTGAATATCCAAAACAAGTGTTTGTTTTTTTGATAGAGAAAAAAAGAAAAATCATTCCAGAATTATCATCAGATACTCTTCCTTAACAAGTTTTCTGTCCACTTGTAAAGGAAAAGCATTTTGGTGATAATTCTAGCATAATTTTCTCCAGTTTTCCATAAAAACATATGTTGTGGGTACTCATTAGAAGCACCCTGACGAGTGCTTCTAATGAGTACTCCACAAACATTGTTTTATGGAGAAATAGGTAAAATTATACCAGAACTATCATCAAATACTTCTTAATGCTTAAAGTAGCACTCTGGGTAAAATTTTCAACAGTCGACATATTGAAATATTTTTCTGTGTTTTCCCCAGAAAACATTTTTGACAGTTCATGCAAAATGTCTCCATTGGAAACAATTTGCATGGACATGCAAATTGTCTCCATTGGAGACTATTTGTATGGAATGTCAAAAATCGGTTTTCTGGAAAAAATAGTAAAAAATATCATCAGTTTGTCATCTGCTGAATTAGCCCAGAGCTAATTATGCAGCTCCCGTATACTCGTTTTCTTAGCACAATTTCGATGTTTAACAAGCAATATCTGATTCACGGTTTGTATTTTTCAGGACGCGCTGGGGTAAGATGTCAAATTGCCTTGGATCATATTGCTACATAAAAGTTGGAGCAACAATCAGTGATGTAGAGACCCTTATGGAGCCCATAAATGACAGCCGTACTGACAAGGTAAGGTCAAAGTTTGAGATTTTCATGGTTCCAGGTAAGCAGGGATATTCACATTCTTTTTCTTGTTTCTCCATGAAAACATGTTGTGGGTACTCACTAGAAGTGCTGCGGCAAAGCACTTCTAATGAGTACTCACAAGATATGTTTTTTTGTATGATTTTTGGGATCAATAAGAAAAATATTGGTACTTTTCAGTTGCAAAAAGTGCCTAATATGGACTTACCGATTTTATTAACCCTTGTCCTGCTGAATAATTTAAGATTCCATGCCCACTTCTAATTTTCAGCCAGTCAGATTACCTGATCCGAATTATTGCTATAAATTCACATACTTGATGGCAAACAGTGCAGATCCAGATCAGTTGGCTTCAGAAGCCAACTGATCTGGATCTACACTGTTTGCAAAGGCAGGGTATATCCGGGCTCAGCAGGACAAGGGTAATTAAGAAACTGCAGTATTTAGCCCCCAGATTTGTGGGTGTCCTATTGTAGTTATTCTGTCTATTCATCTGCCCACAAACTTTTCATTATTAAAGACAGTAGATCACATTTAAGTAGGTCACTGTGTTATGTATTCTGTTCTTTTTACGGAAAATTTGAAATGAAAAGTCTCCAGTGCAAATCTCCCTTACTGTTTTGCCTGGATTCACCAAATTTTATGTGTGGGTACATTTGGTGAAGTTGTTGTATTGCATACCATAGGTAGGTTACTGTACCTATATGTTCACCTTTGACTTATATGAGAGCAAACAATCGTCCTGGGTGTCTCTGCAGTACTGTGTAGCCTAGGCTGATCAAATTTTGTATGCAGGTACATGCGGAGAAGACAGTGTATTGTCTATCATAAGTGGGACACTTTGACCTATATATTGACCTGACTTATTTATACCCGGCCACACAATGGTGACAAGGTATTGTGGTTTCACATAAGGTGTCTGTGTGTCCGTCAACCATCTATCTGTTATAGATGGCATAATAATATAGGTACCTGGTAAAACTTCCATGACTGTTTCCTAGCTCCAGATAAATGGGGGTATCCACACAATCTTTTTCTTATTTCTTCAAAAACATGGGGTTCATTGGAAGTGTCTCGGGCTTGGAGATCTAAAAAAAATTATCAGTACTTTTAGGCTGAAAAAAGTGCCTTATCTGTACAGGTTGGGATTTAAGTGACACACTTCATGTGTACAGTTAGGGATTTTGGATTTGAGTAACTATTTCAGTAATGAATTAAATACAAAGATGCAAAAATCTACAGCAATAGCATATTGACAGGTAAGTAAAGATAAGAACCAAATCATAGGGTTTGAAAAGGATTCAAGTCCTTTATCTTTTACTGATTGAAACTGATGTTACCATAAATACCTTAAATACATGGATGTCTTATCTTCTTACCATACTTATGGTAAATTGACTACCAAATTTTACTATTGTGCTAAAAAATGATGGTTGAATGGCAAACAATGTAGACCCTGATGAGATGCTGCATTCTGCAGCATCTATCTGACCTGAGTTTGCACTGTTTGCTCAAGCTTGTCTGTCCAAATACAGTACCATATAATTATAAAAATATAGTCTGACACCTGCACGGCGGTAGATTATGAAAGGCTTTTTAGACCAAAAAGTATTGGCGTTTGTCTGATTTCCCCATGAAAACATGTTGTGGATACTCATTTGAAATGCCTTGACAAGCCCCTTAAATGAGTAGTAACCAACAGAATATGTTTTCATTGAGAAATAAGAAAAATGTTTTTTCTGACTTCCCACTTTTATCTAGGTTGGTTCCAGTCTCAAGTGACTAAATATTTATTCTTATAATTCTGTTTGATAAACCACTAAAATAAAACCAAAATAATATCATGACTATAAAGGCTGGTCACTGACCAGCCTTTATAGTCATGATATTATTTTGGTTTTATTTTAGTGGATTATCAAACAGGATTATTAGAATAAATATTTAGTCACTGGACACTGGAGCCAGTAACTTTTATCTTGAGCTATGCTGGCCATAGTGTCCAATAATATAAATAGTCCATTTGATTGCCTTTTTTTACCCTAAGTATTGGGATACCTTAACTATTTACTGTATTTACCCTAAGTATTCTGACACTTTACCTTTTTTACCATACTTGTTATAAAATTTGAACTAGTACAATTTACTACCCGATGTTGTGACTAAATATTGCTGGATGAGAGGTGGTTCTAACGAGTACCCTCAATCTATGTTTTGAGCAGAAATGAGAAAAAATATCAGAATTTTTTATCCGAAAATTTTCATTTTTTGGTGGTAAAATTTTCAGTATATTTGAATACACGTTTTCGTAATGCAAAAGGTGAGCAAATATATAGGGTAAATATGATAATTACATTGCATAATATGACAAGCTCCTTAGGGACAAGAATGTTGTCTTTTGCAATTGTTTGAAGTTACCTAATATTTCGCCCTAAATTGAATTTCCCAAATTAGCTGGAGGGGATTGTCTGACATACTAGAATAATTAAACCCCATGTGTGATGATGACAAAATTTCAAAAAAGCAGACGGAATTAAAAAAAAAAAATGAGTGACATATATTCCCGAAAACATGGCTGACATTTTGAGGAGACAATTCTCACAAAATGACAAGACTTGCTGGAAGATCACCTGTATTAAGCTATCATCTTTAACCCTTATCTTGCCGGAAAAAAAAATGAATCAGGCCTGTAAGAGGGAGTACCTCTACTTGAGAAGTCATTACCCCCTAAATTTTACCTCGATTTTCATGAAATTTTCTCATATAATTTGCCGATCCTAGGTGGCCATTTTACCGGAGAAAGGATGGTCACATGACTAGAAAGTCATGTGACAGTCATGTGTAAACTGGTAACCGTTTAAGACACTTAAAAAGAAAAAAAAAATTACAAGAGACCAGCGCCAACTGTGTACTATTGCGAATGAAACGAGTGACATACATAGGTTCTACTGTTATTCCTACTTCTTCCTCACTGGAAATGATTCAGGTGTTATGGGCTTTTTTTCCAGAAAATCCTGATCAATTTGTTGAAGTGAAATTAATGGCAGCTTGAAATTTGGTATTCTCGGTCTTTTTTAGTGTGGGTAAAATCCAGCATCTGACTATCTAACGAAAAGTGGCGTGTTTGTATGAAAGTAGGTTCACTCCTGTATGAGAACACTTGCTCTGAATGATTGCATGTGGTATATTGTAAGTATGACAGGCTTTTGAGTTGGCAGACCCCTCCAGCGTGACTATTGTCGCGAACAGCAAGATAAGGGTTAACTAGAAAAAAATAAACAATGTAGTTTTGCATTTTTTGTGTCGAATACAACCCCAAAACGTTAAATTTGGGCTAACTTTTTGGGTTCTAGTTTTTTGTCCGGCTTTCTGTTAACTAGAAAAAAATAAACAATGTGGTTTTGCATTTTTTGTGTCGAATACAACCCCAAAACGTCAAATTCGGGCTTTGGGTTCTAGTTTTTTGTCCGGCTTTCTGTTAACCCTTATCTTGCGGGAAAAAAAATGAATCAGGCCTGTAAGAGGGGGTACCTCTACTTGAGAAGTCATTACCCCCTGAATTTTACCTCGATTTTCATGAAATTTTCACGTATAATTTGCCGATCCTAGGTGGCCATTTTACCGGAGAAAGGATGGTCACGTGACTAGAAAGTCACGTGACAGTCATGTGTAAACTGGGAACCGTTTAAGACACTTAAAAAAAAAAAAAAAAATTACAAGAGACCAGCGCCTACTGTGTACTATTGCGAATGAAACGAATGACATACATAAGTTCTACTGTTATTCCTACTTCTTCCTCACTGGAAATGATTCAGGTGTTATGGGCTTTTTTTCCAGAAAATCCTGATCAATTTGTGGAAGTGAGTGCTGAAATTAATGGCAGCTTGAAATTTGGTATTCTTGGTCTTTTTTAGTGTGGGTAAAATCCAGCACCTGACTATCTAATGAAAAGTGGCGTGTTTGTATGAAAGTAGGTTCACTCCTGTATGAGAACACTTGCTCTGAATGGTTGCATGTGGTATATTGTAAGTATGACAGGCTTTTGAGTTGGCAGACCCCTCCAGCGCGACTATTGTCGAGAACAGCAAGATAAGGGTTAATTAATTAATCAATTAATGAATTAATTAATCATAAAGGGGCTATATTTTAGGAGCCCTTAAAAGCCCAAAAGTACAAATTTACTGTTAAGCAAGTATCTATCTTGAGCAGCCCCTTTTAGGTGCATGTTTAGGACAGGTTTGACAGAAGCATTGATTGTGTGAGTGTTTCCAAGGTTTCATGTGAATTGTCTACTGAAAATCCTTGAGATGATACAGATGAAAGGCCAGGCTCTATTTTCTGGCAGAATGCAAAATATATTTTTAGATGTCCCTGATTTTGAGTTAGGATAGCACTGGATTATGAAGAGGGTGTTCAGATAAATATTTTTCTTATTTCTCCATGAAAACATAATGTTATGGTACTCAATAGAAGCACCTTGATAAGGCCTTTCTAATGAACACCACACAACATGTTTTTGTGGAGAAATGAGAAAAATGTTTGTACTTTTCGGTTGATAAAAGTGCCTTATCTGGAGCTATGATTTTTGGATGAAAAGAATGCATCTTATCTAGGGCTATGGTTAGCCTGCTGCTGACAGTATTAAGTGCAAGAGAATGAACTGTTCTGTAACCTTGGTAATTAATTTAGTGGTGTGATGTTATTTTGTAAATTGTTTTCTTGCATTTGGAATGAAATGCATTTAGCATAGGAAGTGTTGAACATTCTTGTGGCCTTGTTTCTGGAGGCAGAAAAAAAAAAGAAGAAAAACTGGTGGTGTCTGACTTTCAGATGACTCTATAGACTGAAAATACTGAAATATTTTTTAACTTCTTTACAAGAAGATATTCTCCGATTGTAATATAGTCAACCCTCTTAATCCCTTACATGCCTGAGTTTCTGAAATGAAAACTTTTGCTCAAGACTGCATGAAACCTTTGCTCAAGAGATAATAATATCAGAAATTATGCAAGGAAATTGTATTTAATACTTCAAGAAACATATGTATTGGATATTTGTTAGAATTGTCTCATTGAGGCAATTCCTGCAGATATCCAAAACATAATGTTCTTTGAGGAAATAAGAACAAAACAAGCCCTTTTTTACATATCATTCTGCTGCTTTTAATGGTTCTTCACAACAGCAAATTCATTTTAATGGCAATATCTTCGGGAACTAATGCTGTCATTGTAACAACGGTCCACTGTATTTGAGAAAGATGGCTATGAGGATCCCAGGAAGTGTATTGCTTGCTAAGTCTTTTTTTCTAGATCTGAGGCCCTGTCTTTTTTTTTTTTTACCCCCAACATAAGAAGTATATAGTTTTCCCCTTTCCCTTCATCCGTTTGTTTGTTTGTATGTACGGTCATTCATCTTTCTGTCACGTTTGTTGAACTAGGGTCAAAATTTTTGCATCAAAGTTTATAAGACCTTACATTATAGACACTTTGATGGATTTCATTTATATGTGCCATGATGAGGTCTAAAGTTTTACTCAGTGCCATCCCCTCCCCAGGGCCTGACCTTGAGGTCAAGGTCATGGACAGAAGAATTTCTATATAAAAGTCAAAAATTTTGCGCTTAAGTTTATATTGTTATATTATCAAGATCCTTTAGTGAATTTCATGTATATTTGGCATAATGGTAGATATAGGTCTAGAGTTTTACTCAGCATGATCCCCACCCCAGGGTGTGACCTTGAGGTCAAGGTCACAGACTTAGATTTTTCATACAGATGTCAATGTTTTTGCTTATATTATAAAGACTGATTGATTTCACTAGTATTTGTTATGGTGATAATTATAAGTCTAAAGTTCTATGTAGCATGATCCCTGCACCTGTGCCTTACCTTTGAGGTCAAGTCATGGGCTTCACATAATGTGTGACTAAATTCTTTCAATGTCGTACTAATATAGCATATAACTGCCATCTCCAGAGTCAAAGCTACATTCTTTGCGCTTTTTTTTAAAAAAAAAAGGTGGTAGCACAGGTCGGGGGTATATGTGCTCCAACTGGGCACTTAGTCTATTTTTTTTTTCTTTCAAAGCGGGCTATACTGGATTTGCCATGTCCTTCCGTGACTCCGTAATTCCGTGATTCTGTGATTCCATGACTACAAAGTTTGCTTAATAATAACTTTTATGTTTATGGTCCTACTTCAATGAAACTTATACTACACTTGATCTCTGAGGTAAGAAAGGTGTAGTCCCAGAATAGTGGCCAAGGGCCCATAACTCTTGGAGTTAAGTCCCTTGGTAGGTTTCAAAATTTAAATTGCATTTTGCTTAATAACTTTAATGTTTGTGGTCCTACTTCAATGAAACTAATACCATACTTGGTCTCTGAGGTAAGAAAGGTGTATTGGCAGAAGGGTGGCCAAGGGCCCATAACTCTTGGAGTTATGTCCCTTGGTAGGTTTTCCAAATTTAAAATGCATTTTGCTTAATAACTTTTATGTTTGTGGTCCTACTTCAATGAAACTAATATCACACTTGGTCTCTGAGGTAAAGAAGATGTAGTGGCAAAATAGTGGCCAAAGGCCCATAACTCTTACAGTTATGGCCCTTCAGAGATTTTTAAATTTTGCCATTCTTGAAAATTTTCATAACAGATTTCTTAGGAACTGTGAAAGCTAGACAGCTGAAAGTTTGTATAAGCATGGACAAAGACTGGATGTATAGTGTGTACTGGAATAAAGGCCAATGATCCATAACTCTTGGAGTTATGTCCCTTAGTAGGTTTTCAAAAAATTAAAATGCATTTTGCTCAGTAACTTTTAGGTTTGTGGTCCTACTTTGATGAAACTTATATCACACATGATCTCTAAGGTAAGTGAGATACAGAGGCAGAATGGTGGCCAAGGGCTCATAACTCTTGGAGTTATGTCCCTTCATAGGTTTTCAAATTTTGCCATTCTTGAAAATTTTCATAACAGATTTCTCAGGAATTTTGAAAGCTGAAAGTTTGTATAAACATGGACAATGACTGGATGTATTGTATATACCAGAATAGGGGCCAAGGGTCTTTAACTCTTGGAACTGTCCCTTTGTAGGTTTTCAATAACATATTTGTGGTCCTACTGTAATGAAACTTATACCAAACTTGGTCTCTAAGGTAAGGAAGGTGTAATGGCAGAATGGTGGCCAAGGGCCCATAACTCTTGGAGTTATGTCCCTTCATAGGTTTTTCAAATTTTGCCATTCTTGAAAATCTTCGTAGTACGTAGATGTATAAGGAACTATGAAAGCTAGAGAGCTGAAAGCTTGTAACAACATGGACACTGACTGGCTTTATCGAGAATACTGGAAAAGGAGTTATGTCCCATAGTAGTTTTTCAAAAAATTAAAATGCATTTTGCTCAATAACTTTTATATTTGTGGCCCTACTTTGATGGAACTTGTACCTCACTTGGGGGCTTTGAAAAAGTGGTACATGCATGGACATTGGGTTGATGTATCATGTATTCAGGAATCAGGGCCAAGGGCCCGTAACTCATACATTGAAATCCCTTGATAGGTTTTAGTATGCCGTGTTACATGTCCTACAGTGGTGTTACCTGGTAAGGATGAATTCAAAATATTTCAACACTATATGTATTTCTCCTCCAATAGAGCTCACTCAGCAGCAGCTGGGCTATAGTCAGATTCTCTGACAGCTCTAGTTTTGCATTGTTTCTCACTGTACTTGCCAAGAAAACAAGATAAAGCTTGAAAAATCTTTCATCATTGTTCTTAATATGCTGCTGGATTTAAATATTTGCTCACAACAGTTAAAATGTTTAATTTACTTGAAATTTAAGGCCTAACTTAACAACTTGGGCAAATGATCTGTTTAGGAGATGAACCATACGAAATTCAAGCTCAATTTTCTAGAATCATGCAAGAATAATACATTGTATTTTGAAATGTTGTCTGCTGATAATTTTGTCCAACAGGTTAAAGGTTAAGCTTTGCATAGAAGTCACACCTCCAGGTAGGGCACTTTTTTGTCAGTCGAAAAATACTGATATTTTTTTTTTTTTTATCCTCGAAAACATATGTTGTCTGTGCTCATTAGAAGCACCTCAATGAGGTGCTTCTAATGAGTACCACAACATATTTTTTCATGGAGAAATAAGAAAATTATGTGGGTACCCCTCTTATCTGTAGCTATGAGTAGGGATAGTGCCAAATAGAAAATTGGGTCTTGCAGCAAATGCCAACATTTAAGTCCCAGATTGGCCTTATACATCTGTGCACCTATTCAGAGCTTCACAACAGATATAGATTGCAGTATTAAATCTAAGCTACAATAATTCTATATTTATCCATAAAAATTATCTTGTGGTATCTTGGTACTCAATGTGTATATATAGCCACAAGATCATTTTTATGGAGAAATTAGAAATTATTGTAGCTAAGCTTTCATTTCCCCAGCTTCCCGTACCATGTAAGTGCTCCTCACCCCTACCCCTCTTCCACCATACACATCTCAACCCGGGCCCCGTAGCACAGTCAGTAGTTAGTATGTCTCAGGCTGCAGATCCAGGGGTGACAGGTTGGAATCCCAGCTTGGTCACATAACTCATAAAAGATTGACCATTTTTATGGTCACTCTCACTCTTGGGCTGAAAAATTCTAACTCAAACAAAAAAACCCAATACAAACACCACTCTACCCAAATACAGCCTTTCATGATCCTATTATAAGAGAATTCAAACGTTTTTTATCCTCAGAGAAAAAAGCATGTCCGAAGTGCATCTTATCTGAGATTTTGCCAACAACCACATTAAACAATTTAGCCACTTAAGTCACCCCTTACAACCTACGTCATAACGATAATGAAGGCACAAGGTTTCATCAGTAACTAGTTTTTCAGAATCCTAGTGAATTATCTAGGTTTTATTTAATGAGATTCAGAATATCCCCTTTCTGCATCAGGTTTTATGTCATGTGGGCTCTCTGTCTTTAAAAAAAATTGAGGTTCTAAAATGCACTAGATATTCCGACACTTCAACAATCTTTGTTGATAAAGTTGACATTTATTTATATAGGCATCACATTTTATTCAAACAAGGATGAAATTTCTTCAAGAAAAAAAAAATAAGAAAAATATTTTGAAAATGTTGTATGCTCTTATTTAAATTCAGTAAATTAATGGTTTAAACTGTTAAAAGCTTCCTGAAAGTGCCATCAAGTGCCCTTATTTAGAACCAGGGAAATAAACCAGGCTTCTGTTCTAGCAAAAATGCCATTATTTTATAGGAATGAGTCCATCAGATCCAGATTAATATTAAGCATGCTGGGTAAAAATTTCAGCAGACGACATTTTGAATTGTTTTTCTTATTTTTTCTAGAAAATAAGATTTGGCATTTCATGCAAAGTATCTCCATAGGAGACAATTTGCACAAAGTGTCCGGTCCTATTTCCTAGGAAAATTAAGAAAATATTATCAGTTTGTTGTCTGCTAAATTTGCCCATAGCATGGCAAGCCCTTAAAAGGCTGAGTAAATTTGCTACTGATGACATTCTGAATTTTTTTTTGTTTTGTTTTTCAGAGATAATAAAGATTTGGCAGTTCATGTGAATTGTCTGCTATGAAATGTCAAGCCTTAATAAAATTTTTTTCTGAAAAATACTAAAGAATATTTCAAAGTGTTGTCTGCTGTAATTGTGGTTTAGTCTTCATGATATCTGCAACTAGTTTCAAACAACATAAAAAAGATGATCCTGCTTTATTATGATTCATCTGTGCAACTCAATGAGGATTTTCTCATTTTTCACTGACTCCTATTGTTTGAACGTTCAGAGATTCTGAGAGAGAACTGCGCTTAACTGATCAGACTTTGCAGGTGTGCAGGCAGATCTGAGTTAACAGTTGTCCTAGGTGTTGTCAAGTCCTTTTTGACTTGGAGGACTTGCCTTTACGTCATCTTCAGCACATAGGATGTTACATAAGCCATGACAGGCAGAGTGCAATCACATTGTTGCACATGTGCATTGCTCCAGATAAGTGTGTGTGTGTGTGTGGTAAATATTTTTCTTATTTCTCCACAAAAACATATGTTGTGGGTACTCATTAGAAGCACCTCACTGAGGCGCTTCTGATGAGTACCCACAACATATATTTTCATGGAGAAATAAAACAAATATCAATATTTTTGGTTTAAAAAGCACTAAGGAGGCTGCACTAATGTACTCTGGTTGCTGCACACGTAAAAGGAGGTTTCAGGTAAATATGTTTCTTATTTCTTCCCCAAAACATATATTGCGGGTACTCATTAGAAATGCCTCATTGAGGCACTTCTGATGAGTACCCACAACTTATGTTTTCATGAAGAAGTAAGAAAAATATCAATATTTTTGTTTGAGAAAAAAAGCATCTTCTCTGGAGCTATGCACATGAATGTGAGGATAAATTTACTCAGATAACAGAATATTTGTCTGCAATTTAATCCTTAACCCTTCTCTTGCTGAACAGGACATGCCCTGTGTTAGCAAACAGTGTAGATCCAGATCAGTTGGCTTCTGAAGAAGCCAACTGATCTGGATCTGCACTGTTTGTCATTAGATATGTGAATTTCTATCAAAAACACGGATCAAGTAATCTGATTGGCTGGAAATTAGAAGTGGGCGTGGCATTTTTTAAATTAACTTTTTTCAAAAAAAAATCTTTCAGGAATACCATCAGAGTGAAAAAGTGTTGGGCCTGATCTGTGTCCAGACTGTTTGCAAAGGTTATCAGCAGACAACAAAAATCGCCACTAGCATGGAAAGGGTTAAAGAGTTAAAATTAGAAAAACAAAACAGAAGTGAGATAAAAAAAATACAGAGTGTTAGAAAAATCTGTAACACTGATCAGATCATACAAATTGATCAGTTTTCTGATGACTTTTTCCAATTGTCATTTACTAATATGATAGCCAAGGAGTTTGCCCTATCGATCAGCAGCCTAAGAGATTATAGTGAGCATGTTTGCAAACCAGGACATTAGGTCCAATCTAACGATTGCCAGAGGTTGTCTGGAAGAAAAAAAAAAACTAGAAACACTATGCCCCCGCCTTGCACCTGTCCATATTAAATGCCAGAGCTGGGAAGGGGCATAACTTTGACAAAATTAATCAGTTATTTTTCAAAAGCTAATCTGATGATTTGTGTATCATCCCTAATAAGCTCACCAAGTTACAAGGTTCTTGCTCAAATAGTTTTCGATGTAGCTTGCTCACAAGGTTCTATCATGTCCAGGAAGGCTTATACAATGCATGATTTGAAAAGGGGGCATAACTATGTTACTAAAAGTCCGACTGAAAAAAGATAAAATACAGGTCCCTTTATTTTCCAACCTTATTCCATATATAATATATCAAGATCCTATCTCTAACCATTCTTGACTGAGTGTTAAGCATGACAAACAGACTGACGGATGGATGGATAAATGACCAAAACGCAGTATGCCCCTCCAACTTCTTTGAAGTGGGTGCATTAAAAGGCATTCCATTCATAAGTCCAGATAAAAGAGGGTATTCACATAACATTTTTCTTACTTCTCCACAAAAAACATAATTATGTTGTGGGTACTCATTAGAAGCGCCTCATCGAGGCACTTCTAATGATAACCACAATATATGTTTTTGTTGAGAAATGAGAAAAAATATTACTTTTTGGATGAAAAATGCAGCTTGTCAGGTGTTATGTCCGATAGTTTTTTGTGTGTGGTAGGGTAAACGTGGTCTCCAGCTGAAACTTTTGGAGGGTTGCACTGTGCAACCCTCCAAAAGATTCAGCTGGAGAGCATGTGCAACCCTCCAAATGTTTCAGCTGGAGAGCTTGTGCAACCCTCCAAAAGTTTCAGCTGGAGAGTATGTGCAGCCATCCAAACTTTCAGCCGGAGAGTATGTGCAACCTTCCAAAAGTTTCAGCTGGAGAGCATGTGCAACCTACCAAAAGTTTCAGCTGGAGAGCATGTGCAACCCTCCAAAAGTTTCAGCTGGAGAGCATGACTGCAACCCTCCAAAAGTTTCAGCTAGAGAGCATGTGCAGCCCTCCAGAAGTTTCAGCTGGAGAGCATGTGCAACCTTCCAAAAGTTTCAGCTGGAGAGCATGTGCAACCTTCCAAAAGTTCCAGCTGGAGAGCACTTGTTTACCCTACCACACACAAAACGTGGCCTTTTACCATTCGCTTGTTGGCAGGAAGGTTGTTGCCTCACCACAGTCGACAGTGCATCTGAGTCTGCAGATCCAGGGGTTGCAAGTTAGAATCTCAGTTCAACCACAAACTTTTGTCGAGATTAATCGTGAAATTATTTCTGTGGTCACTCCTCTCTAAATCTGATGATTCAAGAAGGGCAGTAGTCAGTCACTGAGGAAAGTACATGTATGTGCACAAGTTAGAAGACTAAGCCTGTTCAGGAAAATTGTGAGCAGGTTAACTAATCAGCTTGACATGACCTTAACAGTGTTGACTGGCTGTAAAACTCAACTAAAACAAACCAATGCCTCTTTGTGTATTGGATACATACAGGGAAAATCGTTAGTCAGTTGTGCAGTTTTTTCTGGCTCCTTTTTATTTGCATGTGGGAAAATGTTAGCATTTCCACATTCAACTATAATCGCTGCTCCAGACAGGAAATTTTCAGACCGTTTGTTAAAAATCATACTATTGTGTGCTCTAGATTGAGTAAAAATTGGATAGAGTGACATTTAGAGATGTACAGCTCTGTACGTGCTGTATGGAATGTAAATGAAAGTGAGACTATACAAATATATGCAGACATGCAATCTTATCACTAAGTCACAGCTCCAGACAAGGCGCTTTATCATCCGAAAAGTAATGATTTTTTTTCTATTTCATCACCAAAACATATGTGGTGTGTACTCATTAGAAGTGCCTCATTGAGGTGCTTCTAGTGAGTACCCACAACATATGATTTCATGGAGAAATAAAAAAAAATATTATGTGGCTACCCAGTCCTATCTGGAGCTATGCCTAAGTATTGAGACAGGTCTCAGTAAACACTGTAGACACAGATCAGATGCCACTTTCTGCTTCGTCTGATCTGGGTAAATATGGTTTGCTTAAGTCTCCACTGTTTCCATTATCTTTCTCTCTCCAGGCATTGTAAATATAGCTGAATATAATTCAGCTTATTTCGGTTAGGCAGCTTTTTATTATCCCATTTTAGCTGAAAACCCTGTAATGGGTAATTGGCGAACAGTGCAGACTGAGATCAGAATGCTGCCACAGCATCTGATCAGAGTCCACACTGTTTGCATTACATACAAGAATTTCTTTTAAACATATTAATAAAAACAAAACAGACACCCTGCTATTGAAAATAGACCAGTCTAAGGAGTTGTAGTGAAAGAGTCCACTTGACGAAAATAGGTTAGAGAGGTAAAACATCAGGGCCCAGTTGTTCAAAAAATTTTTAGCTTAAGGAGCTCATTAGTGATCAAAATGATAACTCTTCTAATAAGTACAATATCTAACTCATATGTATTTTTGCTGAAAAAAAATATGAGTAGCTTTTGCAAATGCAAAAGCTACTCACATTTTTTTCAGCAAAAATATTAGCTTATTATGCCATATTTAATGATAAAAGTTTTAATTATATGTTAACTAACGACATTGTTAGTTTTGAACAACTGGGCCCAAATATTATCATCATCTGGCATTCACTTTCCACATTTACCCTGAAGAACCTTTTTTTTTCCATGGCATGGTTCATTATATGGGTTGCAGCAAGTGAAAAGGATTAACCCTTGTCCTGCTGAATAAATTAACATGCCATGCCCTTTTCTAATTTCAGCCAATCAGATTACTTGATCCAGATTGTTGATGTAAATTCACATACATAATGGCAAACAGTGCAGATCCAGATCAGTTGGCTTCTTCAGAAGCCAACTGATCTGGATCTGCACTGTTTGCAAAGGCAGGATATATCTGGGTTCAGTAGGACTAGGGTTAAGGTGTCTTCGAACATGCGCAAAAAGCACAGATTTAGAGCTATATTATACATGCGCAAAGTCTCATTTGGATTCATGCTATAGTGTCAAATGATTCTGTTAATAGACAGCAAAGACCCTGATCCGACTGCACAGATAGTGCAGGCTGATTTGGGCCTTCGCTGTCTGTATATGCCCAAAGACACTTTTTGCATGGCGTGGCCCATATTGTTGGCTTGGGATTTTAGAACTAATGAATGGAGAGCAAATAGTCAAGTGAATTCAATAATCATTCGAAAAATGCTCAGAGGGGGATTTGATCTGGAGATGGGTTGAATAATCAGGACATTGAAGATACTAACACAGAGTAAATAAGACTTGACAGTTCATGTTAATTAATTCACATGAAATGCCAAGCCTTATTTTCGCTGAGAAAAGTGAATGAAAAAAAACAAAAAAAAAAAACATTTCAAAGCTATGTCTTTTGTAGTTAAAGGGTTAATAGAGGAAGCTCTAGACATTATAATGTTGGGTTATTTCTTACATTTACATCAGACTCCTTGCTTGTATGTCACAGTTTTGATTTTTTGTGCTAATATTAGCTATTAATAATGATGTATATAAATACCTCATTTCCTTATCTAACAGTAAATCAATATCTGGGACAGACCACTGCAAAAAAACTGTCATCAACGGGAATGGATGCACTTGGTAGATTTTCTACCATTTTTACACGGGGGACAACTTTTGTGACTTCCTGTTTGGTTTTCTGCGCCCAAAACCCTTCTGCAGTGTCAGTATAATGTGACTGGTACCGGTGGTAGTAATTCATAGGTCTAGAGTAAGAGATCAAGCGCTATATGTGTATCATCACAGGCAAGATTCAAGCAAACCGTCTTGAAGAATGTAACTCAGTATGATGTTGGTGTGCAAACCTAAAGGCCAAAAAAAAAAAAAAAGTATTAGATTCTCAGACCCCACCACATCTGTCCAAACAGTCACGCATATATGATTTTTTTCAGTGGTAAGTGTTTTCTGACCCACGAAAATACATGACACTGGATTCTACTCACTTATCTGAGAACCATTTCACCAAGTTGAAATCTAGACCACAAACATATGGCATTCTTACTTACTTGCAAAGATAATCGATAATATACGATCTGTTTATGTTGTTTGAGACTTTAAACTTGCATTTTAGATACTTCCGGAAAAAAAAAAAATTGCCATTTTGTTAAGCCAAACAAACCCAAATGTCAGA
This sequence comes from Anodontia alba, assembly GCA_964016985.1. NCBI lineage: Eukaryota > Metazoa > Mollusca > Bivalvia > Lucinida > Lucinidae > Anodontia > Anodontia alba. The sequence goes on from OZ024821.1 coordinate 26,067,882, forward strand.
GAATGTACCCAACCGGAAAATAAAAGTAAAAATAAAAAGCCACCAGCACGCATCTATTTTTTTTAAAAAAGTGTCTGAGAATCTAATAACTTTTTTTTTTTTTGGCCATACTGGTATAAAGTGAGGTGAGCCACTACATATGATGTGTACCCAGCAAAGAAGATTCAGATCAACCTGCCCATATTTGCACTGATTAATGTATTTACCCGAAGTATTGAGACCCATTATCTACTTACCATACTTGTCTTTAAATTTGAAATAGTCCATTCATAGTAATTACCCATTGTTGTGTCAAAAATATTGCTTTGTGTATGGCAAACAGTGTGGACCCTGATCAGGTGCCGCAGTTTGCGGCATCTGATCTGGGTCTACACTGTTTTAGTGTTCATACATGTCAGGGATATTTAATTTTTTACAAGGTCAGGAAATTGTTGGGGAAATCTGTAATGTGTGAGGGAAAAATTATTTTTTGCAAAAATGTCAAGGAAATGTCAGGGCATATTACATTTTTACCCGATGAAGATAGGATGTAGTTTTCTTGCTAAGTTCAGAAAGTTTCTGGTGCCAATATTGTCAGGAAAATTTGAATTTACGTCAGGGAAATGTCAGGAAAATGACAGGGAATTTTGGTCAGTCCTAAATGTATGAACCATGTGTCTGCAAAGGCATATCTAACCCAATACTTAGGGTTATTATGGGTAGTATTTTTTGTCTGCTTGTAGAAGTGTTTCATCCTTGGCTATCCACAGAGCACCCTGTGAAGACTGATCAGATTGTAAGGAAGGATATGCAGGTTTATCAGAATCTTCATTGGATTACACTTAAAAAACAGCAACAAAAATTTCACAGGATAAACTCAGTTCTCTCTGTGGGAATATTAACAATTTCTGTGCTATGGGCAAATTCAGCAGACGACAAACTGGTGATAATTGTTTCTTATTTTTCCTAGAAAATAGGATCTTACACTTAATGCAAATTGTCTCCTTAGGAGACAATTTGTATGAAGTGTCAAATCCTGTTTTCTAAGAAAAATAAGAAAAATGTTTCAAAATATTGTCTGCAGAAAGTTTTACCCTGCATGCAAAGTGTTAGAATGTTATAGATAGCTGTTGTTACCTGAGTTGTTGCTGATACCAAAGGCATCTGGTACAGCCCTCTAGACAAGGTGTTTTTTTTTATCCAAAGAATCGTATATATTTTTTTTATTTCTCCATTAAAACATACATTGTGGTACTCATTGGAAGCTAAGGCATTTTTATTTAGTATCCACAACATATGTTTTCATGTAGAAATAAGAAAATTATATATCTGATCTGGTGCAGCTTCTGCCTGTATTTGACCTTGTAGTAGGACATACTAGTTATGACAGCTAATTAATTATCCATGTGGTTTACAAGATAACAGGAGCTTATAGGGTTTGTAGAATCTTACCGTAAAAATAAAGGGAAGTGTCCGAAGATTTTTTTGGTATTCTTACACTTACATGCATTTTGTGTAGCCATAATAGAATCACATCAGTAAGGCATTTCTGATGACTACCATTACATATGTTTGGTTCAGAAATAAACAGTATCTTAAAATTCTTAAACTGTCACCACAGTTATCCGTGGTCTGAAGCCATTGCTTTTATGGGTCATGCAGGATGGAAACAGTATATATGCATAGCTCCGGATAAGGCCTTTTTTCAATAAAAAAAATATTGATATTTTTCTTATTTCCCCACAAAAACCTTTATTATGGGTATCCGCAGTACAATATAGGTTTTCATGGAGAAATAAGAAAAAAATATTAAAAGGATACCCCCTCCAACCAGAAGCTCTGTAAATGTGAAATTACAAATGGGCTTTTTATACCCCGCCACACGATAGTGGCGGGGTTACAAAATTATGGTTTTACATTGGTCATCCATGTGTCCATCTGTCTGTCAGTTTGTTGTATGTATGTCCATTCTTTTTTTCATTTCCTGACGTTTACTTGAGTGAATGTCAACTGATTTTCACCAAACTTGGTGTGTGCATTGCTATAGTAGAGATCTGGAGTGGGATTGCTAATGGACAATTTTCATCAATTTTTGACAGAGTTATCTGCCCATGACACGTCTGTCATCATTTTTCATTTCCAGATGAAAATTTGAGTAAATGTCGATAGATTTTCACCAAACTTGGTATGTGCATTGATATTGTAGAGCTCTGGTTTGGGATTGCTATATAAGGGGCAAATTTGGAAATTTTTTGACAGAAATATCAACCAATGTCAGGACAGTAACTGGAGTAAATCTTAACAGATTTTCACCAAATTTGAAATGTGCATTGATATTATGGAGATCTGCTTTGGGATTGCATTTGGGTACATTAAGTCGATGTTTGACAGAGTTATCTCTCCATGATATGACAAGGGAGGTCACTTTATTCTTACTGAATCATGGATTTTTGTATTTCACAATGCATTTCAAATCACTGCAAAGCCCGTGATCACACAACTGCTGGCTGACTTGCTAGGCTCTTGCCATTAATCTTAACCCTTGTCATGCTGAATAAATTAAGATGCCACGCCCACTTCTAATTTCCAGCCAATCAGATTACTTGATCCTGGTTTTTGATAGAAATTCACATATTTAATGACAAACAGTGCAGATCCAGATCAGTTGGCTTCTTCAGAAGCCAACTGATCTGGATCTACACTGTTTGCTAAAACAGGGCATGTCGTGCTCAGCAAGAGAAGGGTTAATAATTTTTGCTGTTTGGCCCTGAGGACTTGTTAAAGAGGAGTAATTGATGATAATGCTGGGATAATTTTCTCGAGTTCTCCATAAAAAACATACATTATGGGTACCCTTTAGAATTGCCTCGATATGGACCCACAACGTATGTTTTGCATGGAGAAATAAAAAAAAATATCCTAAAATTATCATCAGATAAATTACTTCTTATTTGACAAGTTATCTGATGGCCCCTTTTTACATGAGGATGCCTTGATGAAGTGGCTATCAGTGAACTATTAATTAATAACAAGGTTTGTCATAAAATCATAGGGCAAGGACAATTACTATATTTCCATAGCTCCAGATAAAGGGCCTACCATATTTACCATAAGTATTCATACACCTTGAATCCTTAACGCTAAGCACACTGGGTAAAATTTTCAGCAGAAGACATATTGAAATATTTTTCTAATTTTCCCCAGAAAACAGGATTTGACATTGTATGCAAATTGTCTCCTTTGGCTTGACATGTCTTGTAAATTGTCTACTAGGAAGATGATTCACATGAAAAGTCTATGGTCTTTTCTGTGAAAAATAACAAAATCAATTCTTGAATGCCATCTGCTACAATTTTGCTTATTTGCTTTTAGAGTTAACTCTTGTTTTCCATAGCAACAGATAAGGCACTTTTTTCATCCGAAAAATGCTGATATCTTTCTTATTTCTCCACAAAAACATATGTTGTGGGTACTCATTAGAAGCACCTTGCTGAGTTGCTTCTAATGAGTACCCAAAACATATGCTTTTGTGGAGAAATAAAAAAAAATTAATGTGGATACCCCCTCTTATCTGTAGCTATGGAACTTTTCTCTGCTCTAAATACTTGGACACCTTAACCCTTGTCCTGCTGAACCCGGATATATCCTACCTTTGAAAACAGTGTAGATCCAGATCAGTTGGCTTATGAAGAAGCAAACTGGTCTGGATCTGCATTGTTTTCCATTAAGTATGTGAATTTATAGCAACAATCTGGATCTAAAAATCTGATGGGCTGACAATGAGAAGTGGGCGTGGCATCTTATTCAGCAGGACAAGGGTTAACACCATACTATGGGCAGATTCAGCAGATGACAAAGTGATGATATTTTTCTTATTTTTCCAAGAAAATAGGATCTGACACATCATGCAAATTGTCTCCTTAGAAGACAATTTGCATGAAGTGTCAAATCCTGTTTTCTGGGAAAAGTAAGAAAAATATTTTAGGAAAAATAAGAAACATATTTCAAAATTTTGTCTGCTGAAATTTTCACCTAGCATGCAGTGTAAACTCCTAACCATACTTGCCTTAAAGTTTGAACAGTGCTATTTTATTATCTCTTAGTATGTCACAAAAAAACTGCAGATGAGTGTATACCCTGATCAAACATGGCATCTGATCTGGGTCTACACCATTTGCTGTGACATGCCTGTCAATGTCCGAATACTTGGTAGGCCTTTTCCTTCCTGCAGATAAATAAGTCTTGGAGAGAATAGTCAAATGAAATGTCAAAGTTGCAGAAAATGTGTGTTGACCTTTGCCATGCTGAATAAATTACCCTTGTCCTGCTAAACGATGATATACCTCACCTTTGCAAACAGTGTAGATCCAGATCAGTTAGCTTCTGAGGAAGCTGGCTGATCTGGCTCTGCACTGTTTGTCATTCAGTATGTGAATTTATATCAATAATCCCAGTTAAGTAATCTGGCTGTCAGTTGGAAATGGGCTTTGCATCTTAGTTTATTCAGCATGACAAGGGTTAAGATATCACTCCGCTTCTAATTGTCAGCCAGTAGGATTGCTTGATCCAGGTTGTTGATACAAATTCACAAACTGAATGACAAATAGTGCAGAACCAGATCAGTCGGGTTTTTTTATCTGGATCTACACTGTTCACAAAGGCGGGGCAGATCTGGGCCCAGCAGGACCAAGGTTAAGTCCCAAACTCTGTTTTGAGGTATATAAGAAAACAAGTACATGTAATTTAAAAATCTTGTCTGCAAATATTGGAATTCAATGCCTGAAGAAATAGTATTTTGAGAATGAATTCTAATTGAACTTGGCCATATTGAACATTATAGATTTTCTTTTCCAGATACCCTTGTATACTCTAGTCTTCTTTGTGCAGATATACTGCAAAACCACAATCTATAGTCCATCAATCAGTCTGAGTGACCAGAACTTGACATGTTGCTTACCAATAGACATATGCTTTTCCAACAGTTCTGATTAATCCTCAGTGGACTCTTCCGAAAGTCCATTTTCAATTTAACCCTTGTCATTCTGAATAAATTAAGATGCCACACCCACTTCTAATTTTCAGCCAATCAGATTACTTGATCCAGGTTGTTGATATAAATTCACATACTTAGTGACAAACAGTGCAGATCCAGATCAGTTGGCTTCTTCAGAAGCCAACTGATCTGGATCTACACTGTTTGCAAAGGCAGGGTATATCCGGGTTCAGCTGGACAAGGGTTAAGCGAAGTCTGGTTTGGTTTATTATTATCCCCATGTTTTAGCAATGGGGATATTGTGAACTCCTCAGGCAGTCCATCCATCTGTCCTAGCCCACAAATGTATATTGGGTAAGTATATAGTGGTACTTTCCATAGAGTTTGCTTTATTCTTTCCAAAATACCTAATAAAAATGAGGGTTTTCTGCTGTTGGGTAGGTTTACATTTTTTTGCTATGGAAATTAAACATTGAGTACCCTGTGGGGGCATCCGTCCGTCTGTCACGCTATCTCCTCCTAAACCACTGGATGGAATTTACCCAAACTTGCTGTATGACTTTCCCTCATGGTAAGGGTGTGTGAGAGCAACATTATTTTTCCATCCCTCCATCCGTCCATCATGCTAATAAGCAACATAAGCACGGGATCAGGGTCTACATTGTTTGCCTGTGTCCAATTTTTGGGACTCTAGGCAGTAAATGAGTTTATGCTCTCTCTAATCATGGTTTCTGCATTTTTTTATTTTTTATTTATTTATTATTATTTTTTTTTTTTTTTAATTTTTTCTGTCACTGAATTCTTGCCTTACTTCTCTCTATAATACCAGTTCAACTAAGGGAGAAAAAAAACTAATCAGAATATTACAAGGTATTCCTTGAAAGGCAAACATGGCTCCAGCTTAATCAGTTTATGCAGAAAGGACTCTTCTACCAAAGCCATTTGAACTGGTCCATTTCCAATTTAAGGGATGTCTGTTTTTTTGTTGTTGTTTTTTTTTTGTTGTTTTTTTTTATTACTTAATTATAGAAATTCCTGTACTAAATACAAACAGTGTAGAACCTGATCAGTTGCCACATTCTGCAGTGTCTAATATGGGTCTACACTGTTTGCAAAGGTCCCATTTATGGGATGCTAGGCTTAAATGGGTTAAGGATCTGGACCCATTGAATTAAAGGGAAACACTCACAAAATATAAAGTATGTCTGTGTTAAAGATATTTACAAACTAAACATTTTGGTGCAAGTTTTATCCAATTCCATCAAGAAATAAGGAAGCTATTGGAGTTTTTAGTCGGTGAATTCACGAAGTGAATTCGGAGACTCTAGTTATCGTACGATGGCACTCTTAATCTTACCGTCTATTGAATAGTTTTCAACACTATTATAGCTATCGTTCTAGTGCTTCCGCCTTATTACTCAAATCATTATTTTACAGTATGGAAATATTTTGATACAATTTTGATTATAAGGTTAGTCGATGTTTAGGATAATTTATTTTTGTGGTAATCAAATGCAGTATAATTGAAATATAAAAATTACTAAGAAAGCGGTCGGGTACTACATTGTGTGCCGATCAGCGAATAAAAACCGTTCTAACGCGGATGAATACACAGAGGTCAAACCAAAAACTGTGTCAGTACAAAATGTACCTGCGGAAACTTGGTCCAATCATTTATAGTCAGGATCATAGTGCGCTGTCAAAATTAGCTTTTCTGGTGGACAGTATCCAAAAAAAAAAAATATGTCCAGGAAAAAAAAAAAAAAAAACATTCAAGAGCGATGACACTGTTCTGTGTTTGTGAGTTTTATAACCGAAACAGCCGCCAGCTGTTAACACCTTTTATTTTGTTGACAAATTTACTATCGTAAAGATTGACGACTGTGTAGTAAACCAGAGACACGTGTTCAATTCCGCCGCTGGCATTGGCTGATGACAACACGTCATCCTGTAAACAAAAGTGTATCGGATTCTCCTGTTTTATTTATAGAACAGCAGCTCTGTCAGTGTTTTATTGTTTATTTCTGATTAACGTACATGGGCCAGCATTTTTATAGGTGCCTGGTGTAGCAAGCAATTTTAAACCCTGATCAGGTTCTGAATTTTGCAGCGTCTGATCTGGGATCATCTGGATCTTTAGTAACTAACTTATGTCCGTTTAGAGGACATTGGGCGTGAAAGGTTACTATAACCAATCTAGAGCCTAATATGCTTTTTAAGACATTTTGCCCTTAAAGTGCCTATCACCACTGCAGCAGACGACATTTATATTATTTTAGCAGACGATTTATCTCTTTTCTTTGACATGTGTGTGTGTGTGTGTGTGCACCCGCGTGTGCGTGCGTGCGTGTGTGTGTGTGAAATGTCATCTTCTAAAAAACTCGCTTGGCGCAAGTGGTATTCATTGCAGTCATAATGTTTACACTGGTGACTATATATAGAAATACCGTCTAAGCTTAAAGCACCAATTATCACAACTGCAGCGGATGACCGTTTGATTTATGTTTCAAAGAAAGAACAGTCTTGATATTTCTGCTGCAGAGAATTCACATGAAACACCAATACTTGTTTTCTTTGAAAATAATTGGAAAAAAATGTCGTCTGCTACAAATTTTGCTTGGCGCTTTAAGGGTTAAAATAACAAATTGCATGCTACGGTTTTCAATGTAGCTGCTCAATGGATCAAATTGGGGAAGCCCGTCTATTTATACAACAAAAGTAAACGCTTGAATTAGCAAGCGCTCAATGTGATCTAGATTACCAGGGGGTATTTGTTCTAGCAAAATTGGTTTTCTACAGTCCTCGTTCTACGAGGTCATGTGGAGCAGTCAAGATTTTGTCCAGATCTCGTGTCGTCAAATTATTGGTCTAATTGCTCTAGATTAGAGAATACCGATCCAATTGCGCAGTTTAATGCTCGTAGTTCAGGATATCTAATAAAAAGGTTAATGTAACCATGTCAGACTGTGTGTCAGTGACAAGTATTAGCTTTTACAAAAAGCATGGTCTGTGCTTACATACAATTATTATGCCCCCAACTTCAAAAGAAGTTGGAGGGGAATATTGCTTCTGGGTTGTTCGTCCGTCCGTCCGTCATGTTTTTTGATGCATTGCATAACTTTAGAACCGTGAATGCTACTGTTTTGAAATTCCTCATGAAAAAAAAGCTGATACGTATTTTTTTCTTGACAGGATTACGCCCCTTTTCTGAGTTATGGCCCTTTGAAAAAATACGGATGCAATCTTGTCAGCAAAATATCTCAAAAACTATTGAAGCTAGAGCCTTGAAACTTGATGAATATACTGGTAGTGATGAGTAGACAACCTGATTAACTTTGAAAGAAAATTTTGAAAAATACTTTTTGAGTTATAGCCCTTTGTAATTTTGGGCATTTATACCTTGTCAGAAAAATATCTCAAAAACTGTTTGAGCTAGAGCCTTGAAACTTAGTAAATTGATTTGTAGTGATGAGTAGATGACCTGATTAACTTTTGAAGAAATTCTGAATAATACTACATGAGTAATGGCCCATTGAATTTTGGGCATTTTTACCTTGTCAGCAAACTATCTCAAAAACCGTTGGAGCTAGAAGCTTGAAACTTGATGAATAGACTGGTAGCGATGAGTAGACAACCTGATTAACTTTGGAAGAAATTTTGAAAGAAATACTTCTTGAGTTATGGCCCTTTGTAATTTTGGGCATTTTTACCTTGTCAGCAAAATATCTTAAAAAAATGTTAAAGCTAGAGCCATGAAACTTAATAAATGTATTTGTAGTGATGAGTAGATGACCTGATTAACTTTTGAAGAAATTCTGAAAAATACTTCATGAGTTATGGCCCTTTGTAATTTTGGGCATTTTACCTTGTTAGCAAAAAGTCTCAAAAACTGTTGGTTAGAGCCTTGAAGCTTGATGAATTGACTGGTAGTGATGAGTAGACAACCTGATTAACTTTGGAAGAAATTTTGAAATATACTTCTTGAGTTATGCCCCTTTGTAATTTTGGACATTTTTACCTTGTCAACAAAATATCTCAAAAACTGTTTGAGCTAGAGCCTTGGAACTTAGAAAATGGATTTGTAGTGATGAGTAGATAACCTAATTAATTATTGAAGAAATTTTAAAAATATGTCATGATTTATGGCCCTTTGTAATTTTCGGCAATTTTACTTTGTCAGCAAAATATCTCAAAAAGCGTTGGAGCTAAAGCCTTGAAACTTGATGAATAAACTGGTAGTGATGAGTAGACAACCTGATTAACTTCTGAAGAAATTTTGAAAAAATACTTCTTGAGTAATGGCCCTTTGTAATTTTGGGCATTTTTACCTTGTCAGCAAAATATCTAAAAACTATTAGAGCTAGAGCTTTGAAAGTTAATAAAATGATTTATAGTGACGAGTAGATGACCTGATTAACTTTTGAAGAAATTCTGAAAAATACTTCATGAGTTATGGCCCTTTGTAATTTTGGGAATTTTTACCTTGTTAGCAAACTATCTCAAAAACCGTTGGATCTAGAGCCTTGAAACTTGATGACTAGTAGTGATGAGTAGACAACCTGATTAACTTTTGAATAAATTTTGAAAAATACTTACTGAGTTATGGCCCTATTCGTAATGCCAGTTTGCGTTAGAATTGTTTAATTCACCGACTTTGAGGGCTTTCAGCCCTTTGATTAGATTTTGTAATTGTTAACATGAGTGCCACCATTTTGAATATTTAGTGAGGGACTGAAAAATTTTAAAATGACAATAAAACTTTCTGTTAGACAGAAAACAATGCAGTTTTAGGGAAAATAAATTCCTATTATACCAATGAAGACATATGCAGAAAGACAGCATTTGATGTTTTTGCATATGTCAGTTATTCAGTTTATGCATATTTAATTAGGAGTAAATGATGTCACAAACTCACAACAATGGTGGTGCCCATAACAGCTGTATTTGAAATCTTCAAATACCCATAATTTTCTGAATTTTCAACCAATTTTGATAAAATTTGCATGAATTTTCTCAGCTAATGTAGGTCTTTAACTTTAAACAGATTATTAAATTTGTGAATGTTTTCCTTTAACGCCATACTCCTATTAGATATTGTCAGATAGATATTTTTAATACACTGACTGAACGCTTAAAATATCAAGTTGATTAGAAGGAGGCTTGCTTGACTTGTTTTTTGGCATTGACAGACTGATGAAACTTAGAAATTGCTTGTAATTATTCTGTGAAGATGCTGCCAAGCTGAAAATTAAAAGTTCAAAGCTGGTTAACTGAAATTGCTAGCAATTGTTCATCATTAACCAATGAAAGCTGTTCGGTTGAATTAAGGAATGATATTTGTGTTGTTTCCTTACAGCTAACATTAGCAACATATCGCACCTGATTTATGACCACTTGGTGTCATAGCTTCAGATAAGGCACTTTTTTTAAAACCAAAAAGTACACAAAATTTTCTTATCTTGTCCACAAAAACCATATGTTGTGGTACTCATTAGAAGTGCCTTGGTAAGGTACCTCTAATGAGTACTCACAACGTATGTTTTTGTGGAGAAATAAGAAAAAGTATTACTTGATGCCCCATCTTATTATCATCTTGAACCCTCATATTGACTTATTAACCAGCATAGTGACTTATCACTGAATGTTTTCAGTTTGTGACACTGTCCCAGATTTGGCTTTTCCTCTTTATCAGATAGTCTTGTTGAACCACTACCTCAAAATATGTGTCTTTGTGGCATATGTGCTACAACCTGAGAAAATATACCATACAATAATTATTTGATGCACAATGCAAGAAAAGGGCCCTTATGCAATTTGCTGATAACATAGCGCCAGATCAGCGTGCACATCTGTGCAGTTTAATTCGGGCAGTTTCTGTTCGTAGACAACTACTACAGTATCCACTGATTCTGTAAGCGGACAATGGAGGCCCTGATCAGCCTGCGCTTATGCGCAGGCTGATCAGGGCCTGCATTGTCCGCAAATTACATGCGAGCCCTTTTCATTTGTTTAGCATCATTTGGCATGCACCTTAACTCCTTGCCACTTTGTCCTTGTGATTTGATCAAGTCAATTTTATTACTTGTTGTTGTGTCTGAAAACTGCTGAATAAGTGGCAACCACTGTAGACCCTGATCAGTTGCCACATTCTGTGACCTCTGATCTTAGTCAACACTGTGTTTGCTCAGGCCTCTCAGTCCATATTTAAATCCAGTACCTTATGACATGTGCACCATGTGCATCCATGTAATCTGTTCATAGTTCACACTGGGGGTGGTGGTCGGGTGTGGCAAAGGTGTCATGTATCTTACGTCACTTGGGGCGTCCAACTGATATTGGCTTACAGTTGGGCAAGGCCTACTATCCTTGTAGCAGGTATTGGTAGAGGGGGAATGTTTTTAATTCTTCTGTTTCTTCACTTTCATTCCTGTTCCTCTTTACTCCCTGTCCCTCTCTTTATCTCCTCTTCTATCTCTTCTATCTCTTTACTCCCTTTCTCTGGGAGACAACACAAAATGACCCACAAGGTTGACGTGTCATTAAACCACAACACAATCAAAAAATCATAGTCCACACTGTCTGCCTGAAGAAGCCATAATCCACAGTCTGGAGTGTTCAATGAAGATCTGCACAAATGCAGAATGTGTTATCAGATCAAGGTCTACACTGTTTGTTGCTCATTGAGCAAATTTTACACACATGAAAAGTAGTATTGAATTCGACGCTCAAATTTTAGGACAAGTATGGTAGGAAGTTAACCCTTGCCATACTGAATAAATTAAGATGCCATGCCCACTTCTAATTTTCAGCCAATCAGAGTACTTGATCCAGGTTGTTGATACAAATTCACATACTGAATAGCAAACAGTGCAGATCCAGATCAGTTGGCTTCTTCTTAGAAGCCAACTGATCTGGATCTACACTGTTTGCAAAGGCAGGGTATATCTGGGTTCAGCAGGACAAGGGTTAAGATTCAATGGCCACTCCTAATTTTCAGCCGATCAGAGTACTTGATGCAGGTTGTTGATACAAATTCACATACTGAATGGCAAACAGTGCAGATCCAGATCAGTTGGCTTCTGAAGAAGCCAACTGATCTGAATCTACAGTTTGCAAAGGCAGGGCATATCCGGGTGACAGCAGGAGTAGGGTTAAAATGTTCAAATATTTAGTGTAAATATGGTAGCAATGAGAGTCTACAAACAGATTGTGAAATCTCTGATTGATGTGCAGGCTGATCTGGGCCAGTATTGTCCATATATGATAGGCCCAGGTGGTCTGTTCTCATTATTTGAGTACCAATATCAGGCCATTTGGAAGTATGCCTAACCATTTGACCCCTGAATTTAAATATCAGCCGGCAAACATCTAAAAATCTTTTGTTTTCTTAGAAAATAAGACCAAACATTTCTTTCATACATTTTTTCTGAGATTGTTTGATTGAAACGTCAACCCCCATTTTCTGGGGAAAAAAGCTGAAGTCAGAAAATATCAGTGATGTGCAGACCAGCTGATTTATCCTGCAGAATTTGAAGGCTAAATCTTGGCCTAAAAAGTGTACAAGTTTATGCACAAACAAAGCATTGATTGTGATCCAGTAATCTGATTGCACAGTGCTGTCTGTGCAGCTCCAGATAATAATTTTGACGTTTCTCTATCATAGCTCTTGATAAGGCACGTTTTTCAACCAAAAAGTAATTTACATTTTTAGCTCACCTGAGCCAAAGGCTCAGGATGCTATTATGATTACTTGCCATCTGTCTGTCTATCCATCCATCCATCCATTCATCTGTTCACACTTTTGAACAACTTCTCCTCTGAAACCCCTGGGCCAAATTTCTTCAAACTTCATGTGGAGCCTTCTATTAAATGGGGATTAAAAATTTGTACAAATGGTGATGGTTCGTTTATTAAGATGGCTGCCATGCCCATATATGGTAAAAACACTTAAAAGTCTTCTTCTCCAGAACCAAAAAAACATTGAGGCAGGGTCTTAGTATATAGCATCGGGGACCCAAATTCTACCAAGATTGTTCAAACAATGACCTTTGACCTTTTTATGCCAAGGTCAAATTTGCGTCTCTATATACATTGGTGTGGGAAAATGTCTCAAAATGTATTAAAGACCAATGGCTGATACTTACAATGTATTATTAAAGTAGTAAAATTTTTCAGTTACTATCAAAATTTTGTCTCCTGGGGATTATCTGCCCTTGCCCCTCAGCTATATACATGTATAAAATCATGTAATCTTTAAACATCTTCTCTGAAACAACTTGACCAATTTTCACCAGATTCCACATGGTGCCTTCTATCGAAAGGGTATAGTAAGATTTTGTTCAAATGGCTCTGCACCATTGAACAAGATGGCAGCCATGCCTACATATGGTAAAAAGCGCTTAAAAATCTTCTTCTCCAAAACAAAAAAGACTGAGTCTCGGTGTATAGCATTGGGGAATCAAGATCTACTAAGTTTGTTCATGAGATGATCCCAGGATGACCTTTGACCTTTTTATGGCAAGGTCAAAGTTGTGTTCCCATATATTTGTATGGGGAAAATGTTGAAAAATTGTTTTTTCAAAATGTGTTAAAGACTAATGGCTGAAACTTACAGTGTATGATCAAATGGGTATTGAAACTTTGTTTAAATGGTTCCACACCATTGAACAAGATGGCGATCATACCCATATATGGTAAAAAGCACTTAAAAGTCTTCTTCTCCAGAACCAAGAAAGCTTTGATGCTGAATCTTGGTATATAGCATCAAGGACTCAAGGTCTACCAAGTTTGTTCAAGCGATAATCTCTGGATGACCTTTGACTTTTTTACAGCAAGGTCAAATTCGCATCTCCATGCATTTGTATGGGGAAAATATTGAAAGATCATTTTCTCAAAATGTGTTAAAGACTAATGGTTGAAACTTACAATGTAGGATTAAAGTGGTGAACTTTTTTGTAACTACTATCAAATTTTTATCCCCGAGGAGTTACCTGCCCTTGCCCCTGGGCTATATACATGTATAAAATTGTGTAATCTCAAAATGTGTTCTTCTCTGAAACCACTTGACCAATTTTCACCAGATTTCACATGGGGCCTTTGAACAAGGGTTATTGATAATTTGTTCAAATGTTTCTGCACTATTGAACAAGATGGCAGCCAAAATAATGGCAGACAAAACATGTTGTGGGTATTTATTAGAAGTGCCTTGCTGAGGCACTTATAATGAGTACCCACAACATATGTTTTCATGGAGAAATAAGAAAAATATTTACCTGATACCCCCTCCTATCTCGAGCTATTGTCTGTGGACACATTCCTGGCAAGTACATCTTATAATTGCCTCCTGCAATGAATATGCCCCACAGATGCTTTTGTGAAGAAATAAGAAAAAATATCAGTACTTTTTTAATTGACCAAAAATATCTTTTGTGGAACTTTGTTTCTGGCATTTATGAGGGCTGTAATTTACCATAATTACTATAAATATTGAGACAGACAGGCCTGGGCAAACAGTGTTTAGATGCAGATGAAATGCTGCAGAGCACAACAGAGTACAGTGCATTGTGATATCAGGGTCTTAATACTGTGTGCAACTCACCCCGCAATTTTAGATGCATCAACAGGTAGAGAAAAATGGACAGATTTGATTGTACTATACATTTTCACCTTTACCACTCTCTTGGCTGTCATCAGACGACAAATAAGTGATATTCCTTTTCATTGTCCCAGAAAGCAGGATTTGACATTTCGTTATAGACAATTTGCATAAAATGTCAGAGAAAAATAAGAAAAACATTGTCTGCTGAAAATTTTACCAAGAATGCTAAGTGTTAAAGCCCTAATCAGAAAAAGCAGACCCACAGGCTGATCTGGGTCTTTTTTCAGTACATGTTCACTTGTATGACCCATTTTCATCAAATTTGGGTCGTAAGTGGGACATAAGAAATATGAGAATATGACATGATCAGTAGAAATATATCAGCTGGGCTTTAATTGATTGTCTGCCAAGTATTTTATGTAAGACTGTTTTTACCGTAAACAACCTAAGTATTCAGACACCTTTACTACTTGCCACACTTGTCCTAATTTGAGCAAGCCCTCGTTACTACCTAATGTACTGCCTGCCAGTGTGTGTTAAAATTGTCAGCTGAGCACCAAAGAGTGCAGACCCTGAACAGATCTGGGTTTACACTGTTTGCTCAGGCTGCCTGTCCAAATATATGGTAAATATGGAGTGATTTATTTGTAGGCTTGCCTATTCATGGATTGATTATTGTGTTCTTTTTTAAACTTCCTATATTGAATTAGTAGAATGTACCATATATATCCTTAGTACATTCAACCCTCTTTATACCCACACTCGATACAAAGACAATTTAGTTATAATGACAATTTGAAAGCCACAAAACCTTTGCTCAGGAGGTGACAGTTAAGGAGACATTAATGCAAGAGTATTGCATTAAAACTTCAAGCAACATATGTTTTAGATATTTGTTAGAATCACCTCAGTGAGGTGATTCTAACAAATATCCAAAACATATGTTCTATCAGGAAATAAGAATAAAAGAATGTCATTCTTACATAATATCATTGTGTCCATTTAGGAGTCTGTACAAAAACAAATTCATTTTAATGGTAACATCTTTGGGAACAAATGCTGTCGTTGTAACGAGGGTTCACTGTATTAGGACAGACAGGCCTGAACAAACAGATGAATCGAGATTAGAAGCCTTACAAAGCAGTTTCTTATTTTTCCCAGAAACTAGGCATTGACATTCCATGCAAATTGTCACCTGAGGAGACAGTTAGCATGAAATGTCAAAGCCTATTTTCTGAAAAAAAAAAAAAAAAGAAAAAAAAATATCAGTTGTTAGTCTGCTGAATTTGTCCTGAGTGTGGTAAAGGTTAAACATTTCATGGGACTGTTGGGTGGTCAGATGGACAGGCAAGGCTTTTCTACTGAGTAAACCACAAGATAATGAAAAATAAGAAAAACATTATCTTTGTACGCCCCATGTCTCTGTAGTGGAAGCTTTGAGGATTTTTTCTTAATTCTCCACAATAAAAAAATATGTTGTGGTTACTTTGCCAGACATAAAACATTTCTAGAGATATATAACAATAAAATATCAATATTTTTATCAGTTGAAAGTGATGGATTAGCAAAAACATCTGTACCATTTTAACTTAACCCTTGTCCTGCTAAATAAATTAAGATGCCACGCCCACTTCTAATTTTCAGCCAATCAGATGACTTGATCCGAGTTGTTCATACAAATTCAAATACTTAATGACAAACAGTGTGGATCCAGATCAGTTGGCTTCTTCAGAAGCCAACTGATCTGGATCTGCACTGTTTGCTAAGACAGGGCATGTCGTGTTCAGCAAGAGAAGGGTTAAGTATGGGTACAGAACTTAGCAAACAGTGCAGACCCTGATCATATGCCACAGAACACATCAGGTTCTGCACTATTTGCCACTCATTCACCAGTTTACAGACACATCAACAGGTAGTCAAAACAGACTTATTCAAATTTTAGGACAAATACAGGAAGTAGATAAGGTGTCCAGATATTTTGGGTAAATACAACATATTCATTGATATGATATTTACCCATAAAGCACCAAGTAAAATTTGTAGCAAATAACATTCTATTTATTTTTTTTTTCTTCTTTTTTCAGTGAAAATAAGCTTTGACATTTCATGGGAATCGTCTAGGACTTAAATGAAATGTCAAGGCATATTTTCTTGGGAAAAAACACACACAAAAAAAACAATATTTCAAAATGTGGTCTGCTGCAGTTGTGATTGGTGTTAAACTTTATGTGTGTTGCCAACAACATATGTTCTGATAGTGTATAAAACAGAATAATCAGTAAAAAAACAATCCATTTGTAATTTTTATCTTTATATAACTTAACCCTTAGCATGCTGGGTAATTTCAGCAGATGACATTCTGAAATATTTTTTTTCTTATTTTTCCCAGAAAATAGGCTTTGACATTTCATGCAAATTGTGTCCTCTGAGGCAATTTGCATGAAATGTAAAAGCCTATATTCTGGGAAAAATAAGAAAAGAAATCAATTTATCATCTGCTGCATATGGCCAGAGAGTGGTAAAGGTTGTATAACATAAGTCACGCCATAAGATATGGGTCTGTGGGGCATTTAAGCCACAGCTTGAGAAAATGGACTTTATGACAGTACTGCAAACAGTGAATATTAAGATCAGCAGGCACATCAGCTCCATCTGATCAGGCTTAGTTGGGGGCTCTGTGGCTAGCCAAGAATTCTGCGGCATCCTCTGCGATATTTTGTTCTGAATTAAAGAACAGTTCAACCCTTGTCCTGCTGAATAAATTAAGATGCCACGAGGCCTCGGTGGCTCAGTTGGATGCACCGTCCGACTGGAGACAAGGAGGTCACGGGTTCCATCCCCGCCGAGGTCGGCAACATTCTTTTGTGGGGATTGGTCATGAAATACTTTCTACGGTCATTCTCTCCCTTCCGCTGATTCAAGAAGGGCAGTTGTCAGTTTCTGGCGAAAGAATGTGCACAATACTGGTTAACCGCTTAGAGGACTAAGCCTGCCCAATAAACGTGTGGTTAGTTAAACTGACCACGCTCGACATGACCCCATTGGGTTGACTGGGCCGTAAAACCTCAACACAAACAGGCTTAGTTAAGGGCTCTGTGGCTAGCCAAGAATTCTGCGGCATCCCCTGCGAAATTTTGTTCTTAATTAAAGAACTGTTCTGGAACATTTAGAACATTCCAAAACTATTCATTTGCTGTGTTCCAGAACAATGTTCTTGCAGTGTTTCAGAACATGTACGGGTACTAATGATCATCCATAAATTTTCAGGAACAGTTCTTGAATGATTTTCTTAATTGTTTAAGAACTGTTAAATAATGGTTCTAGAACAGTGTGTGAATAGTTCAAGAACAGTTTTGACCTGTTCAAGAAAAAGAGTCCTTGAGTTTGAGAACAGGTCAAGAACACATTGTATGAATCTAGAATTTTAATGCTACCAGGCAAGTGAGTCACACAGAGGCAGCACCCAGGCATTCTTCAGTTCATGTACAGTTTATACACTGTTCTTGTTCTTGAGTTCATGAACTGTTCTAGAACTTTTAACAAAAACAATTTAGGAACAAATTGTTCGTAAAATTTGTCCAATTTAACATTTCTTAAACTTAGCTTGAAATGTTCATGAACATTTTAAGAACACATGAAGTATAGTTCAAGAACCCAATTCTTGAAAAATACATGAATCTTTCTTGAACTGTTCTTAAAATTTTTGCAGGGGATCTGATTGGGTTTGATGTATCTGGGTGTCAACCAATCAAATTGCTTGATCCAGGTTGTTAATACAAAGTTACATACTTGCAGTTGCTTCTTCAGAAGCCATCTGATCTGGATTTACACTTTTTGCAAAGCAGGAAATATCCAGGTTCAGCAGGACCAGGGTTAAGCGACAGCAGAACTCAGTTGTGCAAGTGGTTTGAGATGCAAGGCATTTCTTGGCAAGGAAAAGCTTTTCTCACCTTTGCTATGCATAACTGCCAAGAAATAGTAAGATTTAGTGCCATGGCATCAGGAATTACTTGTGAAAATGCTTTATTTATCCTAAATATTCTGAGAGACAAAAAATGTCTGAGCAAACAGTGCAGACCCAGATCAATCTGCTCCTGAAGGAGCAGTTTGATCAGGGTCTGCACTGTTTGCCTTTCAGCCGCCAAATCAAATTCTGTTGGAATTTGAGGAGTGTGGTAAGTTAAGGTATGAGAATATTTAAGGTATAAATGGTAAAAAAATAGAAGATGAAAGACTATGATAGCTTTGAACAAGAGAAAATAACAAGTGTTGCTATTTTTAGCTCACCTGAGCTGAAGGCTGAAGGGCACTGGAACGGGGATAGTGCCAAGATTGTCAGATTTTAACAAACCAGCTTTTGTGCATGCTGTCTGCTGAACCAATGGATTAACAATTCCATTTTTCTACCTGTGGATTTGTCCAAAAACTGCTGAATGAGAGGCAGTGTAGATCCTGATCGGATGCCACATTCTGCAGTACCGTATTAATCCGCCTATAAGACGATTTGTTTATAAGACGGGGGCTGTTTTTGGGCCCTTCCCAGGCAGGATTTTGCTTTTACTTAATTATAAGACGGGTAAAAAAATCGCCTGTCGGAGATATTCCCTGCCACTCAGAAATTCCTAAAGTACAATTAAAAAAACTTCCAACACCACTTACAAGCATGCATACCGTATTTAACAGTGTATAACACGCACCTTATTTACCCAGAAAACGTTTATAAAAATCCGATGTGTATTATTTATAGGAACACCAAAATCGGGACAGAAATCGCCAAGATAATCGGTCGCGAAAACTCATAACATTCACGATCGCCCGGTAAAAATGCGAAATAGAATGATTGCTATGAGATATTCATGATTTTTTTATACCTATCTCGCCCATACCATGGTTCTGTCAGCTCAAAACAAGCAACTCCATCTGATTTGCAGTAATTTGATATCCTTTTCATGTCCATGCTCTTTTTGTTAACGCTGTTTTATTTTGCTGATCATGTGATCTCTTCAAAGGGAAACTACTCAAACAGGCATATGCATATGAATCTGTATTGATTACCGGACTTTGACAAGTCTCACCGTAACTTGAATAAATCAGCCTGCACAACTGATTTATTGTAGTTCAAAATAGGAAATAAATTTGGTAGAACATAAATATTGGCACAAACGATCATACATTGAAAAAATAAAAAAGTATTTAATTTTTTGCAATTATTAAAATTATTGATAATAAACAAAACCAACTGGGCTTTTGAGGTAGGTAGATCGGTCATTTGCATTTTATCTTTTATTTTCTTACCATATGTTTATCTTTTTTTTTTTTTTTTAACTTTTCTTCCAACTTACCAAAAAAATTGTTTGAAATAAACAATGTTTATGATAAAGAAAAAAAAAACTACCAGCATATATCTGTGCACTTAATTGGTTAATTGGCAGTCAGAATGACAACTAGTCGACTTTAGTTGTTGTTTGCATTGCCCTGAGGCACTGAGTTGATAATTTCACGTCTCAGTTAAGAAAGTGACACAAAGTGACACAAAGAAGGTGTTAATTAATTATGAGTACACAAAAGAAATAACTACATTTTTATTGTCATAGCGTCTGCAGTGGGGAAGCAAAGAACTGCCTGCACTACATCAAGTTGCCTGAGGTCCATGGTAACAGAGCTGCACAATGAAAATTCAGTTAGCATTATCGTAAATTCGGCCTGTTTCTACTCTAAACCTTCCGAATTCGGCCATTTTCAACTCAATCCTAGTGAAATTTGACACACTTAGTATCTGGTAACTTAGTAAATAATGCACGGATAAATTCTTTGTGTTTTACATAGGAACATCTTTTTTTTATTTCAAAACTATTTAGCAAATATTCAGTGCGTGTTATACACGGGTGCGAGTAATACACAGAAAAATTCGGTACTTCACCTAAAAAATTACCTTGCTGCTATTTCTATCAAGGGACGAAGGTAAACATTATATCCTTCTAACGGTTTCGAAAATCGGCATTTTCCGTGACCACGTGGCACCACCGGACTTTGCCGAAAATACCGATATGGCCAAAGACCTCGGTTATAAGACGGGTCTGGATTTTTGGGGGCTTTTTTTTGGGAAAAATCCCCGTCTTATAGGCGGATTAATACGGTATCTGATCTAGGTCTACACTTAGGGTTATTATGGAAGCATTATATTGAGACTAAATTTTCATAACTACCATATTTAATAACTACCATATTTATTCAAATATATGCCCTGGTGGGTAGTGCAAGTCATTGTTGCTAAAATGACAGTATTGAGCCCAAATCTGGGCCAAAAATTAGATATTTTGATGGCCTTAACTCAATTTTGCAAGTGTTTCCCAATGCTTTTCTCCTGGAAAAGTAGGAGGGGATGTTTATTAGAGAGGGGGCTTATATTAGAGTAAATATGGTAATCATCCAGGAAGTATTGATAGTTCTATTTTCTGCATGAAATAGTGGTTGTGGGTACTCATTAGAAGCACCTCACTGAGGTGCTTCTAATGAGTACCCACAACCATTGTTGTTGAGGTGCTTCTAACAAATACTCACAACAATTTTTTTCATGGAGAAGTGAGAAAATATTTTACAGGAGACCCTTTAAAAGATTTTAAGTGTTTTTACCAAATATGGGCATGGTGGTATGTTTGACCTTGGTCAATAAAAGCATGGTCATAACAAACATTTGTTTTCCTGATCCATTTTAAGAGGCTCCAAAAAAAATTTGATAAAAAGTTGGCTCAGCAGCTTATTAGTCAAGTCCTTTAAAGGACAATGAAAATAATGAAAACAATGGTTGTGGGTACTCATTAGAAGCACCTCGCTGAGGTGCTTCTAATGAGTACCCACAACCATTGTTGTTGAAGTGCTTCTAACGAATACTCACAACCATTGTTTTCTTGAATAAGTGAGAAAATATTTTACAGTAGACCATTTAAAAGGCCTGCCTGCATGCACTTTATTACCGTGCAGTAGGGTGCCAACTCAGACTAAAACTAAAATTATATGTCAAAAACTGTCGGCAGGATTCCTATTTGTTTCTTATCCAATGCCTGTAAATACATTTATCATGACTATCAAAATCAAAGAACTTGCTAAGGAGGAGTATGTGGTGATAATTCTGGGATTATTATTATTATTTTTATTATTTTTTTCATATCTCCATTTAAACATAATGTTGTGAGCACTCAATAGCAGTGCCCCATCAAGGCACTTCTTAAGAGTACCCACGTTGTACAATGTTATGTTTTTATGGAAAACTGGAGAAAATTATCCCAAAATTATCACGAAACACTCCTTCTTAAAGGTCCTCTGCAGTGTCTGTTTAACGCTTGGCATGTTGGGAAAAAATTTCTGCAGGCTACATTTTGAAATATTTTTCTTATTTTTCACGGAAAGTAAGCTTAGATATTTCATGCAAACCTTGGAGACAGTTTGCATGAAATTTCAAAGCCTATTTTTCAGCGTAAAATAAGAAAACAAATATCGTCAATTTGTCATCTGCTAAATTTGCCTGAGAGTGGTAAAGATTAATGGACAAAAGAAAAAGTTCTTAAAAATTGTCGTAAAGTAAAACATAATGCATATTTTTCAGTGTTTCTGTCATTTTTCATCACATTTATAATGGGAGTTCTTCCAATTCTAATTCTGTTATTCTGGCAGTTGTGTCACTGGCAGAACTCCACAGCTCCAGTAAAAACACTTTTCAAAAAAAAAAAAAAAAGTGATATTTTTCTTATTTCTCCATTGAAAACATATGTTGTGGGTACTCATCAGAACTGCCTCACCAAGACAGTTCTGATGAGTACCCACAACCTATGTTTTCATGAAGAAATAAGCAAAAGTATTTGACTTCGTACTCCATTTGTCTGGAACTCCTAAATTCATTTTATGGGCAGCTCCACGGGGGAAACTTGTCTTTAGGCATAAGCAGACAGGGGAGGCCCAGATCAGCCTGTGCATTTGCACAGTCTGATCAAGGCCTTTGCTGTCCACTGACAGAATCATTGGATACTATGGAATGTATCAATAGAGAGCAATTGCTGAGATGATCAAGACTTGTGTCGGTGGAATGTAAATCTCTGCATTTGGCGCATGCTGGAAGACACCTTTCGGCTTGATGTGGCCCCTATAATCAAATCAATATGAAGCAAATGATTGAATGTCTTCTGCTGAAATTTTTATCCAGCATTGTAAGTGTTAACAAGCCTTCTTCATAGAAAATTGGGCATTTGAAACTTATCAACAAGATGTCTTGGAAACTATTTGAGGTAGGCAGCTTGAAACTTGGTCAACTGACAGCGGATGATTAGTAGATTACCTGATTATATTTTTTTTTTAAATCATCTTATTCTTATGCAGCTAGGGTCCTTTGCATGATATTACAATTCTTCAGTCAGTACCAGTTTCTAAACAGGACAGCTTCTGTGATAAGACATGCAGCTCATTAAATATTTATATTGGATTCTTCATTCCATTGGACTTGTAGTTCCTGAGTTATGCCCCTTTATCGACTAGTGCATTGTAAGCCTTTTGTGACATAATGAAATCTTGTGAGCAAGATACATGTATCTTGAAATCTGTTTGAGCTTAAAAGGGCCTTGAAACTTGGTGAGCATATTGGTGATATTGAGTAGATCACCTGATTAACTTTTGAAAAAAAAAATGGATTAAAGAGTTATGCCTCTTTCCAACTTTGACATTTTGTATTGACAAGCATATAGTTGGAGGTATAGTGTTTTACAAACACATTTCTAGTTAATTGGCTTAGACAGGCCAGAGCAAGCTTAGATAGAGTGGCATTTGATCAGGGTCTGCCCTGTCTGCTATTCTTTCAGCATTTTTTAGACACATTAGCAGGTGGTAAAATGGAGTTGTTCAAAGTTAAGGACAAGAATGGCAAGGAATTAACCCATTTAAGCCTAGCGTCCCATAAAAGGGACATTGTCAAATGGTGTAGACACAGATCAGATGCCCCAGAATGCGGCATCTGATCAGGGTCTACACTGTTAATGCATTAAATACAGGAATTTCTATAGAACATCTAATAATAAAAACTTACCAGACAACCCGTATATTGGAAATGGACCGGTCCAAAGACTGAAGGTAGAAGATTCCATTTGGCGTAACTAGGCTAAGTCTGTCCAAATATTAGGGCAAAGTGTTGTACATTGCCACTAAAAGCAAAGTCCACAATTAGATCTGGCACTCTATTGTATAATATAAGTCACCTTTTAGGCACAACTCTTGTAAGAATTTGTTTTGATTCCATATGTGGTTTGCAACCAAAACATGTGATATGTAACATGGTGGTAAGGGCCTACTGTACTTGCAGCAACTGGGAAAGGAGACATTTTAGTATTTCTTCTGTTTCACTGCCATTAGCTTTCCCCTCATCCTCCTCTGTTGCTCTTTTTCCTCTTTACCATAACTCCTTACCATACTTGTCCTAAAATCTGAACATGTCTAATTTATACTACAATTTGACATGTCTAAAAACTGCTAGAGGACTGGCAAACAGTGTACACCTAGATCAGATGCCACATTCTGTGGCATCTGATCTGGGTCTGCACTGTTTATGCCCCCAACTTCAAAGAAGTTGGAGGGGCATATTGCTTCTGGGTTGTTCGTCCGTCCGTCCGTCCGTCCATTCCCACGAGCTGGTACTTGCGTGGCTTACCATCAGCATTTTAGATACTTAAGTGGCAAAATGGTCATACCAGGCTAGCCACATAAGAGAGAGATATGGACAGGTAATCCATACTTAATCTGGCTAAATAAAGTTATTTTAATTTGTAGGCACATAATAATGGTTAGAAATCCATCCATTCCTAAGGACGTCCAAGTACCCTCGGGTACCATCTTTTTTTATGCGCCTGCGCAGTAATACATCTTTTGAAAGCCACTTAAAATCAGTAGCCCCTTATGAACAGTTAATCTATACCTAACGTGGCTAAATGGCTAGCCACATAAGAGAATGGTAGCTACTGACAGGTAATCCATACCTAATGTGGTTAAATGGCTACCCATACAAGAGAATAATAGCTATGGACAGGTAATCCAAAGCCACTTAAAATCAGTAGCCCCTTATGGACAGTTAATCTATACCTAACGTGGCTAAATGGCTAGCCACATAAGAGAATGGTAGCTACTGACAGGTAATCCATACCTAATGTGGTTAAATGGCTACCCACACAAGAGAATAATAGCTATGGACAGGTAATCCATACCTAATGTGGCTAAATGTAATTTGTAGACACATAATGATGGACAGTAATAGGCACTTAAAATCAGTAGCCACTTAATGATTTGTGCCACAAAGTGCATAGCCACATATATGTACCCATTCGTGGGTCCGTCCGTCCGTCCGTCCGTCCGTCCGTTCCCACGAGCGGGTACTTGCGTGGCTTACCATCAGCATTTTAGATACTTAAGTGGCAAAATGGTCATACCAGGCTAGCCACATAAGAGAGAGATATGGACAGGTAATCCATACTTAATCTGGCTAAATAAAGTTATTTTAATTTGTAGGCACATAATAATGGTCAGAAATCCATCCATTCCTAAGGACGTCCAAGTACCCTCGGGTACCATCTTTTTTTATGCGCCTGCACAGTAATACATCTTTTGAAAGCCACTTAAAATCAGTAGCCCCTTATGAACAGTTAATCTATACCTAACGTGGCTAAATGGCTAGCCACATAAGAGAATGGTAGCTACTGACAGGTAATCCATACCAGGGCTCGGGAAATTTTTAAATCTGAATCGGTCCAGCCGATGATGATGACGTCATCAATGAGCCCATTTCCAAAAATAAAATATGTGTATATCACCTGTCACGAAAACTAATGACAATTGGCAGTCATATAACTCCTTTTAAATAATACACCTCAACTCCGTTATATGACGGAAGTCCGAGTACAACGAGCATGATCAAAGCTGGCGTCATCAATAAATACAGTCAGGTATGTAAAAAGAAAGAAAAAAAAAAAGAAAAAAAAAAAAGAAAAAACGGTTTTGTTGTTATTTCCACCTCCGCAGGGTTTTCCTAAACTATAAACAACTGATTCCCGTCTTGTATAAGCGCGAAGACGGCGGGAAACAGGAGTGACGGAACGAAACGACTTTCATGGACCTAATTAGGTCTAATAAAAAAGGCCTGCGCCACGGGCAGTTTTGCAGTTTTCAGTGTTCAAGATTTAATCAGACTGCTTAAATTTTAAGCACTGACCAATCTTGCCTAGCGCAAGTGGTGCATTAGTTATTTTTACTGTGAAATCTACCTTGAATTATACTCGCATGTTACGGCAATCAACAAATTAAAAAAAAAAAGAAAAAAAAGAAGCAATCAATTATACCCAGATCAGACGCCGTTGTATGCGACATCTGATCAGGACGTACACGGTTTAGGAATTTATTTATCGAATCTGGGACCGACAAACCGTGTTGATCAAAACAAAAAAGAAGAGGAAGAAAACGGGTGCGTTCAAGCGGTGCATTCTTTTATCACTCTCAGTAAATCGACCTTTGATCTTTTGGACACGCCGACTGCACCTGGATGTTTTGCAGTCTCAGTGTATTCACACGTGTCACACAAACGGATTAATTATCAGACTACCGTTACTGATGATTCGTGTTAATCGCTTGTTTACCGTACAAAGGTCAGTGAAGTGTTGATTTTTTGACAGTGTTTGGATAATGACGTAATTAATTTGTGCTGCGGGTAGGTTGCCGTTATTCAGCTGTCTCTCCAATATACATGTCAAATGACCGTTTAGAGCCTTTTAACTACCATAATATCGCATTTAAAAGGTGCGCGGACGTTGTCAGTTTGGAAAGACTAGACCGTTTGTGATTTTTTAGACATCATTGATTTGTGAAAATTGGTTGGTTTGGGAAATGTTGGACCGATTTATTAGCGTTTTGGGGTGTTTGAAATCGGTCCAGAATTCTTAATTTCGGTCCAGACCGGCTATTTTTCCGGTTTTCCCGAGCCCTGATCCATACCTAATGTGGTTAAATGGCTACCCACACAAGAGAATAATAGCTATGGACAGGTAATCCAAAGCCACTTAAAATCAGTAGCCCCTTATGGACAGTTAATCTATACCTAACGTGGCTAAATGGCTAGCCACATAAGAGAATGGTAGCTACTGACAGGTAATCCATACCTAATGTGGTTAAATGGCTACCCACACAAGAGAATAATAGCTATGGACAGGTAATCCATACCTAATGTGGCTAAATGTAATTTGTAGACACATAATGATGGACAGTAATAGGCACTTAAAATCAGTAGCCACTTAATGATTTTTGCCACAAAGTGCATAGCCACGTATGTACCCATTCGTGGGTCCGTCCGTCCGTCCGTTCGTCACGCTTTTTGATGCATAGCATAACTTTAAAACCGTGAATGCTACTGTTTTGAAATTTCATATATGGATTCCTCATGAAAAAATAGCTGACACGTATTTTTTTTCTTGACAGGATTATGCCCCTTTTCTGAGTTATGGCCCTTTGAAAAAATATGGATGCAATCTTGTCAGCAAAATATCTCAAAAACTATTAAAGCTAGAGCCTTGAAACTTGATGAATAGACTGGTAGTGATGAGTAGACAACCTGATTAACTTTTGAAGAAATTTTGAAAAATACTTCTTGAGTTATGGCCCTTTGTAATTTTGGGCAATTTTACCTTGTCAGCAAAAAATCTCAAAAACTGTTAGAGCTAGAGCCTTGAAACTTAGTAAATGGATTTGTAGTGATGAGTAGATGACCTGATTAACTTTTGAAGAAATTCTGAAAAATACTTCATGAGTTATGGCCCTTTGTAATTTGGGGCATTTTTATCTTGTCAGCAAAATATCTCAAAAAGCGTTGGAGCTAGAGCCTTGAAACTTAATGAATAGACTGGTAGTGATGAGTAGACAACCTGAAGAAATTTTGAAAAATGCCTTTTGAGTTATGGCCCTTTGTAATTTTGGGCATTTTTACCTTGTCAGCAAAATATCTCAAAAACTGTTAGAGCTTGAGCCTTGAAACTTAGTAAATGGATTTGTAGTGATGTGTAGATGACCTGATTAACTTTTGAAGAAATTCTGAAAAACACTTCATGAGTTATGGCCCTTTGTAATTTAGGGCATTTTTAACTTGTCAGCAAAATATCTCAAAAACTATTGAAGCTAGAGCCTTTAAACTTGATGAATAGACTGGTAGTGATGAGTAGACAACCTGATAAACTTTTGAAGAAATTTTGAAATATACTTCTTGAGTTATGCCCCTTTGTAATTTTAGGCATTTTTATCTTGTCAGCAAAATATCTCAAAAACTGTTAGAGCTAGAGCCTTGAAACTTAGTAAATGGATTTGTAGTGATGAGTAGATGACCTGATTAATTTTTGAAGAAATTCTGAAAAATACTTCATGAGTTATGACCCTTTGTAATTTTAGGCAATTTTACCTTGTCAGCAAAATATCTCAAAAACTGTTGGAACTAGAGCCTTGACACTTGATGAATAGACTGGTAGTGATGAGTAGACAACCTGATTAACTTTTGAAGAAATTTTGAAATATACTTCTTGAGTTATGCCCCTTTGTTATTTTGGGCATTTTTATCTTGTCAGCAAAATATCTCAAAAACTATTAGAGCTAGAGACTTGAAACTTGGTGAATTGATTGGTAATGATGAGTAGATGACCTGATTAATTTTTTTGTAAATTCTGAAAAATATTTCATAAGTAATGGCCCTTTGTAAATTTGGGCATGTTTCCCTTGTCAGCAAAATATCTAAAAACTATTGAAGCTGGAGCCTTGAAACTTGATGAATAGATTGGTAGCGATGAGTAGATGACCTGATTATGCCCCCAGTTTCGAATGAAATTGATGGGGCATATTATTTTGCCTTCATTTGTCCATCCGACTGTTTGTCCGTTCATCAAGCTTTTTTTGTGCATGCCATATCTTAAGAACCCTGCACGCTAGGGTTTTGAAATTTTATATTTGGGTTCCCAATGAAAAAATAGCCGACCCGTATTTTGTTTCTTGTCTAGCATGTTTATTTAAAGTTATGCCCCTTTGAAAAAAATCAGAATTAAATCTTGTGAGCAACATATCTTGAAAAGTATTTAAGCTGGGTTCTTGAAATTCGATACAGTGAGTGGGAATGATGTGTACATTACCCGATTATATTTTGAGAGAATTCCATGAAAATATTGATAAAGTTACGGCCCTTTGCAGTTCTGCTCATTTTGACCTTGTCAGCAAGATTTCTCGAAAAGCACTTAAGCTAGGGTCTTGAAATATTATATCCTGATTGGGGATGATGTGGAGATTACCTGGTTTGTTTTTTAGGGAATTCCATGAAAAATTGATGTAGTTATGGCCCTTTGTAGTTCTAGGCATTTTGACTTTTTCAGCAAGATATCTCAAAAAGTATTTAAGCTAGAGCCATGATATTTGGTATACTGATTGGAATTGAGGAGGAGATCACCTGAATAAATTTTGAACCAATTAAATGAAATGTTGGAGTTATGGCCCTTCGCAATTTCGGGCCATTTAATGTCGTTGCTTTATTGTGTATAGCATAAGTTTAGAACCATGTATGCTAATGTTTTGAAATTTCATGTTTTGATTCCTCATGAAAAAATAGGTGATCCGTATTTTTTTCTTATCCCAATCATCTCCTATTTTAGAGTTATTTCCCTTTGATAAAATAACATTGAAATCATATATTTGTACTGTTGTTACCGTCATGGCTAAGCAGTGTTGGAGTCAAACAGTGTTAGAGTCAGGCAGTTGGGGGCATAGTGTTTTACAAACACCAGCTCTAGTTGTTCAGAGCTGTCTGTCCAAATATTTAGGTTAAATACGATATATAAACTGTTTGCCAAAGCAGCTGACTTTTGGCACACAATGATTTGTCAGTTCTTCCAATTGCAAAAATGTCAGTGAATGTCAGAGGTTTTTAATGATTAATTCGCATGTGCAGAACAGCACCCAAAGTTGATGCATTACAATTGTACATCCTGTTATATGTGGGTTTGTTGCTCACCTCAGCTGAAGGCTTTGTCTGTAATCTGGCATCCATTGTCTGTCATCTGTCATCCAACCCTTTAAAGGACTTCTCCTAATAAGCTGCTGAGCCAAATTTTTATCAAATTTCTTTTTGGAGCCTCTTAAAATGGGTCAGGGAAACAAACGTTTGTTTGTATGGCCATGCTTTTATTGACCAAGGTCAAACATACCACCATGCCCATATTTGGTAAAAACACTTAAAATCTTCTGTAGAACCAAGAGGGTATCATGAAGGTGAGGTCTGCCAAATTTGTTGAAAGGATGAGCCTAGGTTGACCTTTGACCTTTTTACCACAAGGGCCAATTTGCTTCCCTATACATTTGTATCTAAAGAAGAATCATTTTCTCAAAATGTATCAAAGATTAATGGCTGAAACTTACAGTGTATGATCAAAGTAGCAAAACCCTTCAGTTTCAGTCAAAAGTTTATCCCCCTGGGCCCAGTTGTTCAAAACTAACGATGTTGTTAGTTAACGATTTGTTAAAATTTACATCGAGTGATACGCAAATATGCTGAAATTTTTTGCTGAAAAAATGTGAGTAGCTTTTGCAGTGCAAAAGCTACTCACATTTTTTCAACAAAAAATATCAGAATATTGTATATTGAATCTGCTAAAACAGTTAACAAAATGACCTTTAACGAGCTCGTTAAGCTAACAACCCTTTGAACAACCGGGCCCTGGTCTTTATGGTAATAATAATAAAAAACTTACCAGACAACCCGTATATTGGAAATGGACTGATCTGAAGACTTAAGGTAGAAGATTCCAATTGGCATAAATAGGCTATGGTGTCCAAATTCTTAGGGTTAATACAGTATATATATATAAAGAAAGTAAATCAGGATATATATCATCAGTCTGTGGGAGTTTTGAATTGACAAGTTTTTGGCATTTGAGAATAGTTATCACAATTCATAGAAGATAAAGTCTATAGTTTTTCATTCACATGGGATATTTTCCTTGCCAAAACTTTAGAAAAACAAGTTCACATATGAATGCAGTTTAACCTTAATAGCATTCTGGGTAAGAATTTCAGCAGAAAAAACAACAATATATTTTTCCGAAAAACAGGATTTCAGACATTTCATGCAAATTGCATGAAAATAAAAAAACAAAATATGAAAAATATAACCAATTTGTTGTCAGATGAATTAACCCAGAGAGTGGTAAAGGTTAAGAGTTTTAGGGTTTGTCTACAAAGGAACAAGTTATGCCTTTCTGTTTGCTTTCCTGTACAGAAATAAGCCAGTTTGAGCAAATTCTTTACTTTAAGAGCAGATCCATTTCAGAAGGAAGACAAATAATTCTAGCAGTTACCCCCCTTGCAAAGAGAGACAACTTGTGACTTCCTGTTTGCTTACCTGCGCAATAAGCCAAATTAATTTGGGAGCAAAGTCTTTTCTT
The DNA here is from genome assembly GCA_964016985.1 of Anodontia alba. Lineage (NCBI taxonomy): Eukaryota > Metazoa > Mollusca > Bivalvia > Lucinida > Lucinidae > Anodontia > Anodontia alba. The sequence continues at coordinate 26,098,936 of OZ024821.1, forward strand.
GTAGATTCCTTTTCTGAAGGAATAAAATAATTCTGGCAGTTACCTCCCCTGAAAGTCTTGGATATATTCTCTTTGGTTGTATGTACATGATTCGAGTTTAATTTTTGTAAGAGCTAGTTTCTAAGGTTCTGCTGAAACTTTAAAGCAGGATACCTGAATACAGCATCATTACAGGCTGTTGTCCTGTTGACCTATGCTTCACAGTTCACTGACTTCAAGTCATTGGACTTTTACTTTGGGTTAAGTTTTATATATCATAGTGTCCAGACAAGCTGTACTGATCAGTCTTATCAATAAAATTAATTACTTAAATCTGGACGACTAATTTTTTAAGTCAGTGTGACCTATTTTTTTCAAGAGTCACATTCATATCTAGGTCCTCTGGTATGCTATATGTCATTGTGAACTACATTTTTATAAAACTGGGTCACTGATTTAGAAACTGTTCATCATAGCCTTTTGGTTCTGTTTTAATCCATTAATTTCTATATCAGCCTAGTAAAGATTCAAGATTATAATGAAATAGCTTTTCACTCTTTCCCCGCAAGTGGCGACTTCTGTCGTCTGCTGATATCCTTTGCAAATAGTTTAGACCTAGATCAGGCCCGATCTGATCTGGATCCAAACTGTTTGACAATGATGGTATTCCTGAAGGATTTTTTTTTTTTTTTTTTCAAAAAGTTCATTTTAAAAAAAATCCACAGACGACAAAAAACCAGGCAAAATTACTCAGCATGCAAAGAGTTAATAGATTTATTTTCTTGATAAAAAAAAATTCAATGAATAAATGATTTCTTAGATGCTAAAGGCATATATAGATTGTAGCAGATGGCATGTAACTTTTTGACTACCAAGCATCTATTGACATTAATAAGCAAATGAGCACACAAACTTCGTTACCATAATAATCTTAACCCTTGTCATGCTGAATAATGCCACACCCACTACTTATTGTCAGCCAATCAGATTACTTGATCCAGGTTGTAGATCCAGATCAGATGCAACAGGTTTATCTATAAAAAGTGCCTTAAATCATTATCATTAAGTAAATATGTTTGATTTTTGTTTGTTTCATTGTTTTTTATATGAATGTTTGTAGCAGTATATATTGATTTATCCAAGGCATTCTTCAGAATGTTGTGGACAAAAAGGGCGGATAGAAATAAATGAGAAAACCTGATTTTTCCCACACAAAAAATAGGACTTAATTTTGACATTTCCTTCAAAGCACTTGAATGTGGTTTTAGGCCCCATTTTCAAGCTAAATTAAGTAAAAAAAAAAAAAAAAAAAAAAAACATTATTTGCTGATATACAAATTTAGCATGCTAAAGGGTAATCTTCCTTGTAATACCTTGATGAAGTTTGCAGGAAAAGATTAGCAACATTTTTCAGTTATTTTTTTCTTCTAGAATTATTAGAAGGCTAGGCATTTCGAGTGCATGCTCTCTACCACATGCACAGCCACCCTCAGGAAGTCACAAAGCTGGCTATTGCAAGGAGGTGGCTTTTGTAAAGTGTTGCAATATACAAAATGTATTGTAAAATGGCTGTCATAGGGAGGTGGCTGTCTTGAGAAAACTTTGAAGGCAAAATGTAACCTAAAAATATTTTTATAAAGCGCTATCAAAATTGTTTTTGTCTCCCTAACGAAAAGAAGTTCACTCTAAAAGGAAAGCATTTGCTCCGGTTTGGAGCAAATTGAGGGAGCAAAATGGTTCTCTGAAGATTTTAAAGGTTTTAAAAATTTCAAATACTTGGGTAGGAATTTCCTGTGTGCAAAGTTGCATTTCTTTGTAAAATGGAGGCAAACCTTTATGGCTCCAGATAAGGCATTTTTTTTTTCAGTCAAAAAGTACTGATATTTTTCGTCTCAACTTAACACTTGTTATGCTGAATAAATTAAGATGCCATGCCCACTTCTAATTTTCAGCCAGTCAGATTACTTGATAGAGATTGTTGATATAAATTCACATACTTTAGGGCAAACAGTGCAGATCCAGATCAGTTGGCTTCTTCAGAAGCCAACTGATCTGGATCTGTACTGTTTGCAAAGACGGTATATCCCAGTTCAGCAGGACTAGGGTTAAATAGATGTTATAGGTACTCACATGGTGAGGCATGTCACTTCTAATGAGTATTCACAAGGCCACAACATATGTTTTTTAATGCACAAGAAATACCATCGAGATACCCTCTTATCTGGAGCTTTGAGGTGTTTCACAAAAGTTGTCTTTGTTTACAAAGTGGAAGCAAAATCTTTTTTTTATCTTTCCACCTTAATCTGTTTTCTGCATTTTAAACCCAAAGTCTGTTACCGTATCTACCCTAAGTATTTAAACACCTCAGTTCCTTTCCATACTTGTTCTAAAATTTGAATAAGTACAATTTACTACCCAGTGCTGTGTCTAATAATTGCTGGATGAGTGGCGATGTAACACAGCAGCGATGACAACTATGCGACATCAAACAGTGTAGATCCAGATGAGATCCCACATTCTGTGGCATTTCATCTGGGTCTACACTGTTTACTCAAGCCTTTCTGTCTGATACGGTAAATAGGGTATGCAATTGCCGTAAAACTTGATTTGTCTGCTTTCTAAGAACAGCCTGTTTGATTTCTCAACAGCCTGTTTAACATGGCTGCAGCATATTGCAGAGAAAAAAAATCACAATGAATTTTCAATCATCCAGACATCATTATGCTCGGTGGAATTCAGAATTCAGTGCAAATCTAATCAACCAATTTTGTAACATTATTCGAGCCTGCACATAAAAAAGGTATCTTCACACATAATGTATGCAGGCTGTGAAGTTTCAGATTAGGCTGGGGAATCATGCAGTTAGATCTGGCATGGGGCCGTTGCTGCAGTCAGATCGGGCATGGGACCATTGCTACAGTCAGATTGGGCATGGGACTGTTGCTGCAGTCAGATCTGGCATGGGACCATTGCTGCAGTCAGATCAGGCATGGGACAGTTGTTACAGTCAGATCGGGCATGGGACTGTTGCTGCAGTCAGATCAGGCATGGGACCGTTGCTGCAGGCAGATCAGGCATGGGACCTTTGCTGCAGTTAGATTGGGCATGAGACCGTTGCTGTAGTCAGACCGGGCATGGAACGGTTGCTGTCCACTCGCAGACTATAGATACTACAGACTGCCCTAGCTCCAGATAAGAGAGGGTATCCTAATAATATTTTTTGGGGGTTGATAGGGTAGTGGGGTGGTAGGGTGGTACTTGCAGCAGGTTGGGAAAAGGTATTTCTTCTGTTTCTGCTCTTTCATTCACCTTTTCCCCTCATCCGCTATTTTTCTCTTTCCTTTCCTCTACAGTAGCTCTTCTGTCCCTTTCTCTGGGGGACAGCAAAATTACCCACAAGGGCTGATGTTTCATTAACCCTTGTCCTGCTGAACCCAGATATACCCTGCCTTTGCAAACAGTGTAGATCCAGATCAGCTGGCTTCTGAAGAAGCCAACTGATCTTGATCTGCACTGTTTGCCATTAAGTTTGTGAATTTATATCAACAATTTAGATCGAGTAATCTGATGATTAGAAAGGGGCGTGGCATCTGAATTTATTCAGCAGGACAAGGGTTAAACAAGAACAAACATAAAAATTTTCTTCTTAACTCAGTGAGACCTTCTAAAGAGTACCCATCACATTATGTGTTTGGAAAGAAATAAGCAAAATATCAATACTTTTCTGTTGAACAAAAAAAAAAAAAAAGCCTTATTGGTGGCTGTGGTAGACTGCAACTGTGGAAGACAAAATTAACCCTTAAAGTGCCAATTACAACTGCAGCAGATGACAATTTTTTGCATTTTTATTTATTTTTCAGAGAAAACTAAGTCTTGACATTTCATGTGAATTGTCTGCTTGGCAGACAATTCACATGAAATGTCAAGACTTGTTTTCTCTGAAAAATAAAAAAAAACTAGAGCAAGTCGATGGTGAGCCATCGCATATCCCCGCACCAGCGCCAGCGCCATCGCATATCTCCGTGCACATCAAAATTCCAAATGTGTTCCTCCAGTCCTCATTCATAGGGCTGTCGCCTATGAAAGTTTTAAGATTCTGGTTTAAATGGTCTAGGAGCAACGGTGTGGCATTACAGACGGATGTACAGACGGACAGACGGTATAACAATATCTCAGCTTTTTCTTCGAAAAGCATGGGGATAAAAATTGAATGTCGTCTGCTACAAATTTTGCGTGGATCTTTAAGGGTTAAGCTCACAAAAGTTTACCAGCATGATCTGAATCTGCACACAATTTACCATCTAATGTTCAGACATAGCTCTAGGTAAGGCCTTTTTTTTTCAGTCAAAAAGTACAACATTTATGAGGGCAAGTCAATAAGTAACCAGCCTATCCCATTTCCAATTGACTGAGACACACAAGATTTTCATGCCTTGTTTCAATACATGTTTTAGGCCTGAGGGCAAAATTGCACCCTTATCGTGTCATTCACTCATAAGATATTGAATGTCAAACATGGCTAGCGATGCATAAGTAAGCTTTTTGTCAAAGGTTGAGTACCGTTTACTTATTTCTGGGTGAGATCGATCTCTCTTTTTTTTTCGATGTAATTGCCCTCTAGAATGATGCACTAAATGGACCAACGTCGCTAAGGGATTTTGGGACCCAATGGCTGTTAGCTTTTGCATACCCAAGTGATCATGTAAAGTTGTTGAAACGCTTCCATGTGAAATGTATAATGCATTCGCTATTTCTTCCACCTTAATTCGACTATCAGAGTACACCAGATCCCGCACTATCATGAGCAGGCTGATCTCAGATTTTCTTTGACACCCATTATTATTAACAAAACATTTCATACAGACCATCTCCAGAGGGGATTCAAATTGACTCTCACCAGTCTGTAATTTTGGCGGAATTAGAAAACACTCCATAAAGAACCATTCAGACTTGCTGATGACATTCTTGGCATTCTCGTATATTTAGATATATATTAAGATATATATTTATAATGTATTTTTTAAATATATATTATTTTTTTTCAGAGAAAATATGGCTTGATAGAGAGAGAGAGAGAGACACAGAGAGAGAGATAGACAGAGAGAGACAGACAGAGAGAGAGAGACAGACAGACAGACAGAGTTCAGAATAAGCCTTTGATTACTTCTTTAATTTCAAGAGGTGATAATCAGGAAGACAATGGAAAATATATACATATATATCTGTTGCTATTGTGACTGGTGCTTTCATTTCATTAAAATGCAGTCTGTTGATAAGATGTAGTTCCAGCTATACTGAGTGTTCATAAGACATCAGATCATGTAATCCCGCATTTGACTCTCACTGGACTAGCCGGCTTCGGTGGCTCAGTTGGATGCGCGTCCCACTGGAGACCAGGAGGTCGGGGGCTCTACCCCCGTCAAAGTCTGCAACATTCTTTCGTAGAGATTGATCATGAAATATTTTCTATGGTCATTCTCTCCCTTCCACTGTTTCTAGAAGGGCAGTTGTCAGTTTCTGGCAAAAGAATATGCACAATACTGGTTAACTGCTTAGAGGATTAAGCCTGCCCAGTAAACATGTGGTTAGGTAAACTGACTGCGCTCAACATGATCCCATTGGGTTGACTGGGCCGTAAAACCTCAACACAAAGACTCTCACTGGAGACAAAATTCAGCTCAAGGCTTTATGGTGCATCATTCTGCTTTGCACAGGAACTTTCATTAGCACCCTTCCTTCATCTCCATATCGAAAGCATAGCAACAGATAAGGCGCTTTTTTCATCAGAAAAATGCTGATATCTTTCTTATTTCTCAATAAAATCATATGTTGTGGGTACTCATTAGAAGCGCCTCTCTGAGGCACTTTTAATGAGTACCCACAACATATGCATTCGTCGAGAAATAAGAAAAATAGAATGTGGATAACCTCTCTTATCTGCAGCTATGCGAAAGGGGATGTAAATCACCAAATCATCATCATCATCATCGTGTCAAAAAGATTGTACACGAATTGCTACAGTATGAGTGACACACTGTGTGAGGGATTTAACTCTTTCTTTGTGATATCACATTGTGAATTGTCTTTCATAATTTTGCTATCTCGTGGACTATGATGTGTTATGGCAGTTTAATGATGCAATTTGCAAGCTATCAAAGTGCTATCAGCATGTAAAGAATACAGGTTATCCCTTGCCTTGCTGAGTGAATTAAGATGCCGCGCCTAATTCTAATTTCCAGCCAATCAGATTACTTGATCCGGGTTTTTGATAGAAATTCATATTTAATGACAAACAGTGCAGATCCAGATCAGTTCAGAAACCAACTGATCTGGATCTACACTCTTTGCTAAGACAGGGCATGTCGTGTTCAGCAAGAGAAGGGTTAAATGGTATTTGTTTTAGGACCCAAGGCTGCTTATTTATTTACGCCGGGCTGGAGTCCGCCGTGTCTATTTGAGGTTGTTTTTGTAAAATGTGTATGCATTTGAAGAACATCGGTTTTCTTCCAGTTTTATGAGGTTCTTAGTGGGGTTATATATAACTATTCACCCCCCACTTTTTTTTTATTATTCAAAGTGACACTTTTGCAGCATAGAACTGTGCTATTGGTAACATAGTGAAATAAAAAATGGGAAGTACTGTGTAGAATGAATGTAGCAATGTGGGTTTAATGCTTATTTAAAAGAGAAATGAGCAGTTTTCCCATAGGAGCCCCAATTTGACCATTTGACCTGAAATGAGCTTGTTGCTGTCAATATTCGTACAAGTTTAAATTTTTTCATTTCGTTTTTTTCGTCGTACTACGAAGAAGAAACAAAAGATTTTTTTTTGTTTACGATTGGAAATATGCTTTCTCAAATCGAACGGATTATAAGCTGGTTTAATAATACAGTTTAACTTGATATTCAAGCATGGAAAGATTTGGGCCAAAAGAAAACATTATGAGTGGAGAAAAGAACTAAACACTGCTACATAGATGATTTCGGATATAGTATGTTCGGCCTAGGCTATGGATGGCGACATGTAATTATGTAGGCGGGCTAGAAAACAGACGATCATAGTTGATTTTTTTTTACATAGCTCTGATAACATCTATAATGTTTTTATCGTTGAATATTGCGATAATTTATATAATTACAACCTTTCATAAATTATAACATTTTTCCACTATACAACGATCTATAGGGAGCTAAGTAATACATAACAGATTAGTTTCCCGGCGTATTGATGCTTTGCATCAATGTTTTCTTGTATAGTCCTTGAACTTACATACTGAATGCATTACCTTGCATTATTGTTAGATTAGTTTCCAAATTACAATAACACCACTTCTCCATATCTGAAAATTGCTTTTATCTTTTATTGCAGCTTTTGCTGCAGTAGTGGATTGCCTGTTGTGTTTATTTAAATCTTAACCCTTGTCCTGCTGAACCCGGATATATCCTGTTTTGCAAACAGTGTAGATCCAGATCAGTTGGCTTCTGAAGAAGCCAACTGATCTGGATCTGCACTGTTTGCCATTAAGTATGCGAATTTATTGTAACAATCCAGATCAAGTTATCTGATTGGCTGAAAATTAGAAGTGGGCGTGGCATCTAAATATATTCAGCAGGACAAGGGTTAAAATATATTGAGGAAAGACAGTTTTCTTCTGTTTGGAAACAATCTCTGTTTCTGTTCATTTGCCTATTGTAGGCTGGAGACTCCTAAAAGGGTAATTGACAAACAGTGCAGACCCAGATCAGACACAGTAGAATGCAGCATCTGATCAGGGTCTCCACTGTTTGCAAATAGTTCAATCATTTTTCTATAGGAATATAACCTAAATCACACAGCCTGAAATACCAAAAATTCAATTAACCCTTAAAGCACCAATCACTATTGTCGTCTGCTTTGTCATCTGCTTGTGATTTTAAGTCATTTTTGCAAACAGTGTGGACCCAGATCAGACTGCTCCTTTAGGAGCAGTCTGATCTGGGTCCACACTGTTTGCCTGTATGCAAAAATAGGTTTGAAAAGTCTGCAAGAATATTCGGCAGACGACATAAACAGACAACATTTTCAGATGCAGTTTTTCTTGATGCTTTAAGGGTTAAAATCTTCCAATATATAGAGTGGGAGAGTTCTTTCAGTCTATGATAGGTTAGTAACCAGCTAATGCATCTCAAAGGGCAAACACTTCAAGTCTCCCATATCATTCCAGCAGACAAAAAATTGCTTCCCTGGTTTTGTGAATGTCTTAATTCACAGAGGGCCCTCTATTAAAGGGAAGAATTTGCTCCCAAGGAGAGCAAATTCTTCCCTTTGAGAGTGGTCCACTTTGAGAAGAGAGGCAAATAGAAGAATACAGTATTCACCCTAAGTATTCGGACACCTCAAGTCCTTACCGTACTTGTTATAAAATTTGAACAAGTAAAATTCATTACCCGATATTGTGTCTGAAAATTGCTGGATGAGTGGCAAACAGTGTAGACCCTGATGAAACACTGCATTCTGCTGCATCTCATCTGGGTCTGTTTGCACAGGCCTGTCTGTCCAAATATATATGGCAGTTACGGTAATCTTCCTTCAGTGTTTTCAGCTCGGAGCTATCTCCATTTGAGTCACATCTACTCTGTCTTTTATGATATCTATTTTTTACAGTCAACTCTCGTTATCTCGAATTCCAAGAGACTCCGGAAACACTTCGAGATATCCGTACCTCGACATATCAGAGTTGAGAGAGTGAGGAAAACAATAAATCAAACAACCACATTTAACAAATGAATATGTAATTTGACTCCTGAAGTTAGAAATATATATAATATAATGTGGAAAAGAGGAGAAATTAATTTCTCCTCTTTTCCACAATATTTTATTACCTGTTCTTAGATTTCCAAGTAAAAACAGGGACCAGAATTTCACTTCAATATAAGCAGTTATTCGAGATAAGTGAGGTCGAGATAGGGAGGGTTGACTGTATACATAGAGAGAGAGAGCTAATGATAGACCTAGGACTGGCAGTTTGACTGCATAAATACACAACCTGGTCAGGACCATTGCTGTTTACACAGGGGAAAATTCTGTTTTCCCTCAGCATGTCTGAGCTGATACCCTGAAACTGCCCAGCAATGGCAGCAGATGACATTCCAAACTATTTTATTTTATGTTTATAAGAAAAGAAGGCTTGACATTTCATTATATTTTTCTGCTAGTTAGAGGATTAAAAGGAAATTCCCAGCTTAATTTTCTCTGAAAATAAAAAAAAAAAATATGTATTTCAGATTGTCTGCTTAAAATTTTTGAATGGTTCTTTATTGAAAAGTAACAGATGGGTATCTTGTTTACTTACAAAAAAGTCAGTGATTGACAGATCGTGCAAGGAATGAAATTAACATCTAAGCACTAAGCAGTTTTTCTGAGAAAATAAGACTTGTCAGTGTGAATCATCTGCTAGGCAGACAATTCACATGAAATGCCAAACCTTATTTTTCTCTGAAAAGTACAAAAAAAATCGAGATTTTTCTGCTGCAGTTGGGATAAACTACTTTCTATCAGACAGAATAGTGCAATCAATGTTTATGGGACAGAGTAACTTTTATATCCTCATTGGGAATACCACTTATATGGGAGGTTTGTCAAGGAAATATTTTGTCTTGTACATTCAGACAATGGGTGCTCTTTTGAGACAACTATATCGTTAGCTTAAATTTTTGTCATGAAGTGCTAAGCCAGATGGCATTCTATAATTATTTTTCAGAGAAATAAGACCCTAAAATGGGAGAGCAGAATTAAAAGATTATTAACCCTTGTCCTGCTGAACCCGGATATACTGTGCCTTTGCAAACGGTGTAGATCCAGATCAGTTGGCTTCTGAAGAAGCCAACTGATCTGGCTCTGCACTGTTTGCCATTAAGTATGTGAATATATAGCAATAATACAGCTCAGGTTATCTGATTGGCTGTGGCGGGCCCCCGTAGCCTAGTGGATAAGAGAGTTGACTCTTAATCCATTAGGTTTCTCACCGCTGTGGTTCGAGCCTAGCTCAGGTCATATGTGGGAAAGCCAAGTTCTGCTTACGGATGGTCAGGTGGTTTTTCTCCGGGTACTCCGGCTTTCGCCCATCTTCGATGAACGATCGGCTCAATATAAGTGAAATATTCTTGAAAGGGCCGAAAACCCAAATCAAAAAAAAAAAAAAATCTGATTGGCTGAAAATTAGAAATGGGTGTGGCATCTTAATATATTCCGCAGGACAAGGGTTAAAAATGAACACTGCAATGTGACTGCATAATTATGAGCACTGTAAATAGCCATGTGTTAGCCTACTTACCCTAAATATTGAGACATCGGAACTCCTTGCAGTACTTTTCCTAATATTTGAGGAAAACCAGATGCCATGGTCTGAGGCATTTGATCTACACTGCCTTCTCAGCCTGTGTGTCCCAATACTGAGAGTTTTACAGTAACTGAGTGGAGTTTACATAAAAAAAAAAAAAAGACTACAAGAAAAAAAATGTTCTAATTGATCATGACTAAAAACAATTTGGAATCTTTGAAAACAACTAACATATGACAGGCTTTTTAGCTCACCAGCATAAAAGTATAGGAAAAGCTCTTGAGTTTCTCCACGCATCATCATTAGCAATAGTATCTAAATTTTGTTTTTAATTTTATGTTTATAAATCTTTACAATGATTTTTTGTACAGAGAAGGTACATGGGAGCAAGGAAGGGGATTGTACTGCACTCAGCTACTTTTTTTCTTTTTTTTTTTTTTGACAATGAAACCCTGATGGTTACCAGTGTTTAGCCCCAGTCTATACATTAATTACCTAATAAAGATGCATAAAAACCTGTAAGAAAAATGAGTTGCATATAGACTTCCTCATAAATTTTGTCAGCATTAGTCATCAAATCCAATCTAAGCATCAGCCAAACAGAATATGTGTTTGAAAAACAAGGCCAAATTATGTCTACCCTAAACCATTTCTTAAACCATTTGAATTGCTGCTATTGTAGTAAATTGCAAATGGCATCAGAAAATCTACAGATCCTGATCAGACATGACATTGGGTAGTCTCTGATGTGGGTCTATACGTTTGCAAAGGGGGGGCATTGATGTGTTAATTTCTTCACTGTTGCTATTTAAAGCATGTTGTTTTAAAAGTAGCAACAGCACACCTGTTTCAGAGCGTCTACCAGTGTTTTGGTGTAATCTTAGGATGTTTTTGTAAAATTATCTTTTCTATAATATTGAGTAATTCAGGAAGTTTTTTATGTGATTTATTTTGAAATTTCCTCCGTTTCGGGTTTCCGGAATTCTGTTTCTGATAGAACTGACAACAGTTTTAACTGTTAATACGCTGCCGATTACAAGAAAACCTGACAATTAACAGTTGTAGTTTTTTCAGGAAATAGGGTTTGACATTTCAAACAGAATATCATCTCCTAAGATGATTTGCATGAAATGTCAAGCCTTAATTTCAGAAGGATAAAGTAAGAAATATTTTAAAATGTCATTCGCTAATATTTAAATGCAGGGAATTAAAGGCTAAAATGGCTTTTCATTAAAGCTGTATAATGTTCATTGCATTTTCGATTCTGATAAGATGTTGGAGGGAAAAATACCATATTTAGCCTAAATATATTGGGACAGCTAATCTCTTCACCATACTGGTAATATAAAATTTGAACATTTTACTACCTTTTATGTATATAAAAACTGCTGGATGCATGGCAGACAGAATAGACCCTGATCAGACACTGCAGAATGTAGATTCTTATCTGAGTCTACTCTGTTTACTCAGACCTGTATGTCCAAATATTTCGAATTATTATGGTTATAAAGATTCATTAGTATTCAGAGCAGGAGCTTAATGTCTTAACTCTACCACTGTATTACACCTTAAGTCTTGTCATGCTGAATACATTAAGATGCCATGCCCTCTTCTAACTGCCAGCCAATCAGTTAGCTTGACCCAGGTTTTTGATACAAATTCTTATACTAAATGACAAACAGTGCAGATCCAGATCAGTTGGCTTCTTCAGAAGCCAACTGATCTGGATCTACACTGTTGGCAAAGGCAGGGCATATCTGGGTTCAGCAGGACCAGGGTTAACTCTAAATACACTTGTCCTGAATTTTGAGTAACTCCTGTTTACTGTTGGTTGACTTGCCTGAAAAACTGTTGGATGAATGGCAAACAGTGTAGACCGCTATCAGATACAACATTCTGTGGTGTTTGATCTGGGTCTGCACTGTTTGTGCAGGCCTGTCTGTCCAAATAATTGGGGCAGATATGGCATAAAATGTTTTTTTTCACCTGAAAAGTATAGAAACTTTTTCATATTTTTCCACAAAATATATCTTGTTGGAAATCCTGCAACACTTTGATCAAGAGTGCCGCCATTTTGAATATTTAATGAGTTTCTGTAAATGTCAAATTATTATTAGGTGGTAGAAAGTTGCAGTTTTCAAGCAAAATCAATATACCATATTTGATCCGATTAGCGCACTGTGCACTTTGGTTTTTCAAAATTACTGGGAAAACTTGTGGTAAAATATGTATCTACCTACCAAGGATACACTTTAAAAAAAAAAAAAATCAGCAAAGGACTTATTTGATGATGTTTATGGGATTTTTTTTATTTTCTTTATAAAAGCATATGTTGTGGTTACTCATTTAAATTGCATCGACAAGTCGATGCAATTCAAATTGGTACACACAACATATGCTTTTGTAAAGAAGTAGACAAAAGTACACTGGCTGTAATTTGAAGACTACGAAATCACTTGACTGTGCGCTTATAGGTGTATAAGCGGTATTTAGGTTGAATATGGTATGTTTAAAGAAGATGCTAAATACACAAATACAGGGGTAAAAGATTGCTAAAAATAGTTTTTATTCAGATTTTATTTACTTAAGGTCTCTGCCATAAAGCCACAAAACAGTATTCGAAAAGGCAATATCCGTCATACATAACTTGTTTATTTTTTATTTGATTTTGATGGCATTTGCATCAAAATGCATGATTAATTCAGACCTTTCATTTCAGATGCATTGTTCACAAGCATTTCTCTTTAAACTTATGCATTTGAAATCAGCGTAATATATATATTTTTTTCTCATTCCAGCCAACGCTGATGTTTGCAGGGGAAGCAACTCATCCATCCTTCTACTCCACTACACATGGTGCACTGCTCACAGGCCATAGAGAAGCTCAGCGAATACTGGACAGCTATGACGACAAGTCAAAAAGCCACAGAGAAGGCCAGCGGATACGTGATGGCTGCAAAAGCAAGGCGAAATGACGAATGCTTTTCGGCTAGTTTGGTTTTTGTATCCAGATTATTAAAAGTGTACTCAAATGTTATTGTTAGTGTTATGTTTATATAATCATTGTTTGACTGTGTATGAGCATCATCAGAATATATATGATCATTGTTTGACTGTTTATGATCATCGTCAGAATATATATGATCATTGTTTGAATGTATATGATCAGCATCAGAACATACATGTATATGATCTTTGTTTGAATGTATAACTGTTATTTTTATCATGCCCTTTTCCTGTTTAACAGTAACCCTACGTGTTGATGAAAAATTAGCAGATCAAATGAATGATTTTTTTTTATCGAAAAATAGTGCATGACATTTCATGCAAATCATCTCCATAGGAAATGATTTGCATGAAATGTCAGACTTTATTTTCTGTGAAAACTAAGAATATGCTAATAAATAGATGACTGATAAGTGATATTTTCCATACTGAGCAGGAAAAAGGGTTTGACGTTTCATTTTATATTGTTCAGATGATTTGAATGAAAAGTCAAAGTCATCTCTAATTTTCAGAGCAAAAAAAAAAATATTTACTAGGAAACTGATAGTTCCAAAAAGTGGGCCTTTTTTGTCAAAATAATTTTATCATCTCTCTAGCTCTTTAGTGCCAAATTTCAGACGACATTTGTCATATGCATTTCTCTTTTAACAAACTATCGCGTGAAAAGAAATTTATACATGAAAGACTGAATGCCAAACAGGGTATGAGCCGTCTCATCTGGATCTACACTGTTTGCAAAAGCTTATTATTATTGCCTGTGGCAGTGAAAGAGGTAGTTTTTTATTGCTTAGCTTGCTGGGTAAAACTTTCAGCAGACTACATTTCAAATTGTTTATCTTATTATTTCCAGAAAATAACGTTTGACAATTCATGCAAATTTTCTCCTCTAAGGAGACAATTTGCATGAATGAGGAGACCATTTGCATGAATTCTCAAACATTATTTTGAATACTTTGTCAATCAATATTGTCGCAGAATATAAGAAGAATATCCTTAGTTTTGTCATCTGCTGAATTTGCTTCAAGTAGACTGCTGCTTTTATTTCTGATGACAAAAGTTCTTTACTATATTTAATATTTTTAATTTTACATTAGTTTGATCTTTTAAAGCTGAATTGTTTTGTTTTGTTTTGTTTTGTTTTTTTGCTGAATATTGGTATACTGTATTATTTAGTGATTTTATTCCTACAAGGGATGTATTGAATTTTTGAAGTTGATATCAAAGAAATGAAAATTATCAATATCATTCTGATTTGTATTATTTATCCTGTTTTAGACTGAATAAACTCTTGGAGGTCTCTCCAAAATTGAGCAACATCTTGTAAAAAAAAAAGAAGGCTAATGGAGACTGGATGCACTTATTAGATTGTTGGCTATTGTTACAAGGATGATAACGTGTGACTTAGAGAATTTGCTTTCCTTAGAGTAGACCCCTTCAGAGGGAGGCAAAAACCATAGACAGAGGTGCTTCCCACCAAACTATATCCATTGACCTTAACCCTTGTCCTGCTGAACCCAGATATATCCTGCTTTTACAAACAGTGTAGATCTAGATCAGTTGGCTTCTGAAGAAGCCAACTGATCTGGATCTGCACTGTTTGCCATTAGCTATATGAATTTATATCAATAATATGGATCAAGTAATCTGATTGGCTGAAAATTAGAAATAGGCATGGCATCTTAATTTATTCAGCATGACAAGGGTTAATGCATACCATAATGAGCTGTGCGATGCAATAAGTATATTGAGACTTATGTGAGAATATACACTAATCAGAGCCTTTAATGTCTGATTACAAACTTCTTAGTGGTGCATTGCTCTGAATCCTTGCTGAATGCTTTTCAAACTTCTTGCAGTTATGTTTTGCTGAATCCCTGCTGAATGCCTTATGAACTTTATGCAGTGCCACTTCTCTGAATCCCTGCCGAATGCTTTAGAAATCTCTTACAGCTCCAATTCTCTGAATCCTTGTTGAATGTGTTACAAACTCCTTGTAGCTCAGTTTCTCTGAATTCCTGCTGAACTTTATGAAGCATTGGGGCTTCTTTCATTTTTTTTTTTTTTTGTTGTTGTTTTTATATGTCAATCTTTTTTTTCTTCAAAAATGGCCATTGTATGCACCTTTTAAATAATGTATGTATGCACTATAATAAACTGTTAATTATTTAGGTTAGACTTGACATTACGAAACATGCCTATTCAAATTTACTAAAAATTTTATCACCAAAAAATGAAAATTTTCAGATAAAAAATTCTGATATTTTTCATATTTCTGCTCAAAACATAGGTTGTGGGTACTTGTTAGAACCACCACGGTGAGGCGGTCGTAATGAGCGCCTGCTATGTTTTGAGCAGAAATAAAAAAAACAATGTATACCCCTGTAACCCCAGTTTTACTGTATAAAAGTGTGATTTAAGGGGTCAAAGTTATATAGGCATGTTTTCGTGATGATACGGGAACCCTTATTTCCATTACTGAACTAATGACTACTCTGCTTCGAACATCATTCAAAAAGTCGTTTTTTGCTTGACGCTTTACTCTGTAGATGTAAATGTGCAAAATTTTTTTTGCCATGATTTAATGCAAAACCGTTTGTCATAACTACCTATGCATAAAATTTTTATTCTATTCATTGGTTTTAAAACAGTTGAATATTTTCATTTTCTCCCAATCGGCAAAGAAAAGTTAAAAATATTTTTCAATACAATTTAAAAAAAAAATCATTTTACTATAGAAATTGCATAGG
The DNA here is from genome assembly GCA_964016985.1 of Anodontia alba. NCBI lineage: Eukaryota > Metazoa > Mollusca > Bivalvia > Lucinida > Lucinidae > Anodontia > Anodontia alba. The sequence continues at coordinate 26,114,987 of OZ024821.1, forward strand.
TCAGACCAATTTTTGGCCGTAAATTTAATTTGAATTATTTGAGAACAAAACACAGCAACAGAAAAGACAAATGGCTTCTGTTAAGATCTTGTCATTCAGAACAAATTTTTCATCTAAAATAAAACAAAAAAAAAATTGTCTTTCCAAGAGATGTCAAAAGGACAGTAGTTTGTCATATCATCCGTCCTAATGATGGTGTCAAGAGAACAGATCTAGTGAGAACCCTATCTCCAATGAGAATTTGAGTGACATACTACCACCAGTTTCTTGTATATCCAAGGTATGCATGGGTATATAGTTTTCATTATTCCATCTGTTTGTCTTTCCTTCCATCTGGCTGCCCCTTCATCCATCCATCCACTCTAAATTGTGTTAAAGTTTGTGTTTAATGGTAAGCTTTTTCTGTCCTAATATTTCTGGAATCCTTCACTTATATTACTACTCTTGCTGCTGCTACCTACCAAAGGTCCAGGTCACAGAGTTATTTTGTTAGTGTTTGTGTTGAAGTTTTTTGTATTAACCCTTCTCTTGCTGAACACAACATGCCCTATTTTAGCAAACAGTGTAGATCCAGATCAGTTGGCTTCTGAAGAAGCCAACTGATCTGGATCTGCACTGTTTGTCATTAAATACCTGAATTTCTGTCAAAAACCTGGATCAAGTAATCTGATTGGCTGGAAATTAGAAGTGGGCATTGCATCTCAATTTATTCAGCATGACAAGAGTTAAATTTTATGTTTCCTTACATTCTTTAAGTCTTCACTTGAAGTTTTGATATATACTGGATGGACACAAATCATGTAACATCATCCTACCACTGCTGACCAAAAAACAAAATTTCTGACATAGAAATTTTGCATTATGGTAAATGTCCTACAAATTCGAACATTTTTATTCCATACCTTTTTTGCCTAAATTTTGTTTTTATGAAGTTGTTTCTTAACCCTTGTCCTTATGAATAAATTAAAATGCCATGCCCTTTTCAAATTTTCAGCCAATGATATTACTAGATCCAGGTTGTTATAAATTTACATACTGAATGACAAACAGTGCAGATCCAGATCAGTTGGCTTCTTCAGAAGCCAACTGATCTGGATCTACACTGTTTGCAAAGGCAGGGCATATCCGGGTTTAGCAGGACAATGGTTAAAATACTTAGTGAAATTGCAAACAGTGTAGACTCTGATCAAACTGCTTCTGAAAGAGCAGTCTGATCTGGGTCTGCAAGGCTTGTATATGCCATTTTATCAGACACTTTGATGTACGAAATTCTAGGACATTTACCATTTACCATAGTCTAGGTTGTGGCACTGATTTGGGTATACGTGAGCCACTGCATTAGATCTAGTTCCACCTTGAGAATAAATTCAATCCATTTGTCACTGGTTAATTCACACTTAAGCGGGCCCCCGTAGCCTAGTGGATAAGAGAGTTGACTCTTAATCCATTAGGTTTCTCACCGCTGTGGTTCGAGCCTAGCTCGGGTCATATGTGGGAAAGCCAAGTTCTGCTTACGGATGGTCAGGTGGTTTTTCTCCAGGTACTCCGGTTTTCGCCCACCTTCGATGAACGATCAGCTCGATATAAGTGAAATATTCTTGAAAGGGCCGTAAAACCCAAGTCAAAAAAAAAAAAAAATAATTCACACTTATAATGCCAAAGGTTACTGTCTGTACCCTAAATATTGGGACAACTTAACTTCCTATGATAATTGCCCTAATGTTTGAACGTCCATTTTATTACCTGCTGATGCATCTAAAAACAGCTGGATAAGTAGCAGTGTAGATTCTGATCAGACATTGAAGAATGGGGCATCTGTCAGGATCTAGACTGTTTGCTCATGTTTGTCTGTCCCAGTATTTACATATATTTAGATAAATACAGTAACCTTTGCCATAAGCAGTTCTCAGCTGTAACTTTTGTAATCATCTATGCAAAACAGTTTTGAGAGCATGGTTTTAGAAAAGAGGTGTGCCAAAATAAATATTTTTCTTATTTCTCCATGAAAACATATGTTGTGAGTATTCATGAGGTGCTTTTAATGAGTTCTCACATGTTTTTTTTTTTTTTTTTTTTTGAAGAAATTAGAAAAATATCAGTATTTTGGGGTTGAAAAAAATGTCTTGCCCTCCAGAGGAAAGACATTTTTTCAACCCAAAAATACTGGTGTTTTTCTTCAGACTGTGTTTGAGTGAGTGCTATGTACATTACATTTCAGTTCAGACATTGTACATTACATTTCAATTCAGAAACTACATTGTTTCAATCCAGTCACTGTACATTGCCCATAACATCATTGACCATCATGAAAACAGTGTGTTTGTTTTTTGACAATGGATTTTTGTATGTATTTAATTGAAGACATGTTTTGACAATGAGTAGAACTTTGTCTAATATTTAATTAAAGATATATTTACATTATAATAATATGTATATATTTGCGACCATATGTACAGAAGTACATTATTACTTTTTTAATGATTTCACATATGTTCGATGAAATGACTTGGGTCATGTCAAGCAAAAATGGTCTTCAACCATGCTTAAAGTGTGCCGATTCAGATCATTTTGTGCATGGGAAAAGTCTCTTCTGGGCCACTGTTCTCCATTGATATATTCTATAGTATCCAGTGATTCTGTTAGTGGACAGTGGTGGCCCTGACCAGACAGCACATCCATGCAGTCAGATCTGGGCCTTCACTGTCTGCCCTGAAGGTATGTTTTCACTTGGTGTGGCTCATTTGTTTGTGCTATGTGTACAGATAATTCTGATTTTAAACTTCCCTAAAGATATGGCATATTTATTTTATACCTCATTTTAAGAATCATCTTAAAGTCAGATTCTGAGATCTGATCTGAAACCCTAAAGTGGTAAGCAGAATTGCAGTGGACGACATTCTAAAAAAGATATTTTTTTTTCAGAGAAAATAAGACTTGGCATTTCATGTGAATCATCTGTTATGAGTCATATGAAATGATAAGCCTCATTTTCTGTGATAAATACAAAAAGAAAAAAAAGAAAATAAAATGTCTGCTACAGTTATGATTAGCACTTTAAGATTAAATTAACCCTGGTCCTGCTGAACCTGGATGTGCCCTTTCTTTGCAAACAGTGTAGATACAGATCAGTTGGCTTCTTCAGAAGCCAGCCAATCTGTATCTACACTGTTTGCTGTCAAGTTTGTGAATTTGTATTAACAAACCAGATTAAGCAATCAGAATTACAAGTGGGTGTGGTATGTTAATTTATTCTGTGTGACGAGGGTTAAAGAATTTTCAGGAAACATTGTGGAAGGGATAACATACATATTATATGCATAACTCTTGATAAGAGGTTATCCAGATAGATATGCTTTATATTTTTCCTTATTTCTCCATAAAAAAAAAACATATGTTGTGGGTACTCATTGAAATAGCCCCAATGAGGCAATTCCAATGAGAACCCATAACATGTTTTCTGTTTTCATGGAAAAATAATAATGTTTGGTTGAAAAAAAAAAAAAAAAGGCATCTTCTCGGTTAATGGAATTCTGATAGCTCAGCATTGCATGCTTTTCAACATATGCAATCCAAACCATATACATAGCGCTCATTACTCTCATAAGTGTGTATGAGGAAAAATATTTTTAATAAAGATATAAAATATTTCCTCCTTTATCATAGGGCTACTAAATCAAAGAATTTGCTCCCTTTGGGAGCATATTCTTTCCTTTAAGAGCAGCCTATATTTTGGAAGCAATACTTGGGACAGTTTTTTTTGTTTTGTTTTTTTTCTAGATTTCTCCTGGGCGTGCAGGAACATGATTCCATTCTAGCTACGCAATGCAGCTCTTTTCAATGGCACAGTTGTGATTTAGCCGAAATGACACAAATTAAATTAAAATTTTGGCAGCATTGAATTGAGATATGCTTTATCATTAAATTTTGTTCTGTTGGTTTGGGAGAGATTACTTTCTAACCTTTACCATTCAGCAGATGACAAATTGGTGATATTTTTTTTTATTTTTACCAGAAAATAGGCCTTGACATTGCATGCAAATTGACAATTTGCATGAAATGTTAAAGCCTACTTTTGGGAAAAAAATGAAAAAAAAAAAAAAAAAAAAAAAAAAAAAAATCAAATTGTCAGCTGCTGACTTTTTTCCCAGCATGCAAAGGGTTAACAATTCAAATATTTTTCTTATTTTTCCAGAAAATAGGCTTTGGCATTTCATGCAAATTGTCTCCTCAGGAGACAATTTGCATGAAATGTCAAAGCCTGTTTACTGGAAAACAATAATAGATAAATATTATTAGTTTGTCATCTGCTGAAAACTTTACCCAGCATGCTAAGCTTTATGGTTAGTATGGAAAACTGGTCTTGGTCTTTATTCTTCTCATATACAGAACTTACCCTAAGTATTCTGAAGTATGGATGGTATTTACCCAAAGTATTCAGACACCTTAACCCATCACCATTCTTGTCCGAAAATTCAAATAGTCTTTTTGACCTCCTTATGGTTTGTTTAGAAATTGCTGCATAAATTGCAAATTATATAGACCCAGATGCCACATTCAGTTGTGGATCCATCGATTTTTTTTGATTTTTTTATTTATTTATTTATTTTTTTTTTTTTTTTTTTTGCTTTTTACTATACATAAGTTTAGCTGATCACACACACATCAGTGATGTAATGGTCAAATGTGATAGTCATTTAAAGACCATAGAAAGATAGTCTGCACTGACTGCTTAGGCCTGTCAGCTGAATACTTAGGTAGATGAGTGCTGACACCACCCAAGACACTTGATTTCCATTGAGACTTCCTGACTTTGTTTTAAATTTTATATAATGTAAGGAGTTGGATATCCCAAATTTTGTTTTATGGGATCAGGACTGTCCTTATTTATAATATGAACTTTAGCTTGAGAAAAAGGCACTTCAGCCTTAAAGCACAAATCACAACTATAGCTGATGAGACACGTTTCTTTTAAAAGCTGTGGTTGATGAAAAGGTCTTATCAGGAGCTATATGGATTTTTTCTAATTTATTGACAAGGGTTCATGAATTTGAGCTCGGTGGATTCAGTATTGACTATGAAACTTGCCTATTCTATTATATTCTTTGTTTTTATTTTGTTACAGTCATTTTACAAATGAGCCAGTGCACAACAAAATCTAAAATAAGACTTGTGCAACCAGCAAGGACAGATCAGACTGTGCATTAGCGCAGTCTGATCAGTCTTCGCTGATTCCATGTGCCTTCTACAGCCTCCAAACTATCCAAAGAGGGATGAACAAGAACCTTTGCTATACTGGGTGGATGTACAGGCTGATCTGAGCTTTTGTTGGTCACACGGGTCTTAGTGTAGGTTTTGCCGTGCACTGGCTCAGATGATTCTTGTACAACTGAACCGCAACTTGAGAAAACCTACCTTCAGACGTGTGCCCAGCAAAGATTCAGATCAGACTTTGCATTTGTGCAATCTGATCGTAATCTTCACTAGACACATTTTGGATAGCCAAGGATGCAAGTTTCCTTCATGCAGACAATGAAGACTGATCAGACTTTGCAGATGCACAGGTTGATTCGAGTCTTTGTTGGGCACACAGGTTAGAAGGTACATTTTCTCAGGTTACCGCTCCACCTCCTGATGGATTGAGACTTGATTGAATTTTGTTGTTGATACATACACTCTGGCTATTGTTCTAATGGCCAAACAATGTTAGTAATGTCTTAGTAGAAATATTGTTATATGGTGTAATTGGAGTCGGGCTTGAAAAATATACTATCCTACCTCACTTGAGACAGAAATTGATCTTATAACACAGGAAACCAGCATGGACTTAGATCAGCTGTGCAGGGTCCTTGTTGCTAACTTAAATATTCTCTAAGTGACCCATGTTGTCCTGATCAGACTATGTATATGTACAGACCCATCTGGGTTTTCGCTAGTGCAGTAATTATTACACTTACATGCTATAGGCAATTTCAGCAGACAACAAACTGATGATATTTTTTTCATTTTTTCCTTGGAAATAGGGCCTGACACTTCATGCAAATTTTCTCTTTAGGCGACAGTTTGCATGAAATGTCATATTCTATTGTCTAGGAAAAATAAGAAAACTATTACAGTATGTAGTCTGCTGAATTTTTTACCCAGCATGCAGTGTAAGCTCATGAGGTCATTTTCATGTTGTTCATATGTAAATGTAAACAGTATAGACACAGAATTTCCTGTATTTGTTTACAGTCCAGTCAGGATCTTCCTTGTTTGCTGGTATGTGAACACTACTATATTCACAGCAAACAGTGAAGACAATGCTTTAGATAAGATGATAATGTTATATAGCTAGTAAGAGGGAGTATCCGTATAAAATATTTTTTATATTTCTCCATGAAAATATATGTTGTGAATACTCATTAGAAGTGCCTCAGTGAGGCACTTCTAATGAGCACCACAGCACAGGCTTTCATGGAGAAAAAGAAAAATATCAATACTTATTGGTTGAAAGGAAAAACACCTTGCCTGGAGCTATGCCGATTCTAAGGTTGATCCTGAGCAGACAGCATGAATATGTACACTGATTTAGGTCTTAAATGTCTGTGTGATAAGTGATTTTTTCATGTGCTTCATGGGCAGTGCTTAGACCTAGATCAACTACCATGTCCAGTCTGAAAGGGGTCTGGGACTCTTGAAGCTGTTATCATATTTACTTAACCCATTAAAGGCTGAATAAACTCTCCTACACTATATATTGGAAGAATCCATTTTCAGTTTCAGGTATGTCAAGCTATATACCGATATTTCTGAAAAAAAAAAATGGCTCAACTATTTGCAAACAGTGGAGACTCTGATCAGACACTGCATTCTGATCTGGGTCTGCACTGTTTGCTAGTTACCCATTTAGGGATCTCCAGTCTTCAATGGATTAAAGCACCAATCATAACTGCAGCAGACAACATTTTGAATATTTTTTTTTTTTTTTTTTTTATTTTCAAAGCAATTAAGCCTTGATGTTTCATGTGAATCATTAGACTGGCACCAGTCGTTTTTGTTTTATATCTATTTCTCTCTTTCTCTACATTTTTTTTTTTTTATCATGATCCTCTTTAATCCAACTACAAGTTACCTATGGCTGAACAAAAACTATTGGTAAGGGACTGAAGTAAACAAAAATTCTATAAGCTATACAAGTGTTGTGTCCCTTTAAAAAAAAAAAGAGAAGAAAAAAGAAAGAGAAGAAAAATAAAGAAAGGGTCTGGGGCCAGACTAGTAAATCATCTGCCAAGCAGATTATTCACATGAAATGACAAGACTTATTTTCTCTGGAAAAAAAAATATATATCAGAATGTCGTCTGCTACAAATTTTGCTTGCCGTTATAAAGGTTAAATACTGGACAGACAGGTCTGAGCAGCAAACAGTGTAGACCCTGATCGGACATGGCAGAATGCAGCATCAGATCAGGGTGTACATTGTGTAGATGCAGATTGATCTGGGTTGGTACTGGTAGCTTATGTCATAAAGTCATTTTCTTTGTGTCTGCATCAGAAATAAATTAGCAGATTACATTTCGAAATATTTTTGGGTTGAAAATGCAGCTTGCCTTTCTTAAACTGTCAGGTTATATAAAATGGTAAGACATAGCACCAACTTGTCATCTGCTGAATTGGCCAAGAGAGTGGTAAAGGTTGAAGGCTTCTTTAACTCAGGAGTATTTCTGACATTTCAAGATATTGATTACGGAAATACAAAAACAAGACTACTTAATGCTTAGTATGCTTGGTAAAAAAAATTTCAGTACACAGCATTTTGATTTTTTTTTTTCTGATTTTTTTCAGCAAATAGGATTTGACATTTCATGCAAATTGCCTCCTGGAGAAAAAAAAATAATTTTGTGGTCTGCTTCTTAACCTCAGTTATTTGGCTACTCTACCAAGGGAGAACACTGATGAAATGATTTGCATCTTTCCTTTAAGATCAGCTCCCTTTTAGAAGAGGTTCATATATACTTCTGCTGAAATGATCTCCCCTCCCTTGCAAAGGGAGGCACTTATAGTTTAGAGTGATTTCTCATTGAAGTGTATGCAGCTTCCTTAAGGTGAATGGATACTCTTGATAGATTTCCTGGCATTTTTTTGACAAGGGAGACAGCTTTTGTCACTTGTTTGCTTTCCAGTAGACTGATAACCTTCTGAAATGGGGTCTTCTCTAAAAGGATAGAATTTGCTCCCCATATTCTTTCTCTTTAGAGCAAACCTCATTTCAGAAGGGAGTAAAATCATTTTGACTGAGCTGTCTTCCTTGAAAGTGTATCGATTCCTGTTAAAGTACTGATTCTTTCTTCCTGACAATCAAAGACATTTTGAATTTGTTTGGTGCCACATTCAACATTTAATATTATGTGTAACTGTAGTTTGTTGTATGCAGAATAGCAGATATATGACAACTAAGTGATATTTTTCCCTGAAAATAAGGTTTGGTGTTTCATTGTTGAAATACATTTTGTCTGTCTTCAGGGGAAAATAATTAAAAATGTCTGCTAATATGCAAATCTCAGAGGCTAAAAGATTAAGGAAAATGGGTATACTCCTCCATGGGAAATAATTTTGACAAATTTACTTCCTATCTAATTGCAGAGCTGTATTCAAGAATTTGCTGACTCTTTGGCTCCTCTTAAAGGAAAGAATTTGCTCCCTGTGGGAGCAAATTCTTTCCTTAAAGAGTAGCACCTATTTCTGAACGGTTTTACATTAGGGAGGCAGATGATTCAAATGTGATTACAGCTTTAAGAGACACATTGTATGCTGTAACTCAACTTATGGTGCCCGGGAAATTCTTTATACATTTACTAAGATTTTCTGCAAAGTAATGACATGATTTAAGTTGTATGTTTAAGTACAATATAAGATTGTTGACAGGTGAATTGATGAATTTTATGTTCTTTGCTAAAAGCATTGCATTAATTTTGTAAATGTTTACTGACAAAAATAGTTCCACATCCAGTATACATATGGGCCTCGTCAAACAAAAAATGCCTTTGAACATGCGCAGAATGTGCAGATTCAGATCATCCTGGGCATGTGCAAAGTATCATCTGGGTGTTTGCTCTCCATTCATACTTTTTTTGTAGCATCCAATGATTCTGTTAGTGGACAGTAAAGATCCTGATCGGACTGCACAGATGCACAGGCTGATCTGGGCCTTTGCTGTCCACACATCCTCAAAGATAAGTTTTCGCATGGCATGGCCCATATAAAGTTGCAATGAAACACCATGTGCTCTGAAAAAAAACATTGTGCTCTGAAACAGTATGCTATTTTATTGTTTTTTGTTCTGAAAGTGTGATTAATGTTTCTTAGTTTATTGTTATCTTAGGGGGAATTAAATACACTTCCAAGAGAGGCAGTTCTGTCAGTTGTTTTCCCCCTTTTGAAAAGAGAGAACGAAAGAGAATGAAAGAATTTGCTGGGAGCAAAATTCTTCCCTTCAAGCTTTTAAACTAGACCCCTTTCCGGAAGGGACTGGATGTGCAACAGGAGCTTGAAGTTAATCTTTTACTTCTCTTGGTAGCCCTAACAGATTTTTTAACAAAACTGAAGGACGGACACTTCACTGTTCATAAAACAGGTTTTGAACAAATACAAATGTATAGTGGTAAGTAACCGATATGCAGGCTACATCATAATTTACTCTTGTCGCCATGATTTGGACCACTACTTCTCCGCCTTACACTGAGCTTTGCTTGTCCATACCACAGCAAAGTTTTTTAAAATACCTAACAACCCTCTGAACAGTTTGGATATACAGTGGAACCCCGATAATTCAAAGTCCAAGGGACCAAACAGTTTTGTTTGAATTATTGAGACTTTGAATAATTGAGGGTTAAAATGCATACATATATTTCATTTGGGACTTCAAAATTATTTTGAATTATTGAGAATTTTGAATTATTGGAGTTTGAATGATCGAGGTTCTACTGTATTCACCATATTGTTTACAGATGTCATTATCACGGAGTGAATCAGCATTTGGGATATGACTGACATAGTTTTGCTGTCAAAAAACAGTGACAGATTTCAATCAGCCAGATCATAAATGCAAACTACCTCAAATTTGCATACACACCAGATGGGGAATTTATCCAGTAACAGTCCAGAGAGCTGTTTAGTGGTATTTAATCTGATTATGTGTTGCAGAAACAAGTTGATGCCAACTGTGAAATGCAGCCAATAATTACTGGTCCCATTTGCAATAACGAGCATATAAACTAGTCAGCTTGCTGTTGATCACCATGATAGCATCCCAAAATCTCTTACATCAGTTGTGAAGTGTTTGTCCTTTGATTTTCTTTGGCAATAGTAAAGGCAACTTAAGAAGCCAACTGATCTGGATGTGCACTGTTTGTCGTAAAGTATGTGAATATATATCAACAATCTGGGTCATGTATATCTGATTTTCTGACAACTAGAAGTGGGCATGGCATCTTAATTTATTCAGCATGACAAGGGTTAAATAATAAAATTAGCTTCAGGCTTCTGTGGGATGTGCAGAAAAGCAAACAGGAAGTCATTTAAATTGCCTCCCTTGTAAAAATGGCAGAATTTTTACTAAGTGTATCATGTCACTTGAATGTTTCTTTTTTTATTCTTTCCTTTAATCAGAAAAGAATTTGTATTCTGATGTATATTGTTTTGCTGTATTGGGTTAAATGTACTGATAGATAAAAAAAAAATCCAGTTATTTAAATCCTTCCCTTATTAAGATAAAGTACAGATGCTAAACTTTGACCAAGATTTTCCAAAAAAATTATTTGTAAGTATTGTTTGTACAAAGTACAGATATCTTTGCCCCACTGTACTTGCTATAAAATTAAAACAAAATCTATTTGAATGGCTAATATTGCAGAGTACTCAGAATAGCAGTCTGATGTGGGTCTACAATGTTCAGCATATTACTATATACTGTTTGCCATTTTTCCAGAAGTCTGATGGTGTCTGAATATTCTTAGCAACTGTACTAAGCTTCTTCACACATACACACACACACACACGCATGCATGCACACACGCAGGCACACACACACAATTTTGCAATGATGTGTAAGAACATGAAAGTTTGTTTACTAATTAACAAATTAAATGGGCATAATATCATAGAAATCAAAAACAAAAAACTTTAAGCAATAAAATTAAGGTAGCTTTGAATTCAACATTATTTTTTCCTTAGATATGTTAATATGGATCCTACTTATTCCAGAAACTTTTGATTATTTTATTTGAAAACCAAAGATACATGTATATTTTGTTCAGCACTGGGGAGAACCCATATTGAATATGTAATCTGGTTCAGTAAATTTGTGTCCCTCAAAGTAAAAACAATGAGCCAAAGTCATTTGTGACCTGTGTAGAACCAGAGCTGCCTGCACATCTGTGCAGTCAGACCTGGCCCTAAGGTTATACTTTTTTCATGCTCAGCTGAGCTGAGCATGAAATTTGTCCTGCTAATAAATCTCAAATTACTGACAATTGCAAATTCTTTCTTGCTAAATATAGCTGAGAATGAAAACTTCTGTGCTAATAAATCTGAAAATGTCAACTTTTGTTGGCATTTTCATATTTATTAGCAGAGAAAATTTCATGCTCAGCTGAGTTGAGTGTGAAAAAAGTTTTATAACCTCGGGGCCAGGGTCTACATTGTTGATAATAGAATCTAAGTTCTATACATTAGCATTCAGCATAGACTGATCAGGCCCAGAGGTTATAAAACTGTTTTCGTGCCCAACTCAGCTGAGCATGAAAATTTCTCTTAATAAATATAAAAATGCCAACAATAGTTGGCATTTTCATATTTATTAGCAGAGAAATTATCATGCTCAGCTATGTGTAGCAAGAAAAAATTTGGCATTGTTAGCAATTTGAGATTTACTAGCATGAAAAATTTCATGCTCAGCTGAGTTGAGCATGAAAAATATTTTATAACCTCGGGGCCAGACTGCACAGATGCCCATGCTGATCCAAGACTAAGCTGGTCTTTCTGTTGTAATGTTTCATAACTCCAGATAAAAGGGGTATCGAAAAAATATTTTTCTTAAGTCTCCACAAAAATATAGGTTGTGGGTACTCAAAAGAAGTGCCTCTTTGAGGTGCTTCTAATGAGTACAACAACATATGTTTTTTTTTGGAGAAATAAGAAAATATTAACATATTTTGGTTGCAAAAATAGTGCCTTACCTGGAGAGCAAAAATAGAACTTTCTATGTTGCAGCCAGTCAGATTCTAATCGAGATTTAACTCAGCAGTTGCTATTTATCTATGCATATAGTTTTGTAATTGAAACTGCAGAGGTAAAAGTCAATCTCTAGTAAGATTTAACCCATTTATACCGAGTGGACGCTACTACTTTAACTCTTTGGATAGGTCCATTTCCTATATAATTGGTATCTTGTTTTTATTATTATATGGGGCTACCTCTATGTGACTCGATTGGCTGGTAGCATTAAAAATCTGAACAGTCAGTATTATTATAAATTATGTTCTGTAGAAATTTCTGAAATGAATGCAAACATTGTAGACCCTGATCAGATGCCACGTTCTACAGTGTCTGATCTGGGTCTACATAATTTGCCAATATCCCTCTTACGAGACTTTAGGCTTGAATGGGTTAACTGAAAATTTTTTTTTTGTTTTTTTTTTTTTTGTTGATTCTCATGTTGTTCCAGTGAATATTTGTAAGGGTTCTCCTTTTTCCTGTTGGTTTAGTTCAGTTTTACTGTTGTGTTCTGCTTTACAGTGGTCTTGTTGAGGAGGAGTATCTAGTGATAATTCTGGGATATTTTTTCTTATTTCTCCATAAAAACAGGTGCTCAAATGGCTAACCACTATATAGGTTTTATGAAGAACAAGAGAAAATTATGATGAAATACTCTTCATCAATTAGTCTACTGGCTGTAATAGTGTCAAAACCCCTGCAGTGTTGAAACTTCATGAAAATCCAATGAATGGGACATAATTTGTGCTAATGTGTGACTTATTACAGTGTCTGGCTACAATATACCTTGACAAAAATTCCTGCTAGGCTTAAGAAAAAGTGTGTTTCAGGTCACAAGACTATGTCTAACATTTCATCACCAACCCTTAAGTTTTTTTAAGGATTTTGAGGGGGAATTCCCCTGTTCAGCCACATTGTTTTTAACCCCATATAAATACTTTTAACAAAAGAAAAATTTTTAACTTACCATCTCTATTTTAACTTACCATCTCTATTTTAACCTACCGTATTTACCCTAAGTATTCGGACATCCTTACCATATATGTTCTAAAATTTGAACCAGTACAATTCACTATCCGATGTTGTGTGTAAAAATTGCTGGATGAGTGGCAAACAGTGTAGACCCAGATGAGACGCCGCGTTCTGCGGCGTCTCATCTGGGTCTATACTGTTTGCTCAGGCCTGTCTGTCCGAATATATATGGTAAATATGGTACCATCTCTATTTTAGAATTCCAGTGGGATTTTAGTAACCTGAAACACATATTTTTTTTATTTGGCCTTATCTTCATGTGCTTTTTTTTTTTCTATTTCAAAACAACTTTAGTGGCTGCAAGCAGAACCAGCAGATGACAGATTTATCAGTCGTGAATAATAATTTTCTTTATGTCTCCTAAAACTAGGGATTGACATTTCATTTATGTTAATCTTTCAAGCCATATTTTCTGGGAAAACTCAGGAAAATATTTAACGCCATCTGTAAAATATTTAAATTCAGCTTGATAAATGTAATTAAGAATGAATCAAATTGCTGTAGGAGCTTTTGTTTGTGTTGAGGTTTTACAGCCCAGTCAACCCAATGGGGTCATGTCGAGCGCGGTCAGTTTACCTAACCACACGTTTACTGGGCAGGCTTAGTCCTCTAAGCGGTTAACCAGTATTATGCACATTCTTTCGCCAGAAACTGACAACTGCCCTTCTTGAATCAGCTGAAGGGAGAGAATGACCGTAGAAAATATTTCATCATCAATCTCCACAAAAGAATGTTGCTGATCTCGGCGGGGTTCAAACCTGCGACCTCCTGGTCTCCAGTCGGACGTGCATCCAACTGAGCCACTGAGGCCTGCTGTAGGGGCTTATAGCTTCAGCTATTAAACCATTACTTCATTTCAGACTAAAATTATCAAATATTCAGGGATTTGATGTTTTCAGGGGAAATAAATCTGTCAAAATTGTATTTGGCTTCCTTAAGAAAAGGAGTTGAGTTTTGGGATCAAAAGTCCAGTTTTACCAGCTCAGTCTCCCCAGAAAATGGGGATTTCCAATTTTATTTTAAGTTAAAACAAGTACATATGTACCTCACTTTTTCTTTCTAAGAACTTCATTATTTTTTTTCATTCTGACAACTTGACACATCTGCTTAAAGCACCATTCAAAACTGTAGCAAATGGCAGTTTATTTTTTTTTTTTTTTTTTTTGAGAGAAAACAAATGTTTGATATTTCATGTGAATGATCTGCCTTGCAGATCTTTTACATAAAATGTAAGCTTTATTTTTTTTTCTGAAAAATAAAGAAAAAGTACAAAAATGTATATGTAGTTTAGAATATCATATGCTGCAGATGATTGGTGCTTTAACTCTTTGCATGCTGAGTAATTTTGCATGTTTTTTTGTTGTCTGTAGATTTTTTTTTTTTTTTTTAAATCATCTTTTCCAAAAACAATCTTTCATGAATACCATCAAAGTGTCAAACAGTTTGGATCCAGATCAGGCCCGACATTTTGTCGGGGCTGATCTGGATTCAAACTGTTTGCAAAGGTTATCAGCAGATGACAAAATTTGCCACTAGCGGGGAAAGAGTTAATATAAAGGGTTAACCCTTATTGTTGCATACAATTGGCTGAATGGTTACTTGATCGTGACCGCTGTATATACATGTATATCTATATAAAATCTAGTTGCCTTTGACACAAGTTTATGTATATGTATCAAATCTAGTTGACACAATATTTTATGTATAAAATCAGCATTGTTTATATTCCATTGTTCTGCTGTGTTTGGAAATGAAATTATATGTTATATTTTTAAGATATATGTTTATGGAATTTTATCAGGCAAGTTCTATGTCACTCATTGTCAGTGTATTGTATGAATGTAACTGGAAAGTCATAATAAAATAAAGTACACTTTGAAGCTTGTTTTTCTTTTTGTTTCCATTTAAATATACTTTTACCAGAGATTTAAAAAAAAAAAAAAAAAAAAAAAGAAAGACATGGATGTTTGTTATTGTTTGTTTGCTTCAGTTTTATTTTATGTTGCTTTCAACAATCTGTCATATGATGCTGTCTGCATGTGACTGAGAGTTCTGCTTCAATGAAATAACATGCCATAGACACATATTATATTCCAACCAGTCGCTGGACCAACCACTCCCTCATTCTGATTCCTAGCTCTACTTTCTTAATGCTGAGCTCAAGCTTAGTATTCAAACTAACAGGCCTGAACAAACAGCGAAGACCCAGATCAAATGCCACATTATGCAGCAGATAGTGGCTACACACTGCTTGCCACTTACCCAACAATTTTTAGACACAATAGGTGGTAAAATGGACGTTGAAATTTTAGGACAAGTATGGTCAAAAGGAGTTAAGGTGTCCAAATAGGGCAAATAAGGTACATTAAACCTTGCCATGCTGAATAAAGATGCCATTCCAGCTCCTAACTTTCCACCAAGCAGATTACTTGATCCAGGTTGTTGATAAATATTTGCATACTTAACGGCAAACAGTGCAGATCCAGATCAGTTGGCTTCAAAGCCAACTGATCTTTATCTGCAGTTTGCAAAGACAGAACATATCTGGGTTCAGCAGGTTTAACAGTAGAAATGCCATCCTGACAATACAATATTTGGAATTTCTGCATGCTTCTTTTTTACAACTGAAATTTCAAATACTGTAATGATAACTGATGTCCATTGCAAAATAGTACCTGCCTTAAGTGGTTCATAGTGCATTTTGACACACAGTTCTGTAAGTAACTTTTCCATTAAAGACATAAAAATAAGACTTGTCTTGGTCAACAGTCTTATCACTGGGACAACAAAAACCTAGTCTACTGTCAATAAACTATATAGACAGACACTGGCCCAAAGGGGAATTTCAAATACTGTTATGATAACTAATGTCCATTGCAAAATAGTACCTATCTTTAGTGGTTCAATAGTGCATTTAGACACACAGTTCTGTAAATAACTTTTCCATTAAAAACATAAAAATGTCTTGTCTTGGTCATGAGTCTTATTACTTGCATAACAAAACTTAGTATACAGTCAGTAAACTACACGTATATAGACAGGCAGCAGCCCAAAGGCAAATTTAGTGCCCACTTAATTATCTGATCAAAAGGTAATGGCCCCTCCAAAATGTTTATTACCCTCAGAAGGTCTCTTTACCACCTCCTGCTGGGATCTCATAATCACCTCTTTATGACATTCCTTTGATCTCTCTTGCATAACACCTAGGTAGGGGCAATAACATCATTAGCGAGTGGTACCACTTTTAGTCTTATTTTAGTTGTACTAGGTTTTGTTATGCCCAGTCTCTTATCAGTTATAAGACTAATGACCAAGACACATCTTTATATATATATATATATATATATATATATATATATATATATATATATATATATATATATATATATATATTTTTTTTTTTTTTTTTTTTTCAGTATATTAACCCTTCCCATGCAAATTAAATTAAGATGCCACTCACTAATCTAATTTTCATTCATTGTTGATACAAATTCACTTACTTAATGACAAACAGTGCAGATCCAGATCAGTTGGCTTTTTCAGAAGCCAGCTGATTTCGACCTACACTGCAAAGGCAGAGCATATCCAAGTTCAGCAGGACCAAGGTTAACTTTGGCACACTAGACAAATTCAGCAGATGACAAATGGATATTTTTTTCTTACTTATTTCCAGAAAATAGGATTTGACATTGCATGCAAATAGTATCCAAATGCTATGGAGACAATTTGCATGCAAATTGTTTCCATAACCTTAGGATACTATTTGCATAAAATATCAGGCCTATTTCCTAGGTAAATAAGAAAAATATAAAAAGTCATCTGCTGAAATATTTTCCCACCATACTGAGCATTAAACAAGCCACTTTTTATGTCATAGTGCTTTATTTAGAAAATAAGAATAAAAAAAATCACAGATGTTTTAGTAACCACAGCACTTAAGTCATATTCTTCTAATCTTATCTCTTCAAAACCTCTCTTTTTTAAAAAATATAACCAGCATGCCTCAGTTTCACCAAACTATT
This sequence comes from Anodontia alba, assembly GCA_964016985.1. Lineage (NCBI taxonomy): Eukaryota > Metazoa > Mollusca > Bivalvia > Lucinida > Lucinidae > Anodontia > Anodontia alba. Next base: position 26,132,291 of record OZ024821.1, read on the forward strand.
TGGTTACACTATATGAGATGTCCCTGGATAAAATCACCTTATGAGATATGGGAGCAGTACAGACTCAGACCAGCCATTATATGCAGCATGCACAGTTTGCTAAGAGGCTACATTGCTCGATAATCTGTTTGTGTAGACCCTGACCAGTCTGCAGATGAGCAAGCTGATCTGGGGCTATGTTTGCCACATATACCGAAAGGTTCTTTTCTATTTGAAGAGGCTCATATATTTTGCTGCTTAAATCTATGTTTACTATAGCTTGTAACAGATAGTCAAAACTTTAGTAAAATTACTTTCAGCTAAGAAATTTAGGTGGAGCTAGAGTCTACATAAAGAAGATTCTGCAAATAACAGACAGGTTGGAGGCACTAAAATGCCAGACAGGGCTAGCTGTCAACTCATTTATAGATGTCAAGTTTTTATGCACCAGATGATGTAGCCTCAGGATCATTTTCTTCAACAATTATCTCAGAGACTTCAACATCAGCATCTAAATCTACCACAAACGAATCATTGGTTACACTACTTTCAGCTGACAGCAAATTCATTGCAACACAACATTTACACATTCCACATGGCACATCCGTTTTTCCTTTATTTGCTCTTGGTTCTTTTGTTTCTGTAGGTGTGATGACAAGTTCTCCATTATTGTTACTATCAAAATGTGGCCGTGTCCCATTATTGTCATAATACATCCAGATAAAATCTTTCCCAACAGTCTGTGGTGAATTTTCTTTGGGTTTACTTTCTTCCATTTTTCTTTGCCTTGATAACCACTCCATGAATTCTTCCTCCGTTAGCTCGTTTTGTACAAAATTTTGTTGAATCTCTCTTGTGTCCGACTGCTTAACTTCCGGTTTCCGAATTTGTGAAGGCGGGACAATTTGAATACCTTTTTGTAAAACGGGTGTTTGCACTCCAACGAACGTATTTGAATTGGCATTACTGATGATAAAATTACCCTCTCCGCCGCCTTGTACGTCTGAATTGTTCATGTCAGTTGACTGAGAATTTTCTTTTGCATTGAAGTGTTTGGTCCGTCTGCGTTTCCGGGTTGAATACCGCTTGTCTGGATCACATTCAATGATTTCTGAAGATTCTGCTGGGCGTGAAGCTATTTGAAATGATTTTCGTCGTGTTTTGATTTGAGGCAGCAGTTGTCTTCTTCCGCGGACAAATAATGTATGAGAAAATTCAAGAACGTTATCCTGATTAATGACCCATTCAAAGCCATACTCACGAAACAGTCTTCGAAAGTTTATGAAACTTGGAATTTGCAGAAATCCGGGATACACGTCCATGACGTGAGCCTCAAACTCCGCCTCATCTATGACCGAAACTGATCCATTTCTGTTCCATTTAACCAAATATCCGTCATTGCAGACGTCGTACAATTTTGCTGGAAAATGGTCTTTCGGGTTGAATATAAGCCGAATTCTTTTCTTCGTGTTTTCGTCCATGTTTGTTATGATGGCTGAAGACATCATGTTTACGTCGAATGTGACGTTTGATCACGTGCCATTGTTTATATCATTTGGATATCCTTTCTCTTTTATGCATGAAAATATTTTTTCGGGAATTAATGAAATGTGATTGCGCAAAGGTGGCAGGCGTGCCAGGAAGTGCCACAAATCAGTAGCCTACCAATGACACTTACATACGTAACATAACAATTCAATTCAATTCAAATTTTATTAAGATTGCCAAATACATTTTAGCACATCTCATAGAACATATACAAACACTACAATATTCTTACATATACTGAACTAATGCAATATTTTAAGTAAGCGTGACTATATTCTTGTAACATTACAGCATGTATGATTATAAGGTCAAGTTAATGAAACAGGTACCCCATTTTTATATATCAGAGAACAGTAAACTGATAATTAGAGTCCAAACAGCAAATGTTGTGCAATTAGATCAGGGTCTACGCATTGTCAAAATTTTTCTCACATGGGCTATTATGAATATACATATATACACATATGTATTAAAATAGATAAATATCAGCACTGTGCTCATACAAAGCATTGAACGTAAATGGGATTGGGTCCTGATCCGACCTCACATATCATAACAACGAAAGCAAAGCAACCAGCTCTCTCTTCCGGATAGTCTAGTGTTCAGTTGACGCCCGCATATAGTTAAAAGGGGCGTGGGGAGGTGGTGACTGGGAAAACTGGCAAATTCATGTTAGGCTACTTCAGAGATACGATAAAAATCATTTCATTTTTGATCCACTTCAAGAACGAGAGACTGACTGAAATTTTACAGGCTGTCAGGTGCCACATTTTATGATAGTGTTAACACCATAGGCCTGTATCAATTTATTAATCATTTCTTGGATAATAAAATGTCTATTTTTGAGGAATATGGAGCCTATCATTACGAAAACAAGCCTATTCAAATATACTGAACATTTTAACCACCAAAAAATGAAAATTTTCAGACAAAATTTCGGATATTTCTCACACTTCTGGTCAAAACACAGATTGTGGGTACCCGTTAGAACCGCCTCGGCGAGGCGGTTCTAACGAGTACCCACAATCTATGTTTTGGGGCAGAAATAAGAAAAATAATGTATACCCCTGTAAACCCCAGTTTTACTATATAAAAGTGGGGTTTAAGGGGGTCAATATTATATAGGCATGTTTTCGTGATGTTATTTTAAGGGGTCAAAACAGTTCTGGTATTTTGTGGGGTAGGAAGGAGAATGATAAGCTTGACAATTGTTATTTTTTAGGGTACATATATATACTTTGAAGGCTGGTATTTTTCTGACGTCTTTTTTCGGTGCATGATTTTTCTGACGTCTGCCATCAGTTTTATTTTATTTTTTATTTTATTTTATTTTTTTTATTTATTATTATTATTATTTTTTTGTAACCAGCTGTTTTGTTTTAGCTTTTTTCTTTTCTTTCTTTCTTTATGGGATCATCGAACCATCTGTGCAGTTTGATCATCACATTTGCTGTTCGCCAACATTATCTACACTGTCATATGATTTAGAAAGTGCATGAATGCCACTATCAGACCAAACGGACTAAATATTTTTTCTCATAATCCTGTTTGATAATTCACTAAAATAAAACCAAAATAATATTATGACTATAAAGGCTGGTCACTATTGACAACAATAAAACCAAAATAATATCATGACTATAAAGGCTGGTCACTGTAGTGACCAGCCTTTGAAGTCATGATATTATTTTGGTTTTATTATAGTGAATTATCAAACAGAATTATAAGAAAAAAATAGTCAGTGGAGACTGGAGCCAGTCTAATTGACCGTTCTAAGATGGTGCTTCTGATCTTATTTCTTCTTTGTGTGACCTTGTGTTGATCGGTGTGGGCTTTTTTTTCATGATTTGTTCTGTTCGTTGTCTTGCTGTTGTTTGGGTGGCGCCTTTCAGGCATTATGGCCACCTTATTGAGAGAGAGAGAGAGAGAGAGAGAGAGAGAGAGAGAGAGAGAGAGAGTAAAACCTCGATGATTCGAACACCGATGGCTCGTTTACCTTGGATGATTCAAACTCGTTTTTGAGTCCCTACGAAATTCTTCCGAGAGCACAAGAAAACAAATATTCAGGGAAATTTTCTTATCATGAAATTGTATGTTGTGTGTACTCATTAGAATCGCCTAATCGAGGTAATCCATGAGAGAGAGAGAGAGAATCAGTAAAACCTCGATGATTCGAACACCGATGGCTCGTTTACCTTGGATGATTCAAACTCGTTTTTGAGTCCCTACGAAATTCTTCCGAGAGCACAAGAAAACAAATATTCAGGGAAATTTTCTTATCATGAAATTGTATGTTGTGTGTACTCATTAGAATCGCCTAATCGAGGTAATCCATGAGAGAGAGAGAGAGAATCAGTAAAACCTCGATGATTCGAACACCGATGGCTCGTTTACCTTGGATGATTCAAACTCGTTTTTGAGTCCCTACGAAATTCTTCCGAGAGCACAAGAAAACAAATATTCAGGGAAATTTTCTTATCATGAAATTGTATGTTGTGTGTACTCATTAGAATCGCCTAATCGAGGTAATCCATGAGAGAGAGAGAGAGAGAATCAGTAAAACCTCGATGGCTCGTTTAACTTGGATGATTCAAACTCGTTTTTGAGTCCCTACGAAATTCTTCCTAAAGCACAAGAAAACAAATATTCAGGGAATTTTTCTTATCATGAAATTGTATGTTGTGTGTACTCATTAGAATCGCCTAATCGGTAATCCATGTATCCAACAAGTTTCCATGGTCCCAAAGATATCCGAGCCATTGGAGTTCGACAGCAGTTATTTAGCTTTTCTGTGTGGCATGAGTACTGACTGTCAAGGTTTCTTTGCTCTTCCTCTTGGTGTCATTGGTAGGCTACAGTGGCGTAGCCAGAACGGAATTTTTTTTACGCACACCCAGGAAAAATCTTGAAATGTTGCCTAGAATGGCTTCCAAAATAGGGGCTGCTCTTAAAGGAAAGAATTCGCTCCCACAGGGAGCAAATTCTTTCCTTCAAGAGCGGTCCCTATGGTAAAGTAGCAAAATATTTTATGCTAAAACCATTTTATTATAAATATTTTTCTTAGGCATGTTACGCACATGCGTAATGGGCGTAGTGAGCGCTACGCCTATGGGCTATGTTCTGTGGTTGCGGCTCTACCTGTACATCTTCTGTACCAGTTTACTGTGACTCCAGGGTCTGTCAATATTTCAAAATGAGTACATTATTTCGATTGATAAACTGCTCGCTCCTGTTTCGCATTCTGTTGATATAAACTGTTAACCCTTTGATATAAACTGTTAACCCTTTAACCCCTGAGTTTTTGAAATGGGCTCTTCCGTTTCTTAATTTGGGAGTTCATTGTTGAAAATAGGGATATCAGTCAAAAATCTAGAACAGTATGACAAATAGTGTAGATCCTGATGAGACGCCTCGTTACGAGCCGTCTCATCTGGATCTACACGGTAGCAGGTATCTGTTTTAGTCTGCATGTCCGAAAGGGTCACAAAACTCTGTGTGTGTGTGTGTGTGTGTGTGTATGTGTGTGATAAGTCAGTTTACATTACTCATTAAACCCTGTACTCTTCCGATCAGTTGCATCGGTGATGGAAATTTGGGGTAGTTTGTCAGGTTTTATTTAACAAATAGATCAGCTCTAGCAGTGATTTGTTGAGTGATAAATCACTGTTTGGAGGTCACTTGTAAAGCAAATCAAATCACGAGCGCTTTCCGCGCTCGTGATTTATTTTCTTACAAATGACAGGCAAACTGTGATTTATTACTCATCAAATCACGCACAATAGCTGATCTATTTCGATTTTCTAACAATCCTCGCCTAGCCAATGATTAAATTCAGTGATTTATTCTGCAACAAATCACTGGGCGGAAGCGCGCGACGCTATCTGGCGCCGTACCGACGTCGTTTCGACACTTTGCTGACGTAAGTCGTCATTTCCACGACGTTAGACGGTCTTACGTCGTTTTTCTCGCCTCAGCAACGTGAAAAATGCATGTAAACGTCAGCGTTACAGTCAGAACTGTTGGCGAGATTTCTTTATGCGATGGCGAAAAGATGGAAGAATCTGAAGGATACGATTACTTTTTTGCCATTTTCTATGTGTTAGAATCGAAATAGATCAGCTCTTGTGCGTGATTTTATGAGTAATAAATCACAGTTTGCCGGTCAGTTGTAAGACGATAAAATCACTCGCGCCCGCTCATGATTTGATCTACTTTACAACTGACCTCCAAACAATGATTTATTACTAAACAAATCACTGCTAGAGCTGATCCGTTTCTTCACTAACACATAGAAAACGACGAAAAAGTAATCGCATCCTTTAGATTCAGATTCTTCCAACTTTCCGCCATCGAATAAAGAAATCCTGCAACTTGTTTGTTGTTGATGCGAGAAAAAAAACACGTTATACCGTGTAACGTCGTGGAAACGAAGAATGACGTCAGCAAGTCGGAACGGCGCCATATAGCGCCGCGCGCTTCCGCCAAGTGATTTGTTGCAGAATGAATCACTGGTTTTCTCCATTGCCTATATAGGCGTGCCGTGTTAACTAGAATTTTGTTTATTTCGCCATATAACAGTTCTAATATAGGTTAGCATTTATTTCCTTATTTTGGTACGAATTAGGATACGCCTCGACTCGTTGAGATACAGACTACTTATAGATATTGTCTCAACCCTACGAAGAGGACCATCGGGCAGGTGCGCAGAGGCGCCGCGCTAAGAAAAAGAAACAATTAAAAGCAAGATGGGAGTCGAGATTGCTGCTGACACTAGCATAAGTTGAAGATAGGAATACTCTTCTAGCCCATTAGCTCTCCCGACTACTAAAGACTCATCGGCGTATCAAGAGGTTGGTCTGGGCATTGGTTACTTTATAAAACAAAACGAGTATTGCATAACTTTATATACTATTTGCGCTTATAGACAAGAACGCGGTAGAAAGTTGTTTTTTCTTCATTAAAATATTTGCAGGAAAGAAAAATATATAGCTCAATCAATAAATGAAAATATAAAATAGCAATAAAAATAAGCTGTAAAAATGTCATCGGAAAAAAATATTTAAAAATATAACTTTTACTTTTTCTTCAGTCTTCTTGAGCTCTCTTTCATTTGATCCTTGGTCCAATCTACTAACCCACCTAACTATTGCGTCCCAATTATATATAATACAAAAGAAAAAAATTCTAAGCATGCAATAATAATTAATTTCAGTTCTAACACAGCGCGCCTATATAGGCAATGGAGAAAACCAGTGATTTATTCTGCAACAAATCACTGGGCGGAAGCGCGCGATGCTATCTGGTGCCGTTCCGACGTCATTTTGATACTTTGCTGACGTTAGTCTTCGTTGCCACGACGTTAGACGGTCTAACATCGTTTTTCAGTCAACAACAATGCATGTAAACGTCAGCGTTACAGTCAAAACTGTTGGCGGGATTTCTTTATACGATGGCGGGAAGTTGGAAGAATCTGAAGGATACAATTCCTTTTTCGTCGTTTTCTATGTGTTAGAATCGAAATAGATCAGCTCTTGTGCGTGATTTGTTGAGTAATAAATCACAGTTTGTCGGCCAGTTGTAAGTTGATAAATCACTCGCGCTCCGCGCTCGTGATTTGATCTACTTTACAACTGACCTCCAAACACCGATTTATTACTCAACAAATCACTGATAGAGCTTAAATAGGCACTGCCTGTATATTAGTAAACCAGTTTGCAATGCTTTTTAAATGGGGTAACGTCATATTCAATATTCCACATGGGGTGATGTCTGTGTTAATGATATATAGAATAAGCGGTCTCACTAATAAACGACATGAAGAGACATGAAGCGTCATGAAGCATCATGAAAAGACAGGAAGATTTTTAATCATTTGTGTGGCATAAAATAACTTTTTTCTCCTTAAAAATGAATTTATGATGAATAAAAAGCATGTTAAGAAATTTATTCCAGGAAACATTAGCCATTTCTGACGAGAACCCTAAACAGGAAATTCGCGCTAAAACCGTAAGCGCATATAGTGACATGGAATTGTTAAAGGTGACATTAAGTAAAAAAATAACTCAGTAACGTCAAGAAACTATTTCATTGCTTGAAAAAGCGACATGAAAATACTAGAAGGTCATGAATTATTTCATTGCTTGAAAAAGCGACATGAAAATGCTGTAAAGTATGAGGTGCCGTTTTACTATAAACCCCCTATTTTTGATATCACTAAATCGATTTTGTGATAACACAAAATCGATTTTGTGATATCATTAATTATTATGTGATATCACTAATCATTTTGTGATATCACAAAAGACTGAATTTGAAATTGATTTTGTGATATCACAAATTCATATTTTCCCTTTGAACTTTTGGAATAATATGGGCTCCCGAAATGATCACTGCGCATGCGTTACCACTGCGCATGCTCTTACGGAAGAAATATGTTTTTGTTTTTGTTTTTGTTTTTGTTTTATAGAAAAAGGCTTTTGATTGTTCATGCAAACAGACAATTTGTATGAAAGATCAAATCCTGTTTTCTGGGAAAAATAAGAAAAAAAAAAAGTCATCAATTTTTCGTCTGCTAAATTAGCCTAGGGAATGGAAGTGGTTAATTTCGTACTTAGCCTCGTTCGCCAGGCTGCTGTCTGGCTGCGCAAGGAACTGGACTATTTCGTACTCTTTTTGTTCAATCCTCAAAATTACTGTTATATTGCGGATACGACAGGATGTTTTTCGCCATCGGTTTCCGTAATTAATATCGTTTAAATCGAAAACGAGTCTATGTCTTAAAGTCTAATCATAACAGCAGCAGATGAAAAGTTGATATTTGTTTAATTATTTTTAGAGTAAATTAAACTTGACATTTCATGTGACTCGTCTGGCTGACGAGTCTAAATGAAATGTCAAATTTTATTTTTTCGGAAAATTATAAAAACAATGTCGTCTGTTACAATTTTGCATAGCCTATTTTCTGGGAAAAATAAAAAAAAATATTACAAAATGACATCTGCTGAAATTTTTACGCAGAATGCTGAGCGGAAAAAAAAAATATTAGGGAGTAAACATTGTATTGTTTGCAAATGTAATATATTTAGTAATATCACTAATTCGATTTAGTGATATCACTAATTCGATTTAGTGATATCACTAATTCGTTCATATTTAGTGATATCAATAATTCGATTTTTTGATATCACTAATTCGATTTTGTGATATCACTTAATCATGTCTAATTAGTGATATCACTAAACCGAATTAGTGATATCACAAAATCAGTTTAGTGATATCACTAATTCGAGGTCGGCAACATTCTTTCGTGGAGATTGATCATGAAATATTTTCTACGGTCATTCTATCCCTTCCGCTGATTCAAGAAGGGCAGTTGTCAGTTTCTGGCGAAAGAATGTGCACAATACTGGTTAACCGCTTGGAGGACTAAGCCTGCCCAGTAAACGTGTGGTTAGGTAAACTGACCGCGCTCGACATGACCCGGGCCGTAAAACCTCAACACAAACAAATCACTAATTCGATTTTGTGATATCACACAATAGATTTGATTAAGTGATATCATTAATTGTATTTAGTGATATCACTAAATCACTAATTCGATTTAGGGATATCACAAATTCATCTCTATTTAATGATATTACTAAATAGAATTAGTGATATCACAAAATAGGGGATTTATAGTAAAACAGCACCTCACAATAAAGCCGAGAAAGTATTTCATTGCTTGAAAAAAAAAGCGACAAGAAAATATCATAACGTCATGAAACTATTTTATTTGCTTGAAAAAGCGACATGAAAATATTTGAAGGTCCTGAATTATTTCATTGCTAAAAAATGCGACATGAAAATGTTGTAAAGCCGAGAAAGTATTGCCATTGCTTGAAAAAAAAAGCGACAGGAAAATATCGTAACGTCATGAACCTAATTCAATTGCTTGAAAAAGCGACATGAAAATATTTGAAGACGGTCCTGCATTATTTCATTGCTTAAAAATGCGACATGAAAATGTTGCAAAGCCTTGAAAGTATTTTAATGATTTATTTTTACAAAGTTAAATTAAATCTGAACAAATTATATTTACAAGGTTACATGCACCACTTTTCGTCAGTTAAATCGATTAAAAGCCCACAAAACTTTTCAGACAAACAACTGGATCCCGGAGACAGCGCTCTCTGCAGTGTCAAGAAAGCATGTAGAGCGATAAGTAACATCAAACCACAGCATAAATTGATTCAACATCTTCAAATTGTTTCAGAAGCTATGTACTATAGGGCCTATACATGTACGGGTTGTTTTATTTTTCCCTGCTGATCCCTGTACCGACAAGAAATGACAAAAAGCGACATGAAAATTTACTGACTCCAAATCGCATAGGCTTTATACTGTAGAACTTGAATTAATAAGACAAAAATAAGCAATAATGTACAGGCCTTACTATCTTATGTTAATAATTGTTAGAACAGTTGTCTTGACAAGGATTTGTGTTGTTGTTGTTGTTGTTGTTTTCCTAGCCTGCTGATCGCCGTACAGACAAGAAATGGCAAAAAAAAAAAAAAATAAAAAAAATAAAAAACAGCGACAAAAAAATTTTCTTAGTCCAAAATCGCGTAATCCCTATATTCGGTTGATTTAATAAGAAAAAAAAAGAAGTAATGTTTACTATCTAATGATAATCAAAGAAAAGTTGTTTACAAAATTTCTATCTTTCGGCCAAAAACAACCCCCGTCAAAAACTGTTACTTCTTCAGATGGCAAACTTCTTCTGCCAAAAACAGCCACAGTGGCAAGAAAACCAGGACAGAAACGAAGGATAAGATCAGTTCAGTTTTTGAGAAATACTTTTGCATTAAAAATGTTCTGCATATTTTCTAGACAGAGATAACATTAACAGAATGCACAGTGAAGGAAACATTTGTATGAACAGATTTTATTTCGAAACAGTCCCTACAACATATACGTTGAAACAACGTCAAATTAACGTTGATTCAGCGTCGACGTTGAATCAACGTTGTTTCAACGTTGTGTGCCTGATGAGTAATACAAAATTTAAGGACAAAATCTGAAAGGAAGGAAGGATGCTCCTTAATAAAAATGTCAAGCAAAAACACAGAAAAAAACAACAACAAAAAGCAAGAAACATTCTGCGTATGGTAGACGTCTGGCGCGGCCTTGAAAAGCACGTAAGTAACCAAATTCTGGTGTAAATTATTCTAATGGGTGTATTAAGTCTCTCATGGGGCACCTCTGGCGCGGCCCTAAAAAGCTCGTGTAAGTTAATTCCATGTGAGACTTTTAAGATTGATGGTAGACCTCTGGCGCGGCCCCAAAAGCCCGTAAGTAACCACCAACTTTACTTACACCCAAAGTACTGTTTTGAACTAGAAGAAATAATAATAATAATAATAATAATAATAATAATAATAATAATAATAATAATAATAATAAAAAACTATGGTGGGGACATCTGTCTTTGCAATATGGTAAGTTGGTAAGTAATTGCAAAGGCCACCACACCACCTGATGAGACTCATGGAGGGATCGAAATACGGTTTTCTTTTAAATAGGAAGCATTGAAATAATTTCTTGACGTTCCAGCTTCTTGACCTTCAGGTACTTTTGTCTCATGACATTACGATATTTTTTGTCGTTTTTTCAAGCAATGAAATACTTTCTCGGCTTTACAGCATTTTTTTTTCGATCGATGATATAATTCATGACCTTCCAGTATTTCCATGTTTCTTTTTTTTTTTTTTTTTTTTTTCAAGCAAAGAAATAGTTTCATGACGTTACGATATTTTCCTGTCGTTTTTTTCAAGCAGTGAAATACTTTCTCGGCTTTACAGCATTTTCATGTCACTTTTTCAATCAATGAAATAATTCATGACCTTCCAGTATTTTCATGTCGCTTTTTCAAGCAAATGAAAATTCATGACGTTACGACATTTTCTTGTCGCTATTTTTAAGCAATGAAATACTTTCTCGGCTTTACAGCATTGGCATGTTATGTCATTTTTTTTTTTTTTTTTTTTTTTTTTTTTTTCAAACAATGAAATAATTAATGACCTAGTATTTTCAAGTCGCCTTTTTTTCAAGCAATGAAATAGTTTCTTGACGTTATTTAGTTATTTTTTACTTCATGTCACTTTTAACAATTTTATGTCACTTAATTTGTATGCGTTAACGGTTTTAGTTCGAATTTTCTGTTAAGAGTTCTCGTCAGGACTGGCTGATGTGACGGTTTCTTGGAATAAATTACTTAAAATGCTTTTTATTTATCATAAATTCATTTTTAAGGAGAAAGAAAAATGTTATTTTATCCCATACAACTGATTCAATATCTTCCTGTCTTTTCATGACACTTATTAGTGAGACCCATAAGAGTCTGATACCCGTTGCAATGTACCCATTACATTAAATTTTGTCACTCACTATTCATTAATGGAATGTGACATGCATATATAGTGTGTCCGCTAAGTGACGGTTTTCTTTCTCTGGCCGATGCATACCAAATACTTTTAAAATGATACTAGCTGCCCTTTCGCTGGGCGCTCAGCATTGATAGAACTGGAAATCAGAACTGACCAGTCCAGTGTCAGTAAAATATGACTGGGTGTCATGTCTATGGGGCGAAATTATTCATGTTCTAAAAGTGAGCATTGAGCTCCCTGCCACACCAGAAAACTGTCACGATATGACTGAAAGATTGTTGAAAATGATATGAAACTGAATAAAACAAACAGTGTGTCTGAGTAGCCTGGCGCCACAGCTATGAGCTCCTCCTCCAATCCCCTTTGCACGACAACTAAGCGAACAGTCGAATTGATACTCTTCCAATTAGAGGCGAATCGTAAACTTCCGGTAGATTTGCACGTGTTAAAAATTTTGTCAAAACAATCAAAGTCTGTTGAGAAATGCGATGTTCCTGAAAGAAAAATTGAGTTAATATTCAATTTCATAATACTGATATCATGGGGAGTAAAGGAAAAGGAAGGGCTATTGCTCGAACAAGTAAAGCGAAGGGGAAGAGATGGAAAAAGGGTCACAGTTCAACGTCAAACCCTGTATCAAAACGATTCAGAGAATCTGCTAAAAACAGATTCTTTAGTACCAGTAAAGGTAACATCATAGCTCCAGATAAGGCGCTTTTTTCAACCAAAAGGTACTGATTTTTGTTCTCCACAAAAAAGACATAGACTGACATAGACTCCACAGACATATACTCGGAAATAAGACTTTTTGCAGATAATTATGTTTGCTATCTGGATCTGGATGAATATGTTGCAGGGCCTTTCAGCATTGTTGCAACGGAGAGGGGAATAACACTAGTCCCAATGTGAGACGGCTCTTCTAAAATCGTCAGTTGTCTCTGCGCGCACAGCACTGTCGTCCAGGTGGTTCCAGTCTGAAATGGTTGGCGGAAAGAAAGAGTTCCTGTAAAGTTCAGAGTTGCACTGCACGGGTTTAAAACATTTGCTTTTATTTGTAGACTGTCTGTCAATGATATTGCTGGTTACACAGTCTTTATAATTTTTCGATTTGATGAGACGTGTTCTCCGGACAGGATAAAAAAAAAGTCATGAGACTGCAGTGCAGGCACCGTCCCCTCGACCACCTTGTAGACACAGACAGCTCATTGAAACTTCAAAGGGATATAGATTATAGATTAGGATGTTGGGCCAGTAAATGGGATATGAGATTTCAGCCAGTCAAATGCAATATAATGCAGATCAATAACTAGGAAAAGAACAAATGAGATTGAGGCTTCTTTTCGAGGACTGTACCCTCTAAAGTGTATCAGAATCAAAATTCTGATTCTGATACACTTTAGAGAGTATGACACTTGTCTTTAGAGGGTACGGTCCTTGAAAACGTGGATTCCATTAAATACCTAGGTGTAACAATGACACATCACTTGAGATGGAATACACATATCAGCAACATGTATACTAAGGCAAACAGAACTCTTGGTTTCCTGAGACAAAATCTTTATCAAAGTCCTCAGGATGTAAAAGAGGCAGCATATAGGGGACTTGTTCGCCTCATTTTGGAATATGGTAACTGTTTGGGATCCCCCAATGCATGGTTCTTCAATAAGAAATCGAAACAGTTCAGAATAGGGCTGCTAGGTTTGTTATTAGCAAGTACTGCTTTGAAACTTGGAGTATGACTGGAATACTGGAAAAACTAAAATGGGAGTCTCTCAAGAAAAGGAGGAGAGACAGTAGACCGATTCTTTTGTACAAAGGTCTAAAGAGTGCTGCTAGCATTCCAACAGATGATCCTATCACCCCCAATTAGACACAGTAGAAATCATCACTCATTGACTTTTCAGACCCCTGCTGCAACTGACATTTAGAAGGGCTCATTCTTCCCTCAGACAATTAGAGATTGGAATGCCCTTCCAGATTTAATTATTACCTCTTTTGAAGGTGCAGAGGCCAGTGTGGTTAGGTTTACCTCTCTGGTGAGAGCTAGGGACTAACTTCCCATATCACAGGTCCTGGTGAATGAATGTCAGAAGTATCACCAGTAAAAATTCTGAAATTCTGATTCTGAACATATTGTAGTACACATTATAAGCACCTTGCTGAGTTGCTTCTAAGGAGTACCCACATCATATGTTTTCGTGGAGAAATGAAAAATATTATGTAAATGCTCCCTCTTATCTGGAGTTATGTAACATCAAATGATAATGCCGTAATAATTGGATTTAATGAATGAGATTTATACTTTTTGTTGTGTCTGCTTTAGAAAGCAGGAGTGATATAAGCCGATAAGGTTCTCTTTCAGTAGTTGTCGGCATCAACAAAGTCAAGTCTGTGTGTTAAGCTCAATTTCTTGAACACCCAGGCCTATTCATTGACTATAGAAACTTCATACACACATCGACCATGATGCACCCTGCCGCTGCCTGCCCAGTGCTGTAGACTCAGGTTTTTCTCTCAGAAATTCATTTAAGGGGACATATATCTCTATTGACCCATATTTTAAGGAATATATGGGGTAATTTCAGGGGTTAGTTGTTTAAATTTTACGCAGAATATTGCAAATTTTAAGGGACATCAATGTCTTACTAAGATGAAGGTTTAGGGGACATCAGAGTCAAAAAGGGGCCAAGTCTAACTTTTTTAAGGGACAAGGAAAACCCTGTAGACTGTTATTGACGTCCTGTTTGTCATGTTTGGCTGAACAATATTTAGTCTTTGCATTTTAAGCACGAGAAAGCATTTAGCACCAGTTCTTGAAGACCACCAGAGATTGCGGCATAGCCATTGTGAGAATTTCTTGTTATGCCAAAACATATCTTGGTGTTTGTGGATACACATTAGAATGTGCCAAGTCATGGTGATTTCCATGATGCAAAAATAATAAAATGTTGTCCTCTAAATAGTACATAGTTCCAGATAAGGTGTTTTTTTGTTGCTGTTTTTTTTTTTTTTATCCAAATAGTATTGCTGCTTTTCTATTTCTAAAACAAATAAAACATGTTATGGTACTCATTAGAAGTATCTCACTCTATTGCTTCTAGTGAATACACATATTTTCATGATGAAATAAAAAAAAGGATATCTGGACATAGCTCCAGATAAGAAGGGGTATAAGGTAAATATAATTTTTATTCTTATTTCTCTACAAAAATCTATGTTTGGGGTACTCATTAAAAGTGGCTTGGCAAGGCTTTCAGTGACTACCCACAATATGTTGCTGTGAAGAAATAAGAACAATATCAATATTTTTTGACTGAAAAAAAGAGTGCCATCTGAACATGTGTCTGAATATCCCTCTTATCTGAATCTAGGATTGACTGTTTACATTATTTGGGGCACACCATATGAAAACATGTCTTCGGACATATGCGGACAGTGAAGGGCCAGATCAGCCTGCACATCCACACAGTCTGATCAGGGCCTTTACTGTTTGCTAACAAAAGTATTGGATATTACAAAATGTATGAATGGAGAGCAAAAGCTTGGATGATACTTTGTGCATGCACAAGATGGTCTGAATCTGCAGGTTTTACGCATGTTCCAAGGGCACTTTTTGCACTTGAGGCATCTCATTTGGTGGTATGGTACTACTTACTTTTTTATTAACAGGTGAAAGTGGGCTGACAGTTGATGCCCTTGCCAAGCATGATGAGACAAATGAAGAGCTTGGGGCTGATGGTTTGGAGTCGGATCAGCAAACAGCAGGAACTTTCAAGACCTGGGCCACAAACTGGACAGAGTGCACAAATGTCAC
Organism: Anodontia alba; assembly: GCA_964016985.1. Lineage (NCBI taxonomy): Eukaryota > Metazoa > Mollusca > Bivalvia > Lucinida > Lucinidae > Anodontia > Anodontia alba. Next base: position 26,148,059 of record OZ024821.1, read on the forward strand.
CTTCAACAAAGTTCACAGATACTGGTCATCTGATTCTGCTCTTCACAAAGAGGTATGTAAATGAGATCAGTCCAAGATCCAGATAAGGAGATAATGGCATCCCGACTGCTATAATCATAGCTATGGAGCTATTTCCAACCGAAAAGTATAAATATATTTCTTATTTCTCCATGAAAATATATTTGTTGGTACTCATTAGAAGTGCCTCAGTGAGTCACTTCTAATGAGTACCCACAACATTCATGGAGACAAAAAAAAACAACATATTTACCTGATATTCACTCTTATCTAGAAATATGTATAATTTTACTGTCTTTACACCAAGGCAGTGAAGCAGTGAGTATTCATAAGATAACATGTCTTGATGCAAATGATAACAGTATAGTTATCTCCTGTACTTGCCTTAACTGAAGGGAACTATTATGGTACGTGTACACCACAACTTCTTTTTACACTGTTGCTGAGATCCAAAGCAAACAACATGTTAGCTAAACAGCCATGTTGTATTCAAACAAAATGTTTGGTCATTTTTCTATATAATCTATCCATTTTTGTTTGGATACAACACTCTTGGTGTCCATCTTTACACTATCTTATATGCGAAGCCATCTGATAATGAACTATCTTAAAATAAGGTTCCAGTTCAGGGATATTTCTTGCTCAAAATTAGAATGTGCCAGTGGCCCATGTCCTATTCATTTCTATTTACATGTATTTATCAAATTTTTGATGGGCCATTAGAAAATTTGATGGGCCCTTGGGAAGAATGGATGGGCCCAAAAATCTTTAATGCCCATACATTTTTGTGTACTAGAGCAAAATAAACACCAGATTTGGTTTGCTTATGATAGGGGCACAGCCAAAAATAAAATCAGATTCATTCCAATACTGATAGTTCTCTCATAAAACAGGTTGAGTCCATCCCAGCAATATCCCTGCCAGTGTATGTAAATGAGCTGAGGAATTCATATAATAAAAAATTGCCAGGCTCCATAAAGCAGTCAGTAGCACATCTGGGCCCAGTTATTCAAAGCTAACAACGTCGTTAGTTAAGGATTTGTTAAAATTTACATGGAGAGATACGCAAATATGCTGAAATTTTTTGCTGAAAAAATGTGAGTAGCTTTTGCAGTAAAAGCTACTCACAATTTTTTCAGCAAAAAATATCAGAATATTGTATACTGAATCCGTTAAAACAGTTAACATATCTATTTGAAATTACCTTTAACGAGCTCATTAAGCTAACAATGCTTTGAACAACTGGGCCCAGACTGCAGATCCAGAGTTTGTGAGTTCTAACCCCAGCTTGGTCACGTGACTTTCATGGAGATTGATCATTAAATGATTTCTACAGTCATTCTCTCCCTTCTGTTGAGTATTGATTCATGAAGGGCAGTTTCAGTTACTTCAAAGTATGTGCACAGGTGGTGGCTAACCACATAGAGGACTAAGTCTGTGCGGGAACTCTGTATGTAGGTAACTGATCATGTTCAACATGACCCTAATGGGTTGGCTGGGCCATAAAACCTCAAGTCAAACAAACATATTAAAATCATTCCCATAGCACTAGGTAAGACAACTTTCTGTCATCCAGAAAGTGTTGATTGTATATAATTATTTCTCCATCACATGTTTTTGTAGAGAAATAAGGAAAATAGTTATCTAGATATCAGTTAAAATTACATGTACCTGATTTTGGCAGTTTGCACGTTGATGCCAAACTAATGATTTTTTTACTTCTTCAGAAGATTTGTTAAGGAAGATTGTTTGATGACAATTCTAGGTTTTCATTTCCTCTAGTGACTGTTCTCCTTATGAAGAACTTTTACAAAGAAATAAGAAAACTCCACAATAGTCATAGCTATAGATAAGGCTTTTTTTCAACCAGAAACTATTTTTTTTTTTTTTTTTGTGACAAATGAGTGACAGTGTTTTATCGCTTTATCTCTGTCAAAATTGCTTTTGCCTCCCTTCTGAAAAGCAGTTCTCTCTAAAAGATAAAAATATGCTCCCAAAAAACATGCTCCCAAAGGGAACATTTGTTTTTTACTTTCAGAGTGGACCCATTTTCCAAAGGGACTTAGTGTGTAGGAAACCTAAGAGAAAGTCACAAATGTTATCTGCCTTGGTAATGATGGCAGAAAAATCCACCAGGGCCCAGTTGTTCAAAACTAACGACATCGTTAGTTAACGATTCGTTAAAATTTACATCGAGTGATACGCAAATATGCTGAAATTTTTTGCTGGAAAAATGTGAGTAGCTTTTGCAGTGCAAAAGCTACTCACATTTTTTCAGCAAAAAATATTAAAATATTGTATATTGAATAGGTTAAAATAGTTAACGAAATGACCCTTAACGAGCTCATTAAGCTAACGACACTTTGAACAACTGGGCCCTTAAATTGTCAGGGTGAAGTTTTATTTTTTCAGATTCTGGCTGTATTAGCTGCTATCACAGAAGTAATAAAAACAGAGGGAGGAGAAGAAACCGAGACAGAATATTTTGCTGCACTAGTATGTATCCACTACTAAAAGCATGGCTGAAGATAAGAGGATAGTCCAGATCAGTTAGTCTTATTTTCTTCATGAAAACATATGTTGTGGGAACTCATTAGAAGTGCCTCTGTGAGGCACTTCTAATGAGTTCCCACAACATATGTTATCATGAATATCAATACTTTTTGGTTGGAAAAACTGCCTGGTTGGAACTATGAAAGAGGATATTGCTCTAAATCATAGGATTATCTGGACATTTTTCTAACTTCTCAATGAAGTTATATAATGTAGGTACTCATTAGTATATATCAGTCAAATAGAGTCTCCGATTTTTGTGATTTTGTGTGTTTTTTGTTTCCAAAGTCAATCCTTATTGTCCTGGAAAAGCAGTTTGAAAAAGTACCCACAGCAAAATGTTTTTATGGTGAAAAAAGAAACATCAGTACCTGTACATATACTTGTTATACATCTTATATGATGCTATAAATACATGTTATCTTATATGATGCTACATGTGTAACTACATATATACCCTGCTACTAATCCATGGCTCACTTGGTAGAGCATCTGGGTAGGGATCAGGAGGCTATAGGTTAACCGGCACAGTGGCTCAGTGGTAGAGCGTCCGCTTTGTGACCGGGAGGTTGCGGGTTCGATCCCTGCCGGGTCATACCAAAGACTTTAAAAATGGTACTAGCTGCTCTTTCGCTTGGCGCTCAGCATTAAGAAAGTAGAGCTAGAACTGGTCAGCTCAGTGTCAGTATAATGTGACTGGGTGGAATATCATGTCAAAGTGTCTGGGGCGTGATATTTCAGTGAGGCAGCACTCTAAAAGTGAGCATTGAGCTCCCTGCCACATCCAGACACCGTCGCGATATGACTGAAAAAGGTTGAAAGCGACGTTAAGCCCAAATCAAACAAAACAAAAGGAGGCTATAGGTTCAGTCTCCAGCTGGGTCATACCTGATACTTTATAAATTGTACTAGTTATTCTTTGGCTTGGGGCTTAACATTAAAAAAAGAGCTAGGACTGATTACCCCAGTGTTAGGATAATGTGAGCAGTGATAGTATCTCAACATTATGTCAAGTGGATACTTCAGTGAGTTAGCACTATAAAACGGCATCAGTTCCCACCATCACACCAGGACATCAAAACATACTGAAAGATTGTTAACAGTGCCAGTGGGGAATCGGGTGGCAACTCTGTCAAAATTGTTGTCTCTTTCTGAAAAGGGGTCTACTCAAAAAGGAAGCATTTGCCCCCCTCAGTGAGGCAATTTTAACGAATCTCCAAAACCTATGTTTCTTGAAGTATTAGATACAATGTTCTTGCATACTTTCTAATTTACTGTCACCTCTTGAGCAAAGGTTTCATGCCAGTCAAATTGTTATTATAACAAATTTTGTCAGTATCAGTGTAAAAAGAGTTGACTGTACATGGTTAGTAGCTTAGACTATCAGGAATACTTTGTTCTTGGGAGGAAGCAATAAAAGCTCACTAAAGCTCAAATTTATTGCTTTCTTCCATTCGCCAAAATACATCTGATATTCTAAGCTACTAGTTATTTAGTATTATCTATATATTGAGCAGTGTTTGCTCAGAAAATATATTAAGCATAGTATTTGGCCATATAATTTATTCAATGTAATATTTGGATTCTTCCAGATGACAGCATTAGAGAGCTCTGACAGTGAGCAGTCAATGTCAGCAATAGTTTATCTGATTAGCCTTGTCATTAAAAGGTAAACTGTTTGAATAACACCATGTGAAAATGTAACTTTGGGACATTTCAGATTGTCAAAGCCAGAATCAGCATGCACTTACATGCACTCTGTGTGTAAAAAGATAGGATATAATGTAGATCTTATGCAGAAAACTGGGCCCAGTTGTTCAAAGCATCGTTAGCTTAACGACGTCGTTAAGGGTCATTTCGTTAACTGTTTCAGCTGATCCAATATACAATATTCTGATATTTTTTGCTGAAAAAATGTGAGTAGCTTTTGCACTGCAAAAGCTACTCACATTTTTTCAGCAAAAAATTTCAGAATATTTGCGTATCACTCGATGTAAATTTTAACGAATCGTTAACTAACGACGTTGTTAGCTTTGAACAACTGGGCCCGGAATGCTTAGTGGTGAATTTAACATAGGTCTAGATCAGAGTGTGTATCAAGTATATATTTTTCATATTTCTCTATGAAAACATATGTTGTTGAGAAATAAGAAAAATACAAACAACTTTTGGTTGAAAAAACATCTTATCGAGCTGTGGCTCAATTAACCCTTAAACTGCAGGGTTCGAAATTAACAGTAGCAAGTAGCAAATTTGCTACATGAAAATTCAGTTTGCTACCTGGTTAAACTGTTGGTAGCAAAAAATTGCTACCTGGTATGGTGCCCCAAAACACTATCAACTTTAAGTGTTGTGAATGTCTTCAGTGCAAATTAGACTTGACATTTCATGTGACTCATCTGCCAAGCAAACAGTTCACATGTGTCAAGCTTCATTTTTGCTGAAATAAGAAAAAATACTTTGAAAATGCTATCTGCAAAATATGCTTAGCACTTGAAGGTTTAACCCATGGCACGGAGGCAACACCTTTTGCTGCCATCTAGGTGCATTTTGCTACCTACTTTCAGACCAGGTAGCAACTACCTGCTACTTGCAAAAAAAGTTAATTTCTAACACTGAACTGCCAATCACAACAATTGTCATCTGCTTTGTCATCTGCTTGTGATTTTAAAAATCATTTCTGCAAACAGTGTGAACCCACATCAGTCTTACCTGGATCCACACTGTTTGCGTGTATGCAAATATATGTTTGAAAAGTTTGCAAGAATATTCAGCAGACGACATAAACAGACGACATTTTCAGATGCAGGTTTTCTTGGCGTTTTAAGGGTTAAGGTTAACAACTTTGCTGCCTTCTTTAATTGCACATGTTTGGTGAGTCAGTATATAAGGTCTTTTCTCCTTAAAAGTATGCTTATAGAAAACAAAAACAAAAGGCAATATATGTCATTTTAACATCAATGAACAACAGTTCGAAGTGTTCCATATTTTCACTGAAAATCATTTTCATTTTTTTTTCCTTGATGGACTTTAATATTTGAACATATTTCTGTACAAAATAAATAAAAAGTAACTGACCAACTACATAATAAGATCATCATTTAATTTGAATCATGGCTGTGTTCATAGGTACAAATCATTTATTTTGAAATTTTAGAGTTCCCACACCAGTTCTTAGAAAGAAGTTTTCAGAAGTTGCCAAGTGTTTCCTTGATATACTAGGAAGATCATCCGATGGGGAGTCAACATCATTGTTAAAATCAGTAAGTATAGCTACTACATTGTCACTGGCATGCTGTGTATATGTAAAATTAGCATATTTTCCCTAAATATTTGGGCAAACAGGTCTAGGCCTATCAGAAGGGACTTAATTTGTAGGAAAGAATATAGGAAGTCATGAAAGTTATCTCCCATATCCAAAAAAAAAAGGCAGAAATTCTACCAAGTATATTCACTCTTATGCTGTAGGTGTTTTTTTTTTTTTTTTTTGAGGTAAGAAAACAAAAGCACTCGGACATCTTATGCTTAATCTGGCTGATACAGTCGAACTTCAATGACTTGAACATCTGTGGGACCATGGAAGTTTGTTCCAGACATGGGTAGTTCTAGCCACTAAGGGTTAATCATAGCGCCAGATCAGGAGGCAAATGGGGATAATTTAGGGATGTTTTTTCGATCTTCTGTAAAATAATGGTACTTTGAGTGTACTCATTAGAATCTCATCAGTGAGGCAATTCTAATTTGAACACACAACATCATGCTCATGCTAAAATAAGAGAATTTCCCTAAAATATCCCTAAATATTTGTTTTGAGCTATTGGATGAATTTTCTAGGGATTCAAAAACAAGTTCACATTAACTACAGTAAACAAGTCCTCTTCACTTGAGTCATTGAAATTTTGCTGCAATTATTTCAGTCTATTACCTCGTTGGCCTTCCTACTGAGAGCCCAGGAGCAGGCAGTGTGGAATAACTCTTCCAGGCAGCAAGTCTATAAAGGTCTTCTTACCTTCATAAATTACTGTTAACCTGGTTGATTATTATTTCAGCTGATTACCTCCCTGGCCTTCCTGCTGAGAGCCCAGGAGCAGGCGGTATGGAATAACTCTTCCACACAACAAGTCTATAAAGGTCTTCTTACCTTCATAAATCACAGAAAACCAAAGGTAAGTCTGAGCTCCAGATAAGGTGATGTTCTTTCACCAAATATTGTTGATATTTTTTTTGTTATTTCTCCATGAGAGCATATGTTACGAGTATTCATTAGAAATGCCTCGACAAGGCACTTTTGATAAGTACCTACAATGTTTTTTTCTGGAGAAATAAGAAAAATATTCATATAAAAACTCCTCTTATCTGGAGCCTAGAGTATGTTGACAAACATAACATTGTCTCAAATCATTTACAGTAGTTGTCAAAGTTACTTAAATTGTATTTGTTTTGAGTACCCTAACAGATTTGCTTAGATATTCATCTGTATTTGATTTTAATACCTATGGAAAGTATCCTTTTGTAATATTCAGAGGAGTTATTACGGATGAGTATTTGATGTGTATTCTGGGATAATTTTCTCCAGTTCTCTTCAAAAATGCGTGCGATAGGGACTAACTATAATCTCCTCAGTGTGGCAGCTATGTTGAAAATCTATTTTGATTTTTTCTCTTTAACCAAAAGGTCAGTTGACTGGAAACTTAATTGGAAGTATTGAGGTGACTTGTAGATCAAAAATAGCTAAAAATGTTCCAGTTGGAAATCAAAGATGGCCCCCATGGCTGCCATCTTGAAAATCTATATTGATCTTCTTCTCTTGAACTGCAAGGCCAATTGAACAGAAACTTGTCTGGTAATCAGGTGAGTGATACAGGGCCCTTCTGTTATTATTTGACTTCAAAGAAGATTCTTAATTCAGAATTAATGTTTGTATACTTGTTTGTTTGTTATATTCAAAAGAACAACTAGCTGGCCCAATTAGTTATTGAATCCAAGTTTTTATGTGCTGAGTTTGATCAAATTTGATAGGTGTGGGACTGCAGCTTTTAAACAACTGTACATGTCTGTGTTAACTGTCCAATAATGCCATATAAGTTTAGACTCGCAACTTGCACAGAAAAGAAACCATTGTTGTCAACATCATCACAAATTTTCTGAGTGTTGCTCTCAAAATCTTATGTAACTCATGAGACTGACACTCCCATGTCCCTCACAAATGACTTGCAAATGACTCATAATTGCTAGCAAAAGGATTAATATTTCTCGCAAAATGCTAGATTGAGTGAACATTCCTCTGATCTGTACTATATCTAGAGCTATGTTTGATCCCTATATTATTTACAGGTACGTAAAGCAGCCCAAGAGGGAGTGTGCATTGTACTTAAGGGAAGTTTATTCATGGTCCAGGGCTCAGCCCCTCCCCATCACCCTGCTGCTTCTATGACAACCAAACATTGTATACACATGATAGAAGGGTGTGGAGGTGAGTTAGATTGGAATCATAGCTTCTGATTTGGCTTCTTTTTTTTTTTCAACCTAAAAGTACTGACATTTTTCTTATTTCACCACAAAGACATATATTGTGGTGCTCATTAGAAGTGCCTCATTGAGGCACTTCTAAAGAGTACCCACAGCATATGTTTTTGTAGAGAAATAAGAAATCCATTATGTGGATATCTCCTCTTACCAGGTGCTATAAATTGGAGTTTTGTAGTTGTTATTGTTACTAATGTTTGTATTGATGTTTTACTGTCCTGTCAACATTATTTCAATCATTTCTGGACAGCATTAATTTATGCATGACCCAATAAAAAAGGCTGTACTTGTGGATAAAATTATACACCCAAGAGACAAATTTTTGCACTAGGTGAGATTCGACTACATGACTAACTTCAGCTGGGGGTGGTTGGGTGAGGCAAAGGTGTCGTGTATCTTACGTCACCGGGCCATCCAACTGATATTGTCTTACAGTTGGGCAAGGGCTACTATCCTTGTAGTAGGTAAGGGTAGAGGGGGAAGGTTTTTATTTCTTCTGTTTCTTCACTTTCATTCATATTCCTTTCTCCCTGTCCTTCTCTTCCATCTCCTCTACTATCTCTTCTATCTGTCTTCTCCCTTTCTCTGGGAGACGGCACAAAATGACCCACAAGGATTGACTTGTCGTTAAACCCCAACTCAGTTAATGTAAATTGAGCAGGCAAACACTGGAAACATATGTTATGGTTGCTCATTAGAAGCACTTTGCTACAACATACATTTTTAAGGAGAAATGAGAAAAATATTATTCTGATACACGCTCTTATCTGGCACTTCTAATGAGTGCCACAACATATGTTTCATGGAGAAATAAGGAAGATATTAACCCTGGCCCTGATGAACCCAGATATTCCCAGCCTTTGCAAACAATATAGATCCAGATCAGTTGGCTTCTTCATATCTGGATCTGCACTGTCATTAAGTATGCAAATTTGTATCAACAGCCTGAAACAAGTAATCTGATTGGTTGACAATTAGAAGTATGTGAACTTGTATCAGCAACCTGAATCAAGTAATCTGATTGGTTGACAATGTGAAGTAGGTGTGGCATCTTAATTTCTTCTGCATGACAAGGGTTAACGTTTTGTATTTGAAAAAGCACGTATCTGGAGCTATGAGAATTGTAATTTGTTTTTAATTCAGAATTTCCTGTGCGCATTGATCATTGAGCAGTTCAGGTGAACATGAGTATTTTTCATGCTCAGGTGAACAAATTTGATGCAAAGATAACAAAATATTTAGTTTATTTATGTTTGAAGCTTTAACTAAAATTATCAGTTCATTTGAGCTGTGCCATGTGAAAACAGGTCTTTGAGCAAATATGGGCAGCACAGACCCAGATCAGCCTGCTCATCTGACAGTCTGATTAGGGCCTTCACTGTCTGCTAACAGAATCATTGGATACTGAAGAATGTATGAATGGCATCTACGCTTGGTGCGGCCCATTAAAGCTTTGCACTCTGGGTAAAATTTTCAGCAGACAACATTTTGAAATAATTTTCTTAATTTTCCCATAAAACAGGATTTGACATTTCATGCAAATTGTCTCCATTGGAGACAATTTGCATGGAATGTCAGTTCCTGTTTTTGAGAACAATTAGAAAAAATATCACCAGCTTGTCATCTGCTGAATTAGCACAGAGTGGTAAAGGTTAATACCTGAGTCTTGTTGATATTTCCACTACAGGTACCGGTGAAGCAGGAGACACTCTACACACTCTCGCCTTGTTGAAGAGTATCCTCCCCGTTCTACCACACAACAGTGTCAAATCTGCTTGTGAGACTATATTACGTGTAATGACCCTCAGTAATGTGGTAGGTACAATTCTGTCTTGTCCAATCAGCAAAGACTTCTCATGGCTCTAAGTGAGGGGATATCCAAGTAAATATAATGAAAAGGCCAAAATTTTAAAAAAAGAGATAATAAGCTATTTTTTTTTTTTTTTACTGATTAGAGAAATCCAGACAATCATTTCCATCATTCGGACCACTCTTATACAGTATTTTGTTGCTTTTAATACCCCGCCACACGATAGTGGCAGGGTATTATGGTTTCACGTTGGATGTTTGTGTGTCTGTCCGTCCATCCGTCCATCAGTCGTACATCAGTCCGTTTTTCATTTGGGGATGATAACTTGAGTAAACATCAAACTTGGTATGTGCATTGATATTATGGAGATCTGGTTTGGGATTGCTAATGGGCAAATTTGTCAAAGTTTTACGGAGTTATCTGCCCAAGACAAGCCCATATTTTCATTTCCGGATGATTACTTGAGTAAACATCAGTGGATTTTCACCAAACTTGGTACATGCATTGATATGAAGGAGATCTAGTTTGGGATTGCTTATGGGCAAATTTCCTCAATGTTTGACAGATTTTATCTGCCCGCGACATGATAATGGCGGGGTTTTATAGTTTAACGTTTTTATTTCCAGATGGTGAAAAGTGCTGGGATGAAGGCTTTACATGGTCTTTTCACTGGAGAACCCAAACCAACCAGTCTACCTGCAGACTTGAATGCTCAGATAATAACAGTGAGTTTCATATTTACCCTAAATATTCTGAGTAGGCCCAGTTGTTCAAAACTAACAATGTCGTTAGTTAACATATCGTTAAAATTTTGATAATTAAATATGACATTTATGCTAATATTTTTGTTGAAAAAATGTTTGCTTTGCTTTGCAAAAGTTACTCACATCTTTTTAGCAAAAATACCTGTGAATTAGATATTGTACTTACTAGAACAGTTAACATTTCAACCACTAAAGAGCTTGTTAAGCTGACAATACTTTAAACAACTAGGCCTTGACAGGCTTGCCTGAACAAACAGTGAACACCCAGATCAAGGGCTACTTCAGTCAAGGTCTGCATGGTTTGCTATTTGTCAAGTACATTTTAGACACATTATCATATCAAAAGTGCTTTATGCAGGTATCAATACTAACCCGTCAGTATCGCTATACAGTATCATCACAAAAAATATCATTATATATCAATGCATTGATATCACTCCAGCACTAATACAGATCTGTTAAGGACTTAAGATGTGTAAATATTTTGAGATATTGTGGCATGCAAAATTGCTACAGATGACTATCTCAATTTTGTTTCATTAGTTTTCAGAGAAAGAAAAGCTGAACATTTTATGTAAAAGTTGCTGTAGACAACATTCTGAAACATTTTTCTTATATTCTTGGACAAAATAAAAAATGGTATCACCAGTTTATTGCTGGCTAATTTTGCTACACTTGACTCTACTAATTTCCCGTGTTGGAACAATTCCATAATTACTGGTATAACTCCTTAATCTTTGATGAACTTTGACTTTACCTATCCCAGTAGTCAATTACTTACCTGATTGATCATTACAACATAAACTGATCTTGTTCATCCAAGATTTGCCTCCCTAAAATTGTCTTTATAATTTGATGTATAAATATAAGAAAATTTGAGCGATGGGTGTTGAAAATTTTCCTATAAGTTTAAAATGTCGTACTTTCTATCTCCCGTCCCATTATTATAAGCAGTGGTCACCACATTAGTGGAAATCTTAACAGTGGCATTTTTACTTATTGTACTATTCAAGTTGTACATTAAGCACAGTGCTTTTTTATCCTAGGAAATACAATAGAACAAAAACAAAAAGAAGCTATCTATCTGTACAAGAAATTAAGAGAATTGCTACGGCAAAATACGGGAAAGTGACGTTGTACCTCCAAATTAATGCTTAGCAGTCTGGGTACAATTTTCTGAAATGACATATTGAAATGTTTTTTTTTTACTTATTTTTCCCAGGAAACAGGATTTGACATTTCATGCAGATTGTCTCCATTAGAGACAATTTGCATGAAATGTCAGACTCTTTTTCCTGGGAAAAATGAGAAAAATATCATCACTTTGTCATCTGCTGAATTAGCCCAAAGAGTCGTAAAGCTTAAATGACATCACACACCACCTAGGTACAGAAAATAAAAACATGAAACCTGGCAAAAATGTACAGATGAAGAATCAGCTACATTTGCTTTGGATAAAAGGCACCCCAGTCGTAAATTAATAAAAAAAGAAAATATATTAAGCAGGGCTCCACAGCGCAGTCGATAGCCCGTCTGTCTGCACATCCAGGGGTCACAAGTTCAAATCCCAGCTCGGACACATAACTTTTATAGAGATTGATCATAAAATCATTTTTATGATCAGTCACTTCTTTTGCTGATTCCAGAAGGGTGGTTGTCAGTTACTGTGGAAAGTATGTGCACAAGTAATGCTTAAATCCTCAGAGGACAAAGCCTGCCCAGGAAGAGTGGGAGCAGGTTAGCTAACTGGTTTTACATGACCATAACGGTGTTGACTGGGCCATAAAATTCCTACTCAAACTCAATGAAAATAATTTAGTAATAGTTATTTAATTTTTACTACAGGAATTGGTCCATGATGAATAGAATTAAATTTTCTTTATAAATTACATAGCTCCAGATAAGGCATTTTTTTAAACAAAAAGCTCCTGCATTTTTCTTATTTCTCCACATAAACATATGTTGTGGGTACTCATTAGAAGTGCCTCTGAGAGATGGTTCTAATGAGTACCCACATCATATATTTTCATGAAGAAATAAGAAAATTATTCACCTGATAGTCTGGAGCTATGAAGTTATAAATAAAAAATAAATGGGATCACAGTAATCAGCCATTAGGAGACTGTAATTACCCTAAATTTGTGTTTAGAGGCCGTTGCCATTAGGTACATGTATATTTTATCACATAATGGCTCACCTTTATTTCCTTTTTCTTGTCCTTTAGGCCTTATATGATTATCAGCCTTCAGAGAATGATGTTCAGCCCATGCAGGCATGGCTTGTTGTCATGGAAACTGCTCATGTCAATCTCAGCAGGTAAATATCACTTATAGTTTAACTCTGGTCCTGCTGAACCTAGATATATCCTTCCTTTGCAAACAATGTCTATCCAGATCAGTTGGCTTCTGATGAAGCCAGCTGCATGGAAGCCAATTGATCTGGATCTGCACTGTTTGTCTTTTAATTATGTGAATTTGTATCAACAACCTGGATCAAGTATTCTAACTGGCTGAAAATTAGATGTGGGTGTGGCATCTTAATTTGGCATGGTAAAGTTTAAAAGAGAATGAACTTAAAATGACAGTATGAATTTGTTTAACAAAACTCTAGATAAGAGGGATATACATATAGATATTTTTTCTTATGAATATATGTTGTGGGTACTTATTTGAAGTGCCTCAGTTAGGTGCTTCTAATGAGTACCTACAATATATGTATTTGTCAAAAAATAAGAAAAATATCAATACTTTGGTTAGAGAGTTCTAATTAATTATAACACTGTCTCTTGACATTGTCTTCTGTCATATCTATCATAGTCATATGATGTATGTTACAAATGTTATAAGGATGAAAAAAATATAACCATTTAAATGTTAAATGTGCTGTTAAGACTGTTTTTGTCTAAAAAAAAAACAACAAACAAATGTGAATTGTCTACTGGCGCTTTAGACATCCTTCGGAATGATGTTATTCATACAGGGTTTTATTCTAAATGGAAAAAATTGATTTGTGATTCTAAGGACCCATTTGTCATTTCCATTCCTGTGCTTTGTTTTCAAATATTTACTGTAAAATTAATTTTATGGCCAAACATTTTGGGGAGAAAAAACGTTAGAAAACAGTTTTTGCTTTTTTTCATTGATTTAAAGTTATAGATGTTCCATAACAAATTTAAATTCCATAAATTTTGAACAAGTGGAAGTTGTTGAAAACCTGCATCCAAACTACCTTTAAAGATTGTTGACACTTTTCATTTGAGTAGTGGCACATGTCTATAGTAAAAAAACTTTTGGTGCATACATAGTTACGACAAAAGGTTTTGTATCGAATCATTTCAAAATTTTGCAAATTTACCTCTGTGTAAAGTGCCTTGCAAAAAACAACTTTCTGAAAGATATCGAAAGCAGAATAGACAGATGATTCTCATTAGATGAAATATGCATTATTTCTCTGCAAAATAATTTTTTTTTCTAGAATGTTGTACTGGCACTGTAAGAGTCAGTATTGTTTAGTTTAAAAAAGCATCTAGTCATGAATTATGTTTAAAATTTTCTTTTCTAGGTTAGATGAGAAGTTGTGTATGAGCCATTTACCCAAACTTTTTACAACCTGTATAGTGTGCCTGTTGTCAGAGAAATCGGAAATAACACATGCTACAACTAAAACATTAAAGGTAAAAAAGTTGTGATGGAAGAACATTATTCTGTTCATCTGGTGTACACACCATAACTCCAGATAAGTCATTTTTTTTTCAGTTGAAAAGTATTGATATTTTTTGTTTACTTTTCCATTTAAACATATGTTGTGAATACTCATTAGGAGTGCCTCACCATGGTGCAAAAATAGTACTAAGAACATATGTTTTTCATGGAGAAATAAGAAAAAATATCTGGATTCCCTCCCTATCTCCATGAAAACATATGGGTACTCATCAGAAGTACATCACCAAAGCACTTCTGTGAATGCCCACAACATGTTTCCATGGAGAAATAAGAAAAAATATTAGTATTGTTTAGTAGAAAAGCTGTGCAAATTTTTAGTTTCATTTTTTATAAAGCTGTTATAATGTTGTGTCATTCCATGGAGTCCAACCATAGTGTTTAACCTTTACCGCAATGTGGGCAAATTCAGCAGACAACAAATTGAAAATATTTTTCTTATTTTTACAAGAAAATAGGCTTTGATATTTCATGCAAATTGTCACCACAGGTGACATTTTGCATGAAATGTCGACCTGTTTTCTGGAAAAAGCAAGAACATTATTTCAAAATGTCATCTGCTGAAATTTTTACCCAGAGTGCCAAGTGTTAAAGGAACAGCTCTGTACTTTGTCTCATGCTAAATGTTTCATCATCTTATTCTGTGAAATTAGAGGATATCAAATGGGTATATTTTTTTTTTACTTTTTCTTTTTTTTTTCTCTTTGTTTTTTTTTTTTTCTTTGTTTTTTTTTTTTTTTTATTTGGCAATAAAAAAAGACTTTACAGTTTCATTCAGATTGTTCTCCTAGAAACTAGAGCTACCTGTACAAACATAAACAAGTTTGTCTGATGGTTTTAATCCTAAAAGTGTCAGCTTGCTGCAGGCCACATTCTTAAATACTTTTTTCCAATTCTTCAGAGAAAATAAGGCTTGCCATTCACATGAAATGTAAAGTTTTACTTTCTCTGAAAAAAAAAAAAAAGAAAAAGAAAAAACTATAATGTCATCTGCTACAATTTTGAATGCTGCCTGAAGGTTTAAAATCAAACACTAAAAACCATGATTGGCAGTTAAATTTTGTACTTTAATTTCAGACAGTAACTGAGGTGTGTGTCACTCCTGTTGCTAGTGTCTTGAGGAGAGAGTTATCAAGTTCAGCACCAGAGGGAGCTGGCACTTCCATACATAAAATTGTACGAGCTTTGGAGAGTGGGCTCAGCTACCAGTTCCATGCCTCCTGGGGGCTAGTTCTTCAGCTGTTCTCTACTGTATATAAGGTATATTTTAATCATTACTACGGTAAAAGTCCTAAAATTTTGAATACTTTATTCCACACCTTTTTGGCCTAAATTTTGCTTTTTATGCAGTTGTTTCTTAAAATACTTAGTGGAATGGCAGACAGTGTAGATCCTGATCAGACTGCTTCTTCAGGAGCAGTCTGATCTGAGTCTTCACTGTTTGCATATTCCATTTTGTCAGATTCTTTGGTGTACGAAATTTTAGGACCTTTACAGTACTCTCTGGGCTAATTCAGCAGCTAAAATTGATACTGTTGTTCTTATTTTTCCCAGAAAACAGGTTATGACATTTCATGCAAATTGTCTCCTGTATACTGGGAAAATTAAGAAAAAATGTCAATATTTTGTCTGTTGAAAATTTTACCTTTAATGTGTCATTTATACATGAGCCAGCACACAACAAAACCTACAATAAGACATGTGTGACCAGTGAAGACTCAGATCAGCAACCTACAATAAGACATATGCGACCAGTGAAGACTGATCAGAGTCTTTGCTGATCACATGAGCCTTTTACAGCCTCCAGGCTATCCAAAGAGGGATAAACGAGAATCCTTGCCATACTGGGTGGATGTACAGGGTGATCTGAGTCTGTGCTGGTCACACAAGTCTTATTGTAGGTTTTGTCATGCACTGGCTCATATGCATTTGATGGTGAAACATCTTCTGTCCAAGCAGTTAACACTTCCAATTTGGCATCATGGTATCCTGAGTTTAAGATGCACTTGGGATGTAATTTCACTCACGATCTTTATGTCACCTTCTGTTATCATGCTTTCTTTGTGTTGTTAAAAATTAAATACTGTTGATAATGACATAAAACAGTAATACATGAAAAAACATTCATCTGTGTGTTTTATGAAAGGAAGTGCTTAGGTGATGGTAGTACTTCAAATGGCCTGTTTTTGCAGTAAATACATCTAGGTCATGCTTAGATTATAAGTTCCATCTCTGTAGTTTTGAGTTTGATCTCCACTTAATTAGTGGGAGATAACTTTAAAGGCTTACAAAATGCTTAATATCTTTAATAAACATTTCAGTAAACAATATTTTGAAATTTTTTTTTTATTCATTCCAGAAAATAGGTTATCAGGGCACAGTTGTTCAAAACTTAACAAAATTACTAGCTAACATGACGTTAAAATTTCTGCCTTGAAATATGGCAACTATATGGATATTTTTTGGCAAATACACATTTTTGCAGCAAAAATATCAATGTATTTGAAAATAGCTCAGCGACAACAGTTAACGAGTTTGTCATTAACAAGCTTGTTAAGCTAACAGTGCTTTGAACAACTGGGCCCAATATGCCATCTGCTGCCCAAAAGGTGCTAAAGGAACTTGGCCAATTTTCTGCCATTTTTTTAAACAAGTTTTTTGACTTCCTATTTGAGCCACCTCATAATAAAATCAACAGAACGAATGTGTGCCCAGTCTGATCTGAGTTTACACTTACACTCATTGGGTAGCTAAGGACCCAAGCATTCTTCATGTGGACAGCGAAGACTCTGATCAGACTGGTCGGATGGCCAGGCTGATCTGAGTCTTTGCTGGGCGCACATGCCATTTTGTTGGTTTTGTCATGAGGTAGATGGCTCATTTGCTTTCCTGCACACCAAGCTCTTTCTAAAAAGGGGTCTACTGTGATAGGAAAGAATTTGTTCCCTTTTTAGAAAGCTTGGCATTTTATGTGAATTGTCTGCCTAATGGAGGATTCACATGAAATGTCTAGTCTTATTGTCTCTGAAAAAAAAATCAAAGTCATCTGCTGCAGTTATAATAGCACTTTAAAGGTTAACAATGTTTTTATATTCTTTCAGGCATTAGGAAGAGAGTGTCCATCATTGTTCACAAAAGTAAGTTCCTTGTAAGATTTCTTTCCACTGCTGAGATTGGATTTGGAGACAAGCTGCACTGTATTTTATATAAATTTCTTTGTTGCAAGTAATATCAATTTTATCTTTCCCAGTCCACTTACAGGTATTTACTTGTCCCAGGAAGTTAAGTAGTTCATTTGTCAGGTACTGAACCCTGCCCATGCTTACATATCTTAAGAAATATCTTGTCAGACTGTTTTATCTATTCTCATATTCCTTTCAGTCTGTCCATTCCTTCAACCATGCATCCACCTTTTCATCTGTTAATCAGCTAGCTGTCCACCAACTTTTGCTGACAACAGTTTATTTCCTTAGTGCTAGTAGTTAAATCCTTCTTAACCTGTACCACTTTCTGGGCACATTCAGCAGACGACAAATTGATATTTTTCTTATTTTCCCCAGAAAATGGGTTTTGTCAAAACCTGTTTTCTGGAAAAAAAAATAAAATTTCAATATGTTGTCTGCTGAAAATTTTACCTAGAGTGCTAAGTGTTAAAATGGGTGCTAGCTACTCTTAAAGGAAAGAATTGGCCTTCAGAGAGAAGTAAATATTTCCATGTCTGAGTTATTTCCCTTGAGGGTGTATTCATTCCCTTTAACTGGCTGATATTGTATATTAATGAGTGGCTAATATGTAAATACCTTCATTAAGGGATGATATTTTAGTAGATCTAAGTACAGGCGAACCTCAGTAGCTCATACGCCAATGACTGGTTTACCATGGCTAATTCAAATTCCTTTTTGAGTCTTTATGAAATTCTTCTGATAGCTCCAGAAAACTAATATTTTTTTTTAATTTTTTCTTGAAATTGTATGTTGTGTGTACTCACTAGAATTGTCTCATCAAGACAATTGTAATGAATACACACAATGTACCATTATTGTATAGAAGATCAAAAAGACTTCCCTAAATTATCAGTCTCACACCATAATTAACCCTCAGTGGCTCAAACTACCGATGTCCCAAACAATTTTCCATGGTCTCAAAGATGTTTGAGTCATTGAAATTCAACTGTATCAAACATGAATGAACAGTGTAGACCTGAATCAGACTTGACAGAACATGACCTCTGATTAGGATCTACACTACTAGCCAGTCTTTCAACAGTTTTTAGACACACAACAGGTAGCAAAATGGACTAATTCACATTTTATGGGAAGTATGGTAAGGAGTTAAGGTGTCCTAAAATTTAGGATAACTCTGTCTCTGTTTCAGAGTTTGAAGTCGGTGGCAGAGCTACGTGATAGTGTGAGATTCCCCTACAAAGCTGAATTAGATCATGCTATAGGGTGTGCAGTGAAGGCCATGGGGCCAAGGGTAGTCCTACAAGCGGTTCCGCTACAGATTACAGGACAAAGGTAGAACATTTATTGTAGCAGTGGAGCACTTGATGAGTTGTGCATGTATGTTAACAATAAAAAGTAGATAATTATCTAATTGCTTCACAAAAACATATGTTGTGGCAACTCATTTGAAATTATCTTAACCCATTTACGTAGAGTGAACTCTTCTACCACAACTCTTTGGGCTGGTCTATTTCCAATAGCAGGGTGTCTGCTTTGTTTTATTCTTATTGTAGAAGTTCCGATATTTAATGCAAACAGTGTAGACCCTGATCAGATGCCACATTCTGTGGCATCTGATTTGGGTCTGCACTGCTTGTCAATTAAGCTTGGGGATCTCCTTACTAAAATGGGTAAGAATGAAAAGTGTTTCCCTGGTGAAGTTAGAAAAGAAAATTATTTGTTACTGTTATATAGAGTTCTAGATAAGAGGGCTATCCAAATAAATATTTGTTTTATTTCTCTTTGAATTAGATATATTGTGGGTAGTCATGAGAAGCACGTAATGAGTGCCTACAAAATATGTTTTCATGGAGAAATAACAAAAATAGCAATACTTCTACTTAACAGATTTGTAACTTAAAAATTACTTTTCAACTGAAATAATCAGTAGTGACATCCTTGTTTGCTTTGATTATTTGAGCCAACCCATGACAAAACCAACAAAATGGCATGTGCGCCCAGCGAAGACTAAGATCAGCCTGGGCATGTGCCCAGTCTGATCAGAGTCTTTGCTGTGTGCTCAATGCTAAGCACCCAAGCTTTGTCATACGGACAGCGAAGACTGATCAGACCCGGCAGATGTCCAGGCTGATCTGAGTCTTCGCTGGGCGCACATTCTATTTTGTAGGTTTTGTCATGTGCTGGCTCATAGTTTATTCCAGTCATTACTTTTAGGGTAATTGATACACTTTCAGGGAAAGATAACTCAAAATTATTTTGGCCCCTTTTAAAAGGGGTCTCTTCTATAAGGTAAGAATTTGCTCCCAAAGGCAGCAAACTCTTTCCTTATAGAATAGACCCCTTTTCAGAAGGGGATTAGTGTGCAGAAAAGCAAACAAGTTACAAATGTTTTGGCTTCCTTGTAATGAAATGATGTACCAAATGTGTCCATTCCCTTTGAGTAAAGGTTGAGTTATCCATCTTCCACTAACATACAGAGATATTAGTATGCAAGGTCATCAGAAATCAACTGTATATACTCTCCATTTAGGCACACCATATGTAACAAAGATAGACATGCCTGCCTAAAAGAACAGTGTAGCCCCATGTCAGTTGCAAAAGGAGTACTTGGATTAGGCTTTGCCCTGTTTGCCATTCAGCTGTTATGCTTTAGTCATACAAAATGTAATGTTCAAAATGGACATGTTCGATTTTAGGAAAAAAATAGGTAAGGAATGAATGTGTAGTAATATTCAAGATAAATTTGGTATACAGTGACACTGGACAGGTGCACCTTTCCAGGTTGAAGAAAATAGTATCCCTAAATGTGTGCCCTCATTGAAGAGCGCAGTCTGGGCAAGGTCTTTACTGTCTACTTGAGGTATCCTGGGGTTTTTAGTTGCCGTAATAACCCTAAGTATTGGGACAGATAGGCTTCTGCAAACAGTGTAGACCCAGATCAGACACCACAGAATGTGGCATCTGATCTGGGTCTACACTGTTTGCCATACATACAGCAATATTT
Organism: Anodontia alba; assembly: GCA_964016985.1. Classification (NCBI taxonomy): domain Eukaryota; kingdom Metazoa; phylum Mollusca; class Bivalvia; order Lucinida; family Lucinidae; genus Anodontia; species Anodontia alba. Next base: position 26,168,638 of record OZ024821.1, read on the forward strand.
TAGACACATCAAGAGGTGGTAGAATGGACTGTTTCAAATTTAGGACAAATATGGTAAGTAGATAAAGTGTCTTAATACTAATGGTAAATATGGTATCTAGAGTGCTTTTTGAAGACTGATCATACAGATTAGGCAAATGTACAGGCTGATCTGAGTCTACACAGGATGCACTTGTCCAAAGGTACATTTTCTCATGTTCTGACATATTGTTTACATTTCAGTGATGACTTAGATTTCCCCCGCAGTTGGTTGCTACCTGTGATAAGAGATAATGTAATGGAAACAGAGTTAGGTTTCTTTACATCATACTTTCTCCCACTGGCTGCTAGATTAAGGCTCAGAGGTGAGAACTGATAATTCTTTCAGATAATAAAGAGGAAGGAAGTCATACTTTGAATACAATAATACTTGAGTGAATTTATAATTGTCTATTTTCTATGGTCAGTCTCTCCCTTCTGCTGATTCAAGAAGGGCAGTTGTCAGTTTTTGGCAAAAGAATGTACATAAGTACTGGTAAATCACTTGAAGGATTAAGCCTGCCCAGAAAAAAGTGTGGTTAGGTAAACTGACAGTGCTCCACATGACCCCAATGGGTTGACTGGACCGTAAAACCTCAACACAAACAAACAAACAAAATCATAATTGTGTATATTTTGAAGCAATTCTCCAAAGGTAAACATTGGAACCCACAATAATGGGAAAATGCTATTTAACACTTACCATGCTGTGGGCAAATTCAGATGATGCTTTTACAAGAAAATGGGATCTGACACTTCATGCAAATTGTCTCCTAGGGAAAAACTTTTTCAAAATGTCATCTGCTGAAAGTTTTACTCCACATGCAAAGTGTTAAGAGAGATATTATACATAGTATTGATGGAGGATACTGTAAATTAATTTTCTTCAAGAAACTTTCATATCCTTCTCTGGGACACCTCTTGTGGGTGAAAGACAAAGTCATGAACATTACCTCAAACATTTAAATATCAGTGTGCAAAATCCTGCCATGTATGTGAACAGCAATAGCTTGATATGGTCAGAGCCTTCCCTGTTGTTGATTTAGATGCGACAGGCTTCAGGTAAGGTAACATTCTACCATATTTGCCCTAACAAAGCTCTAGATAAAGTGTTTTTGTTGTATTTTTTTTCCATCCAAATAATTGTTAATACTTTTGCCTAGAGGTTTGCCTAAATATGTGAATAGACATAGAAAAGTGCAAAGCCAGCTATTTTGGAAACATCTTCAGATGGTCAGAAGGACCATAGCTCCAGATATTTAAAGGCACTTTTTGAAACCAAAAAGTAATAATATTTTTCTTATTTCTCCCCAAAAACATATGTTGTGGTACTCATGTGGATGCTTCTAATGAGTACCCACAACATATATTTTCATGGAGAAATAAGCAAAATGTTATGTATGGATACCCCTTCTTAACTGAAGCTATGACCTCTTCAGATTTTTAGATACATGTATGTACTCTAAGATTTACAGTAGCTGGACAGTTAGGATTATTACAGACTGGTTCTTCACCTGTTGATTTGGTGTACTCCAGGCTTTCATGTGAAATAATTCATGTCTTAACCCTTGCCTTGCTGAATAAATTGACACCCCCACTTCTAATTTTCAGCCAATCAGATTACTTGATCCAGGTTGTTGATACAATTCTCATACTTAATGACAAACAGTGCAGATCCAGATCAGTAGGCGTCTTCAAAAGCTAACTGATCTGGATCAGCACTGTTAGCAAAGGCAGGGCATCTATAGGTTCAGCAAGACTACGCTTAAGGTACATGTAAGTACCATAAGATTCACAGTATGCGAACAGTTAGGGTAATACAGACTGGTCCTTCACCTCTTGATTGTTGAGTATTCTAAGCTTTCACATGAAATGACTGTCATATCTTATTATTAATCTTTAGCTCAAGAGTTGTCTGCCCAAGAGAACATCGTGGCCTGCAAGACATATGAAGCCCTGCAGTTACAGATCTGGTCACTTTTACCAGGATTTTGTACAAGGCCTACTGATTTAGCCATGGTAAGTTCTGCTTTCTATTAAAACTATTAGGTAACTACCTAGTCTTCTAGCCAGCCTCAGTGGCTTAGTCGTATGCATGTCCGATTGGTGATCAGGAGGTCGCGGGTTCGATCACTGCCAGGTCTGGCAACATTCTTTCATAGAGATTGATTATGAAATATTTTCTATGGTCATTCTGTCCCTTCCACTGATTCAAGAAGAGTTCTTTTCAGTTTCTCACCAAAGAATGTGCACAAGTACTGGTTAACCGCTTAGAGGACTAAGCCTGCCGAGGAAAAAGTGTGGCTACGCCAAATGACCACACTCGACATGACCCTAATGGGTTGACTGGGGTGTAAAACCTCAACACAAACAAAATCATGGCTGGAAAATCCAGACCATTTCCCAGCCATGTACAATCTGTAAGTCACTATATTTTGTTGGTAGGCAGCAAAGAGCTTGACCACAGTCCATCCCTTCTGATAAGAGTAGGTATCAGGTTGATATTTTTATTACTTCTGCTTGTAAAACTTATCGTGTGATTATTCCTTAGAAGTGCATTGGCAAGTCAAGAAAAGGACCCTTATGCAATGTGTGGACATTACAGGCCCTGATCAGCCTGCACATAAGTGCAGGCTGATCTGGGCCATTGTTGTCCACTTACAGAATCAGTGGATACTGTAGTATATGTATATGAACAAAAAATGCCCAGACCAGACTGCACAGATGTGCATGCTGATCTGGACCTACGTTGTCCGCAAAATGCATAAGGGCCCTTTTCGTACATTGTGCATCATGTTTTGGTGCAGAAAGAAATATCCACAGTTTTTGGTTGAAAATAAAAGCGTCTTATCTTGAGCTATGCAACACTGTGTATGAATGAACAGACTGATTTGGGTCTTTGATCTTCGTATTGTGATTTGATACCATATATATATCCTAAGTATTTGGACACCTTATCTGTTTACCATACTTGTCCTAAACTTTGAAATAGTCCATTCTACGACCTGTTGATGTCTCTATAATATTGCTGTATGTATGGCAAACTGTAGACCCTGATCAGATGCAGCATTCTGCGACATCTGATCTGGGTCTACACTGTTTGAAAAGGCCTATCTGTCCCAATACTTAGGGTTATTATGGTTCTCACAGCTTTCCCATGGTTCAGTATTACAGTTTCAGTCATTTAAAGGTATAGCTAAACATCTAAAAATGATCGGAAAATCCAGATCAGTTCTGCTCAAAAATGGCCGCAGAGGCACTTCTAATGAGTACCCGCAACATAATTGTTCAGAAATATGAAAAATATCCATACTGTTAGGTTGAAAAAAGAAAGATATCCATACTTTTGGGGTTGAAAAAAATGCATCTGATCTGGAAATCTGGGATACACTATGGATAAACAGACTGATTTGGGTGTTTGCAATTCATATTTAGATCATTTACTGATAGTTTTCCTTTGTTTTCAGTCATTTAAAGGTATAGCTAAGGTTCTGGGTACAGCAATTAGTGAAAGAGAAGATTTGAGAATGGATGTGATGGCTTCTCTGAGGAAACTTCTCAACCAGAGCAAACAAAATGGTAGGTACTCATCACAAGAAACATGTCCTGCTCTAACCTTTACCACTCTCTGGGAAAATTTAGCAGACGACAAACTGATGATAGTTTTCTTATTTTTCCCAGAAAACAGGATTTGACATTTCATGCAAATTGTCTTCATTGGAGACAATTTGCATGAAATATCAAATCCTGTTTCCTGGGAAAAACATGAAAAAAAAAAAAAAAATTCAAAATGTCGCCTGCTGAAAATTTTACCCAGAGTGCTAAGCTTTAAAAAGATAGCTGTCATTTTGTAAAGGGAGACAACTTTTGCAGACAGGAATTCAACTCTCTAGGATTAGAAACAGTTCAAAATGGGGTCATCTTTTACGCAATTTCAGAGTTCTGTTACTTGAAGGTGTATCCTTATCCCTTAAATAATGAACAGGGCCCAGTTGTTCAAAGATTTGCTAGCTTAACAAGCTAGTTAATGACAAATTCATTAAATTGTGTAACTAAGGTATTTTTAAATACATAGATATGTTTGCTGCTAACAATTTTGTTAAGTGTTGAACAACTGGGCCCTAGTTGCAGAAAAACCACCTGTTTCTGTCCTGAACTATTAAACCCCAGATCAGTCACTGCATCTGTACAGTCTGTCAGGGCTGTAGGTATTCAGACAGATAGGTCTGTGCAAATAGTGCAGATCAAGATCAGATACCACAGTTTGTGGCATCTGATCAGGATCTACACTGTTTGCAACATCCACGAGTATTTTAGACACATCAACAGGTAGTAAAATAGACTTGGTCAAATGTTAGGAAAAGGATGATAAAGAATTAGGCTGTCCAATTACTTACGGTATATACAGTAAATGGAGAAAGCCCTGCACAGTTTTTTTTTATTCACTGCTCAGGCTACTCTTGGAATTTGTAATTTAGATATGGTGCAAGATACTGTGTCACCAGCACTTCTATTGGTGTAGTACATTAAACAAAGCACTAGAGTACCCATATGAATATTTTTTCTTGTTTATCTATAAAAACATTAGTCAGCCTTGGTGGTCAGATGCATGTCCAACTGGTGGTCAGGAAAGCAGGGGTTCGATCCTTGCTGGGTCAGGCAACATTCTTTCTTGGAGATTGATCATGAAATATTTTCTATGGTTCTTCTCTTTCTTCCGCTAATTCTAGAAGGGCAGTTGTCAGTTTCTTGTGAAAGAATGTGCGTAAGTTCTGGTTAACTGCTTAGAAACCTTAGCATGCCAAGGAAATAATGTTGTTAGGTAAACTGACCAGCTCAACATGACCCTAATGGGTTGAATGGGCCATAAAACCTCAACTCATTCAGTCATAAAAAACATAACAGTTACTTAGTAGAAATGCCTCATTTGTTGCGGATACTCATTAAAAGAGCTGTGGCGAGGCAATTTCGTTGAAACCCACATTATAGATTTTTACAGAGAAATAAGGAAATTATCAATACCATTGGGTTGAAAAAAGTTCCTTATCTAGAACTTTCCCAGCAGGCACACAACATTGAAACAATTTCTATTCAACATTGATTCAACGTCTTGACGTTGAATCAACGTTGAATTGACATTGTTTCAGTGTTGTTTGCCTGCTGGGTTGGTATATTTAAGTTATACTGATTTGTGCTGAGGGGGTGTTCGGGTGGCCGAGCGGTCTGTACTCCTAGCTGGATCACATAGTCCTGGTGTCAAATCCCACTGGAGAAGAATTCGGTTCATGACTGTATGGTATCACCTTTCCATTGTCTAGATATGACTTAAATAATGTTGGAAGGGGTATGAAATACCAAATGATGATGATAATGATCACTGCAGATACAGAGGCTAACCTACAACAAAGTTACTATGTTTTTTTTTGACAAGTCTTTTTATTACAGAGGAAAGCCGAACAGAGATGTCTAGATTTGCCAAGAATTTTCTGCCAATATTCTTTAACCTATACACGTCTGACCCTGTGAAAGAAAAAGACCCTACAAAATTAGCTGTCTTTGAGACAGTCAAGTGCTACTTCCAGATTACAGAAAAACCAGTAAGAGTTTTACAAAGCTTCTAATAATTAGAGTATTCCAATGAATAGGCTGTGTCACATAGCTTCAGATAATATGAGGAGGTATCCACATAATATTTTTCTTATTCTCCATTAAAACATATGCTGTGGATACTCATTAGAACCCTCTTTTCAAATGCTCTTATCAATACCCACAGCATAAGTTTTCGTGTAGAAATAAGAAAATTACTTCTGTGGGTATCCCGCTTACCTAGAGGTATGATAACATTTTTATTTTGTCTTAGGCAAACTAAAGATTAATAAATTGCATTTTACCCCTTGTAGTCTGGAGACCCCTCAAAGGGTAACTGGCAAACAGTGCAGACCCAGATCAGATGCCGCATTCTGCGGCATCTGATCAGGGTCTCCACTGTTTGCAAATAATTTAGCCATTTTTCAATAGGAATAGCCAAGTCACATAGTCTGACATATCTTAAATCAAAATTAGAATCTTCTAGTATATAATATGGGGGAGTCCATTCAGTCTATAATGGGTTAAGGGACTTATCTTGTAAATGTCTCTATTTGCTTTTACCCCTGTGCCAACTTTGTTCATGTGGGTATACTGTTTTCACTGTACAAGGTGTAAGGCCTGATAAAGGGAGTATGAGTATTCAGATGATAATTTTTGTTGTTTTTGCGTATTTGGTGTGTATATTTTAGAACTGCCTCAATGACACGTTTCCAGTGACTACCGACAAGATATGTTCATAGCTCTAGATAAGGCACTTTTTCTAACTGAAAATTACTTATATTTTTCTTATTTCTCCATGAAAACTTATGTTGTGGTACTCATTAGAAGTGCCTTGCCAAGGCACTTCTAATGAGTACCACAACATATGTTTTCTTGGAGAAATAAGAAAAATATTATGTAGATACTCCATCTTATCTGGAGCTATGAATAATGTTTCGGTACAACAATAAAAAATCATCCTTAATTGTCACCTTTTTCGTAGCTGTGTCATGGGTATCCATTGATCTCTGCTTATGGACATGCTTTGCTGTTAGCATCTTTCACAAAGTTTTTTTTTTTTTTTTTTTTTGCATAACACTTTACTCAAAAGAAGTATATTTGCAAACTTCTATTTGTTGTTGAACAATAGTCTCTTCAAGGGAAGAATAATTAATTAATTATAATATCTTTATTGTTCACTTAATTGTTAGATATTCTATTTGTTATACCCGCGCTTTTGGAAGAAAAAGTGGGGATATTGTTATACCCCCCTCTCTCCCCCCACCGTCTGTTCAGCCGTCCGTCCATATGTCCGTCCGTCCGTCCGTTTTTCATTTCCGGATGATAACTTGAATAAACATCAATGGATTTTCACCAAACTTGGTATGTGCATTGATATTATGGAGATCTGCCCGAGACACGCCCATATTTACGTTTCCGGACAATAACTTGAGTAAATAACAAGGGATTTTTACCAAACTTGGTATGTGCATTGATTTTGTGGAGATCTGGTTTGGCATTGCTAATGGGCAAATTTGGTCAATTTTTGACGTTATCTGCCCGAGATACGCACATATTTTCGATTCCGGATGATAACTTTACTAAATAACAAGGGATTTTAACCAAACTTGCTATATGTATTGACAGTAAGGAGATCAGGTTTGGAATTGCTAATGGGCAAATTTCATCTAATTTTTACAGACTTATCTACCTAAGACACGTCCATATTTTCATTTCTGGATGATAACTTGAGTTAATAGCAAGGTCTTTTAACCAAACTTGCTATATGCATTGATATTATCAAGATCTGCTTTAAGATTGTTATCTGTCCATTGATATTATCAAGATCTGGTTTAGAATTGTTATCTGTCCCTCCATCATTTTCTTTCCAGACATTTTCGCAACGATAACTTTTAATACATAAACAAATAATTGCTATGACGGGGTATTATGCTTGCGGTGCTTTTATTTGCTTTTATTTATTTATTGTCACCCAACTCCTTTTAGGCTATTTTAGCTAGAACCATGAAACTGTCACAGGTAATAGCCCTATGGATGATGACTGGAGGAACGCATTCGGAATTTTGATGTGACCCCTGGGGGCAGGGCCAGGGGGTGTGGCCCCGAAGGATCCAAAATTTATTTTGTACAAACATAGTCATGTTGCATATCAAATCGAAGGTTATGAAGAGTAGAATACAATGCTGCAAAACTTTTACCCTGGGAGGCATGTCTCAGGGTCACAGGAGGTCAAAAAGTAGGATTTTAGGTGCTTTTTTTGTTTATTGTCACCCAACTCCTCTTAGGCTTTTTTAGCTAGAACCTTGAAACTGTCACAGGTAATAGCCCTATGAATGAGGACTGGAGGAACCCAATCGGAATTTTGATGTGACCCCTGGGGCCAGGGCCAGGGGTGTGTGGCCCGAAGGGTCAAAATCCATTTTGTTGCATATCAAATTGAAGGTTATGATGAGTAGAATACAGTGGTGCAAAACAAATTTGTCCCGGGGACATGTCTGGGGGTGGTCACTAGAGGTCAAAAAGTAGGATTTTGGGTCCTATTTTTTGATTGTCACCTAACTCTTCTTAGGCTTTTTTAGCTAGAACCTTGATACTGTCACAGGTAATAGCCCTATGAATGAGGACTGGAGTAACGCATTTGGAATTTTGATGTGCAGGGAGATATGTGATGGCGCTGGCACATGGATATGCAAAGGTGCACCATCGACTTGCTCTAGTTTGTTTTGAAAAAGATTTTGAATTATTTTCATTTTTCCTACAGTAAGAAAGGCAACAATTTATACAAAAATCGATAGGTAGTTAGGTTGGAGGAACATTTTCCACAAGTTCTACTTGTTTGAAATCTCTGACATTTTCACAATACTGTTGTTAAACATCAGTAATTAAAACAATAGAAAAATAGTGGAAGATATTAATTTTGCTTGTATAAAATTGAAAAAAATCCCATTCCTATAGAAATTGCATGGGTCAGACCAATCTTTGACAGTAAATTTAATTTTAGGGTAATTATTTGAGAACAAAGTTCAGAAACAGAAAAGACAATTGGCTTGTGATAAAATGTGGTCAATCAGAACAAAAGTAATTTATTTTGAATAAAACACCAAGTCAAAACGTCCTTCCAAGTGATGTAAAAAAGATGGGTTGCATTTATGTGAGGTTTTGTTGCTTTCATATATTTCCTTGTCCTTAAAGGTAACTAAACTTAAACCTCTCATATATTTCAGCTGATAGAAACCTTCTGTGATAAATGTCAGGAGAAATTGAGAGAAGACAGTATTACATCATATAAAAGGTAATTTAGAATTCTTAGGAATTATTTCTGTGGCAGCTTAGCTCCAGAACATAGGGCCAGTTAATTGCTTTTTGCAAGTGCAATGTACTGATACTTTTTATTATTTCTTCATTTACGTTGTGGTATGCATTAGAGATTCTTTTTGAAGTGGTTCTTATGAGAACCCACAAAGTGCATTTTTGTGGAGCAAAAAAGAAAAAGAAACATATTATGTGGATACTACCACTTCTGGAGCTAAACCAGAAAGTTTTTAGATGACCCTTTTTGTCATTTTATGCTCCAAAATGTATTGGTACCACTCAGAATATCTAGTGAGTTTTACAGTGTCTGGTTCTTATAGAGAAAAATGTCAGTACTTATAGAAAAATGTCAGTACTAAAAAAAAAAGTCTTTTCAGTGAACATTCATGTCCTTTTCATAATAAAAATACTTTTCCGTCTCAGAACTTGTATGGATGAGTTCATGTGTTTTTGTACTGAATGACATATTTCCTCCTTTGAGGCATCATAGAGGAATAATTGTATATAGTTCCAGATAAGGCACTTTTTTTCACCCAAAAGTATTGATATTTTTCTTATTTCTCCATAAAAATGTTGTGGGTACTCATTAGAAGTGCCTCAGCACTTCTAATGAGTTCCCACAACATGTTTTTTGTTGATAAATAAAGAATATTTATACCCGCTGTCCCCTCTTTCTTGGAGCATTGATTGTATGATATTTTTTTTCAGATATGCCTTATACGATTTGTTGATAGCCATGTTGCCATACTTGAACAGTGACAAAATCAGACAGATTTATGACATTGCAACAGACCATATACAGGTAAATATATAAGACATACACTGAAGCATCTGTGAGGCTGTGCCGTTAATGCTCCCTGACTATGGATCACATGGTCATAGGTTTTAATCCAGCTGGGGGTGATATTCAGTGCCTGACTGATTCAGGCTTTATTGCACAGAGCCTTTCATTATCTCTATATTGTATATTATATTATAATTGATCATCAGTCTCTTTTGCCTTTTGTGACTGATGATTGGAAAGATTTTTTACAGTGAACTAATCATAAAATTCTGTTTTTAGAAACATACTTTTTTATTTTTATAGGCACGTTATAAAGAAATGGGATTCAAAGCTGTCTATTTAGGTCATTCTAGATTTCTAGTCAATAAATGTGAAAAAATTTGATAAAATAGCCTTAAAAATGTCAACCCAAAAGTACTGATATTTTTTTTATTTCTCCATGAAAACATATTTTGTGGGTACTCATTAGAAATGCCTTGTAGAGGTGCTTCTAATGAGTACTAACAACATATGTTTTCATAGAGAAATAAGAAAAATATTATCTGGATACCCCTCTTATAGATCCGGAGCAATGAATAAGTACCTGGAAGAGGGCTAAGAGTGAATATATTTTCTACAAGTCGATTATTAATCGATGATCAGTCAGTTTACAAAACTGATGATCGACTATGACATTCTAGCCGATTCCAAACACTACTCTATATGGCTTAAATACTGTTGAAAGTAATGTAAAGCACCAGATCATCTTCATTGTCATATCAGCCTGATACAATATTTGTTGTTAGGTGTATATCATGAACAAATACCTCACTAGGTACAACTTGAAGTGTTTTTTCCCCCTAATGGTAATACAAATAAAGCTTAATTAACATTCTCTGGAATTTACTTTTTCTTGGAGAAGCCCATGAGACCACTTGCCTGATAAAATCAGATCTTTGATATTGGACAGCTCTTTTACAGGTCAGGGGTCCAGTTGTTCAAAACTAACAATGTTGTTAGTTAACGTATTGTTAAAACTTTGATCATTAAATATGGCATATATGCTAATATTTTTGCTGAAAAAATGTGAGTAGCTTTTGCATTTGCAAAAGCTACTCACATTTTTTTCAGCAAAAATACCTGTGAATTAGATATTGTACTTATTAGAACAGTTAACATTTTGACCACTAACAAGCTCATTAAGCTAACGATGCTTTGAAAACTGGGCCCAGGTATATAGGTCTTTAAAGGTACTTAAAGGGACAGAATACACTTGGTAGATTTTGTACAAGGGAGACAACTTTTGTGACCTGGTTGCTTTCCTGCATACCAAACCCTTTCTGAAAAGGGTTCTACTCTAAAATGAGAGACTTTTCTCCCAGAGGGAGCAAGTCCTTTACTTTTAAAGAAGACCCTTTTTACATATGAGATGCAAAAAAATTTTCAGACAGTTACCTCCCCTATATATTCCCCTAAATTTGTTGTTGGCCTAGTTGCTTGATAAAATCGAATCTGTTTTATGACACCATTTTCACATATGTAAACAGCAAGGAAACAGTTCAGCCTGTGCGTTCTTGCAGTCAGATCAGTCTTCATGCTTGATTTCAATAACAGTATTTGGAACTTGATTTTATACAGAGCAACCTCCTTTTAATAGCCTTCCTGCAAATGTAAAAAATCTGGCCATTGCAGGGAGGTGCTTTTTGTAGATAGGTCAAATATATAGTAAACCTGCACTTTCAGGAGGTTGCAAGTTCGACCCCCTTTGGGTCAGTGACATCTTTTGTGGAGATTTGATAATGAAATATTTTCTACGGTCATTCCCTTCCGCTGATTTGTCAGGGCAGTTGTCAGTTTCTGGCGAAAGAATGTGCATAATACTGGTTAACTGCTTAGAGGACTAAGCCTGCCCATTAAGTGTGCTAAGGTAAACTAACCACACTCGACTTGACCCCATTGGGTTGACAGGGCTGTAAAAACTCAACACACACAAACAAAACCTTCTCTTTGGAAAATCAGATAAGTGACTGGTGTAGGGAGGTGGCTGCTGTTGTAACATCAAATATATATTCTAAAATAGCACTTTTGAGAAATAAGAAAAATAATGTCTGGATAACTCCACTTTGGGAAATCAGAAAAGTAGCTCTTATAAAGAGATGGCTGTTGTTGAGAGGTGGCTGTTCAAGAGGTTCCACTGTATAGTGAACAAAAAAAGGCAGTCTGCATGAACAGTATTTTTATAAAACAGTTACAATGAATTGCTTTAGTTATAGATAATAGGGATATCCAGATGAATATATATATTTTATTTTTCTGTCTGTCTTATCAAGTGCTGTGTGAATTGCTGTCATGTCTTTCTTGCTTTTCTTCCAGGAGTTAGACAAAAGCCTACAGAAGAAATGTTATAGAATTCTTGAAGACATCTGCTCGGGGAGTTCAGAAGAGTTACGAGACTTTGTGAGCAGTAACTTAGCAACAATACAAGAGACGCTACTCATGTCACTATCATCATCTAGTCCTTCATCAAAAGCGGTAAAGAAGACAAGTTTTGCTCACAAGTTGTATGAAGTTTAAGGGGACTGGATACGCCTGGTTGATTTTACACCATTTTATACAAGGGAGACAACTTTTGTGACTTCTGATTTGCATCCTGCACCCTCAAGTACCTTCTGAAAAGGGCTATACTCTACAAGGAAAGAATTTGCTCCCAAGGAGCAAATTCTTTCCTTTTAGAGTAGACTTCTTTTCAGATGAGAAGCAAAAACAGCCAAACTAGCTAGTCGGGCCAAAAAACTTAATGCTTAGCTGTTTTCAGGTTGTGAGTGTGTTCTTTGCTCTCAAGGTCATTACTTTTAAAATCTATTGACAGAGTTGCCTTCCCCTCAAAAGTAGCCTCCTTTGAGAGGGGAGGAAAGAAAAGTACTTGCAAGTCAGAGTGACTTCATTTTCACCTTCACCTTTTGAAGTAAAAAGGCTCTGGTTAGAATCCATCAGAGGATATTCTTTTTCTCTTGGTTGTATGAGATTCAAGTGCACCGTGCTGAACTGAAGCAGACGACATTCTAATTTTTTTATTATCAGTTTCCTTACCTGGCGCTTTAACCCTCAGTGGCTCAAACTATCCATGTCTAGAACAAATTTCCATGGTTCCAAAAATGTTGTGTCGTTGAAGTTCCACTATATGAGTAAATACAGCAAATGTCCTAAAATTTCATACACCGAAATGTCCAACAAAATGGCATATGCAAACACTGTAGACCCAGATCAGACTGCTCCTGAAGGAGTTGTCTGATCGGAGTCTACACTGTTTGTGCTGTATTTGTTGATTTGAGATGATTCATTTTGACATTCTTTTCTTTGCTTCAATTCCTACAGCCCAGATTGAGGTGTTTGATCAATGTTTTCAAGCATCTAGACTCCATGCAGCATGATTTCCTGTTAGCATGTGTTCCAGAGGTAAGTAACTTTAGATTTCATAATAGGGACCACGTGAAGAGAAAAAGGGCCTTCGAACATGTGTAAAATGCACAGATTCAGACCATCCTGCACATGCGCAAAGTATCATCTTGGCATTTGCTCTTAATTCATACATTCTGTAGTATCCAATGATTCTGTTAGTGGACAGTGACGTCCTAGATCAGACTGTGCATGAGCACAGTCTGATCTAGGACTTCACTGTCCGCACATGACCCAGTGGCATATTTTCACTTAAAGGGGCTCATAGTATAAAAAAAATTGTGTATTGACATTTGCAGGGTTCTGTAGTAGTTGTGAAAATCTTAAGTGTGAAAGACAAGTTTCAGCTTTTCAAAAGACCCAGTAATTGTTTGTGTACAGTTGAATTGTGTTGAATTGTTGTTAAATTGTCAAGTGATAATTTTCATACAAAATAGAGAAAAATAATTAGAATGATTCTTATAGATGGTTCTTTGTTTCCAAGGGCAACCTTTTTAGCTCGCTTGTTCGTCCGACTGGAGACCAGGAGGTCGCGGGGTCAACCCCCGCCAAGGTCGGCAACATTCTTTCGTAGAGATTGATCATGCAATATTTTCTACGGTCATTCTCTCCCTTCCGCTGATTCAAGAAGGGCAGTTGTCAGTTTCTGGCGATAGAATGTGCACAATACTGGTTAACTGCTTAGAGGACTAAGCTTGCCCAGTAAACGTGTGGTTAGGTAAATTGACCGCGCTCGACATGACCCCATTGGGTTGACTGGGCCGTAAAACCTCAACACAAAAAAAAAAAAAAAAAAAAAAAATTGTTCCAAAGTACAAGTAGAGCTATAGCAATCACCATGGTGTCGGCATTCGCGTTGGCTATATCTCCTGATCATCTGGATGGAATTAGTTCATATTTACCCTGATATTAGATACTGAGCTGAAGTTCTATGCTGTACCATCCATACCCACTTGAGTGACGTTGAGGTCGGGGTCACAGACTTAGACAAAATTTATGTCACAGTTTTGGTTAATGTTTTAGAGGCAAAGCACGATTCAGGCAAGCTACGCTGACCTGTGACAGCTTTTATTAGATTTTATTGTTGTTTTGTAGGCAATACTGTGTACAAAAGAGGTAGCTGAGAGGGCAAGGACTGCATCTTATAATTTATTAGTTGAAATGGGCAATGCTGTGATAAAATGGTCAGATGATCCAAAAGGTAAGTAAGGTATGGGATGGGTACTTATTCTAGACATGGTCATTTTTTAACAAGGAAATGTTGATTTTTTTTTATTTCTCCAAAAAGACATACATTATGGAGACTCATATGAAGCACCTTGCTGAATACCTGCAATAAGTTTTCAGTGCAAAGAAATAAGTCAGCATTATCCCTCTTTGGGGGAGTGGCGGGGTGGGGATGGTGGGGTGAATTATTTTCTGCGTTACTACCTGGGTATACCTGTACAAACTTTCTGGTAATGAGGACATTCATTTTAAATTAGGGTGACCCCCAAACCTTTTTCTCAGTTGATCCATTGTAGTCTGGACTCTGGAGACCCTAAAAGGGTAATTGGCAAACAGTGCAGACCCAGAACAGATGCTGCAGAATTTGGCATCTGATCAGGGTCTCCACTGTTTCCAAATAGTTCAACCATTTTTCTCTCGGAATATCTAAATTACATAGCCTGACATGCCTAAACTTGAAATTAGAATCATCCAATATATAGTTTGGGGGAGAATCTTCCAATATATAGTTTGGGGGAGTTCATTCATTCTACAATGGGTTAAAGAAAAGAGAACAAATTTTACATCTATATGGGATACTTGAAATGCACTGTATTTGCCCTAAGCATTCAGAAAGACAGAGTTAAGCAAACAATGTAGACCCAGATCAGATGGTGCAGATCAGGGTCTACAGTTTGCCACTCAGCAGTTTTTTAAACACATCGTCAGATGGGCTTATTCAAATGTTAAGACAGATATGATAGGGTGAAAAGTTGTCTGCTATTTAGGGTACATATGATACAATTAGAGACTTCAGTGTACAGAGAATACATGGTATAGCAATGTTCAGCAAAATCAAAGTAAGAAGGATCTTAGCAACAGTATATTAACCCTTGTCCTTCTGAACCTGGATATACCCTGCTTTGCAAACAGTGTAGATCCAGATCAGTTGGCTTCTGAAGAAGCCAACTGATCTGGATCTGCACTGTTATTCAGCATGTGACTTTATATCAAAAGTCCGGATTAAGTAACCTGATTGGCTGACAAGTAGAAATGGGTGTGGCATCTTTATTTATTCAGCATGACAAGGGTTATATTGTTTATTGTTTGATACCTAATATTTTAACCACCATAAGGACTGGTCACTGTTAATTTAACACATTTAAGCTAAAATTTATTATTATTGTCTCTTGCCATGGATGAGCAAGGAAGTCTTGTATAACTTGCCCTGTTTCAATTTACACAAGACTGTATAGACTGTATGCTTGTAATGCACAGTAATATGTCAGTGACTCGAAACACTGATTGCTCGTTTATCATAGCTCCTTCTTGAGTCCCTAGGAATTCTCCTGATAGCTCAAAACAAATATTTAGGGATATTTTTGTGACTTTGTCTTATTTTATCACAAAAATGTATGTTGTGTGTACTCATTACAATAGCCTCATTGAGGCAGTTCTAATGAGTACACTCAACATATCATTATTTTATAAAAGATTGAAAAGACAAGCCAAAATAATCCCCATTTGCCTCCTGACCTGGTGCTGTGATAAACTCTCTGTAGCTAAAACTACCCTGTCTGGAACAAACTTCCATGGTCCCAAAGATGTTTGAGCCATTGAAGTTTGACTGTAGTTTTTTTTTCCATATTCTAGTAACTTTCCTCTTTGGTTTGTATTTCAGATGGTTTACAAGACTACTTCAAAATGGTGCTGGCAGGATTCGCTGGTTCCCCACAAATGATAAGTGCAACTCTGCTGGCTCTCACTCGGATTATGTATGAATTCAAAGGTACCTAATATCCTTTACTGATTTTTATACTGGGGCTGATTTGAAAACATTTACACATACCTATCCATACTTCTATCAGTTAAATTTTAATAGCAGTAATTCCACAATCACTGTAAAATTTGTGTCAGAGATTTCTCAGCAATTATAGACCATATATAGATATTTGGTTCATTGATTGGAGAATGTCTTGTATTCTGTGATTAAAAACTAGCCTCTGTAGCACAGCCATGTGGTTGAGTGATTAGCACTTTGACTGCAGGTCATGAGATTATGGGTTTGAATGTTTTTAGAGGCAGGATTTAACTCATGACTAAGGGAGCTCCATTGCTCCCAGCCTTCCATTATCTCCCTTCTTTGTCTGGATATAACTTTAATACATTAATATACTGTTGAAAGAGACATGAAACAAATTATCATCATAGTCAGGTCTTCCAATAGAGCTGCCTACCATTCTAGTTATCTTGGCTCATAATCTGTCAACAAAGGAATTCAAATCGGAAGCAGAAATATCAGTAGCCATAATGGAAAAATCTTTAGATTACAGAACGGATGCTGGATTCTGCCATAAACACAACTCTGCAGCTGAACCAGTACAATACAGACCAAATCCTGGACACCCTTTTTAAGTCTGTGATAAATATTTTATGCTTAAATAGTCTTGAAAACTGTATTGGATTTCGACTTAAGTCTGTGGTAAATATTTTATTCTTAAATATTCAAACAAAAAAAAAAAAGAAATGTGTGGGATTTTGACTTCAGTCGGTCATAAATATTTTATGGCTAAATATTCAAGAAAGTGTGTGGGATTTTGGTTTAATTTGGTCATATATATTTTTTATGGCTAAATACTCAAGAAAATATATGGGATTTTGACTTAAGTCAAAATCCCATATTTGTTTTTAGCTCACCTGAGCAAAAGCTCAGGGTGAGCCATTGTCATCACCCTCTGTCCGTCGTTCGTCGTCAACAATTAGTTTGTTAACACTAGAGGTCACAGTTTTGACCCAATCTTGATGAAACTTGGTCAGAATGTTTGCCTCTATGAAATCTAGGTCGGAAAAACTTGTTAACACTCTAGAGGTCATAGTTTTGACCCGATCGTGATGAAACTTGCTCAAAATGTTTGCCTCTATTAAATCTAGGTCAAGTTAGAAACTGGGTCACTTGGGGTCAAAAACTAGGTCACTGGGCCAGATCAGCAGAAAACCTTGTTAACACTCTAGCAGTCACATTTTTGAAGCAATCATCATGAATCTTGCTCAATATGTTTGTCTTGATGATTTCTAGGTCGAGTTTGAAACTGGGTCACTTGGGGTCAAAAGCTAGGTCACCGGGCCAAATCAGCAGAAAACCTTATTAACACTCTAGCGGTCATATTTTTGAAGCAGTCATCATGAATCTTGCTCAAAATGTTTGTCTTGATGATTTCTAGGTCAAGTTTGAAACTTGGTCAGTTGGGGTCAAAAACTAGGTCACCGGGCCAAACCAGCAAAAAACCTTATTAACACACTAGCGGTCACATTTTTGAAGCAGTCATCATGAATCTTGCTCAAAATGTTTGTCTTGATGATTTCTAGGTCAAGTTCGAAACTGGGTCACTTGGAGTCAAAAACTAGGTCACTGGGCCAAATCAGCAGAAAACCTTGTTAACACTCTAGCGGTGACATTTTTGAAGCAATCATCATGAATCTTGCTCCAAATGTTTGTCTTGTTGAGTTCTAGGACATGTTTGAAACTGGGTCACTTGGAGTCAAAAACTAGGTCACCAGGCCAAATCAGCAGAAAACGTTGTTTACACTCTAGCCGTCACATTTTTGAAGCAGTCATCATGAATCTTACTCAAAATGTTTGTCTTAATGATTTCTAAGTCAAGTTCGAAACTTGGTCACGTGGGGTCAAAAACTAGGTCACCTGGCCAAATCAGTGGAAAATCTTGTTATCACTCTAGCTGTTACATTTTTGAAGCAATCATCATAAATCTTGCTCAAAATGTTTGTCTTGATGATTTTTAGGTCAAGTTTGAAACTGGATCACTTGGAGTCAAAAACTAGGTCACCGGGCCATATCAGCAGAAAACTTTGTTAACACTCTAGCCGTCACATTTTTTAAGCAATCATCATGAATCTTGCTCAAAATGTTTGTCTTGATGATTTTTAGGTCAAGTTCGAAACTGGGTCACCTGGGATCAAAAACTAGGTCACCTGGCCAGATCAGTGGAAAACCTTGTTAACACTCTAGTGGTCACATTTTTCAAGCAATCATTATGAATCTTGCTCAAAATGTTTGTCTTGGTGATTTCTAGGTCAAATTTGAAACTGGGTCACTTGGGGTCAAAAACTAGGTCACCAGGCCAAATCATCTGAAAACCTTGTTAACACTCTAGCCGTCACATTTTTGAAGCAATCATCATGAATCTTGCTCAAAATGTTTGTCTTGATGATTTCTAGGTCAAGTTTGAAACTGGGTCACATGCGGTCAAAAACTAGGTCACCAGGCCAAATCAGCAGAAAACTGTTAACACTCCAGAGGTCACATTTTTTAAATAATCATCATAAATGTTGCTTAAAGTGTTTGTCTTGATGATATCTAGGTCTAGTTTAAAACTTGGTCAGTGATATCAGAAACTAGTTCACCTGGCCAAATCAAAGGAAAACCTTGTTGATGCTCTAGAGGTCACATTTTTGAAGTGATTATCATGAATCTTGCTCAAAATGTTTGTATTGATGATTTCAAGGTGATGTATAGTTTTCTGTCCAGTGACTCTCTTAAGTTTTTCCATTTAGGTCAGTTTCTCAGTAATTATTGGTCCTACAGAGTGATATTTGGTACTTGTGAAGTGTTTGTGTTAAGGTCAGTTTCTCAGTAACTATTGCTCCTACAGCCAGTGATACTTAGTACATGCATACATCTTAGCATAGCCTCTTGAGTGCAGTCATCTATATTTGACCTTGACCTTTATTTCACAGTCCATTAGACATGCTACATTGTCTTACTTGTTAATATAATCATTTTGAACTTTGATCAGAATGTTTGCCTTGATCAGTTCTAGATCAGGTTCTCAAAGTGCTATGTTGCTCAGGTGAGCATTACAGGGCCATCATGGCCCTCTTGTTTTAATATTTGAGACATACCTTTGATGCCATTCTAGATTCTGTCATCAACAGTTTTTCTGAAATTCGAGTCTTATATCCAATTTTTCTGTATATTTTAGATCAGGTCTCTGATGCCATGCTGGAATCTATTATAGACAGTGTATGTCTATTGCTGAAATCAAAGTCAAGGGAGGTTGTACAGAGTGCTCTTGGATTTACTAAAGTTCTGCTGTCAGCATACCCTGTCACTGTCCTAGCTGCTCATCTCAAACCACTGGTAAGTTAGGCATACTTTATTTACCTTCAAACTTGGAACACTAATATGAATTTAATAGGTGCTACCTATATCCATGCATCCAAATTGTCATCACATGCTTCATAGGTAGGTTGGCCAGATCTAACTGAATGATTTCAGACCATGCTTGACTTCTAATCCACTGCATGAATTGCGATATAACATCCTAGTCAACAATATTTCAGTAGTTCAGAGACATTGCCTCCAAATTTGTGGGACTTTTACCCGATCCGATCACATGAATTCGAGTCCTGCTTAGTTACTAGCAGCTCTGCCATGGAGGCTTTAGGCAGCCCATCTATTTTGCGGGTCCCTATGGGCGGGGGCCATGCTTTCCGAACACCGAAAACTAGTGTATGCTGATGTTAGGTACAAAGATATTATACTATCGTTCGCTTACCTGTGCCAAAGTTTTTTAAGATTATCCCGTGAAAAGAGCATAAAGTCTATGTGTTATCTAAAAATCTACATCAAAGTATACCTTGTGCACTTTTCTGGCCAAAGAATGTGCACAATACTGGTGAACCGCTTAGAGGACTAAGTCTGCCCAGTAAACGTGTGGTTAGGTAAACTGACCGCGCTTGACATGACCCCATTGGGTTGACTGGGCTGTAAAACCTCAACACAAAAAAAAAATACCTTATGCACAAAAGGAATCATGCTTAGCTTGTAAATAGACAGAGAACGGATAGAAATAAAATTCGAAGTGGAGACAAAATTCAAAATGGCCACGATCACAAATTTTGTAGGCTGTCGTCATAAATCACGTGATTCAACCCCTTGCAGTTGGAATACTTGGCGTTATTGGCTGTTTTATTGCTATTATCAGCACAGCTGCCGTGTGAGTAGTCTCTGCCAAATCACGGAACGCTTATTCTTTTTCAGGATAAGCACCGAACCACCCAAGCGTTTATTGGACCATCACATTTTTGGTCATACACATCACTGGTCACATTGGTAGTCTATAGTAGTGCGTCTGCTTGCCGAACCACTCTGCGCTTCGGGAAACTGCTTCTACCTGCTGATGTGTCTGAAAATTGCAGTATGAGAGGCAAGGTTCATGGTGGCATTATTATTGGAGTTGTCTCATCAGTATTTTGGGCTTCATTTCAATGATGTTTTGCATTACCAGCAAATAATACTATTGTATTTCATTTTATTATTAATTTATAGTTGTTGTTTTTTATGTCGTCACGAAATCATCTCTTAAAGCATGTAACTGTCACATGACAACCACTTTTAGTAATTATAAAATGGCGACACACCCGGATTGATGCAATTGCAATGGCATGTGCAGTCTCATTTTTTCAGCTTCCTTGAAGAAAATTTAGTTTGATTGATAGGGTATAAACTTTCTTCACATTATCGGTCACTAGGTACGTTACGTCACAGTAATGATGTGCATCACCGGAAATCACAAAAATTCGGTGAAGTTTTAATGAAAACAAATGCAATTTTTCTTCATATTTTTCTGCATTTTAATAAAGAAAATGGGAGCCACTGATTAAATGTGTTATACTGATAACAGCGGTGAAATGATCAGCTTTATATTGGCATTGCAGTGTATTTTCATCCATAAAGTTTAGGGTCTTATTGTCATCCTCAGCATAGCTCTAGATAAGATGCTTTTATTCAGTCAAGAAATATTATGTTTCTTTCTTTTTTTTCTCCACAAAATAAAAAAAAAAACCCTGTTATGGATGGGCACTAATTAACAGTGCCTTTTTTGTGGCAGTTCTAATCACAGAATATGTTTTGTGGAGAAATCTGGATACCCCTCTTATCTAGGTCCATGCTCAATGCACATGATTTTATTGTACAAGCTAAATAGCTCTTCTGGTCCGTCTTTTTCTGTGGGAGATGGTACAAAATGTCCCACAAAGGTTGATGTGTCATTAAAAAAAGAACTCAAACAATTATATAGGCTATTACTCGTGTACTCAATTCTTGGCCTTTTTATTAAGGCAATGTCAGATATGTTGAGATTCCTTTTGATGTTAGTTTAAATTGTACAAATAATACATTTTGCAGATGTCCAGTTTGGTCAGTATGAAAGAAGACTGTCATCACCACTTCAGATTCAAGTCCAAGGAAATATATGCCAAACTTATCAAGAAATTTGGGTAAGATATACATATATGTAGCTTGCAGCTTCCATTCAGTAAGCTATGCTATTACAATGTATAATGATCTTACGTCCCATCAACAATGTTCAGTTATATTGGACTGATTCACTGACAAACAGTATGATCCAGGTTTTCAGTTTAGTCATTAATTTGAAGTAATTTTTTTCTTTTTCTTGTTTCTTCATAATGATATATATTTATGGAATACACATTTTTTGTTTAAAATATAACACTTCTCTGTATGGCTTTGCTTATAAAGCCATGTCCACACAATCAATCTGGTCTGTGTCTCCATTACTTTCCTGTACAGTAATTGGATTCTCCTCGATACTGAACATAATAATGAGACTGGGTACCATAGCTCTAGATACTGTATTTACCCTATTGGGACATCTTATCTACATACCATACTTCTCCTAAAATTTGAAACAGTGCATTCTACTACACGTTGATTTGACTAAACTATTGCTATATGTATGGCAGGCTAGACCCTGATCAGATGCCGCATTCTGCGGCATCTGATCTGGGTCTACACTGATTACTAAGGCCTGTCTGTCCCAATACTTAGGTTATTACGGTATTCAGATGAATATTTTTTCTAATTTATCACCAGAAACATCTTCTGGATTCTTGTATGAAGCTCATTGATAAGACACATCAAATAAGTACTCACATATTAGTTTTCATTGAGAAATAATAAAGATATCCATACTTTGGTTGAAAAAAAAAATGCATCTGCCCAGTCTGATCAGTATTCACTGGCTGCATGAAGAAAGCTTGGGTCCTTAGCTACCAATTGAGCGCACACACAGCAAAGACTGATCAGACTGGGTTGATGCCCAGGCTGATCTGTTTTCATTGGGCACACATGCTCTTACGACATGAAAGCCGCAACAAAGGAATGAAGCATAGCTGAAAAAATTTCCCGTCTTTCGTGGGAATCGAACCCGGTCCTCCCGGTTAAAAATCCAATGCTATCACCACTGAGCCAAAGAGTCGACTCCCTGACGCAGTTGTCAGAGAGTGAATATATACTTAGAAGCTATGCGTAATCTGCCAAGGCAGATAATTGAAGGTAAGAATGCTCGGTCGTAACACTCCCCCTTTTCAAGGAAGTCATCATTTATGATGACGTGAAGCCATTTTCGGCGTAGTAAAGTCCTATCATGGACGAGCCCCCATCTTACGACATGAAAGCCGCAACAAAGGAATGAAGCATAGCTGAAAAAATTTCCCGTCTTTCGTGGGAATCGAACCCGGTCCTCCCGGTTAAAAATCCAATGCTATCACCACTGAGCCAAAGAGTCGACTCCC
This sequence comes from Anodontia alba, assembly GCA_964016985.1. Lineage (NCBI taxonomy): Eukaryota > Metazoa > Mollusca > Bivalvia > Lucinida > Lucinidae > Anodontia > Anodontia alba. Next base: position 26,191,597 of record OZ024821.1, read on the forward strand.
TGACACAGTTGTCAGAGAGTGAATATATACTTAGAAGCTATGCGTAATCTGCCAAGGCAGATAATCGAAGGTAGGAATGCTCGGTCGTAACAATGCATTTTGTTGGTTTTGTCATGAGGCGGCTCATTTATCTAATTTATCATGAAAACATCTTCTGGATACTTACATGAAGCTCCTTAATGAGACACATCAATTGAGTACTCCTGAACACATACGTTTTCATTGAGAAATTAGAAAAATAGCCATGCTTTGGTTGAAAAAACATCTTCCCTAGAGTTATGGAACATGAAATAGAACAACACAACTGTATGGTATAGGTGATCACAGAGGATTTTAGGTTGCCATGGGTTAGGTGATCACAGTAAATTTTAGGCTGCCATGGGTGTTAGCTGTTCATATATTCATTGCCGCACCTACCTTAAGCTAGCAGATGCAATATAGGCATCCAGTCCGTCAGCATCTGCAACCACATAGTGTTCATGGCCATTTCTGAATAACTATTACAACTACAGTCACCTCACCTGGCATACACTTTCTCCCAAACAAGGACTCAATCAGTGCAGCATCGTTTTATGACCACGACCTATTTTTCATGGTCTAATGATTTAGGGCATTTTTTACATCACAGGCTCTACCACCTTCCGCAGAATTCTTAAGCCACATATTATATGATGTACCTTAATCACCCTATTGACACCATAATTCCTGACAATATTGATTTTAAAAGTTGAATGTCCTGTTGAATTTGCTGTGTCAAAATTGACTCCTCAGCTAATAATGTTAACATAGATAATGGTTAATTTACTACCTCAGACAAACAATGTCAATTTTTTTTAACTTGTCTGACATTTACAGTTTGATTTTCACAGCTGTCTTTGCTTTCATTGGTTGGTTGACTGTCAGTTCTACAGAGGAGTTAGTCCATAGCTTTGGATAATGCACTTTTTTTTCAGCCAAACATTATTGATATTTCTTTTATTTCTCCACAAAAACTTATATTGTGGGTAATCTTTAGGCACTTCTAATGAGTACCCACTGGACATGTTTTTCTTGAAGAAATGAGAGAAATATATAAGTTAATACCTGCTCATCTAGAGCTAGAGTCAATTGTTGACTTGATGGCAAGCAGTGTAGTCACTGATGAGCCTTCAGTTGCTTTGATTCTACACTGTTTACTCAGTAATACTTAAGGTAAATGCCGTCATCTATTTTCTCCTTATTTCCCAGGTATGAAATGATCTACAACATGTCTCCAGAAAGTATTCGGAAAGTGCTGGTGAACATCAGAAAGACACAAGAAAGATTGAAGAAGAAAAAGAAGGATAAAGAAGCAGAGGAAGAGGAAGAAGAAGAAAAAGAACATTTTACTGCTCAGCCTGAAAGGTAGGAGGTCCTACTTTCAATCATCGCTCCAGATAAGGCGCTTTTCTCAATAGAAAAGTAGCTATATTTTTGTTATTTCTCCACAAAATCATATGTTGTGGTACTCATTAGAAGTGCCTTGGCGAGGAGACAATTTGCATGAAATGTTAAAACCTGTTTTCTGGGAAAAATAAGAAAACGTTTTAAAATGTCGTCTGCTGAAATTTTTAACCAGAATGCTAAGCATTAACTTCTTACCATACTTATCCAAAAATTTGAACGTCCATTTGACTACTTATTGATGTGACTGATCTACTCTGTCTCCTCATGACTCTCTGGCTCAGTACTTAGGATTATTATGGTAGCAGAGTTCTTGAATAAAATTAATTTAACTCAGTTACTCTGTTTTCATATATGCTTATATATAGCATGTACAGAGATATTCTAGAAGGGGTTCAGTAACATCAGGCAGTAAAAATTACACTGGAATTTAAACTGGAATTTAAACTCTTTGAAATTTAAATTTCTTTTTAAATTTACAGATGCTTTTAGTTGTATTTGTTTGCATCCTGGGACCCACACAGTGGCTTAGTTGTTAGAGTGACTGGGAGGTTGCGGTTTGATCCCCGGCCAAGTCATACTAAAGACTTTAAAAATGGTACTAGCTGCTCTATTGCTTGGTGCTCAGCATTAAGAAAGTAGAGCAAGGAATCAGAACTGGTCAGCTCAGTGTCAGTATAATGTGACTGGGTGGAATAGCATGTCAAGTGTTTTGAGCATGATATTTCAGTGAGGCAGCACTCTAAAAGTGAACATTGAGCTCCCCGCCACATCCAGACACCATCGGGATATGACGGAAAGATTGTTGAAAGCCACGTAAAGCCTGATTAAAACAAACAAACAATTAGCATCCTGAGTAAAAAATTCAGTAGGTGACATTTGAAATTTTTTCATATTTTCTGGAAAAAATAAGAAAAACATCAGTTGTCCGCTGAATTTGCCTGGAGAATGGTAATAGTTATGTAAACCTGACTTTTCACTATCCCCTAAAAGAATGAAAGTTGCATGCTGATTTTTTACAAGATAACATGGACTGTTATATTAAATTCATGCCGGGTTCCATAATGCAGTCGGTAATGTATTTGACTGTAGATCCAGGAGTCATGGAGATTGATCATGAAATCATTTCTATAGTCATTCAAGAATTGCAATTGTCAGTAACTGCCAAAAGTATATACACAATTACTGGTTAATGGCTTAGAGGTCTAAGCTGCCCAGGAAAAGTGAGTAGGTTAACTCATCCACTCAAAATGATTTTAACGGTATTTACTATGCTGTAAAACTCCGACTTGAAATCAAAATTAAAGTCTTACCTTTAAAGGCACAAAAAACACTTTGTAAAAAGAATAAACACTTCTGCAGGACTTAAAAAAATAATTAAAAAAAAAAAAAAAAAAATGTCATCTGTAAATACACTATAATTTGTAGGATAATGATAAATGTAAATCTATTATAGTATTGATGAGCTTCTAGAAGACACAGACTCCGAGATGGAAGATGATAGTAAAGGTAAAAAGAAAAAGCAGCAACCCAAATCTGGTAAAGTTCCTGAGAAAAGTGGGAAGGCTTGGCTCCATGAAGGTGACTCTGAAGAGATCATGGACTTTATGGATGTTGCTGCTGCTAAGAAAGTTATGGGTAGGTCTGAATATCTGTTTTTCTGGCAAGAGAATGTGCATTACTACTGGTTAACTGCTTAGAGAACTAAGCAGGAAAAGTCTGGTTAGATAAACTGATCAGCTCAATATGACCTCAGTGGTGTTGACTGGATTGTTTAACTCCGACCCAACCAACCATATATCTGCAGTCAGGCTGCAAATAAGTGGAGTACCATACATGTATTGATCCTGAATGTTCGGACAGATATGCCTGGAGCAAACAATGTAGACCTTGATCAAACTGCTCCTAAAGGGAGCGGTTTGATCAGAATGTGCACAGTTTGCCATTCAGCTAGGACTTATTAGACAGAGCAATTTGATCAGGAGTTGCAGTATTTGCTGTTTAGACAAGTATGCCTGAGCAAACAGTGTAAAACTAGTTCAAACTAAGGAGCAGTAGAATCCTGCAAAATACCATTTAGGACTTTTTCACCTATTCTTGTAATAACTGACTCCTCCATCAGGCATTTATAACCATGCCCACGTGAATTTCCTTAGACAAACTTTGTATTGATATACCTGAGCTTACCTGTAAAAAGCATGTGTTGATTTGTTTGTCTAACTAAAAACATTGACAATTACCTTATTAGCTTTTTTGAATGGTCAGTTGTGGTTGTCAGTTAAATGGTCAAGTGACTTGATGGAGGAGTCAGTTGTCTGCAGGTCCCAAAAAACTGCAATATTTGTGACAGAATCAATTCTGATGATTATATGCACAATATTCTACAGCTTGACACATGAAGCCATCAAGATCAGCCAGTGCATATAGAAAATAAACACTGTATACAGGAGGCCTCTTCAGAATGGAAATGACCCTGTTAACGGTGCATTTCAAAGCAAGGAATAGAATAAAGAAGCAGGCTAACATTATGCAGAAATAAAAAAGGAAAAAAATCAGGAAGCCTTTTTGTGTGTTCATTTACAATCATTTAAACCAGTTTACGCAAGTATATGCCTAAAGGTTATGGCATGCCCTATAGAACAAAGCCAAGAACATACCTCACCTGAATCTTAGCCTTTCTTGTCAGTCACCTGGCCTTTGTGCCTCTAACTTGGTTTGGAATGTCCCTAAGGGCCCACTAGATTGATAAACACTTTCCCTCTGAGGGTTTTTGTACATATTTTCCTTTGTTTTTGTCATATTAAATGATTTTAATCATCTCCCTCCTTGTTTTAGTCCTCTTTCTAAACCTTGCCACCATTTTGAACCTCCAAAACGCAAAACTTTGCTTTACAAACTCAAAAAACTCCTTTAAAAGTCTACTTTCATTTTTGACAACACAACATTGTGTATACACAAAGCATAGATTATATTCCCAATGTTCCATGAAACTTACCAGCTTGTAAAACTTACTGAAAACAACTACAAAATTTTGTCGACAAAAGTTGCCTATGGCACTCAGCCAAGCTGTCAACTTAAGTTGCCTATGGCAGTGAAAGGGTTATAAATCACAAAAACAAAATAAACTAAACAAAAACAAAAATCAGAATTGTGGCAGTTTTCTGCACACAGTTTGCAGGTCCTTGTATTGTGTGTACAGATAGTGAAGATTTATAGGCTGGGTCATTGGGCAGTGAAGATCTACAGGCTGGGTCATTGGGCATTAAAGGCCTAAATCAGCCAGTACTATTTCACAGTGTAATTAGGGCTGATGCTCACTGCTTACAGTATCATCTCATATGGCTGGGGTTAACCCTTTCAGCCCTGTAGACCAAAAAAAGACACCTAATGCAAATAGTGTAGATCCAGATGAGACGGCTCATTGTGAGCCATCTCATCAGGATCTGCACTGTTTGCCATTCTATTTTTGAAATTTGACTGACATCCCTACATACAACAGTGGATGAGTCCAAAGTCAAAGATGGAACAGTCTACTTCAGTAACTCAGGAGTGAAAGGGTTAATATGTGACCTCTAGTCGGTTGGCCTAGTCTCTGGTGTAGCAGCAACAGACAGGAAAGCAGTGATGCCTGTTTGGTAGAAGATGGTCTTTTGTATATGGTCCTTTGGTTCCTGGGTGTGCTTCAAATTTTGATTATCTTTATGGAGGAGTTTTAAGATTTCTGAACTTACTGAGCTGGGCTCCATAGCGCAATGGTAGCACATCTGATTGCAGATCCAGAGGTTACAAGTTTGAATCCAAGCTCAGACACATAATTTCTGTAGAGATTGTTTGTGAAATTTTTCTACAGCCATTCTCTCCTTTCTGCTGAATTAAGAAGGCATTTGTCAGTTACTGGCAAAAGAATGTTCACAAAGTACTGGGCCCAGTTGTTCAAAGCTAACGACGTCGTTAGTTAACGATTCATTAAAATTTACATCGAGTGATACCCAAATACGCTGAAATTTTTTGCTGAACAAATGTGAGTAGCTTTTGTAGTGCAAAAGCTACTCACATTTTTTCAGCAAAAAATATCATAATATTGTATATTGAATCTGCTAAAACAGTTAACGAAATGACACTTAACGAGCTCGTTAAGCTAACGACGCTTTGAACAACTGGGCCCTGGTTAACTAATTAGAGGATAGCCTGCCCAGAAGAAGTATGAGGAGGTTAGCTGACCGGCTTGACATGACCTTAACAGTGTTGACTGGACCATAAAATTCCAAATGAAATAAATTATCTCTGACCTTACCATTGTTCTTTGCAGCTACTAAACCTGTTGAGAAGAGGGTGAGAAAGTCCAGTGATTCTGGTTTCAAGACAGCCCCTGATGGCCGGCTAATTATAACAGAATCAAGTGATGAGGAAGGGGCTCCAGGATCTGATGAGGAAGATATTGATGACCTCTTAGATGCTTTAGAGAAAGGAAGAGACACTGGCAAGGTATTCTTATATTCACTTTAATATGCTGCATTTACATTTTAACAGATGACATTTTGAAACACTTCCTTTGTTTTATTTTCAAGAAAAAAAGGTTTGCATTACATCTGTATCATCTCCTTTGCATATTCAAATAAACTACAAAGCCTTGTTTCCTGGGGAAAAATAAGAAAGATATCACCCATTCATTGCGATTTGGTTTTCCCTCAGGTAGGTATAAATTTTGGTGGCATTTGCAGTAAAAGCCTATCAAAAGGATTGCCAATATAGATTATGCAGTAGAAAAATGAGACTGAATTAAGTCTTCATACCTGAACCATATTCTAGTAAAATCTATTATGAGCCAATATTCTTATTACATCAATTTAAATGAAAGTATTTTTCTGCCCATAAATAACTTTTTTCTTACCCCAAATCTTCTAGAAACATTGGAAGAATCCAATTTATATGACTGTATAAACAAATATGTAGCCATTTGCAATTTAAATTCTGCTTTACAAAGTACAAAGGATTTTATCTTTTTCTGTCCCAAAATATCCTTTCACAGCTTTACTCATTCAATAAAAATAGGAAAACATACATATGACATGTCAGAAATACTTTTCTGGGCCCGGTTGTTCAAAACTAACAATGTCATTAGTTAACGTATCGTTAAAACTTTGATCATTAAATATGGCATATACGCTAATATTTTTGCTGAAAAAATGTGAGTAGCTTTTGCAGCTACTCACATTTTTTCAGCAAAAATACCTGTGAATTAGATATTGTACTTACTAGAACAGTTAATATTATAACCACTAACGAGCTTGTTGAGCTAATGATGCTGTGGAGCGCTGTGGTGCAGTGGTAAAGCGTCGGATTCGAGATCGATAGGTACCGGGTTCGATCCCCACTAACAGCAAGTGTTGTTTCCTTGAGCAAGAGACTTTATCCACATTGCTTAGTACTGGTTTCTACCCAGGAAAAAAGAGGGCCACATGGAAGATTAGTACTAGATTACTAAATGTGTTACCCTCTATAAATAAGGTCGATTATTATTATTATTATTTTTTTTTTTTTTTTTTTTAATAACTGGGCCCAGGTTTTTGGCAAACCACCATTTTGTATCTGATATGCTACATGTGCAAATCAAAAGCACATGGTAAAAACTGCATATGTAGAACCAACATTGAAATACTAACTTTAATAGTAAATCGCATATGTGTGGGACCCAGGTCTGTACTGGCCTCATATATATCAAAATCTTATATTCTACTTGGAATAATGTTTATTTGATCTGTCTGTAGATTAAGCAGAAGAAAAGGAAATTGGAGGACCTAGGAGGGTCAGATGACGAGGGACCTAGTCCATCTAAATACAGAGGTAAACAATGAGTAGTTATTATTGATGCTTCTTTCTTTTGAATTTGTTTTCTTTGATTTTTCTCACTGCTGATAGTTCTGTCAGTTTATTTTGTGCCATTGTTATTGTTAAAATAAATAATCAGAGGATTGGACATGTTAAACATTTATGTGTGGTTATTGGTGCTTTCAGCATGTTTGGTGATTACAGAAGTTATAAAAAATGACTGTTTTTGGAAGGACATGAAAAAACAATAACAAAGAAAAACAGTAGATCACTTGCCAAAATATCACTTGTATTTCTATTCACCATGAACATGAGAAAAAGGCTTGCTAAGGCACATAAACATACATGCAATATTTAACACTTAGCATGCTAGGTAAAAATTTCAGCAGATGACATTTTGAAGTTTTTTTGTTTTTTTTTCATTTTTCCCAGAAAATATATTTTGAAATATCATCAGTTTGATGGCTGCTGAATTTGCACAGAGAGTGGTAAAAGTTAAAATGTTTAAAGGTTTATTTTAATATGATATTAGAAAAGTGCTTATGTTCAGCTGGAAAATTTCATTAGAAAACACTCTTAATTTTGGACAGATACTTTAAAATGCTCTTCTTAGTATCTCATACAGTTCAAGATGAGATTTTTTAGCTGAAAATATTGATACTTTCCTTCTATCTCCATGAAAACATATGTTGCCGGTTCTCATAAGCATTGATTTGCTGGGACAAGTCTATTGAGAATGACATATATATTTCATTGTAAAATAAGAAAATTTTCATTATAGATATTTCCACATAACTGAAGCTATGTCTGGAGTTCATTTTATTTTTCTGAAATAAATTCTTATCTTGCAGCTGGAGGTCATGGAATCCACAGGCCTGTTGGCAAGAAAGAGAAACAACCAACAGAATATGGAGCTGAATACAAAGCTAAGGTTTGTTTACTATGAACATGTTTTGGGGAATGGATACTCTTGTTTTTTTTGCTTTTCTCCACTGACTTTTAATTATTGATGTTCCATACAGAAATTTTGAACATGTGGAACTTGTTGAAATTGTGCTACCAAACAATGTACCCTATAGCTTTTTGCTTAATTTGCAGCTGTTTTTTTACAATTGGAAAAAGAAATTTTAAAACCAATGAATCTGATAAAATGTTTGGTGCATAGGTAGTTACGACAAAGGTTTTGCAACGAATCATCACAAACTTTTCAAATTTACTCTTTCAGAGTACAGTGCCATGCTAAATATGACTTTCTGAAATATGTTGAAAGCAGAGTAGGCATGCACAGTTTCATATGCTTAAATACAGGTTTTACCATAATCAGTAGGTCCGACATGAATTACTCTAGCATCTGAGTTGGTGTAACTGACACCAACTCAAGTACTCAATCATAAAAGGAGTGGATCTGGATTATACCTCATTAAGGCCTTATAAAATACCATAACTTCCAGGGTCCAGTTGTTCAAAGCGTTGTTAGCTTAACGAGCTCGTTAAGGGTCATTTCGTTAACTGTTTTACCGGATTCAATATACAGTATTCTGATATTTTTTGCTGAAAAAATGGGAGTAGCTTTTGCACTGCAAAAGCTACTCACATTTTTTCAGCAAAAAATTTCAGCATATTTGCATATCAGTAAGTGTAAATTTTAACGAATCGTTAACTAACGACGTCGTTAGCTTTGAACAACCGGGCCCAGAAGTTGAAATTTTCAATTGGTTAATAGTAGAAAAGTAGGAAAACTCAGACTGCAGATGGCTGGTATTATGTTGACTATACAATATGGTGTGAATATGTTTGCCTCTTTGTTATTTCCAGAAAGCCAAAGGAGATATAAAGAAGAAAGATAGACCAGACCCATACACTTATGTGCCACTGGATTATAAAGCTCTCAATAGAAGGTAGGACAAAAATACTTTTTGGTATCTCCAAGCTCCAGATTAGATACTTTTATCAACCAAAAATTGTTAATCCTGCTCTTGCTGAACACCACATGCACTGTCTTAGCAAACAGTGTAGATCCAGATCAGTTGGCTTCTGAAGAAGACAACTGGTCTGGATCTGCACTGTTTGTCATTAAATATTTGAATTTCTATCAACAACCTGGATCAAGTAATCTGATTGGCTTGAAATTGGAAGTGGGTGTGGCATCTTAATTTATTCAGCATGACAAGGGTTAATATTTTTCTTATTTCTCCACGAAAACATGTTATAGGTACTCATTAGAAGTGCCTCTAATGAGTATCTGTAACATGGTTTATTGGAGAAATAAGAAAATATTATCTGGATACCTTATCTGGAGCTATGATATGTGAATTGTCAGTAGATCCAGCTGGACTTTGGGGATGCAAGGGCTGATCTGAGTGAATGACTGAATGCTTGTCACTTATATTGTAGTTTTGTTGCTTATATTGTAAAGTTGGTCAGATCAGGAGGTACCAGGTTTGAATCCCGCTGGAGGCAAAGTTCTGCTTATGAGTGTATGTTGCTTTCATTATCACCACTTCATTGTCTCGATATGACTTAAATAATATTAAAGAGATGTTAAACCCAAAATGATCTTCATCATAAGGTTGGTTTCTGCTTAGAAGGATGTTTTTTTTGTTTTTTTTTGTTTTTTTTTAAATATCAGAAAAACTGAAAACATATGCATTGGCAGGATCTTTTATCTTTGTTCTGACATGCATATGAAACATTTCAGATATGTTTTACCTATGAAACATTTCAGATATGTTTTACCTATGAAACATTTCAGATATGTTTTACCTATGAAACATTTCAGATATGTTTTACCTATGTTGATCATATCAATAAAACATAAGATACACCAAATATACTGTACAGAGCTCTAGATAACAGGGATAGCCAGATAAATAGTTTGCTTATTTCTCTAAGAAAATACATTATAAAAACACGTCTATTCAAATATATTGAAAATTTTACAACCAAAAAAGAAAAATTTTCAGATAAAAAATTCTGATATTTTTCATATTTCTTCTCAAAACATCGATTGTGGGTACTCATTAGAACTGTCTCAATCTATGTTTTTTTAACAAAATAAAAAAAATAATGTATACCCCTGTAAACCCCAGTTTTACTATATAAAATGGAGGTTAAAGGGGGTCAAAATTATATAGGTATGTTTTTGTGATGACTGTTGTAGGTACTCATTAGAAGGGCCTCAAATTGAGGCACCTCTGATGAGATCCACACAATATTACATGGAGAAATGAGAAAATATTGTCGACCCTCAATAGCTTGAACACCAATGGCTCGTTTACCATGGCTTATGTGTACTCTTTTTGAATCCCTATGAAATTCTTTTGGTAGCTCAAGAAAACAAATATTTAGGGAAATTTTCTTATTTTGTCATGAAATTGTATGTTGTGTACCCATTAGAATTGCCTCATTGAGGCAATTCTAATGTTGCCTCATTGAGGCAATTCTAATGAGTACACTCAACATACCATTATTGTGTAGAAGATTGAAAAGATTTCCTTAAACTATTGCCATTTGCATCCTGACCTGGTGCCATTATCAACCCTCTGTGGCTCGAACTACCCATATCTGGAACAAATTTCCATGGTCCCAAAGATGTTCGAGCCATTGAAGTTCGACTGTATTAGGATACCAGTACTCCCATATCTGGGGTTATGTTGTTTGAAAATATTTTCCTGGATCTTTGGGACTATATTCAATGACTTCTATTTCAGGAAAAGAGCCAAGATAAAGGGGCAGTTTAAAAATCTGGTCAGAGGAGCAAAGAAGGGAGCTGCAAAAGGGTCAAAAGGAAGAAAGAAAAGATGAATTCCATGCAATATTTTGTTAAGAACTTTTTGATACTTCGCCTGCAAAAAGGCCCTTGCCTTATGTAAACAGGGAAGGCCCAGCCCAGCTAGCATTCTTTATAAATCTACAGCGGGCCATTATTGGCCTGTCAGCTACCCTGACGGGCCAATAACGGCCCGCTATAGATTTATAAAGAATGCTTACTGGGAGATCAGCCTGCACATTAGTGCAGTCTGTCCAGGGCCTTTTGTTTGTTGAAATAATGAAGGCTGTGATTAGACTAAGAATCCTAATCTGGGGCTTCGTTTCTTACATATGGCATAATGGCCTTTTTAGCATGTTGTGCCCAGTTTTATCCTTAAGCTCCAGATAAGATGCTTTTTTTTTGGCAGTTCTGATGAGTAATTTTTTTTGTGTGTGTGAAAAATTAGAAACTACCGTAAAAATCCTAGATATTTAGGCAGACAGGCCTTAGCAAACAGTGTAGACCTGGCATCTGATAGCATTTAAACTGTTTGCAACTCATCCAGCAGGGCAAGTTGTTTACCGAAATCCCTGATAGCGTTTAAACTGTTTGCAACTCATCCAGCAGGGCAAGTTGTTTACCGAAATCCTCGAAGCCTGAGGGATATATTTTTCATATGGAAACTCAATGTAATATTCTGTTTATTATATACCCTTTTCCAGCATTTGAAAAAAAAAGATTATAAAATAAATGCAGAAGAATAGGGCTTAGTAATACTTAGTACAATGAAACCAAGAGCCACGACTTAGAAAGGTCAGTCTGCACTGCTTCATTACGAAGGTTCTGTTTTTCTTATTTTAAAAAAAGTAGTTCCGGCAAAACCATATCATCAGTGAAATATGAAAAAAGTGACATCATCACTAGAGAACTACTTTACTGTATAAAGATACTAAAACTGTCTCACTGGAAAGTAAAAGGAATTTCATGTAACATACCATATTAACACTAAGTATTAGGACACCTTAACTCCTGACCATACTTGTCCTAAAATTAGAAAAAGTCTATTTTACTATCCCTAGATGCATCCAAAAATCAGTGCTGGATGAGTGGCACACAGTGTAGACCCTGATCAGATGCCGCATTCTTTCTGGGGCATCTGATCTGGGTCTGCACTGTTTGCAAAGGCCTATCTGTCCCACTGCTTAGGGTTATTATGGTATATGTTTCCTTACTTGTCGCTAAAATGCTTGAGGAAAAATAAGGAGGGTTATACCCTCCTTATCTGGAGCCTGTGAATTATTTTCTTATCAGTGGTTTGTTAAGGATACATATGACATGTTAAATTCAGAGGTATACATGTTGTAACAATATAAGTAATTATATGTAAGTAATTATGTACATTTTATTGTATGTGCCACATCAAGCGAAAAGAGTTTTCTAACCTGCACAAGTTGTGAAGATTCAGATCATCCTGCACATGCCCAAAGTATAATTCAGGCTTTATTCATATATTTCGTTGTATCCAGTGATTCTGTAAGCAGACAGTGAAGGCCCTGATCAGACTGTGTGGATGCACAAGATGTTCTGGACCTTTGCAGTCTGCATATGCCCAAAGACACAGTTTCTCATGGCACAGCCTGTATATCTCTAAAGAAGATACTAAATGAAAGATTTGAACAAATATTATGTGGTTTCTAAATGCCTCAGTGAACACTGGGAAAGCTTTTTTTTGTTGTTTTATTTCTGGGAGATTAGCAAATTCAGTCTGAAGTCCCTTTTCATGCAAAAGCTGAACTATTTGTTCTGTAACACAGTATCAGTGGTGTCTAATAGCACATTCCCACTACCAGTTTTATACTGGTATAAAATTAATAACAGGAACAAGGTATAAGTCAAGTTTGCATATCACTAAATCCCAAAATATGATTGTAAAACCATGATCAGTCTACTAAGTATTATGACAGACAGGCCTGTGCCAGTATTGTAGACCCAGATCCGATGCCACATATGTATTGTCTGATCAAGGTCTGCACTGTTTGGCACTCTCCAAAGGTTCAGACACATCAGTAATTAGTAAAATTGATTTGTTCAAAGTTTAGGACAAGTATGGTAAGCAGTAGAGGTGTCACTGTATTTAGTGTAAATATTGTATATCATGTTTTATACCCTGCCGGGGTATTGTGGTTTCACGTTGGACGACCGTGTGTTTGTCTGTCTGTCCGTCCATATTTTGTTTCCAGATGATAACCTGAGTAAACATCAATGGATTTTCACCAAATTTGGTATGTGCATTGATGTTGTGGAGATCTGGTTTGGGACTACTAATGGACAAATTTCGTCAAATTTTGACTGAGTTATCTGCCCGAGGCACACCCATATTTTTGTTTCCGGACGATAAGTAAATGTCAAGAGATTTTAACCAAACTTGGTACATGCATTGATATGAAGGAGATCTAGTTTGGGATTGCTAATGGGCAATTTTCATCAGTGTTTGAGTTATCTGCCCGTGACACGATAATGGCGGGGTATTATAGTTTAATGTTTTTTTTTCTTTTACAAATATTCGTTTTATTGGAAAGAAAATGTTTTTGTATTTTTTGCATAAGAGCATTTTCTTTCCAATAAAATCAATATTTGTAAAAGAAAAAAAAGGTAGATAATTTTAACCCTGGTCCTACTGAACCTGGGTATGCCCTGCCTTTGCAAACAGTGTAGATCCAGATGCAAACAGTGTAGATATGGATCAGTAGGCTGTTCTTTAGAAGCCAACTGATATGTATCTGCACTGTTTGTCATTCAGTATGTGAATCTGTATCAACCTGGGTCAAGCAGTCAGACTGGCTGACAGTTAGATGTGTGCATGGCATCTTTAAATTTATTCAGCATGACAAGGTTTAAGCAGGCTAGCTATGCACTCCTCATGTTTATTGTCCATCCCTGGAACTTCTCAGTGTTGTTTTCTCTGATTCACTGGGCTTGGTATTTATTAAGGGGAATGGATACACTTGGCAGATTTTTTGCCATTTTTTTTTTACAAGGGAGACAACTTTTGTGATTTCCTGTTTGCATTCCAACACATTTGACAGGAGTCTACTTTTAAAAGGAAAGAATTCGCTCCCTAGAGGAGCAAATTCTTTCCTTTCAAAGAGACCCTTCAGAAGAGGTAAAAGCAATGCTGACAGTTGCATCCCCTGTATCAGTTTCCCTTAAATACGCAGATGGAAGATGGAAGTATGTTGAAAATGTTAATGTTCAGTACTTTCAATTTTAGAAGAAAATACTTCACCAGATTCTTTGTCACTAAGGGATATATCTGTATCTGATAATTCTTAGAGCTTCCCTGTTTATAAATATGTTCAAAGTCATTGGACTTCCCTGTATATGTTCAGGAAGTAGAAACTTTTTTTCACACAGTGTTTCCTGCAGTGCCACAGAAAAACCTATTTTGTCAAAAGATAATATGGGCCAGGGCATGCAAAAATGTGTCTTGGGCATCTGTGGACAGTGACGGCCTAGATCAGCCTGCACATCCATGCAGTCTGATCAGGGCCTTCACTGTCCGCTAACAGAATCATCGGATACTATAGAATGTATGATTGGAGAGCAAAGGCCTTGATGGTGCTTTGGGCATACAGAATATGATCTAATCCGTGTATTTTGCACGTTTGAACGCACTTTTTCACTTGATGAGGTCCATAGGTGAAAACAATCAGAATTATTAAAACCTCCAGGGAAGCTATTTTTTAGTTGTTGAAGAAAAAAAAAACTGAAAAAAAGAACACAAAAAGGCTTCCTTTTGTGTAATTTCAAGCATACTTTCAAATGAAATTTGTTGGGTTGAAAATGGTAATGATAAACAACAACCAAAAATTCATTTTATATGTAAAGCTTTATGCAGTTACGTAGGTAGCCCAAGTCCTGGACAAGTCTAACCTAAGAATGGAACACGGGTATAGAATTTTAAAACTTAACGAACACGGGGACAATGATTATATATAGCAATACAAACACAGAACAATTACAGAAGCCTCATCATGCAAAATGGGGCCTTTGATGGACAAACAGTAATGGCCCAGATCAGAATGTATCCGTACAGTACAATGAACCCTCGTTACAACGACAGCATTTGTTCCCAAAGACGTCAATAAAATGAATTTGCTGCTGTACAGAATACTTAATGAGCATATTGATATGTGAGAAAGGTCTTGTTTTGTTCTCATTTCCTCACAGAACAAAATTATGTTTTAGAGATTTGTTAGAATTGCCTCTCTGAGGTAATTCTAACAAATATATTCAAAACATGTTCTTTAAAAGTATTAAATACAATATTCTTGCATAATTTGTGACTAATTGTTACCTCTTAAGCAAAGGTTTCGTGACAGTCAAATTGTCATTATAACGAAACTTGTCGTATCTAATGTCATTATAAAGAGGGTTGTCTGTATATGATCAGGGCCCAGTTGTTCAAAGCGTCTTTAGCTTAACAAGCTCGTTAAGGGTCATTTCGTTAACTGTTTTAGCGGATTCAATATACAATATTCTGATATTTTTTGCTGAAAAAATGTGAGTAGCTTTTGCACTGCAAAAGCTACTCACATTTTTTCAGCAAAAAACTTCAGCATATTTGCGTATCACTCGATTAAAATTTTAACGAATCGTTAACTAACGACATCGTTAGTTTTGAACAACTGGGCCCAGGACTTTTGCTGTTTGCTTTGGGAAAGGCTGAAAACTGTTTACTGGTGAAAAGAAAAGACCCTGATCAAATGGTACATATCTGAGGCCTTTGTTCTTTTCATGCTTACCCTTAAACCACCATACTAAATTCTAACAGATATTTTTTTTCTTTATTATTTTTAAGAAAAAAGGCTAGATTTTTCATCTGAACTGTCTGGAAATGAGAGGATTCATAATGAATTTCCAGCCTTATTTTCTCTCAAAATATGATAGAAAAGAATATAAAACTCAACATTTCATCTGAACTGCCTGCATAGAAGACAGTTTACACATGTCAAGTCTTATTTTTCTCTGTAAAATAACAGCAAAAAAAGAATGTCAGCTGCTGCTGTTCTGATTGGTAGTTTAAGGTTTACCCCCATTTTTGCACGATTTGGCATTTGCTGTAAGGAAACCAACCAGATCAAATATTTTCTTTTCCATCTGAGAAATGGTCTTTCAGAAGTATGGTAAATGTCCTAAAATTTGAACACTTTATTACATACTATTTTGGCCTAAATTTTGCTTTTTATTCAGTTGTTTCTTTAAATACTTAGCGAAATGGAAAACCATGTAGACCCTGATCAGGTTGCTCCTGAAGGAAGTCTGATCTGGGTCTGCAATCTTTGCATATGCCATTTTGTCAGCAACTTCGGTGTACGTAATTTTAGGACATTTGTTTCCTTGTGTTGAGGTTTTACAGCCCAGGCAACCCAATGGTATCATGCTGAGCGCTGTCTGCTTACCTAACCACACTTAGTCCTCTAAGCAGTTAACCAGTATTGTGCACATTCTTCCAACAGAAACTGACAGTTGCCCTTCTTGAAGGGAGAGACTGACTGCAGAAAATATTTCATGATCAATCTCAAACCAGCAACCTCATCACCAGTGGGACGTAAATCCAACTGAGCCATGAAGGCCGGCTTTAGGATACTTACCATATGGGAATTTCAAAGACCTAGGTTGACCAGTGCATCTGTGCAGCCGGATCGGGACCATTGCTGTTCTATGGGAACTGTGTTTTATCCCTGTCAGCCCTGCAGACCAAGACAGATACTTATGCAAACAGTGTAGAGCCAGATGTGATGGCTCCTACTGAGCTTCAACTTACCTTTGCCTTTGTTCCTTGCACAAAGTATCGAACGCCAATCATAATTTACACATATATAAATTTCCTCAATTTCAAAAAAATTAAAACATCTAATTTTGCATGCAAAAAGCTCTTAAACTTCATGATAACCACAGTCACCTTCCTTTTTATTCCCCTCACCCCCTCATCCCATATGGAATGGCCCCAGGGTAGTTTATAAGTAAGTCTGATTGTTTGGAGTAAGAGTGATACCTGAGTACACTGGCAGACAGCAAGCCCCTAATCAGACTGCTCAGATGCAGGAAGCCTGCATATTTCCTGGTTGATATGGTTGGCTATACCACAGAATGTACAATAACACGTGATCCAAATGCAGGAAAAAGGACCTTCATATTCATATGGCGAATGCCCAGATCAGCCTGAACATCTGCACAGTTTGCTCATGGCATTCTGTATTTGTCCATATATTTTACAGTATCCAGAGATTCTGAAGGTGGCAAATAAAGACCCAGATCAGCCTGTGCTGACGCAGCTGATCTGGGCCTTCTCTGGCCACATATAGCAAAAGGCCCCTTTTCCTGGGTCAAACATTACACCATTTTTACATGTATATAAAATATAAAAAATGCCATCTCAGCAGAAACAAGGGTTTACAATAGCTGCTATAAATAGCTATTAAAGCTCCCAATGAAAACATGGTGTGTATTTCTTTAACCTGAAACTAAAATGTGTTTTGGTGTTTTCTGTAACTGGATCAGAAAGAGGATTTCAAACCAGGTGAAACACTGATGATTAGGAATGAAAGAGAAATATATTTCAAATCAAGTGAAATGTTGATGGCTTATAAATGAAAGTGCAGAGGACTTGTTAAGGAGGAGTTGTTGATGATAATTCTGGGACAATTTTCTAAATTTCTCTATAAAAATTCGTTGTGGGTACTCATTACAAGCCCCTTGGTGAGGCACTTCTAATGAGTACCCACAATGTATGTTTTTACAGAGAAACATGAAAAATTATCTCAGAATTATCCTCAAATACACCTTAACAAGTCTTCCAAAACTGAATCAGATCCGATATGGCGACCTTTTCTAAAACCGTTCAAGTATGTTAAGTTCTAGTGCATTTCTGCTTGGAAACAACAAATGGAACAAAGCCAGACAAGAAAATGCATAAAGTGTTTGTGAAGGCACACATCAGACTGTCCTACATTGCAAGCCAAGAAAAATTGTCTTATGGAATCTGTGCAATAAAACAAAAGCTTTGCTGTTCCCACAAAAAGGTCTAAGTGACAATCCAGTCGGAGTTTCTGTGTACAAATGCACAAAGTAACAAACAGAACAGGCATTAGGATTTCAAAACATGCTGTTGAAACACATTTTTAACCTTTACCACTCTCTGAGCTAATTCAGCAGATGATGATAATGACATTTTTTCTTATATTTCCCAGAAAACAGGATTTGACTGCTGACAATTTGCATGAAGTGTCAAAACCGTTTTTTCTGGGGAAAAAAATATTTCAAAATGGCATCTGAAATTTTTACCTGGAGTGTTAAGCATCAACCCTTGTCCTGCTGAATAAATTAAGATGCCACACCCACGCCAGTCAGATTACTTGATGCAGATTGTTGCTATAAATTCACATACTTAATGGCAAACAGTGCAGATCCAGATCAGTTAGCTTCTTCAGAAGCCAACTGATCTGGATCTACAGGGTTAAACTAACTGAAACTTCTCTTTGATCCCTAAAATCTTCTTGTTTCGGGAAAAAGAAATGCACCCCTGATAATATACATATACAATACAATTCACAAACAAACAAAAACGTAACATTTTTTCAGTCTTGTCATATTAAAAGCAGATAATTCTCAACTGGATACCAGTATCATTAGGTTCTATTGTGCTTTCGATACCAGGAAATCTTTTGTCTGACATTTTATTATGAAGACTTCAATTTGAAAAGTTTTGTCATGGCTTTGTAATATAAACTACCTGTGAAACTTAAGTTATATTTATTTGGTCCATTTAACACTTAGGCAAAGTCAGCAGATGACAAGTTGATGATATTTTTCTTGTTTTTCCTAGTAAATAGGCTTTGACATTTCAGACAATTTCAGCAAATGTCAAAGCCTATTTTCTGGAAATAAAAACAAAAAACTATATCAAAATATTGTCTGCTGAATTTTTTTACCCAGCAAGCAATGTGTTTAAAGAGAAATCAATTTGATTTTGTTCACTACAATAATGGCAATGCCCTCAACTCTATGCTTGTCCTTACAAAATACTTAAGTTGAAAAGGGGCATAACTCACATAAAATGGATCCAATTTTTTTTTCTTTTTTTTTTTTTTTTTTTCAAATAGTTAATCAGGTGATCTACTCCTCAGCCCCAATAAGCTCAACAAGTTTCAAGGCCCTAGCTCATAGTTATCAGATATCTTGCTGACAAGTTTAGCATGATGAACGAACAAATGAGGGGGCATAATAAAGTATGCAGAACTTAATATACTCTGACAGCATTTTTGAGACAAAATTGTTCAGATATTGATTCACCCTTGTCCTGCTGAACCAGGATATACCCTGCCTTTGCAAACGGTGTAGATCCAGATCAAGTGGCTTCTGAAGAAGCCAACTGATCTGGATCTGTACTGTTGCCATTCAGTATATGAATTTATGTCAACAATCTGGATCAAGTAATCTGATAGGCTGAAATTTTGAAGTGGGTGGGGCATCTTAATTTATTCAACATGACAAGGGTTAATATGCTCAGCAAATTTGAGACAAAATTGTTCAGAGAATGTGATATTGATTAAATATATCTTGAGCTTCACCATGGGATATGGTATCTACAGGGCATATGTGAACAGGAAATGTCCAGATCATCCTGCAAGTCGAGGATTGATCGCAAGACTGTAGCAAGTCAGATGGTTGTTTTTCCCCAATACTTAATCTCCTCATGATGAAGGCATTATGAAGATTACAACATTTCTTTCTGTAAACAATGGAAATTTAGGTGCCACCTAAATTTGCATTGTTTACAAAGGGGTCAAAAGTTGCCCCTAAACAAGGGTTTAAAAAATATGTTCGAGTTACTACAGTCTTGCGTTCAACCCTCGAAGTGTTGGTCATAAAATTAATTTTATGCTAACTAGAATAAGGCACAGACACAGAAAAGACAAATGGTGTCTGATAAAATATCAATCACAATTAACCTTAAAGCACTAATCACAACTGCAGCAGATGATATTATGATTTGTTTTTATTCATATTTTCAAAAGAATAAAGGCTTGACATTTCATGTGAATCATCTGCAGATGATTCACTTGAAATGCCAAGTCTTATTTTCTCTGAAAATAAAAAAAAAATTAGAATGCCATCCTCTAGAATTTTGCTTAGCACTTTAATGGTTAAAGTTTTCCATATACCGGTAGAACAAAATGTCAAAGTTTTCCATATACCGGTAGAACAAAATGTCAGTTTTCCATATACCAGTAGAACAAAATGTCAAGCAAAATACACTTTCAACTGATGTCGAAAGGACAGTAGATATTATCCAGGGCCCAGTTGTTCAAAGCGTCGTTAGCTTAACAAGCTCGTTAAGGGTCATTTGTTAACTGTTTTAGCGGATTCAATATACAGCTACTCACATTTTTTCAGCAAAAAATTTCAGCATATTTGCGTATCACTTGATGTAAATTTTAACGAATAGTTAACTAACGATGTCGTTAGCTTTGAACAAGTGGGCCCAGATTAAGCAAAAGAAGGCCTATACAAATGACAAAGGTCCAAGTAAGTTGTCCTGTTTGCAGACTGCTGCGGATTTATGTCATTCACACTTGACAACTGCCTGATCACCTGACCTAGCAAAATCAATAGCACATAAAAAGGAGAGTAGACCCACACAGGACTGCATTTACAGTAAATCCAGAAGGTGTCACTGGGTTTTATAATTGGTTTCCTTTAGCCTTTACCCCAGAAGACAATTTGCATGAAATGTCAATGCCATTTTCTGGGAAATATACGGAAAACATTTCAAAATATCCTCTGCTGAAATTTTTACCCAGCTTGCTAATCATCAATAACAAATCTAGTATAACAGTAGGCTCTCGAAATTGAGTTGAGATTTTATTTTATGGCCCAGTCAACCCATTAGGGTCATGCTGAGGCTGGTCAGTTTACCTAACCAAACTTTTACTGGGCAGGATTAGTCCTCTAAGCGGTAAACCAGTACATGGGCACATTCTTTTGCCAGAAACTGACAACTGTCCTTCTTGAATCAGCAGATAGGAGAGATTGACTGTAGAAAATATTTCATGATCAAATGCTGCTGGAGCCTGTGGAGGTTGAACCCAAGACCTGATCACCAGTTGGAGACGCATCTGACTGAGCCACTGAGGCTGGCTCTCGAAACAGAAAATGACCTTATGATATATGCAACCAGGGTTTACTCAGATTAGCCTGTACATTTGTGCAGTCTGATCATGGTCTATGCTGTTTGCTAACAGAATGTTTAAGGTCCATACATTATGTCCGGGGTGCATGTGTCATAAGGCTGTTTTCTATTTAAAGGGCTCATTTATTACACAGACCTCGTATTTTTCAGGCCCTGTCCTGAATTAAGGCTTTAGCATTTTGACATTCTTCATAAGGAATTTCAGGCCTGAAAAACCTTGACCAGTATGAGGCCTGATATAAACAGATATAAAATGAGCTGGCCAGTATTTAGCCTTGTCTGTAACATATAAGAGCTATTCGGACAAAATGTAAGTAATATTTTTCTTACTTTCTCCACAAGAACGTTGCGGAATCTTGTTAGAATCATTTACTTTGCTGAGATAATTCTGTTGCGATTCCACAACATGTAAGTTATGACAGCTCATCAAAAATAAAAATGATATACGGTCTTACAAGTATAAAAACAACAAATCGCCAAAAAATATCTCCATACATACATCACAACCTCTTTATAACACTTGTTGGGGTCCATAGCATAAACGTGTTAGTAAAACAACCGTGTTACATCCAGACAAAAATGTATAGATTATATTGAAAAATGACCCATTTATGGTCATTTTTCAATGTAATCTATACATTTTTGGGATCCATCTTTGAACTGTTTTATAACAAACCGTGTTATAAAGAGGTTGTAGTGAATATATTAACATGTATTTATCCTCAATATTGTGACACTATAACTTCTTAACATACTTAGCTTAATCCTTTCACCCCTGTGTTTCTGAAATGGACTCTTCCATCTCTGAATATGGACACATCCATTGATGAAAATAGAAGTTTGAGTCAAAAATCAAACACAGAATGGCAAGCAGTTTAGATCCTGAGGAGATGGTTCATAAACCATCTCATCTGGATCTGCACTGTTTGCAAAGGTACAGAAATTTGAGTCAAATATCAATAACAATGGCAAATTCTGTAGATCCTGATGAAATGGCTTGTTACGAGCTGTCTTATCTGGATCTGCACTGTTTGCAAAGGTATTCATATTGGTTTGCAGGGTTGGGTTGGAGTTTAATGGCCCAGTCAACACTATTAAGGTCATGTTGAGCCGGTCAGTTTACCTAACCACTTTTCCTGGGCAGACTTCGTCCTCTAAGTGGTTAACCAGTACTTGTGCACATTCTTTCGCCAGAAACTGATAACTGCCCTTCTTGAATTGGCTGAAAGGAGAGAATGACCACAAAGAATATTTCATGATCAATCTCCATGAAATAATGTTGCTGCATGGATCAAAGCTGTGACCTAATCACCAGTCAGACGAGCATCTGACAGCCAATGAGGCCAGCAGGTATGAACTGGTTACATTTGAATGAGTCCATCGGACTTCTTGGTGATGATGAATGGCAGACAATGCAGACCCTGAAGTTTGTGCCAAATACTTTGGTTTACCCATAGTATCTCATAATCTTTGATTGATTGTTGATTGTGTTGGGGTTTAACGACACGTCAACCCTTATGGGTCATTTTGTGTCGTCTCCCAGAGAAAGGGAGAAAAGAGACAGACGAAATAGCAGAAGAGATGAAAGAGAGGGACAGGGAAGAAAGAGGAACAGGAATGAAAGTGAAGAAACAAAAGAAATAAAAACATCACCTCCCTACCCTTACCTGCTACAAGGAAAGCAGGCCTTGCCCAACTGTAAGCCAATATCAGCTGGACATCATCTACAGGCTTAACCCTAGTACTGCTGAGCCCGGATATGCCCTGCCTTTGAAGAAGCCAACTGATCTGGATCTGCACTGTTTGTTACTAAGTATATGAATTTGTGTCAACCATATCAAGTAATCTGAATGGCTGAAAATTAGAAGTGGGCATGGCATCTTAATTTATTCAGCATGACAAGGTTTAAGCAAACAATGCAGACCAAGACTGGCATCTGATCCAGGTCTGAACTGTCTGCCACTTACCTAGCAACTGTCTGCCACACACCTAGCAACAGTCTGCCACTGACCTGTTTTAGACACATCAACTGGTAGTAAAATGTTCAAGGACAAGTGTGTTAAGGAGTTACAGTGTTTGAATATTTGGGGTAAATATAGTAAAAAAAACATTAACCTTTACCACTCTCTGGGCTAATTCAGCAGATGACAATGATATTTTTCTCAGAAAACAGGATTTGACATTTCATGCAAATTGTCTCCACTGGAGACAATTTGCATGAATGTCAAATCCTGTTTTTTAGGTAAATAAGAAAAATATTTTAATTTGTCGTCAGCTGAAAATTTTACCCAGAGTGCTAAGTGTTAAAACAACAGCAGATGATAAAGCCTGTTTGCAGCTGATGGAGTTGGACTAACATAACAAAATACAAAATCAGTTAAATTAACAATCAACAGAATTCTATGGCTGCGGATTCCCAGTTCACACATAACACCTATAGAGAAGGCAACCATAGCTTCCATAAATCTATCAACATCACTTAATATAGCATATCTTTATCAATGAGCAACACCATATGTAACCAGGGTCAACCGTTATACTAAAATATTGTTTTGCTTTATACCACCCTGCCCAAACTATTGGGGTGGGGGAATTCATTTTTCTTTTTCTTTCAAAGTTGACCATGATTACCTAGTGTTAATGCTTAGTTGCAGGTAAAAATTTCAGCAGAAGACAATTTGACACAGTTGTCATATTTTTCTCTGAAAATACAAGAGCTGAGTTTGACATTTCATGCAAACTGTCTCAGAAGAAAATTTGGTCTCTTTAGGAGACAATTTGCATGAAAATTCAAACCCTAATTCTGAGAAAAATAATAAAGTACCACCAATGTTATTTGACAATAGTATGCTTAATATGATTTACATTTTAATATCTTCAAACTAAATTACTACAGCAGTTTACTGAAAATGGTTAATATAAAAAATACAGTTTCGCTGAAACTTACTGTCAGTTATTGTCATTGACATTGTAAAAAAAGTTTATTTTGAAGATCACAATATTTTGGGGGTCGGACTCCTTTTAGGTGGTTAGGTAAAGTACGCTGAAATATTTAATAACCAGTATATACCCCATTTACTCTTAAGAATTCGGATAGACAGGCCTGAGCAAACAGTGTAGACCCTGATCAGATGCTGCAAATGCAGCATCTGATCAGGGTCTACACTGTTTGCCATTCATCCAACAGCTTTTAGACACCAACACGCAGTAAAATGGGCTTATTCAAAATATTGTCAACAGTTAAAGTATCTAAATATTTATGGTAATATGGCAAATCAAGTTAGGTCTGAGCATCTGTACAATCTGCTTAGAAAACCTTCAGTCTGACACTACATGTACATCATTACACGGTTAGTGCTTTCACCTTGCAAGCTGGGAATCATGGATTCCAACCTCACTCCGGTCATGAGAACTTTTCTGAACATTACTGCATAGCTCTTGATAAGGTGCTTTTTTTTTTTAACCAAAAAGTATCTATACTCGTATCTTTCTTATTTCTTTATGAAACATATGTTGTTGGTACTCATTAGAAGCGCCTCGCTGAGGCCCTTCTAATGTGTACCCACAACATATATTTTTGTCGAGAAATAAGAAAAATATTTACCAGACACCCACTCTTTTCTAGTCTTATGCATTGGTACACCTTGCTCTTTCATAACATGTCTCGCATAGCTCCAGAGCTTTGTTTTCATTGATATTTTTTTCTTATCTCTCCAATAAAACATATGTTGTGGGTACTTATCAAGACACTTCTAGTAAGTACTCATAATATGTATTGTAGAGAAAAAAAGAAAAAATATTTATACTCCTCTTATCTGGAGATATGACACATTTATTACCTTATTGTGCTACCAAGCCCAGTTTTCTGGGAAAAATAAGAAAAATAATTCAAAACCGCAGCTTTCAAAGGAGAAATTAATGTCACCCACTGCTACTCACCATGATCATTTCTGTGGAGTTGATGAAAACAAAGCAAAAAAATGTGGAAATAGTTTGCACCACAAACTTGGACAGATCAAGCAGCATGACTGCATGAAAAGCTATAACCTGTTGCGCCTTCTGGTCAAATTCAGCAGATAGCAAATTAGTGATACAGTATAGGGACACCTTAACCCTTAAAGGGCCAAGAAAAATTGCATCTGAAAATGTCTTCTGTTTATGTCGTCTGCTGAATATTCTTGCAAACTTTTCAAACCTATTTTTGCATACCGGCAAACAGTGTGGACCCAGATCAGACTGCTCCTCCTAGAGGAGCAGTCTGATCTGGGTCCACACTGTTTGCAAAATTTACTTTTAAAATCACAAGCAGATGACAAAGCAGACGACAATTGTTGTGATTGGCGCTTTAAGGGTTAACATACTTGTCGTTAAATTTGAAGGTCTATTTAACTACCTGTTGATGGTTCTAAAATAGTGCTGGATAAGAGGCAAACAGTGTTGACCCTGATCAGATGCCGCATTCTGCATCTTTTGATCTGGGTCTACACTGTTTGCCCATCCCTGTCTGTCCCAATATTTAGGGTTATTATGGTACTTCCTTATTTTTCTCAGAAAATCATATTTTCTGGAGAAATAAAAAATAGTTTAAAATGCCATCTGCTGAACTTTTTTACACAGCATGCTAAGCAGTTAATCAAGCTCCATGATTAATGAGATCCCAGAGCATAAGAATGATATCAGAGCACTAGATAAGGCATTTCCTTTCAACCAGAAATGGCAACATTTTTCCTATTTTACCACAAAAAAGGTAAGTTGTGGGTACTCATTATAAGCACCTCACCAAGGCCCTTCTAATGAGTACCCACAATATATGTTTTTGTGGAGAAATCAGATAACTATTTACCTGGATATCCTGTTGTCTAGAGCTATGTACACTTCAACCTCCGTTTGTTATAACACGGTTTTGGATACAACAAGGTTCAAAGATGGATCCCGAAAATGTATAGATTATATTGAAAAATGACCATTTATATGATCTATACATTTTTGGTTGGATTAACATGGTTGTTTAACTAACATGTTTTATGCTATGGACCCAAACAATAGTGTTATAAAGAGGTTGTGGTGTATCATTTTTAAGTTACGTGTATCATAGCTTTAGATAAAAGGAGTATCCAGGGCCCAGTTGTTCAAAGCATCATTAGCTTAACGAGCTTGTTAATGGCCAAAATGTTAACTGTTCTAGTAAGTACAATATCTAATTCACAGGTAGTTTTGCTGAAAAAATGTGAGTAGCTTTTGCAAATGCAGAAGCTACTCACATTTTTTCAGCAAAAATATTAGCATAAAGGCCATATTTAATGATCAAAGTTTTAAGGATACGTTAACTAACGACATCATTAGTTTTGAACAACTGGGCCCAGATAAATAGATTTTATTTCTTGATGAAAAGATTATGTTGCTGTACTCATCTGAATCAAGGAGAAATAAAAAAAAAAACAACATGAAACGATAATACCCGCCACTATCCTATGGTTGGCAGAAAACTCAAAAACTGATGAAATTCGCCCAATAGCAATCAATGCACAATATCACTGCACATACCAAGTTTGGTGAAAATCAACTGATATTTAATACAGTTATTATCTGGAAATGAAAATATGGATGGACATATGTATGACAGTGACACGGAAGGCCACACGAACAACCAACGCGAAATGATGATACAGCGCTATTATCTTGTGGCAGCGTATGAAAAGATAACTACTGATAGTTTTTGATTGATAACAAGTGTCTTATCTAGAACAAAACCCAACTAAACATTCCATCACAACATTACACAAGAAGTTTTTAAAACAAGCTTCATTCAGACAATGTCTTTCACAGGTAGAGTACTGTAACATAATAAATGAATATTACCGTATTTGACCTAAATACCGCACTCTGCGCTTAAGTTTTTCAAAATCACTGGGAAAAGATGTGGTAAAATATGTACCTACCTATACTTAAGGTACACTTAAAAAAAAAAAAAAAAAAAAAAAAAAAAATGCAAAGGACTTATCAAATGATGCTTATGCAATGTTTAGGTATGTTTTTTTTTCTTCTTTTTTTTCTGATTTTCTTTGTAAAAGCATATGTTATGGGTACTCATCTGAATTTTCGATGCAATTCAAATGGGTACCCATAACATATGCCTTTATACAGAAATGGACAAAAAGGACACTGGCTGTAATCGGAAGAGTATGGCATTGCTCGACTGTGCGCTTATAGGGGTATGTGCCGTAATTCGGTCAAATACGGTATATTATAACACTGCCAAATCCTTTGTCACAATATATATATATAATACCTGGCACAGAATGGGGGCCCTTATGTCATATACAAATTGAAGATCCAGATCAGCCTGAGAATTTGCACACTCTGATAAGAGCCTTCGATGTCTATATTCAGAACCACTTTATAATGTAGATTATTAATTGACTACGTTAATATAGTATCTATATCGCCAAATCAGCCCACCAATACAGCCAAATCACTCAGCCAATACAGAAAAACTGCCAATATGTCATATTAGCAAACTTTCTGTATTTGCCGACTTTTTCCTGAACTGACCAACTTTCTCCATATTTGCTGAGTTTGTTATCGGGATGGATGATATGCAGTTTTGCATCGTTTTCAACAAATTTCCGTCATATTAAGAAGATCGAAGGCATGATATTGACTTTTGCCATATGGCTACTATGAAAAATCTTCTTTATTGAGATAATTATCACTAAGCAGGATGTTTCAAACGTTAATTAATACATGTAGCTTATCTCAACTATAATAGCAGAAAACACTTTAAATTTTTCATTTTATTTCAGAAAAAATAAGGCTTGACATTTCATGTGAATTGTCTGTCAGGCAGGTATTCCATAAAAAAAGTTGAGTCTTATTTTCTCCGAAAAAAGTACAACTGTCAAAGGATCTGACTATAGCCCCACTGCAGTGCTATCAGGAGAAATACTCATAGTGTTTAAATATTTTTAATTCATGCTTACCAGATACACTACTGTAGGACATGGTTACATGGCAACATAAAACCTATCAAGATATTTTAACTCCATGAGCTATTGGCCCTTGGCCCTGATTTTGGTGTACACGATACATCAATCCACTCTCCATGTGTGTACCAGGTTTCAGCTTTGTGACCTTTACAGTTCTTGAGAAAAGTGTGACAACTATTTTTCATTTATGGAAATTTGTAAAACCTATCAAGGGATTTAACTCCAAGAGTTACAGGCCCTTGGCCCTGATTCTGATATACTCCATACAAGAGCCCACTGTCCATGTGTGTGCCAAGTTTCAACTTTCAATTTTAGAGCTCCTGAGAAATCTGTAATGAAAATTTTTCATTTACTGCAAATTGTAAAATCTATCAAGGGATTTAAGTCAAAGAGTTACGGGCTTTTGGCCCTGATTCTGGTATACACAACATATCAACCCATGTCCATGTGTGTACCATGTTTGAATTTCAGCTCTTGAGAAAAGTGTGACAAAATGAGAAATCTATAATGAAATTTTTCATTGATGGTAAATTGTAAAACCTATCAATTTTGCATTTATGGCAAATTGTAAAACCTATCATGAGATTTAACTCCAAAAGTTATGGGCCCTTGGCCCTGATTCCGGTATACACAATACAGGTTCATCAACCCACTGTCCATGTGTGTACCATGTTTCAACTTTGTAACCCTTTCAGTTCTTGAGAAAAGTGTGACGAAAATTTTCATTAATGGCAAATTGTAAAACATATCAAGGCATGGAACTCCAAGAGTTATAAGCTCTTAGCCCTGATTCTGGTAAACAAGACACATCAGCCCATTGTCCATGTGTGTACCAGGTTTCAACTTTACAGCTTTCATAATTCCTGAGAAATCTGTATCGAAAATTTTTCATAAATGGTAAATTATAAAACCTATGAAGGGATGTAACTCCAAGAGTTATGGGCCCTTGCCCCTGATTCCGGTATACACGATACATCAGCCCACTGTCCATGGATGTACCAAGTTTCAACTATACAACTTCCATAGTTCCTGAGAAATCTATCAAAAATTTTTCATAAAGGGTAAATTATAAAACCTATCAAGGGATGTAACTCCAAGAGTTATCGGCACTTGCCCCTGATTCTAATTATATATACAATATATCAACCCACTGGGTATGTGGGTACCAAATTTCAACTTTGTAACCCTTACAGTTCTTGAGAAAAGTGTGACGAAAATTTATTTGATAACTGGACAGAAGGAAGGAATGACGGACAGAAGGAATTATGAAAGGACACGGTAAACCCAGTAGGAGCTATAATAACAAACTCAATTTTAGAATGTCGTCTGCTACAGGTTTGCTTAAGTACTTTAAGGGTAAACCTAAATATTTGGATGCTGTAATAACACTGCATGCTGGGTACAACTTTCAGCAGATGACATTTTGAAATATTTTCCCATTTTTCCAAGAAAATAGGCTTTGACATTTCATGCAAACTGTCTCCTAGGGAGACAATTTGCACGATATGTCAAAGCCTTTTTACTGTGAAAAATATCATCAATTTGTCGTTTGCTGAATTCGCCCATAGTACGCAAAGTGTTAAACCCTTTCCTTTCTTATCCTGAAATTTTAAGAAGTCCATTTGACTTCCTGGTAATGTATCTGAGAGCAATTTCTTTCCTTTCAGAGTAGCCCCCCTCCTCCCCAATCCTTCCCCTGCCCCTTTCTGAAAGGTTTAAGATATAAGGTCACAATTTCCTGTGTTCTCTTTGCAAAAGCGTCTTTCAAGTATTGTAGCAGACGACATTCCATAATATTTTTTTTTTTAATTTCATAAGGCTTGCAATTTCATTTGAATGGTCTGCTGCCAGGCAGCAGACGATTCACATGAAATTGCAAGCCTTATTTTCTCAGAAAAAAAAAAAAAAAACTGAGAAAAAAAAAAACTGAGAAAAAAAAACAAAAAAAACAAATGTTTTTAAAACATCATCTGCTGCTGTTGAGACTGGCACTTATAGAGTTAATAAGAGCTGTCCCAGGACAGTGTAGCCCTCCTGAATCGTGCTTTGCCTCTAAAAATTTTAACCTAAAACTTTAACATAATTTTTTCCAAGTCTGTTAACTTGACCTCAAGGTCACTTATGTGGGTCGGGATGGTACAGCATAGAGCTTCAGACCAGTATCTAACATCAAGGCAAGTATGAACTACTTCCATCCAAAGGTCCAGGAGATATAATATATAGCGTTTTAAAAACTTTAACCAACGCAGACGCTGACGCCGTGGTGACTGCTATAGCTCTGCCTGTACTTCGTACAGGTGTGCTAAAAACTAACAATAAGCGAACAAAACTCATTAAATAACCAATAACAAAAACACAAGTAACAACTATAAAAATAAAAAATACACCTATAACATGAGCCAGTCCTAACAGAAAACGTTATGGCATATACACCCAGGTTAGCCCAAGATTTGACAGCCTGTACATTTTTCCATATTTTATTCACAGCTCACTTGATAAGAGGGTAGCAAACTTTTTTATTCTCTATAAAAACATGTTGTGTGAACTCATCAGAACCACCTTAATGAGGTGTTTCTAATGGGTACCCACAACTTACATTTTTGTGGGAAATTGAAAAAGATCAATACATTTTAATTGGATAATAAAAATGTAAAACGATAATTCCCCATCATTATCGTGTTGCAGGCAGATAACGCCACCAAAAAATTGACAAATTTTGCCCATTAGCAATCCCAAACCAGTCCTCCTTAATATGAATGTATGTACCAAGTCTAGTTAAAATCCATTAACATTTGTTGCAGGCAGATAACGTCACCAAAAAATTGACAAAATTTGCCCACTAGCAATCCCAAACCAGATCTCCTTAATTTGAATGTATGTACCAATTCTGTTTAAAATCCATTAAAATTTACTAAAGTCATCGTCCGGAAATGAATAATATGGGCATGTCTCGAGCAAATAACCATCACAAATTGACGAAAGTTGCCCATTAGCAATACCAAACCAGATCTCCACAATATCAATGCACATACCAAGTTTGGTGAAAATCCATTAATACTTACTCAAAGGCTCCATATTCCTCAAAAATAGACATTTTTTTTATCCAAGAAAGGTTAATAGTTTGATATATACGAGGGCAAGTCAATAAGTAACCAGCCTATCCCATTTCCAATTGACCAAGACACCCAAGATTTTCATGCCTTGTTTGAATACGTTTTAGGCCTGAGGGCAAAATTGCACCCTTATCGTGTCATTCACTCATAAGATATTGAATGTCAAACATGGCTAGCGATGCAAAAGTAAGCTTTTCATCAAAAGTTGAGTACCCTGTTGTAATTCGGTACTTGTATTTGAAAGGGAAAACAGGTCAGGAAATACATTGCGAGTTGACCAATGTTTATGGGTCTTCTGCACCATCATATGCACAAGTTAAATTCTGGGTTGGGGAATTCAAATGCAGTAGAACATCTTTAGAAGACGAAACCAGGTCTGGACGCCCATCAGATGCCACCAATGAAGAAATGTGTAACAAAGTACGGGATCTGGAGTACTCTGATAGGCGAATTAAGGTGGAAGAAATAGCGAATGCATTATACATTTCACATGGTAGCGTTTCAACAACTTTACATGATCGCTTGGGTATGCACAGGCTAACAGCATGTTGGGTCCCAAAATCCCTTAGCAACGAGCAAATGGCAACCAGAGCATCAGTATACAGAGCATTGTTGAAGCGGTTTAGGTCAAAGGAAGATGATTTCCTTTCACGTCTGGTGACTGTAGATGAGACCTGGGTCCATTATTATGAGCCAGAGAATAAAGCTCAAAGTCGCCAGACTGTAAGGCCGGGGTCTCTGAGGCCAATGAAGTTCAAAATGCAACCCTCTGCTGGCAAGGTGATGGCAACTGTATTTTGGGATGCACAAGGCATTATTATGTTGGACTTTCTAGCAAAGAAAAGTACAATAACAGGTGCATATTATGCAAATAAGAAATAAGTTAGGCTGGTTTTTTATTGACTCGCCCTCGTAGTATTAATACAATCATAAAATGCGGGGTCTGACAGCCTTTAAAATTTCAGTTAGTCTCTAGTTTTTGAACTGGATCAAAAATGAAATGATTTTTTATCGCAACTCTAAATTAATGTTGGCAAATTAATTCAGAGATACGATAAAAAAATCATATAATTTCAAGAATGAGAGACTAACTGAAATTTTACAGGCTGTCAGGTGCCACATTGTATGATTGTAGTAATACCATGTATCAATTTATTAAACCTTTCTTGGATAATAAAATATCTATTTTTGGGGAATATGGAGCCTTCAAGTTATTATCCACAAACAAATGATGGATGGACAGACATATGAACATACAATATGAAACCATAATACCCTGCCTCTATCATGTGGTGGGGTATAAAAATGCACTATTTGGAGCTACTGTACTTGAACATCCGAGTAAATTAGGTTACAATAAATTCAGGAGGCTGCATAGCTCTAAAAATAATGTACTGTCTTTCAAACAAAAGTTATTGAGAAATTTACTTATTTCTAAAAATTTATAACAACCTGGATCATGTAATCTGATTGGCTGAAAATTTGAAGTGGGCATAGCATTTTAATTTATTCAGCAGGACAAGGATTAAACACATACTTCCATAATGTTGTTGGTATTTATTAGAAGCACCTGTGGGAGGACCTTGTTATGAGTACCGACATTTGTTTTTGTCATGAAATAAGAGAAATGCATGAATTTGTCTGACTACTCCTCTTATCTGAAGCTATTCAGTACCATGCTTACCATAACTTGTCAGATCAAATGCTATTTCATCAGAAAATATTTGATGTCCAGTGGATACACCTGAATGCTTTGTTTTCCGTCATTTTTAGATGGGTGACAACTTTAGTAGACTGGAAGTTGCCTCCCATTAACATGTATTTACAGGTAAAATCTTTCAAAAATAGAAGCAAATTCTTTCCTTTAAGAATAGTCCCACCCCAATGAGAAGGGAGGCAAATATTTGCATGTATCCATTCTCATTAACAGGTTCAAGAGGAGTTTCCCATATCAAATTAAGATGCTACGCCTACTTCTAATCATCAGTCAACCAGATTACTTGATCCTGGTTGTTGATTTTGTTTGTGTGTTGAGGTTTTACAGCCCAGTCAACCCAATGGGGTCATGTTGAGCGCGGTCAGTTTACCTAACCACACATTTACTGGGCAGGCTTAGTCCTCTAAGCGGTTAACCAGTATTGTGCACATTCTTTCGCCAGAAACTGAAAACTGCCCTTCTTGAATCAGCGGAAGGGAGAGAAAGACTGTAGAGAATATTTCATGATCCATCTCCACGAAAGAATGTTACCGACCTTGGCGGGGGTTGAACCCGCGACCTCCTCGTCTCCAGTCGGACGGCGCATCCAACTGAGCCACCGAGGTCGGCCCTGGTTGTTGATACAAATTAATCCAGGTGACTGATACATATTAATGACAAAAAACAATGCAGATCCAGATCAGCTGATTGAATACAGATATGCCCTGCCTTTGCAAAGTTTAGATCCAGACTGATTCATTGTGTTGGGAGTTTAACACCTCAATGCTTGTGGGTCATTTTGTGTCATCTCCCAGAAAAAAAGGGAGTACAGAGATGGAAGAGACGGTAGAGGAGATGAAAGAGAGGGATAGGGAAGAAAGAGGAAAATGAAAGAAAGTGGAAGGAACAGAAGAAATAACATCATTCCCCCTCTACCCTTACCTGCTGCTACGACAGCAGGCCTTGCCCAACTATAAGCCAATATCAGTTGGACGCCCTGGTGACAAAAGCTACAAGACACCTTCGCCTCACCTAACCACCCCTAGATCCAGATCAGTTGGCTTCAGAAGTCTGTACCGATTGTCATTTAGTATGTGAATATGTATCAACAATCTGGATCAAGTAATCTGACTGGCTGTAAATTAAAAGTGGGCGTGGCATCTTGATTTATTCAGAATGGGAAGTGTTAATATGAATACAATGTTCCAGCACTATAAATATGAGTTCAGGACTGGTCTCCAAATATGGAGTTAGTAAATCTCATAGCTCTAAATAATTGGGATATTTTTTTAATGCTTAGCACTCTGGGAAAAATTTTCAGCAGACATTTTGAAATATTTTTCTAATTTTTATCAGAAAACAGGATTCAAAAGTTCATGCAAATTGTCTCCATCTACACTGGAGACAATTTGCATGAAATGTCAAATCTTGTCAGGGAATAACAAGAAAATATCACCAATTTGTCATGTGCTGAATTAGAGAGTGGCAAAGGTATGTATGTTGTAGGTGCTCATTATAAGTGCCTCAATGAGTGCCTTCACCATATGTTTTGTGGAGAATACATGTACTCTTTTGTGAGGTACTCATTTCCCTTGACGAATAAGAAAAACATTACTTTTTGGTTTGTTTGTGTTGAGGTTTTACAGCCCAGTCAACTCAATGGGGTCATGTTGTGCGTGGTCAGTTTACCTGACCACAAAAAGCTTAGTCCTCTGAGCGGTTAACCAGTATTGTGCACATTTTTTCGCCTGAAACTGACAACTGCCCTTCTTGAATCAGCTGAAGGGAGAGAATGACTGTATTGTCAAGTATTTCATGATCAATCTCCACAAAAGAATGTTGCTGATACAGCGAGAGTTGAACCCGCAACCTCCTGATTACCAGCTGGACGCACATCCAACTGAGCCATACAGGCTGGCACTTTTTGGTTGGAAAAAGAAACAGAAGAGTCTAAGAGATAAGAATAATGTCCAGGGCCCAGTTGTTCAAAGCGTCTTTAGCTTAACAAGCTCATTAAGGGTCATTTCGTTAACTGTTTTAGCGGATTCAATATACAATATTCTGATATTTTTTGCTGAAAAAATGTGAGTAGCTTTTAAACTACTCACATTTTTTCAGCAAAAAATTTCAGCATATTTGTGTATCACTTTATGTAAATTTTAACGAATCGTTAACTAATGACATCGTTAGTTTTGAACAACTGGGCCCTGATAAATATTTTTCTTACTTTTCCATAAAAATATATGTTGTGCGTACTCATTAGAAGCGCCACAGGGAGGAAAATACAAATACATTTTGGCTTAGCCTTTACCACTCTTAGGGCTAGTTCAGCAGATGACCCTGATATTTTTCCTATTTTTCCCAGAAAACAGGATTTAACATTTCATGCAAATTGTCTCCATTGGAAACAATTTGCATGAAATGTCAAAACCTGTTTTCTGGGAAAGATAAGAAAAATATTTCAATATGTCATCTGCTGAAAATTGTAACCAGAAAGCTAAGCATTAGAACTGTCCCTCAACTGGAACAATGCCATTATCTAGAACTATAGTAACATAAATGTTTTTTTTTTAGAAATGATGTCCTCTCATAATATGCGAGTAAAAGCCATACTTATTGCCACAGTGTTTCCCGCAAATATTGCAAATAAATGGATCGGTATGACTATGGCACCCAATGTGAATTGAGAACATGACCTCATCTTCGAACACAATTCCGCAGTGGCCACAGCGTGATTCCCCACCAATGGAGCTATGATGTTCACTGAGATCAGAACCATCACCTGAGAGTCTGAGATTTGTAGGTCCTTGCTGCCTTGTGAGATTTGAACGACTTGCTGAATTCATGTTACATTGCACACCCCTCTCTACGCCTTTCGATCTGATTTGCTGCCCGATGAAAGTCTGACAGTGAAAATAGTCCCCATTAAGGTCCGTTTCTGCCTTTACTATAGGTAAAATGCACTGAATTCCAACACTTCTTGAACCAAACTTAAAACTTGAATTTAAACTTGAATTAAAGCTGTTGTATGCATCACTGCCATTCACATCTGTACATGACCTTGACCTCTGAAGACCAGGCCTTGGCCTTTGAAGACTACTGCTCTCCTGCACCGAGTCCAAATTGCGAGACATTACCACACCTTGTCCACTAGAGAAATTAGTATCATCCAAGCTTAGAGTCTGAAGATTTCTTCTCTGTGAGCTTAAAGCCGACCTTGATAGGTTGCCATGGTGATGAACAGTGGTACTAATACTATCTACATGGGTTTGATGAGAAGGCTGTGCCTCAGCAGTATGACAAGTAAGGTCAGGGGTCAAGGTATTATATCCAGTAGCTGTGCTTGACACATCTGAATGATTGTCAACATCAATAGGCTCCACTTTGACCTTGACATCTGGTGAACTCTGAACTGTATTTGATACAGATGAGTTATCAATGACCCTATGACCTCTAAGTGATTCAACATGATGTGAAGTATCTACCACTGGTGATATGAAATAGTCAGATGAAGTTAAGGTGCTTGTAGCTTGGCGGGGAGTCGAGTGAGAGTTTATGGCAGACGGCATGACAGATCTCAGGTAGTTGGAAACAGCATGCTGTCCTTCCTGCCTGCTCCTGAGAACTCCATACGCAGAATTCATGAATGGATCGAGTGAGCTTAAACCTGGCTGCCTGTTCGATGGAGGGTAGGGATATGTGTTTGTATGGCCATTCATCATTAAAGGGGTATACCCCAAATATGGAACCTGACCTGCTAGTGTGTCACATGGATTTTGATGTACTGTCATTGAACCCATGCTGCGAGAACCAAGCAGCCTTTGTGGTGGACCATAAATTCCATTTTCTGGCATAGGAACATCTGTGGGAATTCCCGCTATCCTGACTTCATTGTGAACTTGGTGATAATGCTCCCTGATTTTATAGGGTAAAGTTGTAGCATAGGAACACTTGCCACATTTTAAAATGGTTGCTGAGTTCCCCCTGGCATGAAGACGCCGATGTCGCCTAAAGTTGCTCTTCTCGTTTGTCATGTAATCGCATAAGGGACATTTCAGGGCTTTAATTGATCCTGTAAAGACAAATTAAATGAACAATGTATGTCTAAAAAATAATTTCTACAGAA
This sequence comes from Anodontia alba, assembly GCA_964016985.1. Taxonomy (NCBI): domain Eukaryota; kingdom Metazoa; phylum Mollusca; class Bivalvia; order Lucinida; family Lucinidae; genus Anodontia; species Anodontia alba. Next base: position 26,228,775 of record OZ024821.1, read on the forward strand.
GCAGCAGATCCTAATAAAGAATTTTATATAGGTTTCATACACCTACCTTTAACATGTTTAAAATTCTAATTTTACTGATTTTTTCATCTGCAGTGGGGTTAGCCAAAACAGTCTAAAATATAAAAACTGCACCAGAAGCACCAAGTAGTCCTGGGCCCAGTTGTTTAAAGTGTCGTTAGCTTATCAAGCTCGTTAAAGGTCATTTCATTAACTGTTTTAGCGTATTCAATATACAATACTCTGATATTTTTTGCTGAAAAAATGTGAGTAGCTTTTGCACTGCAAAAGCTACTCACATTTTTTCAGCAAAAAAATTTCAGCATATTTGCGTATCACTTGAAGTAAATTTTAACGAATTGTTTACTAACAACATTGTTAGCTTTGAACAACTGGGCCCAGACTGTTATAGCAGGATAAGGGTTAAATTACTTATTTTCATGTGTTGTTTTTCTTCTTTTTTTTTGATTTGTTGCATATTTCATATGCAGTTAAAATTTGTGATTTTTCATAAATGAATGGTGGAATTTGAATAGTAATGTCTGATTACTACAAATGTACCCGTTTACTCTACTGTAAAATGTGCCAGATGCTGACAGATATTATTTCCACTTTGGCTGGACTTTCAGACTCAAGTTGAAGAAACATGAAAATTGCTTGTGTTGAGGCTTTATCATGACCCAGTCAACCCAATGGGGTCATGTAGAGCACGGTCAGTTTACCTAACCACACTTTTACTGGGCAGGCTTAGTCCTTTAAGTGGTTAACCAGTACTGTACAGATTCTTTGGCCAGAAGCTGACAATTGCCCTTCTTGAATCAGCGGAAGGGAGAGAATGACAGTAGAAAATGTTTCGTGATCAAATCTCCACTGAAGAATGTTGCCGACCCGGTGGGGGTCGAACCCGCAACCTCCTGATCACCAGTCAGACGCGCGTCCAAATGAGCCTTCAAGGTCAGAAAAGAAACAATGAAATAAGTGAATTTACAGAAGAGAGCCGCTTTATTAAACAGGACTGTATTGCCGATTTCAAGTTTTTATGCTGTACTGATCCAAAGTATTTGGACACATTGATCTGAGAAGCCGTGTACATGTAGATCCCAATCAGACACTGCAGTCTGATCATGATCTACATTTTTTCTCTACATTTGAGACACATACTACACTGTATAACAACCACAATTGTCCAACTTACAGCAACTTCCAAGGTATCCTAATTTTTAGGATTTTTACAGTATTTCATTTTTTTTTTTTTTTTTTGTTACAGGAGTTTTAACAGTCTAAAACACATTATCAGAACTGTTTTCAATGACTGTAGACTTACAGTGACACTGCAGTTCAGTAAATTATGCTGTTATTTAATGGTGATGTTTATCAAATTTTTTTTAACCTACCCAAGTCATTTCTTCAGTTGTGAAAGCGCTAAGCCTTGTCAGAATGGAATATTACAGAATATATTTCTACACCTTATAAATTGGTTTTGTTAAATTGTTCTGTTGATGGCTACATTTGATTGTCTCATGATTGTAAATTTTGGATTGGCACCACAGACTATTATTAAAGCTCAGTCTAAAAATTTGGTACTTATCAAGATTAAATGCCCATTATCTAGATGAATTTAATTGTCCAATGTAATCTGAGTTAAAATAAATCCTCTTTAAATCCAGCATTGTTCATATATTTAGTTTTATTGTCTATAAAGGACCATTTACATGTACCATATAATTGAATCACATGCACTTAATCTAAAAATGATCAGGGAAAAAACCCCAAAAAACTGCGACCAACTGATAGGGTTGGTTATGGGGAAACAAGAATATTTTCAATGTTGGCCTAACTGGGCCCTAGAACTCTAATCTTAAATGTATTGTCTTACTTACCTCCATGTTTGGCATGGTGAAACTGTAACTGTGTATATGATGTGGTGGAGTAATTACAAAATCTACATTTGTGGTTACGAGATGATGTCACTGGAACCATATCATCAGGGGAGTAGAGACTGTACCCGCGACTCTGCCGGCCACCTGTTTCTGGAGTCATTCTTTCTACATCAATTGCGGACTGTGAAATGGATCCCGTGGAGAGTCGGCTGGTTTCACTTGTTGGAGAAATGTCATGAATAGGACTACCTCTCTGCTGACCTACATAGTTTTGAGAAAAAAATGGGGTAAAAAAAACACATATATATTATGAATACCTCCAAAATCACGGGTTAGTTTTGAAGATAGCTTTAATTTTTGTAACTTTTGTACAAAATTGTAGACTTTTAGTACTTTTCAGAACTACCTCAGTCTATGTGCTAAAACAACATTTTGGTGCAAAACAAGCATTTCAGGGTATGTGTGTGAAGGGGGGTGGGGGGGAGGGGGGGGTAGTGTTGGGGTTTACGACACGTCAACCCTTGAGGGTCATTTTGTGTCGTCTCCCAGAGAAAGGGAGAAAAGAGATAGAAGAGAGAGTAGAGGAGATGAAAGAGAGGGACAGGGAAGAACGAGGAACAGGAATGAAAGTGAAGAAACAGATGAAATAAAAACATTCCCCCTCTACCCTTACCCACTACAAGGATAGCAGGCCTTGCCCAACTGTAAGCCAATATCAGTTGGACGCCCCGGTGATGTAAGATACACAGCACCTTCGCACCACCCGACCACCCCCAGGGAGGGGGGGGGGGGGGGGAGGAGGCGCATGACTCGTTTATGAACAGACATACCAAGGCCACTTTAAAATCAAACCTGTTCTCATGAGCACGCACTCCACAACATCCTTTTCGTTTGAATCTGATGATAAGTCACCAAGCTATGCCATTTTTTAAAACTTAATAAGGGGCAGTAACTGTGCAAATCATTGACAAAGTTATTTCATTAACAATCCTATATTTTTTTTTTTTAATTCCACTGTACATACATAACGCTATCACAAATATTTTTCCATGCTGACATGTGCAATATGAACGTTGTTTTTTTTTTTTAAGCCTCAATGGCACAGACAAAATTGATTCCCTATTTAAAACATACAATGTACATTTTCATGGAGAAATAAGAGAAATATCAACTCTTTAGATGAAAAAAAGTGCCTTATTGTAAATGTCCTAAAATTTCAAACACTTCATTTCATACTATTTTGGCTTAAATTTTGCTCTTTATGCAACTGTTTCTTAACGCTTAGCACTCTGGGTAAAATTTTCCGCAGACGACATTTTGAAATATTTTTCTTATTTTTCTCAGAAAACAGGATATGACATTTCATGCAAATTGTCTCCTATGGAGACAATTTGCATGAAATGTCAAATCCTGTTTTCTGGGAAAAATAAGAAAAATATCATCAATCTGTCGTCTGCTGAAAATGCCCAGAGAGTGGTAAAGGTTAAAATACTTTGTGGCATGGCAAACTGTGTAGATCCTGATCTGAAGCAGTCTGCTCCAGGTCTGCACATGTCATTTTGTCAGACACTTTGGTGTTCAAAATTTAGGACATTTATCGTATTTGGAGCTAAGGGAACATTTTTTAATAAAAAATATTTGGTATTTTTCTTTTTTCTTCACAAAATTGTAAGCTGTAATACTGATTAGAATTGCCTCATTAAGGTAAATCTATTGAGTACATGATTGTACTCTATGAACATGTTTTCATTAAAAAATAAGAGCAACTACCTACACGTAGCTACTCCTTACCTCACGTAAGGCATGGTTTTTGCAATCAAAAAGTATTGATATTTCTCTTTTTTCTCCAAGAAAACATGTTGTGGATACTCATTAGAAGCAGGTCAAGGAGGCACTTCTAGTGAGTACCCACAATACGGCTGACTAATCAATGCTGAAAAGACAATCGATTATCAGTCCTACCATTGTGATCGAAAATCAATTAGTAACCACTAAAGATTAGGTCATAATTTTACCTGTCTGTCTGAGCATGACTCTTACCATATGCCAGATTGGCCTGAGCAAACAGTGTAGACCCAGATGAGATGCCGCAAAATGTGACGTCTCATCAGGGTCTACACTGTTTTGCCATTCAGCTAATTTTAGACACAACATTGGGTAGTAAATTGTAATTGTTCAAATTTTAGATAAAGTATAGTAAGGACACCAAGTATGGTTAGGTGTCTGAATGCTATGGGGAAATATGGTAAAGTAACAGCAAAGAAATCAAATGATTGATTATTAACAAATCTGTAATGATAATCATTTTTGTGGACTTCATCGATCAATTAATCGATCATCTGATTAATTGTGCCAACCTTAACCCACAACATATGTTTTTGCAGAGAAATAAGTGATATATGTTGTAGATAACCTTTCTTATCTGGAGCTATGCCTACAGCTATGAAGCTATTTACCTGGAGAAAGTACGGCCTGTCTTGTTCTGGAGTTCGGAACTAATGGAGAAAACTGTCGCCTGGGAACCTTTGGTCTTTCAGGTGGAGTTCGAGCAGAAGTTGTTCTCACATTAGGCATCAGTCCAACTCGCCCAAGCCATAAATCATCACCATTGTTTGAACACAGAGAACTGTCAAGTCGAGCAATTTTCTTTGCCATGCCTTCATTGTCCACGACACTACTAGGCTGTGGTCTCTCCACAGTTTCGTTGATAGAACTTGACCAAGCACTATGACTCTGAGCTGATGTCATGGTGATCCCATAGCTGCCGATATCTGAATGCCTTCTAGACTGATTCAGATTAGAATTTGGTATAATGACATCATTGGTACTAGTCCATGATAAAGACTCCTTTTGTGAAATTGTTCTTTTGCCTCTTTTCTCATTCACAATCAGATCTAAGGCTTCGTGACCAGGCTGGTTATCTTGCGGTAAAATGCCACCAGGATTTCGTGGCCTTGGCAGCTGCACAATATCTATAATTCTGAAATTTGTTGTAGTCTTTTTAGGTTTGGATGCTGAAAGACCAGTTTCTCTGCTGTCAACATGGCTCATGCTTCCTGACCTATTTCTGTCAACAGGATTACCTGTTCTGGTGTCGCCATGACTACCTGAACTCTGAGTAGCAGCAGTGTCACCAACACTCCCTGACCTCCGTCTTGGTGTTTGCAGACTAGTCTCTTCCTGGGTAGTTGATGTACAGTTTGATATGGCATGGTCTAGTTCTGAGTGATTGGTAAGAGAATGATCTGTTTTTGAAGACTGTTTTGGTGTGCTGTCAACATCAGTGCAGTTAAGAGGGGCAACATCATAGTGTACATCTGAGATACTACTCACAATATCTGGAGGACATCCATCACCTATCAGAAAGAAAGAAACAATTTCAAAAGGCTTGTTAACCCTTTCAACCCTGAGTTTCTGAAGTAGACTCTTCCATCTTTGAATTTGGACCCATCCATTGTTGCCAAAAGGGAGACAGTCATAAATCAAGAACTGTGGCAAACAGCATAGATCTAGACGTGGCAGCTTTTTTTTTTCCAGAAAAACAGGGCTTATAATCTCTTGCAAAGTGTCCCAAGACATAATTTGCCCAACCTAGTTTCTAGCAAATCTGGTGCATGCCCATTCTGCCCAGTTCACAACAGCCTTTGCAGCAAACAAATATAATAAAGGAAAACGTGCATCAAATAACATACATATTCAGAAATAAAGAGCCTACATGTATTAAGCTGAGTAGTCTGGTGAAAAAATATGAAAATCAGTTGAGAAATAAGGAAGTTATTGAGCTTTGAAGATATAGAAAATGCTTTCATGAAAGTTTCCACTTTTGTGAGCAAATGTCATAACCTTCTAATTAAATAGGCAAAAATCAAACAAATCACATCTACCACAAAATTTTGCTAAAAACTTGTAAATGTGTTAATTTGCATATTTTGAGTTTGTGCTGGAGTTTTATGTCCCAGTCAAGACTTTTAACCCTTGTCCTGCTGAATAAATTAAGATGCCGTGCCCATTTCTAATTTTCAGCCAATCAGATTACTTGATTCAGATTAATGATATAAATTCACATACTTAATGGCAAACAGTGCAGATCCAGATTAGTTGGCTTCTTCAGAAGCCAACTGATCTGGATCTACACTGTTTGCAAAGGCAGGACAAATCCGGGTTCAGCAGGACAAGGGTTAATGTTATGTAATGTCGGTCAGTTAACCTACTCACACTGTTCCTGGACAGGCTTAGTCCTCTAAGTGGTAAACTAGTACCTGTGCACATACTTTTGTCACATAGCTACAGATAAGAGGGGGTATCCTTATAGTATTTTTCTTATTTCTCGACGAAAACATATGTTGTGGGTACTCATTAGAAGCGCCTTGCTATGTGCTATGTGCCAGCTGCCCTTCTTGAATCTGCGGAAGGGGGAAAATAACCATAGAAATTACTTTACGAAAACACGCCTATTCAAATATATTGAAAATTTTTATAACCGAAAAACAGGAAAATTTTCAGATAATTAAAAATTCTGCTATTTTTCATATTTCTTCTCAAAACATAGATTGTGGGTACTCATTAGAACTGCCTCAGCAAGGTGGTTCTAATTAGTACCCACAATCTATGTTTTGAGCAGAAATAAGAAAATAATGTATACCATTGTATACCGTAGTTTTACTATATAAAAGTGGGGTTTAAGGGGGTCAAAATTATATAGGCATGTTTTCATGATGATTTCATGATCAATCTCCACAAAAGTTATGTGATTCACTTACAAACACAATGAACTATTCTGCAGCATATTCCTGTCAACAGGCAGCTTGTCTTACAATAAAAGCTGTCGCAGGGCAGCATAGCTTGCTTTTCATGAAATGTGCTTTGATCTACCAAATATAAACTTTTCTAAGTTCGTGACCTTGACCTCAAGTTCACTCATATGCCTCAAGATAGTATAGCATAAAACTTCAGAACAGTATCTAACATCAGGGCAAGTATGACCTACTTCCATCCAAAAGTTTAGGAGATACTGCCTTTTAAAAAACTTTAAGAAAAAACTTTAACATATTTTTTTCTGTGACCTTGACCTCAAGGTCACTTATTCACTCATGTGGGTCAGGATGATGCAGCATAAAACTTCAGACCAGTATGTAACATTAGGGCAAATATGAACTACATGTACTTCCATCCAGAGGTTCAGAAGATATAGCCTTTTAAAAACTTAAACCTAAAGCTGTAACCAATGCCAACACCAATGCCGTGGTGACTGCTATAGCTCTACCCAAACTTTCGTACAGACGAACTAAAAACAAAAACTAAATATCTAATTACTGGTATACTCTCTGGGCTAATTCAGCAGATGACAAAATGGTGATATTTTTCTTATTTTTGCCAGAAAACAGGTTTTGGTATTTCATGCAAATTGTCTCCACTGAAGACAATTTGCATGAAATGTCAAAACCTGATTTCTGGAAAAAATAAGAAAAATATTACAATCTGTCATCTGAAAATTTTACCCTGAGTGCTAAGTGCTAAGGTAAATCACTGTACATGTACATGTATTTAGTGGGGCTTTCCCTTTAACCCTTAAAGCGCCAAGAAAAACTGCATCTGAAAATGTCATCTGTTTATGTCGTCTGTTGAATATTCTTGCAAACTTTTCAAACTTATTTTTTGCATACCGGCAAACAGTGTGGACCCAGATCAGACTGCTCCTAAAGTAGCAAGGAGCAGTCTGATCTGGGTCCACACTGTTTGCAGAAATGACTTTTAAAATCACAAGCAGAAGACAATGCAGACGACAATTGTTGTGATTGGCTCTTAAAGGGTTAAATGGAACTGGTACACTTTCTGGGGAGGCAACTGTAAAAATTGTTTTGCCTCCCTTCTGAAAAGGGGGTCACCTCTAAAAGGAAAGAATTTGCTCTCACAAGGAGCTTTTTTTTTCTTTCTAGAACAGAACCCTTTTAGTAAGGGCTTAGTAAACCCTTTTTCTGCAAAAATAAGAAAAATATCACCAATTTGTTGTATGCTGAATTAGCCAAGAGAGTGGTAAACTTAAGTAAAATAACTACTTCACCTGCTTCCACCGTATGATCTGGTGTTTCATCGTGTCTAGCCTTGTCACTGCTGTCATCATCAACAACTTCTGTGACGCTACCAGATGGTGTCGCAGTACTGACTACATCCACTTCAAAATCTTCTACATCTTGATCAATGCTGTTGGTGTTTTCATGCTTCTCCATATCTCACTGCAAGAAAATTAAGCTACAGTAATAACCCTATGTATTGGAAAAGATGTGCCTAAGCAAACAGGGTCTACACTGTTTGTCATTCATACAGCAGTTTTAAGATGCATCAACTGATATTATTCAACCAAATCTCAAGAAAAGCATGTCTGGTATGTAAGATAAAACTTCAAGACAAGGGTCAACTTCAAATGGGATAACTAATTGCTAAGGCCTAAAATAAAAAGTTTGTGTTTCAGGTTACCTGACCATGACTAATTTTTCACTACTGACACTAAAGTTTTTAAGGTTTTAGGGGATTTCCCTGTTCAGCCATATTGTTTTTCTATTAACATGATTAACCCCATATAAAAACTTTTATTAAAATAAAAATATTTTCCAACCTAAGGTCCCTATTTTAAAATTCCATGTAACCTAAAACATACATATTTTTTTATTTGGCCTTCATAATAATGGTACAAACAGATCAGCACAGTGCTAATATATGATACACTGACCCCAATTATCTTTGGAGATTCTGTGCATTGATAATGTGCAGTCCGAAGTCTGCCTCTGCTGACAACACTGCAGTACACATGGGCCCAGGTGTTCAAAGGGTTGTTAGCTTAACAAGCTTGTTAAGGGTCATTTCGTTAAATGTTTTAGCAGATTTAATATACAATATTCTGATATTTTTTGCTGGGAAGTTTGATGGGACACTGAGTTCAACTTTGGTAAGTGTTAAGTTATACACACAACACGGGCAAGAACTCCAACCAAAACCCCTACACTATGCATAATCAAATCCTTGTGAGTGTTTATTCTGCCAGGTATCTCGATGTCAACCTCTCCGCCAATCTTAATTTCAATAATCACATTAACTGAATCACTCTGAATGTCAATAACTCTCTTGGCTTCATTAAATATATTATTACATGTAAGCACCCTGGCATCCGCGAGGTGGCATACCAGACTATTGTTCATCCCCAACTTTATGCATCCACTATGTGGAGTCCATATACACAGTCTTACAGTTAAAAAATTGAAATGGTACAATGCATAGCAGGGTTCGAAATTAACAGTAGCAAGTAGCAAATTTGCTACCTGAAAATTCAGTTTGCTACCTGGTCAAACTGTTGGTAGCAAACAGTTGCTACCTGGTATAATGCCCCAAACACTATCAACTTTAAGTGTTGTGAATGTCTTCAGTGCAAATTAGACTTGACATTTCATGTGAATTGTCTGCCAAGCAGACAATTCACATGTAATGTCAAGCCTCATTTTTTGCTGAAATAAGAAAAATACTTTGAAAATGCTGTCTGCTAAATATGCTTAGCGCTTGAAGATTTAACCCATGGCACGGGGACAACACCTTTTGCTGCCATGTAGATGCATTTTTGCTACCTACTTTCAGACCAGGTAGCAACTACTTGCTACTTGTGAAAAAAGTTAATTTCTGACACTGCATAGTCATCCGATGGACTCTCAATAATTAATCTTCATATGACTATGACCTTCTCTGGTCCAGGGATCTCCAGCCAAGGTGTGATTGCAATCACACCTTGGCTGGAGATCCCTGGACCAGAGAAGGTCAGATTTGCAATCACACCTTGGCTGGAGATCCCTGGACCAGAGAAGGTCAGATTTGCAATCACACCTTGGCTGGAGATCCCTGGACCAGAGGTCAGATTTGCAATCACACCTTGGCTGGAGATCCCTGGACCAGAGAAGGTCAGATGTGCAATCACACCTTGGCTGGAGATCCCTGGACCAGAGAAGGTCAGATGTGCAATCACACCTTGGCTGGAGATCCCTGGACCAGAGAAGGTCAGATGTGCAATCACACCTTGGCTGGAGATCCCTGGACCAGAGAAGGTCAGATGTGCAATCACACCTTGGCTGGAGATCCCTGGACCAGAGAAGGTCAGATGTGCAATCACACCTTGGCTGGAGATCCCTGGACCAGAGAAGGTCAGATGTGCAATCACACCTTGGCTGGAGATCCCTGGACCAGAGAAGGTCAGATGCATGGCTGTGTATGTTATACAAAATTATGTAAGATTATGTTGAAGTTCCATTACCCCTACATGTATAATTCCAGCAAATCACATCAAAGACACATCATGGCCAGTCCCACGCCTTGCAATACGGCAAATCCATACTTTATTCACCTTTTATAAATACAATGTACTTGTTTTTCCCTTTTGCTGCCTGGCAATGGAACAGACTATATACCACCTAATGTTGTTTTTCTGTCTACACTGACTCAGTTCAGTGAGGCAGTGTGGTCTCATGACCACCAATGTTCATAACCTGATTTTAATCTCATCTGTCTTTATCATTTAACAATGTCATTATCACATATTTAGCCTCACTAATTATGTTTCTTTATTTTTCATGAAGCACAATCATCCTGCATGTAATCCTCGCAAGTGGGTGTTGCAGTACTTTTTTTTGATTGATTGTGTTGGGGTTTAACGACACGTCAACCCTTGTGGGTCATTTTGTGTCGTCTCCCAGAGAAAGGGAGAAAAGAGATAGAAGAGATAGTAGAGGAGATGAAAGAGACGATTAGGGAAGAAACAGGAACAGGAATGAAAGTGAAGAAACAGAAGAAATAAAAACATTCCCCCTCTACCCTTACCTGCTACAAGGATAGCAGGCCTTGTCCAACTGTAAGCCAATTTCAGTTGGACGCCCCGGTGACGTAAGATACACGACACCATTGCCACTCCCAACCACCCCCGTGTTGCAGTACTACTAGATAGATAGACACTAATGGTAAACCACTGCACTATCACTAGCTATCGAGGGTCTCCAAAGCCAGGTGTGACGTGATTCACAGAAGAGGTGACACCTTTATTGGTGGGTCTGAGGATGAAGCCCCAAGAAGCCAGACTCTCTTTATTGGTGGGTCTGAGGATGAAGCCCCAAGATAAGTAAAACTATGACAGATACTGAGGCCTCCTCAAAATTTCTTTGGTTAAAAAAAAATAGACAAGACTTTCTGATAGAAAGCTCTTTATATTAAATTTTTACCAGATATTTTTATGCCCAGACAGGATCACAGGAACTTTTGCATACCTTTGCCCCAGCAGGTTTACATGATTTCATTTTTATTTTTTGTACAGACGAACCCTACAGGGCCGAAAGGCCAGCGGTGAATAGTCGGGAATGAAAGCCACGGCCGAGCTGCTGAACTGAGCCAAAAAAGCCGCGCCTAATATTAGTGTTTTCTTGTATTTGTTCAAACGAGCTCAAGATACTTATTTCTTTTAATCTGATATTGTCATACATGTAAAATTCTGCATTCACCATTAATATTTGTATAATTACTTGCTTATTTATGACTTTATCTCCAATTTTCCATTCAACAAGGGTATGAAAGCCACCGCCATGAAAGGGATATATATGTTTTTGGCCATTCTATGTAATAATGGCAAGTTTTGATATTCTGCACACCTGCTAAATGTTGAAAAAAGATATTTTCGATTACTTTGAGACATTACAACATGCAGAAACTCTTTATAAATCCCATTTTTCTTCTTTTTCAACCAAATAACGCATATAAACAGACTCTGAAAATAGACAGACATAAAAGTGTATCAGAAAATAAGTCACATAGTTTTAAACTTTTGATCAACAGAAAATGCACTTGCGTGTGACAAAACACTCAAGTCTAGAGCTGAGTCATATAATTCATACATCCATTTTGATCCACACATTTTCCTAGTTTCGGTTATTTTCGTTTAGTTTATGTCTATTCTTAGATTCTGCTTGCACTCCTTATCATAGTTGATGAAAAAGAAGCAAAAAGGGATTTATAAGCAGTTTCTGCATGTTATAATGACTCAAAAGTAATTGAAAATATCTTTTTCAAATTTTGTCAAATGTTCAGAATATCAAAACTCGCTATCATTTCAGAAAATGGCCAAAACATATCCCTTTCGCGGCTTTCATACCCTTTTTGAATGGAAAATTGGATATAAAGTCATAAATAAGCAAGTAGTTGTACAATTTTTAATGGTAAATACAGCATTTCATATGTATGGCAATATCAGATTAAAAGAAATAAGTATCTTGATCTCGTTTGAGGAACAAATACAAGAAAACACTATATTAAGCTCCGTTTTTTCGGCTTGACTTGGCAGTGGCTTTCATACCCCACCATGGCGAACCATACAGGGCAGAAAGTCCAGCTTTTGAAATAAAATCAGCCTCTGTCATGAGTTTATTTATACATTCACCGATCAGTGTATTGTGCAATTCTTGTCCGTTAGATTATTACACCCAACTGCAGTAAAGAGAATGTTTATTTTGATTGATAACAATCTCACAACTGCATTAAAAGGAGTGTATATTTTAATACGCGCAAAGCAAAGCGGACCCAAAGGGCCCGCGTGTGAAGCAGGCCTATAGATAACACGTAGCATTTAAATAAAGTTCATTCAAATGTAGTTACGTGCCTAAGAAACTTAAAAACTTTGGACAACATGGTACCTTTCATAAACAATGGTTGATCCAGCATCAAATACCAGTTCTGATCAATGCTCAATGAAGCCGGAACACATTTTGCTCAATAAGTTTCTTCTCAAAATATTGAGAGATTATAAAAATCTATTTACTTTGCATTTAAATTAATCCAAAAAATTTTCAAAGTCCAAATTCTAAAATCAGATGCCAAACGAAATGAAAGCTAACCAAATTTACATTGTACTGGAAAAAAAGAGACAAAATGTGCACGAGAAAGCTGGCATTACGTCACAACTTCGGATATTCCTAGACGGGGTGTTCCTGTGACGTAGCTTTTGTTGTCTGCTAAATGTTCCCGTGGGTTTTCCTGTCACTGTTACCGTGTTTGCTTACACTGTGTTTTTTTGGAGATCTGTATGTAAAGCAGGTATTTATAAAACCAGCATATAAAGGCAGGATTTTAAGGTAATTCATTCATTTATCTAATCCAGTATGCATAAATGCACTTTATTACATGTACTTGGAAAAAAAAATGGGTTTTACAGGAGGTTACTCTATAGCGGTTAAATGCGCTTGGCATTGGTGTAGATTTTGTTTCTACAAAAAATGAGTGCAAGTCACACAGTGATATGAATGAGGATCCGAGTATTTTGTTAAAAATATGGTGATTTTTTTTCGCTTTGTCAACGGTCTCTTCGCCCAGTCGACCCGTGTAACATGTTTTGAATAATAATAAAAATTGTGTGTGATGATGTCACAGTCGTGGCGGCTGTGGTGGTTAGGGTCGTTGGAACTAGAATCCGGGTGACGTGGGTTCAAAACCAGATAGTGCCTTTTTTTTTACTTCAATTATTTTTTTTAAAAAAGGTTTTGTCAGTTAGTTTACTTCATAAAACACATTTTATTCACATCAAAAAAAAAAAAAAAAAATGAAACAAAAAGGGAAAAACCCTCTCTGCAGAAACATTTTTCTCCACCAACTGAGATTATTCCCAAGAGATTATTCCATTATCCACTGCACAGGTTCTAGTTCAGAGAGTGAGAGTGTGGGGGCCATCATACTCATGTGATTAGTTAGCCAAATTATCCCAGTCAATGGAAATTTGATGGACCTCTTTGGTTGAAGCAACTGCCTTTAGTCATACCTTGCATACCTTTAGTCAAGAAGTCGGGAAGTAACAGTATTGTGACCTTAGTCCATCTAGTTTTCTGTGTTTTATTTATTCATTACAGTAGCATGCTTCTGCCAAGCAGGCATATCACGTCAATACAACGTTGCCTCATTAATCTGAATCTCGGAGAAGGATTTAAAAGATCAAATGACAGTTTCTACTTTTCAATGGAATTGCTACATATAACAATAGAGCTTTTTGCCGAAAACCACATAAAAAAGCCAACCTGCTGCTAAGTTATGCCAGCTAAAAGTAAACTAGCACATGTTTCACATTCGAAAAAACTTAGATGCTATCACTGAAACAGAAATACAACCCACAATGCTGTATTTACATCCCACAAATTGGCCACAATGCAGTATTTTATGTAAAGGTAAAAATTACAAATATATTTTGAAAAGGCTTTCCTTTGATTTTATGGGGGAAAAAAAAGACAACAACAAAATGAAACTGTTGACCAAATTGTACCTTTGAGGCTGCTATAGGGGTTTTGACTCTCTTCTTCAAGGGGTATGGGATATTTTGACCTTTTCTCATGCACACAAATAAATATGCGCTCTCTAGTTTGTCTCTGGGCAACGGGACCTGTCTCAGCCTATCAATGCGCGGAAGCCATGCAAGCGGCTGAGAATTCAGCATGTACTATGTATGAAGTCTTAAGTGAGGCATTCCTAGGGTTTTTTGGGAACAAGGGAGCATGCTCATTTGTCTTTTCCTTTCAGGAAACATTGGAAAATATTTTATGGGAACAAGGGAGCAAAACAAATTTTATGGGAACAGAGAATATGGTAATTTTGAAAATTACTTTTAGAGAACATAGCCGATTATTTTTAGGGAGGGAGGGCCTATTTAGTGGGGTTGCTTTGCACGCATCTAGGTAGTGCCTAATTTTATATTAGACAACAATCTCATGATACACCGTGTGTGCATATAACAAAATTCATGACCGTATCTGCGAAAAAACGAGCCAAATTGATATATTTACACTTTTATGCTAACATTTGTTTATATATTTATTTTTTTTCATTCAAAATGCATGTGACTCAGAAGTACAGGCATGTGAGGGTGATTTAGGTCTGAAATGTGTGTGACATCCGAGCAATGCATGTAACATGACAGGTATGCTTCCCTGACACGTCAGGTCTGGAGATATACTTATTGCTTTCTTGGTGAATTAACTTCTTTGACGTGTCACCATAATCAATTCAGATTCAAACAGATGTTGCCGAACAAATCTAAATCAAATGTATTAATTTTTAGGTATGACATAAGAATTTTTATGTTGATGATGTTTTACAAACGCGCGAGATTCTAAACGAAACACTTGAATTTATGGGAAACAGCATGGCATGTCATCAGCATTTCTTGGTGCAGGATAAACCAAAGTAACTTACCGAACCGATGAAAGTTACATAATTCGGGAAGAAAGTTCATTTTTTAAATATTTTTTAAGATAAATTTAATTTTCGTGCAAAATGGAAAACACTGAAGGACTATAATTATCTTCAAAACTGAAGAGTGCCGGTGTTATAGTAGAATTTTCTTTTACTGATTTTGTTTTGTTAAATTAATTATTTACTGTAATTAAACTCCAAAAACATAAAAATGTCAGTTCATAATTTATTTTCCATCCAATCCCTTCGAAATAAGTATGATGTCGGATCACTAACTAACAATTCTTAGGTTTTGAACGTTAGTGTTGGTTTAAATTTTTCCCAGGTAAAATATCCGGTACCTCCTACGCATACAAAAATAGCACAGGTGTGGATAAAACAAGTGTTACTCTGGCAGCAAGAAAAGACAATACCATGTACATGTACAGCTTCTATAATAAGCATTGAAATATGTATTTAAATGGTTTCAACGATTTTGGACAGCTTAAGAACTGCCTGTGCAGCAAAGAACAGGCCACATGTACATGTACCAGAATAACGGCTTTATATGTTGATAATATAAACACACAGCAATCAACTCATAAAGACCTGTTAAAGTCTACGAACATTTGTTTTATCTGGACAAATACGTTTTTTGTTGATGGTGAGTCTATTCACAGGTGCTTAACATTTACCACTCACTTGGCTAATTCAACAGACAGCAGATTGGTGATATTTTTCTTAGAAAACAGGATTTGACATTTCATGCAAATTTTCTTTTTGAATCTTCTTCTTCTTCTTCCATTAAAGTGCATGGCCTTCTCTGAGGGGTATCAGGTCAAAACGGCCCCAAGTCAAAACGTCCCCAAGTCAAAACGGCCTCAAATTGGTCAAAACGGCCCCAACTGCAGTTGCAAATTGGTCAAAACGGCCCCCCAAAAAACGGCCTCAAATTCGACATAGGATTTAAGTAAAAAGTAATGTATGTAAATGCATTTTTCAGCGCTAATCAATTTCAACTGAATAAATCTTGTCTATATTAACTTTTTTTGCAGGGAAAATAGTCGAAAACGGGGTCATTTTTGGACGCTGATCCTTTCTGACCCGGATTGATTCATAATAGCTTAATACTGTTAAGGCAAATAAAAAAATGCACAATTCACATTTTATTATTCACTATTCAAATTGCAGTAACATAAATAACATAAGTAATATAAATAACAAGATTCCGTTTTTGTTTAACACTATAGAGTTGCAGTATGCGAGTATTCCAGTATCCAGACTTGATTATGAGATATGATGGCTAAGCAAATGTCACTAATTAAAAATATAGATATTGGTTATTTCGCGTTAAAAAGCAAAGAAAGCTTGGTAATAACAAGGAAGTTTGAAAATATCTTCAATTTGGTCCCGTTTCACACTTCTGTGATTATTGTTATAAACTAGTACAGTCCTGGATATGACATAAAACTGTATCCATCTGTGACACTCAACATGAGTGTGGGAATGTGAGGCTGTCCTCTATCACAGTTGTCTCCCCATCTTCAGGGTTACAAGGCTGCCACAACCTGGGTGGCAGAGCTAGGCAGCAATCATTTACAGACCAATGGCTTGGTGTTCTAGCTATTGTGATTTGGCGGACGATCCTTTCTTTATAAGGACAACGGCAAAGCACACTGCCTGAGTGCGGGAACGGCGTGCATGCTCAGATGCCGTAAAAGAACCGAGTTGGGATGTCAGCTAGGACAGGCGATCCCGTAAAAAACAGTTGTTCCAAAATCTTACATGGCAAGCTGAAGAAAAGGTACACAGTTAGGCGGTGCCAACAGACAGCAACATTCTGTTGGTAACGTCTCCGGCTTGCCTCCTGTCAGGTGTGGGAGGCAGGGTCGGGCCATTGTGGCGAATCAAGCAAGCACCCGAGAAAATTCAGGGTGGGAACACTCAATGTGAACACCCTGAGAAGAAGAGTTTGCGAGGTAGTGGAAACACTATCCCACAGGAAAGTGGGTCTGCTGCATTCAGGAGACTAGATACTGTGGCGGCAACTGTCGCACAATCAAGGGCAAGGACACCAGGTACAAGCTCTACTGGTCAGGAAATGACAATGGCACTGCTGGTGTAGGTGTTTGTCGCAGAAGAGTGGATAGAGAAAGTTTTTGAGGTTCAGAGAGTCTCCGACAGAATCATTTTAGTGAAACTCATAGACGGCCAAAGTGTGGTTACCCCTTTTTTGTATGTGTATGCCCCACAGAGTTCAGGCTGTTGCACTGGAGTGGGCAGCAACAGCATCTTCTGCAATGGCTGCAAGCACTGGGTGCACAAGAAATGCAGTGGGCTCAAGCGCTTGAAAAAAAGACCCTGACTACAGATGTACACGGTGCCAGGGAACTGCATGCCCCTTGGATGGCAGACCACAGGAGGTCCAGGTCGGACCTGACAAGCTTGAAGTGGTAGCTTTCTTTTGCTACCTAGGAGACATGCTCTCAGCAGCAGGTGGCTGTGAACTTTCAACCACAACACATGTGAAAACCGCCTGGAAGAAGTTCAAGGATCTGCTACCAGTTCTTTCTTCACACCACCTCTCTTTCAAAACACGTGGCCGTGTGTACAGCTCTTGTGTGCGGAACGCTATGCTCCATGCCAGTGAGACTTAGACATTGACAAAGCCAAACCTCCAGCGTCTGCAGCGAAATGACAGGGCAATGATCAGACAGATCTGCAATGTCAGGCCCCAAGAAATTGTCACCACCAGATCCAATGAGCGACTTGGCATTGAGGATCTGGACCGCATTCTGAAGGAGATAACGATGGTATGGACATGTGGAACGCTCCAGTGGTGCAGTCAAGACAGCCTTTGACATACAGGTTGATGGAAAGCGTAGGCCTGGGAGGCCCAAGATGACATGGAAGCAGCTGACAGGGAGGGATTGCAGAGAGTGGAAGCTCTCGGATATCAACGCTCATGATAGACGTACCTGGAGATCTTGTGTGAGATCTGCCATGCGTGCAGCAAGCCAGATATTTGGAAGGGGGCCCACTGATGTGGATGTTGCCCTTTGCATGGTAATCAAGCATCCGATTATGATATGATATGATATGAGTATATAATAATAATCAAATGGTATTTATTTGCAATTAACTTTTTGTTTATAACAAAAGAAAACAAAACAGAAACTCTGTTTTCAGTATCATTTATTTTATTACATTTCATTGTTTACATAACATAATACTCACCTGTTTCATTGTTGTTTACAAGTATATACATAATTTTGCCATTACAAGTATTTCCTACTCCTAAACACTAAGTTGTCCGTCTGTTTGTCTACGCATTTACAAAAAAAAAAAAAAAAAAAAATGGAACCGTTTTGACTTGGGGCCGTTTTGACCTTCATTTTTGGTATGTGGGGCCGTTTTGACCAATTTATGGGGCCGTTTTGACCAAATGGAGGCCGTTCTGACTTGGGGCCGTTTTGACTTGGGGCCGTTTTGACTGTAATTCCTCTGAGGCATTGTCGCACTGTGGTGAACTACGTACAAGGTGATCGTGAGGCTCGAACAAGGTGCAGGTTAAAAGAAGTATTTTTCACCAATGGGGAGACAATTTGCATGAAAAGTCAAATCTTTTTTTACTGGCAAAAATAAAAACATTTCAATATGTCATCTGCTAAAAATGTCTGCTAAGTTAAAAGTTTCATCTAGAGATGATCACCAGTCACATATCGATCATAAGGTTTAAAAGTAACTTCTGCTGAATATTTCTATTTTCAGGACACTGACCTTTAAATGCCAATCAAATTATAGCAGATTACATTTAATTCTTTTTTTATATGAATATAGAAAATATGGCTTGACATTTCATGTGAATCATCTACCTAGCAGACAATTCACCTGAAATGTCAAGCTTTTTTTTCTGAAAAGAAAAAAAAACAACAAACATTTCAAACTGTTGTCTGCTGCAGTTGTGATTGGCATGTAAAGGATTTGTGACATTTAAGGGACAAAATTTCAAGCACCTATGCCACAATCTATTTCAGCACAATCTACAATTTGCCTGACACAATGTCATATTATACCTATACTGTAATCTCTTTTGTTAAGTATTTTTTTAGCTCATGCAAGGAGCACATGCAAGGAGCAAGGATCGACACCCTTTGTCCATCATACATGTGTCATGCATCATGTGTCGTCAACATTTATGTTGTTCACCCTTGAGATCTAGTAACTACAGTTTTGCTTCAACCTTCATGAAACTTAAAATTTACCAGAATGTTTGACATGATGATATCTTGGTCAAGTTCGAATGTGGGTCATGTGGGGTCAAAATCTAGGTCACAAGGTCAAATGTCTTTAAAACCTTGTTCACCCTTTAGAAGTACAGTTTTGCTTCAGTCTTCATGAAACTTTACCAGAATGTTTGTCTGGATGATATCTTGGTCAGGTTTGAATATGGGTCATGTCGTGTAAAAAAAACAGGTGACTAGGTTAAATTTGTTTAAAATCTTATTCACCCTCTAGAGGCTACAGTTCTGCTTCAGTCTTCCGGAAGCTACACCAGAATGTTTGTCTTGATGATATTTTGGTAAATTTTCAAATATGGGTCATGTCAGTTCAAAAAATTAAGTCACTAGGTCAGATTTGAACAAAACCTTGTTCACCTTCTTGAGGCCACAGTTTTGCTTAAATCTTTTAAATTTTTTTCCAGAATGTTTCTCTTGGTAATATCGCAGTCAAGTTCAAACCTGGGTCATATTTGATCAAAAACTAGATCTCAAGGTCACATTACTTTAAAACTTTGTTCACCCTAGAGGCGACAGTTTTGCTTCAATCTTGATAAATTTTTACCAGAATGTTTCTCTTGATGATATCTCGGTAAAATTTGAATATGGGTCATGTTGGGTCAAAAACTAGGTCACTAGGTTGAATTTCTTTGAAACCTTGTTCATCCGCTTGAGGCCACAGGTTTTCTTCAATCTTCATGGAACTTGACCAGAATGTTTGACTTGTTGATATCTTGGTCAAGTTCCAATATGGGTAATGTTAGATCAAAAACTAGGTCACCGTTAAATTTCCTTTAAACCTTATTCACCCTCTGAAGGCCACAGTTTTTCAAAGAACTTTACTGAAATGTTTGTCTTGATGATATCTTGGTCAAATTGGAATATGGGTCATGTTTGATAAAAAACTAGGTCACTAGGTCACTTTTCTATAAAACCCTGTTCACCCTCTAGAGGCCACAGTTTTGCTTCAGTCTTCATAAAACTTTACCAGAAAGTTTTTTTGTTTTTTTTTTAATAATATGGTCTGGTCAAAAACTAGGTCACTAGATCAGATTTCTTTAAAATGTTTTCACCCTCTGGAGGCCACAGTTTTTCTACAATCTTCATGAAAATTTACCAGAATGTTTGCCTTTATGATATCTTATTTAAATAATTATCATAAATATTGCTCAAAATGTTTGTCTTAATGAATTTTAGGTCAAATTAGAAATTGAGTCTCTTACATGTAGGGTCAAAACCTAGGACACAGTGCCAAATCAAAGGAAAACTTTGTAAACACTTTAGAGGTATCATTTTTGAAGTTATTATCATGAATCTTGCTCAAAATGTTTGTCTGGATCATTTTTAGGTTGACTTCGAAACTGGGTCATTTGAGGTAAAAAATTAGGCCACAGGGTTAAATCAAATGAAACCTTGTTAACACTCTAGAAGTCACATTTTTAAAGTGATCGTCATGAATCTTGCTCAAAATGTTTGTCTTAATTTCTAGGTCAGGTTTAAAACTTAGTCACTTGGGGTCAGAAACTAGGTCACCAGGCCAAATTTAAAGGAATACCTTGTCAACACTCTAGAGTTCACATTTTTTAAGTAATCATCACGAATCTTGCTTGAAATGTTTGTCTTAATGATTTCTAGGTCAAGTTTGAAACTGGGTCACTTAGGGTCAAAACTTATCACCAGGCCAAATCAAAGGAAAGCCTTGTTAACTCTCTAGAGGTCTCATTTTGGTCATCAGGAATCTTGCTTGAAACGTTTTGTCTTAATGAGTTCTAGTTCAAGTTTAAACTGGGTCACTTGGGGTCAAAAACTAGGTCTTTGGGCCAAATCAAAGAAAAACCTTGTTAACACTCTAGAGGTCACACTTTTGAAGTTATCATCATGAATCTTGCTCAAAATGTTTGTCTTGATGTTTTTAGGTCAACTTAGAAACTGGGTCTTGGGGTCAAAAACTATGTCACCGGACCAAATCAAAGGAAAACCTTCTTAACACCTCAGAGGTAACATTTTTGGAGTGATGATTATGAATCTTGCTCAAAATGTTTGTCTTGATGGATTCTAGGTCAAATTCAAAACTTGGTCACTTGGGGTAGAAAACTAAGTCGTCAGGCCAAATTAAAGGAAAACCTTGTTAACACTCTAGAGGTCTTATTTTGAAGTGATCTTCATGAATCTTGCTCAAAATGTTTGTCTTGATGATTTCTTGGTCAAGTTCGGAACAGGGTCACTTATGACTCCAGTGACTGTCTAAAGTTTTTCCGTTTAAGTAGTTTCTCAGTAAGTACTGGTCCTACAGCAGTGATACTTGGCTTTTGCATACATTTTAGCATGGCCTTTTGAATGCAGTCATCCATATTTGACCTTGACCTATTTTTCACAGTCCACTGACTTTGTTAAGTTTTTGTGTTTAAGTCAGACTTAGTCAGTTCCTCAGTAACTATTGGTCTAACAGCCAGTGATACTCAGCACATGAATACATCTTAGCATGGCCTCTTGAGTGCAGTCATCCATATTTGACCTTGACCTATATTTCGTAGTCCATTAGGCATGCTACATTGTCTTGTTAATATAATCATCATGAATCTTGGTCAGAGTGTTTGCCTTCATCATTTCTAGGTCAGGTTCTGTAAGTGCTATGATATTCAGGTGAGCCATACAGGTCCATCATGGCCCTCTTGTTTAAAAACATCACCAAACCCTAACTTGTGGTATGCTCAATGGAATTGCCTAGCTGAGGCAAAGGGTAGAGTTTGGTACAAAAATAAACACATGAGTTTTTGCAAAAGTTTTGCTGATTCAAGGTGAGCAGTTGTCAGTTTCTGGCAAAAGAATGTGCACAAGTACTGGTTAACCGCTTAAAGGAGTAAGCCTGCCCAGGGAAAGCGTGGTTAGGTAGCTAAACTGACTGGCTTGACATGACCCTAATGGGTTAACTGGGCCTAAAACCTCAACTAAATCAAAATTCTCTTTATCTGGATTGATTGGTATGTTTTGTGTTATAGATAAAGAAGCTCTGAAAGTACAAGGATTGAATGCTGGATTTAAAGGAGAATTCCTTAGCCAGGATTTAAAGAAATGCAAGATCAAAGTAAAATGCCTTGTGAGTGCAGGAAGCAACAATGTTGTTATCCAGGATCATGATGGATCTCTCTGGTTTTATCACGAAGGGGATAAAGAGTTGAGATATCTGGAATCTTCACAAGATGATTTGACTTTGACAAGTGCTACAGAAAAGCTTCTAGTAGCTATAAATGGTATACTTTTATTACATTGTATTTGAGCGGGGACATAGCAACAGATAAGAAGCTTTTTTCATCCAAAAAATGCTGATATCTTTCTTATTTCTCCACGAAAACATATATTGTGGGTACTCATTAGAAGCACCTCACCGAGGTGCTTCTAATGAGTACCCACAACATATGTTTTCATGGAGAAATAAGAAAAATATTATGTGGATACCCCCTCTTATCTGTAGCTATGCTGGGACATGAGAAAAGGTGTTGTTGATGTAAATGCAAACAGTAAAGATCCAGACCAGTCAGCAGTGATATATATATATATATATATATATATATATATATATATATATATATATATATATATATATATATATATATATATATATATATATATATATATATATATATATATATAGTCTGAATAGGAACTTTGTTACTGTATGCTTCTTTATGTTTTACAGTACCCAATGATTCTATAGACAGACAGTGAAGCATAGCTCTTGATAAGTTGCTTTTTTCAACCAAAAAGTATCTATATTTTACTTATTTCTCAACGAAAACATTTGTTGTGGGTACTTATTAAAAGTGCCTTTCCGAGACGCTTCTAATGAGTACCCACAACATATGTTTTCGGCGAGAAATAAGAAAACTATTTACCTGATACCCACTCTTATCTAGACCTATGGTGAAGGTCCTGATCAGACTGCATGGATGTACAGGCTGGTATGGGCCACTGCTGTCCGCATATGCCCAAAGACATATTTTTGCATGACATGGTCCATTTATCCAGTACCTTACTCTAAAATATTTGTACCTCTTATCTTGATACGCTGGGTACTGTGATTTTTGTGACCTTCTGTTTGCTTCCATGCACACAAAGTCCCTTCTGAAAAAATGGTCTACTATGAAAGGAAAGGAAAAAATTCTTTCCTTTTATGGTTGACCCTTTTTATGAAGGGAGTCAAAACAGTTTTGATACAGCTGCCTCCCATTCAAGTTTGCATTAACTATAGGAATTTCTATAAAACATAGTACTAACCAGACACCCTGCTATTAGAAATAGAATGTCCAAAGAGTTGTGGAAGAAGAGTCCACCCATCAAAAATGGCTAACTTATTTACTACCGTCATAACTATAGACAGTGGGGTTTCTACAACAAAATCTTTTTGATATTATTTCTGCACACCACAACCTCTTTATGACACTATTGTTGGGGTCCAAAGCATAAACCGTGTTCGTTAAACAACCGTGTTATATCCAAACAAAAATGTTTAGATTATATAGAAAATGTCATTTTTTTGTATATAATCTAAACTATTTGTTTGGATAAAGTATATAATCTATACATTTTTGGGATCTATCTTTGAACCATGTTATATCCAAAACTATGTTGTAACGAACTGTGTTATAAAGAGTTTAATGTACATGTTGAAGGTACTTCAGATGACTACCCACAATGTCTGTTTTTTAGTGAGGCACTCTTAATGACTGAGTAACCACAACATATGTTTTCACAGAGAAATGTTATCTTGATATGTTCAGCATGCAACCATTTACTATCCTGCATAGCTCTAGATAAGCGGCTTTATTTTACCCAAAAATATTGATACTTTTCTTATTCCTCCATGAAAACATGTTGTGGGCGCTCATTAGAAGCTCTTCATTGACGCTTTTTTACCAGTAACTACCCAGCGGTATCCACAACATATGTTTTTGCGAAAAAATAAGGGAAATATTTATTCAGATATACAGTCAACCTCAGTGGCTTAAACAGCTTTGGGACCATGGAAATTCGACCGAGACATGGGTAGTTCGAGCCACTGAGGGTTAATCATGGCACCAGTTCAGGAAGCAAATCGCGATAATTTAGGGAAATCTTTTCGATTTTATACACAATGATTATATGTTGAGTGTACTCATTAGAATCACCTTGATGAGGCAATTCTAATGAGTACACACAACATACAATTCCATGATAAAATAAGAAAAAAATCCCTAAATGTTTGTTTTCTTGAGCTATTGGAAGAATTTTGTAGGGACTGAAAAAAGAGTTTAAATCATCCACGGTAAACGAGCCATCCATGTTTGAGCCATTGAGGTTATACTGTTTTCAGAATACAAGCATTTAATCATTTTCTACCTGCATATATAAAATATTATTGATAGTTTTCTTGTTTCACTATAAAAACATATGTTGTGGGTACTCTCAGAAGAGACGGCCTTGGTGGCTCACTTGGATGCGCATCTGACTGAAGATCAGGACGTTGCGGGTTGAACCCCACCGGGTAGGTAACATTCAAAAGATTGATCATGAAATACTTTCTACGGTTATACTCTCCTTTCCACTGATTCAAGTCAGTTTCTGGCGAAAGAATGTGCACAATACTGGATAACTGCTTAGAGGACTAAGCCTGCCCAGTAAAAGTGTGGTTAGGTAAACTGACCGCGCTTGACGTGACCCCATAGGGTTGACAGGGCTGTAAAACCTCAACACAATTATCTCAGAAGCACCTCACCTGATATTTTTCTCATTTCTCCATGAAAACATGTTATGGGTACTCATCAGAAGTGCCTTGGAGAGGGGCTACTGATGAGTACCCACAACATATGTTTTTTATGGAAAAATGAAAATAGCCGGCCTTGGTGGCTCAGTTGGATGCGCCGTCCGACTGGAGACTAGGAGGTCGCGGGTTCAACCCTGCTGAGGTCGGCAACATTCTTTCGTGGAGATTGATCACAAAATATTTTCTTCGGTCATTCTCTCCCTTCCGCTGATTCAAGAAGGGCAGTTGTCAGTTTCTGGCGAAAGAATGTGCACAATAATGGTTAACCGCTTAGAGGACTAAGCCTGCCCAGTAAACGTGTGGTTAGGTAAACTGATCGTGCTCAACATGACCCATTGGGTTGACTGGGCCGTAAAACCTCAACACAAACAAACAAACAAAAATAAAAATATTTATCTGATGCTGTAACACTGTTTCTCCACAGGTCAGAGAGAAGTTTATACATCAGAACTTTGTAGTGACTTGAAGCTGACATTCTCACAGCCATTGACAGATTTATCGGTTTCCTCTGTCTCCTGTGGCCTAGAACATGTAGTTCTTCTCTCTGACACTGGACAGGTGTATTCATACGGTAGTTCCAGGTGAGGTACCTCTTTGAACACTGCAGTAACCCTTCTTTTGACATCACTATAAAAATGTTTTTGATTGGCATTTTATTTCCTCTGGTCCTGCTGAACCCGGATATACCCTGGGTTTCTGAAGAAAAGGACTGATCTGAATCTACACTGTTTGTCATTCAGTATGTGAATTGATCTCAACAATCTGGATTAAGTAATCTGATTGGCTGACATTTTGAATTACTTGGTCCTCCGATATTTACCTTAATAAAATTTGCAGCCAAATAATCTGATTCAAATGGTTTTTAATGCTAAGAACTCTGGGTAAATTTTTCCGCAGATGGCATTTTGCAATATTTTTTCTTAATTTTCCTAGAAAATAGAACTTATTTCATGCAAATTGTTACCTTAGGAGAAAATTTGCATGAAGTGTCTGATCCTATTTTCTAGAAAAAATAAGAAACATATACATGTAATCAGTTTGTTGTCTGCTGAATTTTCCTTTAGCATGATAAGTATTAAAATACTTGTAGCTGTTTTTTTCTGCAGTCAAAAATGTTTGTGTTTTTCTTCATAATTGAATATTTTACAGTAATTTCTGTGACTTTTGTATCCATGATTTTGTTTCAGTAAAAGAAAAAAAAAATGATTGGTTCTTGGCTGAGTTTTGGAAAACTGAATCAGACTTAATATTGACCACTATCTTGGCTAATTTAACAGACAAGTTGATGATAATTATCTTATTTTTCCCAGAAAACAGGTTTTGACATTTCATGCAAATTGTCTCTGATGGAGACAATTTGCATGAAATGTCAAAACCTGTTTTCAGGGTAAAAGAAGAAAAGTTTGAAATATTATCTGCTGAAATTTTTACCCAGAGTGCTAAGTTGAACCCTCTCAAGAATCAAGATAACTCATGCTGATCTTCAAAATTTTCATAAATTATGAAGGAAAGCTAAATTGCTATTGTTGGATAACATTTTGGGTGCCATTTTTGGGAAGTCAAAGCTGACATTGTAATTTATTACAGTAAATGTCCTAAAATTTAGAACTCTTTATTCCATACTTTTTTGCCCTAAATTTTGCTTTATACCATATGCAGTTGCTTCTTAGAATATTTAGGGGAAGTGTAGACCTCCTTCAGGAGCAGTCTGATTTAGATCTGCACTGTTTGCATATGCCATTTTGTCTGACACTTTGGACACTTTTCAGTCATTTACTGATGTATTATATACAATATATGATTATGTGCATGCATTTGCCGGCTCAGTTGGCAGTGTTCGACTGGTGATCAGGAGGTTGCAGGTTCGATCCCCGCCAGGTCAGCGACTTTCATGGAGATTGATCATGAAACATTTTCTGTGGTCATTCTCTCCCCTTGGCTGATTCAGGAAGGGCAGTTGTCAGTTTCTGACAAAAGAATGTGCACAATACTGGTTAACCACTTAGAGGACTAAACCTGCCCAGTAAAAATGTGGTTAGGTAAATTGACCACGCTCGACATGACCACATTGGGTTGACTTGGTCGTAAAACCTCAACCACAAACAAACAATGTGCATGCATTTCATGCATGTGAGGCTTACATACATGAAAATTATACACCTTACTTTGTAGTTAGTATGCCTATGAAAAACGTTACAATGGCTGCTGTATTTATCCCAAGTATTTTGGCAGATAGGCCTGGGCAAATAGGGTACTCTGAAATCAGACTAGAGCTGCAAAA
Source organism: Anodontia alba (assembly GCA_964016985.1). Classification (NCBI taxonomy): domain Eukaryota; kingdom Metazoa; phylum Mollusca; class Bivalvia; order Lucinida; family Lucinidae; genus Anodontia; species Anodontia alba. The sequence continues at coordinate 26,256,240 of OZ024821.1, forward strand.
CTTGGTGCCTGATCAGTACCCCCACTCATCAACAGGTAGATGCATCAACAGGTAGTGGAATGGTTTTAGGATGAGTACAGTAAGTAGATTTAAAAGTGTATGAATATTTAGGGTAAATATGTAAACACACAACAGTTTCCAGGTTTATAATTATTACAATAAATGTCTTAAAATTGCGAACATTTTATTCCATACTCTTTTTGGCTTAAATTTTGCTTTCTATGCATTTCTCTGTTAAAATGCTTGGTGGAATGGCAAACAGTGAAGACCCTGATGAAGCAGTCTGATGAATGAGCAGTCTGATCTGGGTCTGCACTGTTTGCATATGGCATTTTGCCAGAAACTTTGGTGTTCAAAATTTTAGGACATTTACCTTAAATATGTTGCTTTTTTCATTTTGTTTTTTATTTTATTTATTATTTATTATTATTACTATTTTTTTTTTTTTTTTTTTTTTTTTTTGCAGCCGTGGACAGCTGGGTCATGGAGAGCTAACAGTGGATAAAGTGACCAGGCCAACACCTATAGACAGTTTTGAAGGAATAAATGTTACATCAGTAGGTTGTGGAGGCTGGCATTCTACTGCTGTCACGTGTAAGTTAACCCTTAAAGCACTAATCACAGCTGCAACAGAGAACTTTTAGATTTTTGTTTTTTTTAATAAGGCTTGGTATTTCATGTGAATCATCTGCTTAGCAGATGATTCACATGAAATGCCAAGTCTTATTTTCTCTGAAAAATAATTTAAAAAAAAATGAAAAAAAAAATGAATTTTATCTGCTACAATTTTGCTTAATATGAGCCGCAGCATGAAAATGTACCTTCTGACATATGTGCTTAGCAAAGACTCAGATCAGCCTGCATATCCATGTAGTCTGGTCAGAGTGCACTGGAAGCTCTGTGGATAACCAAAGATTCAAGGTTTCTGTTTGCTCAGGGGTCCGTCCAAGCATTTAGTTTAAATAAAGTGGATTTTGTTGTTTCCTGAATATTGCAGAGAAAAAAGGATACAAAGCATTGATCAGATACTGAAAAATAAAAATACTTGCAGCATTAAAATTGCAGCATTTTAGACCTAATAAATACCTCAACAATAATAATAATACTCCACTGGTGGTGGGCAGATAATTTTGTCAAAAAAATGATGAAATTTGCCCATTAGCAATCCCATAACAGATCTCCATAACATCAGTACACATACCAGATTTGGTGAAAATCTGTTGATATTTACTCAGTTATCGTCTGGAAAGGAAAATACAAATAGTACAAATGGACAGGCAGACAGACACACAGACGGCCGACGTGAAACCATAATACCCCACCACTATCATCTTGTGGGGTATAAAAATGAGTGAATATAGCAGGTATTTTGTCTGGGTCTTATATGATTGGATCTGGCCTCGGTGGCTCAGTTGGATGCGCCGTCCGACTGGAGACAGGAGGTCGCAGGTTCAACCCCCGCCAAGGTCGGCAACATTCTTTCGTAGAGATTGATCGTGAAATATTTTCTATGGTCATTTTCTCCCTTCCGCTGATTCAAGAAGGGCAGTTGTCAGTTTTCTGGCGAAAGAATGTGCACAATACTGGTTAACCGCTTAGAGGACTAAGCCTGCCCAGTAAACGTGTGGTTAGCTAAACTGACCATGCTCGACATGACCCCATTGGATTGACTGGGCCGTAAAACCTCAACACAAACTTATATGATTGGCTCTCTTGAATCTTGAACCACTTATCCATAAACTGAGTTGGTGATTTTTATCCTGTGCACCTTGTCTCAAAATAGTTTTAAAGAAATATGCTTTAAGAGCCTTATGTTGGTGCCATTTGTATTACATAACTAGTGCACAAGATTGCACAGATATCATATTATATCTTCAGTCTGGCATGTGCATCAGCAACTGCCTAAATGTCTTAGGAGAATAACATCTTGATATCAGCAAAAGCTAACAATAGAACCAAGTCTTTCATGCTTTATATTCATCCACATGCTCATAATATTTTCTGATCGACAACTACTTGCAAAACACTCAATACATAATAACTGTGATAGTGTGAGTGTGGTTGACTGGTACACTCACACTATCACAGTTATTATGTATTGAGTGTTTTGCAAGTAGTTATGTAATCTATTTACTTTCAAAACTGTAGCAAACAATACTCTTTTTATGCCCCCACATCGGATGATGCCGGGGGCATATAGTTTTTCGGTTTTCCATACGTGGGTACATGCGTACGAATGTACATCCATCTGTACGAATGTGTGTATGTACATACGTACGTACGTGATCCTGTTAGACTCAGGTCAAGGCATTTGTACCAGGTAGAACTTGAACTTTTAACAGCTCATATTTTCCAAACCATCCGATACATTTGGTTCATATTTGGTTTGTTGATAGATATAGGTCCAAAGTTTTATTCAGCAATACCCCCACCCATGCCCATGACCTAAAGGTCAAGGTCATGGACTTAGAAATTTTTAATGTTAAAGACTCAGGTTAAGGTATTTGTACCAGGTAGAACCTGAACTTTTAAGATTTATTTGGTTCATATTTGTTATGATGATAGATACAGGCTCCAAAGTGATATTCAGCAATACACTCGTCCATGCCTATGACTCAAGGTCAAGGTCACAGACTTGGAAATTTTTTAATATTAAAGTTTTTAAAGAGCTCATATTTTCCAAACCATACGATGGATTTGCTTTATATTTGCTATGATGATAGATACAGGTCCAAAGGTTTATTCGACAATACCCCCACCCATGCTTATGACTTCAAGGTCAAGGTCACAGACTTAGAAAGTTTTAACCCTAATGTTTTTAAGAGTTCATATTTTCCAAATCATACGATGGATTGTGTTTATATTTGATACGACGATAGATACAGGTCCAAAGTTTTATTCAGGCATACCCCCAACCCTGACCTCAAGGTCAAGGTCACAGACTTAGATGTTAAAATTTTCAAGAGCTCATATTTTCCAAACCATACAATGGATTTGCTTCATATTTTGTTTGATGATAGATACAGGTCAAAGGTTTTATTCAGCAATACCCCCATCCATGCCTATGACCTCAGGGTCAAGGTCATAGACTTACAAATTTTGATTGTAAACATTTTAAAAGCTCATATTTTCTGAACCATATGATGGATTTGGTTCATATTTGATATGATGATAGATACAGGTTCAAAGGTCTATTCGGTGATACCCCAGCCCATGTCCATGACCTAATGGTCAAGGTCACAGGCTTATTTTAAAAAAAGTTTGGTGTATTGGATTCATATTTTATACACAGGTATATAATCATAAAATATAGGTCGTTCGATTTAGGGTAAAATCTGCCAATTATTATGAGAGTTATGGCCCTTTTTTCAACTTATTTGGCCCTGGGCAGGGGCATCCATGTCATATTGACACATTTCTAGTTTTTTTTTTTTTTTACTTTTTTTTTTTTTTTTAAGAAAATATGCTTCACACTTCATGTTAATTATCTGCCTCACATAAAATGTCAAGTATTTCTTTTTTCAGCAGAGGATTCACATGAAATGCTGTAACAGGCTGTTTAAGGGTAAATTTCCAGACTGCCTTGTTTTACATTTTATAAACTGCTGTATGTATATGTCAGAGTTTTGAAATAAAATATTCTTAACCCTTAAAGTGCTAAGCAAATTGTAGCAGACAACATTCTAACTTTTTTAATTAATTTTCAGAGAAAATAAGACATGGCATTTCACATGAATTGTCTTATTTTCTCTGAAAAAATAGAATGAGAGGGCCATGATGGCCCTGTAAGGCTCACCTGAGTATCATAGCACTTAGAGAACCTGGCAATCATTCTGACCAAAATTCATGATGACCTTATTCACAAGAAAGACAATGTAGAGTGCCTCATTGACTGTGAAATACAGGTCAAGGTCAAATATGAATGGCTGTGCTCAAGAGCCCATGCTAAGATGTATGCATGTGCAAAGTATCACTGGCTGTAGGACCAGTGGTTACTGAGAAACTTGACATAAACACAAAAACTTAACAAAGTCAGTAGACCGTGAAATATAGGTTGAAATCAAATAAGGATGACTGCATTTAAGAGGCCATGCTAAGATGTATGCAAGTGCCAAATGTCATTGCTGTAGGATCAGTAGTTACTGAGAAATTGACCTGAACTGAAAAACTTATTAAAGTCACTTAACCATGAAATATAAATCCTAAGTGACCCAGTTCCAAACTTGACCTAAAAATCAGCGAGACAAACATTTAAAAAATGTGACCTCTAGAGTATTAACAAGATTTTTCTTTGATTTCGTCTGGTGACTTAGTTTTTGACCCCAAGTGACCCAATTTTGAACTTGACCTAGAAATCATCAAGACATTATGAGCAAGATTCATGATGCTTACTTCAAAAATGTGTCCTCTAGAATGTTAACAAGGTTTTCCTTTGATTTGTCTTGGTGACCTAATTTTTTACCCCAAGTTACCCAGTTCAGAAGTCAACCTTAAAAACATCAAGACAAATATTTTGAGCAAGACTCATGATGATTACTTGAAAAAAGTGACATCTAGACTGTTAAAATGGTTTTCCTTTGATTGTGGTGACCTTGTTTTTTTACCCCAATTGACCAACTTTCTAAATTGACATAGAACTCATCAAGACAAACATTTTGATCAAGATTCATGATGATTACTTCAAAAATGTGATCTCTAGAGTGTTAACAAGGTACTCCTTTGATTTGGCCTGGTGACCAAGTTTTTGACCCCAAGTGACCGGTTTCAAACTTGATCAAGAAATTAAGACAAACATTCAGAGAAACATTCTCGATGAGTACTTCGGAAGTGTGACCTCTGGAGTGTTAAGAAGGTTTTTCTTTGATTTCGCGTGGTGACTTAGTTTTTGACCCCAAGTGACCCAGTGGTTAAAATGTTTTTCCTTTGATTATGGTGACCTTGTTTTTTACCCCAGTTGACCCACTTTCTAAATTGACATAGAACTCATCAAGACAAACATTTTGATCAAGATTCATGATGATTGCTTCAAAAATGTGACCTCTAGAGTGTTAACAAGGTACTCCTTTGATTTGACCTGATGACCTAGTTTTTGACCCCAAGTGACCGGTTTCAAACTTGATCAAGAAATCATGAAGACAAACATTGAGAGAAACATTCTTGATGAGTACTTCAAAAATATGACCTCTGGAGTGTTAACAAGGTTTTCCCTTGATTTGACTTGGTGACCTAGTTTTTTATCCAAAGTGACCTAGTTTCAAATTTGACCTAGAAATCATCAACACAAACATTTTGAGCAAGTGTTATGACCGAGCACTTCTACCTTCGATTATCTGCCTTGGCAGATTACGCATAGCTTCTAAGTATATATTTAATCTCTGACAACTGTGTCAGGGAGTCGACTCTTTGGCTCAGTGGTTAGAGCATTGGATTTTTAACCGGGAGGACCGGGTTCGATTCCCACTAGAGGCGGGAAATTTTTTCAGCTATGCTTCATTCCTTTGTTGCGACTTTCATGTTGTAAGATGGGGGCTCGTCCGGGATAGGACTTTATACGTCCAAAATGGCTTCACGTCATCATAAATGATGACTTTCTTGAAAAGGGGGAGTGTTACAACCGAGCACTCCTACCTTCGTTTTTCTGCCTTGGCAGATTACGGATAGCTTCTAAGTATATATTCAATCTCTGACAACTGCGTCAGGGAGTCGACTCTTTGGCTCAGTGATTAGAGCATTGGATTTTAAACCGGGAGGACTGGGTTCGATTTACATGTCAGGCGTGGAAATTTTTTCAGCTATGCTTCATTCCTTTGTTACGACTTTCATGTCCTAAGATGGGGGCTCGTCCGGGATAGGACTTTATACGCCGAAAATGGCTTCAAGTCATCATATATGATGACTTCCTTGAAAAGGGCGAGTGCTACCACCGAGCACTCCTACCTTCGATTATCTGCCTTGGCAGATTACGCATAGCTTCTAAGTATATATTCAATCTCTGACAACTGTGTCAGGGAGTCGACTCTTTGGCTCAGTGGTTAGAGCATTGGATTTTTAACCGGGAGGACCGGGTTCAATTCCCACGAGAGGCGGGAAATTTTTTCAGCTATGCTTCATTCCCATCTTACAACTTTCATGTTGTAAGATGGGAGCTCGTCCGAGATTGGACTTTATACGTCGAAAATGGCTTCACGTCATCATAAATGATGATTTCCTTGAAAAGGAGGAGTGTTACGACCGAGCACTCCTACCTTTGATTATCTGCCTTGGCAGATTATGCATAGCTTCTAAGTAGATATTCAATCTCTGACAACTGCGTCAGGGAGTAGACTCTTTGGCTCACTGGTTAGAGCATTGGATTTTTAACCTGGAGGACTGGGTTCGATTCCCATGACAGGCGTGGAAATTTTTTCAGCTATGCTTCATTCCTTTTTTACGGCTTTCATGTCATAAGACAAGATTCATGATGATTACTTCAAAAAATGTGACCTCTAGAATGTTAAGATTTTCCTTTGATTTGACTTGGTGTCCTAGTTTTTGACCCCAAATGACCCAGTTTCGAACTTGGCCTTGATTTCATATGGGCAAACATTCTGAGCAAGTTTCATTAAGATTGGGTCAAAACTGTTACCTCTAGAGTGACAAACTAATTGTTGATGATACACGACAGACGACACACTACGGATGACGATGGACAGAGGGTGATCACAATAGCTAAAAAAATCAAAATGTACTGCTGCAGTTGTGATAAGTGGTTTAAGGGTTAAACCAAAATTTATCTTACATCATTTTTTTTTTTCAGCTGATGGTGATATGTACGTTTGGGGATGGAATGAAAGTGGACAGCTTGGTTTACCAAATGGAAAAGAAGCAGATGCGAGTAAAGATGTGTCAGCCTCTGAGAGTGCTCGGACAGATTGTTCAGAAGAAATTTGCAGAAAAAGGCCCAGGATGTGTTCAGATAGTGATGTGTGTGCTTTGTGTAAGGCAAGTGTTGTGTTTGTTCTGTGTTATTGTTTTCAAGCATTAAAAATCAAGTAAACTGGGCAGTTGGAAAATGTATCTTTGGGACATATGCTGACAGGCTTACACATTTGTGCAAGCTGATCAGGGTTTTGCTGTCTGTTAACCCTTAAAGCGCTAGGCAAATTTGTAGTAGATGACATTCTAAATTTGATTTTGATATTTTCAGGAGAAAAAAAAAACCTTAACATTTCATGTGATGCATCTGCTGGGCAGACAATTCACATGAAATGTCAAGCTTTATTTAAAAAAAAAAAAAAAACGAAAAAAAAACAAACATATATTTTCTCTCACCACTGACAGAATGTAATCATCAAGGGTGACTGAAGTTTGCACTCTGTAGATTAGACTTATAAACAGAATGGGAGACAAATTCATATAAATGGCAAGGCTTTTTTCGAATTCCATCTGTATATTGAGGTGTACTATTGTATGTCATTATTCATGTAGTTAACGGATGGTACACAAATGAAATATGTTTAAAACATAAAAGAATGAAATATCATGCCTTATCAGTGCTCCAGCTAGCCCTATACAGCTGCCTGCTGCCTTATTACAACCCTAGACTTCAAACCCTACATTTTGGTGAAATTTCATTAAAATCAGAGGAAAATTAAAGTTATCAATATTTAACCTTTACCACTCCCTGGGCTAATTCAGTAGATGACAAATGGATGATATTTTTCTTAATTTTCCCAGAAAAACAGCATTTGACATGTCATGCAAATTGTCTCCAATGGAGACGTTTTGCATGAAATGTCAAATCCTGTTTTCTGGAAAAAATAAGAAAAATATTTCAGTATGTCTTCTGCTGAAAATTTTACCCAGAGTTGATACTGAGCACATCACACGACACATGGTGTCCTCATTCTTGTATAACCGCGCAAAATGTGCCAATGCGGCATCCCTCTGCCCTGAAATCCTAGCTAGAGCACTGCTTATATAAGTGAAAAAAATATTTTAACACGTTGAGTATTATTTTTAGGAAGCCTTTGACATCCCACACAAAATAATTCAGAACATTGAACCAGTGCAAGTACAAATAATACCATTTGGCCTTGACCTTCCTGATGACCTCAAGGTCAAGAAGACTTCATGTGGAACAAGACACACTTGTGCTCTTTTTGGTATGTATCACATTTTCTTTGAAGTACAGTATACATTTCTCGTATGTTTTTAACCTTTACAACTTTCTGAGCTAATACAGCAGGTGTCAGATTGATATTTTTCTTATTTTTCCCATAAAATAGGGTTTGACATTTCATGAAACTTTGGAGACAATTTGCATGAATTGTCAAACCCTGTTTTAATGGGGGGAAAAAATAAGAAAAATATTTCAAAATGTCAGCTGCTGATTTTTTTCCCTCAGCATGCTAAACATTAAAGTTGGTTCGCTTAAAAAGTACTAGGCATAATTTTGATGACATTATATTTTGAAGATCCTATTGGTGTGATTGCAAAATGAATAGTAAGCTTATGCTGTATCTCTGGTGAGTATATGCAGAGTATATTCAGTCATGTTCCAGAGAATTTCTATTTTAAAATCACTATCCTATGCTCCAGAAAATGGATCAACCTCTAAATCGTCATTTAGAATTGTTGCAAATGGCATTCCTAGATATTTTCCTTACTTTTCAGAGAAAATAGGGCTAATTTTTTCATGTAAAGGCATGTCAAGACTTACTTTCTCAGAGAATGTTTTGTTTTTAATGCCATATGCTAAAATTTTGAATGATGCTTTCAGTGCTAATTATCTATTTTTTTTCTATTAGAGAAAGAAATAAATAACCAATTTTGCAAATGATTGTACAGGTTATTCTAAAAATCTGGGCCCAGTTGTTCGAAGCTAATGACATCGTTAGTTAACAATTCGTTAAAATTTACATCGAGTGATACGCAAATATGCAGAAATTTTTTGCTGAAAAAATGTGAGTAGCTACTCACATTTTTTCAGCAAAAAATATCAGAATATTGTGTATTGAATCCACTAAAATAGTTAACGAAATGACCCTTAACGAGCTCGTTAAGCTAACGACGCTTTGAACAACTGGGCCGTGGACAAAACTATCATTTCATCAGGAAGTGTCCGGGTGGCTTAGCCATTAACACTTCTGATTTACGATCCTAAGGTCCCAGTTTTTAATTCTGCTGGATGCAGAGATCAACATGACTGTATGGCCCTTCATTGTACAGGGCCTTTCATTACCACCTTCATCATCTCGATGTGACATAATAATGTTGAAAGTTATGTAAAACATCACATTACAAAAATATACCTATATAATTTTCACCCCTTAAACCCCACTTTTATATAGTAAAACTGGGGTTTACAAGAGTATACATTATTTTTCATATTTCTGCTCAAAATCATAGATTGTAGGCACTCGTTAGAACCGCCTCGAATGATCTGTTTGAATCTGCAGGCAGAATCGGCAAATGACGATAATATTCTTATTTTTCCCAGAAAATAATGTTTAACATTTCATGCAAACTGTCTCCGAAGAAAGTAATGTTCGACATTTCATGCAAACTGTCTCCGAAGAAAGTAATGTTTGACATTTCATGCAAACTGTCTTGGAGACAGTTTGCATGAATGTCAAACATTGTTTTTTGGGAAAAATAAGAAAACTACTTCAAAACATTGTCTGCTGAAAGTTTTACCCACAAACTAAGCACTAAGTTATGCTCTGCTTTACTCAATGCTGCTTCTAATGAGGGTTTCTTTTTGTCACACCTGTGTTAGCATGGGCGACTTAAGTGCACAAGTTTCTGTCTGTTCAGTCGTCCATGTACTTAGTCCACCCTAGCAACCACCTTAACGTTCATCCTAAATTCATCCTAAATAAAGTCTAGAAACTGTAAAACTTTAGTTACTTTCATTAGCTTAACAAGGATAAAAGCTCTCTCTCTTCTGTTGCATGTTTTCACATTTTAGTATGCAGGTGTGACATAAACTTCAATGAAGTTCTAATTTTTTTTTTTTTTTTTTTTTTTTGATCTTTTCAGAACCTGGTGTACTAATGACATGTGGTTGGAATAATTATGGTCAGTTGTGTCATGGAGATACAGAAAATAGAGACTTTCTACAGACAGTGCAATATTTTGTTGACAAACATGAAACAGTGGTAGATGTTAAGGCTGAATGTTGGAATACTGCTGTGAGAGTTCGTAATAAAAGATGAAAACTGTTGGATTGTTTATTTTACTTTCCATAAAGGGAATGATTGCACTGAAAAAGAGGTAACCCTGTCTCCCTTCTGAAATGGGATCTACTCTAAAAGGAAAGAATTTCCTCCTAAAGGGAGGAAATTCTTTCCTTTTAGAGTAGACCCTCTTTAAAAAGAGGCTTGGTATACAGGGAAGCAACCAGGAAGTCACAAAGTTGTCTCCCCTGTAAAAGTGGCAGAAAATCTACAAAGTATATTCAGTACCATAGCTTTAGATAAGACGCTTTTTTCAACAAAAAAATATTGATATTTTTCTTATTTCTCCACGAAAACATATGTTGTGGGTACTCATCAGAAGCGCCTCGACAAAAACATGTTGTGGGTACTCATTAGAGGCACTTCTAATGAGTACCCACAACATATGTTTTCGTGGAGAAAGAAGAAAAATATTTACCGGATACCCACTCTTATATAGACCTATGGTATTACCTTAAACTGTTGTTTTCCTCCTCCTTCCCTTTGCTCTATTTCTGGTGGTTATCATTGGGCTACAGATACATATACTATGATCTTTGAACAGAAACAGACTCTTTGTATTTCTCTTTGAAAGTATATATGAGGTTACCCAGGAAGGACCACAAACAGAAGCAAAGCCTTCCCTTCACCAAAAGATGAATAGATGAGGAACAATGACATAAGACACAACAGCACTGTTGCAATAACTGACATGCTGGCCTCGGGAGTTCAGTTGGACTGGAGATCAGGAGGTTGTAGATTCGACCTCCGCCAGATTAGCAACATTATTTCATGGAGATTGATCATGAAATATTTTCTACCGTCATTCTCTCACTTCTGCTGACTCAAGAAGGGCACTTGTCAGTTTCTGGTGAAAGAAAGTGCACAATACTGGTTAACTACAAAGAGGACTAAGCCTGCCAAGTAAAAGTGTGGTTAGGTAAACTGACCATGCTCTTCATGACCCCATTGGGTTGACTGGGCTGTAAAACTCAACACAAACAAACAAATAACCAACATACAAACAAATAAGAACAGCAACAGAAGAACTGCCTTGGAAGGGCCAGTAGAAAAAATACTGGGGAAGAGAGGGGAGGCTTAAACTAGTTTTACTTGATTGAAGCCTTACCTTTTATTCTGATGCAGTTTAAAATTACAAAATGTTTTCTGTCCACAAATGGTCCTATGCCAAAATATGCTGTGGAGAAATGCCAAGACGATTTTATTCAATCTTTTTGTCAAGAAATAAGAACATACCAATAAAATAATCTCCATATTCAGTTCTAGTAAGACCTTGAACACATAAGATGACAAAAGACAAAAAAGTTCTAAATTCTGGAATGATTTGTTCACATTTGTTTGGTCAGGAAAATAATTCCAATTATGATTTGAAATACAGCATAAGAACATGTATCTTTGAACATGTTCCTTAATCCTTGTCATGCTGAATAAATTAAGATGCCACGCCCACTTCTAATTTTCAGTTAGTCAGATTACTTGATCCAGATTGTTGATATAAAGTCACATTCTGAATGACAAACAGTGCAGATCCAGATCTACACTGTTTGCACAGGGTATATCCAGGTTCAGCAGGACTAGGGTTAACAGGCAAATACAGTGGAACCTCCATGAACAGCCACCTCCAAACAACAGCCACTTCACCATAACAGCCCCTTTTTCTGATCCTCAAATTAATCCTGGTCCTGCTGAACCCAGATATGCCTTGCCTTTGCAAACAGTGTAGATCCAGATCAGTCGGCTTCTTTAGAACCCGACTGATCTGGATCTGCACTGTTTGCGATTCAACCTGGATCAAGTATTCTGATTGACTGAAAATTAGAAGTGGGCGGGGCATCTAAATTTATTCAGTATGACAAGGGTTACTACAGCTGCCAAGCTAGTGCTATGCCTTTCCATGGGTAACTGTTGTAGAGAGAACATTCTTTCGTGGAGATTGATCATGGAATATTTTCTACGGTCATTCTCTCCCTTCCGCTGATTTAAGAAGGGCAGTTGTCAGTTTCTGGCGAAAGAATGTGCACAATACTGGTTAACCGCTTGGAGGACTAAGCCTGCCCAGTAAACGTGTGGTTAGGTAAACTGACCGCGCTCGACATGACCCCATTGGGTTGACAAAAACCTCAACACAAACAAACTGTTGTAGAGAGGTTATACTATAGTTCAATATATGAGTAACAGTGTAAGAAAATGTACCCTTATGACATATGCACTGATCAAAAGCTCTGGGCCCAGTTGTTTAAAGCATCATTAGCTTAACAAGCTTATTAGTAAGGACAATATCTAATTCATAGGTATTTTTGCTGAAAAAATGTGAGTAAGTTTTGCAAATGCAAAAGCTACTCACATTTTTTCAGCAAAAATATTAGCATATATGCTGATATTTAATGATCAAAGTTTTAATGATACATTAATTAACGGCATTGTTAGTTTTGAATAACTAGACCCAGAACAGTCTGTGATTCTCAGTGGTCTGATTAGTCTTTGCCCTGTGAATAGCCAAGGATCTAATGTTTCTTCAGGTGGACAATCATTCTAATCATACTAATGAATGTTTGTTTTTGTTGAGGTTTTATGGCACAGTCAACCCATTGGGGTCATGTCAAGCGTGGTCAATTTACCTAACCCCATGTTAACTGGGCAGGCCTAGTACTCTTAGCATTTAACCAGTATTGTGCACATTCTTTCGCCATGAACTGACAACTGCCCTTCTTGAATCAGCGGAAGGGAGAAAATGACCATGGAAAATAAATCGTAATCAATCTCCATATGGCTCATATGTTTAATTCCTTCATGCTGAAAGTGAATTTAGCGGCTGACAAGAAATGTCTGTTTTTTTTCCACCAGCAAATAAGATTTTGACACTTGCCCATAATGAGAATCATCTCTTTAGAAATAAAGAGATCTAGACTCAAATGTTTTCCTTGAAAGCTGATATTTGTTGTTGTTTTTTTTTGTTTTTTTGTTGTTTTTTTGTGTTTTTTTGTTGTTGTTGTTGTTGTTGTTCTTTTTCACATTCTGTGGACAAACCACTGACAAACAATAAAACATGCAATTTGACAAAGTTTTAATAGTAAAATAAATTAATAACATGATAACATTAACAATTATTCTCCTTGAATATTGCATGTCTGTTAATTGTGGAAAAAACGCTAGTTCCCATTTGCCAGCAGATAAGACTCTGATCTTCCCATGTGTCAGGCTCTTTGCTGTTTACTTAACTCCGTGCGGGGACCAAGTAGTACAAATACCTTATTATCCTAAGTATTGGACACCTCATCTCTTTACCATAACTGTCCTAAAAATTTTAATAAGCCCATTTTACTACCTGCTGACATGTCTAAAATACTTCTGGAAGAGTGGCAAACAGTGTAAATCTTGATCAAGTGCCAAGATCTGCAGCATCTGATCTGGATCTATACTATTTGCTCAAGATCATCTGTCTGAAAGGGAAAAAAAACACAACAACCTCTTATAACACTATTGCTGAGATCCACAGCAAAAAGCATGTTGATTAAACAAACATATTGTATCCATACAAAAATGTATAGATTATACAGAAAAATGACCATAAATGGTCATTTTCTATATAATCTATACATTCTTGTTCAGATACAATATTTTTGTGGCCCATCTATAAATGGCCATTTTTCTACACAATCTACCTATACATTTTTGTTTGGATTCAACATTTTTGTGGGTCCAGCAAAGAATTGCTATTTTTCTATACAGTTTCATTTGGCTACAATATTTTTGGGGGTCCATGATTAAGCGGTGTAATGTCTAAAACCATACTTTAATGAGCTGTGTTATAAACAGGTTCTTGTGTTTTGCAAATAACAAAGTGACTGACCCGGCTCCATTACTGTGTAGAAGATCAGAACTTCTCTGTTACACATATTAGAAAACTAAGATTTTTCTAACAACAGACATCATTTGAAGTACATGTATTACAATTTTGATTTTGACAGAATGCATAAAAATTGTGTACATTTTTTTTTATATATAAAACTTAGTTTTCAATAATGTAATAATATAAAATCTTCATAGTAAAGTTATGTAGGACAGATGCAGGACAAACCTAAAGTACCATATTGATCCTAAGTATTGGTTCAGGCAAACTAGAGAAAACAGTGCAGACCAAGATCAGATGCTGCAGTTTGCAGCATCTGATCTGGGTCTTCACTGTTTGTCGCTCCTGTTGCAATCTTTAGATACATCAACAGGTAATAGAACAATTGTTTTTATTGTAGGTCAAGTACAGTATGGAGTTAAGGTGTCCCAATATTTAGGGTACATATGGTACCTTCAAGAAATACACTGGTAAAAAACAAAACCTTAACCCTTGTCCAGCTGAACCCGTTTTGCAAACAGTGTTGATCCAGATCAGTTGGCTTCTGAAGAAGCCAACTGATCTGGATCTGCACTGTTTGCCATTAAGTATGTGAATTTATAGCAACAATCCGGATCAAGTAATCAGATTGGCTGAAAATTAGAAGTGGGTGTGGCATCTTAATTTATTCAGCAGGACAAGGGTTAATTAACATTAAATTTTAGCAAAGAACACTGGCTGAAAATGTATCCAAAATGATAAAATAACAAAATTTGTAACATATGAAAACCAATACAATTATAGTACATGACAGTTTAACATCTTTTTCTATATGCAAGACACTCAAAGACTTGTGATTTTCATGGGACATGTAATATGGCAAAAGTTTCTTATTATGAACAATTATAAATCATATTAAAATATTAACTTGGTTCAAATGATATCACAGACATAAATTGCCTGAAGCACTTGTGCATTGTGGAAAAGAAACTTGCTCCTTAAAAATTGCTCCGTATAAATGAACAAAAACATTACAAAACTAATTTTACACAATATGAAAAAAACATTTCACTCTGAAACATTTCAACTTGGGTAAACGAGATAAGCAAGTTTGTGTGTAAAATTTTAACCCTGATATGTCCTGCCTTTGCAAACAGTGTAAATCCAGATCAGTTGGCTTCTGAAGAAGCCAACTGATCTGGATCTGCACTATTTGCTATTCAGTATATGAATTTATATCAACAATCTGGATCAAGTGATCTGATTGGCTGAAAATTAGAAGTGGGTGTGGCATCTTAATTTATTCAGCAGGACAAGGGTTAAAACTTTGCTTTAATGAGCAGCAAATATGCAGACCGAGCTTGGCAACTGCACTGTCTTGTCATGATCTTTCCTGCTTGCAGTTAGGTTCTACATATCTTGTTGAGCTTATACAGTAAGTTTGTTTGAGTTGGGAGTTTATGGCCCAGTCAAAACAGTTAAGGTCATGTCAAGACATATTATGTTATTGCCTTCCATTCCTGGTTAATATCTATGTTATTCCCTGTTATGATATGGAATGTTCAAATAAACCACAATGTGAGCTATTTACCTTCAGGCATATGCACCCAGCAAAGACTGATCAGCCTGTGCATGCACAGTCCAATCAGTCTTCAGTGACTGCCTGAAAATATCTCCAATCACTGGCTATCCAAAGAGCACTGATCAGACAGTGCAGATGCCCAGTCTATTCTGAGCCTTTGCTGAATGCACATCCAAAGGTATATTTGAGCCACAATGTCAGAAAACATACCTTTGGGATGTGCACCCAGTGAAGATTCAGATCAGCCTGTGCATTTGCTGTCTGGTCTGAATCTTCACTGGGCATATCTTGGATAGCCAAGGATGTGAAGTTTCTCCATGGGGACAGTGGAGACACTGATCAGACTGCGCAGATGTTTTCTCATGCTGCGACTCAGTTTCTCTTGTTGCAGCTGACAGGTGTTCCCAACCTTTGTTGTCTGTCTGAAGAAACCTTTGATTCTTGGCTGTGCAAAGAGTGGCCAGCAAAGACTTATCAAAATGCTCATATGTTTGTTTGTTTGTATTGAGGTTTTACGGCCCAGTCAGCCCAATGGGGTCATGTCCAGCGTGGTCAGTTTACCTAACCACATATTTACTGGGCAGGCTTAGTTCTTAAAGCGATGAACCAGTATTGTGCACATTCTTTTGCCAGAAACTGACAATTGCCCTTCTTGAATCAGCAGAAAGGAGAGAATGACCATAGAAAATATTTCATGATCAATCTCCACAAAAGAATGTTGCTGACCCAGTGGGGATCGAACCGGCAACCTCCTGATCACCAGTCAGATGAGAATCCAATTGAGCCACTGAGGCTGGTGAATGCTCATATGTGCAGTCCGATCTGAGTATTCACTGGGTGCACATGTCCAAAAGTACACTTCCTCGCAGTGTATCTTGTATATTCTACTGTATCTAATGATCCTGTAAGTGGACAGAAATGATGCAGATAAAACTGTGGGGATGCACATACCTTATTAGCTATAAGATTGGCACATTCACCCCTGATAAAAACAGTGTAGACCTAGATCAGATGCTGCAGAATGCAGCATCTGATCAGGGTCTGCACTGTTTGTCACTCATCCGACAGTGTTTTTTAAACACATCAACAGGTAGTAAATTGGTGTTGTTCAAATCTTAGGACAAATATGGTAAGGAAAGATGTACCAATATTTAGGGTATATATGGTATACAAAGATTCTGTAAGTGATATGTAAAATGAACTATAAATAATTACTCTGTTTATTAAGCAAGTCATGAAAATAATATAAGTTCTCCATTTGCAAAGCGAAACAGCACCAGGTAATATATGTATCAAAACATTTCTGTTGCACCCCATGGCTTGGCAACCCAACAAAAGGGGCCCTATACACATTTAGTAATTCTTGCATGCAACAGAATAAACTTATATCTGATATGCATAAGTCAGGGCTCCAGATTGATTACAGAAATAAAAAGTTTGGAAATTTCCTTTTTGGAGCGGCTTTCATAGCCCCAGAAAAGGCACTTTTTTCCAACTAGATAGTATCAATATTTTTCTTTTTTCTCCATGAAAACATATGTTGTGGGTATTCATTAGAAGCTCCTCATTGAGGCACTTCTAATGAGTCCCCAGCATATGTTTTCATGGAGAAATACAAAAAATATTTACCTTATAACCCCTCTTATTCGGAGCTATGATCTTGAAAAATGATTTCTAATGAGACCCTTGGCGGACTTGATTTAGCTGATTGGAGCATACTTTTTACTCAGAGCATGCAGAATTGGAATCAAGTGTGACAGAGTAGCTGCTCCAGAGCACTTGGGAGTACACCGTCATCAGAGGTGGTACGGTTGGAGCAGTCACATGACCCACTTCCGCAAAACATGGCAGAAAGAAGAACAATGTTCAAATGCAAAGAATGTAAAAGATTTTTTTTTTTGACTTGGAAGTTTTAGTGTGACGTCCGTGTGTATTGCAAGCAGGCAATTTACACATCATTTATTGAAATAATAGTTTGCAGCTATTAAATATGATTTTGGAAAGACCAGAGGCTTTTTTTCTTACGTCACCCGGTTATACAACTGATATTGGCTTACAGTTGGGCATGGCCCGATATCCTTGTAGAGGGTGAAGTTAGAGGGGGAATGTTTTTGTTTCTTCTATTTCTTCACTTTCATTACTGTTCCTCTTTCTTCCTTGTTCCTCTCTGTCATCTCCTCTGCTATCTCTTTTCTCCCTTTCTCTGGGAGATGACATAAAATGACCCACAAGGGTTGATGTGTCATTAAACCCCAACACAATCATCTTTTTTCTTATTTTGTTAGCTGCAACAACAATATTGGGATCATTGTCAGCCATCTTTATTTTCTTCCCTCTCACTTGATTTATCCTGGGTGTATGCCATTTGTTCCGTTTCACTTGATTTAGCTTGCTACTCCGGCACACTCTGAGCACTCCAAAAAAATCAAATCAAATCCCGCTGATTCTATGTGTTAAGGTGAATGAATACCCCTCAAATATACACTTTACAAAAGTAGACCACTTCATCATGAATTTGCTTCCCTTGTACATGAACCCTTTCTGAAAAAGACTCTTGTAAAGGGGTCTACTCTTAAAGGAAGGAATTTGCTCCCTTGGGGAGCAAATTCTTTCCTTTAAGAGTAGACCCCTTGAGGAAGGGAGGCAAATATTTCAGATCAGAGTGATCTCCCTTGAAAGAGTATCCATTTCCCTTAATGTTCATCTGAATTGTCTTTTTCTTCTGGAACCCTCTAATATGTGTTGCTAAAAATATTTTTGTATGTATTATTTCAGCTATGGCACTGCAAACCTATAAAATACGCAAACAGGGAAGGCCAAGACAAGCCTGAAAATATGAGTCAGGTTAACCCTTGCCTGCTAAATAATAAGGTGCCAGGCTCACTTCTAATTTTCAGCCAATCTGATTTCTTGATATGTCACGCCCACTTCTAATTTTCAGCCAATCAGATTATATAATCAAGACTGTTGATACAAATTCACATACTTGATGACAAACAGTGCAGATCAAGATCATTTAGCTTCTTCAGAAACCAGCTGATCTGGATCTACACTGTTTGCAAAGGCAGTGCATATCCAGGTTCAGCAGGACCAGGGTTAATGGAAATGGATATTCCCACAAGGAAAATAACTCTGACATGGGAATATATGCCCCACTTCTGATTGGTAGGCGATGGGTGGGGGGGGGGGGGGGGGGGGGCTTCTTAAAGAAAAGAATTTACTCCCCTCTAGGAGAAAATTCTTTCCTTTAAGAGAAGGCCCATTTTTTGAAAAATTTCAAATATTAGATAGCCAAGTCCATGTTTGTAAAAGTTGTTTCCCTTTACAAAATGGAACCTTTACCACTCTTGACAAATTCAGCAGATGACAAATTGAATTTTCTTATCCAGAAAACAGGATTTGACATTTCATGTAAATTGTCTCCTTGCATGAAATGTCAAAACCTGTTTTCTGGGAAAAAAAAAAAAGAAAACATTTCAATTTGTCATCTGCTGAAAATTTTACCCAGACTGTGAAGCATTAAGAAAAAATATGTCTTCAAGCATAATCAAAATATGCATACTTGGGACTTCCTACATAACTGCAGCCTCATCTGAGGCCTGTTGATATATACAATGATTCAGTAAGGAATCAGAGCATTTACTACCTGCATTTTTGCATATGTTTATCGATGCACTTTTCAACACTTAGCAATCTGGGTAAAATTTTCAGCAGACACCATTTTGAAATATTTTATTTTTCCCATAAAACAGGATTTGAGTTTCCACGCAAATTGTCTCCTCTGGTTTTCTAGGAAAAAAAAAGAAAATAAATATCACCAATTTGATTTCTGCTGAATGAGTTGAGAGTGTAGTAAGGGTTATTCTTGGCAGAGCTCATCTTAAACCAAACAATAATGGCTCTATAGTACACAGGCAAAAGGCACATATGAGCTTGCCCTCTTTGCTAAAGGTGAATGGTTATTTTCAGGGGAGGTAACTGTCAAAATTATTTTTGCATCCCTTCCATAAAGGGGTCTACTCTCCTTTTAGAGTAGAAAAAAGGGATCTACTCTAAACTCCTCTTGGGAGCAATTCTTTCTTCCTAGAGTAAACCCCTTTTCAGGAGGGAATGCAAACAGGAAGTCACAAAAGTTGTCTCCATTGTTAAAAATGGCAGAAAATTTACCAAGATTATCCAGTCACCTTAACCCATTTATGCCTAGCTTCAGATAAAAGGGACTTTGGCAAACAGTGTAGGCCCAGATTAGACATCGCCGAATGTGGCATCTGATCAGGGTCTATACTATTTGCATTAAGTTCAGACATTCCAACAAAACATGGCAATAATAAAACCAGACACCCCCTACATAGGAAATGTACCTGTCCAAAGAGTTCAGGTAGAGGAGTCCACTTGGCATAAATGGGGTAACTTTATAGGTTTTTCCGTGTCCCAGCTCATTTTTTTTTTTAAAAAACTCTAAGGAATGTAAGTTTTATTTAAAAAAAATAACAGTCATATACATGTAACATATCACAGATTTTACTTTGTCATGATTTGTAACAATCACAGCTTTAGCCATCATTCATGAAACCTCAACAATAAATTACAATAAAAGAAAACAAAACAACAAAATGCTGAGATGATCCATTGTCAACATGTGTACATTGTCAGATTCCTGTTTATTTCTACAATACTAACTAGCTAACTATATTGTATTGGGAAATTTAATCTTATACATGTAGTTCTAGCATTGCAATAAGGCCAAAAAATATATATATGTGTTTAGGCTTTCCCAACTCTACCTATTTTTTTTTAGTGGAATCTAGAAATTTTTCAATGTTTTCTGGAAAAAAAGTCTGAATTATGTTTTTTGTCATACATTTGGGCTTTTTGTACTTTTTTATATTTGTGCACAGCTTCAGATAACAAGATAATTTCAGGATTTTTTTTCCTAATTTCTCCATCAAAACCATGGGTAGTGTTTCTAGAAAAAATAATAAAAAATAAATAAATAAGTAAATAAAAAACAACAAAAAAAAAAAAACAACAACAAGAATTCTCTACCTACCCTACCTATTTTTTTCTGACATGAAACACTAAACTTACATATTTTTTTATTTGGCCTAATCAATAGACCTGGTTTGACAGCCACATGTGAAAGCTACCTCTGACATGACTTTAACATAGCTACAGATAAAGCACTTTTGTTTTCAGTTGGAAAATATTGATATTTTTCTTATTTATCCATGCTGAGGTGCTTCTAATGAGTACCATCATGGTGCTTCTAATGAGTACCCGCAATATATATTTTCATTGACACAAAGAAAAAATATTTACTTTAGCTGGAGCTATCCTGTATTTACAATATTATGGGTGCATGTCCTAATAAGGGAATCCTTTTTTGCCCAAAGAATGTTTTTCTTTTTCATTACATTTACCATAAATATACAGACTTTGAGGTGAAGTTCCGTGCATAGATCCAGATAAGGCATTTTTTTTCTTTGGTCAATCACAAGTTTTCTTATTTGTCCATGAAAATACATGTTGGGGTACTCATTAGAAGCACCTCAACGAGGTGCATCTAATGAGTATCCACAAACATGTTTTTTTTTTGTGGAAAAATAAGAAAAGTATATGAATACCCATTTCCTCTTATCTGGAGCTTTGTCTGTGGCTTTCAAAACATAGTTTTAACTGATGCATATTTCTTTTAATACAAAATGTGAGAAGTAGTAAACATGAACATTACAAAAAATCATTTATTCACTATACAGCTGACATATAATAGCCAGTGGACACACAACTTTGAAACAAGATTGTTTCAACATTCATTCAGTGGCAGAATCAACATTGAAACAATGTTGTTTCAACATCATGTGCCTGCTGGAAACCCTATGTATGAAGTAGAGGTATTTTCTTTTGTTAGTAAGCCTTAGAAAAGCACAGAAAATTAGCCAAGACTGACAGTAAAAAAGGCATACGCCTGAACAAATTATGTGCCCAGTACCGTACCCGTATTGGGAAACATTTGATAAAATATTAGGCTCTCAAAAAGCCTTTAAAATAAAAAAAAATTACATAACAATATCATTAAAAAAATTAAAATGTGCATAAGACACAATAATCTTTATCTTTAAAGCATTAATCACACCCAGCAGACAACAATTTGAAACATTTTTTATTATTTTTCAGAAAAAAATAAGGCTTGACATTTCCTGTGAATTGTCTGCATAGCAGAATATTCACATGAAATGATGTTTTATTTTCTCTGTAAAAAGTAACAATATCAATTTTAGAATGTCGTCTGCTACAAGTTTGCTTAGCATCTTAAGAGTGAAAAAAAGTGTCCATCAAATTAACCCCAATGACCTTACTAAACTTTAACCACTAGCCCATGGAAGAGACTGTCAAGTTCTTTCATAAAGGATTATTTTTTTTTTAAAAATGAAGATGAAAATTTACTGTGATTAAAAAAATAAAAACCAACATTTTTTTTAAATTTCTAAGAATTTTAGTTGCTTCTAATGCCAATGCAACCACTTTATTCATTTGGCTACATTGTAAATTTTGATTCACATATGGGGTCATGCCATGCGAAAATGTGTCTGGGCATATTTGGACAGTGATAACCCAGATCAGTCTGCACATCCATACAGTCTGATCAGGGTCTCCACTTTCCGCAAACAAAATCACTGGATACTACAGAATGTATGGAGAGCAAAGGTCTAGATGGGTAGGATTATCTGAAACTGCATTTTGCGCATGCCCGAAGGCACTTTTTCACTTGACATGACCCATATGATAACATTTACATGTTGCATGCTGAATCCAACTACTAGCGTACATTTTAAAATGTTTTTTTTTTTTTTTCTTATTTTTAGCAAATATAGGTTAACATTTCATTCAAATCATCTACATTCTGGAGACAAATTGAATGAAATCTGTACATGTATGTTCCATAATTCTTAGAAAAAGTATTAAAAATAATATCACTTCTTTGTGACTGTGTAAATAGTCAGAGTTCTAGATTAATCACTTTTTAAACAAGAAAGTATTGATACTTTTATTATTTCTCAAAGAAAACAGGTCACTGGGGGTATGGTAAATGTTCTAAAGTTTTATACACAAAAGTTTCTGACAAAATAGCATATGCAAACAATGCAGACCCAGATCAGACTGCTCCTAGAGGAGAGTCTGATCAGGGTCTACACTGTTTGCCATACCACTAAGAATTTTAAGAAACAATTGCATGAAATGCAAAATTTACGCTAAAAAAGTATTGAATAAAGTGTTTGAAATTTTAGGACATTTACTTTATTTTATTGTTAGCGGTGAAATCAGTGTATATCTGGTGAAAATAAAAGTGGTATGAATCACTAGTGAATTGATATCGTATCATTTCACTAGTGACTGATACGATTTATATTTAATAGCATGAAATGTGAAATCCTGTTTACTGAAATGTGAAATCTTGTTTCCTGGGAAAAATAAGAAAAAATATTTCAAAATGTCGTCTGCTGAAAATTTTACCCATAGTGCTAAGCATTAAGGTTAAGAGAAGTTGTTTTTTTTTTGTACCACCCCACAACTATCTGTATCAGTCTTTTAACTTGACACCAATATTGGCAAAAAATAGCAGACTAAAAATCAAATACTTTCCTTTCCCTGGAAACTGGGATTGTAAAATTTATTTGAATCACTTCTGAGAATTCAATCAAAGTACCAAGCCCAAGTTTTAGGAGAAAATGGACATATCACAATTTTGTTGTCTGCTAACTTCTAACAAAATTAACCTTGAGCCCTCTCGAGGAAATTCAGCAGACTACAAAATAGTAATATTTTTTTTCTTTTTTCCCAGAAAATAGGGTTTTAAATTTCATGCAAATTGTCTTAGTTTTCTTCCAGGAAATAAGTTTTCACATTTTAAGCAAACTGTCTCCTAAGGAAACAATTTGCATGAAATGTGCAACCTTATTTTCTGCAGAAAAATAAGAAAAATGTTTCAAAATATCATCTTAAACTTTTACCCATCATGTTAAGTCATAGCTCAAGATAAGACAGGGTATCAGGTAAATATTTTTCATCAAAACATATGTTGTGGATACTCATTAGAGGTGCCTCACTGAGGCACTTCCAATGAGTACCCACAATATTATGTCTTCATGAAAAAAAAAAAAAGAAAAATATCAAAACGTTTGGAGAAAAAAACAAAACAAAACAAAACCCAAAAAACAATGCCTTATGCTATGTGCCAAAAATTCTAAAATACCTAAAATATTAACTACTGACACACATGTCTACACTATCACTATCTTTTAAATTAATCTTTTGAATAAGGTCATAAGGTAAAGAACGGATAAAATCCTTTGCATTTACATCATTTCTTCTCCTACTATAAATAATACGAAGTATGTATTCAGGCAATATCTTTTTCTGGTAACATTCCTCAACAAGCTGAAATTGTTCATAATTCTGCAGCGTGGTTTCCAGCTCATTACCAACTTGTGGACAAACGTAATAGAAATGTTCATTGGTTCCCATGAAGAGAACGGAATGTGAAGAGCACGACATTCCTGAAGAGAATGAAACTGGTGTTCCATGAGGGAGGTAAGGATCAAACTCCTCACCATGAAAGGACGTCTCCTGGAGTTGAGTATCAAGGTCTCTGGCAATAACTGATGCAGGATTCAATGTCGGAGTATTTCTATCAGTTGAAGATAAATTAGACGAACTAGATTCATGTCTCTCAAAACTACAATGATTTTCATTTATTGCACTGGTTCCATTGTTTGCATCTTCAGCACTGTTATGCAGTGAATTATCTATGACTTCTTTTCTGTCAGCACTTGCAATTTTGGTTTGTTTGTTTCTATCTGAATCAAACTGTCCATTAAATCTATGATGACCACTATTTATTTCTGTAGTTTTACTTTGGCATCTTTGACTAGAATTTTGAACAATACCATGTAGTAAACTGTCTAATACTTCTTTTCTACCATTAGCGATGCTTTCACTTAGTTTATTTATACCTGAATTGATCTGATTAACCTCTTTACTGCCATTTATTATATCTAGCTTATCTGTATTTTCCATTTTTGATAGTTCTTTACTACCATCTTTTTTATTATTATCCTCTATCTTTTCAACATCATTTCCATTAGCGATGCTTTCACTTAGTTTATTTATACCTGAATTGATCTGATTAACCTCTTTACTGCCATTTATTATATCTAGCTTATCTGTATTTTCCATTTTTGATAGTTCTTTACTACCATCTTTTTTATTATTATCCTCTATCTTTTCAACATCATTTCCATTAGCGATGCTTTCACTTAGTTTATTTATACCTGAATTGATCTGATTAACCTCTTTACTGCCATTTATTATATCTAGCTTATCTGTATTTTCCATTTTTGATAGTTCTTTACTACCATCTTTTTTATTATTATCCTCTATCTTTTCAACATCATTTCCATTAGCGATGCTTTCACTTAGTTTATTTACACCTGAATTGATCTGATTAACCTCTTTACTGCCATTTATTATATCTAGCTTATCTGTATTTTCCATTTTTGATAGTTCTTTACTACCATCTTTTTTATTATTATCCTCTATCTTTTCAACACCATTTCTCATGTTCCCCTGAATTGCAACAATTACTGGAATTTCTGCCACAGATTGATGTTGGCATTGGTGAGTATATATTTCTACAACTGGGTTATCATAATTTGTTACTGTATTTTCATCTATACTAACTTCCTTACTTGATCCAGAATTTTCTTTTTTTCTGATTACTCTGTCTGTCCTGTCATGTTTTGAAGTCCTAAGAGATTGGTTTGAAGCCATTGATGCAGACTTGTCTAACTTATTAAGCCCTGGTGTAGACAGTTTGATAAGTGAATGTCTTGATGCTGCTCTGATTGAATCTCTTAGACTGTGTCGTGGTGTGGCTCTCGGGGTGGCCTGAGGAGTGCTGTCATCACTCTGTCGAGAAAAGGCTCTCTCAGAATAGCTATACCCAGGAATTTGAGTGAGATCAGGAAACTCAAAACTAGTACTTAGGCTGTATGTTGGGCTGGACCCTAAAACAAAAATACACACCATGTTAACCTTTAGTCATGCCTGAGCAAACAGTGCAGTCCCAGATCAAACTGCTCCTAAAGGAGCAGTTTGATCAGGGTCAACACTGTTTGCCATTCAGCATCACTTTTTAGACAGTGAGTTCATGATTAAAGATGCGTCAACCCATAAGCGATATTTGCATTAAAAAATGGTATATCAATTCAGTTTAGAAGAAAAACAGACCTAATGACAATGTTTCAGGTATCTCTTTAAATGGCTTTGCTCAAAATCCACGTAAAGTATGATAAGGGGTTATTAGAATATTTAGTGTAATAACAGTATTCTTTATCCTGTTTGATTCAATATCACAGCTATGCTGATACAGAGGTTTATTAGAGTCTCCTCATTTTGGATAGGCAATATCTGATCCAAGTAATACCGGCACATATCTACTCAGCAAATGGTGCAGACCTTATCACAAAGCATTGTTGCATTCTATGCCATCAATATATGTAAGAAGGTATCTTGTCATGCTTCATGAAATCAGTATGGTATAGCATTTAACTAGGAATCAGTATTATGTACTCTCAGTGTCATGTGACATTAAAACAGCCCTGTTATGAACTGAATGAAAAATTTATCTTCTTAAAGACAAAATCATTTAAGATATATGTACAATCAAACCTCAATGGCTTGAACATCTTTGGGACCATGGAAATTTGTTCGAGATATGGGTAGTTTGAGCCAAGGGTTAATCATAGCCCCAGGTTATGAGAACAAGACCTGTCGCCTGACAGGATAGCTCA
This sequence comes from Anodontia alba, assembly GCA_964016985.1. Taxonomy (NCBI): domain Eukaryota; kingdom Metazoa; phylum Mollusca; class Bivalvia; order Lucinida; family Lucinidae; genus Anodontia; species Anodontia alba. Next base: position 26,282,721 of record OZ024821.1, read on the forward strand.
CCGAAGTTGCGCTTTGACTTAGTTGCGTAAAGGCAAATTTTCAGACCCATAACAGAAACAAAGTCACGGTCATGGGAGCTGATGCTGCTGATAAAATTATTAGACAAGTATCTCTGACCTCAGCAAGTATGAACTGAATCCATCAAATGGTAAAGAAGAAATGAGCTCCTAAAAACTTTAACATAAAATCTTTAACATTAAAATTCTAAGTCTGTGACCTTGACCCCAAGGTCATGGTTATAGGTGCTGATGTTGCTGATAAAAACTTAAAGCAATATCTATCACCATACCAAATTCATCTAAAGGCAACCAAGTAATTATCTAAAATCTTTATTGCAAAAACTAACATAAAAGTTCTAAGTCTGTGACCTTGACCCCAAGGTTATGGTCATGAGAGCTGATGCTGCTGCTAAAACTTTGAGACCAGTATCTATTACCATACCAAGTATAAACTAAATCCATCCAAAGGTAAAGAATAAGCTCTAAAACATTAAAAACAAAAACTTAACATAAGTATTAGTCTGTGACCTTGACCCCAAAGTCACGGTCATGTATGATGATGCTGCTGATAAAAACTTTTGACTAGTATCTATCACCATACCAAGTATGAACTAAATCTATCAAAAGGTAAAGAAATAATGAGCTCGTAAAAACTTTAACACAAAAACTTTAACATAAGAATTCAAAGTCTGTCACCTTGACCCCAAGGTTATGGTCATGACAGCTGATGCTGCTGCTAAAAATTTGAAACCAGTTACCTATTATCATACCAAGTATAAACTAAATCCATCCAAAGGTAAAGAAGTAATGAGCTTCTAAAAACTTTAACACAAAATCTTTAACATCAAAATTCTAAGTCTCAAGGTCAAGGGTCATGGGTGCTTATACTGCAGATAAAAACTTTAGCCCAGTATCTATCATCATACCAAATATGAACTCAATCCATGTACACATAAAAAAGTAATGAGCTACTAAAACACTTTAACGCAGAAACTTTAACATTTGTGGATGCCGACGCCGTGGGTAGTAGAATAGCTTACCGGAACTTTTTGTTTCGGTGAGCTAAAAATGGGATGTCTTTTCGATCTTCTATGAAATAATGGTACATTGTATGATGGGTGTACTCATTAGAATTGCCTCAATGAGGCCATTCTAATGAGTACATGCATTATATAGTTTCATAATAAAATAAGGAAAATTCCTAAAATATCCCTAAATATTTGTTTTCTTGAGCTGTTGGAAGAGTTTCCTAGGGACTCAAAAATGAGTTCGAATTAGCCATGGTAAATGAGTCATCGGTGCTCGAGTCATTGCAGTTTTACTGTACGAGGACAAGGAATCACATACCTCTGATAGACTGCCCCTCTACATCAGCTATCAGTCCCCAGTCCAGCAGCCTCTGGGCTACATGGTATGCTGTCTCCAGCGTGAATCTCATACTGGCCTCAGACAACACAGGGTCTGAAAGAATACAGAATCTTACTACGCAAGGGAACAAGGATTCATGTATACCCCTGACCAGTGCCACCACCTAGATTAATGCAAAACTTCAAAGTTTATTACCTTGACATTTGGTCCACGTCAGTAGCAGGATGATGTCATTTGTATTCATCTAGCAGCAATGCTAATCGCATAACAATAACTTCAGTGAAGACAGAAATGTGAGCAAAGAAAAACAATATCAAACTTTAACATGCATGTGGACAAAAATTTCTAAGTCTGTGACCTTGACCTTCATTTAGCATCAGCAGCAAGATATATCAACTGATCTGTATCCATCCTTCATCACCAAGTTCATGTGAAGACTTCAAAAATATAAAGCAAAGAAAAAACTGAATGCAAAACTTTAATACAAATATATATTCTAACTGTGTGACTTTGACCTGTGGTCAGCAGTAGCAAAAGCAGCAAGATAATGTCTACTGATTTGTATCCTTCTAGTAGTGATACAAACCACATATCAATAAAGTCAAGTGAAGGCTTATAGAAATATAATGAAGTAAAATCAGACTTACCATTCGGGAGCAGATGTGATTTAAAAAATTTCAAAATGGCTGCAATGGTGGCCATCTTGGATATCAGAAGGGAACCATTTTAGCAATTCTAAATCTCCAAGTTGCCCTGATGCCTTCCACCAAGTTTTTTTCTCCATCCAACTTACGCTTTGGGAACAGATAACAACTGAAGACTTTCAAGATGTCCGCAGTGGCGTCCATCATGGATACAATTCTGATGGAGATGTCAAAAATGTGAAAAGTTACTGAGGGACATACCAATGATGGACGGACCGTGTCAACAGACCACGGCATAAGCTGACCTAGAGCAAAGTTCCAGGTGAGCTAACAATTAAAGATCTTCAAGATGGCTGCTGTGGCAGCCATTGCGGATATGGTAACAAAATGGTTTTAGCAATTCTGAATCTCCATTTTGCTCCCCTTGGTGGCTATCTTTGATGTTGGACCAGAATGATTTTAGCAATTCTTAATCTCTACATTGCTTCAATGCCTCCCATCAAATTTTGGCTCAATCCACATTACAGTTTGAAGAATTTTAAGATGGCACCTTGGTGGCCATTTTGGATATCAGAATGGAATGAATTTAGCAATTCTGAATCTTCATGTCTCCCTAATGCCTCCCTTCAAGTTTCAGCTTAATCCAACTTACTCTTGGGAGCAGATGTCGATTCAAGATTTTCAAGATGGCCACCATGGCGGCCAGCTTGGATATTGTGACAGAACCAATTTAGCAATTTTAAATCTCCATGTCATTCTAATGCCTCCCAGCAAGTTTGGGCTCAATCAGACTTACTGTTTCAGAGCAGACATGGTTTGAAGATTTTCAAGATGGTGGCCATCTTGGATATCGGAATGGAACATTTTAGCAATTCTGAATCCCTATGTTGCTCCTCTGTCTTCCATCAAGTTTCAGCTACATCCCACTTATGGTTTGGGAGGAGATTTTGTGCGAAGATTTTAAAGATGGCTTACAAGGTGGCCATCTTGGCTATCTGAACCGAATGATTTTAGCAAATCTAAATCTCCATGTGGCCCTAATGCCTCCCACCAAGTTTTGGCTCAATCTGACTTACTGTTCGGGAGCAGATGTGGTTTCAAGATTTTCAAGATGGCCTCCCAGGTGACCATCTTGGATAGCAGAACGGAACAATTTTAGCAATTCTGAATCTCTATGTCATTCCAATGCTTTCCATCAAGTTTCAGCTCAATCTGACTTTTGGTTTGGGATGAGATATCATCTGAAGAATTTCAAGATGGCCATCGTGGCGGCTATCTTGGATATCCGAATGAACCGATTTTAGCAATTTTGAATCTCTATATCACTCCGATGCCTACCATCAAATTTTGGCTCAATCCTATATGGTTTGGGAGGTGATGTCGTTTAAAGCATTACAAGATGGCCGCCTATGGAGGCCATCTTGGATATTGGGACGGTCCGATTTTAGCAATTCTGAATCTTTATGTCACTCCAATGCCTCCCATCAAGTTTCGGCTCAATCTCACTTATGGCCACCATGGTCATGGTGGCCATCTTGGATATTGGAACAGAAGGAATTTAGCAATTCTGAATCTCTGTCACCCTGATGCCTCCCATCATGTTTCAGCTCAATTTGATTTAAAGTTTGGAACATGATGTGGTTTGAAGAATTTTAAGATGGCCATCTTAGATATTGGAACGGAACAAATTTAGCAATTCTAAATCTTCATGTAGCCATCCACCTCCCACCAAGTTTCAGCTCAATCCGACTGATGATGGACAGTCAGACGACAGACAACATAATCTTGGCTCTAAATATATATCCAGATGGGCCAATCTATCTCAACAGTCAGCTCAAAATATTCAGTACGATGATACATATTTATAACTCCTGGGCCCAGTTGTTCAAAGCTAACGACGTCGTTAGTCAACGATTCGTTAAAATTTACATCAAGTGATATGCAAATATACTCAAATTTTTTGCTGAAAAAATGTGAGTAGCTTTTGCAGTGCAAAAGCTACTCACATTTTTTCAGCAAAAAATATCAGAATATTGTATATTGAATCTGCTAAAACAGTTAACGAAATGACCCTTAACGAGCTCGTTAAGCTAACGACGCTTTGAACAACTGGGCCCTGATATAAATGTTTAAAACTTAAATCTGGATAAAATAATTACTTATCACATTGTTCCAAAATTCAGTACCCAAAATGAATCGTTACATTTTTTCACAGATAAACATTAGATAAATGTACATATTACTTTGAATAGGGAACACTTTTGGCATTCAAAAACTTAGGATGCCCTAAAAATAATTTTGCCAAAATTTCACAAAATCACAAACACTACTTATTTTTGCTTGAGAAACTCAGAAACTTGAAACTCATTTAATCTTATTTACCTTAAGTATTCAGACAGGGACAGGTAGGCCATTTTTAACCCATTATATCAGGTGGACTCTTCTACCACAACTCTTTGGACCAATTTATTTCCAATAGCAGGGTGTCTGATTAGTTTTTATTATTACGTGTTCATGTACTATGTTTTATAGATATTCCTGTAGTTAATGCAAGCCATGAAGATCCTGATCAGATGGTGCAATCTGCAGGATCTGTTCTGGGCCTACACTGTTTGCCAATTACCCATTTGGAAGTTTCCAGATTAAAATAGGTTAACCAAGAAATACTGATGTTTTTGTTTTCTTTATTTCTCCACAAAAACACATGATCAATTCTAACAGATGTGCAGGCTGATCTAGGTATTAGCTGTTTACATATGCCTAGAAGACCATTTTTCCTTCTATGCTCCCAAAATTACCCTGTATATTCGGACTCCTTAAGCCCTTACCATATGTATCCTAAAACTTGGAATGAATCCATTTGACTACCTAGTGATGAGTCTAAAGGTATTGAAAAAATGGCAAACAGTGCAGATGCTGATCAAACTGCACCTTTAGGTTCTACACTGTTTGCTCAACTTATTTTTCTGAACTTTGGAAGCAGTTTGATCTGGGTCTACAGTTTGTTTGGGCCTGTCTATCAAAATATTTAGGGTGAATAATGTAAGACATTACTACCTAAATTCATGAAGAGACTTTGGTTTTCAAGGATCCATCTGACAAGGTCATTCCCACTAAACCCCTTCTTCAGCTTTTGTAAGTCATGTCGTAGACGATCTTTAACATGTATCACAGACTGGTACTGAGTATCAAAACTGGTGTCATCCATTTCAAAACTCTGCAATATTGAACATACAGACTGGTACTTCATTTAATATACAAAGAGACTGGTACATGTACTGACTATCAATACTAGTATCATCCATTTCAAAACTCTGTGATATTGAATATACAGACAGGTACTTTATTAAATATACAAATAGACTGGTACTATTGAAGTATCAATATTGGTATCATCCATTTCAAAACTCTGCAATAGTGAATACACAGACTGGTACTTTATTAAATATACAGACAGACTGGTACTGAGTATCAATACTGGTATCATCCATTTTAAAACTCTGCAATATTGAATACACAGACTGGTACATGTTATAGATAAACCATGGTTATTGTCGAGGTTTTGGGTATACTGTAAATTATACCATAGTTTGGTGACCTTTCACTGTCTGACCCCAAACGAGGTGGAGCCGAGTTTGGGTCAGACAGTGAAAGGTCACCAAATTATGATATAATTTACAGTATTCCCAAAACCGAGACAATAACATGGTTTATCTGTTTTAACCAATGTATGGGACTGTTTTTGTTTTTTTTCTCACAAAAACTATACTTTTATTTATTTAGTATATCTTTTTCTACTTTTTTACTTTTATTTCTCTTTTTTATATTTTTATGGTAAAGTGGTAACAGGCAGTCTGATGAAATGCTGTACCAATTGACCTTGTGTACTAAAAAAGGATGAAACACCCCACCTTTTTTGAATTAAACTAACTGAGGCACTACTGCTAAAATCTGATTGGTTGCAATCTTGTCAATCACAAGAAATTACATCAGCATCTTAATTTGGTCAAACTTTGTTGCAATCTGGTTGGTCAGCTGTAGCTTTGGTCATTATAATATACTCCAGACAGACTGTCTGGTTTCATGTCTTTTAATCAACAAAAAATGTCATTTTTAAATAGAAAGTTGCTCAGTGCAGAAGTAAATTTGAAGTTCTTCAAACCTTTACCACTCTCTGGATAATATCAGCAGACAATATATTTGATGATACTTTCTTAGTTTTTCCAGCCAACAAAATTTGACATTTCATGCAAACTGTCTCTAGTTGAGACAATGTACATGAAACGTCAAATCCAGTTACCTGAGAAAAAAATAAGAAAACTATTTAAAAAATGTCATCTGCTGAAAATTGATGGTTAGCACTCTGGACATTTTCAGCAGACAACATATTGGTGATAGTTTATTTTTTTCCAATAAACATTTGACATTTGGAGACAATTTGCATGAAATGTCAAATTCTGTTTTCTAGGAAAAAATACGAAAATGTTCAAATTGTCTGCTGAAACAAAATTGAACATACAACATTTTGAAATATTTTTCTTATTTCTCCCAGAAAAAAACCCTGTTTTTTGGGGGACAATAACAACTTGTCATCGGAATGCGGAATTAGCCCAGAGAGTGAAAAAGGTTAAGTGCACTGATGAGTTAACAGTCATTCTAAAGTACACCTGTGAGATCTATAAATAAAACCATGAGTTAATTTTCAAATCTGAAAATTATCCCATGGTCCAGCTATGGTATAATTTTCGGTTATTGAGATTTAACCTTAGTTTTATTTACATAGAGACAATGGAACATCCATTGGTTAAGTCTTAGTTATACCATGGTTCGTGCGCATGTACGATGCGATAATGCACGAGCGTGAACGAGTGCATTATCGCACGTACATGCGCAGAACCATGGTATAACTGATTTATCACATTTGCATGCATGTAGATCATCTACATCGCGAGATATTTCATGCTGAATGTTGGGAATTCAGGCTACTATGTGATAATATTAAATATACAGACAGACTAGTACTAAGTATCATACTGGTATCATCCATTTCAAAACTCTGCAAATTTGAATATACAGACTGGTACTTTATTAAATATACAGGCAGACTGTTTTTTATAAATAATTGTATCAACCATTTCAAAACTCTGCAATTATTGAATATACCTATAACCCTTCCATCATTGAAAATCTGAGATGTACCATGTGAAAATGTGCCTTAAGGGCATATGAGGACAAGAAATACCCAAAATCAGTCTGCACATCTTAGCAGTCTGATCAAAGGCTTTGCAGATCTTATATTTAACATTGCAGTTATATGTACCAATAGACAGCTGTACAGGCTGCTCTGTGCATTCACTTTTCATACCCCTAAGACCCATTTCTACATGATGTGTCTCGTCTAAAATGAAATATTTCGTTATCTGGAATTATCCATTATTTCAAAGGCTATTTTCACAAAAACTGCATATAGAATGACCAAAAGAGTAGACCTTGAGAAGATTATTTGATACCAGTTGTCTATTTAGGTTCTACACTGTTTGTAAACTGTATGTTTTGATCTGCAGGGCTGAACTACAAATATTTCAAAACATTACTTATGGGGAAATAAAACACCTCCAGGGAAGACATGGAAACATTTGCCTCCCTCCTCACTGGGAGATACTCTAAATGGAAAGAATTTGCTTCCAATGAGAGCAAACTCTTTCTTTTAAGAGTAGCATTCATTTCTGAGAGGTTTCAATGCAAATTGCTGTCTGCAAAAATGTTGTTTCCCTTAGCAAAATGGCAATAAAACTTTCAGGTTTAATCTTAAAGACAAAATCTACAATTGTACTTCTGACATTTTATATACAATCTGCATTATCAACAAACCTTGCATCATAAAAGTAGACTACCAGAAAACATCTATGCTAAAAAATAAGAAAGTTATGAAATGTTGAAGGAGAAAATTTATAAGTGGTTCTTACTTTCTGAAGAATAAGAGGGATGTTCGAAATGAATTGCTTATTGTCCTCTAGCTCGATATCCACGTGGGGCAAGATAAAAACCAATACACGCCTGTATAGGGCTATTCAATATCTATGCAATGGTGTATAAATGTACATGTTAGACTAAGTGTAAGACATAAAATTTGCCATTTGAATACACACAGTCATTGACCACTGCAGTAAAAATGGTTGGTAGAAGCATCGATAAAAAAGATAAAATACGGGCTTACATCAAACTCCCTCAAAACTTGGTTGTTCTTTTAAGAAGCTGATGACTGAAATTTCTACTGTTTTTGGACCTTTTTGTGTGTCTTATGACACAGTTCGGCGGTGGAAAAAGAAATTTGAGTGGTGTAGAGTCCATCAAAAATGCATCGAAATCAGGTAGGCCAAAATCTGCATCTCGTAAAGAAATTGTTTCCAAAATAAAGGAAATCATTGAAGGAGATGCCAGATTTACAGTTCGTGATATTGCACGAAAGGTAGGCATATCACTATCAACGGTTCACCTTATTTTGAAGTAGCATTTGAAAGTCAGAAAGATTTCTGCTAGATGGGTGCCACATCTGTTGACTGACGAGCAAACGAGGCAACAGGTTAAAGTGGCCAAAAAGCTGCTTCAAATGTTTCCAAAATATGACAAAAAGCAGTTTGCCAATGTCGTCACAGGTGATGAAACCTGGGTCCATTATTTTGAGCCTGTCAGAAAGGTTAGCAATAAGATCTGGGCCACTAAAGATAGCAAACGCCCAATAATTGCCAAACGTTCTTTGAGTACAAAGAAGGTTTTGTATGCAATCTTCTTCTCTGGTGAAGGAGTCGCAATAAAAGTGCCAGTGAAAAAGGGCAAAAGCATCACCGGAAAGTACTACAAAGACGTAGTACTCAAGAAACTGAAAAAGTATTATCAGAAACGACGCCCTGCCACTGGTTTTAAACATGTCCGTCTTCTACATGACAATGCCCCAGCTCATACCTCCGGAATAGTTACGGCATTTTTGAAAAAAGAAAAAGTAACAGTTTTGCCTCACCCCCCGTATTCCCCAGACCCATGTGATTTCTTTTTGTTTCCGAAATTGAAAGCATTCCTTGCTGGGCGGAAATACCAGTCCCGACAGGCACTTGGATCTGCCATTCATCAGTACCTTATTACTGTGCACAAATCAGCGTACCGTGAAGCCTTCAAGAAGTGGATACATCGGCTGAAATTTTGCATTTCTAGCCACAGGGAGTACTTCGAGGGCATGAAATAAGTACTTTTGGGCTAACTTGAAATTTGAAGTCTCCAGATAGAAATAAGCAATTCATTTCGAACATCCCTCGTAGATATAGCTCAAAGAGAGAGCACTCCAAGTTGCACCTCCCTTTTCAAAGGAAGATAATCCAGCAAAAGGCTAGCTATTTAATGCGAACTGTCTCTTAAGGACATAAGGTCAAATATTTGACAAAAATATCATCAAACTATTGTCAGCTAATTTTGCCCAGACAGCGCTACAGTGATAGAGGTTTACTGAAAAGCTAGGTTCTTATATAGTAACAGATAAAATACATGTATGCAGTATCATTCAGAGCCCAGGGCCCAGTTGTTCAAAGCTAACGACGTCGTTAGTTAATGATTTGTTAAAATTTACATCGAGTGATATGCAAATATGCTGAAATTTTTTGCTGAAAAAATCTAAGTAGCTTTTGCAGTGCAAAAGCTACTCACATTTTTTCAGCAAAAAATATCAGAATATTATATATTGAATCCGCTAAAACAGTTAACGAAATGACCCTTAACGAGCTTGTTAAGCTAACAACGCTTTGAACAACTGGGCCCAGATGTTCAAAGCATTGTTAGCTTAACAAGCTTGTGAATGATAAACATGTTAACTGTTGTAGCTAAGATATTTTCAAATATATTGATATTTTTACTGCAAAAATGTGAGTAGCTTTTACAATGCAAAAAGCTATTCACATTTTTTTCAGCAAACAGTATCAATGTATTTGCCATATTTCAAGATAGAAATATTAATGTCACATTAGCTAACAAATTTTTGTTAAGTTTTGAACAACTGCGCCCAGGTATGCAAGATGCTTATACTGGTATGGAAACAGTGATACCCAAGCAAGCTTAATGTGCAAACTGGCTAGATCCTCACTGCTGGGCTATGGGAAAACAATGTCTTTCCCACGGGATTTAATTTGCACTTACCTCTGTAACAAGACCTTTGTAAACTGACACAAGACGTAATACAGGCATAGCATACAGATTCAGTCGGAATGACACATCATCCTGATAAGAAACAGGAAGAAAAAAAGCTGGGCCCAGTTGTTCAAAACTAACGACGTCGTTAGTTAACGATTCGTTAAAATTTACAATAAGTGATACGCAAATATGCTGAAATTTTTTGCTGAAAAAATGTGAGTAGCTTTTGCATTGCAAAAGCTACTCACATTTTTTCAGCAAAAAATATTAGAATATTGTATATTGAATCCGCTAGAACAGTTAACGAAATGACCCTTAACGAGCTCGTTAAGCTAACGACGCTTTGAACAACTGGGCCCTGATTACTGTAGTGATTCAGTGAAAAGAAAAATTTTCAAGGGAGACTACTCTAATCAGAAAATATTTACTTCCCTTCTCAAAGGGGGCTACTCTTTAATGAAAGAATTTGGGAGCAAATTCTTTTCTTTAAGAGTAGCCCCCCCTTAGAAAAGGGAAGCAAATACCAGGGATCACGTAATTTGGAACACACATAATAAGAGTGATCTTCCTTTAGAAAAGGAGAATGTGCTCTCTCCTTGAGATTTGATTATTCATCTTAACAACACACACATTCATACTGACCCTTTTGCATGCTGAAAGGTGAAAACAACAGATGACAAAGAATTGTTCTTACTTTCCAAGGAAACATACCACAAGAACTGTTTTCCAGGGGATAAAAACAAGAAAAGAATATTTTACAAGAAGTGTTTTCCAGGGGAAAAAAAAGAAAAGAATATTTTACAAGATCATCAGCTAGCACTGTGGAACCTATGCAAGCACCAATGCAATGGGAAAGCCAAAAAGTGTTTGCTAAAGACAGGTGCTTCATTAATACAGGTAAAATTTCATTTCTTTTCCATCTATGGGATCTTAAAAAAACTGGCCTATAAATATAGAAGATTGCTTAATGCAGATAATCTTTAACCCTTAAAGCTCCAAGAAAAACTGCATCTGAAAATGTTGTCTTTTTATGTCGTCTGCTGAATATTCTTGCAAACTTTTCAAACCTATTTTTTGCATACCAGCAAACAGTGTGGACCCAGATCAGACTGCTCCTAAAGGAGCAGTCTGATCTGGGTCCACACTGTTTGCAGAAAAGACTTTTAAAATCACAAGCAGAAGACAAAGCAGAAGACAATTGTTGTGATTGGCGCTTTAAGGGTTAAAGCAGGTTTGACTTATTTACATTCAAAGAGTGAATTTCCAATTCTTATAAAAGTTTCCACATTATCTCCATTGGTTTTGCTAGCTGCTTTAGGGTATCTAATAAGCACTGATTATAGACCTTTCTTGTTGTTCCTGAATTTCATTTTTTGTTAACCCTTGTCCTGCTGAATAAATTCAGATGCCACACCCTCACCAAATTATCAGCAAATCCGATTCATTGATCCAGATTGCTGATATATATTCATATAGTGAATGACAAACAGTGCAGATCCAGATCTACACTGTTTGCAAAGGAAGGGTATATCCGGGTTCAGCAGGACAAGGGTTAATATTCATTATATTGATTGTGCACAAGTGTTTGAAATAACAGCACTATATACGAGGGATGTTCGAAATGAATTGCTTATTTCTATCTGGAGACTTCAAATTTCAAGTTAGCCCAAAAGTACTTATTTCATGCCCTCGAAGTACTCCCTGTGGCTAGAAATGCAAAGTTTCAGCCGATGTATCCACTTCTTGAAGGCGTCACGGTACGCTGATTTGGGCACAGTAATAAGGTACTGATGAATGGCAGATCCAAGTGCCTGTCGGGACTGGTATTTCCACCCAGCAAGGAATGCTTTCAATTTCGGAAACAAAAAGAAATCACATGGGGCAAGGTCTGGGGAATACGGGGGTGTTAGGCAAAACAGTTACTTTTTCTTTCTTCAAAAACGCCGTAACTATTGCGGAGGTATGAGCTGGGGCATTGTCATGTAGAAGAAGGACATGTTTAAAACCAGTGGCAGGGCGTCGTTTCTGATAATACTTTTTCAGTTTCTTCAGTACTACATCTTTGTAGTACTTTCCGGTGATGCTTTTGCCCTTTTTCACTGGCACTTTTATTGCGACTCCTTCACCAGAGAAGAAGATTGCATACAAAACCTTCTTTGTACTCAAAGAACGTTTGGCAATTATTGGGCGTTTGCTGTGTTTAGTGGCCCAGATCTTATTGCTAACCTTTCTGACGGGCTCAAAATAATGGACCCAGGTTTCAACACCTGTGATGACATTGGCAAAATGCTTTTTGTCATATTTTGGAAACATTTGAAGCAGCTTTTTGGCCACTTTAACCCGTTGCCTCTTTTGCTCGTCAGTCAACAGATGTGGCACCCATCTAGCAGAAATCTTTCTGACTTTCAAATGCTTCTTCAAAATAAGGTGAACCGTTGATAGTGATATGCCTACCTTTCGTGCAATATCACGAACTGTAAATCTGGCATCTCCTTCAATGATTTCCTTTATTTTGGAAACGATTTCTTTACGAGATGCAGATTTTGGCCTACCTGATTTCGGTGCATTTTTGATGGACTCTACTCCAGACTCAAATTTCTTTTTCCACCACCGAACTGTGTCATAAGACACATAAGAAGGTCCAAAAGCAGTAGAAATTTCAGTCATCAGCTTCTTCAAAGAACAACCAAGTTTTGAGCGAGCTTTGATGTAAGCCCGTATTTCATCTTTTGTGTCGACGCTTCTACCAACCATTTTTACTGCAGTGGTCAATGACTGCATGTATTCAAATGGCAAATTTTATGTCTTACACTTAGTCTAACATGTATATTTATACACCATTGTGTAGATATTGAATAGCCCTATACAGGTATGTATTGGTTTTTATCGTGCCCCACGTGGATATCGAGCTAGAGGACAATAAGCAATTCATTTCGAACATCCCTCGTAGAAACAAATAATGATCAACACACAACTGGTGAAACAAAAAATGTCAATAAACAGTGCTTATTGCTTATTAGATACACCAGCTCAGAACCCAAAATGTAATGGACAGCTGGACCGACATACGGATGGATGTGAAAACAGTATACCCTCCTCCTCTATTTAGTATGTTAATTTGTATCAACAACCTAGATCAATCAATCTGATTGGCTGACAATGGGAAGTGGGCATGGCATCTTTATTCAGCATGACAAAGGTTTGCAATACATTACACTGATATCTTCGTTTTTACTCTGATTAACACTTTAAAAAGTCACAAGCAATATTGTAGCAGACAACTTACTATTTTTTTATTATTATTATTCCGAGAAAATTTGGTGACATTCCATTTGAATTCTCTGCTAGGCAAGCAATTTACACTAAATGTCAAATATTATTTTCTCCGAAAAATAAATACAAAATAAAAAAAAAATAATAATAATTATTTCAGAATATCGTCCGCCATGTGATTGGTGCTGATGCATTCATGCAGCATGGCAGTTTGGTCAGGCCTTTTTTCAATTCTCTACTAATAAGCTTGGCAAGATTCAAACATACATACCGCTTGTTCAAGCAGAAGTTCCTTCCTCAAACTTTCATGTTGGCTGTCCATAAACTTCAGTAAATGCTGTAAATATTCAAATCTACTCAATCATCAAAGAAAAATATGGAACCCCTCACCCCCCCACCCCCCCCCCCCCCTCCCACACACACACACCCATTACTCTATATTTTTTTTTTATTTCTGTTCTGAGACAAGTCTAAAGAGATTACATGACATGTTTTCATGTAGAAATAATAATAAAAAAAAACTTTGATATATAGTGCTCAGTAAAAATGTTTGCAAGCTGGTATAAATATTCCATTAAATCAATCTGAAATACCACTTCTACACATAAAGAACTCCTTTCATATCCAAAAAACATCTATACACATGGCTGCAATGAATTTTTATTGCATACATCTCATTAAAAATTGCACCATTTGCATTTGAATACAGATTCTCAATTCAAGCAAAGTCAATCAAATTACCCTAGCTATCTGTTGTTGTTGTTGTTTTTTTTTTTTTTTTTTTTTTTTTTTTTCCTTTCACATCCTATTCATTGATGAAAGCAGGAGGCAAAGTGCTTCTAATAGAGCTCCCGATAAGGTGTTTTTTCAACTGAAAATGAGTTATATTTTTCTTATTTCTCAAAAAAAAAGTATGTTGTGGTACTCATCAGAAGCACCTCATATTGGTGAATATTGTCCCTCATTGGGGACAAAAATTTTCACGAAGAAATAAGAAAATATTTATTTGGGTGCCCCTATTATGGAGCTATGTTCTAATGAGTACCCATATGTTTTCATGGAGAAAAGAAAAATATCTAAGAGCCCCTCTTATCTGGATGTATGTTCTAACAAGTACCCAAAATATATGTTTTCATAGAAAAATGAGAAAAAGATAAAAAAAAAAAAAGTTTTGGCTGAGAAAAAAGGCTTATGTAAAGCTATATTGATACCTCCTGTCTTGTCTGCTGATACTTACAGCTATTGCCTGCAGCAGCACTTGACCCATTGCTTCTGTGCTCTCTTCAGATCTCTCCAGTTTGAACAATTCATACTCAAAATCCTAAAACAAAGGGTTATACATAATTGTTATGAGAAAAACTCATTGTGCATCCAGATCATTTTTTTTCTTATATCTGCATCAAAAGCATATGCTGTTGGTACTCATTAGAATCATCTTGGAAAGGCCAATCCAGTGAGTACCTAGATTATATGTTATATGACTGCCGGCAAAGGCCTTCGCTATTTGGCTGAAACTGGCTGTAACAGGTTTTTACAAATCCTGATGTTTGCTAAAATTAGCTGCTGCTTGTTAAAAATACCTTGGCTAAGGCTAAGGACTGGTCAACATCACTTCTGTCATTGCTGCCAGACAGCTAAAAATAGTCCTATAACAAATAGCCTGGCTAAGGTCATGGATTGGTTAACATCACTTTTGTCACTGCTGCCAGACAGCTAAAATAGTCATATAACAAATAGCCTGACTAAGGTCAAGTACTGGTCAACATCACTATTGTCACTGCTGCCAGACAGCTATAGTCATGTAAAAAACAACTGATGCATTCTACTGAGGTTAGCATCAGGATTTGTCAACCCGAGAAAGTGATGTTCATCGAGGTTTTGCCTTGGTGAACATCACTTTCTTGGGTTGATAAATCCTGATGTTAACCTAAATAAAATGCATCAGTTTTTGTATGTCTTCATCAGGAAATGAGAATAGTATAAAAACTTTTTTTGAAAAGCAGAACAAAAAAAAACCCCAAAAAACAAACAAACAAACGTATCTTGTCTAGAGCTATGACAGTGTATTTACCCTAAATATTTGGATATGCCTAAGCACACAATGTAGACCTGGATCAAAAGGCTCCTGTGTAGACCATGATCTGACTGTGCAGATGCACAGGCAGACCTGGGTCCAAATTAGTTGCTTATGTCATGAGGTTGTTTTCTATTTGGATCAGTTCAACTGCCACTTTTGTTTTGATGATTAAATAATACTGTTTTTTTAACCCATTTATGCTAAGTGGACTTCTACCTCATCTCTACTGATAGCTTCATTTCTTATATCTGGTTAGTTTTTATTAATATTACCATATTTTGTTAAAATTTCTGAACTTAAAGCAAACAATGCAGACATTCTGCGGCATCTGATCTGGGTCTACACTGTTTGACAATCTTCTTTTTTGGGACACTAGGCATAAATGGGTTAACACCTTTTGTTTTGACTTTTTGTTTAAATAAATGACCTGTCAACCTTTGTGGGTCATTTTGTGTTGTTTCCCAAAGAAAAGGAGAAAAGGGGCATAAGAGCTAGAAGAGGAGAAGAAAGACAAAAATATGAAAGACTAAAGGAAAAAATGAATGACAGTGAAGAAACAGGAGAAATACTAACATGTCTCCTCCTCAGCAAACGCCCCCCCCCCCCCCCCCCCCCCACACACACACACACACACACCTCCCACCCAATCTGCTGAAAGTACAGCAAGCCCTTACCACCACCCTACCATCCACATTTTTTTTAACACTTAGCACCTCATGGGCAGATTCAGCAGATGAAAAATTCCTAATATTTTCCTATTTTTCCCAGAAAATAGGATATGACATGTCATGCAAATTGTCTCCTGAGGAGACAATTTGCATGAAATGTCATATCTTACTTTCTGGGAAAAAAATAAGAAAAATACTTTTAAAATGTCCGTCTGCTGAAATTTTTACCCAGAGTGGTAAGTATTAAATACCTGTACAATAAATATCCAGAGACACTCAAGCACTCTCCTGAAACTATCCATGTATAACCAGCTCCTCAGTTCAGTTATATAAGTGGTCAGGAAGTCTGTGATTGGCTTCAGGACTTTCTCCAAGGTCATATTTGGTGCTTTCAAGGACAACAGTACTGGTAGGGCATCACAAACAAATAGATTCAGCTGAAACAAATTTCACAGCTTCACTTATGATAAAATGATAAACAAGCTTCAGATATTAGATGATACCTGTAGTGATAATTAAGGTTAATTTAAACCCTTGTCATGCTGAATAAAGATGCCATGCCCACTTCCAATTTTCAGCCAGTCAAATTACTTAATCCAGGTTGTTGATATAAATTCACATACTGAATGACAAACAGTGTAGATCCAGATCAGTTGGCTTCTTCAGTCTTTCTTCTGAAGTCAACTGATCTGGATCTACACTGTTTGCAAAGGCAGAGCATATCCAGGTTCAGCAGGACTAGGATTAATTACCTAGGGGAAAATGATGATGATGAATTCATTCAGGTTTAATGAAGCGTTAACCAATGAGGGTTATTTGTGCCAGAATGGTATACTGACTTGGTACTAAGGGGAAAAATCTGGGGGATACTTCATGGATTTGCTTCACCAAGGCAATTCCAGAGAATATCTACAAGATATGTATTAGTGCAAAAATAAGAATAATTGAGTCAGGGCACAGCATTTTCTACAACACTTGTTTGTTTGTTTGATTTGGGCTTAACGTCGCTTTCAACAATTTTTCAGTCATATCGCGACAGTGTCTGGACGCAGGGAGCTCAAAGCATGCTCACTTTTAGAGTGCTGCCTCACTGAAATATCATGTTCCAGACACTTTGACATGATATTCCACCCAGTCACATTATACTGACACTGAGCTGACATTCTAGCTCTACTTTCTTAATGCTGAGCACCAAGCGAAAGAGCAGCTAGTACCATTTTTAAAGTCTTTGGTATGACCCAGCCTGGGGATTGAACCCGCAATCTCCCGGTCACAAAGCAAATGCTCTACCACTGAGCCACTGTGCCGTTAAGTTAGTGCTAGTAAACTGAAGCATATCCAGTCCAAGTCAACATTTAAGGCTTATTTTAAATAACAGCAGATCACATTTTAACCCTTGTCATGCTGAATAAATTAAGATGCCATGACAACTTCTAATTTTCAGCCAATCAGATGACTTTATCCAGATTGTTGATATAAATACATATACTGAATGACAAACAGTGCAGATCCAGATCACTTGGCTTCTTTAGAAGCCAACTGATCTGGATCTATACTGTTTGCAAAGGTAGGGCATATCTGGGTTCAGCAGGACAATTTTTTTTTTTTTTTTTTTTGAATTTTTCATAGAAAATAAATATTCACATTTCATTCAAATTGTGACAATTTGAATGAAATATAAAGCTTTATTTTCTGTGAAAAATATCACAAATTTTGTCAGCTGAATTAGCAAACACAATGCTGAAGCTTAAAATGTGCATGGAAATGAACATGTAATACATTCCAACAGATTTCAACAGTATGAGCATGTAGTCTATGCAGTCTGATGAGAGTTACACTGTCTGTCATTCATCCAGCAATTTATTTTCACAACAACAGATAGTAAAACAGACCTATTCAAATTTTAAGGCAAGTATGGTAAGAAGTTAAAGTCCCTGAATATTCAGGGTAAATAAGGAACTTTATATATCTTTACACAAAATATCATAAACAATCACTGATCTGGTTGAAATAACTTTATTTACCCTGTATGCCATGATCCTGCTCTGAGCTCTGAGCAATGCTAACAGATGGTTCTTGTAGGAGTCGATAGGACTGCTCACAAGGACAGACAATCTGGAGTTAGCATTTCCCTCAGCCCCTGCACACTTCTGGGATACCGTTTCAAATACATCTAATCTGTCTCCTGAGGGATCATATCCATAGTTCTCTAATACAATGAAGTCTGAAGAAAAACAATGGGACACTGCCATAATTCACACAATTTATTTGAACTAGGCCAAACAAAACAATGTGTGTGTTTAGGGTAACCCTGCACTACCTTATTTTCCTGGAGAAATCTGGCATTTTTTTTTTCATGCTCTCTCAAAAAAAAAAAAAGGTATTACTAGGCTAAACAAGAGTTGTCAGAGAACACTTAAACGCAGAACTCAAACATGGGTTCAAATGACAAAGTATGGCCTGACCTCGACCTAGGCAGAAACTGAGGAAGTGGGGTGTGTTATTGAAAGGTCTAACCCTAAGGCTGGTGTGGGCCAAATATTAGAGCTCTATCTTGAATACTTCAGCATACTTCAGCAGTTATGTACACTTTTCAAAACTTAAACGCAAAACTTAAACATGGGTGTAAAAGACAAAGTAAGAACTGACCTTGACCTACATAATGAGTCTATTTTGGGGATGGGGGTGTATGCTATTGAAAGATCTTACCCTAAAGTAGGTGTAGGCCAAATATGAAAGCAGTGGCTTAAACAGTTAAAAACCTATGCTTACATTTGAAAACATAAACATTGTGCTAACGCGGATGCAGACGCCGACGCGGACGCCAACAGACGCCGATGCCAACGCCTGGGTGACAACATAAGCTCTCCAGGGACATAGTCCTGGCAAGCTAAAAATCATGCTACCATATTTATGCTAAATATTCAGACAAGTAGGTCTAAGCAACCAGTATTGACCCAGATCAAACGGCTCCTATAGCCATTCTTTCAGTACTTTTAAGACACATCATAGGTAGTCAAACAGACTTGGTAAACTTTTATGTGAATTATAGTGTGGAGTCCAAATATATTTAGTAATGCTATGTAAAAAAACCCAACAAAAACACTATCTATCCTATCTACCTTGTTTCTAAAATTTCTAACATTTTACCCTAAACACACCTTTCTTTTATTTGGTTCTATCATGTCACAGCAAACATTGCAGATACAGATCAATTTGTCAGGGCACAATAAATAAAAAAAAGTGCCATATGTGGACATTGACCAACCAGTGCATCAAGTGTGGTCAAAACCTTCACTGTTAGCTGTTTCTTAGATCCATGGTTCAAATAATTATAGTGTGCGCAATGACTCTTGATAAGTTATGACATGTAGGCTGGTTTAGGTCTCATTTGTTTGCATTTTATATAACATGTAAATGTGGACTTCTCATCTGCATGCTCCAATGGATCCTGTAAACCTGATAGTACTTGTAGGCTAACATTTAACCCATTGTAGACTGAACAGACTCCCCCACACCATATATCGAAAGAGTCCAATTTCAATTTTAGGTATGTCAGGCTATGAGACTTAGATATTCCTAGAGAAAAATTGCTGAATTATTTGCAAACACAGCAGACCCAGATCAGATGCTATGTTCTGCGGCATCTGATCTGGGCTGCACTGTTTGCCAATTACCCTTTTAGGGGTCTCCAGACTACAATGGCTTAAACTGTTGAATTTAAAACCGTATTAACCCAAAATATTTGGACACCTTAACTCCTTAACATACTTATCCTAAATTTTGAGCACATTTATGTTACTATCTGTCTAATAAGTACTGGACAGAGTGGCAAACACTGTATACCCTGATCAGATGCTGCAGAATGCAGCATCTGATCTGGGTCTACACTGTTTGCTCAGGCCTGCCTGTCTCAATACTTAGGGTTATTACGGTAGCACAAGACAACATTTAAAATATTTTCTTTTTTTATTACAGAAAGTAAGGGTGACATTTCATTCAACTGTCACAAATCTGTCATATGATCATTCTGTCAAGAGGGTGCCAGGTGCCAAAGTGTTTCTAAATTTGAAAACTTACCACTTTTGAGTATATCCATACTGTTAAAAGACATATTATAATCTTGCTTCTGTCTGACCGACCAGTCACCATACACACCAAACATGTTGCCTAGACGACGATGATATACCTCAAGAAATGTTAATATTGCCATAACATTGTTGATTCTGGTGCACATCTGTGAAATAGAGTGAAGTAGACACACATAATTCTTGCATATCAGGGCCCAGTTGTTCAAAGCATTGTTAGCTTAACGAGCTCATAAGTGGTCAAAATGTTAACTGCTCTAGTAAGTACAATATCTAATTTACAGGTATTTTTTCTGAAAAAAAGCTTTTGCAAATGCAAAAGCTACTCACATTTTTTCAGCAAAATATTAGCATATATGCAATAATTAATGATCAAAGTTTTAACCATCAAATACTTTCGTCATCTTTCGAACAACTGGACCCAGAATATTAAATTTCCATTTATCTTAATTATTAATCAATCACAGGCTGCCTTAAATAAAATAACTATGCCCCTTTTTGCACCAATCAGCAGTCCTGATACAACTGGTTCTCTGTGTCCACATGCTTGGAACATAAACAGTTCTAATTTATTTTAGGTTAATAGATGCATGTTAAAGAAAGAACACTCTCAGCTGAAAGATTTTGTAAAGGGAGGCCTCTCCTGCTAAAAAAAACCATGAATTCCTTCTCAAATAAGGCTACTCTCAAAGGAAAGAATTTGCTCCCTAGGGAGCAAATTCTTTCCTTTGAGAGAAATCCCTTTTAAAAAGAAGACATATGTTTCTGGTTAGAGTGATCTCCCTTGAAGATGCATCTATTCACATCAGTCCAGGTAGGTAGGAATCTCATCACAGTAGCCAACTTGATTTTTTCTGCTCCTTTGGGGACTTTTTCTGCTCCTTTGGGGATTTTTTTTTCTTGTTTGGATTAGACAGTTATTTTGAATATAAAGGAAAACAATTAATGTTTTGTAAGTGGACTGGAACTACCTGTGTAAAGGACTAGTAACAGACAGAGTCCAGACTGGACAGTTTTTCAATGTCTAATATACCATTGAAAATCCTGAGCTGTTCCTTTTGTATCTCCTTGCTGAAAGATTATGACGGTTTAGTGGCTTACGTCCCTTCAAACATTATTTTTAAGTCATATTGAGACGATGGAAGGGTGACAATGAAAGGCTTTGTGCAGTGGTGCCATACAGTCATGAGCTGAATCCCACCTCTAGCACAATCAGTTCAGCTTTAGATGCATATATAAGTACACCACAATCTCTTTATAACACTATTGTTAGGGTCCATAGCATAAACCGTGTTAATTAAACAATCGTGTTATATCCAAACAAAAATGTATAGATTATATTGAAAAATGACCATTTATGGTCATTTTTCAATATAATCTATACATTTTTGGGATCCATCTTTGAACCATGTTATATACAAAACCGTGTTATAACGAACCATGTTATAAAGAGGTTGTGGTGTATTGATACCCTGAACACATCAAATAATTTTCTCCTGTATATTGTATCTTGTAAAGAGAAGTAGCCAATTTTGTGAAGGCAGGCAGCTGACTTGCCTCCTTTTGCAAAATTAAAACTTCTTCATGTTTTTCTTATTATATTGAACTTAAAAAATTCACTGCTCATATTTTTTAATTACGGTAAATGTCCTAAAATTTCGAACAAAATTAAATAATTTCAGTTCTTGCTGTTCGAAATTTTAGAAATTATGATTTGCTAAAAAATTTACTGTTCGAAATTTTAGGACAGATTCACTTACAGCCAAAATTGACCTGGCTATCGGACGCTTTCGGACACCCGAAACGACAAAAAAGGACCTACACAACGAAAGTGTTTTCTTATTTGCTATGTGTGATTGGTAAACTGAATGTGAAATTGTATGAACAAATAAATACCACACTGATGTTTGTTTTGAATTCCATCCGAATAATTCCATGTCGAATAATGTTTCTCATAACAAAACAATTAATTATCCGGTACACTAATTAATCGCCAGATACGTTTGTTCGGCACTCCAGGAATGTGCCACTTTCTTAAACTAGGCTGGCTTAGTCCACTGTCTTCTTACGTAACAACCCTCTTCACTTTACCGCACTGAGATACACAAGCTGACCAAAAAATACTTCAAAAGGTTACCGCACGTTTGTTCTTGTTTGAGCCACTACAGACACACAAAAGTCCCTTTCCTCAAAGGTGAAGTGTACCGAGCTTAAATGTGAAAAGCGCAGACTGATCAGAATTTCCGCCATTTTGAAGCGCAGTATTCACACTGCTTGCTGACATCTGCGGCTGACAATGCATTCTGTTGGCGATATGCGTAAACCCAGATCAGACTGCCCTGATACATAGACTGCGCGAATGCGCATGTTGATCCTGTCTATGCTGGTCTCAAATGTCATAAGGTCGTTTCTCTTGGAAAGGCCTCATACATAAACGAACAGTGCGGACAACCAGATCTGAATGCAGCCTGATCAAGATAAAAGATTTTAGCTCTACACCAAACTGAACTAGGTATGCCAAACCTGTGAACTGCCATTATCGTTTTTAGCAATATTTCTTTTGTTAAAAAAACAACAACAAAAAACTGTATTGTCGTTTAGAATTCGGTAACGAAACTTATTGCAAGAATTATCTGTCATCAATATTAATCTTTCAGGCTAAAATGTCCCTTTGTGTATATGTGTAAGTCAATCAGAATGCGGGACGCAGTCTAGTGCAGGATGATGTCTACTCAATTCGCTGAATAGGTCATTGGTATAAAACACTGTAATACATGAGTTGCAGTCTCCAGCAAGTGCACAGACTGATCACATTTGTAACAAATGATAAGGTTCGTTTTGGCTTGTTGGGACCTATCATCTCTGTTGGGACCATTACCTGTTCAAATAGGATGCACTGAGCATATCATGACAATCACGCGGTCAGACGGGAAATATTTTGCTGGAGGCTAACGTTAATACCCACGACGGAAACGTTTTCGGCGTGCTTAATGAAACCTTTGGCACGCTAAACTTAAATATTAGCGGCAGTTATTATCGAAGGACACAGTGTACGGACAAGCAGGAATGACCAAGATCAGAATGCGCGGATGCACATGCTAATTTACAATTTCGCGTGTAGAGCTTTCTTACTATCGCATGCGCGTCACGCTTTGCAGAAATGATCAGATCAACTTTGGAATTCTGGTTTAGTGGTCACACGACTTACCGAAATACCGGAATACTACCGGAATACCCGTGAAAAATACAGGAATTCCTGTGAAGACACCAATACTGGCTTTAATTAAGAAATGAATATACTCGGAGGACGATCTTGAAAAGCCCCCAAATTAGTTCCATTCCCTTGTTCTCTGCAGCGTCTGATCTGGATCAACGCTGTTTGCATTTAGGTTTATTTTGTAATTTTTTAATACATGCCAGTTTTGTATGCATTTCTGACTGAGAAAAGGCTCTATAAAATAAGTTTGTTTTTCTCCAGAAGAGGTTTCCCGCCACGATTTCATGTGACGTATCGCTACGAGCACATGGTTTCTTAATGCGGGGCAAGAGAAATGTTCTCAGGAAATGTTGCTTTGTGACTGTTCAGTTTCTGGGTATTTTAATAATTATGATTTTCTCAATATATACATAATGTAAAAGAATTACAGTACTTATATTTATTTATATCCTGGTAAATGCGAAGTAAGGTCCTCATGCACTCTTTAGGTTTTACTGTTTAAAGGGAGCTAATTGCATACGCCTTGATGATGAATTTTACGAGTCGGACCCAGCATTTTTTTTATGAATCAGGGGCGGATCCAGGATGATTTCTGAAAGGATTCGATTTGATCGAATTTCCATATTTGCTCTACGTATCCGGGCAGACAGGCCTGAGCAAACAGTGTAGACCCAGATCAGACGCCGCAGAACGCATGTAAAACCTTCACTGAAACGGTGATGTATTTAACCAAAGATTTGGAATCTCTCCAAGAACTGGAGTTTACATGCATGTTTGTTACCACAAACGGCAAAATCTGACTGCCCTTGCATCGGAAGATGATCGGAGTCTTCACTGGTCGCACGTCTTATTGTCCTAAAAGTGTTTTCCGAATTTCCATGTTCCCTGTACCCCCTAACTAGTTTCATTCTCTCTTTCTCTGCGGCATCTGATCTAAGTCTACAGTTTGCATAGGCCTATCTGTATCAATACTTAGGTTCTATTTTAATACCTACCAATTTCATATGCATTTCTGACGAAAACATGCTCTATAATTTAACGAACATAAGTGTGTGTTTTCCCTCTTAGCGGTTTCCACCACGATTTCACGTGACGTTATCGTTACGAGCAGGCACGCGGTTTCTACATGCGGAACAAGGGAATGTGACTGCATTTTCTGTATTTTCACATATATTAAAAATATTCATCATGACTGCCACAAGGTAACAACAGTTCTAGATCGCCTGCGCATAATCTAACCCTTATCACGTGGACATGACTGTCACGTGGAAATAGCTAACATTGTGATGGGAGTCTTTTTTTTTTTTTTTTTCTTGTGAATTTTCAGTCAGTATCTCCTGGGTCTGTATAAAATTAAAATATGGCTCCCGTGCCATTTATGTTCATAAAATTCGTTGTGACACTGCTGTGTGCATTTACATTTTGCGGTGGCTTTCAACACCGCTACTTTAATTTCCGGTTCCATAACGGAAAAAAAAAAGTTACCGAAAGTAGAATGTGCCGATAAAAAAATACTTGAAGCAAGCTGTGTTCGAAATTTTAGAAATCCTCTTTTTGCAAAACTGCTACTGTTCGAGATTTTAGGACATTTCCAGAAATTATTTTGGGCAAAAATATTAGGTGTTCGAAATTTTAGGGTGTTCGAAATTTTAGGACATTTACCGTATATTCCAATAAAGCATTTAATTCTTTAACCTTTACCACTCTCTGGGATAATTCAGCAGATGATATTTTGAAATATTTTTTACTTATTTTTTTCCAAGAAAATAGGCTTTGACATTTCATGCAAATTGTCTCAGAGACAATTCACATGAAATGTCAAATCTTATTTTCTGTAAAAAAATAAGAAAATATTTCAAAATTTCATCTGCTGAAATAAATCCTACCCAGCATGCTAAGTGTTAAGATCATGGGCACAACTAAGGTGCAACATTTACAAATAAATCTTAAAACTAGAACAGTGTTTTCGGAGGAAAACGTATGTCCCCCCACCAGTTTGAACAGACATATTGTTAAAATAGATTGTATCTATAATAAACTCAAGGTCACAATATACCTATATGTAAGCTTCGTCAAAATTCATCCATTCCTCAATGAGATAGGGTGCTGACAAGCCATTTTCTAAAATCATAGCCCTTGTGCAATCTTGAAAATGGGATCAAGGTAAAAAAAAACTAATCAGTTCTTGTCTCTGTCTCAACAATATAGCTGTGCAAGTTTGGTCAAAATCCATCCATTCATTCAACAGATAGCGTGCAGACAAGCCATTATCCAACAATCTGAGCCCTCCTGCGACCTTGAAAATGGGGTCAAGGTCACCAAAATAAAATTAGTTATTTTCCATGCCACAACAACTTGGCTGTGCAAGTTTAGTTAAAATCCATCCATTCCTTCAACAGATACAGTGCAGACAAGCCATTTTCCAACAATCTAAGCCCTAGTATGACCTTGAAAACGGGGTCAAGGTCACCAAAATCTAATCAGTTCTTTTCCATGTCCCAAAAATATAGCTGTGCAAGTCTGGTCGAAATCTACTCATTCTTTCAAGAGACAAGGTGCAGACAAGCCATTTTTCACCAATCTAAGCCTTAGTGTGACCTAGAAAATGGGGTCAAGGTCGTCAAAATCTAACCAGTTCTTTTCGATGTCTCAACAATTAAGATGTAGAAGTTTGGTCAAAATCCATTCATTCTTTTAGGAGATAGGGTGCAGACAAGCAATTTTCCAACAATCTAAGCCCTCCCGTGACCTTGAAAATGGGGTCAAGGTCACCAAAATCTAATCAGTTCTTTTACGTGTCCAAGTATTGTAGATGTGCAAGTTTGGTCAAAATCTATTCATTCCTACAAGAGATAGGGTGTGGACAAGCCATTTTCCCAAAAATCTAAGCCCTCCTGTGACCTTGAAAATGGGGTCAAGGTCACCAAAATCTAATCCGTTCTTTTACATGTCCTTGCATTGTAGATGTGCAAGTTTGGTCAAAATCTATTCATTTCTACAAGAGATAGGGTACGGACAAGCCATTTTCCAACAACCTAAGCCCTCCTGCGACCTTGAAAATGGGGTCAAGGTCACCAAAATCTAATCAGTTCTTTTACATGTCCCAGCATTGTAGATGTGCAAGTTTGGTCAAAATCTATTCATTCCTACAAGAAATAGGGTGCGGACAAGCCATTTTCCAACAATCTAAGCCCTCCTGTGACCTTGAAAATGGGGTCAAGGTCACCAAAATCTAATCAGTTCTTTTACATGTCCCAGCAATATATAGATGTGCAAGTTTGGTTAAAATCTATTCATTCCTTCAAGAGATATGGTGCAGACAAGCCATTTTCCAACAATCTAAGCCCTCTTGTGACCTTGAAAATGGGGTCAAGGTCACCAAAATCTAATCAGCATTTTTCCCCCTCCCAATGATATATTTGTGTAAGTTTGGCTAAAATATGTCCATTCAATAAGGAGACAGAGTGCGGACAAGAGGCTACGCCGACGCCGACAGGATCCGCACTTAAAACAGTATGTTCCCCCCCCCCCCCGTTGGGGGACATAATGAGACTTACATCTCTAGTAATTGGTTCATGGCGGTCACAGAGAAGGTCTGTTTTCTTGTTCATGTACTCAAAGCAGCTTCTGTTTGCCTGTCTGTCATGTCTACAGCCCCAGATCAGACCGCTTCTTTGTTGCGTCTGCAGATATTCAACCAGCTACAAACAAAACAGCAGAAGACAAATATTTAATCATCAACGTTACCCAGGACATGAAATGTTTCCATTCCCAAATCAGTGGATTCTTGCATTTCTGAATGTACAAAAATCAGGGCCCAGTTGTTCAAATCATCGTTACCTTAACAAGCTTGTTAGTGGCCAAAATGTTAACTGTCCTGGTAAGTACAATTATCTAATTCACAGGTATTTTTGCTGAAAAAATGTGAGTAGCTTTTGCAAATGCAAAAGCTACTCACATTTTTTCAGCAAAAATATTAGCATATATGCCATATTTAATGATCAAAGTTTTAATGATACGTTAACTAATGACATCATTAGTTTTGAACAACTGGGCCCAGTATTTGTGGGTATTCATTGGAACTATTTCGTACCCACAGAAATGATCTAAAACATTATGTCATCATTTTCGTGTACAAGCATTTCAGGTTCTTGAGCAAAAATTATGCAGTTCTCAATAACAAATTTACCACTTGTAAACAAAAGAAAAAATATTTTGTACAAACCCTGATTACTGCATACTTTTCGGGCAACAGTGAGAGAATTGCCAATTGTGAGGCATTTTTAACACTGTAGTCTTTTGTTATTTTCAAATAACGTCACTTAAGACCAACACTGACGATGTTATATGTGGACAGTGACGTTATTCAATTACTAAGAAATAGCTGATTAGTATAACAATTCAGAAATAAATGTAGAAAACATGTATCCCTTTTAAAAAAATGGTAGAAAAATATTTAGGTATATCCAGTCACATTTAAAAAAAAATAGTAAAACTTACCTTTGGCCCTGCCAGTCTGGTAGCAGTTGATGAGGAAGTTCCACACAGATCCATACACAGCATGTTGTCAGCAAAGACACATACAGTACTGCATATGCACTGTCAAGATGAACATTAGAAATGTTATGATATTTTATATATAGACTAACTCTAGATAAGAAGCATTGGCATAGCCAGAGCGGAATTATTTTTACACATACCTAGGAAAATCTTGATAAAAGATGCCTAGAATTGCGTCCAAAATAGGGGCTACTCTTGAAGGAAAGAATTTGCTCCCTCTGGGAGCAAATTCTTTCCTTTAAGAGTAGCCCCTATATCAAAGAAGCAAAATATTTTATGTAAATGTCACATTCATGTAAATATTTTTCTTACGCATGTTTGTAATGAACCCTAGGTCTATGAGAAGGAAATCCATATAAATATTATCTTATTTCTCCATTTAAAATGTGTTGCTAGTATTCATTAGAAGCGCCTTAGTAACATGCTTCTAATGACTACTAACAATATAGATTTTCAAAGAGAAATATGAAAACATACCAATACATTTTGGATAAAAAAATATGCATTGTCTAGAATCGTGATACAGATTTGATAGCATGTGTTAAGAAATGATAACAACAATGCAGTCTGATGAGGATCTCATAGCCCTAGATGAGGTGGGGGATGGGGGAGAGTTATCTGGAAACATTTTTCTTATTTCACCATAAAAACATATGTTGTGAGTACAGACTAGAAGCGTCTTGCTGGGGTGCTTCTAATGGGTACCCATAATATATATTTTCGTGGAGGAATAAGAAATATCAGGACTTTTTGGTTGAATAAATGCACTTTATCTGGAGTTATAGATAATGTAGACTGTATGAGAGACCACCAACAGCCCTGATCATACTGCAAGGATGCTCAGGCTGATCTACACCATTGCTCTCTGCATTTTCATTTAGGCTTCTAGCTTGATAAACTTCATTTTAACCCATAAACTGCCAATCACTACTGAAGCAGACAACATTTTGAAATATATTTTTATTATTTATCAGAGAAAATGAGGCTTGACATTTCATGTGAATGGCCTGCATTGCAGACCATTTACAAGAAATGTCAAGCCCAATTTTCTCTGAAAAAAAAAAAATAAATAAAGACTGATGTTTGCCATAATTTTGATTGGCACTTTTAAAGGTTAACCTATGGCATAATGTGATAAATAATTATCTTATTTTCCCAGAAAAAACAACTTGGCACTGGCTGATGAAGTGTCAAATATTGCTCGATATCAGTGGAACTACAAACAAGAGGACCATAGTGGTCCTTAACACTCACCTGTTCCAAAAAATAGGTCAAGGTCACGCAATGTCTATAACATTTATTAATCTGGTGGACACAACTCTTAACATATCCATGTCCCTCTCATCTGCAAGTTTAGGAAGATCCAATTAAGACTGATTCAGCTATGCAGCAAACAAGCTTAATTATTGGTGTCTTTACCAATCAAGGGACACAACACTATGTATCAGAATGAAAGAGGTTTTCAAACTTTTTTGAAATCAAACTTTTTTGAAAGTTTATCCATGTCCTCCTCATCTGCAGGAACATCCAATCAAAACTGAAGTAGATATACCCCTAAGAGCTTTTTAGTGTGAAAAGATGTCCTACAATATCAATATCAATCATCAAACTATGAAGTGAAGTCATGTGTGAACTACCTTTAAAGAGTAATAACTCTATCAAAATTTGGCGCACTGTAACCTCAAAATAGTCCAATGAAAACTGCAGGAGAAAATAGCCAGAAATGAAGTCATATCTAACCAATCTGTAATGGTTGTGACTCTATCAAAATTTGGTGTACTGTACCCTCAAAACAATATGCACTGTATCACCTCCTAGTCTAACTATCCACCAAGTTTCATCAATCTCATTCAATAAAAACTGTAGGAAACTAAGTCATGCCTGAAAAATCTTTAAAAATAGTGATAACCCTCAAAATTTGGCATACTTTAACTTCGACATAACATGGGCTGTACCATCTCATGGT
The DNA here is from genome assembly GCA_964016985.1 of Anodontia alba. Lineage (NCBI taxonomy): Eukaryota > Metazoa > Mollusca > Bivalvia > Lucinida > Lucinidae > Anodontia > Anodontia alba. Next base: position 26,312,757 of record OZ024821.1, read on the forward strand.
CTAACTCTCCACCATGTTTCAACCTGATCTGATGAAAATTGTAGGTGGAGTTTACTGGAAATGAAGTCATATGTGAACAATCTCTAAAGAGTAATAACTTTATAAATACTTGGTGTACTGTAACCTTGAAACAATATATGCTGTACCACCTTACAGTCTAACTCTTCACCAAGTTTCAACCCCATTTGATGTAAACTGTAGGTTCAGATAGATCTGATCAAAACTGAAGGAGTAATGCTGATGACACTGTCGAAAATAGGCGTTTTCAGTAGTCAAGGGGATGTAACTTTTAAATAAATAATCTGATCTGGACAGTTTTTGAAGTCATACAAGGCTTTATCCATGTCCAACTTATCTGCAAGTTTCAGGATGATCCGATCAAAACTGAACAAGTTATGCTGTTGATAAAGTAAAATATAGGCTTTAATAACAATAAAGGGGACATAACTCTAAGACAAATGATCCGATCTGGCCAAGTTCCAAACTCTCCAAGATTTTGTCAATGTCCACCTTTGCAAAAGCAAAAGCTACTCACATTTTTTCAGCAATAATATTAATATATATGCCATATTTAATGATCAAAGTTTTAACGATACTATAACTAACGACATCATTAGTTTTGAACAACTGGGCCCTGATTAGTATAGAAAACAATAATTTTCAAATGTAGCTACAGCACCTACAAAGTGTGTAAATACTGGCTTTGAATCAGATTACAGAGCTATGCAGTGACTTACATTAAGAAAGGCATCATACAGTTTCTGTCTGCAGTTATAACTTTGAGGCTGGTAGTATAACTCTTCCTCACTAGATGTCGTTGTGCATGATGGATCAGAGCTGTAAGTTCTTTTTCTAGGATAAAATGTTTGGCATAAGGTTTTTCCAATCCCACATAGTCTTTGAAATATCACAATCATGTCAATAGTAGAACTAGACACGGGCAAAACAGCCGAAGAATGTTTCTTTTGGCTCGGAAATGAAACGTTTGATATAACAGAATCTGTAAATGATTCTTTTACATTTGTATCAGCTTTAGCACCTAAACATTCACTATTACTAATACTGTCTATGGTATGAGAATGTTTTGATTGATTCTGAGGAACAGTCTTTTCTGTTTCTTTTGGAATATCCCTGGGTTTTTTCTTATACATCGCTTTATCTGAATTAGTATGTTTGGAAGAGCTATGTTTGGATGACTTTGGACTTGGCCTAACAATCGATATCTTGTTTGTAAATGTATCTGACATCATCACAGGCTCACAGGGAGCAATGACAACTGGACTCACTGGAACAGAATTGATTTCTTCTAAAGGTGGGAACTTGAACTCACCCTCCTGGGACAATGAGTCATCTGTCAGAGTGTTACTGTCATCAGAATCTTCCATTTCTGTTGATATGGGAACAGGATTATCCATTAAAATCTCAATTTCTGGTGATCCACTGCCACCAATCTCTTTCAAATCAGTATTCAAAGACGATATATTAGTCAATAAGCTTACATTGTTGTCAGGTTTCTTGTTTGTGTCATTTTTTATTGTATCATTGTCTGTTTCATCTTTTGAAGTATTCAAATGAGGTTCCTTGAAATCATTATGTTGAGAGGGTATAGTAGTCATCGAGTTTGTTTCAATGTCAAGTTCCTTTTTCAAAACATTTTCAGTTTTGTTGTGGTCTTTTACAACACTGCACTTATCGTTCACTTCCAAAACTTTTTTATCAGTATCATTTTGTAAATTTGGCAAAGAACTGCTATGTCTAATATTGGCAAATGAAAGAAAGTGATCATTTTCATAGTGACCTAGTGACCTTGCCATATCACCAATATATGTGTTATTGAGCACAGAACTGTGGGATATATTGACAGGATCAGAATTTGGTCTTCTCTCCTCCTGAAATAACTTTTCTTTAAAACTTAATCTGGAATTATCTAAGGGGACAAATGTGGGGTTTTCCTTGGTGGGCTGATTTGGGCCGAGATCTTCATTAGATTCCTGAATCACTGGTGGATGAGTTACTGGCTGCTGAAAAAAAAAAGAAAAAAAATTAAAGAAGTTTCCAGTTTGTTTGTTTTTTCTCAGCTACCTCTCTCCAAAGGCCAGGGCCCAGTTGTTCAAAGCTAACCATGTCGTTAGTTAACGATTCGTTAAAATTTAAATCAAGTGATATGCAAATATGCTGAAATTTTTTCAGCAAAAAATATCAGAATATTATATATTGAATCCGCTAAAACAGTTAACGAAATGACCCTTAACGAGCTTGTTAAGCTAACGACGCTTTGAACAACTGGGCCCAGTTTTATAATTTCCCATGGGTGGCTGTTGTAGACAGGCAGCACTGTAAATATTGCAGACAGGCAAAAATACATTTTTCATCTCTGATAGGTCATTTAACCTTTAGCCCTCTCTGGGCAAATTCAGCTGATGATAATTTGAAACTTTTTCTTACTTTTCCCGGAAAACAGGATCCGACATTTCATGCAAACTGTCTCTTACGAGAGAATTTGTACAAAATGTCAAATGCTAATTTCTATTATTTTCTATTTCTTCTAAGAGAAAATTTGCATAACATGTTAAAAATCCTACTTTCTATTTTTTTTTTTTTTCTTTTTCTATTTTTCTGTCTCTCATAAGAGACAATATACATGAAAAGTCAAACCCTATATCTGGGTAAAATAGGAAAAAATTGTTTCAGTATATCACCTGATGAAATTTTACTCTGCTTACATTACTATGCTCAAGAGCAGCAAACTACACCATTAAAATGGTGATATGCACATATCTGCTACTGTATCATTTGTTTGAATTTATGCCAAAACCTTGAAGAGTGCAAAGTGTATCAAAAAATGACTTTGTGCACCAACCATGTCCAGTTTACAGTTTAGTACTATCTTCCACCAACAATGCAATCCTCAAACACATTTTAGTTATTATAGATAATTCGACCAGCTATCCTTAAAGTATAAGTGTTACTAAATATTAAGATACATTGTCAAAGTGTCTGAATTCTGGTGCATTTCAGATGACAGATTTTTCAAAAGATTGATAGTCCATATAACAGTGAATTTTGTGTCCTAAGTGATTATTCTGAGTTTAATAAATATTTAATAGCTAGTTTAGCAAAATTCTGATAAACAGGTTACTGAATAAAGTAAGTATTTTCATAATCATTATAACGTATGTTGTAAGGGGTGATGCCTACCTGTTTTGGTCCTGGTGTAGAGTGTGGTGAAGACACCATGCTGAAAGTACTATTCCCGGTTGACAACATACTAAAGGCACTATTCACCGATGGTGTAAGTGACTTAAAGGAGGCAGAGTGGTACCTCTGGATGGAACCCTGGCTTGATGGCTGATGCAGGGAACCAGTCCAGCTTAACTCACAGTTCTCATACTGAAATACAAATCAGGTCCCAGTTATTCAAAACTAGCAATGTTGTTAGTTAACATGTTGTTAAATTTTTGATCATTAAATATGGCATATACACTTATATTTATGCTGAAAAAAAAATCACACTTTTTCAGCAAAAATACCTGTGGATTAAACATTGTACTTACTAGAACAGTTAACATTTTGACCACTAACATGCTTGTTAAGCTAATGATGCTTTGAACAACTGGGCCCAGAATGTCATCTGCTGCTATTGTACTGGCACTTTAACGGTTCAAGATGATTTGAATAAAATGTGATGTCCAATATTCTGAGAAAAAAATAAAAGATATTAAAATGTCTGTTAATACTTTATTTGGTGAGCAAAGGTTCAAGCTACCTCAGCAATTAGGCATGTGTTTCTATAGTCCAATTCAAAATGGAGAAAACTAAAAAAAAATTAAATCTTATCAAAATTTCATGAAGGGAAATAGTTTGTTTCATTTTTTCTGAGGGTGTAAGCAGTGTTGCGAACTTCATTACTGCTTATGAGGAGTCCCAATAAAACCAAGACTCCCATTTTCTATCTGTAATGTGTTCTTTGTTTCCAAAGGCGACCTTTTAGATTTTTATTCTGAACAAATGATGATAATTTGGTGTTTTACATCCCTTTAAACATTATTTAAGTCATGTCAAGATGAAGAAAGGGTGGTAATGAAAGGCTCTGTGCAATGAAACACCATACAGTCATGAGCTGAATACCACCCCCACCTCTAGCAGGATTCAAACCTGAAACCTCATGGTCTACAGTCAGAAGCACTAACTGCTCAGCCACCTGGACACTTCACATTTTGCACAGAATTATCCACCAGTTATAATGGCCACCATAGTTCCAATTTTCCTTACTCTTTGCATGCTGGGTAATTTTGCATGCTTTTTTGTCATCTGTGGATTTTTTTTTTTTTTTTTAATAAATTTTTCAAAAAACTCTTTCAGGAATACCATCAGAGCGTAAACAGTTTGGATCCAGATCAGGCCCAACATTCTGTTGGGCCTGATCTGGGTCCAAACTGTTTGCAAAAGTTATCAGCAGACGACAAAAGTTGCCGCTAGCAGGGAAAGAACTGAGGTATATAATTTTGTTGTTTTCTGGTAGATTAAACATAGGCTCAGCTCTAGATACAGTAAGTACACTAACACCTTTAAAGCATCATGTAAAATTGCAACAGAAAACATTTTAAGTTTGTTTGTTTATTGTTGCTTTTATCAGAGAAAATAAAGCTTGACATTTCATGTTAATTGTCTGTTAACATGAAATATCAAGACTTATTAGAAATAAAAATAAAACAATATTTTAAGAAGTTGTCTGCTGCTGTTGGGGCTGGTGCTTTAAGGTTAAGATTTTTTATTTTTGTTATTTTTGCTCCAAAACAGATCTTATACACACATACATAGATTGCTAAAGGGCTCCATATTCCTCAAAAATAGACATTTTGTGATCCAAGAAAGGTTTAATAAATTGATATACATTTATGGTATTAATACAATAATACAATGGGGCACTGACAGCCTATAAAATTTCAATTAGTCCCTTTTTCTTGAAGTGGATCAAAAATGAAATGATTTTTTATCATATCTCTGAATTAATGTTGCCAACATTAGTTCAGAGATACGATAAAAAATGATATCATTCTTGGAACAGTTCTAAAATGAGAGACTAACTGAAATTTTACAGGCTGTGAAATGCCCCATTTTATGATTGTATTAATACCATATATCAATTTATTAAACCTTTCTTGGATAAAAAATTGTCTATTTTTGAGGAATATGGAGCTTTTAAGTCCTTTTGAAAACATGTGTCTAAAACCAGCCAGTTGAAAAGTAAACAGTTACCAATGATCAAACTACTGCCAGTTTAATCTGGGTCTACACTATTTCCTCACGCTTGTCTATCAGAATGTCTTGCTTAAATAAGGTAGGTACTCATAAAAATGGAATGAAGTAACTTACCCTGTCTTGTCCTACAGCTTCTGTGACAAAGCTCTGCATCTTCACCTTCATAACAATAGTCCAGTGTTGTGCTTCTTGGAGAAGAACAGTTCGCCATGTCTGCATCCTGAACAGAATATATCAATACTTAAAATGTCAATCACAACAGCAGCTGATGATATTAAAGTATACATGCATTTTTTTTTTATTTTTCAGCAAAATACTGCTTGATATTCAAAATTGTAACAGATGACATTCTAAAATATTTTTCTGAGAAAATAATGTTGGAAAAATAACAAAGCATATTTCAGAATATTGTATGCTACAAATACTGAATGTGCTTTAGGCGTAAAAAAAATTAAAAATAGCTGTGTTTCTGCTAACCTGACCAACCATGTTTCAAACACCCGACTCTGCTATTTTTTATCAGAAAAAATGCAAAATAAAAAAGTAAAGCACCAACCCTTTACAGAATACCTGTATTTTTATAAAATTACAGGCCTGACCCTGTTCTTTTCAGGAGCAAAAATAGAAAAATAAAAAAAAAGTTTGTCCTACCTACCGACCAAATTTTTTTGTCAGCATGCTAGTGGAAACACAGCTATTTTTTTTACACCTTAAGAGATAAATGGCAACTGGTTTTGGGATTATGCCACTTGTTCTGGTAACTTGTCACTGGTAAAATTAAAAGTGCAGCTACATGAAAGATATGATTCAATATTCTGCTAGCTGCTTTAACACTCAGCACCTGTCAGATAATTTTATTCATCATAACACTTACCATGCTATGGGCAAATTCAGCAGACAACAAACTGATGATATTTTTCTTATTTTTCCTAGAAAACAGGATTTAACATTGCATGCAAACTGTCTCCAACAGAGACAGTTTGCATGCAATGTCAAATCCTGTTTTCTGGGAAAAATAAGAAAAAATATTTCAAAGTATTGTCTGCGGAATTTTTTACCCAGCATGCAATGTGTTAACTGGTGCATATTTGCTTGAGAGAAGTTAGCTGACTGCACTACTCTCAGAAAACTTAACCATTAAAGCGCTAAGCAAAATTTGTAGCAGACGACATTCGAATTTTTTTTTTTATTTTTCTGAGAAAACAAGTCTTGACATTTCATGTGAATTGTCTCTGAAAAAAAAAAAAAAAAAAAACAATAAAAAATTGCTGTCTGCTGCAATTGTGACTGGCGCTTTAAGGGTTAAAGGAGGAAACCCTATGGCAAAATATATAGTTAAAATAAGGATAACACTTAATGTCCTCACATGGGGCTTAGTTAACAAACATCTCATGACAATTTAGTCTACAAGCAAGATGGCAACATTCATATTTTCAAAAGAGTAACATACTGTAGAGTAATGAAGAAATCTACATGTGATATTTTTAATTCAGTCTGAAAACAGACTGTGACAAGTTTTGTTTTCCAATCACAACTTACTGTGGAGTAATATATGAGGACCAGTCTTTATCTAGTTGATTCAGTCTGTATGCTAGACTTAACATCAGAAGGTCTATCTCCATAGTGTTCTGCAAAAAAAAAGTAAACTTTAAAGAACATAATAAAGAGACAAAATGTAAATTCTGTACATCACACTGGAAGGTATTGGCAACACATTCCAAGGACTCAAAACATTTGTTTGTTTGTTTGATTTAGGCTTAACATCGTTTTCAACAATATTTCAGTCATATCGTGATGGTGTCTGGTTGTGGCAGGGAGCTCAATGCTCACTTTTAAGTGCTGCCTCACTGAAATATCACGCCCCAGACACTTTGACATGATATTCCACCCAGTCACATTATACTGACACTGAGCTGACCAGTTCTAGCTCTACTTTCTTAATGCTGAGCGCCAAGCAAAAGAGCAGCTAGTACCATTTTTTGAAGTCTTTGGTATGACCCGGCTGGGATTAAACCCGCAACCTCCTGGTCACAAAGCGGATGCTCTAGCACTGAGCCACTGTGCCAGTAAGACTCAGAACATGTTATCCGCATAGTACAAATAGTAATTCATACTTATTAATCTTGTCTATGCAATGCAATATCTTGAAAACTCGTTTAATAATGTACAATAAGTTAGCTCTTTCCTAAAATGTTTCTATGTACCATACAAGTCTGTTCAGCCTCTCAACATGTTCTCATCAAACACTATACAGTTATTGACTTTTGAGTCCCTGAATATGATGTGATACCCACTAAAGAATACCACTATTGACCGAGGTGACAGCAAAGATCAGTATTGGTATTTGCTAGTGGATATCACATCATATTCAATGACTCAGTAGTCAATAATTGGTTTATCATATAACCAATGAACAGACTGATAAGTTCTTATTTCAGGTACACATATTTAATGGGAAAAAAACCCCGAGCCTGTGAACATCAGAAATATTCACTCGGCTGAAAACAGCTCTCAGCCAATGAAAAACAATCTATTTTAGGTTATATAATAATGGTTGCTATTGTCTGATTGTTTATATTGCATTTACCCTAAATATTTGGACAGTTAAACTCTTTACCTAATGTTTCTTGAATGTTGAACAAGTCCATTTTACTCCTTATTGATGTGTTTAAAAACTGAGTGCTAAATTGTGTAAATACTGATCTGACATCATAGTCTATGGCATCTGATCTGGATCTACACTGTTAAATCCTATCTGTCCAAATGCTTTGGTGAAATTTGGTACTGTCAGGAGGCTCTTGACTTGGAAAGAAGCAATGGAGAAGAAAGGACTGAGAATAAATGCAGGAAAGACAAAGATCATGATCTGCGGTATGGGACTGGACCTCCTGCAGAGTTCAGGCGAATTTTCCATGCGCTGTCTGTCGCACTGGAGTGGGCAGCAACAGCATCTTCTGCAATGGCTGCAAGCACTGGGTGCACAAGAAATGTAGTGGGCTCAAGCGCTTGACAAAAGACCCTGACTACAGATGTACACGGTGCCAGGGAACTGCACGCCCCTTGGATGGCAGACCACAGAAGGAAGTCCAGGTCGGACCAGACAAGCTTGAGGTGGTAGCTTCCTTTTGCTATCTAGGAGACATGCTCTCAGCAGCAGGTGGCTGTGAACTTTCAACCACAACACATGTGAAAACCGCCTGGAAGAAGTTCAAGGATCTGCTACCAATTCTCTCTTCATGCCACCTCTCTTTCAAAACACGTGGCCATGTGTACAGCTCTTGTGAGTGGTGTGCAATGCTCCATGCCAGCGAGACTTGGCCATTGACAAAGCCAAACCTCCAGCGTCTGCAGCAAAATGACAGGGCAATGATCAGACAGATCTGTAATGTCAGGCAGCAAGACACTGTCACCACCAGGTCCAATGAGCTACTTGCGCGGCTTGGCATTGAGGATCTGGATCTCATTCTAAAGGAGAGAAGACTTGGATGGTATGGACATGTGGAACGCTCCAACGTGCAGTCAAGACAGTCTTTGACATACAGGTTGATGGAAAGCATGAGCCTGGGAGGCCCAAGATGACATGGAAGCAGCTGACAGAGAGGGACTGTAGAGAGTGGAAGCTCTCGGCTATCAACCCTCATGACAGATATACCTGGAGTGTGAGATCTGCCATGCATGCAGCAAGCCAGCTATCTGGAAGGGGGCCCACTGATGTGGATGTTGCCTCTGTACCTGCACATTAATAAAAAATCCGATTATGATTATGATGATGATGTCATTTATTTTACAAGCGTTAAAAATTTGTCAGAAAGATGTTTCATAATTCCAAGACAATACAACTCGCAGACTTAACCAATATTACAGAAAGTCAAGAAGACAGTTTAGGTATAAAAAGGAATGAATTATGTAAATTACTAACCAAGTCCTCCTGTGTCTGTCTATGAAGTTCTTGTAAATCTGCCATCAACAGCTTATAGAACTCTTGGGCTGCTTCCAATGTGATGTTAAAATACCTGTCATTATGAAAACAAGCCTATTCAAATATACTGAAAATTTTACCACCAAAAAATGAAAATTTTCAGACAAAAACTGTGATGTTTTTTCATCTTTCTGCTCAAAACACAGATTGTGGGTACTTGTTAGAACTGCCTCAGTGAGGCAGTTCTAATGAGTACCCACAATCTATGTTTTTGAGCAGAAATAAGAAAAATAATGTATACCTCTATAAACTCCAGTTTTACTATATAAAAGTGGGGTTTAAAGTGTCAACATTATATAGGCATGTTTTTGTGATGCAATACAAAATGACCTAATGAGTTAATTGTTTTTACCCCTTAAAGGACCATTCAAAATTGTAGTAGCCTTATTGTTTGTTCACACATCAATCAAATGCCTATCTGTTCTCTGTATCCTCTTGGAGAGTATCAATGAAACCAATAAAGATTGACCATTACTGTTCTATGGGCAAATTCAGCAGACAACAAACTGATGATATTTTTCTTATTGTTCCCAGAAAATAGGATCTGTCATTTCATGCAAATTGAATCCATTGGAGACAATTGGCATGGAATGTCAAACCTGCTTTCTGAGAAAATAAGAAAAAAATTCAATATGTTATCTCCTGAAAATATTACTTAAGACTGCTTAGCATTAATCATTTTCTTACTCATTTTACCCAATGGACCTGTCCAAAAGGAACAGTGTAATAATGTTTGAGGGCAGTACATTATCTCTTACTTATCAACAAAGAGCTTGCAAAACATGTTTTCAATGCATATTTATGATTTCATGTTGAATTTTCAGAGACGGAAAAACATTTCTACACAGATTTTTTACTTCCTTCTGAGACTGCAATCAATATATCCAGGCCAGAAAAGTTTGGGATACAGTTCAACAGGCTGGCATTTTTTTTTTAAATTGCCTCAAAGAAGCAGTTCTATTGAGTGCACACAACATACCCTTTCACAGACAAATAAGAAATGCATTTATCCAGATCTGCCTCATACATGTGTTTAGAGCCATGTTAAGTATTTACTACCATTATAATAACATTTATCATATGACATCGCTGTTATTCAGTGGATAAAGTCATGTCTTAAAAATCATATGACCACACATTACTTAACATTTTGGCATGTACATGTAACATCATACTGACATTCATGACAACATTGTGTTTTCTATTGAAATAATGCCTGCTTAAAAATGATAGCATCCAGATTAAAAGGATCATATGATAAACAGAATATTACTCTTCTGGTCATTTCATATGAAATTTTATGATACTTGCCAAAGGCTCGTTTCATAAATTTCATGAGATGACCACTCGTGTAAGATCTTCTATGTATATCAATTAACAAGAATGACCCAACCAAACTCCATTGATATGCATGTTGACCAGGACCTTGGCTGTTTGTACATGACATAGAAGCACTTTCTTACGTTGCAGAACAAATGATAGCTTACTTGAGGAAAGTCTGTTGGTAATTCATCTTGTAATCATTTACTTCATCTCGGATATGGCCTATCAACATATTTAACTGCAAGAAAAAATGTGCTTATAGCACAGTTTCCATAACAGCTGTGTTCAAGGTATCGGTAAATGCCATCCTTCATGACGGGAACCTTTTTTTAATCAGAAACTAACCATTTTTCTAACAAGTACCACTGACTCTTTAAGGGAAATGGATACACTTTCAAGAAAGGTAACTCTGTCAAAACTGTTCCGTCTCCCTTCTGAAAAGGGATCTGGTCTAAAAGGAATGAATTTGATCCCTTTAGGAGCAAATTCTTTCCTTTTAGAGTAGACCCCTTTTCAGAAGGGATTGATTATGCAAAAATAGCAAACAGAAGTCACAAAAGTTGTCTTCCTTGTAAAACATGGTAAAAAAACAACAAAAACTGCCAGGCATATCTAGTTGCCTTAAATGTATTCAACTATTTCTCACATCTATGATAACCACATGAACTTTCAAAAGACCTGATATTTTCAACATATATAAATACTTGTTTCATTTACCAGAAATAAAATTCCCTTGTGTTAAGGTTATCAAATCTTTAAGCATATTTTAAGCTACAAAAATTGAAGGCTGAAAAGAAGCTTAATCCAGTAATATGGATGCAGTGTTGTTACCTGCTGGACCCATCATTTGCCTTATCTTAAGACAACATAGAATCTGAGACAGGGAACCAGAACTATAATTTCTCAATGACATGACATACAAGCACAGACCAGAAAGAGTATACAAACAGCATACTTCTTATTGGCCAGCACAACACTGTAAAACCAATCAGATATATTGTCTGTTTTATGCATAGCATGACTGATAAAAAAATCAGCAGACAACATTTTGATTTTTTTTCTTTTCTTCTTTTTACACTCTCAGAAAATAGGGTCTGACATTACATGCCAATTATCTTCTTAACATCAATTTGTCATCTGCTGTATTTGCTCAGAGAGTGCTATATGCTTAATATAATCAGCTGAATCAGCAGTATATGTGTAACCTCTAAAGTTCATGGACCAAGGGCTTGCCTACCCTAAGTGGGGGTTAAGATCTGAGACAGGCAGCCAGGGCCCGGTTGTTCAAAGCTAACGATGTCGTTAGTTAACGATTCGTTAAAATTTACATCGAGTGATACGCAAATATGCTGAAATTTTTTGCTGAAAAAATGCGAGTAGCTTTTGAAGCTACTCACATTTTTTCAGCAAAAAATATCAGAATATTGTATATTGAATCCGCTAAAACAGTTAACGAAATGACCCTTAACGAGCTTGTTAAGCTAACGACGCTTTGAACAACTGGGCCCAGAACTGTAATCTCACAGTAATGTCTCAAAAAACAAATGACCTTAGCATAACACATGATGATAGACATTTAACCTTTAAAGCACCAATCAAGACTTTAGTTTTTTTATGATTGTTTAGAGAAAATAAGACTTGGCATTTCATGTGAATTGTCTGCTTCTGTAAAACACTCAATATCTGCCACATCAAAATTTTGCAGTCTGACAGGAAGGGCTTGTTTGTACATTTTAATTTTGGTGCATTCATACTTTCAGATGTATGCCACTCTATATACATTTAACGGTGGAGTTTTTCTTTTGCTGATTTTTGCCCAGATAGCCTATAGTACCAAAATAAAGTGACCACCAAATATAGGTGTTTTTTAGTAAGCAAACAATTCATATGAACTCATTATTTTTATCCAAAAAAGACAAAAGATCAAAATTTCATTCTGCTGCAGTTGTGATTAGGACTTTAAGTGTTAATGGTGACTAAAAATAAGAAAATAATAAAGAAAAAAACATGCAAAAGAAACAAGAAAGGTCAATAAGCCATGCTTATTTAATACCTCCACAAGGAATAAAACATAAAGAATGGACGAATGGATAAACTTAAGGACAATGTGAAAACAGTATACCCCGCTAAAAACACAATTTGCGAGAGGTTATAAAAAATATTTTAAAAATATATGGTTCTTGACATACTAAATTTAATTCTGACAATATCACAGAATTTAGGAACAGATTAATGTCTGAACATTTACTTACCAATCTGGGGGTTAATTCAACTTCCCATTTACTGTGATGAAGTTCATCTTTGGCTACCAGTTTGTGCCTTTCATAAGTGGTAGGAAATATATTCTGAAATTAACAGCAAAAGTTGTCAAGGTTAAGGAGAACAGATACATTTTTAGGGGTGACAACTCTGTCAAAATTGAGTTTATGTCCATTCTGAAAAAAGGTCTACTCTGAAAGGAAAGAATTTGCTGAAAAATAAACAGGAAGTTACAAAAGTTGCCCAAGTTCAAATCTGGCTACTACTCTGTGTCCTTTCATAAGTTGTAGGAAAAATGTCCTGAAAATAACAGCAAAAGTGGTCAAGTTGAACCCATTTATTCCTAGTGGACTCTTCTATGCAAACTCTTTGGGCGGATCCTTTTGCAAGTGAGGGGATGTCTGATTAGTTTTACTATTACCATCTTTTATAGATATTCATGTGCTTACTGCTAACAGTGCAGACCCAGATCAGACACCTCATCCTGTGGCATCTGATCTGGGTCTACTCTGTATGTAAAGGTCCCAATTTTGGGAAGCCAGGCACGAATGAGTTAAGGTGAGTAGATACATTATTCAGGGGAAGCAACTGTTTAAATTGGTTTTGTGTCCCTTCCAAAAAGGGGTCTACTCTAAAAGCTGTGGGTAATGCAAAAGCTCTCATTGTAGTTCTGCATAAGCAAGCTAAGAATTGAACAAATCAATTTGACTACATAGTAATGTGTCTAAGAAGTACTTGCTGAATATGGCAAACAATTTAGACCCTGAAAGAGACAGTCTACAAAGATTGCTTTTTTTTCTTTTTTTCAGAAAAACACATAATCTTGTATCACATTAGACAAATTAAATCCCAGGATATGTTTTCTGAGGCAACTATATATCAATAAAATTTATTAATTTTACTCCAACATCTGGATCTCTGATAAGACAGTATTTTTCTCCCACTGTACCTGAATAATCTTTTGTAATTTTGTAGCAAGCCGTTCCTCTGTTTGCATCAAGAGATAGGATTTTGACTGAACTGTTATTGACAGCAGTTCTATCAAACTCTCTGAAAAGTATAAAGATAAGGTAAGAGCCATATCATAGCTCCAGATAAGAGGGTGTATCCACATAATATTTTTCTTATTTCTCCACAAATACATATGATGTGGTTACTCATTAGAAGTGCCTCAATGAGGCACTTCTAATGAGTACCCACAACATATGCTTTTGTGGAGAAATAAGAAAAATATCAACAGTCTTCGGTTGAAAAAAAATGTTTTATCTGGAGCTATGCCATATTACAGATTTATAGAAGCAAATTTGCCAACAGCAAAGGCCAAGAGCTGTCTATTCATCTACAGTCTTAACAAGGTCTTCACTGTGAAATACTTTTTCTGAGTTTCCCAGAAAACAGGGTTTTACTGTTCATGAAAATTGTTTCCTAAGGAGACGATTCCTGTGAAATGTAAAGAACTGTATTTTGTGTGAAAAATTCTGTCAACCTGTCATCAGCTGAATTTGCCAAAATAGTACTAAAGATTAGAAGAGATGCGACAAAATAAAGACAACCCTCTTTATAGCGACACTAGATACAACGACAAAATTTGTTATAATGACAATTTGACTGTCACAAAACCTTAGCTTAAGAGGTAACATTTAGTCACAATTTATGTAAGAATATTGTATTTAATACTTTTTGAAACACATGTTTTTGGATACTTGTTAGAACTGCCTCAGTGAGGCAATTCTATCAAATATCCAAAACATATGTTCTATAAACATATGTTTTTGGATAAGTTGTTAGAATTGCCTCAGTGAGGCAATTCTAACTTATATCCAAAATAAATGTTCTATGAGGAAATAAGAACAAAATAAGACCTTTCTTACATATCAATCTGCTCATTAAGTATTCTGTACAAAAGCAAATTCATTTTTAAGGCAATGTCTTTGGGAACAAATGCTGTTGTTACAACAAGGGTTCACTGTATACATTATATTGCATCCTATTTTTCTCCAGGAAAAGGGAATCTGGACCTCTCTGTTTATTCTACAATAAAACTAAACATGTTAGCCTTATTAGGTAAAAATAGTTTTCTTATTTCTCCTAGAAAATAAGGTTTAGCATTTCGAGCAAATTATCCCAAAAGGAGACAATTTTCATGAAACATCAACCCCTATTTTCTTGGCAAAATAAGGAAAATATCATCAGTTTGTCGCTTGTTCATAGAGTTAACACATGTACATGAAATATACTCCTCTAATCCAGGTTCTTCCCATTCCATAAAAATTACCAGGAAAATATTGCTAATACTGAAAGTCTGTAATAACCCTAAGTATTGGGACAAAATGGCATCAGCATGGCTTCTGGTCATGGGCTACACTGTTTGCTACTTATACATCAATTTTTAGACAAAATGCCAGGTCTTGCTCTAATTTTATGAAAAGTTTGGTAAGAAGTAGAGGTAAATACAATGTGTCCCCTAAAATAGTCTTCCACAATGTAAAATGCTAACAGAAAAAATAAAACATTATATTTTTAAGAAAAAAAAAAAACAACAAAAACAGTCTAATACCTTATGCCCCTACATCTCCCAAATAAATATTACCAAAATAACCCTAAGTATTGGGAGACAGGCCTTTGCAAACAGTGTAGATCCAGAGCAGATGCCACAGAATGCAGCATCTTATCAGAGTCTACACTGTTTGCAATACATACAGCAATATTTTAGAGACATCAAGAGGTAGTAGAATGGACTATTTCAAAATTTAGGACAAGTGTGGTAAGTAGATAAAGTGTCCCAATACTTAGGGTAGATATAGTACTGTATGCCCCCGACAGGTCCCAGTTATATATCATGAGAACACTATATGTTCATATCAGAGACATATTAAGGAAAACTGATACAATTATAAGGGAGGGAACTCTGTCTTAATTTTACTGTATTGTCTCCTTAAATTGTAAAGTCTCCCTTCTGAAAAGAGTTCTATTCTAAAAGTGTCGGGTTTTTTTTCCTTTCAGAGTACCCCTTTTTAGGAGCTTGATGTGCAGGGGGTAAACAGGAAGTCACAGAGGTTGGATCCCTTTTAAAATGGCAGAAAATCTACTAAACGTATCATGCCCCCTTAATGTAATTGTTGTTTTAGTAGCACACATTTTCAAACTCACTGGAGCTATAGTAAAAGGACTGACATTTTTCTTATTTTTCCACAGCACCCACCACATATGTTTTCTTGGACAAAATAGAAAAATGTTTACATAAAAACTCATCATATCTAAATTTATGCTGTTGGTGCAACCAAAGTAGAATAACTGTTGAAGATACTAACCTATACCATCTGCTGGTTGGTTGCTGGGAAACAAAGTCTTCATCTTTGCAAGTGCCGCAGAAGCTTTCAAATCAAGTAAAAGCAAACTTTTCTCCAACATAGAGTACTTGAAAATATAGTACAAAATAAAGACTGTCAGGAGATTCTAACAAAGAGTGCAATGCAACCTCCCCATACCAGCCATCCATAAGAAGGTACAAAAGTGGCTATTGTAGGAAGATGGTTGTTGTAGAGATATTACATAAATAGTCAAAGTTCAATGGCTTGAATATATTTGGGATCATGGAAATTTGTTCTGTACATGTTCTGTTCAAGCCATTTAGGGTTAATTATGGTGCCAGGTCAGGAGACAAATGGAGATAATTTAGGGACATCTTTTTTGATCTTCTATAAGATAATGGTATGTTGAGTGTATTCATTAGAATTGCCTAAATGAGGCAATTCCAATATGAGTGCACACAACATACATTTCCATGATAAAATGAGAAAAGATCCTTTAAAATAATGAGGAAAAATCCTTTAAAATATCCCTAAGAATTTGTTTTCTTAGTTTAAACATACTATTTGTATATCATTTACATACATGAATAGTGACATATAATAGTAAACATCAATAAACAAATGGGATTTGAAAAAGCCTTGCCTTTTCATAAGTTGTCGAAAGAATTTCCTGGAAACTCAAAAAACTAGTTTGATTACTTTAATTGCACCATCAGTGTCCAAGTCATTGAACTTTACTATATACTAAAACAGCACTTTGTAAAATGGATGTTATAACGAGATAGCTGGTCTCAGAGGCTCAAATAGATGTGTGTCTGACTAGTGACCAGGAAGTTGCGGCTTTGATCCTCACTGGGTCCAGTAACGTTCTTTTATAGAGATTGATAATGAAATCATTTCTACTGTCATTCTCTCCCTTCTGCTGATTAAAGAAGGGCAGTTGTCAGTTTCTAGTGAAAGAATGTGCATAAGTACTGATAACTGCTTAGAGGACTAAGCCTGTCCAGGAGAAGAGTAGTTAGGTAAACTGACCTCACTCCACATGACCCTAATGGGTTGACTTGGCCATAAAATCCAAACTCAATTAATCAATATAGGGAGACGGCTGCTGTTAAAATGGCTGTGTGTGGCATCTCCACTATTTTCAGATAGAAACACCGAGTGATTGTGTTGAGTTTTACGGCCCAGTCAATCCCTTAGGGTCGAGACTGTTGCTGGACCCGACGGGGATCAAACCTGCAACCTCCTTATCACCAGTCAGACGTATATCCGACTAAGCAATCGAACCCAGCATAGATAAAAATATACTCTGGCATCTATTTTGAACCATAGCTCCAGATAAGGTAATAAAAGAGTGATAATTTAAGATAAGGCAATTCCAATTAGTACCCACAAGGTATGTTTGGTGCAAAACTAATAAAAAAACCTACTTTTTTTATTACCCCTTTCATCTGGACCTTTGCTGAAGTATCTTGTTAACATTTTCCATGCTGGGTAAAAATTTCAGCAGACATTTTTAAATATTTTTCTAACTAACATTTTGAAATATTTTTCTTCCTTTTCCTAGAAAATAGGATTTGACACTTCATGCAAATGGTCTCCTGAGAAGACCATTTGCATGAAATGTCAAATCTATTTTCTAGCCTAGGGAGACTTTTTGCATGAAGTGTAAAATCTATTTTCTAGCCAAAGGAGACAATTTGCATGAAGTGTCAAATCCTATTTTCTAGGAAAAATAAGAAAACTATCATCAGTTTGTCTTGTGTTGAATCTGTCTATAGCGTGGTAAGTGTTAAGATGCTAATGAAATTCCTGTATCAAGACAATTCTTTCTAGAATCCATATGATGTTTTCTTTATCTTATTGTGAAAATTCCAGTAAAATCTGGTAAATGAAGAAACAAGAATTCCGCGGAAGGCGTCATCGCACCTGCTGGGGCAGAAGTCACAGGAGCCACAATCAGAACGTGGTTATTAAATAAGTTTATTTCATTCTTAGCAGTGCTTACTTGGAAAACTGGGTTGAAAAAAATGTAGACAAAGTGCCTAGTGGGGCACATATATTCAGGGCCAGTCCCATTCCCTCTAATGGCTATATCTTCAGCACTGACTTTTCGTATCATATAGCCCAATGATAATGGAACATTGACGTAAAATGTGTAAAAGTCACTGGAGCATGAAATATAGGTCAAGGTCACAGGAAGGTACCTGCTAATTCAGTACATCAAGGAGAAGCACAATGCAAGGTATGGTGGTTGTAGGCCTTATAGTTGAGGAGTTATCAAACATCAACGTAAAATGTGTCAAATATAGGTCAAGGTCACCGGGTCAAGGTACCTGCCAAGCCAGTGCAATGAGGTGAAGCACTATGCAAGGTTTAGTGGTTGTAGGTCTTATATTTAAGGAGATACCGAACATCAAAATAAAATGTGTCAAAGTCACTGGAGTGCACAATGTCAAGGTCACCAGGTCAAGGTACCTGCCGAGTCAGTACATCGAGAAGAAGTACTATATAAGGTTTGGTGGTTGAAGGCCTTACAGCTGAGGACATATGGAAGGGTGACGTAAAAGGTGTAAAAGTCAATGGAGCACGAAATATAGGTCAAGGTCACCCAGTGAAGGTACCTGCGGAGTCCGTACATTGAAGAGAAGCACTATGCAAGGTTTGATGGTTGTAGGCCTTACAGTTGAGGAGATATTGAACGTTGACGTAAAATGTGTAATAGGCACTGGAGCGCAAAATATAGGTCAAGGTCACCGGGTCAAGATACCTGCCGAGTCAGTACATCTAGGAGAAGCACTATGCAAGGTTTGGTGGCTAGAGGTCTTACACTTGAGGAGATCTGGAACATTGACGTAAATTATGTCAAAGTCACTGCAGCCAAAATATAGGTCAAGGTCACCAGGTCAAGGTATCTGCCAAGTCAGTACATTGAGAAGAAGCACTTTGCAAGGTTTGATGGTTGTAGGCCTTATAGTTGAGGAGATATCGAACGTCGACGCAAAATATGTCAAAGTCACTGGAGCGCAAAATATAGGTCAAGGTCACCGGGTCAAGGTACCTGCCAAGTCAGTACATCTAGGAGAAGCACTATGCAAGGTTTGGTAGTTGTACGCCTTATAGTTGAGAAGATCTGGAACGTCGACGTAAATTGTGTCAAAGTCAATGGAGCGCAAAATATAGGTCAAGGTCACTGGGTCAACATACCTGCCAAGTCAGGAGGTCAGGGAGATGTGTCATCCAAGGTATGATGGTTGTTGTAGAATTGTAGTTGATTAGAATACTAACTTCGACATAAATGTCGAACTTCGACATAACAGAACTGTTAACAGACAGACAGACAGATGAACGGACAGACGAATGGAAAAGCGGGCACCTATGTCGCAAAGTCGGGAGGTCAGGGAGATGTTTCATACAAGGTTTGATGGTTGTTTAGTTTTGTAGTTGATTAGAATACTAACTTTGACATAAATGTCGAACTTCGACATAACAGAACTGTTAACAGACGGACAGACAGACGGACGGATGAACAGACAGACGAATGGAAAAGTGGGCACCAATGTCGCAGAGTCAGGAGGTCAGGGAGATGTTTCATGCAAGGTTTGATGGTTGTTTAGTCTTGTAGTTGATTAAAATACTAACTTTGACATAAATGTCGAACGTCGACATAAATGTTGACAGACGGACGGACGAATGGACAGACATACGGAAAAGCGGACGCCTATGTCGCAAAGTCAGGAGGTCAGGGAGATGTTTCATAAAGGTTTGATGGTTGTTTAGACTTGTAGTTGATTAGAATACTAACTTTGACATAAATGTCGAACGTCGACATAAATGTTGACAGACGGACGGACGGACGGACGGACGGACGGACTGACGGACGGACGGACGGATGGAAAATCGGACGCCTATATCGCACCCTGCTACAAGCAGGTGCGATAATAAAATAACTGATCCATTGCTCTAAATAAGGTTTTATAAGGGAGACTGTTTGCATTCCTGCATACCAAACCCCTTCTGATAATGATGCAAAAGCAGTTTCACAGAGTTGTCTCCCCTAAAAGCTTATCCATTCCTCTTCAATTCAAATCAAATGCCAAGGGAAATAAAAACGCGAAAAGATAATATCAAGCCACTATCAAGTGGCAGGCAGATAACTGTCTAAAACTGAAAAAATTTGCTCATTAGCAATCCCAAACCAGATCTCCACAATATAAATGTACGTAACAAGTTTGGTGAAAATCCATTGATATTTACTCAAGTTATCATCCGGAAAAGAAAATATGCCTGACAGACAGGCAGACAGACACATGGGCAACCAACATGAAACCATAATATCCCGCCACTATCCTATGGCCAGTATAAAAATGAAGGAATTATACACTTACTTGCCTGCTGTTTGCCATGTACACAAGAGTCAACATTTATTATTTTGTTCATAAGTATCAAGATATAGCATACCTCTTCTTTCACGATGATCAGAAATGATCTTTTGCTTGGCATTGCCTCCATGACACTCATAAGTGATATAGAAACATGTTGAATAAACCAGAGGGTAGGCTCAAAATTATGAGCCAAATAGTGTAGATAAACAATCTTCCTGTACTGATCACCCTGGAAATATACAAAATGAGTTATTGTATTTACCCGTTTAATTCAGACTCCTTACCATACTTACCCTAAAATTTTACCGTAAAAATCCTAAGTATTGGGACAGACAAACCTGAGCAAACAGTGTAGACCCAGATCAGATGCCGCAGAATGCGGCATCTGATCAGGGTCTACACTATTTGCCACTCATCCAGCAATATTTTAGACACATAAACAGGTACTAAAATAGACATGTTCAAATTTTAGGACAAGTATGGTAAAGTTAAGGTGTCCCAATATTTAGGGTAAATATGGTACTACCTTTCCTTGTGTCTTAACAAATGCTGGATGAGTGGCAAAAAGTGTTGGATCCTGATCAGATGCCACATTTTGTGTCATCTGATCTGGATCCACACTGTTGCATAGGCCTGTCCATCCATATACTTGGGTAAACAGGTAGAATAGAAGAACAACTGATATTGTCTTAAGTTAAAAATAAGACCAATTATACATTTCTACAGTCAAGACCTTCCCTACAGGCATTTTCAACATAAGATTAAACCAAAGTTTTGAGGTCTTAAATGCTTGCTGGAACCCAAGGTCATCACTTATCAGGACTGACACAACTACTGCCCCAATCAATAGTTGACACCACAAAACATTCAGGAAATTTATTTTTACATATAACTTCTAGTAATAAAATCATTAAATGATATCATCATTTTGATGAAATTTGATGACTGTATTTATATCTAGCAATTAACCCTTGTCCTGCTTGACTCAGATATGCCCTGACTTTGCAAACAGTGCAGATCCAGATCAGTTGGCTTCTTCAGAAGCCAACTGATCTTGATCTGTACTGTTTGTCATTCAGTATGTGAATTTGCATAAATAACCTGGATCTGGTAATGTGATTGGCTGACAATTAGAAGCAGGCTTGGTATCTCAATTTATTCAGCATGGCAAGGGTTAAGATGAACAGATACATCTAAAAAATGCTGCATTTTTACAAGGGGAGACAAGTTTTGCAAAGAAGTTGCCTCCATGGTATCTGAAACATTTCAAAGATATATATTACACAAACATATATATTACATCTCAATGTAAGAGTTAATTCCCTTAGATATAAAACATCACAATTTACTCACAACTCCATATCTAAGACCAAATTCTTTCAGTAGACGGAGAGACGCTGACGACAGAGGAGAAGTGGGTGGGGCAGACATCAAATCATTTTCACTTTCCTGCCTGTATGGGAACTCATACTGTATCAGTTTTTCCATAAGTCTGTTATACTGGCCATGCTTTGGATATGAGGAACGGCTTGAGGACTGTGTCGGCTGTGGCAAAGAAAAGTGCCAGAATTTCTGTATCAATTCTGTGATATGAGTTCTCTCCCTCTGTTGCCACTGGTCATACCCTAGTCTGTTCTGGAAAAAGTGATGTCATAGAATAATAGCCTGCAAATGTTAAATACAGGCAAAAAGTATTAAATTTCATAAAAAGTATTTTATCATATACTGTATCTATTAGTCAGTGGACAATGTCGTAACCACACATTACATGACTCTAGGTTACTGGCGCATAATGTCATAACCCTAACCGTGACAATTTTATGTTTTCTGTTGAAAATAAAACTGTTCAATTTCTATGTCCATAAAATATAGTTTATAAGTCATATGAGAAACAGAATCTTAGACTGGTGGTCATGTCACATGAAATTTATGAAACATTTCATATGAAATGACCATGAATGTAAGATCTTCTGTATATTGTATCATCCCATTTGATGAGATAATGATATAAAAAAAAAAAAAAAAAACATTTTCATGAAGAACTTTTAAAAAATCATCCTTTTTTACCCATTTAAGGCTAGCATCCCATAAAAGGGACATTTACAAACAGTGTAGACCCAGATCAGATGCCGCAGAACACGGCATCTGATCAGGGTCTACACTGTTTGCATTAAATACAGGAATTTCTATAAAACATGGTAATAAAAAAACTATCCAGACACCCCTACTATTGGAAATGGACCTGTCAAAAAACTGAGGTAGGAGAGTCCACCTTGCATAAATGGGTTAATACAAACCAATACATCTGAAGAGTCTGTTGCCATTTTTTCAAAGTGAGACAATGTCTGCATACAGAAATTTAATTCCTAAGTACTTGCATATTTCCATTATAAGATCTACTCTTAAAAGACAGATTATTCTCCCAGAAGCATTTTTTCTTATAAGAGTAGCCCCAAGTGAGGAGGCAGGTAATTATTTTCCTGTCAGAGTTGGTTCTGTTGTAAGTGTGTCCCCTTAAATTCTAATGCATGTTTACCATTACACAATTTCAAATGTGAAATCTGAGTGGAATCCCTTTGGAATGGTCACCCACAGATTTGACAACCCATTTTAGTCTGGAGACCCACAAAAAGGTAACTGGCCAATAGTGCAGATATAGATCAGATGCTGCAGAATGCCGCATTTGATCAGGGTCTCCACTGTTTGCAAAATTAGTTTAGCCACTTTTCTCTCAAAATATCTAAATCACATAGCCTGACACACATAAAATTGGAATTCGATTCTTCCAATATGTAGTGTGGAGGAATTTATTCAGTCTAAAATGGGATAAAGTGTCTGTTTAGGGAAGGAGTTTTCTTAACAATATTTAGCTGCTTACATTTATCGGGGCTGTGGAAATACTAATGCCAACTTGTCCAACTTCTCCCATTTCCCTGAGGACAAGTAATAAATTTCAATTTACTTGTCCTGGGGCAAGGACTACATACCTCTAGCTAAGAAGAGTATCCAGATTATGAGATATAAATTTTTCTTATTTTTCGAAGAAACGTATGTTGTGAATACTCATTACTTCTTATGAGTAATATCAACATATACCCTAAATATTTTGACAGCTGAACTTCTTGCCAAACGTTTCCTTAAATTTGAACAACTTCATTTGACTATCTGTGGACGTGTCTAAAAACTGCAGGATGGTTGGCAAAGTGTTACCCTGATCAAAAGCTGCATTCTGTGGTCTGTCTCAATGTATCTGATTGCTAAGGCTTCTCTATCTGACCACTTGTTTAAGTTGAGGTGTTACAGCTCAGTAAACCTATTTAGGTCATGTCCAGCTGGTCAGTTTACCTAACCACACTTTTCCTGGGCAGGCTTAGTCCTCTAAGGGGTTTAACAGTACTTGTGCACTTTCTTTTGCGAGAAACTGACAACTGCCCTTCTTGAATCAGCTGAAGGGATCAAATGACCATAGAAAAGATTTCATGATCAATCTCCATGAAAGAATGTTGCCTGACCCTGTGGGGATCAAACCCATGGCCTCCTGAACACCAGTCAGACACGCATCCGACTGAGCCACAAAGACTAGCTCTCTGAATACTTAGGATACATATGGCAAAGTGTTAATTTTATATACTTACCAGGAATGTTGCTGGATTATAGAAGGTGTTAGAATTGTTTTCCAAAGCCACAAGTTGACGAACAAGCTCCTCCACCAAAATCTAAAAAAAAAAAAATCTTAAAAATGCCTTTTTTACAATGGTATCTATCTTAGATATCTGCAGTGTTTTTAAATATAAAACACAGCAAATATAAAAGTAGACTTAAAAATGAAGATATGACATTTGTAAAGTCAATGCTACATTTATATGGGCAGTGCCATGCAAAAATATCTCTTTGGGCATAGGTGGACAGTGAAGGCCCAGATCAGCCTGACCATCCATCTGATCAGGGCCTTCACTGTCCACAAACAGAATCATTGGATACTATAGAATATACGAATGGAGAGCTAAGGCCTAGATGGTACTTTGCGCATGTGCAGGGTGATTCTGAATCTGCGCATGTTTCAAGGAACTTGATGTGGCCCATAAAGAAGCATATGATTACATTCCTAAATGATCAACATGCTTCACTACCTCATGGGTGCAAAAGGCTTGCAATTTATGAGTTTTGTGTTGTTCAAATTCTGAGGTGGAAGACTACAACATTTCTTTTTGCACAGAATCTTTAAAATATTATCATCTCAAACTAAATGTTATACTGTTAACAGCATTGTGCTTAGGCACAAATGACTGAGGGACACAACTGGCCTTTAAAGGGAAAGGCAACATTCATAAACATTTATTTGGGACAAAGAACCTTAACAAATCATTCATTTTGATGCAAATTTGATCAAAATTAGATAGATAATAAGAAAGTTATCCGGTTTGAAGATTTCAACATTGCTTTTATGAATTGCCATTTTGAATATTTAATGAGAATTTATGACACCATACATAATTAAATATGCAAACTCTAAATAAATAATTTACAGCTATATGCAACACCAGGTTGTCTTTTGATTTGTGTATATAGCTTCTTTACTAGGTGTATATTGATTTTGTCTGTAAACTGATCTGTTTTCTGTCATTTTATTTAATATTTTAAATTACTTAGAATCTCATTAAATATTCAAAATGGCAGCCACTTTGAGAATGGTCGAAATCTTTAAAAGTCATTAATTTTCTTAGATTTTATCCAATTTTGATCAAATTTGCATCAAGCGGCATGGTTTGTCAAGATCTTTCATCTCAGATACATTCTTCACCAACATTGCCCTTCCCTTTAATCCTTAAACTGCCAATCACAACAATTGTCATCTGTTTTGTCATCTGCTTGTGATTTTAAAAGTCTTTTCTGCAAACAGTGTGGACCCAGATCAGGCTGCTCCTTTAGGTCTGATCTGGATCCACATTGTTCACCTGTATGCAAAAATAGGTTTGAAAAGTCTGCAAGGCTATTCAGCAGATGACATAAACAGACAACATTTTCAGATGCAGGTTTTCTTTGTGTTTTAAGGGTTAAGACATTTCTCAAAGGGCCATTTAACATTTTAAAAAAACTTCAGTGCATGAAATAGACACTAAATTAGTTGATATCTGAGGTGTCACCTGGGCCTTGTTTTCAATGTTGAAAGGGTTATCACTGACTTTTGGTAGGTACATGGCCCCATAACCCCATCTAGGTGCAGCTGTGTTTTCATGCTACTTAGATATGCAATCTAATCAGGGTCTGTGTTGCAAAGATACTATTTCTGAGCAAAGCTGTGCACTTACTTTTTGTGGGGACTTTTTCTCTAATTGACTAGCCACAATGTCTTCATACTGATTAAACTTCTCATTTGTCAGTCGGAATGCTCTTCGTAGAAGCTCACACAGGGTTTCAGCAGGAACCATTGCATCATCATGTTCTTCCACTCCACTATCACTGGCTGAATGAGGTGTTATTGCCCTGGCTAGTATCACAGAGCTTTGGAGATCCGGCCTTAAAAAGTAAATACTAGTGTTGCTCAGAATTTCAGGGAACTGGATACACTTGGTAAATTTTTTTGTAAGGGAGACAACTTTTATGAATTTTTGTTTGCTTTTCTGTACATTAAGCCCCTTCTGAAAAGGGATCTACTCTAAAAGGAAAGAATTTGCCCCCTATGGGAGCAAATACTTTCCTTTTAGTGTAGACCCCTTTTAAGAAGGCAGACAAAAACTATTTGACATAGTTGCTTCCCCTGAAAGTGTATCCACTCCCATTTAGCAATTATATAACATAAATGTTATAATTACTAAATATATTCCCACTGCCTAATTTCTAACATTTGAACAAGTCCATTTGACTACCTGATAATGTATTTAAAAAGTTCAGGAAAATGGAAAACAGTGTAGACCCTGATGAATGCTGGCCTTGGTGGCTCAGTTGGATGCGCATCTAACTTGTGATCAAGAGGCTGTGGGTTCAATCCTCACCAGGTTGGCAACATTCTTTCCTGGAGAAAGATCATGAAGTATTTTCATGAAGTCATTCTTTCCCTTCCACTGATTCAAGAAGGGCAGTTGTCAGTTTCTGTCATAAGAATGTGCACAATACGTGTCAACCACTTCGAGGACTAAGCCTGTCCAGTAAAATCATGGTTAGGTAAACTGATCCTGCTTGACATGACACTATTGGGTTGACTGGGCAGTAAAACCTCAACACAAACAAAGACCCTGATCAAACTGATCCTAAGTAGCAGTTTGATCTGGGTCTAGAGTTTGCTTAAGATGTCTGAGTATGTATGGTTAATATGGTATATGGTGGTGTTGAAGATGCCACAGTAATAGGTCCCTTCAAACAATACTTCCATTACACTGGGTGGCAATATGGTAATACATGAATTGTTTGTGGGTGTACATGTATTTATACAGATTTTCACAGACTGTATTAGTGTAAAAGGTATGTATGTCACTGTTAGCAGTCTGTGTTCAAACTAACCTCTTTTTCAAAAGTATGGCTCTCACAAATCCCTTTACACAAATCACTTTAAAGAAAACATACCATACTCAACATCTCAACTGAACGAGCACACAGAGAAAATTCTAATACATACTGATAAGAGAAATAATGCCCTCTGCCTTAGCAGGTTGAGGAGTAGCACTGGCAGATCAGTAAGTTAAGCACTTTCTTCTGTTTTAGCAGCCCTGGCTTTGAAATCTTACTTGAGGCAGAACTCTTCTCATGTCTTTATTACTATTCCAAAATGACTGAAACATTATTAACGCTCAGCATGCTGGGGAAATATTTCAGCAGACGACATTCTGAAATATTTTTCTTATTTTCCCAGAAAACAGGGTTTGACAGTTCGTGCAAATTGTCTCCATTGGAAACAATTTGCATGAACTGTCAAATCCTGTTTTCTGTAAAACAATAAGAAAAAATATCAATCTGTTGTTTGCTAAACTTGCCCAGAGAGTGATTCAAGTTAATTCGACATCAGAACAGGAAAAAGGAAATCTTCCCAAGAGATGACAGTAATTTCTTCTGGGGTCCATAAAACTATGTATTACACCACTCTGACAATACTCACTTTTTCTGTAGTACACCTGTGGCAGGAGTGACTCTCGGGGAGGGACTGCTGCCTGATGGTGGATCAGGTGCTCCTAAGACAGGAAAAGCTGCACATCGAAGAGCATGCTGGAAAACTTGAAAATCCTGAAAAAGAATTTATAAAAATAAAAGCTAATCCCTTAAAGCATCAGTCCCAACAGCAACAGAAGGTATTCTAAATTTTTATTTTGAGAAAACAGGTTTAAAATTTGGTATTAGGCTGAGGATTCACATGAAATGTCAAGCCTTCTTTTCTCTGAAAAAGCTAGAAATGTGTCAATATGACACAGATGCCCCCACCCAGGGGCCATCCTCACCCGCACACAAGCATTTTGCAACAAATGAAGTTGAAAAAGGGCCATAATTCTCATAACAATTGGCAGACTTTACCTTAAATTGAACTTGACCTATATTTTATGATTATATACCTATATATAAATATGAATCCAATTCACTAATCTTTTCAAAAAATATCGAAAGGAAAACATTTTTTAAAGATAAAGATAAAAAAGGGCCATAACTCCCATAATAATGGGTGGATTTTAGCCTAAATCAAACTTGACCTCTATTTTATGATTATATATCTGTGTATTAAATATGAATCCAATACACTAATGTTTTCAAAATATATCAAATGGAAACTTTTTTTCAGCGTTGAAAAAGGGCAATAAGTCCCAAAATAATTGGTGGATTTTACACTAAATCAAACTTGACCTATATTTTATAATTATATACCTGTGTGTAAAATATGAATCCAATATACTAATCTTTTCAAACATAGTGAACGGAAACCATTTTTCGAAGTTGAAAAAGGGCCATAACTCCCATAATAATTGGTGGATTTTACCCTAAATCAATGATTATATACCTGAGTATAAAATTTGAATCCAATATACTAATCTTTTCAAAAGATATTGAACGGAAACCATTTTTGTTACATACAGACGGGACGGACAGGACGGATGGGACAGACGTACCGACGGACAGCGGTGATACTATATGCACCCCCTTCCCCCCCTTGAAAATGGCGGGGGCATAAAAACAATAACATTTATTTTAGAATATGAGCTGCTACAATTTTGAATGGTGCTTTATGACTTAAAAGTAAAATTATAAATACAAGTAAAATATAAATGAAATAGACTTGGATGCAAAACATTATAAAAAGTTAAGACCTAGATCAGTCTAGGCATCCATAAAGTCTTATCAGGGCCTGCCAGTTTACCTACATTGAACATTCCATCGAAATGAATCATTTGGAATGTTGAGTTTCACATATCCACAGGTTTTACCTCAAATACTGTCTTTTTCTCACTGGCCAATAAAGATGGCAGAGATTTGTTAAGGAGGAGTACCGTATTAATCCGCCTATAAGACGGGGATTTTTCCCCCAAAAAAAGCCCCCAAAAATCCAGACCCGTCTTATAATCGAGGTCTTTGGCCATATCGGTATTTTCGGCAAAGTCCGGTGGTGCCACGTGGTCACGGAAAATGCCGGTCATCGAAACCGGTAGAAGGATATAATGTTTACCTTCGTCCCTTGATAGAAATAGCAGCAAGGTAATTTTTTAGGTGAAGTACCGAATTTTTCTGTGTATTACTCGCACCCGTGTATAACACGCACTGAATATTTGCTAAATTGTTTTGAAATAAAAAAAAAAAGATGTTCCTATGTAAAACACAAAAGAATTTATCCGTGCATTATTTACTAAGTTACCAGATACTAAGGGTGTCAAAATCACTAGGATTGAGTTGAAAATGGCCGGATTCGGAAGGTTTAGAGTAGAAACAGGCCGAATTTACGATAATGCTAACTGAATTTTCATTGTGCAGCTCTGTTACCATGGGCCTCAGGCAACTTGATGTAGTGTAGGCAGTTCTTTGCTTCCCCACTGCAGACGCTATGACAATAAAAATATAGTTATTTCTTTTGTGTTCTCATAATTAACACCTTCTTTGTGTCACTTTGTGTCACTTTCTTAACTGAGACGTGAAATTATCAACTCAGTGCCTCAGGGCAATGCAAACAACAACTAAAGTCGACTAGTTGTCATTCTGACTGCCAATTAACCAATTAAGTGCACAGATGTATGCTGGTAGTTTTTTTGTTTTTTCTTTATCATAAACATTGTTTATTTCAAACAATTTTTTTAAGTTGGAAGAAAAGTTAAAAAAAAAAAAAAAAAAAAAAGAAAAAGATAAACATATGGTAAGAAAATAAAAGATAAAATGCAAATGACCGATCTACCTACCTCAAAAGCCCAGTTGGTTTTGTTTATTATCAATAATTTTAATAATTGCAAAAAATTAAATACTTTTTTATTTTTTCAGTGTATGATCGTTTGTGCCAATATTTATGTTCTACCAAATTTATTTCCTATTTTGAACTACAATAAATCAGTTGTGCAGGCTGATTTATTCAAGTTACGCTGTGAGACTTGTCAAAGTCCGGTAATCAATACAGATTCATATGCATATGCCTGTTTGAGTAGTTTCCCTTTGAAGAGATCACATGATCAGCAAAATAAAAAAGCGTAAACAAAAAGAGCATGGACATGAAAAGGATATCAAATTACTGCAAATCAGATGGAGTTGCTTGTTTTGAGCTGACAGAACCATGGTATGGGCGAGATAGGTATAAAAAATCATGAATATCTCATAGCAATCATTCTATTACGCATTTTTTCCGGGCGATCGTGAATGTCATGAGTTTTCGCGACCGATTATCTTGGCGATTTCTGTCCCGATTTTGGTGTTCCTATAAATAATACACATCGGATTTTTATAAACGTTTTCTGGGTAAATAAGGTGCGTGTTATACACAGTTAAATACGGTATGCATGCTTGTAAGTGGTGTTGGAAGTTTTTTTAATTGTACTTTAGGAATTTCTGAGTGGCAGGGAATATCTCCGACAGGCGACTTTTTTAACCCGTCTTATAATTAAGTAAAAGCAAAATCCTGCCTAGGAAGGGCCCAAAAACAGCCCCCGTCTTATAAACAAATCGTCTTATAGGCGGATTAATACGGTATTTGATGATAATTCTGGGCCCAGTTGTTCAAAGCGTCGTTAGCTTAACGAGCTCATTAAGGGTCATTTCGTTAACTGTTTTAGTGGATTCAATACACAATATTCTGATATTTTTTGCTGAAAAAATGTGAGTAGCTTTTGCACTGCAAAAGCTACTCACATTTTTTCAGCAAAAAATTTCAGCATATTTGCGTATCACTTGATGTAAATTTTAACGAATCGTTAACTAACGATGTCGTTAGCTTTGAACAACTGGGCCCTGGGATAATTTTCTCAATTTCTCCATAAAAAAACACATGCTGTGATACTCATTAAAAGCACCTCACAGTTATGGACAGATAAGAAAAATTATCACCAAGCACTCCTACTTTACAAGTCCTTGGGATGGGCTTGACATTTAACTGAATCATCTCTATACAGTGGCCTTTTTGAAATCTCTCAGATTTCTGTTTTATTTAAAAGATGCTAATTTTCATCCTTTTGTCATGAAGTATTTTAAGACCATTTGTCACAACTACCCATGCAACAATTGCTGCATTTTATTCATCATAAAAACATACATTGAACCTATCATTTTCCCCACCCTCTCCTACCAGGAGCTCTCTGAATGTACAAAATATTTAGAGTACTGCAGTTACAACTAATGGTAAGCTCACCTCAGCACTAAGGCAGGAAACCATTTCTGTGTTCCCTTTGGAAGATTTCATCATTGCACCTGGAAAAAAAACAGAAGCAATCAAAGTGAAACAGACGTTTTCAAATTTATGTTTGACAGGCAGGCTTGAGCAAAACAATGTAGACCCAGATCAGAAGATGCAAAATGTGGCATCTGATCAGGGTCTACACTGTTTGCCATCCAGCAGTTTTTAAAATAGACTTGTTCAAATTTAACAATATATTTGACCAAATGACCTTTTATTCTTTTACATTTCTATTTTCCTTGGGATCATTACCCATAGTTCTGCTGAACCCAGATATGTCCTGCCTTTGCAAACAGTGTAGATCCAGATCAGTTGGCTTCTGCACTGTTTGCCATCAAGTATGTGAATTTATATCAACAATCTGGATCAAGTAATCTGATTGGCTGAACATTAGAAATAGGCATGGCATCTTACTTTATTCAGCATGACAAGGATTAAGCCCCTTCTGATATCCTGGAAAATCGAGTTGCACTTAAGCTGATGTTAGCTGACATATGCAGCCCTGCCACCTACACTGCTGCATGTAAATAGTCTCAATGAAACTGAAACTCTGTTTTTCGTTATTTTATGCATTTGGTGTTTCCAAGGGCAACCTTTATAGATTTTATTTGATAGCCATATGAATAATTTGAAGTGAAATTATATCTCATACACCAGTACAGCAGTTCCATATTACCATATTTAACCTGCTGTATTTCACCTTGTGTGCTTAGGTTTTTCAAAATACAGGGAAAACTTGTAGTAATATATGTACCTACCTATACTAAGGGTACATTTAAAAAAAAAAAAAATGGCAAAAGAATTATCAAATGATGCATATGCAATGTTTTTGTGTGTTATTTTTTTCTAATTTACTTTGCAAAAGTATATGTTGTGGGTACCCATATGAACTGCATCAACAAGTTAATGCAATTCAAATGAGTACCCATAACATATCCCTATATTAAGAAGTAGGCAAAAAGTACACTGGCTGTAATCTGAAGACAATGGAATAGCTTGACTGTGCGCTTATAGGGGTATGTACAATAATAAGGTCAAATACTGTAAGTACTTTGCCTCATTGGTGAGAACAGGCCATAAATACAGGTCTCATTATTACTTTTTGTTTAACTTTTTGGAATGAGCTGCCAAGCAGATGATCACATGATATATAAAGCCTTATGTTCTGCTAGGTGATTCACATGAAATAATGTCAAGCCTTATTTGCTCTGAAAAATGAAAAAAAAGGGGGACATTGTTTGCTGCACTTCTAACTGGCATTTCAAGGGCTGAATTAATATTTACAGAAAATCACAACACAAAAAGAAAGTGATTACCTTCTTCAATACCACTGTCTCTGCCATCACTTCTTACCTGAAATAAATCAAGATTCTTTGTTACTATACCATTTGAAAAGACTAACTGCTGCAGTTCCTCTTTGTTTGTGTATCAGTGGTTTCATATGTGACCTTTGTTTTGTCATTATTTGGTGTTTGTGTTGTGCTTATATTGTACTTGTTGCTCATCTCTCCTTCTTTTGGTGCCTCAGGAAGGCTGTGCTTTATGATTTTTGCAATTCCTGGGAATCATCACTTATATTTTTACATTGTAAAGTCCAACCTCCCAAAAACATCCACCCTTCAGAAAAGCCAAAACTGGATATTGTCAAGAGGTGACTGTTGTACAGAGGTAAACCTTAAAAATATTTTTTCTCTACTGTGAATAATCACAAATAGCACATGTTAGAGGGCACCAAGTGTTAATCACGATAATTCACAGTAGTGAAAAATTATTTTTAAATTTTACCTCTCTAAAATTTAATGCAATCTGATTGATCAGGAGGAAATTCCATCCAGCATATACTTCAATAAATCCACTGAGCAAGAATCTTGGAACTATTTTCTATGCATTGTTTTCTAAAATAAACTGTTTAACTCACATTTTCAACATAAACCCAGCCATGCTGGAATTTTAAGGAATGAATTTCATTTTTGTGAATTTTATAAATGTATAAATGCTGACTAATCACTAATAACTCCAGATAAAGCCCACTGGTCTTTAGTCAGTTTGTGAGTGATTCGCCAGCATTAATACAATATCAATAAAATCCACAAAAATGAAATTCATTCCTACAAGAATAACAAAATACTTACCAGTCTGACACTCCTGAATGTCTGCTTACAACCAGCTAGCAGAAGGCAACACTTCCGCTGCCTGAAATAAAACAAATCTCAATTACAGGTGGCTCTCATCATCTCAAAATTCAAAGGACCAGAAGTTTTGGTTTGAGATACAGTAATATGAAACATAAGGAATTGAAATGTATGGAACACATAACTAACTAAACCAATATTATTCTTTATTTAGTCCGATTTGAGCAGGTGTTTGAGTTATCAGACAACTCCATCAAAAATGTAGCAATACTACCGTAATAACACTATTGGATGCAAACAGTGTAGACACAGATTAGATGTTACAGAACATGCCAGTTGATTGTCTGCCATACATACTGCAATAGTTAAGACACGTCAAGAGGTAGTATAACGAACTATTTCAAATTTTAGGACACAAATGGTAAGTAGATAAGGTGTACCAATACTTACGTTATTACCTTATTCTTTATTTAGTCTGATTTAAGTAGATGTTTGAGTTATCAGTGTTTGAGATAATGAGAGTCAACAGTATGCTTTACACTATATCAAAGTTCTGCACAGCTCCAGATTAGAAAGGTATCCAGATAAATATTTTTATTCTTTCATATATTTCATATAATTTATTATTTCATATAATTTATTTCATATATTTCATATAATTTATTATTTCATATAATTTATTTCATATATTTCATATAATTTATTTTCATATATTTCATATAATTTATTATTTCATATAATTTATTTCATACATTTCATATAATTTATTATTTCAAATAATTTATTTCAGATATTTCATATAATTTATTATTTCATATAATTTATTTTATATAATTCATATAATTTATTATTTCATATAATTCAGGGATAATTTTCTTTACTTCTCCATAAAAACATATGTTGTGGGTACTCATTAGAAGTGCCTCGGTGAGGCACTTCTAATGAGTACCCACAACATAGGTTTTTATGGAGAACTGGAGAAAATTATCCCATAATTATCATCAAATACTCCAACTTAACAAGTCCTCTGGTTATGGGTAATCATTATTCATCTGGATATCCCTCATGAGTTCTAATGGCAGGGGTTAAACCCTCTTATGTTTTTGTTTCTGTTCATTGACTTGTCAAAACCACATTTTAAAAACAATGGACTTGTTCGATTTAAGGGGAAGGACTACTCTTTCAGGGGAGGCACCTCTGTCAAAATTAATGTTACCATCTTCTGAAAAAGGTCTACTGACTCTAAAACGAAAGAGTTTGCTTTTACTGTCCTTTCAACATCTTTTCGAAAGTCGTTTTTTTGCCTGGTGCTTTACATAGAAGAAGTAAATTTGCAAACTTCTGTTATGATTTAATGCAAAACCATTTGTCAAAACTACCTATGCACAAAAAGTTTTATTCTAGTTATTGGTTTTTAAAAAATCAAATATTTTCACTTTTTCCCATAGTAAAAATGACTGCAAATTATGCAGAAATCTGTAGGGTAGGTAACTTGAAGGCAGATTTTCAACAAGTTCCACTTGTTCAATTTTTCTGAAATTTTCACAATACTGTTGTGAAACATCAGTAAATTTAAATTCAGCAAAGAAAATTAAAAAAATATTTTCTTAGATGAGAATTCCAAAAAATCATTTTACAATAGAAATTGCATAGGTCAGACCAATTTTTTGGCCGTAAATTTTATTTTAGGGTACATATTTGAAAACAAAACACAGAAACAGAAAAGAAAAATGGTTTCTGATATAATATGGTCAATCAGAACAAATTATTTTCATTTACAATAAAATGCCAAGCAAAAAACGTCCTTCCAAGTGATGTCGAAGGTCAGTAGTCACAAAATTTGTCTTCTTTGTACAAAATCGCAGAAAATCTACAGAATGTATGTGGTCCCCTTAAGACAGTAAGAGTCAATTAAAGATTGAGGAATGAAACAGATGATAAATGGACTGAAAATGAAAAGAATATTTACTTACTCTAGGTTGGTAAAATAGTTGTGAATCTGTTTTGACAACTTGCCATGCCTGCGGAATATAAAAGTAACCCATTTTAGACTGAATAAGCTCTCAAATCCTAAAATAAGTCCATTTGATTAGATTTGTCTAATTTGGCTGGCCAAATGGCAAACAGTGTAGAACTGGGCCCAGTTGTTCAAAGGGTCATTAGCTTAACATGCTTGTTAGTGGTCAAACAGTGCTTGCACTAACTGTCAAATTCAGGAAGTCCCAGGACTTCCTAATTCTAATATCTGGAAGTCCAGGTAATCAAATTGTTTCACACACTTCCAAACATTTAACCTTCCTATTCTTAAACTCTCATTTATGGAATAAAACTGCCATTTTTAAGCTAAACAACACACAAATTCTTTCTAAATTCTTTTTATAAATGGCCAGATATCTTTAAAACTTGGGAGTCCCAGACTTCCTGGCACTGATTTTTGGAAGTCCCAGGGCAATTTTTGGGAGTCTCTGACTCCCAGACATCCCTTAATGCAAGCACTGGTAAAAATGTTAACTGTTTTAGTAAGTACAGTATTTAATTCACAGGAATTTTTGCTGAAAAAAAATGTGAGTAGCTTTTGCAGTTGCAAAAGCTACTCACATTTTTTCAGCAAAAATATTAGCGTACAAGCCATATTTAATGATCAAAGTTTTAATGATACGTTAACTAACGACATCGTTAGTTTTGAACACCTGGGTCCTGATGTAGATCTATTCTATTTGCTCAGGGCTGTCAGTCCAGGTATTTAGGATAAATAGCATATCACATTTGCTATATGTCATTTTTGCTTATTTAACCCATTTTGGTCTGGAGAGACCCCAAAAGGATAATTGGCAAACATCTAGCAGACCCAGATTAGATGCCACAGAATGTGGCCTCTGATCAGGGTCTCCACTGTTTGCAAATAGTTTAGCCTTTTTATCTAAATCAAATAGCCTGACATACTTAAAATTATCATTGAAATTTGATTCTTCCAATATATATAATAGCAAGGCACTTCTAATGAGTACCCACCCCATATGTTTAAACCCTTGTCCTGCTGAGCCTGGATATATTCTGCCTTTGCAAACAGTGTAGATCCAGATCAGTTGGCTTCTGAAGAAGCCAACTGATCTGGATCTGCACTGTTTGCCATTATTAGTATGTAAATTTATAGCAACAATTTGGATCAAGTAATCCGATTGGATACATTAGAAGTGGGTGTGGCATCTTAACTTATTCAGAAGGAGGAGAAATAAGAGAAATACCCTGTGGAAACTCAATCCTATCTCAAGCTATAAATCTGACCCAAGCCTGTCCATTTCAGAGACACCCAGCTTGGATCTTGCAGCAACCACATGTATATTGGAAAGAGCCGAGAATAGACTGTGATCAGACTGTGACTGCAAGGTTTGGTCTGCATCTACACTGTTCTCATATGCAGCTAGGCCTTTCAAACCTGATGCAGCTCGAATGCCAAGTTGACAGGACAGATAATCAAAGTACATGTACATGTATCATTAGCTTAAAGAACGTCTTTTTTTTCTTAACCCTTGTCCTGCTGAATAAATTAAGATGCCACATCCCTTCTAATTTTCAGCCAGTCAGATTACTAGATCCAGATTATTGCCATTCACATACTTAATGGCAAACAGTGCTTCAGAAGCCAACTGATCTGGATTTACACTGTTTGCAAAGGCAGGATATATCTGGGCTCAGCAGGACAAGGGCTAGAATCCCCACAAGACTCTGAAATATGTGAGAAACAAAAATCTTTGAGCGCACACACATACACACACACACACACATTATGGACCCTGGCTAAACTGCACAGAAGTGACCTACACTGTACATCTTTCATATGCATGAGTACTGGATGGAAGTATTATTTTTCACATTATACTTGATTACTTTTTAATCTTCTGCATAGTGAATCCTGTTTCAAGAATTTCAAAATATTCTTATATATTTTTCTAGATTATATTTTGTTATGTATTTAAATAACATTGGTACTTCATTCAAAAGCCACCTAAAAATAAAAAAAAAATAAAAGGCTTTACATTTGATTCAAATTTCTGATAAGCACTTTCTGGGTTACACAGTGCCAATAACAAGGTACGAGGAGATTATGGAGAGAAGCTCTTACTGGAAAATTAAATTTCCCAAATCACCCTCATCTGTATGTGGATTCTCTGTAGACTCATCAGTTATCCCCCCTTGGCCCCAAGCTGTTTCTTCTGCCTCAATGACCGCAGAAAGGATGGTTTCAGGTAGCAACTGGACTCCATGGCGATCAGATGAAGATTCCATTCTATTCTGAAATGAAACAAGGAATTCCATAATTTTAACTTCTTTTTTTACAGTGTTTACCCAAATACAGACATGCCTGTAAGATAAAAAATCAAAGCACTGACAGCACTGGTGGGTTGATTGTCTCTGAGTGTAAGCTAAGAAAATGGTCCTGAACTGGGACTTAACCCATTGTAGTCTGGAGAACCCAAAAAGGGCAATTGGCAAACACTGCAGACCCAGATCAGATACCGCAGAACTGCTTGCAAATAGTTCAACCATTTTTCTCTAGAAATATCTAAATCACATAGCCTGACATACCTAAAATCGAAATTAGAATCTTCCAATAAATAGTGTATGGAGTTAATTCAGTCTACAATGGGTTAGAGTGTTTCATTTAACCCTTAACTTCCTGTATTTTAAGCAAACAGTGCAGACCCTGATCAGATGCCACATTCTGCAGTGTCTGATCTGGGTTTGCAGCGTTTGCCAATGTCCGTCCCAGTTGAAGCCTCTACAAGGCGCTTCTAATGAGTACCCACAACATACACTTTAGAGGAGAAATAAGAAAAATATAAAAAGATTTTGACTGAAAAAATTATCTTATCTAGAGCTATGATGTTCATATTTGGGATAAAAGTCCCTTTCTCATGTTGCAGTCTATTCATTTTATTTTCCATAGATAAAATGGATATCATGATAAATATTTTCTTGTTTCTCTACAAAAACTTGTTGTGGTACTCATCAGGACTTCAATGAGGCACTTCTAATGAGTACCAAAAATTATGTTTTCATGGAGAAATAAGACTAGAAATGTGTCAGTATGACACAGATGCCCCATCCAGGGCCATCCTCACCCACATGCAGGTATTTTGCAAAAAATGATGTTGAAAAAAGGGCCATAACTCTCATAATAATTGGCAGATTTAACCCTAAATTGAACTTGACCATATTTTATGATTATATACCTGGGTATAAAATATGAATCCAATACACAAATCAATCTTTTTAAAAAAAATATCGGAAGGAAAACATCTTTTGAAGGTGAAAAAGGGCTATAACTCCCATAATAATGGGTTGATTTTACCCTAATTAGAACTTGACCTCTATTTTATGATTATATACCTGTGTGTTAAATATGAATTCAATACACTAATGTTTTCAAAAGATATCAAACTGAAACTATTTTTCAAGGTTGGAAAAAGGGCTGTAACTCCAAATATAATTAGTGGATTTTACCTTAAATCAAACTTGACCTATATTTTATAATTATACATTTGTGTATAAAATATGAATCCAATTCACTAATCTTTTCAAAAGTTATGAAACGGAAACCATTTTTCAAAGCTGAAAAAGGGCCATAACTCCAAAAATAATTGGTGGATTTTACCCTAAATCCAACTTGACATATATTTTATGATTATATACCTGTGTATAAAATTTGAATCCAATACACTAATCTTTTCAAAAGATATCGAACGGAAACCATTTTGTAACTATTTTTCAAAACTGATAAAGGGCCGTAACTACAAAAATAATTTGTGGATTTTACCCTAAATCTAACTTGACCTATATTTTATAATTATATGCTTGTGTATAAAATATGAATCCAATTCACTAATCTTTTCAAATATTATGGAACAGAAACCATTTTTCAAAGTTGAAAAAGGGCCATAACTCCAAAAATAATTGGTGGATTTTACCCTAAATCGTACTTGACCTACATTTTATGATATATACCTGTGCATGTAATTTGAATCCAATACACTAATCTTTTCAAAAGATATCGAACGGAAACCATTTTTCAACTATTTTTCAACATAGATAAAGGGCCATAACTCCAAAAATAATTGGTGAATTTTAACCTAAATCAAACTTGACCTATATTTTATAATTATATGCTTGTGTATAAAATATTAATCCAATACACTAATCTTTTCAAAAGTTATGGAACAGAAACCATTTTTCAAAGTTGAAAAAGGGCCATAACTCCCCAAATAATAGATTGATTTTATTCTAAATCGAACTTGACCTACATTTTATGATTATATACCCGTATACAAAATTTCAATCCAATACACCAATACTTTCAAAAAATATCGCATGGAAACCATTTTTCAAAGTTGAAAAGGGCCATTACTCCCAAAATAATTGGTGGATTTTATCCTAAATCGAACTTGACCTACATTTTATGATTATATACATGTGTATAAAATTTCAATCCAATACACCAATCCTTTCAAAAGATATTGCACGGAAACCAAAAGTGTTACATACGGGAAGGACGTACAGACAGCGGTGATACTATATGCACCCCTATTGAAAATGGCGGAGGCATAAAAAAGCACCAATACATTTTGGCTAGAAGTGCCTTATCTAAAGCTCTGGCTGAACATCTGAAATTTGTGTACATGTATCTTCATCTTTAGCAACACCCAATATAGACTGTATTACCATAATAACCCTAAGTATTGGGACAGATAGGCCTTTGCAAACAGTGTAGATCCGCAGTATGCGGCATCTGATCAGGGTCTTCACTGTTTGCCATACATACTGCTATATTTTAGACACATCAGGAGGCAGTAGAATGGATTATTTCAAATTTTAGGACAAATATGGTAAGCAGATCAGGTGTCCCAAAAGTTAGGGTACATGTGGTAATATATAAATATTGGGACACCTTAACTCTTGACCGTTCTTGTCTTAAAAACTGAACAAGTCCATTTACTACATGTACCAGTACCTACTGAGGTGTAAACCCTTAAAGTGGTAATGAAAACTGCAGTGTGTGCGTGCATGCATGTGCGCACACGTGTGTGTATGCGTGTGTGCATGCGTGCCTGTGTGTGTGTGTGTGCGTGCATGCATGCGTGTGTGTGTGTGTATGTGAGAAAATAATGCTTGGCATTTAATGTGACTCATCTGCCTAGCACACAACTTATATAAAAATGACAAATATAAGTGCTTATTTTTTCTGAAAAAGAATAATAAAATATTAGAATGTTGTCTGTTAAAATTTGGCTTAGCACTTTAACCCTTGTCATGCTGAATAAATTAAGAAGCCACACCCATTTCTCATTTTCACCCAATCAAATTACTTGATCCAGGTTGTTGATACAAATTCACATACTTAATGTTAAACAGTGCAGAACCAGATCAGTTGGCTTCTACACTGTTTGCAAGGGCAGGGCATATCCAGGTTCAGCAGGACTAGGGTTAAGGGCTAAGAATAGCTGGATGAGAGACAACAATGTAAACTCTGATTTGTGGCATCTGGTCTGGGTCTACACAGTTTGCTAAGGCCTATCTGTCCAAAAACAGGATAAATAGGGATCCGATACCCTATGTTTCAGAGAATTCTATAACTAAAGCAAAGATCTGTACTTACAGCAGGAATAATCTTTTTTGTGAAGATATGTTTCATCTTGTATGTAGAATCTGAAACTTTTTTTTTCTTTTTGTTCAAAACCCCTTTAACAAATTCCAAGGATATTATTATTCACAACACTTGTTAAGAAGGGATACTTAGCATGGACATATCTATGTTATTTGTGTACTTGTAACAAAGATCTGTATACAGTAAATATCCTAAAACTTGGAACAACTAAGTTTATGACAAAATGACATATGCAAACAGTGCAGACCCAGATCAGACTATATACAAACAGTGCAGACCCAGATCAGACTGCTCCTGAAGGAAAAAAAGTATGGAATCAGAGGAATTGTTAAGGAGGAGTATTTGGTGATAATTGTGGGATAATTTTTTTATTTCTTCCATAAAAACATATCTTGGGGGTACTCATTAGAAGCACCTCAACAAGGCACTTCTAATGAGTACCCACAACATATGTTTTTATGGAGAACTAGAGAAAATTATCCCCTGAATTATCATCAAATATTCCTCCTTAACAATTCCCCTGTGGAATAAAAAAGTTCAAAATTTTAGGACATTTGCTGTACTGGGAGTGTTCAAAATATATTTTTTATTATTCTAGCACCAAATCTCTTTGCCCTCACTGGAATAGCTTAAGAACCAAAACATATCTTGTGGTTACATACTGGAATTGCCTTGATAAGGTCTTGACAAGGCAATCCAATGAGTATCCACAAGATATGGTTTGGTGCTAAGATAAAAAGAATTATTACATTGTGGCATAGCTTTTGACAAGGCGCTTTTTTCAACCAAAAAGTGTCTACATTTTTTTTTATTTCTTGACTAAAATATATGTTGTGGGTACTCATTAGAAGCACCTCAGCAAGCGTATGTTGTTGTCAAGAATTAAGAAAACTATTTACTGTACACCCACTCTTATCTAGACCTATGCCGTTTGTACTCTTGCATAAAACTGTCAGGCAATTCTAATGGATGCTAAAATAAATAAAAAAAAAAATATGCATATCCTGTGGGTAGCCTGGAGGAGGCAATTGCAGTTTGAGTTCCACAAGATATATTTTGGTGCAAAAATGCCAAATTCACCACAAGTACCTGGACATTTCAAAATAGATTTTGCTAATATTTTTTGCAGCATACTAAGCACATCTATAAAGTCATTGTCAATCCTGAAATGACACATCTGCACACATTAGATTAAATGTATTTTCCAAGTGACTGTTTACAATATGTTTCCAACAGTACCAATACTGGTATTTACAACATTTATCATTTGACTATTTGTAGTAAATGTACCTTGTGAAAAGAGAACCTACCTTATATAAAGACCCACCCCCATCAGACAGTGTGGCAAAAGCCTTTGCTCTTCCCTGTAAGCAATATGTTGATGTTAACCCTTGTCATGCTGAATAAATTAAGCCATGCCCATTTCCAATTTTCAGCCAATCAGATTACTTGATCCAGGTTTTTGATATAAATTCACATACTTAATGGCAAACAGTGCAGATCCAGATCAATTGGCTTCCGATCTGGATCTACACTGTTTGCAGAGGAAGGGCATATCCAGGTTCAGCAGGGCAAGGGTTAAAGGAACCAAATTTGCAGAGAAAGGTGAAAACCCTAACAAACAGCATGGCTATGCAGACTGGTGTTTACATGCAGAACACAACAAATTTTCCCATGGAAAAGCTCAAGTATTATTTCGTTATCAAACAAAGTCATCCTTAATGTGGCCTAGATAAACCCAGAAATTAC
Organism: Anodontia alba; assembly: GCA_964016985.1. NCBI lineage: Eukaryota > Metazoa > Mollusca > Bivalvia > Lucinida > Lucinidae > Anodontia > Anodontia alba. Next base: position 26,355,660 of record OZ024821.1, read on the forward strand.
AATTAAATATATCAACTGATAAAACAGCAAAAAAAAAAAAAAAGAAAAATAAATAACTCAGCCTTGACAATTTGAAGATACCAAATGATAACAGTGAAAAAAAAAAAAGAAAATACAACAACGATAAAAACAAAACTCGAAAAAAGCAATGTTGTATCATAACCTTTTTACATCTTTAGCGAAGTATTCAGCACTTAATTGGCACTGCTTGCATTAAGGGAAGGCAGGAAGTCAGAGACTTCAAAAAATGCTGTGAGACTTCCAAAAAGTGTTGCTTGGAAATCAGGACTGCCAACCTTCAAACATACACTGCCATTTATAAAGCAGATTTAGCCTGAACCATAACTCTAGATACATGTAGATAAGTATGCATAAAAGGGACAACTGAGGGATACTTTTCCACATTTCTCAGAACCATACATTGTGGGTCCTCATTAGAATTGCCTCAGGGCAGTGAACTAATGAGTACCAACAACATCTGTTTTGATTGAGAAATAAGAATAATTATCCCTCAATTATCCCTTTTCAGCATCCTTATCTGGAGCTATGCTGAACTTGTTTTTTACTTAGTGCTTCAATGCTATTTTAAGATCCTAAAAAAGAGGAAATTCACATATTGATAAAAATAATGGCAAAAAAATTAAACTTGACATCCAATTGTACTTCCAAATTGTTAAGCCAGGAAGTTCTGGGACTTCCTGTTTTTTTTGTTTTTTTTTTTAATGTTGGTGCAAACACTGCAGTTTTGGAACTGACTGTCCTGCGATACCTGAAGAGGATAATCTGTGCGTAATCATAATCTTGACAAAGTCATTTTGCTTATTTAACCCTTGTTATGCTGAATAAATTAAGATGCCACACCCATTTCTAATTGTCAGCCAATCAGATTGCTTGATCTAGATTGTTGAAACAAATTCATATACTGAATGACAAACAGTGCAGATCCAGATCAGTTGGCTTCTGAAGAAGCCAACTGATTTGAATCTACACTGTTTGCAAAGGCAGGGTATATCCGGGTTCAGCAGGACAAGGTTGTATAAACCTATGCAACATTTTGAAAGTCCAAGAAATGGTGATACTCAATCAAGGCACCTCACCATAGCTCCAGATAAGGTGCATTTAATATTTACAACCAAAACTTGTTGATTTTTTTTCTAATCTATCCTAAAATTTTGAACACTTTAGTCCATACTGTTTTTGCCTAATTATTGCTTTTTATACAGTTGTTTCTTAAAATACTTCATGGAATGGCAAACGGTGTAGACCCTGACCAGACTGCTCTGGGGGCAGTCTGATCTGGGTTGCACTGTTTGCACATGCCATTTTGTTGAAAACTTTAGTGTAAGAAATTTTAGTACATTTACCGTACTTATTAGAAGCACTACAAAGAGGTGCTTTCATTGAGAACATACAAAGAAAATTGTTTTCAATAAGAAATAAGAAAACTTTCTCTGGAGTCTAGAAACCCCTCTTATCTGAAGCTATGCCACACTGAGGCCATATCTGGACAGTCAAGACCCAGATCCACCCACCTATACTGTCTGACAGGGTCTTTCAGGGCTCTAGATAAGATTTTGGTACAATAAATATTTTACCCCCTGCTTTAAAGCTTAACACTTAAACGCTCATTTGCAATGCTTAACTCTTAAAGTACCAAGCATTGTATGCTAAGCAGACAATTCACATGACATACCAAGCTTTATTTTTGCATACAATCCACATGAAATGCCAAGCTTTATTTTCTCTGAAAACAAAACATCAACAACAGCAAAACAACCTAGAATGCATAAGTCTGTCATGGGTGCTTTGAGGATTAAACCCTTTCTGATCTAGTATGTATACTGCTACTGCTCATACAAGAATAAATGTGAAGGAAAGTGCTTTATGTTAAAAGATGTAAGGCTCACTGAAAATTTTTACAGCCTCAATTTGATTTCAATGCTGAAATCCAAAATTTCATTGAGTATTTCTACCCCCTCAACTTAAATTTCAATGCTGATTTTCAAAAATTCAATGCTGAAAATCCCTTTGCTCCTTTTATCTAGAGCCCTGATCTTTGCTGTTCACAGCTCTAGATAAGGTGCTTTTTTTTTAAACCTAACTGTGCTGACATTAGTCTTACTTCTCTTCCAAACATATGTCATGGATACCCACTCATTAGATGAATACTCACAGCATATTTTTTTTTTTTTTTGTGAAGAAATACAAAAATGTTTATCTGAATACCTCTCTCAACTAGAGTGTAAAGTTAAGCGATATATTCTACAGCATTTAACTGCATGGACCCAGCAAATAGTACACTATGGCAAATCCCTGCAAAGCAGGGCTAATCAACCCCAGAACAAACCTCAAGTCACCCCTAACCAAACAAAACCCTCCCTACCTAAACCATCTTAAGAAGGAACTTTTGGTGCATACTTGTTCTTGTTAATAGCTACTGGTTCTATTCTACATGCTATATGATATAACATGTTGCATAACTATGCTATGATGAAGTGTTATTTGATCTTCACCCTCTGGCCCAAACTCCAGGGCAAATGTTTTGGTAACAGCTATGTTACATGACCATGTTAGGAAAAAGCCCAATTTTGACATTCCCCACCCCTCTGAGTCCTAAGGCTAGGGCCAGGTCCACTCACTCCAAAGCAAACTTTTTGGTGAATACTGTTCTATTCTTCATGCCATTTGAGTTGACAAACTACATGACCATATTTGCAGAAAGTGTAATTTTGACACTCCCATCCCCTCTGGCTCCACCCCAGGGACTGATTAAAATTTTAATTTGCCCATGCACGCTTTTATATGTATTCTAAACATATAGACAAGTTTCCAGTTTGCACTACTGGGCCCGGTTGTTCAAAGCGTCGTTAGCTTAACGAGCTCGTTAAGGGTCATTTCGTTAACTGTTTTAGCGGATTCAATACACAATATATTCTGATATTTTTTGCTGTAAACATGTGAGTAGCTTTTGCACTGCAAAAGCTACTCACATTTTTTCAGCAAAAAATTTCAACATATTTGCATATCACTCGATGTAAATTTTAACGAATCGTTAACTAACGACATCGTTAGCTTTGAACAACTGGGCCCTAGTTGACAACAGACTACTTTCAGTTTTAAAAAAAGGCTGCCATATGATTATTTTGGATGGCTGACTGAAACAAATTTTGTTAAGACACAACACCATTATAGGAGAGGATTTGCAAGCATCACAAATTTCTTCTAGTAGTTTTTGAGGGAATGTGATAAGAAAAATCAAGGATGGCCACCAGAGGTTGCTGGACTGAAACAATTTTTGCTTGGACAATCTTAGACATCTCTGGCAAGTTTCAAGAAAATCTGCCTCATCATCTCAGAGAAAATTTGATACATTGTAAATGTAACACTGGTCAGCAATGTGTGATTTTCAAGATGACCACCAGTATATATAAATAAGGGGAATCCCCATAAATTTATTCATGCTTAGCAAGCTGGGTAAAGTTTCCAGCAGACAACATTTTGAAAAAAAAATTCTCAGAAGACAATTTACATGAAATGTCAGTCTATTTTCTTGGGGGAAAAAAAAACAAACAAAAAAATAATAACAAAACACAACAAAAAACACCAATTTGTTGTCTGCTGAATTTGCCAAAAGAGCAGTAAAGGTTAAGAAAAGATTACAGTCAGAGACAAAAAGTTAGGGATGGTTGAGTAACATGAAACACACAACTTTATTTTTAGGCATTATGTGCAAATGGTGAGATCAGTTCCTAAATCTGATCATGGTCACAAATTTTGTGGTACAAATCTCAGAAGTTTCAGCTTAAGATATGACGAGACTGATTTGATTCCAAGCTGTAGTCAGGACATACAGTGAGAAATTTGAAAACATTGTCTTTATTTACTCAATTACAATGTAATTATAATTGCTACCACATTCTTGCATGAGAAAGAAATTGCAAGAAAATTCATCATTCCACTATATTACCATATGTCTTGCAAGGTAGTTTTACAATAATATCAGGACCATGTTCAAGCAGCATCATTTGCCTGTTAGAACAAAATAAAATGACAAGAATCACTGTTGAATGACACCTGCATATATTTTAAAAATCTGACCTCATTTTGCGAATTGCCGCCATTTTAATGCCTCAGTTTTAAGGGGTAGGGCAGTTGAAGTGCTTGTTTTTCCTGCTTGCATGTACAAAATCGCCACTGTCTTAATAAAATGTGTTCTCAATAGATTATTTATTGTCAGCAAAAACATTTTTCTTCCAATTATTTATGCTTAGTATCAAAGAAATACACAGAAAATTACTTTATGAATTTCTCTTCTTCCAGTTGCAAAATATTTTCATACAAGACCTTATATTTATTTGAAAAGTAATATTGTGTATGCAATAGCATTTCAACCATATATCCTTCTTATGAATAAATGTATCAGGTGACACTGTAACAGAGAAGCATGTTTGCTTCAGATGTAGCTGCTGTGTCTTTAAAGTTTTGAGCTTCAATTCAAAGGAAAAAAGTGCTTTAAGCATTTCTTTCAAAATGTTGATCATTCAAGGTTAATACATGGTTTGTAATTTTCCAAGAAGATCTTAGAATTTCTATTTAAACACCTGGATGTGACCCTCTTATGTTGCTCTTTCCCAATAGCGATGATGCATTACAAAAAAAATTCTGCAAGTCCAAGAATAGGAAGAAACATGTAAGCACATCAAATTAGATGTGCGTCAAAATACATGACAGGACAATATCTAGTGACATTCATTCACCACTGTCCAGGACACATTTCTAGTTAACAAAGACTCCAAAAATAATGAGAACTAGAGCTGGTGTTTGTAAAACACTATGCCCCCAACTGCCTGAATCTAACACTGCTTGCCCATGACGGTAACAACAGTACAAATATATGAGATTTCAATGTTATTTTATCAAAGGGAAATAACTCTAAAATAGGAGATAATTGGGATAAGAAATAAAATACGGGTCACCTATTTTTTCATGAGGAATCAAAATATGAAATTTCAAAACATTAGCATACATGGTTCTAAACTTATGCTATGCACAATAAAGCAACGACATTAAATAGCCAGAAATTGTGAAAGGCCATAACTCCAACATTTCATTTAATTGGTTCAAAATTTAATCAGGTGATCTCCTCCTCAATCCCAATCAGTATACTAAATATCATGGCTCTGGCTTAAATACTTTTTGAGATATCTTGCTGACAAGGTCAAAATGCCTAGAACTACAAAGGGCAATAACTACATCGATTTTTCATGGAATTCCCTAAAAAACAAATCAGGTAATCTCCACATCATCCCCAATCAGCATATAATATTTCAAGACCCTAGCTTAAGTACTTTTTGAGACATCTTGCTGACAAGGCCAAAATGCGCAGAACCGCAAAGGGTCATAACTTTATCAATATTTTCACTGAATTCTCTTGAAATATAATCAGGTAATTTACACATCATTCCCACTCACTATATCGAATTTCAAGAACCCAGCTTAAATACTTTTCAAGATATCTTGCTCACAAGATTTAATTCTGATATTTTTTCAAAGGGGCATAACTCTAAACAAACATGCTGGACAAGGAAAAAAGATACGGGTCAGCTATTTTTTCATTGGGAACCCAAATATAAAATTTCCAAACCCTAGCATGCAGGGTTCTTAAGATATGGCATGCACAGAAAAACCTGACGAATGGACAAACGGACAGACAGGCAAACAAAGGCAAAATAATATGCCCCATCAACTTCATCCGAAACCGGGGGCATAATCAGGTCATCTACTCATCGCTACCAATCTATTCATCAAGTTTCAAGGCTCCAGCTTCAATAGTTTTTTTAGATATTTTGCTGACAAGGGAAACATGCCCAAATTTACAAAGGGCCATTACTTACGAAATATTTTTCAGAATTTACAGAAAAGCTAATCAGGTCATCTACTAATCATTACCAATCAATTCACCAAGTTTAAAGTCTCTAGCTCAAACAGTTTGTGAGATATTTTGCTGACAAGATAAAAATGTCAAAAATTACAAAGGGCCATAACTCAATAAGTATTTTTCAAAATTCCTTCAAAAGTTAATCAGGTTGTCTACTCATCATTACAAATTCATTCACCAAATTTCGTGGCTCTAGCTCTAACAGTTTTTGAGATATTTTGATGACAAGGTAAAAATGCCCAAAATCACAAAGGGCCATAACTCAAGAAGTATTTTTCAAAAATTTCTTCAAAAGTTAATCAGGTTGTCTACTCATCACTACCAGTCTATTCATCAAGTTTCAAGGCTCTAGCTCCAACAGTTTTTGAGATATTTTGCTGACAAGGTAAAAATGCCCAAAATTACAAAGGGCCATTACTCATGAAATATTTTTCAGAATTTCTTCAAAAATTAATCAGGTCATCTACTCATCACTATAAATCCATTTATTAAGTTTCAAGGCTCTAGCTCTAATAGTTTTTGAGATATTTTGCTGACAAGGTAAAAATGCCCAAAATTACAAAGGGACATGACTCAAGAAGTATTTTTCAAAATTTCTTCAAAAGTTAATCAGGTTGTCTACTCATCACTACCACATTCTAAGGGCCATAACTCATAAAGTATTTTTCAGAACTTCTTCAAAAGTTAATCAGGTCATCTACTCATCACTACAAATCCATTTACTAAGTTTCAAGGCTCTAGCTCAAACAATTTTTGAGATATTTTGCTGACAAGGTATAAATGCCCATAATTACAAAGGGGCATAACTCAAGAAGTATTTTCCAAAATTTCTTCAAAAGTTAATCAGGTTGTCTACTCATCACTGCCAGTCTATTCATCAAGTTTCAAGGCTCTAGCTTCAATTGTTTTTTAGACATTTTGCTGGCAAGATTGCATCCATATTTTTTCAAAGTGCCATAACTCAGAAAAGGGGCATAATCCTGTCAAGAAAAAAAATATGGGGTAGCTATTTTTTCATGAGGAATCCATATAAGAAATTTCAAAACAGTAGCATTCACGGTTCTAAAGTTATGCTATGCATCAAAAAGTGTGACAAACGGATGGACGGACAGAAGGATGGACGGATGAACAACCCAGAAGCAATATGCCCCTCCAATTTCTTTGAAGTTAGGGGCATAAATATAAGGCCCTTTGCCTGCAAGGTCAGTAATACTTAAACCATGAGACTAAGAAACTCAATTTTGTGTTCTCTAGTAAGTGATTTTCAACAAAGAACCCAAACATATAATGAGAATGAGAAATATAAGGCCCTTTGCCTGCAAGGACTGTAACTCTTAAACCATAAGACTAAGAAACTCAGTTTTGTGTTCTCTAGTAAGTGATTTTCAACAAATAATGCAAAAATAAGGAGAAATATAAGGCCCTTTGTCTGCAAGACCTGTAACTCGGGTAACCATAAGACTCAGTTTTGTGTTCCCTAGTAAGTGATTTTCAACAAAGAATGCAAAAATAATGAAAAATAAGGCATGCATCCAGAGTATAAGTAAGGGAACTACAGTACGGCTCAGGTAAAAAAAAAAAAAAAATTCGAGGACCAATTTTACAATCCGCGATTTTCCGCCAAGTGGTTTGAAGTAAACCACTCCGAATGAAAAAGTTTTACTCAAAGTTATGCACTCGATATTCCGAGGATATTCCGCTGACCTCAGTGTACTCATGATATTCGGAGTGTGTGAGTATTTGCGAGTGGCGATAGATTATTCTGTACAGGTAAGTTTGACCACTCAGATCATTATCTCTCTCTCTCTCCCTCTCTCTCTCTCTCTCTCTTACGAGGTTAACCAAACAAAAATTGTTACAACTGCGAATACAATATATACCCTCTAAACCAGTGCAGCAGCAGGATCAGACTGCAAAATAATGCACACACTTACATAAATATTTCTGCTACCGACGACCAACTCTGCGACTGATTTTATGTTTCAGCCGCGATTATCAAAGGGTATATCCGAACAACAGCTGGTAACTCCAATGCACAAGGCCGGCCACGTATTTAGACCAAAGCCTTGGATGATTTCTAATCGCCCAGTTTTAGTTTTGGATTAGGGGTGGTGGTCGCCTGAGTCTTCCTATATTCGTTTTCATGTGACAAGCACTTTTATCTAGGCTGGCCCATTTTTCTCGTGTCACTTTAGCAGCTGAAATGTCCCTTTTCAAACAAGCTTATTGTTTTGTACCAATTTATCATGCTTTTTTTTCCTAAGTCAGAAATTCCCGCCTTACAAATCATTTTATTTTCAAGCTTAGCACGAGCTGCTGCTGTTGCCAAGAAAATAGTTTGAACCCCGGCTGAAAATTCTAGAGGAGATGCCGATCTGATTTAGTATTTTACAGCGAAAATAAGGCTGAATATTTCATGTTAATCGTGCCCAGTAGACGACTCACATGCAATGTCACGCCTAATTTACACTGGAAAATAAGGAAAAAAAAGTAAAATAAAAATGCAGTCTGCTAAATGTGCTAAGCGCTTCAAGGGATAAAGTATGGATACATTTCATTTGACAAGGGAGACAGAAACGGATAAGCTGAAATGTATCTACACTGCTCGGATCAAGGCCTGGATGGATGATTGGACCATTTAAATCACAATGATGATGGTGATTTGGTGTCTTATGTCTCTTTCAACAAAAAAAATATTTGTCATACTAAGATAATAGAATGCGGCGTCTGATCAGGGTATTCACTGTTTGCAAAAACAGTTTAGCCATTTTTCTCTAGGAATATCTAAATCTCATAGCCGGATGTACCTAAAATGGACGAACCAGAATCTTATGTTTTGCAAACTCTCTCTCTTTCTCTCTCTCTCTCTGGGATGCTCTTTCTTTTTAACCTCATGCAAATATGATATGTCTCCTTTCGAACTATAAGTCGTTTGCACTGACTTTATTGGAAAGAATGATATCGCATCGGCGGGAATCGAATGCGAGACCTGATCGTGGATTCGACCCCCACAGAATGTAGCGATTTGAGGGCCATTTCAAAAAAAATGAGTCAAAAGTGTGACATTGGAGGTCAAAAATAAAAATCAGTTTGAGTCAATGCTGTCTATCAAAATATTAACTTTGATGATACAGGTTTCACAAAATGTAGATGAGAAATGAAAAGAAGGAAACACGTTTTTGAAAATTTTGAATTCATTTCAACTTTTTTGTATTTTTTGTTCAATTACAGGATTTTTCCAAGATGGAATATGTTTGGAAATACATATCTTTTCCACACAATTTTATATATGTATTGACAACATATATATTAAGGAAAAATTTGACATAAAAATTGGTCATATTTGTGTTATTTATTGAGAATTTTGGCTTTTTAAAGCAAATTTAAGCACTTGTTTTTTTATCTTTACCACAAAAAGTTTTTATAAAAACCTGATTAGATAGAATTAAGCAGTAAAAGATGCACTGTGGACAACATTAAGTATCCTGCTGCATGTATGCAAAATTTTGACAGAATGTGACAAGCGGTTTTTTCTCAAGATTATTTAAAAAAATTGTTGTATTTTATAATAATTTGTTACACTCGGGACAAAATGAGAAACTTTAATATTATTCTACTTTTCATTCAATTTCTCTCTGACAGCTTGCATTTATTCTAAGTTTTATGTTGTGGAAACATTTGTAGTTGAAATAATTCAAGTTTTTACCAACCTGAAACTATATTTGTACAAAAAATAACTATAGAACACAAATAATTGAACTTAAATTAGTACAAAGAAACTAGTCATTCTGCACAAGAAAAGCTTTCTATAAGCAATGGTTTTGTCAGGTGCTTAGGGAAAACCAATATGCTTGATTAAAATATTTAATATTGTGTCTTCACTTTATGTTAGAATGCAGCCATTTTAAAGTCTTTGGTCTGAACTGTTACACTCGGGACAAAAAAATGCTCTTTAGTTTAACAATATTGATAGAGCCGGTTTGTGACTTCCATTTAGTTCTATGGTGTCAAATTTCATCAGTATCCCTCTCCCTGACAACACTATAGGTGGTTTCAGCCACAACTGCTATCTGGAAAATCTATTTTGAATGTCTTCTCCTGAACTGAAAGTCCCATTTGACTTGAAGCTTGGTAAGGGAGCATCTTGTGGGAGTGACTTGTAGATCAATAAAAGCTAAAATCATTGCGATCAGAAATCCAAGATGGCAGATATCTTGAAAATTAATCTATTTTTTGCTTCTTCTCTTGATCTTAAAGGCCAGTTGACTCAAAACTAAAAATTTGTAGGAAGCATCATGGTGACTGGTAGATCAAAACTGGCTAAAATTGTTCCTATTGGAAATCCAGAATGGCTGCCATGGGGGCCATCTTGAAAATCTTTTTTTTTTTTTTTTTTTTCCACTTCTCCTGAACCGAAAGGCCAGTTAACTTGAAACTTGGTAGGAAACATTGGGGTGACTTGTAGATCAAATATAGCTTAAACCATTCTGATTGTAAATCTATGATGGCCACAATCTTGAAACTCTATTTTGTGCTTCTTCTTCTGAACCAAAAGGCCAACAGACTTGAAACTTGGTAGGAAGCATCAGGGTTTACCTGTAGAGCACATATAGCTCAAATCTTTTCACTCAGATATCCAAGATGCCTGCCATGGTGGTCATCTTGAATTTCTATATTTCTCTTCCTCTTCTGAACCGAAAGGCTAACTGGCTTGAAACTTGATACCGTAGGAAGCATCAGGGTGACTTTTAGAGAAAAACTAGCCAAAATCCTTCCAATCGGAAATCCAAGATGGCCTACATGGCTGCTATCTTGGAAATCTATTTTGCGCTTCTCCTGAACCAAATGGCCAGTTGACTCTAAACTTGGTAGAAAGCATCAGGGTGATTGTAGGTCAAAAAACAGCGAAAACCGTGTCAATCGGAAATACATGATGGTCGCCAATCTTGAAAATCTATTTTGAACATCTTCTCCTGAACAGAAAGGCCCACTGACTCTAAACTTATATGACAGGAAGTATCGAGATGACTTGTACATCAAAAATAATCATTCTGATAAGAAATCCAAGATGGTCCCACACCAGCCCTATTGAAAATCTATTTTGAACTTTTTCTCCAAAACCATATATTGGAAGTATTGAGTTGACTTGTAGTTCAGAAGCAAAAATCATTCTGACTGGAAATCCAACATAGCTGTCATCTTGAAAATCTATATTGAACCGAAAGGCCAACTGACTCAATCTTCTTTGGTAATCAGGTGAGCGATGCAGGGTCATCTTGGCCCTCTTGTTTACTTTAGGGTCTGTCTTAAGCCTCTCCCTAAACTTTCTCACTCTTTCTGCTGATGGGCCTGGCCTCTTTTTTTTTCTGTAAATTTTTTTGACCTTGAGACAAAAGGCAGCTTCACAACAAATTTTGTCATTTTTCACAAATTTAACAGTTCAACTGTAAAAAGTCAAGAAATTTCATGCCACAATTCATTTCAAAAACTTTATGTCCCGAGTGTAACGCTATTTTCTTAATTTTACTGCTGTATAAAGATGATTTTTAAAATATAGGCACTTATATTTAAGTATTTTTTATGTTTTCTGTTTCATGATGCATATTTTTGACCTTATATATGAAGGTATGACTAGATTGTAAGACCATCATTTTCCAACCAAACATGATTTTTGTTGTACGCAAAGACAAAAAACATCAAGATTTTTAAAAATATTACATCAATACAGTCTTATTTCCATTAAAAGTCCCTTCAAAATTAAAGTACAAAGACTCTTCTTATAACTTGTAATGGGTTTACTTTTGTTACTTTTTATGGTACTGATTTAAGGCACTAAACAATGTACAAAGGCTTTAATGCAAATAAGGTGTTACACTCGGGACATTTGTTTTTAGGTCCTAAAAAGGCACACAAGCCTTTCATCATGAAAATCTTTGGATGTATTAACTTATGGGCACTTGGTTTCATGAAATATAAAACAGAATGCAAATTAAAGCAGCATGTGGAGATGATATGAGCATTTAAAGTCAAAATGTTACACTCGGGACATTTGTGGGTTACAACACATATAATGGTGCTTGTTAAGTATACATGAACATGCATTAGTAAGTTCATGCTTTTTAGGAAGCTGTAACATTGGACTTACCAACTAGGGTTAGTCTGGCTAATATAGATCTACTGTATGCAAATTATAATAGACTTCTTTCAAAGATTAGTGTTTTGGTGCTGACAAAATTTTCCACACATGCTTCCTTCTGAGAGGGTTCAAAAGTAACAAAATATTTGAAAAAAAGTTATCCATATCCAAAAACTATATGCCGAATAACTGATGTTTACTGTGAAATATAAGGTTATCTCTACAAGATTGTTTATTCTGTATGATAGCCAGATGAAAATTGATGTTTACTTTAAATGTCACACTTTTTTTGTTACACTCGGGACAATTTTGACTACTTAATGTTATAGAATTTTTTTTCTGTTGAACCTATACTTACGAAATTTGGCCGCAACTTTAACATTTTTATAACACATAATGTGGCATGAACTTATCATTAGCAAGTCTTTTCAGTTTTGGTGCAGGTCAGTTTGAAAAAAAAGACTCATTTTTTTTGAAATGGCCCTTATCATGAAACACGTGTATTTGCTCCTTCCACTGCTTCAAGATTGGCAGTTACAAGTATCTGGCGGAAGGGTGTTCAGTGTACTGGTTAACCGCTTATTGTATAAGCATGTCCCCTCTTTATTGGCACGATTCATAAAGAAAAAAAAAAAATGCTGTTCCCCATCCCATTTCGCATGGGCCCGACTCGTAAAGCAATTGCAGTTAACCCCCTTTTAAGAGTCAATTGCAGTTAGCTCCCTACTGTATTAATACAGTAAAACCTGCAGTGTGAGGACCTTACCCCTCATTTATCAGGGTACAAATGAATATTATGTTGTGTTATTCTCTTACAGTATATACATTCATAACATTATATTTATTGGCTTACACAGCAATCTTCAGAACTTTCGTTTCCATGTAAAGTGTTCTGTTTTTGTGTCTTCAAATTTCCATGATTCGATATGCAAAACCAAGACCGAAACTTATTTAACGAGTAAAAGAGACGCATGTATGAACTTTGTATCTGCGTGCGAATTCAGCAGATGACAAATTTGTTATTTTTTTTTTTTTTTATTTTTATTTTTTTTTTTTTAATTACCAAGAAAACAGGATTTGACATTTTATGCAATGGAGACAATTTGCATGAAATGCAAATCCTGTTCTCTTGGAAGAATGAGAAAAATATTTCAAAATGTCGTCTGTTGAAAATTTTACCCAAATCGCGCATGAGTCTGTGCGTGGCAAAACCTACAATAAAACTTGTACGAAGAGACGGATCAGCCTGCACACCCTGAGACTGCACATCAGTAGTCTGATCAGAGCCTTCGCTAATCGTATGCACCGCCTGTAATCTCTGGGTTTAACAAAACGTCTTGTGTGACGAGCGAAGACTCGGGTCAATCTGCGCAACTGCAGATTCTGATAAGAGCATTCGCTGATCGTATTTATCCTTCGACATTCGGGCTGTCCAAAGCGGGATAAACAGTGCGAATGCAACAGCATATTCTGATCAGACCCTTCGCTGATCGTACAGTATGCATCGTCTTTGGACTCCGGGCTATGCAAGAAGCTTTATACATGTAGATCTATAGTGGGTCGATGCACAGACTGACCCGAGTCTTTGCTGGTCGCACGTACATTGTAGTATTGTAGATTTTGTCCCTTCAATGTACGTGCATTGTAAATCATACTTCAGACATGAGAACTTTGTACCGGCGTAATTTTGGTTTTAACTGGGGTTAAACGGCCAAGTCAACACTATTTCGGTCTTGTCAAGCCCGCACACTTTTCCGGGGCAGGCTTATTTATAATTTATTAATCATTTCAGCAGAAAACTAACAACTGCCCTTCTATTCTTCCATATACTTTGACGATAGAGCCTACTTTTGGAGTTACGGCCCTTTGAACACCGAAAATATTTTAGTGATTTCTGCAATATATTTTTGTCCGCTCTGTAACTTGAAAACTATTTGAGATATTTTCTTGAAACTTTATTAATTTATTAACAGAGTTACGGCACTTGCTTGATGAAAGTGCAGTGGAGGGGCATGGTGAAATGTCTGCAGCCCTTTTATTAGATATTTAACAGTATGAAATATTGGGAAATGGTGCCTCGGTGGTGTAGTGGTAAAGCTGCTCGTCTTGTCACCCAGGGGTCATGAGTTCGATCCCAGGTTTCTCAAGCCTTTCATATGGGGCTTTAAACCAAGGTCCACATCTCCATATGACCTAGCTGTTAGTGGGATGTAAAAAACTCACTCATTTGAATTGTCATTAGCCTCTATTGCCCCTTGTGTGCGTAAAGTGTGTTTTTGTGTGACAGACACCCTTTTCACATGGGCTGTCTTATTGATTCAATGCCTCTTTGATAGCAGAAGCGCCCCTTTAAGTAAATTTATATTGACACATGTGGATGCTGCACGCCAGTGAGAATTTCCGGGTCTTTTACCACAGTATGTCATTTATATTGAGTATGTGCGGTTGTTGCATGGGAAAAGGCAGTTACAGGAATACCAACTATATATACGTAATTCGTGGATTGGGGGCAGATGTTTGATTCTCTTTGTGATTTTTGTGTGTTTGTTTTGTTTTCTATGGCACATTAAGTAAAAATGACCATGCTGGACCCACTTGTGTGGCCGGACTAGACTAAGCCACAGAATACGGTACTTTTTCATATGGAGCTTTGTTGAGCACGAACAGTGAATGGGATTTTCTGTGGACCAAGGGAGTACCCAAATATATTCAGGGAACAAGGCAGCACTGTAATCCTGTCCATAATGACAAAAAACCTGCTACTTTATAGCAGCTCCAATCTTTCTGAGATCAAGAATGGGATCTGACAGCTTCATGACATTATGACCTCCAAACAAAACAAATATCCACAAGTTAATAAAGTGAAGTGTATCATAATGCACACCATATTTACATGCAGCTTAGCTGCCACATGCGTAGGTAGGTTAACCCATTGAAGATTGGAGACCCCTAAAAGAGTGACTGGCAAACAGTGCAGACCCAGTTCAGACACCTCAGAATACGGTGTCTGATCAGTCTCCACTGTTTGCTAATAGTTCAACCAATTGTCTTCAGGAATATCTATATCAGATAGGCTGACATACCTAAAATCAATAATGGATTCTTCCAATATATGGTGTAGGAGAGTTTATTCAGACTGTAATAGGTTAACCCTTAAAATGCCAAGAAAACCTGCATCTGAAAATGTCGTCTGCTGAATATTCTTGCAAATTTTTCCCACCTATTTTTGCATACAAACAAACGGTGTGGTCCCTGATCAGAGCCGTCTGATCTGGATCCACACTATTTGCAAAAATGACTTTTAAAATCACAAGCAGATGACAAAGCAGATGACAATTGTGGTGACTGGCAGTTTAAGGGTTAAAAATGTTTATCAGTTTGTTTATTCACAGGAAAAAATGTCTTGATGATCTGAGTTATATTTTATTATCTTTCATTTGGATTCCTGAAATAACAAAATTTATCAGTTTGCAATGCATGTGTGCATGCAGTCTAGTCAATTACATATAATAAAAATAAGATGGGCCTTGAACACCACTTGGATTTTATAAATTCTTCATAATTATTATGTGAAGAACCATTCACAGGAAACCCATTTATAATATGCGATTATCGAAACTCATGTAAGCCTGTGCATTACCATTGTCTGATCATAGTCTGCTAACTGTGCTGCCTACAATCCAACCGAAGGCTCAAATGAATGTTGTGATTATACAGAGGGACATACAATTGTTGTTTTTCTGTCCTTCTATTAAACCTATTGTATGCTAGTTCATCGGTGGCGTGGTTCAAAGTTTTTAAGAGCTCATAACTTCCACATCTTATGATGGATTAAGTTCATATTCGGTATGATAGACATTAGTCCAAAATTTTATGCAGTTTTATCCCCAGCCTCCACCACCCCCTACCTGACCTTGACTTATCACGCTTAGAATTTGTATGTTTAAGTTTTGCATTAAAGCTTTTAGGAGCACACTATTTCCAAACCATTGGCTGGATTTTATTCATATATAGTATGATGATTGAAATTGATCCAATATTTTATGCAGTACCATCCCACCTCTTTACATGACCTGAAGGTCAAGTTTATAGACTTAGAATATTTTGTTTAAATTTGTATTAAACATTTAGGACCTCAATAGTTGCATTCCATTGGATGGATTTTGTTCATATATAGTATGATTACAGATATTGGTTCAAACTTTTACACAGTACAATCCCCACCAACCTACCTGACCTCAAGGTCAAGGTCACAGACTTAGAACTTTCATGATTAAATTTTCGATTAAAGTTTTTAGGTCCACATTATTTCCAGTTCGTTGGATGTATGTTTTTCATTTATAGTATGATGAAAGATATCAATCCAAACTTTTATGCAGTTTCATCCCCATCCCACCACGTAACTTCAAGGTCAAAGTCAGACTTAGATTTTTATGTTTTATCTTTTGCGTTAAAGCTCTTATGACCACATTATTTCCAAAACCATTGGCTGGGTTTTGTTATGTAAAGTTCAATGACAGATACTGGTCCAAACTTTTACGCAGTGCCATCCCCACTCCCTACGTGACCTCAAGGTCAAGGTCAGAGACTTAGGATTTTTATATTTAAGTTTTGCATTAAACATTTAGGACCACAGTATTTCTAATCGATCAGATGGATTTTGTTCATATATGGTAAGATGATAGATATTGGTCCAAAATTTTACGCAGTCATCACAATCCACCTACCTGCCCTCAAGGTCAATTTATTAACATCCCAAACCTAGAATTTTTTTATGTTTAAGTTTTGCATTAAAATTCTTAGCATTATTTCCAGTCCTTTGGGTGTATTTTGTTCGTATAAATATGATGAAAGATATTGGCCCTAAATTTTATGCAGTGCCATCCCCATCAACCTACCTGACCCAAAGGTCAGGGTCACAGAACGTTTATGTTTGTTTTACTTTTAAGTTTTATGGACCATATTATTTCCAAACCATTGGATCGATTTCATTCATATATAATCTGACGATAGATATTAGTCCAAAATTTTACACAGTACCATCTCCACTCCTTTTTATAACCTCAAGGTCAAGGTCATGAACTTAGAACTTTTATTTTAATGTTTTAAATTAAAGTTTTTAGGGTCCTCAGTATTTACAAACCCTGTAATGGATTTGGTTTATACCTGGTATGAAGATATATTTTGGTCCAAAACGCTATGCAGTACTATCTTGTATAGCAGGCACATTGTTTAGTTTCGTTTATTGGATGTGTAGGCGGATCTGTCCTAGCTGGAGAACAGTGCATATTTGTAATCCTTAATGTGCCATGCAAAGTTATAGGAGGGGACGTTCACGATTCACTTAAACATCTTCTCCTCTGAAACTGTTAGGCTGATTTTGCTAAAACTTCACTGAACACATTCTCTCAACAATGTTCTCCTCAAAATCGTCTAAAAAGATTTCAATGACATTTTACAGGGATGTTGTTTGAGCGACAAATAAACATTTTTTACCACTATGGAAGCTGAGGACGAAGATTGGGATCGACTAAAGCTGATAAATAAAGGAATCAAATATATTAATTTACCTAGTATATTTAATGACATATACACAGCTTCATCAGTGCCTTATTATTTAGAAAAGAGGGAATTTTCAAAGGTTTCTTATATATAACAAGCCATAATCAATACATATTTTTTAATTTCAATAAACTTGTGTCAGATTTTGACATTCATAATAACATCCCTGACAAATGAAATTAGAAAGACTCCATGTTTAATTACCCTGCAGCTGGACATGTCACTACAGGAAATCTTAAAATCATTTCAGATTCAAGAATTCATTAAATAGTTTCTAAGGGCCCAAAATATGTCCTATTCGTATAGATTTTATTAAATGTAGGGTAGAAATAGCTTCTGCATTGAATGGTTTTGGTAATCGATGGTGTAAACAAGAACATGTTGTGCATATGCTTTGAAGGAATAGAAATGTTATCCATAAACGGATCAAATTTTATTCCAAAAATAATAATTTTTAGGTCCTCACCTAAACCTAAATCTACTTTCCGATATCTGACGCAGGGCATTCAAGAATTTTAATAGAAAGCTTGCTTTGAGTCCAGCTAACAAGGCCGCAAACAACGTTGTCATTGTTTAACAGTTACAATATACTGATACATGAACACTTAAATAGGAACTGAGCGGCACTAGTCTAGTCATTTGTCTGACTTCAATGCTTGTAACTAAATTTTGACCGCCAAATTATTCCAACAGGTGTATCGGTATCATAAACTTCGGAAAACTTTCTTATCTAAGTTCTATCGTCAACACTACGAATTGGTCTCGATCCGTGTTGAATGGTCTAGAAACATTGCTGCTAATGGGTAGAGTATTTTTGCCTAATATATGGCTATAGTACATACTTCAAAAGACATAGACCCTACATACATACGTAATATATATGAATGGGAACTTGGGACTGGGGGTAGTGGGTGTTGGGGACATATTTTTATAACAACTTTTTGAGAAGGATAATTCAAGTCAGATATACCAGACACATGTATTCACTGTATTCATTTAACCTTAATTTCCAATCAGTGTTGTGTTCTCGTCATTCTGATGCAAGAAACATATCCCGACGGGAAAGGTAACAAAATGTAATTTCCATCATTTTGAACAAGGTATTAATTTAGCTTGGGTGAGTGATATAGGACCATCATGATCCTTTTGTTTTTCAGGAAAATAAGACTTGATTAATTTCAAAAGAATTGTGTGCTTAATGCCAAGCCTTAATTTCTCTTAGAAATTAAAAAAAATTATCTGCTGCAGTTGTTATTGGCGCTTTCATTTAGGTTATTGAATGAAATAATGAAATACAGTCGGATGAATGAACAGCATACTATGACAAACAGGCGGGTGTACACATTGATTTCCAACGTGGAAACATGATATCCCACCACTACAATGTGACAATGTATCACAAATGATGCTTATCTGGGTCTTCACTGTTTGCTAAGGCTACTTCAGTTTTTTGGTTGTTTTTTTTTAAACAAGGATCTAGCATAATATTCACCATGCTAATTCTGCACATTATGCCAGCATCCACAATGAACAAATCTGGCCAGACATCTTTATACAAAATCAGTTGGTAATAAACTCTTAAGCATGTATTATCAAACATCTCAGCTAGTTTGGAAACTGTGTTGGCTTATGTTTGCTTAAATAATAATGTAACCATTAGCTGTCAAAATTTATTAGTTTTAACAGGATGGAGCTCCAGTCAGCTGGTTTGTAAAAATCTACTGAAATTTGTCATTATGGATAGGATTGACTGGTTAATATTTTAAGAAAATAAGGGAATGGACCTAATATTGGGGGATCAGAATGTGGAAATTTGGAAAACACTTTTGAGACAATAAGACATTTGCGACCAGTGCAAACTCAGATCAACTTCCGCATCTGCATGAGCGTGGACGATATAACCTTCACCCTGACTGTACTATATGATGGATAAATAAATAAATAAATTTATCTATTAAATAAATAAATAAAAATCAAACAGGTATATGGTCAAATTACTCCGAGGAATTTCGCATAACTTTGCAAGAAATATTGCCTCCAGGTACAATATTATAATTCCGAGTAACTTCGCGAAACTTCGTGTAACGCTTACTTTGCGTGGACTTGCGACTGTTGTTCACCGAATAATATGTTTACTCGGTTTGATTCCGAGTGTTTTTGGGAAGTCTGCAAAACACCGGTATTCGGAGTAAAGAGTTTTTTGGTTCTTTTACCTGAGCTGTACTGTAACTCCAGATGGACAAGTGGCCGGACAGATGGACGCTCAGGCACCTTTGCCTGCAAGGCCTGGAACAATGTACTAGTCTGTCTTTCTTTGGTTAATATTTAATTATTATATTTTTAATAGTAAATTCAGCTGACAGTTATCAAAACAGCAAAGTGTTGACATTTTTTTCTCGGCTTTTCAGTCTGACAGATACGCAAATACTCAAACTTTTCCATTCTACTATTGGCTATCAAGATCGGCTATCTCCAGGCAGCATAATAATTTGCAGTTATCAGGGTTTTCCCTGACTCGCTTTTGGCAGTACTTATTTTACTCCCAAAATCATGTTCTAGACTCCCAGAACTAAGGGATAAGAGTCCTGATTGATGCATTTATCATTAGTGTAAACTTGATTTTATTTATTTTTGGCTTTGAATTTTAATTTGTTTTGTACCTAAAGGACAAGAAATATAACTATCTGGAAAAAAAGTTAATTTCTTTAAAACAATAAACACCTAAATCTTATTTATGGACCCCTTAACTCAAGATCAATGAGTCACTGGGACCCTCAGTTTCAAACCTTGAGTTATGAATAAGCTCATCAGGGCTCAAAATTCTTACTCAAACATTTTTGTGTGAAAAGCATTGTACATATATTGAAGTTTGTTGTAAACATAAACCTTATTATTATGTTCAATCTTAATATATATTTATTTTCACGGGCCCCTTTTTTCAGCGTAGTTGCAGGTGGTACTTTGCATTTTCCGTAAATGACTTGGCAGAGGTGGAAATTTTGGTATAACTACTATGGCCTTAGGCTTGGCAAACCAAGCCAAGGCCCAAAGTTTAAGTGTGTTCCGGTAAATGCCAGTCAGTGTGTTCTGGTGTTTCGGTGTGCTCCGGTATTTCTATATACAGTACAGCTCAGGTGTGGTTTTTTAAAATCCCCCCCCCCCCCCCCCCCGAGCCGGTGGGGAGTGGATTCGGGTGGAAAGGATTAAATTTTAGTATCCCACGGTGGTTTCACCGGGGCCGGTGGATCCGCTGCGTTCCCGTGGTAAAAATCGCCTGATAAAATTACTTTCGAACAGGTAAAATTCGATGCGATTATGACAGGCAATTGAAACAGCCGCTGGGGCCACGTGGTGTTTCCGCGATGAAGTGAGAAAGCTGTTTCCAAAGGGGCGTGGCTAAAGCCGGTCGTACTTTTTCGGCATGCACGGTTGAATAGGACCAAACTGCCGACCTGATCAAATCAGCCTTTTCAACTCATTGTGTGACAGCAATTAACGAATTTCAATTGTAAGCATTCCCATTCACCAGGAGCGTACAGAATTGTTGGTATTTGCATACACAGAACGTATCGCAAATTCGGTGCATAAATCGCAATATTCGTACGTCCTACTCGTCAGTTTTCGTTCATCAGCATCCTTTTGAATATTAATAAAGCATCGAAACATTGCGATTGCCGACGGACAATAACGAATGCGTATGGCCAATGCATAGAAAAGGATGAGTTTTCCGAATTGCCACTTTCCGATCCCCCAAAATCAGGTTTATTCCTTTGTTCTCTTGAAATATTAACCAATGCTGCCCTGTTCCTTGAAATATATTTGGGTGTTCCCTTGGTCCATAGAAAACCCCGGTAGTCACATTCACTGTTTGAGCCGGGGGTGGTCGGTGCGAAGGTGCTGTGTATCTTACATCACCAGGGCGTCCAACTGATATTGGCTTACAGTTGGGCAAGGCCTGCTATCCTTGTAGTGGGTAAGGGTAGAGGGGGAATGTTTTTATTTCTTCTGTTTCTTCACTTTCATTCCTGTTCCTCTTTCTTCCCTGTCCCTCTCTTTCATCTCTTCTACTCTCTCTTCTATCTCTTTTCTCCCTTTCTCTGGGAGACGACACAAAATGACCCTCAAGGGTTGACGTGTCATTAAACCCCAACACAATCAATCAATCACTGTTTGAGCAGGTAACATGGGCCGCAACAAAGCTCTATATGAAAAAGTACCGGATTCTGTGGCTTAGTTTCGTCCGGCCAAAAAGTTGGCAAGGCATGGTCATTTTTACTTAATGTGCCGTAAAAAAACAAAACAAACACTCAGAAATCTCAAAGAGAATCAAACATCTGCCTCGAATCCACGAATTACGTATTTATGTTTGGTATTCCTGAAACTGCCTTTTCCCATGCAACAACCGCACGCGCCGCTCAATATAAATGATGTAATGTGGTAAAAGACCGGGAAATTCTCACTCGCATGCAGAAACCGCACGTGTCAATATGAATTTACTTAAAGGGGTGCTTCTGCTATCAAAGAGACATTGAATCAGTGATCATGACCCTGGGTGACAAGGCGTGCAGCTTTACCACTACACCACCGAGGCACCCTTTCCCAATATTTCAATCTGTTAAATATCTAATAAAAGAGCTGCAGACATTTCACCATGCCCCACCACTGCACTTACTTCAAACAAGTACCGTAACTTTGTTAATAAATTAATTAAGTTTCAAGAAAATATCGCAAACAGTTTTCAAGTTACAGAGCGGACACAAATATATTACAGAAATCAGTAAAATAGTTTCGGTGTTCAAAGGGCCATAACTCCAAAAGTAGGCTCTATCGTCAAAGTATATGTAAGAAAAGAAGGGCAGTTGTCAGTTTCTGCTGTAATAGCTTATGAATAAGCCCACCAGGAAAAGTGTGCGGGCTCGATGAATAGTATTGACTGGGCAGTTTAACTCCAGTTCAAACAAAAATTACGTCGGTACAAAGTATGATTTACAATGTACGAACTTTGAACCGGATAAAACCTACAATATTACAATGTACGTGCGACCAGCAAAGACTCAGGTTAGTCTGTGCATCGACCCACTAGTTAAAGCAAGCTTCTTGCATACTGTACGATCAGCGAAGGGTCTGAACAGAATGTGCTGTTGCAGTAGCATTGTTTATTCCGCTTTGGACAGCCCGGCTATCGATGGTAAATACGATCAGCAAATGCTCTTTTCAGAATGTGCAGGCGCGTACTGACCCGAGTCTTCGCTCGTCGCACAAGATGTTTTGTTACACCCAGTAATCACAGGGGGTACTTACGATTAGCGAAGGCTCTGATCAGACTACTGAGATCTGCTGATGTGCAGTCTCAGAGTGTGCAGGCTGATCCATCTCTTCGTATAAGTTTTATTGTACGTTTTGCCATGCACAGACTCATGCGCGAGTTGTTTGTGCAAACCTTAACGCTAAGCACCCTGGGTACAATTTTCAGCAGACGACATTTTGAAATATTTTTCTCATTCTTCCAAGAGAACATTATTTGCACTTCATGCAAATTGTCTCCACTGCATGAAACGTCAAATCCTGTTTTCTTGGTAATGAAAAGAAAAAAAAGAAAACGAATTCAATCTGTCGTCTGCTGAATTAGCCCAGAAGACGCCCATGCACTAGGTTTATCCAATGCGTCTCTTTTACTCATTAAATAAATTACGGTCTTGGTTTTGCATATCGCATATACTGAAGCCACAAAAACAGAACACTTTACATGGAAACGAAAGTTCTGAAGATTGCTGTATAAGCCAATAAATATAATGTTATTAATGTATTATACTGTAAGAGAATAATGTAACAACTTAGTTATTTGTACCCTGATAAATGCTGGGTAAGGTACTCACACTGCAGGTTTTACTGATTTTAGGGAGCTAATTGTAACTGACTTAAAAGGGAGTTAACTGCAACTGCTTTACGCGTCTGATCTGTGCGTAATGGAATGTTTGTTTGTTTGTGTTGAGGTTTTACGGCCCAGTCAACCCAATGGGGTCATGTTGAGTGCGGTCAGTTTACCTAACCACACGTTCACTGCTCTAAGCGGTTAACCAGTATTGCGCGCATTCTTTCGCCAGAAACTGACAATTGCCCTTCTTGAATCAGCGGAAGGGACAGAATGACCGTAGACAATATTTCATGATCAATCTCTACGAAAGAATGTTGCCGACCTCGGCGGGAGTTGAACCCGCGACCTCCTGGTCTCCAGTCGGACGGCGCATCTTACTGCGAAATGGAATGGGGAAGAGCATTTTTATGAATCGCGCCAATACAGAGGGGGGGCATGCTTATACAATAAGTGGTGAACTAGTACACTGAACTCCCTTCCGCCAGAAACTTGTAACTGCCAATCTTGAAGCAGTGGAAGGAGCGAATGACCGTACCAAATACATGTGTTTCATGATAAATCGCTCAATCTGTGAGGATCGAGGGACGATGCTCGTTGGTCTCCAAATAAAAGCCTCTAAGATAGCAGAAGCGCCTCTGTAAGTACCCGGGTACAAGGTAAGAAATAAACAAACAGAAATACGTTATTTTTTATTTCTTGTTTTATTCATTAATTCTTTTTTTTTTTTTTTTCTTTTTAATCTCTAGGTAGAAATATTTCTGTATTTATTCAGCGGCAAATCAGCCGAATGATGCGTAAGTAAAATAAAGGTTCCGATTTCCTCCCCATGCAAACTCGGAA
The DNA here is from genome assembly GCA_964016985.1 of Anodontia alba. Taxonomy (NCBI): domain Eukaryota; kingdom Metazoa; phylum Mollusca; class Bivalvia; order Lucinida; family Lucinidae; genus Anodontia; species Anodontia alba. Next base: position 26,380,011 of record OZ024821.1, read on the forward strand.
AAATTCGGAGCTGTCAATCATTCTGACGTCACTAATCTTTCATTGTGAGCTTGCCAGGATAAACTTTTGCCCACCGCGGAGTTCTACAGGTAAGTGGGTGGTTTTGCGGAGGGAACTCAGCGGAAATGCGGTGGACGAAAAATCCGTCGCGGTGGGAATTGGAGTAGGGTATCAGAAGATCCGCGGTGGGCTTAAAAATCAACCCCACCAGTTAGGGGGGGGGATTTTGAAAAACCACCTGAGCTGTACTGTACCCTTTTATAAATTATAGCCGCCGTCACTTGTGATTGGAAATGGCAGAAAATAATAAATAATTAATCTATGACCGGACCTCTAGCCTGTCCTAGAAGGAATGGCTACAGATCCGGTACCGGACCTAGACTCGCTTGCTTTAAGGTCCAGTTCTAGACCGCTAGTCTGGAAGGCTAAGGTCCGGTATCGGACTTCTTGTCTAGCCAATTCTTTTTCATTTTATTGTTAAGATACTCTCATAAATTCGAAGGACACTTTGTAAATATCAGATACAGGTAAGCCCAACTATAAACTGAATTATCCACCTGCATGAAATGAACCGAATTTCTTCCTTCAAATGACTTCGACGTCTCTATTATCTGTAGGGCCAAATAAACAGTTTTCGTTTTACATCCGCCATTTTGTACAGTCACATGATCCAAATAGATGTACCCGAATCGTCTTGATTTATAAGAAATGTACTGTATTAAACGGGTACTGGTCAATCCGTACCTTCGTCCTTGTATCTATTTTTAGTCAACTCGAACCCCATTGTCTGGTCAACTCGTACCACCCAAGTCAAGTCGTACCTAGATTGGTTAACTGGTACCTTAAAAAAAGCGATAGTGGACGGACGGTGGATAGATAGATAGATAGAATCAATAATTTTGTACATCATTATTACATGCAGTCTGAATTGACACATTAGATAAACATGTACCGATTAATGTAGGTGTGGAAAATGATTATCGATACGGCTTTTTTAATCTTTAGAGAGAGAGAGAGAGAGAGAGAGAGATTTTATATATCATTATTATGATGCACCCTTAAAAGACACATTAGTTAAACATGTACCGATTGATGTAGGTGTGGAAAATGACTATCGATACGGTTTCTTTAATAGATAGATAGATAGATAGATAGATAGATAGATAGATTCATTTTTTGTATATCATTATTATGATGAATACTTAATTTATCGTGACATTAGTTAAACATGTACTGATGTGAAAAAACGATTATCGGTACGGGTTCTTTAATCCTTAATCAAAGACTGTATTTAATTCGTTTTGATTTTGTCGGAGCGGGTTTTTTTAAGGTCAATTATCTTTTGTGTTCTATTTTCTTTTTATTTGCGATTACTGCATATATAACAAGTTCAGAATCCTCTTAGTATCATTCATATTTGAATTCTCTTCACGTGTATCAAGTATTAAATAAAATCAAAATATCTGATCTTTGCATTGCATGTAGTAAGGTTGTAGGAAAACGTCAGCATGCCGCAAGTTGCGATGCCTGCGACCGTTGGCATCATATATGCAGGACAGGTAATTCACATTTCATTTTTTAGCTATTTTGAGGCTGATTATTTATTTATTTATTTATTTATTTATTCGATTGCTAAGACCCATAAAGAAGTGAAAACATGTTTTACCAAAAATAGTTTCATGTGAATATATAAAATGTAAAGAATATTTTGTAACCAACATGTTGCCCGTGCCTCAGTGCAATTAATAAGTATTTGATACGGGGCGCAGTATTTCGATCATACGATTTCATGATTTCATATACGCCACATATATCTCATGGTTGCATATGGGCGCCAAGCGAAGACTCTAACCAGTATGTGTATCCACGCAGTCTGATCAGAGTTTTTGCTTGCTGCCCAGTGAATACTCAAACTGATCAGACTGATGTATCGGATGTTTTTTGTAGGAAATGCTGTGTAATTTAGTTGGTTTTTGGAAACAGCGTTAGTCTTTCTTTGCAGGCACTCATGACTAGTATTTTCTTGCCATTCGTGGAGAAATTGAGTTGAAGTTTGTCTGTCAGCCATGTGTAGATCGTATTCCTTTGAGAGACAACGACAGGGTAGAGGAAGGTTTATACATGTATACATAATTAAATGATTTTATAGGTTTCAACCTAAAAATAAGTATGGTAGGTCGGCATAAAATTATAATTTTATTCTTTTGTTATCGGAGCAAAAAAACTAGGTAGGCTCAGGCAACCTGAAACACACATATACGATATATATATATACGATCTCAAGCAAATTACTATTAATGCATTGCAAGGGGAAGATTCCCCGGGAAGAGGGTTTTTTGGGAGATATTATATAGAGAATACGGGGCTTGGAAATCTTTTGGGGAAGTGTCTTAAAATAATCGTTTTACAATATATATATATATATATATATATATATATATATATATATATATATATATATATATATATATATATATATATGATAATATATGATATATATATATATATATATATATGATAATATCGTGTTGAGCTGGTGCAGAGCGAATGGACTACTGGCTAGCTCCATACCTTGCTCCTGTCGTGAGAAAAATATGCATAGACGATAGTGGAAAGCCAGTTTCAAAAAAAGGTAAGAGAAAAGTCCAGGGATTGTGATGGTCTTATGCTAGTATAGCCGAGGCCAAAGAGATGTAAAAATATCACAATCACGATAAGATTCTTTTGAACTATTTCTGTCTTGAAAAAAAATGATAAACGCATTTGACCATACAGGACGTCATAGCAGTCATAAAGTCCTATCCAGAAAAAAGATGACTTTATTGCAGTGAGCTAAGTTTTCAGGTGTAACATATGTGACTACTAATGATTTAAGATGACCATATCAACCGACCAATGGCGTATCGCAATTTGCCTATACCACGGTACTTCATCTAAAGGTAATCTTGATCAGTGCCACTTTTTGTCAATCAGAATTATAATTGATTTACTAACCAGGACATACTTGGCTTTTCATTTGAAATGCAGTATACCGTAATTACTTATTCCTCATGGAGTGTTTCCTAAATAGTCATTTTACATTGTTCCTGTACATACTTTTGTTTAAATAAAAAGGAAGGCAATGATCAGGTAACAGTACAATTATCTAACCTTCCGTCCAAGACACCAAAGGGTAAGAAGGACGCACTTAAAGCAACGACACCACAACCAAAACACTACAAGCAGAAAGCCAAAAGGACAGCTGCTTTCCCAAATAATTGGCCAAACTGCTATCCAAAATAAAACGTTCACCAGGACATACATGCAAAGACATACAATGACAGATATAGGAAACCACAGCAGAAACACCCCCTTGGAACGGTCAGTAAAAACCATGATCTGCACGATCTTCTCGCATTGTCTACTCTAAGATACAGACCCACAGTTTTTGATTAACACATTTTGTTTTAAAAATCCATCGGGCTGTTATTCCACAAATTCTGTAGCTGCCAAACGCTATTTACACAGATATATACTTTCTGCTAGAATGCTCGTTCGCTTTGTTTAAAAACATGCGTGACTCATTTATATGTGTTCATTGTGAAGTGAAACTGTTGACAAAGCACGGGGTAAACTCTTGCCAAGGCAAGCTATATATAAACGGAAATATCAGCGTTTGCAATAATAATCTGCAATAAATTAATGTCTGGTTAGTGTGTGCAGAGATGCGGGCTTAACTGTTACCATACTGGTAACATTGCGTTGTGCATTAAAAAAGCACTAAAAACGGAAATATCATATCGAGAACAAGTCTACAAATTGCGGTAAAAAACTGTTGCATTGAGTAGCAGCACGAGAATAACTGACTTGTGGGTATATCAGTGCATTGTGGGTTGTGCTTGTTTTATATAAATAGGATAACAAGCACTTGAATTGGTTTCTAGAAGAGCACTGTAGCTTTACTGACTTCATAATGATTTGCTCTGACGAAAGAAATTGAAATTAGATTAGTTTAATCCATTTAAGCCTAGCATCCCATAAAAGGGACATTGGAAAACAGTATAAACCCAGATCAGAATGGGGCCTCTGACCAGTGTCTACAATGTTTGCATTCAGTTCAGAAATTTCTATATAAATCATGACAATAATAAAATATAACCGGACATCCCTCCTATACAAAATGGACCCTGTTTAATGCGGTAAGGTAGAAGATATGAAATCGGTTAATGCAACCGTTGCATTTCTCCTACCCCCACCAAGAACACCAGTTACATATAAAAAAAAATAAACATGTATAAGCCCCACAACCCGGACAAAACAAAATAAGTTTAAAAAAAAAAATGGGGTGGGAAGGGGAACTAATTTTGCGGATCCTCCCTCGGAGAAATTCGCTTGATGAACGAGGGTGCAGATCCCGTTCACTCACCGTCCAGACAAGTCCGGACAGGGTAAATGACACGACACGTATTAAGTACAATCGTTAGGTCTGAGCACAATAAATATACACAAAATATTAAATTTAAATGGTGCCTGATGAGAGTATATCAGCGCCCAGTTATAAACGGCTTTGTTTCGCTTAATAGAAGTCTACTAATGAAAACATTATTTATAAATAATAAATGGCATTCAGCTACAGTGTAAGAATGGAGCTTATTATTGTGTTGATGATCTCATTTCAGTATAAACCAGCGGATTAGCTCCCTTTACAAAACAACTATTTAAACAAATAATAATACCAAATATTAGTGGGCCAAGATAGCCGAGGGTTATGAAAGTCCACTTGATTGTATAGTTGATCGAACTGGATACAGTGGTCAAACCTTCCCGGCGTGAGTTCAAATCCTGGTCATGGAATAATCATATAGGAAATCGTGTTGTTTATTTCTTTACTTATTCGTTATTATTATTTCTATTGTTCACGTTTTTATTCTAATTATCAACTGTATCATTTCGCTAGTATGTGTTTTTTTGTTTGTTTTTTCGGTTTTTTTTTTCTTAAACTCTTCGCGATATACGTATTAAATATATTAGAATACATGAACAAAGAGCAACAACCTGGTAAGACTGCGTTGATATGCTGCAGGGATGCGCAGGCTGATCTGGACTATCGTTGTCCGCACATGCAAAAGGAACCATATTCTCACGACATGGCTCTAAGTTAGTAAGTAAAACAGAAGGCGTTCATAAGTATTCCTTGTCACTCTTCTGCCTTGGGTATTTCATGTATGCGATATAACGCTCTGTGTGGTTTGCTTCCTACTTACTCTACACCAACAAAAGAATAGTATATGTATGATAAAATATTTGGATTTGTATCTTTGAAAATTGGCAGATTCGCTCAAGCATTCGGGTGTTAGAGATTTAAATTCGCATGTATATATGTATACCATCTGGTCAGCGCCCATGTGTAAGTGACTAATGAAACGTAAGCATATATATTGAACATAATTCCATCGCCGCCAGTACTTTTTCGAGACAAATGTCCTGTCATTTGTATGAGAAAACGTGTGCCATGCCAACTGTGCATTTCCTTCCAAAAATATAGAAGTAAACTTGTTTTGTGCATATTTACAATAGTTAGATATGATACATCTTACGGCACTAAGAGAATTTTAATACAATCAGTGAGAAAAGTATACAATATATAACATCAGCTCATACATTATTAGAAGTTGAAATGGGTAAGAGACCCTACGTAATAAACGACGCTGCTCTTAGTCTTCATTATTTCCACACGACATAACATTGTATCTTCTGTGACACGCCTCAATATGTGCGAGCATTTACTTTTAAAAGACGTAGGCAAACAGCAACGTTACAGACCAGGCTTTCAGCAACACACCTCGAGTGTTTACTTGACCAGAGGCTTATAATTCTGCCAACGGGGCCATCAGCTCCCTAGTATAGGGTATACAAAATGCTGTGCGCAGGTTGTCTGTCATTTGATTGGCTTCTCACTGAGAGCTTATCAGAAATACAATCTAGTTCTCTTGGAGAAACCGGTATGAGAATATCTTTCACCTCTGCATTACTTCAACAAATCTTTACAGAAATAAAAATTACAAATGCCAATTGCCCAATCAAAGAAAAAAAAAAATCAGCGGAAGACAATTTGAAATATTTTCTTATTTTTCCAGAAAACAGTGTTTTACAATTCATGCAAACTGTCTCCTTCTACTGAGGAGGCAATTTGCATGAAATATAGATAAGAGAAAAGTCCAGGGAGTGCCACAATCACAAACCGCAACCCTTCCCAGACCCCAAGAGGAAGAGGAAACTGACAGATCTAAACAAGCACAAACCGAACAAACGTACAAAAAGCACTAAGATTAGCTCTCTCTTCCCCAAGCGAGGTAATCGCAATACTAAAAGGACTGAAAAACACAAGAACAAAATGACACACGGAAAGACATACAACAAATCGCCTGAAATGTCAAACCCTGTTTCATCAAATTATCGTCTGCTAAATTTGCCCAGAGTCTGGTAAAGGTTAAAAGACCTAATTAAAGATAATACAATTTGAAACAATTTCTTATCTTATTTTGTAAACACATTAATGCCAGTCACTGCTGGAGTCAGCTAGCCAAAGATACGACACTTTCCTGTAAGTCGTTACAAGCATCATAGCCCCGTTGGTAGAATAATAAGCCTCTGAATTAACATGATACAGGATATTTTGGAAGCCTGTCCACACGTGCAATAATATACATTTCACCACCACAGAAGAATATGACAACATAGCGATAGATTATCACTCGGCAACTTACTTTTGTTTTCACATCGACCGCAGGCTCTCTTACTCTAAGGTTTCATGGGTCATCTCGAGAGAAAAAGTAGTTCCTCAAAGAATCATTCGTGATATTTTGCATTGTCGGTTTCTCCCGCGGTCTGCCGTAGCGCAGATAAACCAAAAGAGCTTAGACTCTCTTAATCATTGTCAAACCAGTCAAATAGTTTCCTGAGTGCTATTTCTCACCGTACAAAAAAACTGTGACATCAGTAGTGGACTGGTTCCCTCCAGCACTGATTACAAAGTTGGCTGTGAATACCCGACATCTTGAAAAAAAAGGTAAAAGAAAAGTCCAGGGAGTGCCACAATCACAAACTGCAGCCCCTTCCCAGACACCAAGAGGAAGAGGAAACCGACAAATCCAAACAAGCACAAATCGAACAAACGTACGAAAAGCACTAAGATTAGCTCTGTCTTCCCCAAGCGAGGAAATAGCAATACTAAAAGGACTGAAAAACACAAGAACAAAATGACACATGGTAAGACATACAACAAATCGCCTCGTAGAATAAACCACAAAGCAACAAAGAGTAAGACTAACACCGGGACCACCGCCTTAGAACGGTCAGCAGAGTAAACCACACCACTGGGGGGCGTGGGGGGGGGGTTAAAGCACTTTTACAGCTAGCTAGCTTCACCCTGGGCCCCGATGCTACTCTTAATACAGAAATACTTGAAGACTTCTTAGCTTCTCTGACAAAAATGGACACTTGTACTGAATACCCCAGCGAAACATTTCCCTGTGGAATAGACATTCGTGTGAGCAGATACGGAACCCCATTTATGCATGTCTTAAGGTACTGCTAGGATTTTGTAATTTTGACAGACTCGATAAAACTTCGAACGGCAACAATAGAAGGTGGCATATATTCATACCAAATTGTTGAAAAAGAATCTGTTATTGTGCGATCACATGTAATTCGCTGAAACGGCCACACTTTTAAGTAATCCTTGTTTCTGTTGTCTTCTTTTGTTATCAGCATACGTTCGCGGAGGATAGCTAAACCCTGTGGAGTGCAAATATAACGCATTTTCCGTCATATCAGAGAGTCGAAGCGTGATCTACACAAACCCAGTTGCTAACCGTTTGGATGTAAATGTCCATCCAGCATATGAACAATGGCATGGTAAAGTATTCTTATCTCATATGCGAACATTCAAACATTGTAGGCCCAGAACCGGAAGAATATTGTGTAATGTATGCTTACTTGTTTCCGTTCAAGAAACCAAAGTGAAAGAAGGACGCACTTAAAAGCAACGGTACCACAATCAAAATACTGGAAAGAGAAAGCCAAAAGGACCCTTTCTTTCCCAAACAATTGGCCAAACGGCTATTCAAAATAAAAAAAATCACCAGGACATACAATGCTAAGACATATACAGTGGTAGAAATAGTAAACCACAGCAGAAGCACCGCCTTGGAACGGTCAGTAAAAACCTCATTTGGGGTGGGGGTGTGGGCAGGGGCGCTTTAATCGGTTTTAAGTGGCCACAACCCTCGCCCTTAGTTCTGCTGTGGTATACACAAGACATTTGTTCAGTCCGCGTGAAGGGTTTCTAACTCATCAGTGCTATATTTCTGAGAACATAAAAATCAAATTATACAGAGATAAAACAACGATGAGGACTCGACAGCCAGAAATAACTGAAATGCTGAAAGAAGACCAACAGTTAGACTCCGGTGGGCCCGACCATAGCTAGAACATCGGGCACCATCCGACTTACTTAAAAGTCTTTAGGCCGGAGCCGTCATTGAGTCTGAGACTCGACCCGCCGGCGTGCATCCAAAGAGGGAAGCAAACTCTTTGCATGCAGATGGCAAAGATTCAAAATAGCATTCTCATTCAAATGCGGAGATAGAGGGAAATCAACCAAAGACATTAAACGGTGAGCATTGCGAAAAAATAATTTATATGAATTAGTGTTTCATACATGACGAAACATTTCAGTCTAGTACCCGCAGACCTGGTTCAAACCTGCATTCTGTTTCACTCGTTTTTACGATAAATAAATCAAATGTTCAATTAATGTAGGGATGTGTTTCAGTTTTAATTACAACAATAATTCAGAGGGGTAATAATGCGGAAAATGCATGCTAGCTCCTCATGACGGCAGTCAAATACATGTAGTCAATTTTATAAACTACTTATTTTGTAAACTTCTACATGTCTATCTATATCGGGTGGCCGGGTGTTGTAGATTTTTCGTGTATTTTATTTTCTTGTTCTGTGCCTGTTCTGTTTCTGTTTTTGATATTTTATTTCTCATCCTTTTGTCACTCAGCAATTATTCTATTTGCATTTGTTCTGCTGACGCCTTTTCCTATCCTAAGACATGTCTCGGATAAGATTTTGCTGTAAGTGGAAAGATAATATAAAACTTTGAAAAAATGTAGTGAGTCGGTGGATATGTATAGTCAGGGATGAATTCAGAGGTGATTCGGGGGCTTCAGTTTAGCCCCCATCCCCAGCTTTGACTCAAACGTTCATTTCCATAGTAAATTTTGGATAATTTTGGGATACCTTATTTACCCTAAGTATCCACATCCCTTACTTTTCATCTTATACTTCGCTTCAAGAAGTCCATTTTATAACCTACAAGTTTGATTGTATGTAAAATTGATGGATAAGTGGCAATCAGTGTAGACCTGCTGATTTGGATCTACATTGCTAATTCAGGCTTGTCCTTTCGAATACGGAGGATAGGTATGGTAATGTGATCAAATCGAATCCCTTAGAAACAATTCTGGATCCGCCCCTATAAAGTCCAATCATGTGTTTTTTGTCCTCTTACAGAATCATCGGACACTTTACATAGAATATGTGGAAGGGCAGCGAAGGCCATGATCGAACAAATTGGAATCGCTTCGGGGATGCGAAGGCAGATCTGGACTCGTTTCTGGAAAAGTCCATATTATCACGACAAGGGACAATTTTTTTTAACCATTTGCACCACATTTACCTTTTGCCTCAATAGCTGCGAGTACTCCTATGTTGGAGATAGAGTAGGTATTATGCTTGGTTCTTGGGGGTCGGCAGTCAGGTCACACTTTATTGCTCTTCCTCTGTACCGTTTTGTCATGCTGACACGAACCATTTATACGTCTATAACATGTCAAATGGAAATCAAGAACAATTGTTTTTACACTCTACATTGCATAATTTATATGTCTGTAAACACGGCAACATGTATTTAAACTGGAAACATGATCTGCACAATCTTCTCGCACTGTCTACTCTAAGATACAGACCCACTGTTTTTGATTAACACATTTTGTTTTAAAAATCCATCGGGCTGTTAGTCCACATATTCTGCAGCTGCAAAACGCTACTTATACAGATACATACTTTCTGCTAGAATGTTCGTTCGCTTTGTTTAAAAACATGCGTGACTCATTTATATGTGTGTTCATTGTGAAGTGAAACTGTTGACAAAGTACGGGTAAACTCTTGCCAAGGCAAGCTATACATAAACGGAAATATCAGCGTTTGCAATAATAATCTGCAATAAATGAATATCTGGTTAGTGTGTGCAGAGATGCGGGCTTATATGTTACCACACTGGTAACATTGCGTTGTGCATTATAAAAGCACTAAAAACGGAAATATTATATCGAGAACAAGCCTACAAAGTGCGGTAACAAACTGTTGCATTGAGTAGCAGCACGAGAATAACTGACTTTTGGGTATATCAGTGCATTGTGGGTTGTGCTTGTTTTATATAAATAGGATAACAAGCACTTGAATTGGTTTCTAGAAGAGTATTGTAGCTTTACTGACTTCATAATGATTTGCTCTGACGGAAGAAACTGAAATTAGATAAGTTAATCTATTTAAGCCTAGCATCCCATAAAAAGGACATTGGGAAACAGTGTAGACCCAGATCAGACGCCGCAGAATGGGGCCTCTGATCAGTGTCTACAATGTTTGCATTAAGTTCAGAAGTTTCTATAAACCATGATAATAATAAAATATAACCGGACATCCTTCTATAGTAAATGGACCTGTTCAAAGCGGTAAGGTAGAAGATATGAAATCGGTTAATGCCACCATTGCATTTTTTCTATCCCCGCCAAGAACGCCCGTTACACATAAAAAAAAATAAGCATGTAAAAGTCCCCCCGCCCGGCCAGAAAAATAAAACTAAATAAAAATAAATGGGGTGGGAAGGGGAACTAATTTTGCGAATCCTCCCTCGGAGAAATTCGCTTGATGAACGAGAGTGCAGATCCCGTTCACTGACTGTCCAGACAAGCCCGGACAGGGCCAAACGACACGACACATATTTAGTACTATGGTCAGGTCTGAGCACAATAAATATACACAAAATATTAAATTTAAATGGTGCCTCTGAAGCTGTATGAGAGTATATCAGCGCCCAGTTATTAACGGCTTTGTTTCGCTTAAATAGAAGTCTACTAATGTAAACATTATTTGTAAATAATAAATGAAATTCAGCTACAGTGTAAGAATGGAGCTTATTATTGTGCTGATGATCTCATTTCAGTATAAACCAGCGGATTAGCTCCCTTTACAAAACAACCATTTAAACAAATAATAATGCCAAATATTAGTGGGCCAAGATAGCCGAGGGGTTATGAACGTCCACTTGATTGTACAGTTGATCGAACTGGATACAGTGGTCAAACCTTCTCGGCGTGAGTTCAAATCCTGGTCATGGAATAATTATATAGGAATCATCGTGTTGTTTATTTCTTTACTTATTCGTTATTATTTTTTTCTATTGTTCACGGTTTTATTCCATTTATCAACTGTATCATTTCGCAAGTATGTGTTTTTTTTTTTTTTGTTTTTTTTTTTTTTTTTTTTTTTTTTTGTTTTTTTTTTTTTTTGTTTGTTTTTTGGTTTGTTTGTTTTTTGTTTGTTTTTTCTTAAACTCTTCGCTTTATAAGTATTAAATATAAATATATTAGAATACATGAACAGACAATAACAACCTGGTAAGACTGCGTTTATATGCTGCAGGGATGCACAGGCTGATCTGGACCATCGTTGTCCGCACATGCAAAAGGAACCATATTCTCACGACATGGCTCTAAGTTACTAATTAAAACAGAAGGCGTTCATAAGTATTACTTGTCACTCTTCTGCCTTGGGTATATCATGTATGCGATAGAACGCTCTGTGTGGTTTGCTTCCTACTTACCCTACACCAACAAAAGAATAGTATATGTATGATAAAATATTTGGATTTGTATCTTTGAAAATTGGCAGATGCGCTCGACCATTCGGGTGTTAGAGATTTAAATTCGCATGTATGTATGTATACCATCTGGTCAGCGCCCGTGTGTAAGTGACTGTTGAAACGTATGCATATATATTGAACATAATTCCATCGACGCCAGTATTTTTTCGAGACAATTGTCCTTTCATTTGTATGAGAAAACATGTGCCATGCCAACTGTGCATTTCCTTCCAAAAATATAGAAGTAAACTTGTTTTGTGCATACTTACAATAGTTAGAAATGATACATCTTATGGCACTAAGAGAATTTTAATACAATCAGAGAGAAAAGTATACAATATATAACATTAGCTCATACATTATTAGAAGTTGAAATGGGTAAGAGAATCTACGTAATAAACGACGCTGCTCTTAGTCTTCATTATTTCCACACGACATAACATTGTATCTTCTGTGACACGCCTCAATATGTGCGAGCATCTACTTTTAAAAGACGTAGGCAAACAGCAACGTTACAGACCAGGCTTACAGCAACACACTTCGAGTGTTTACTTGACCAGAGGCTTATAATTCTGCCAACGGGGCCATCAGCTCCCTAGTATAGGGTATACAAAATGCTGTGCGCAGGTTGTCTGTCATTTGATTGGCTTCTCACTGAGAGCTTATCAGAAATACAATCTAGTTCTCTTGGAGAAACCGGTATGATAATATCTTTCACCTCTGCATTATTTCAACAAATCTTTACAGAAATAATAATTACAAATGCCAATTGCCCAATCAAAGAAAAAAAATCAGCAGAAGACAATTTGAAATATTTTCTTATTTTTCCAGAAAACAGTGTTTTACAATTCATGCAAACTGTCCCTTCTACTGAGGAGGCAATTTGCATGAAATATAGGTAAGAGAAAAGTCCAGGGAGTGCCACAATCACAAACCGCAGCCCTTCCCAGACCCCAAGAGGAAGAGAAAACCGACAAATCTAAACAAGCACAAACCGAACAAACGTACGAAAAGCACTGAGATTAGCTCTCTCTTCCCCAAGCGAGGTAATCGCAATACTAAAAGGACTGAAAAACACAAGAACAAAATGACACACGGAAAGACATACAACAAATCGCCTGAAATGTCAAACCCTGTTTCATCAAATTATCGTCTGCTAAATTTGCCCAGAGACTGGTAAAGGTTAAAAGACCTAATTAAAGATAATACAATTTGAAACAATTTCTTATCTTATTTTGTAAACACATTAATGCCAGTCACTGCTGGAGTCAGCTAGCCAAAGATACGACACTTTCCTGTAAGTCGTTACAAGCATCATAGCCCCGTTGGTAGAATAATAAGCCTCTGAATTAACATGATACAGGATATTTTGGAAGCCTGTCCACACGTGCAATAATATACATTTCACCACCACAGAAGAATATGACAACATAGCAATAGATTATCACTCGGCAACTTACTTTTGTTTTCACATCGACCGCAGGCTCTCTTACTCTAAGGTTTCATGGGTCATCTCGAGAGAAAAAGTAGTTCCTCAAAGAATCATTCGTGATATTTTGCATTGTCGGTTTCTCCCGCGGTCTGCCGTAGCGCAGATAAACCAAAAGGGTTTAGACTCTCTTAATCATTGTCAAACCAGTCAAATAAGCAGGAAACTTTTATTTTCCTGAGTGCTATTTCTCATCGTACAAAAAAAAACTGTGACATCAGTAGTGGACTGGTTCCCTCCAGCACTGATTACAAAGTTGGCTGTGAATACCCGACATCTTGAAAAAAAGGTAAAAGAAAAGTCCAGGGAGTGCCACAATCACAAACTGCAGCCCTTCCCAGACACCAAGAGGAAGAGGAAACCGACAAATCCAAACAAGCACAAATCGAACAAACGTACGAAAAGCACTAAGATTAGCTCTCTCTTCCCCAAGCGAGGAAATAGCAATACTATAAGGACTGAAAAACACAAGAACAAAATGACACATGGTAAGACATACAACAAATCGCCTCGTAGAATAAACCACAAAGCAACAAAGAGTAAGACTAACACCGGGACCACCGCCTTAGAACGGTCAGCAGAGTAAACCACACCACTGGGGGGCGTGGGGGGGGGGGAGGTTAAAGCACTTTTACAGCTAGCTAACTTCACCCTGGGCCCCGATGCTACTCTTAATACAGAAATACTTGAAGACTTCTTAGCTTCTCTGACAAAAATGGACACTTGTACTGAATACCCCAGCGAAACATTTCCCTGTGGAATAGACATTCGTGTGAGCAGATACGGAACCCCATTTATGCATGTCTTAAGGTACTGCTAGGATTTTGTAATTTTGACAGACTCGATAAAACTTCGAACGGCAACAATAGAAGGTGGCATATATTCATACCAAATTGTTGAAAAAGAATCTGTTACTGTTGCGATAACATGTAATTCGCTGAAACGGCCACACTTTTAAGTAATCCTTGTTTCTGTTGTTTTCTTTTCTTATCAGCATACGTTCGCAGAGGATAGGTAAACTCTGTGGAGTGCAAATATAACGCATTTTCCGTCATATCAGAGAGTCGAAGCGTGATTTGCACAAACCCAGTGGGTAACCGTTTGATGTAAATGTCCATCCAGCATATGAACAATGGCATGGTAAAGTATTCTTATCTCATATGCGAACATTCAAACATTGTAGGCCCAGAACCGGAAGAATATTGTGTAATGTATGCTTACTTGCTTCCGTTCAAGAAACCAAAGTGAAAGACGGACGCACTTAAAAGCAACGGCACCACAATCAAAATACTGCAAAGAGAAAGCCAAAAGGACCCTTTCTTTCCCAAACAATTGGCCAAACGGCTATTCAAAATAAAAAAAAAATCACCAGGACATACAATGCAAAGACATATACAATGGTAGAAATAGTAAACCACAGCAGAAGCACCGCCTTGGAACGGTCAGTAAAAACCTTACTTGGGGTGGGGGTGTGGGCAGGGGCGCTTTAATCGGTTTTAAGTGGCCACAACCCTCGCCCTTAGTTCTGCTGTGGTATACACAAGACATTTGTTCAGTTCGCGTGAAGGGTTTCTAACTCATCAGTGCTATATTTCTGAGAACATAAAAATCAAATTATACAGAGATAAAACAACGATGAGGACTCGACAGCCAGAAATAACTGAAATGCTGAAAGAAAACCAACAGTTGGACTCCGGTGGGCCCGACCATAGCTAGAACATCGGGCACCAACCGACTTACTTAAAAGTCTTTAGGCCGGAGCCGTCATTGAGTCTGAGACCCGACCCGCCGGCGTGCATCCAAAGAGGGAAGCAAACTCTTTGCATGCAGATGGCAAAGATTCAAAATAGCATTCTCATTCAAATGCGGAGATAGAGGGAAATCAACCAAAGACATTAAACGGTGAGCATTGCGAAAAAATAATTTATACGAATTAGTGTTTCATACATGACGAAACATTTCAGTCTAGTACCCGCAGACCTGGTTCAAACCTGCATTCTGTTTCACTCGTTTGTACGATAAATAAATCAAATGTTCAATTAATGTAGAGATGTGTTTCAGTTTTAATTACAACAATAATTCAGAGGGGTAATAATGCGGAAAATGCATGCTAGCTCCTCATGACGGCAGTCAAATACATGTAGTCAATTTTATAAACTACTTATTTTGTAAACTTCTACATGTCTATCTATATCGGGTGGAAACAAAGAGTTATGGTCTTTTCAGTGAAGTTAAGCAACGCCAACCCGGTTAGTGCCTGGATTGGTGAACGTCTTACACTACCGGGTGTTGTTGATTTTTCGTGTATTTTGTTTTCTTGTTCTGTGCCTGTTCTGTTTTTTTTTTTTTTTTTTTTTGATATTTTATTTCTCATCCTTTTGTCACTCAGCAATTATTCTATTTGCATTTGTTCTGCTGACGTCTTTTCCAATCCTGAGACATGTCTCGGATAAGATTTTGCTGTAAGTGGAAACATAATATAAAACTTTGAAAAAATGTAGTGAGTCGGTGGATATGTATAGTCAGGGATGAATTCAGAAGTGGTTCGGGGGCTTCAGTTTAGCCCCCATCCCCAGCTTTGACTCAAACGTTCATTTCCATAGTAAATTTTGGATAATTTTGGGATACCTTATTTACCCTAAGTATCCACATCCCTTACTTTTCATCTTATACTTCGCTTCAAGAAGTCCATTTTATAACCTACAAGTATGACTGTATGTAAAATTGATGAATAAGTGGCAAACAGTGTAGACCTGCTGATTTGGATCTACATTGCTAATTCAGGCTTGTCCTTTCGAATACGGAGGATAGGTACGGTAATGTGATCAAATCGAATCCCTTAGAAACAATTCTGGATCCGCCCCTATAAAGTCCAATCATGTGTTTTTTGTCCTCTTACAGAATCATCGGACACTTTACATAGAATATGTGGAAGGGCAGCGAAGGCCATGATCGAACAAATTGGAATCGCTTCGGGGATACGAAGGCAGATCTGGACTCGTTTCTGGAAAAGTCCATATTATCACGACAAGGGACAATTT
This sequence comes from Anodontia alba, assembly GCA_964016985.1. Classification (NCBI taxonomy): domain Eukaryota; kingdom Metazoa; phylum Mollusca; class Bivalvia; order Lucinida; family Lucinidae; genus Anodontia; species Anodontia alba. Next base: position 26,396,515 of record OZ024821.1, read on the forward strand.
TTTTTAACCATTTGCACCACATTTACCTTTTGCCTCAATAGCTGCGAGTACTCCTATGTTGGAGATAGAGTAGGTATTATGCTTGGTTCTTGGGGGTCGGCAGTCAGGTCACACTTTATTGCTCTTCCTCTGTACCGTTTTGTCATGCTGACACGAACCATTTATACGTCTATAACATGTCAAATGGAAATCAAGAACAATTGTTTTTACACTCTACATTGCATAATTTATATGTCTGTAAACACGGCAACATGTATTTAAACTGGAAACATGATCTGCACAATCTTCTCGCACTGTCTACTCTAAGATACAGACCCACTGTTTTTGATTAACACATTTTGTTTTAAAAATCCATCGGGCTGTTAGTCCACATATTCTGCAGCTGCAAAACGCTACTTATACAGATACATACTTTCTGCTAGAATGTTCGTTCGCTTTGTTTAAAAACATGCGTGACTCATTTATATGTGTGTTCATTGTGAAGTGAAACTGTTGACAAAGTACGGGTAAACTCTTGCCAAGGCAAGCTATACATAAACGGAAATATCAGCGTTTGCAATAATAATCTGCAATAAATGAATATCTGGTTAGTGTGTGCAGAGATGCGGGCTTATATGTTACCACACTGGTAACATTGCGTTGTGCATTATAAAAGCACTAAAAACGGAAATATTATATCGAGAACAAGCCTACAAAGTGCGGTAATAAACTGTTGCATTGAGTAGCAGCACGAGAATAACTGACTTTTGGGTATATCAGTGCATTGTGGGTTGTGCTTGTTTTATATAAATAGGATAACAAGCACTTGAATTGGTTTCTAGAAGAGTATTGTAGCTTTACTGACTTCATAATGATTTGCTCTGACGAAAGAAACTGAAATTAGATAAGTTAATCTATTTAAGCCTAGCATCCCATAAAAAGGACATTGGGAAACAGTGTAGACCCAGATCAGACGCCGCAGAATGGGGCCTCTGATCAGTGTCTACAATGTTTGCATTAAGTTCAGAAGTTTCTATAAACCATGATAATAATAAAATATAACCGGACATCCTTCTATAGAAATCGGACCTGTTCAAAGCGGTAAGGTAGAAGATATGAAATCGGTTAATGCCACCATTGCATTTTTTCTATCCCCGCCAAGAACGCCCGTTACATATAAAAAAAATAAGCATGTAAAAGTCCCCCCGCCCGGCCAGAAAAATAAAACTAAATAAAAATAAATGGGGTGGGAAGGGGAACTAATTTTGCGAATCCTCCCTCGGAGAAATTCGCTTGATGAACGAGAGTGCAGATCCCGTTCACTGACTGTCCAGACAAGCCCGGAAAGGGACAAACGACACGACACATATTTAGTACTATGGTCAAGTCTGAGCACAATAAATATACACAAAATATTAAATTTAAATGGTGCCTCTGAAGCTGTATGAGAGTATATCAGCGCCCAGTTATTAACGGCTTTGTTTCGCTTAAATAGAAGTCTACTAATGTAAACATTATTTGTAAATAATAAATGAAATTCAGCTACAGTGTAAGAATGGAGCTTATTATTGTGCTGATGATCTCATTTCAGTATAAACCAGCGGATTAGCTCCCTTTACAAAACAACCATTTAAACAAATAATAATGCCAAATATTAGTGGGCCAAGATAGCCGAGGGGTTATGAACGTCCACTTGATTGTACAGTTGATCGAACTGGATACAGTGGTCAAACCTTCTCGGCGTGAGTTCAAATCCTGGTCATGGAATAATTATATAGAAATCATCGTGTTGTTTATTTCTTTACTTATTCGTTATTATTTTTTCTATTGTTCACGGTTTTATTCCATTTATCAACTGTATCATTTCGCAAGTATGTGTTTTTTTGTTTGTTTTTTTTTTTGTTTTTGTTTTTTTTGTTTGTTTTTTTCTTAAACTCTTCGCTATATAAGTATTTAATATAAATATATTAGAATACATGAACAGACAATAACAACCTGGTAAGACTGCGTTTATATGCTGCAGGGATGCGCAGGCTGATCTGGACCATCGTTGTCCGCACATGCAAAAGGAACCATATTCTCACGACATGGCTCTAAGTTACTAATTAAAACAGAAGGCGTTCATAAGTATTACTTGTCACTCTTCTGCCTTGGGTATATCATGTATGCGATAGAACGCTCTGTGTGGTTTGCTTCCTACTTACCCTACACCAACAAAAGAATAGTATATGTATGATAAAATATTTGGATTTGTATCTTTGAAAATTGGCAGATGCGCTCGACCATTCGGGTGTTAGAGATTTAAATTCGCATGTATATATGTATACCATCTGGTCAGCGCCCGTGTGTAAGTGACTGTTGAAACGTATGCATATATATTGAACATAATTCCATCGCCGCCAGTATTTTTTCGAGACAATTGTCCTTTCATTTGTATGAGAAAACGTGTGCCATGCCAACTGTGCATTTCCTTCCAAAAATATAGAAGTAAACTTGTTTTGTGCATACTTACAATAGTTAGATATGATACATCTTATGGCACTAAGAGAATTTTAATACAATCAGAGAGAAAAGTATACAATATATAACATTAGCTCATACATTATTAGAAGTTGAAATGGGTAAGAGAATCTACGTAATAAACGACGCTGCTCTTAGTCTTCATTATTTCCACACGACATAACATTGTATCTTCTGTGACACGCCTCAATATGTGCGAGCATCTACTTTTAAAAGACGTAGGCAAACAGCAACGTTACAGACCAGGCTTACAGCAACACACTTCGAGTGTTTACTTGACCAGAGGCTTATAATTCTGCCAACGGGGCCATCAGCTCCCAAGTATAGGGTATACAAAATGCTGTGCGCAGGTTGTCTGTCATTTGATTGGCTTCTCACTGAGAGCTTATCAGAAATACAATCTAGTTCTCTTGGAGAAACCGGTATGATAATATCTTTCACCTCTGCATTACTTCAACAAATCTTTACAGAAATAATAATTACAAATGCCAATTTCCCAATCAAAGAAAAAAAATCAGCAGAAGACAATTTGAAATATTTTCTTATTTTTCCAGAAAACAGTGTTTTACAATTCATGCAAACTGTCTCCTTCTCCTGAGGAGGCAGTTTGCATGAAATAAAGGTAAGAGAAAAGTCCAGGGAGTGCCACAATCACAAACCGCAGCCCTTCCGAGACCCCAAGAGGAAGAGAAAACCGACAAATCTAAACAAGCACAAACCAAACAAACGTACGAAAAGCACTGAGATTAGCTCTCTCTTCCCCAAGCGAGGTAATCGCAATACTAAAAGGACTGAAAAACACAAGAACAAAATGACACACGGAAAGACATACAACAAATCGCCTGAAATGTCAAACCCTGTTTCATCAAATTATCGTCTGCTAAATTTGCCCAGAGACTGGTAAAGGTTAAAAGACCTAATTTAAGATAATACAATTTGAAACAATTTCTCATCTTATTTTGTAAACACATTAATGCTAGTCACTGCTGGAGTCAGCTAGCCAAAAATATGACACTTTCCTGTAAGTCGTTACAAGCATCATAGCCCCGTTGGTAGAATAATAAGCCTCTGAATTAACATGATACAGGATATTTTGGAGGCCTGTCCACACGTGCAATAATATACATTTCACCACCACAGAAGAATATGACAACATAGCGATAGATTATCACTCGGCAACTTACTTTTGTTTTCACATCGACCGCAGGCTCTCTTACTCTAAGGTTTCATGGGTCATCTCGAGAGAAAAAGTAGTTCCTCAAAGAATCATTCGTGATACTTTGCATTGTCGGTTTCTCCCGCGGTCTGCCGTAGCGCAGATAAACCAAAAGAGTTTAGACTCTCTTAATCATTGTCAAACCAGTCAAATAAGCAGGAAACTTTTATTTTCCTGAGTGCTATTTCTCACCGTACAAAAAAAAAAACAAAAAAAAAAAACAAAAAAACTGTGACATCAGTAGTGGACTGGTTCCCTCCAGCACTGATTACAAAGTTGGCTGTGAATACCCGACATCTTGATAAAAAAGGTAAAAGAAAAGTCCAGGGAGTGCCACAATCACAAACTGCAGCCCTTACCAGACACCAAGAGGAAGAGGAAACCGACAAATCCAAACAAGCACAAATCGAATAAACGTACGAAAAGCATTAAGATTAGCTCTCTCTTCCCCAAGCGAGGTAATCGCAATACTAAAAGGACTGAAAAACACAAGAACAAAATGACACATGGTAAGACATACAACAAATCGCCTCGTAGAATAAACCACAAAGCAACAAAGAGTAAGACTAACACCGGGACCACCGCCTTAGAACGGTCAGCAGAGAAAACCACACCACTGGGGAGCGGGTGGGGGTGGGGGGGTTAAAGCACTTTTACAGCTAGCTAACTTCACCCTGTGTCCCGATGCTACTCTTAATACAGAAATACTTGAAGACTTCTTAGCTTCTCTGACAAAAATGGACACTTGTACTGAATACCCCAGCGAAACATTTCCCTATGGTATAGACATTCGTGTGAGAAGATACGGAACCCCATTTATGCATGTGTTAAGGTACTGCTAGGATTTTGTAATTTTGACAGACTCGATAAAACTTCGAACGGCAACAATAGAAGGTGGCATATTCATACCAAATTGTTGAAAAAGAATCTGTTATTGTTGCGATCACATGTAATTCGCTGAAACGGCCACACTTTTAAGTAATCTTTGTTTCTGTTGTCTTCTTTTCTTATCAGCATACGTTCGCGGAGCCTAGCTAAACTCGGTGGAGTGCAAATATAACGCATTTTCCGTCATATCAGAGAGTCGAAGCGTGATCTGCACAAACCCAGTGTGTAAATGTCCATCCAGCATATGAACAATGGCATGGTAAAGTATTCTTATCTCATATGCGAACATTCAAACATTGTAGGCCCAGAACCGGAAGAATATTGTGTAATGTATGCTTACTTGCTTCCGTTCAAGAAACCAAAGTGAAAGAAGGACGCACTTAAAAGCAACGGCACCACAATCAAAATACTGCAAAGAGAAAGCCAAAAGGACCCTTTCTTTCCCAAACAATCGGCCAAACGGCTATTCAAAATAAAAAAAATCACCAGGACATACAATGCAAAGACATATACAATAGTAGAAATAGTAAACCACAGCAGAAGCACCGCCTTGGAACGGTCAGTAAAAACCTTACTTGGGGTGGGGGTGGGGGTAGGGCAGGGGCGCTTTAATCGATTTTAAGTGGCCACAACCCTCGCCCTTAGTTCTGCTGTGGTATACACAAGACATTTGTTCAGTCCGCGTGAAGGGTTTCTAACTCATCAGTGCTATATTTCTGAGAACATAAAAATCAAATTATACAGAGATAAAACAATGATGAGGACTCGACAGCCAGAAATAACTGAAATGCTGAAAGAAAACCAACAGTTGGACTCCGTTGGGCCCGACTTACTTAAAAGTCTTTAGGCCGGAGCCGTCACTGAGTCTGAGACACGACCCGCCGGCGTGCAACCAAAGAGGGAAGCAAACTCTTTGCATGCAGATGGCAAAGATTCAAAATAGCATTCTCATTCAAATGCGGAGATAGATGGAAATCAACCAAAGACATTAAACGGTGAGCATTGCGAAAAATTAATTTATACGAATTAGTGTTTCATACATGACGAAACATTTCAGTCTAGTACCCGCAGACCTGGTTCAAACCTGCATTCTGTTTCACTCGTTTGTACGATAAATAAATCAAATGTTCAATTAATGTAGAGATGTGTTTCAGTTTTAATTACAACAATAATTCAGAGGGGTAATAATGCGGAAAATGCACGCTAGCTCCTCATAACGGCAGTCAAATACATGTAGTCAATTTTATAAACCACTTATTTTGTAAACTTCTACATGTCTATCTATATCGGGTGGAAACAAAGAGTTATGGTCTTTTCAGTGAAGTTAAGCAACACCAACCCGGTTAGTGCCTGGATTGGTGAACGCCTTACACTACCTGGTGTTGTAGATTTTTCGTGTATTTTGTTTTCTTGATTTGTGCCTGTTCTGTTTCTTTTTTTGATATTTTATTTCTGATCCTTTTGTCACTCAGCAATTATTCTATTTGCATTTGTTCTGCTGACGCCTTTTCCTATCCTAAGACATGTCTCGGATAAGATTTTGCTGTAAGTGGAAAGATAATATAAAACTTTGAAAAAATGTAGTGAGTCGGTGGATATGTATAGTCAGGGATGAATTCAGAGGTGGTTCGGGGACTTCAGTTTAGCCCCCACCCCCAGCTTTGACTCAAACGTTCATTTCCATAGAAAATTTTGCATAATTTTGGGATACCTTATTTACCCTAAGTATCCACATCCCTTACTTTTCATCTTATACGTTTGCAATAATAATCTGCAATAAATGAATATCTGGTTAGTGTGTGCAGAGATGCGGGCTTAACTGTTACCACACTGGTAACATTGCGTTGTGCATTATAAAAGCACTAAAAACGGAAATATTATATCAAGAACAGGCGTACAAAGTGCGGTAATAAACTGTTGCATTGAGCAACAGCACGAGAATAACTGACTTTTGGGTATATCAGTGCATTGTGGGTTGTGCTTGTTTTATATAAATAGGATAACAAGCACTTGAATTGGTTTCTAGAAGAGTATTGTAGCTTTACTGACTTCATAATGATTTGCTCTGATGAAAGAAACTGAAATTAGATTAGTTAATCCATTTAAGCCTAGCATCCCATAAAAGGGACATTGGGAAACAGTGTAGACCCAGATCAGACGCCGCAGAATGGGGCCTCTGACCAGTGTCTACAATGTTTGCATTAAGTTCAGAAATTTCTATAAACCATGATAATAATAAAATATAACCGGACATCCTTCTATAGAAAATGGACCTGTTCAAAGCGGTAAGGTAGAAGATATGAAATCGGTTAATGCCACCATTGCATTTCTTCTGTCGCCGCCAAGAACGCCCGTTACATATATAAAAAAGTAAGCATGTAAAAGTCCCCCGCCCGGCCAGTAAAATAAAACTAAAAATAAATAAATGGGGTGGGAAGGGGAACTAATTTTGCGAATCCTCCCTCGGGGAAATTCGCTTGATGAACGAGAGTGCAGATCCCGTTCACTGACTGTCCAGACAAGCACGGACAGGGACAAACGACACGACACATATTTAGTAGAATGGTCAGGTCTGAGCACAATAAATATACACAAAATATTAAATTTAAATGGTGCCTCTGAAGCTGTATGAGAGTATATAAGCGCCCAGTTATTAACGGCTTTGTTTCGCTTAAATAGAAGTCTACTAATGTAAACATTATTTATAAATAATAAATGACATTCAGCTACAGTGTAAGAATGGGGCTTATTATTGTGCTGATGATCTCATTTCAGTATAAACCAGCGGATTAGCTCCCTTTACAAAACAACTATTTAAACAAATAATAATGCCAAATATTAGTGGGCCACGATAGCCGAGGGGTTATGAACGTCCACTTGATTGGATAGTTGATCGAACTGGATACAGCGGCCAAACCTTCTCGGCGTGAGTTCAAATCCTGGTCATGGAATAATTATATAGGAATCATCGCGTTGTTTATTTCTTTACTTATTCGTTTTTAGTTTTTTCTATTGTTCACGGTTTTATTCCATATATCAACTGTATCATTTCGCAAGTATGTGGTTTTATTTTTTATTTATTTATTTATTTTTTATTATTTTTTTTTTTTGGTTTGTTTTTTTGGTTTGTTTTGTCTTAAACTCTTCGCTATATAAGTATTAAATATAAATATATTAGAATACATGAACAGACAATAACAACCTGGTAAGACTGCGTTTATATGCTGCAGGGATGCGCAGGCTGATCTGGACCATCGTTGTCCGCACATGCAAAAGAAACCATATTCTCACGACATGGCTCTAAGTTACTAATTAAAACAGAAGGCGTTCATAAGAATTACTTGTCACTCTTCTGCCTTGGGTATATCATGTATGCGATAGAACGCTCTGTGTGGTTTGCTTCCTACTTACCCTACACCAACAAAAGAATAGTATATGTATGATAAAATATTTGGATTTGTATCTTTGAAAATTGGCAGATTCGCTCAACCATTCGGGTGTTAGAGATTTAAATTCGCATGTATATATGTATACCATCTGGTCAGCACCCGTGTGTAAGTGACTGTTGAAACGTATGCATATATATTGAACATAATTCCATCGCCGCCAGTATTTTTTCGAGACAATTGTCCTGTCATTTGTATGAGAAAACGTGTGCCATGCCAACTGTGCATTTCCTTCCAAAAATATTGAAGTAAACTTGTTTTGTGTATACTTACAATAGTTAGATACGATACATCTTACGGCACTAAGAGGATTTTAATACAATCAGAGAGAAAAGTATACAATATATACATTATTAGAAGTTGAAATGGGTAAGAGAATCTACGTAATAAACGACGCTGCTCTTAGTCTTCATTATTTCCACACGACATAACATTGTATCTTCTGTGACACGCCTCAATATGTGCGAGCATCTACTTTTAAAAGACGTAGGCAAACAGCAACGTTACAGACCAGGCTTACAGCAACACACTTCGAGTGTTTACTTGACCAGAGGCTTATAATTCTGCCAACGGGGCCATCAGCTCCCTAGTATAGGGTATACAAAATGCTGTGCGCAGGTTGTCTGTCATTTGATTGGCTTCTCACTGAGAGCTTATCAGAAATACAATCTAGTTCTCTTGGAGAAACCGGTATGATAATATCTTTCACCTCTGCATTATTTCAACAAATCTTTACAGAAATAATAATTACAAATGCCAATTGCCCAATCAAAGAAAAAAAATCAGCAGAAGACAATTTGAAATATTTTCTTATTTTTCCAGAAAACAGTGTTTTACAATTCATGCAAACTGTCCCTTCTACTGAGGAGGCAATTTGCATGAAATATAGGTAAGAGAAAAGTCCAGGGAGTGCCACAATCACAAACCGCAGCCCTTCCCAGACCCCAAGAGGAAGAGAAAACCGACAAATCTAAACAAGCACAAACCGAACAAACGTACGAAAAGCACTGAGATTAGCTCTCTCTTCCCCAAGCGAGGTAATCGCAATACTAAAAGGACTGAAAAACACAAGAACAAAATGACACACGGAAAGACATACAACAAATCGCCTGAAATGTCAAACCCTGTTTCATCAAATTATCGTCTGCTAAATTTGCCCAGAGACTGGTAAAGGTTAAAAGACCTAATTAAAGATAATACAATTTGAAATAATTTCTTATCTTATTTTGTAAACACATTAATGCCAGTCACTGCTGGAGTCAGCTAGCCAAAGATACGACACTTTCCTGTAAGTCGTTACAAGCATCATAGCCCCGTTGGTAGAATAATAAGCCTCTGAATTAACATGATACAGGATATTTTGGAAGCCTGTCCACACGTGCAATAATATACATTTCACCACCACAGAAGAATATGACAACATAGCAATAGATTATCACTCGGCAACTTACTTTTGTTTTCACATCGACCGCAGGCTCTCTTACTCTAAGGTTTCATGGGTCATCTCGAGAGAAAAAGTAGTTCCTCAAAGAATCATTCGTGATATTTTGCATTGTCGGTTTCTCCCGCGGTCTGCCGTAGCGCAGATAAACCAAAAGGGTTTAGACTCTCTTAATCATTGTCAAACCAGTCAAATAAGCAGGAAACTTTTATTTTCCTGAGTGCTATTTCTCATCGTACAAAAAAAACTGTGACATCAGTAGTGGACTGGTTCCCTCCAGCACTGATTACAAAGTTGGCTGTGAATACCCGACATCTTGAAAAAAAGGTAAAAGAAAAGTCCAGGGAGTGCCACAATCACAAACTGCAGCCCTTCCCAGACACCAAGAGGAAGAGGAAACCGACAAATCCAAACAAGCACAAATCGAACAAACGTACGAAAAGCACTAAGATTAGCTCTCTCTTCCCCAAGCGAGGAAATAGCAATACTATAAGGACTGAAAAACACAAGAACAAAATGACACATGGTAAGACATACAACAAATCGCCTCGTAGAATAAACCACAAAGCAACAAAGAGTAAGACTAACACCGGGACCACCGCCTTAGAACGGTCAGCAGAGTAAACCACACCACTGGGGGGCGTGGGGGGGGGGGGAGGTTAAAGCACTTTTACAGCTAGCTAACTTCACCCTGGGCCCCGATGCTACTCTTAATACAGAAATACTTGAAGACTTCTTAGCTTCTCTGACAAAAATGGACACTTGTACTGAATACCCCAGCGAAACATTTCCCTGTGGAATAGACATTCGTGTGAGCAGATACGGAACCCCATTTATGCATGTCTTAAGGTACTGCTAGGATTTTGTAATTTTGACAGACTCGATAAAACTTCGAACGGCAACAATAGAAGGTGGCATATATTCATACCAAATTGTTGAAAAAGAATCTGTTACTGTTGCGATAACATGTAATTCGCTGAAACGGCCACACTTTTAAGTAATCCTTGTTTCTGTTGTTTTCTTTTCTTATCAGCATACGTTCGCAGAGGATAGGTAAACTCTGTGGAGTGCAAATATAACGCATTTTCCGTCATATCAGAGAGTCGAAGCGTGATTTGCACAAACCCAGTGGGTAACCGTTTGATGTAAATGTCCATCCAGCATATGAACAATGGCATGGTAAAGTATTCTTATCTCATATGCGAACATTCAAACATTGTAGGCCCAGAACCGGAAGAATATTGTGTAATGTATGCTTACTTGCTTCCGTTCAAGAAACCAAAGTGAAAGACGGACGCACTTAAAAGCAACGGCACCACAATCAAAATACTGCAAAGAGAAAGCCAAAAGGACCCTTTCTTTCCCAAACAATTGGCCAAACGGCTATTCAAAATAAAAAAAAAATCACCAGGACATACAATGCAAAGACATATACAATGGTAGAAATAGTAAACCACAGCAGAAGCACCGCCTTGGAACGGTCAGTAAAAACCTTACTTGGGGTGGGGGTGTGGGCAGGGGCGCTTTAATCGGTTTTAAGTGGCCACAACCCTCGCCCTTAGTTCTGCTGTGGTATACACAAGACATTTGTTCAGTTCGCGTGAAGGGTTTCTAACTCATCAGTGCTATATTTCTGAGAACATAAAAATCAAATTATACAGAGATAAAACAACGATGAGGACTCGACAGCCAGAAATAACTGAAATGCTGAAAGAAAACCAACAGTTGGACTCCGGTGGGCCCGACCATAGCTAGAACATCGGGCACCAACCGACTTACTTAAAAGTCTTTAGGCCGGAGCCGTCATTGAGTCTGAGACCCGACCCGCCGGCGTGCATCCAAAGAGGGAAGCAAACTCTTTGCATGCAGATGGCAAAGATTCAAAATAGCATTCTCATTCAAATGCGGAGATAGAGGGAAATCAACCAAAGACATTAAACGGTGAGCATTGCGAAAAAATAATTTATACGAATTAGTGTTTCATACATGACGAAACATTTCAGTCTAGTACCCGCAGACCTGGTTCAAACCTGCATTCTGTTTCACTCGTTTGTACGATAAATAAATCAAATGTTCAATTAATGTAGAGATGTGTTTCAGTTTTAATTACAACAATAATTCAGAGGGGTAATAATGCGGAAAATGCATGCTAGCTCCTCATGACGGCAGTCAAATACATGTAGTCAATTTTATAAACTACTTATTTTGTAAACTTCTACATGTCTATCTATATCGGGTGGAAACAAAGAGTTATGGTCTTTTCAGTGAAGTTAAGCAACGCCAACCCGGTTAGTGCCTGGATTGGTGAACGTCTTACACTACCGGGTGTTGTTGATTTTTCGTGTATTTTGTTTTCTTGTTCTGTGCCTGTTCTGTTTTTTTTTTTTTTTTTTTTTGATATTTTATTTCTCATCCTTTTGTCACTCAGCAATTATTCTATTTGCATTTGTTCTGCTGACGTCTTTTCCAATCCTGAGACATGTCTCGGATAAGATTTTGCTGTAAGTGGAAACATAATATAAAACTTTGAAAAAATGTAGTGAGTCGGTGGATATGTATAGTCAGGGATGAATTCAGAGGTGGTTCGGGGGCTTCAGTTTAGCCCCCATCCCCAGCTTTGACTCAAACGTTCATTTCCATAGTAAATTTTGGATAATTTTGGGATACCTTATTTACCCTAAGTATCCACATCCCTTACTTTTCATCTTATACTTCGCTTCAAGAAGTCCATTTTATAACCTACAAGTTTGATTGTATGTAAAATTGATGGATAAGTGGCAAACAGTGTAGACCTGCTGATTTGGATCTACATTGCTAATTCAGGCTTGTCCTTTCGAATACGGAGGATAGGTATGGTAATGTGATCAAATCGAATCCCTTAGAAACAATTCTGGATCCGCCCCTATAAAGTCCAATCATGTGTTTTTATGTCCTCTTACAGAATCATCGGACACTTTACATAGAATATGTGGAAGGACAGCGAAGGCCATGATCGAACAAATTGGAATCGCTTCGGGGATGCGAAGGCAGATCTGGACTCGTTTCTGGAAAAGTCCATATTATCACGACAAGGGACAATTTTTTTAACCATTTGCACCACATTTACCTCTTGCCTCAATAGCTGCGAGTACTCCTATGTTGGAGATAGAGTAGGTATTATGCTTGGTTCTTGGGGGTCGGCAGTCGGGTCACACTTTATTGCTCTTCCTCTGTACCGTTTTGTCATGCTGACACGAACCATTTATACGTCTATAACATGTCAAATGGAAATCAAGAACAATTGTTTTTACACTCTACATTGCATACTTTATATCTCTGTAAGCACGGCAACATGTATTTAAACTGGAAACATGATCTGCACAATCTTCTCGCACTGTCTACTCTAAGATACAGACCCACTGTTTTTGATTAACACATTTTGTTTTAAAAATCCATCGGGCTGTTAGTCCACATATTCTGCAGCTGCAAAACGCTACTTATACAGATACATACTTTCTGCTAGAATGTTCGTTCGCTTTGTTTAAAAACATGCGTGACTCATTTATATGTGTGTTCATTGTGAAGTAAGACTGTTGACAAAGCACGGGTAAACTCTTGCCAAGGCAAGCTATACATAAACGGAAATATCAGCGTTTGCAATAATAATCTGCAATAAATGAATATCTGGTTAGTGTGTGCAGAGATGCGGGCTTATATGTTACCACACTGGTAACATTGCGTTGTGCATTATAAAAGCACTAAAAACGGAAATATTATATCGAGAACAAGCCTACAAAGTGCGGTAATAAACTGTTGCATTGAGTAGCAGCACGAGAATAACTGACTTTTGGGTATATCAGTGCATTGTGGGTTGTTCTTGTTTTATATAAATAGGATAACAAGCACTTGAATTGGTTTCTAGAAGAGTATTGTAGCTTTACTGACTTCATAATGATTTGCTCTGACGAAAGAAACTGAAATTAGATTAGTTAATCCATTTAAGCCTAGCATCCCATAAAAGGGACATTGGGAAACAGTGTAGACCCAGATCAGACGCCGCAGAATGGGGCCTCTGACCAGTGTCTACAATGTTTGCATTAAGTTCAGAAATTTCTATAAACCATGATAATAATAAAATATAACCGGACATCCTTCTATAGAAAATGGACTTGTTCAAAGCGGTATGGTATAAGATATGAAATCGGTTAATGCCACAATTGCATTTTTTCTACTCCCGCGAAGTACGCCCGTTACATTTAAAAAAATAAGCGTGTAAAAGTCCCCCCGCCGGCCAGAAAAATAAAACTAAATAAAAATAAATGGGATGGGAAGGGGAACTACTTTTGCGAATCCTCCCTCGGAGAAATTCGCTTGATGAACGAGAGTGCAGATCCCGTTCACTGACTGTCCAGACAAGCCCGGAAAGGGACAAACGACACGACACATATTTAGTACAATGGTCAGGTCTGAGCACAATAAATATACACAAAATATTAAATTTAAATGGTGCCTCTGAAGCTGTATGAGAGTATATCAGCGCCCAGTTATTAACGGCTTTGTTTCGCTTAAATAGAAGTCTACTAATGTAAACATTATTTATAAATAATAAATGACATTCAACTACAGTGTAAAAATGGAGCTTAGAGGGAGTTGCTGATGATCTCATTTCAGTATAAACCAGCGGATTAGCTCCCTTTACAAAACAACTATTTAAACAAATAATAATACCAAATATTAGTGGGCCAAAATAGCCGAGGGGTTATGAACGTCCACTTGATTTTACAGTTGATCGAACTGGATACAGTGGTCAAACCTTCTCGGCGTGAGTTCAAATCCTGGTCATTAAATAATTATATAGGAATCCTCGTGTTGTTTATTTCTTTACTTATTCGTTATTATTTTTTCTATTGTTCACGGTTTTATTCCATTTATCAACTGTATCATTTCGCAAGTATTTTTTTTTTTTTTTTTTTTTTTTTTTTTTTTGTTTGTTTTTTCTTAAACTCTTCGCTATATAAGTATTAAATATAAATATATTAGAATACATGAACAGACAATAACAACCTGGTAAGACTGCGTTTATATGCTGCAGGGATGCGCAGGCTGATCTGGACCATCGTTGTCCGCACATGCAAAAGGAACCATATTCTCACGACATGGCTCTAAGTTACTAATTAAAACAGAAGGCGTTCATAAGTATTACTTGTCACTCTTCTGCCTTGGGTATTTCATGTATGCGATAGAACGCTCTGTGTGGTTTGCTTCCTACTTACCCTACACTAACAAAAGAATAGTATATGTATGATAAAATATTTGGATTTGTATCTTTGAAAATTGACAGATTCGCTCAACCATTCGGGTGTTAGAGATTTAAATTCGCATGTATATATGTATACCATCTGGTCAGCGCCCGTGTGTAAGTGACTGTTGAAACGTAAGCATATATATTGAACATAATTCCATCGCCGCCAGTACTTTTTCGAGACAAATGTCCTGTCATTTGTATGAGAAAACGTGTGCCATGCCAACTGTGCATTTCCTTCCAAAAATATAGAAGTAAACTTGTTTTGTGCATATTTACAATAGTTAGATATGATACATCTTACGGCACTAAGAGAATTTTAATACAATCAGTGAGAAAAGTATACAATATATAACATCAGCTCATACATTATTAGAAGTTGAAATGGGTAAGAGAACCTACGTAATAAACGACGCTGCTCTTAGTCTTCATTATTTCCACACGACATAACATTGTATCTTCTGTGACACGCCTCAATATGTGCGAGCATCTACTTTTAAAAGACGTAGGCAAACAGCAACGTTACAGACCAGGCTTACAGCAACACATCTCGAGTCTTTACTTGACCAGAGGCTTATAATTCTGCCAACGGGGCCATCAGCTCCCTAGTATAGGGTATACAAAATGCTGTGCGCAGGTTGTCTGTCATTTGATTGGCTTCTCACTGAGAGCTTATCAGAAATACAATCTAGTTCTCTTGGAGAAACCGGTATGATAATATCTTTCACCTCTGCATTACTTCAACAAATCTTTACAGAAATAATAATTACAAATGCCAATTGCCCAATCAAAGAAAAAAAATCAGCAGAAGACAATTTGAAATATTTTCTTATTTTTCCAGAAAACAGTGTTTTACAATTCATGCAAACTGTCCCTTCTACTGAGGAGGCAATTTGCATGAAATATAGGTAAGAGAAAAGTCCAGGGAGTGCCACAATCACAAACCGCAGCCCTTTTGAGACCCCAAGAGGAAGAGGAAACCGACAGATCTAAACAAGCACAAACCGAACAAACGTACGAAAAGCACTAAGATTAGCTCTCTCTTCCCCAAGCGAGGTAATCGCAATACTAAAAGGACTGAAAAACACAAGAACAAAATGACACACGGAAAGACATACAACAAATCGCCTGAAATGTCAAACCCTGTTTCATCAAATTATCGTCTGCTAAATTTGCCCAGAGACTGGTAAAGGTTAAAAGACCTAATTAAAGATAATACAATTTGAAACAATTTCTTATCTTATTTTGTAAACACATTAATGCCTGTCACTGCTGGAGTCAGCTAGCCAAAGATACGACACTTTCCTGTAAGTCGTTACAAGCATCATAGCCCCGTTGGTAGAATAATAAGCCTCTGAATTAACATGATACAGGATATTTTGGAAGCCTGTCCACACGTGCAATAATATACATTTCACCACCACAGAAGAATATGACAACATAGCAATAGATTATCACTCGGCAACTTACTTTTGTTTTCACATCGACCGCAGGCTCTCTTACTCTAAGGTTTCATGGGTCATCTCGAGAGAAAAAGTAGTTCCTCAAAGAATCATTCGTGATATTTTGCATTGTCGGTTTCTCCCGCGGTCTGCCGTAGCGCAGATAAACCAAAAGAGTTTAGACTCTCTTAATCATTGTCAAACCAGTCAAATAAGCAGGAAACTTTTATTTTCCTGAGTGCTATTTCTCATCGTACAAAAAAAACTGTGACATCAGCAGTGGACTGGTTCCCTCCAGCACTGATTACAAAGTTGGCTGTGAATACCCGACATCTTGAAAAAAAGGTAAAAGAAAAGTCCAGGGAGTGCCACAATCACAAACTGCAGCCCCTTCCCAGACACCAAGAGGAAGAGGAAACCGACAAATCCAAACAAGCACAAATCGAACAAACGTACGAAAAGCACTAAGATTAGCTCTCTCTTCCCCAAGCGAGGAAATAGCAATACTAAAAGGACTGAAAAACACAAGAACAAAATGACACATGGTAAGACATACAACAAATCGCCTCGTAGAATAAACCACAAAGCAACAAAGAGTAAGACTAACACCGGGACCACCGCCTTAGAACGGTCAGCAGAGTAAACCACACCACTGGGGGGCGTGGGGGGGGGGGGGAGGGGGTTAAAGCACTTTTACAGCTAGCTAACTTCACCCTGGGCCCCGATGCTACTCTTAATACAGAAATACTTGAAGACTTCTTAGCTTCTCTGACAAAAATGGACACTTGTACTGAATACCCCAGCGAAACATTACCCTGTGGAATAGACATTCGTGTGAGCAGATACGGAACCCCATTTATGCATGTCTTAAGGTACTGCTAGGATTTTGTAATTTTGACAGACTCGATAAAACTTCGAACGGCAACAATAGAAGGTGGCATATTCATACCAAATTGTTGAAAAAGAATCTGTTACTGTTGCGATCACATGTAATTCGCTGAAACGGCCACACTTTTAAGTAATCCTTGTTTCTGTTGTCTTCTTTTGTTATCAGCATACGTTCGCGGAGGATAGCTAAACTCTGTGGAGTGCAAATATAACGCATTTTCCGTCATATCAGAGAGTCGAAGCGTGATCTGCACAAACCCAGTGGGTAACCGTTTGGATGTAAATGTCCATCCAGCATATGAACAATGGCATGGTAAAGTATTCTTATCTCATATGCGAACATTCAAACATTGTAGGCCCAGAACCGGAAGAATATTGTGTAATGTATGCTTACTTGTTTCCGTTCAAGAAACCAAAGTGAAAGAAGGGCGCACTTAAAAGCAACGGCACCACAATCAAAATACTGCAAAGAGAAAGCCAAAAGGACCCTTTCTTTCCCAAACAATTGGCCAAACGGCTATTCAAAATAAAAAAAAAATCACCAGGACATACAATGCAAAGACATATACAATGGTAGAAATAGTAAACCACAGCAGAAGCACCGCCTTGGAACGGTCAGTAAAAACCTTACTTGGGGTGGGGGTGTGGGCAGGGGCGCTTTAATCGATTTTAAGTGGCCACAACCCTCGCCCTTAGTTCTGCTGTGGTACACACAAGACATTTGTTCAGTCCGCGTGAAGGGTTTCTAACTCATCAGTGCTATATTTCTGAGAACATAAAAATCAAATTATACAGAGATAAAACAACGATGAGGACTCGACAGCCAGAAATAACTGAAATGCTGAAAGAAAACCAACAGTTGGACTCCGGTGGGCCCGACCATAGCTAGAACATCGGGCACCAACCGACTTACTTAAAAGTCTTTAGGCCGGAGCCGTCATTGAGTCTGAGACCCGACCCGCCGGCGTGCAACCAAAGAGGGAAGCAAACTCTTTGCATGCAGATGGCAAAGATTCAAAATAGCATTCTCATTCAAATGCGGAGATAGAGGGAAATCAACCAAAGACATTAAACGGTGAGCATTGCGAAATGCAAAAAAATAATTTATACGAATTAGTGTTTCATACATGACGAAACATTTCAGTCTAGTACCCGCAGACCTGGTTCAAACCTGCATTCTGTCTCACTCGTTTGTACGATAAATAAATCAAATGTTCAATTAATGTAGGGATGTGTTTCAGCTGGGATGATCTCAATTGTAAGTCCTCTAATGTTGTCTATGGTGTGGAGTGTTCGCTCTGTGGATTGATATACGTTGGTGAGACGAAAGGACAACTACGCAATAGAATGTCTGGTCATAGATATGAAATAAATCATGGGAGTAATCAGTTGATTTATCAACATTTCAATCTACCAGATCATTCTATTTTGTCCTTCAAAGTAAGAATACTAGAAAAAATATACCACCCTACTAACAATCCCAGCCTGAGCACGCCACTTCGTAGACAGCGTGAGGAATTCTGGATCAGAGAATTAGGCACTGCAGCACCATATGGTTGCAATGACAAAATAGATTCTGTAGGGAATCTTACCAGCCCAAGATGCAGTTCGGTAAATGTGATGAGGCTCTTTGGCAGCTCTCAAAGACGTAAGAGAAGTCATGGACATCGGCACTACAATCTTCCTAATTTTCATGCTGATGTCGCATTTGACACTCTCCTTCCATATGTACAGCAGCCATTAGGACTTCATCATATTCGTACCAAGCTGTATCAGCTGCCGGTAACTAAACTTCGCTCTTTGCAGAAGGAAGTGGTGGATACAAAAACATATGTTCAAAATTCTCCGGAATATAAGCTGGTTGCTATCATTTTGGATGTTGCTAAGTTTAGGTTGTACAAGCCTGTTCAAACAGTTTCTCCAGAAGAGACTCCCACTCGTGATTTTCTGAAACTTGACTTCAGAAACAAGGGTCTTGACGCCGTTAACATTAGCAATATCCTGAACCATAAGAAAGTGACTTCAACCATACCAGCTTACTTCAAAAACCAGAGCCCACCTATCATCTCCTACAGTTATTCGTCTCCCATTGCACCTAAAATTTTCAATTACAAAAACGTGCTACAAGAGCTAAATACTGAGAACATTACTCGAAACCCCTCAGAGTGTTCCTGTAAAGCATCGGAGTTCTGTTATATTCCAGCCGGTCACGTCAAAACAGGTGACCTCAATATAGTCAGGATTAGCAAACTCAGGGACATTCTTTCCAAAGGCCCTAAATATAGGGAACCCAGGTCTTTTACTTGGAAACAGAATTCTAAATTAATATTGGATTCTGTTGAAGAGTATGCACGACGCTGGGCCAAGAAAGAGGACGTAGAAGTTGACACACTGTCTGAATGGGTTAAATCGGTAATGTCCTTGGTAAACAGACGTGTCTCAGTACTCAGCAGAACCATGTCTCGCCGACATGAATCGGTGTTTGACGATCAAGATGTTGCTGCTGAGTTAGCTGAAATCCATGAGAAGTTTGTCGTTGTTCCAGCCGACAAGGCATCTAACAACATTGTGTTTGTTTGCAAAACACACTATATAAACTGCTTAATGGAAGAGCTTGGTATGAGTACCATGACCGGAAACCCTACATATAATCTTACTGCTATGTCCAAGGAAGAAATTCTACAAAACCACCATTCGGTGATGCTGACATTTGGAATTTCCCTCCCAGCGGAAGATATTGACCTTCCCAAACTGTACTGGATTCCTAAACTTCACAAGAATCCGTACATGCAGAGATATATTGCTGGTTCAGCTAAGTGCTCAACCAAGCCTCTTTCTCAGATTCTAACACGAATACTAACCGCAGTTAAAGAAGGCCTTCAGAAGTATTGTGACACTGCATATGCCAGAAGTGGTGTTAATCAGATGTGGATCCTGAAAAACTCCAAAGAGCTCTTAGAAAACCTAAAGGCACAATCTCTTCATTCCGTCAACAGTATAAAATCTTTCGATTTCTCTACTCTTTACACTACTATTCCTCATGATAAATTGAAATCTAAATTAAAGGCAATTATCAACTAGTGTTTCTTCCACAAGAATGGTAACCGTCGATTTCAGTATGTTGTCATTGGCTACAAAGACACATACTTCATTCGGGATCACTCTGATGCACCACAAAAATACTCAGATGCAGATGTCATTAAGATGCTGGAATATCTAATCGACAATATTTTTGTGGAGTTCGGCGGTCGGATATTTCAACAAACAATCGGCATACCGATGGGTACTAATTGTGCACCGTTACTTGCCGACTTGTTTTTATACTCGTATGAGGCGGAGTTTGTACAAAGTCTCCTCCAAGCAGGCAAGAAACACCTCGCACAACAATTCAATTTCACCTACAGATATATAGATGATGTATTGTCTCTGAAAAACACAAAATTTGCAGAGTATTTAGAATTCATCTACCCACGTGAACTTGAAATAAAGGAAACAACGGAGACTTCAGCCTCCTCCTCATACTTGGATTGTTATCTCTACATCGACAATGGAAAGCTTACTACTAGGCTTTACGACAAACGGGATGACTTCAATTTTCCCATCGTTAACTTTCCTTTCCTGAGCAGTAATATCCCTTCTGCACCAGCATACGGCGTTTACGTTTCACAGTTAATCCGTTATGCCAGAACTTGTTCAAATTATCAGGACTTCATGGAGCGTGGGAAAGTGCTCACTCAAAAGTTGTTGAGCCAGGGGTATCAAAAAACCAAACTGGTAGCAACACTTAAGAAGTTCTATGGGAGACATCATGATCTAGTCAATCCCTACAATGTGGCAGTTTCCAGAATTGTTTCTGATGTTTTTGCCAGTGACGCGCCATAAGTAGACTTCCCAAATCCCGGACATACGCTTCTACCGATATTTCCTTCGTTCAGGCCCATGGGCATGGTGGGCGAAGCTTGCTTACCAAGTAATGCTTACTACCCGCGGACGCCTGATTACAACCTTTGTTCTGGGGTCCATGTCTGTTGGTCTGAACATTCTGATTCGTCATTCGTTTATGGATTTATGATTTTGAATTACGGCTTTGGTACCATGACCGCAACTACTTACAACAATAATTCAGAGGGGTAATAATGTGGAAAATGCATGCTAGCTCCTCATGACGGCAGTCAAATACATGAAGTCAATTTTATAAACTACTTATTTTGTAAACTTCTACATGTCTATCTATATCGGGTGGAAACAAAGAGTTATGGTCTTTTCAGTGAAGTTAAGCAACGCCAACCCGGTTAGTGCCTGGATTGGTGAACGCCTTACACTACCGGGTGTTGTAGATTTTTCGTGTATTTTGTTTTCTTGTTCTGTGCCTGTTCTGTTTCTGTTTTTGATATTTTATTTCTCATCCTTTTGTCACTCAGCAATTATTCTATTTGCATTTGTTCTGCTGACGCCTTTTCCTATCCTAAGACATGTCTCGGATAAGATTTTGCTGTAAGTGGAAAGATAATATAAAACTTTGAAAAAATGTAGTGAGTCGGTGGATATGTATAGTCAGGGATGAATTCAGAGGTGATTCGGGGGCTTCAGTTTAGCCCCCATCCCCAGCTTTGACTCAAACGTTCATTTCCATAGTAAATTTTGGATAATTTTGGGATACCTTATTTACCCTAAGTATCCACATCCCTTACTTTTCATCTTATACTTCGCTTCAAGAAGTCCATTTTATAACCTACAAGTATGACTGTATGTAAAATTGATGAATAAGTGGCAAACAGTGTAGACCTGCTGATTTGGATCTACATTGCTAATTCAGGCTTGTCCTTTCGAATACGGAGGATAGGTACGGTAATGTGATCAAATCGAATCCCTTAGAAACAATTCTGGATCCGCCCCTATAAAGTCCAATCATGTGTTTTTGTCCTTTTACAGAATCATCGGACACTTTACATAGAATATGTGGAAGGGCAGCGAAGGCCATGATCGAACAAATTGGAATCGCTTCGGGGATGCGAAGGCAGATCTGGACTCGTTTCTGGAAAAGTCCATATTATCACGACAAGGGACAATTTTTTTTACCATTTGCACCACATTTACCTCTTGCCTCAATAGCTGCGAGTACTCCTATGTTGGAGATAGAGTAGGTACTATGCTTGGTTCTTGGGGGTCGGCAGTCGGGTCACACTTTATTGCTCTTCCTCTGTACCGTTTTGTCATGCTGACACGAACCATTTATACGTCTATAACATGTAAAATGGAAATCAAGAACAATTGTTTTTACACTCTACATTGCATAATTTATATGTCTGTAAACACGGCAACATGTATTTAAACTGGAAACATGATCTGCACAATCTTCTCGCACTGTCTACTCTAAGATACAGCAAAGACGTATAAAATTACAAGATTCGCAACTAAACGAAATCCCGCAATATCTCGTGCGTCCCTGTGTTAAGAGTCCTACGGTCGCGAGAGCCGCGCGAGACTTTCGTTACCAAGACAACACAGGTACGCTATCGCCGGTATCGCTCGAAAGAGCGAACAACCATGACCGTAATTCTTGATTGTTTTCTCTCACAGCATAAATAAACATTACCTTTTTTTTCTTGATTGTTTTCTCTCACAGCATAAATAACCATTATCTTTTTTTTTCACAAGGCGTCATTCATACTATTTAATTGATAAAAAGGAGAAATGAATTTGTAAAAGTCGGCGATTTTCAAGAGGCGAAAGACATCGAAGATTCACAGCTGCCGGTAAAAATCTGTCAGGTGTTTTCATTTCGATTATTTTCTGTCCCGATCAGCATCAGAATCTCAATGATACTTGATTTTTTTAATTTATTCATTCGGGGTTTTACGTTTCTTTCAAGATTATTTCACTTATATCGAGGCGACCGTTAATCAGATGCGGGCCTGATGTTTTTGGAGTTACAAAACTGGCAATGCCCTACAACTGTGTTCCATAACAAATAATGGGTAGAGTGAATGAAATAAACATTTTCACCTGTTCTATGATGATTTAAGACCTGAAATGCTGGCCAACACAGGATAAGATATAATTTTAACTAATAATAATAATATCTGACATAAAAAGCAGAAAACTGAAAAGTTTTATGTGTTACAAAATGGGCAATGCCCCGTCAACTATTCCATAACAATGGGAGGGCGTTTGGAATAAACATATAAACTCATAAATATTACATATTTTAGGATGATACAGGGCTTGAAATGCGGGCCAACACAGGTTCAGGTATAACTGTAACTAACAGTAATAATATCTGACAGAAAATTTAGAAAACTGAAATGTTTTTGCGTTACAAAATGGGTAATGCCTTGGCAACAACCAATGGTTCCAGTGCATATAACGGGTGGGGGTATATGAAATACAACACACGTTTAATGCATGGTTTGGCCGATTTAGCATTTTAAAATGCTGGCCAACACAGGATCAGATATAATTTTAACTAAAAATTATAGTATCAGACAGAAAACGCAGAAAACTGAAATGTTTTTCGTGTTACAAAAGGGCAATGATTTGGAAAACTCGCGTCAGTCTTTCATCACTCAATGTGTACAGCACTGTTCAACGTCTTCTTTCTCAGTTGGTTCGGCAGATGTGCAAAAATAACTGAATAGTTAGTAAACTTGAGACATTCAAGGACCTATTTCGTTCCCTTAAATTCGCTACATAAAGTAAGAAGTTATATAAAACTTACTTGAAATCTGCTAAAAATTCATGCTCCAGTCTTCATGATGAAACCCGTTTTTGTTGGTAAAACGATGTTGTTTTGACTAATTCATGACATAAACGGACACAGTTGATTAAATAAAATCTATTGAAGGCAACAGTTTTTAACAGTAACGATCATACGATAGTATTTCATCAATAAATATTTCTTGGCGAAGAAAAAAACAAGATGGCGGCAAGTGACGCTATCGGTTCTCGAACGTCTCTCGCGGTTTCTCGGGTAACACGAGATGTGTTGGTTCTTTCTATTACGCGGAGAACAAGTTGCAAATCCTTGTATTATTTACGTCCTTGGATACAGACCCACTGTTTTTGATTAACACATTTTGTTTTAAAAATCCATCGGGCTGTTAGTCCACATATTCTGCAGCTGCAAAACGCTACTTATACAGATACATACTTTCTGCTAGAATGTTCGTTCGCTTTGTTCAAAAACATGCGTGACTCATTTATATGTGTGTTCATTGTGAAGTGAAACTGTTGACAAAGTACGGGTAAACTCTTGCCAAGGCAAGCTATACATAAACGGAAATATCAGCGTTTGCAATAATAATCTGCAATAAATGAATATCTGGTTAGTGTGTGCAGAGATGCGGGCTTAACTGTTACCACACTGGTAACATTGCGTTGTGCATTATAAAAGCACTAAAAACGGAAATATTATATCGAGAACAAGCCTACAAAGTGCGGTAATCAACTGTTGCATTGAGTAGCAGCACGAGAATAACTGACTTTTGGGTATATCAGTGCATTGTGGGTTGTGCTTGTTTTATATAAATAGGATAACAAGCACCTGAATTGGTTTCTAGAAGAGTATTGTAGCTTTACTGACTTCATAATGATTTGCTCTGACGAAAGAAACTGAAATTAGATTAGTTAATCCATTTAAGCCTAGCATCCCATAAAAGGGAAACAGTGTAGACCCAGATCAGACGCCGCAGAATAGGGCCTCTGACCAGTGTCTACAATGTTTGCATTAAGTTCAGAAATTTCTATAAACCATGATAATAATAAAATATAACCGGACATCCTTCTATAGAAAATGGACCTGTTCAAAGCGGTAAGGTAGAAGATATGAAATCGGTTAATGCCACAATTGTATTTCTTCTATCCCCGCCAAGAACGCCCGTTACATATAAAAAAACAAATAAGCATGTAAAAGTCCCCCGCCGGCCAGAAAAATAAAACTAAATAAAAATAAATGGGATGGGAAGGGGAACTACTTTTGCGAATCCTCCCTCGGAGAAATTCGCTTGATGAACGAGAGTGCAGATCCCGTTCACTGACTGTCCAGACAAGCCCGGAAAGGGACAAACGACACGACACATATTTAGTACAATGGTCAGGTCTGAGCACAATAAATATACACAAAATATTAAATTTAAATGGTGCCTCTGAAGCTGTATGAGAGTATATCAGCGCCCAGTTATTAACGGCTTTGTTTCGCTTAAATAGAAGTCTACTAATGTAAACATTATTTATAAATAATAAATGACATTCAGCTACAGTGTAAGAATAGAGCTTATTATTGTGCTGATGATCTCATTTCAGTATAAACCAGCGGATTAGCTCCCTTTACAAAACAACTATTTAAACAAATAATAATGCCAAATATTAGTGGGCCAAGATAGCCGAGGGGTTATGAACGTCCACTTGATTGTAGAGTTGATCGAACTGGATACAGTGGTCAAACCTTCTCGGCGTGAGTTCAAATCCTGGTCATGGATTATATAGGAATCAACGTGTTGTTTATTTCTTTACTTATTCGTTATTATTTTTTTCTATTGTTCACGGTTTTATTCCATTTATAAACTGTATCATTTCGCAAGTATGCGTTTTTTTTTCTTGTTTTTTTTTGTTGTTTTTTTTTTTTGTTTTTTTTTTTTTTTGTTTTTTTTTGTTGGTTTGTTTTTGGTTTGTTTTTTCTTAAACTCTTCGCTATATAAGTATTAAATATAAATATATTAGAATACATGAACAGACAATAACAACCTGGTAAGACTGCGTTCATATGCTGCAGGGATGCGCAGGCTGATCTGGACCATCGTTGTCCGCACATGCAAAAGGAACCATATTCTCACGACATGGCTCTAAGTTACTAATTAAAACAGAAGGCGTTCATAAGTATTACTTGTCACTCTTCTGCCTTGGGTATTTCATGTATGCGATAGAACGCTCTGTGTGGTTTGCTTCCTACTTACCCTACACCAACAAAAGAATAGTATATGTATGATAAAATATTTGGATTTGTATCTTTGAAAATTGGCAGATTCGCTCAACCATTCGGGTGTTAGAGATTTAAATTCGCATGTATATATGTATACAATCTGGTCAACGCCCGTGTGTAAGTGACTGTTGAAACGTAAGCATATATATTGAACATAATTCCATCGCCGCCAGTATTTTTTCGAGACAAATGTCCTGTCATTTGTATGAGAAAACGTGTGCCATGCCAACTGTGCATTTCCTTCCAAAAATATAGAAGTAAACTTGTTTTGTGCATACTTACAATAGTTAGATACGATACATCTTACGGCACTAAGAGAATTTTAATACAATCAGAGAGAAAAGTATACAATATATAACATCAGCTCATACATTATTAGGTTGAAATGGGTAAGAGAATCTACGTAATAAACGACGCTGCTCTTAGTCTTCATTATTTCCACACGACATAACAATGTATCTTCTGTGACACGCCTCAATATGTGCGAGCATCTACTTTTAAAAGACGTAGGCAAACAGCATCTTTACAGACCAGGCTTACAGCAACACACCTCGAGTCTTTACTTGACCAGAGGCTTATAATTCTGCCAACGGGGCCATCAGCTCCCTAGTATAGGGTATACAAAATGCTGTGCGCAGGTTGTCTGTCATTTGATTGGCTTCTCACTGAGAGCTTATCAGAAATACAATCTAGTTCTCTTGGAGAAACCGGTATGATAATATCTTTCACCTCTGTATTACTTCAACAAATCTTTACAGAAATAATAATTACAAATGCCAATTGCCCAATCAAAGAAAAAAAATCAGCAGAAGACAATTTGAAATATTTTCTTATTTTTCCAGAAAACAGTGTTTTACAATTCATGCAAACTGTCTCCTTCTCCTGAGGAAGCAGTTTGCATGAAATAAAGGTAAGAGAAAAGTCCAGGGAGTGCCACAATCACAAACCGCAGCCCTTCCCAGACCCCAAGAGGAAGAGAAAAACCGATAAATCTAAACAAGCACAAACCGAACAAACGTACGAAAAGCACTAAGATTAGCTCTCTCTTCCCCAAGCGCGGTAATCGCAATACTAAAAGGACTGAAAAACACAAGAACAAAATGACACACGGAAAGACATACAACAAATCGCCTGAAATGTCAAACCCTGTTTCATCAAATTATCGTCTGCTAAATTTGCCCAGAGACTGGTAAAGGTTAAAAGACCTAATTAAAGATAATACAATTTGAAACAATTTCTTATCTTATTTTGTAAACACATTAATGCCAGTCACTGCTGGAGTCAGCTAGCCAAAGATACGACACTTTCCTGTAAGTCGTTACAAGCATCATAGCCCCGTTGGTAGAATAATAAGCCTCTGAATTAACATGATACAGGATATTTTGGAAGCCTGTCCACACGTGCTATTATATACATTTCACCACCACAGAAGAATATGACAACATAGCGATAGATTATCACTCGGCAACTTACTTTTGTTTTCACATCGACCGCAGGCTCTCTTACTCTAAGGTTTCATGGGTCATCTCGAGAGAAAAAGTAGTTCCTCAAAGAATCATTCGTGATATTTTGCATTGTCGGTTTCTCCCGCGGTCTGCCGTAGCGCAGATAAACCAAAAGAGTTTAGACTCTCTTAATCATTGTCAAACCAGTCAAATAAGCAGGAAACTTTTATTTTCCTGAATGCTATTTCTCACCGTACAAAAAAAAACTGTGACGTCAGTAGTGGACTGGTTCCCTCCAGCACTGATTACAAAGTTGGCTGTGAATACCCGACATCTTGAAAAAAAAGGTAAAAAAAAAAAAAAGTCCAGGGAGTGCCACAATCACAAACTGCAGCCCTTCCCAGACACCAAGATGAAGAGGAAACCGACAAATCCAAACAAGCACAAATCGAACAAACGTACGAAAAGCACTAAGATTAGCTCTCTCTTCCCCAAGCGAGGTAATCGCAATACTAAAAGGACTGAAAAACACAAGAACAAAATGACACATGGTAAGACATACAACAAATCGCCTCGTAGAATAAACCACAAATCAACAAAGAGTAAGACTAACACCGGGACCACCGCCTTAGAACGGTCAGCAGAGTAAACCACACCACTGGGGGGCGGGGGAGGGGTGGTTAAAGCACTTTTACAGCTAGCTAATTTCACCCTGGATCCCGATGCTACTCTTAATACAGAAATACTTGAAGACTTCTTAGCTTCTCTGACAGAAATGGACACGTACTGAATACCCCAGCGAAACATTTCCCTGTGGAATAGACATTCACGTGAGCAGATACGGAACCCCATTTATGCATGTCTTAAGGTACTGCTAGGATTTTGTAATTTTGGCAGACTCGATAAAACTTCGAACGGCAACAATAGAAGGTGGCATATATTCATACCAAATTGTTGAAAAAAGAATCTGTTACTGTTGCGATCACATGTAATTCGCTGAAACGGCCACACTTTTAAGTAATCCTTGTTTCTGTTGTCTTTTGTTATCAGCATACGTTCGCGGAGGCTAGCTAAACTCTGTGGAGTGCAAATATAAATTACTTGGGGTGGGGGTGGGGGTGCAGGGGGCGCTTTAATCGATTTTAAGTGGCCACAACCCTCGCCCTTAGTTCTGCTGTGGTATACACAAGACATTTGTTCAGTCCGCGTGAAGGGTTTCTAACTCATCAGTGCTATATTTCTGAGAACATAAAAATCAAATTATACAGAGATAAAACAACGATGAGGACTCGACAGCCAGAAATAAGTAGTTGCGGTCATGGTACCAAAGCCGTAATTCAAAATCATAAATCCATAAACGAATGACGAGTCAGAATGTTCAGACCAACAGACATGGACCCCAGAACAAAGGGTGTAATCAGGCGTCCGCGGATAGTAAGCATTACTTGGTAAGCAAGCTTCGCCCACCATGCCCATGGGCCTGAACGAAGGAAATATCGGTAGAAGCGTATGTCCGGGATTTGGGAAGTTTACTTATGGCGCGTCACTGGCAAAAACATCAGAAACAATTCTGGAAACTGCCACATTGTAGGGATTGACTAGATCATGATGTCTCCCATAGAACTTCTTAAGTGTTGCTACCAGTTTGGTTTTTTGATACCCCTGGCTCAACAACTTTTGAGTGAGCACTTTCCCACGCTCCATGAAGTCCTGATAATTTGAACAAGTTCTGGCATAACGGATTAACTGTGAAACGTAAACGCCGTATGCTGGTGCAGAAGGGATATTACTGCTCAGGAAAGGAAAGTTAACGATGGGAAAATTGAAGTAACTGAAATGCTGAAAGAAAACCAACAGTTGGACTCCGGTGGGCCCGACCATAGCTAGAACATCGGGCACCAACCGACTTACTTAAAAGTCTTTAGGCCGGAGCCGTCATTGAGTCTGTGACCCGACCCGCCGGCGTGCAACCAAAGAGAGAAGCAAACTCTTTGCATGCAGATGGCAAAGATCCAAAACAGCATTCTCATTCAAAAGCGGAGATAGAAGGAAATCAACCAAAGACATTAAACGGTGAGCATTGCGAAAAAATAATTTATACGAGTTAGTGTTTCATACATGACGAAACATTTCAGTCTAGTACCCGCAGACCTGGTTCAAACCTGCATTCTGTTTCACGCTTTTGTACGATAAATAAATCAAATGTTCAATTAATGTAGGGATGTGCTTCAGTTTTAATTACAACAATAATTCAGAGGGGTAATAATGCGGAAAATGCACGCTAGCTCCTCATGACGGCAGTCAAATACATGTGGTCAATTTTATAAACTACTTATTTTGTAAACTTCTACATGTCTAGCTATATCGGGTGGAAACAAAGGGTTATCGTCTTTTCAGTGAAGTTAAGCAACGCCAACCCGGTTAGTACCTGGATTGGTGAACGCCTTACACTACTGGGTGTTGTTGATTTTTCGTGTATTTTTTTTTCTTTTCCTGTGCCTGTTCTGTTTCTGTTTTTGATATTTTATTTCTCATCCTTTTGTCACTCAGCAATAATTCTGTTTGCATTTGTTCTGCTGACGCCTTTTCCTATCCTAAGACATGTCTCGGATAAGATTTTACTGTAAGTGGGAAGATAATATAAAACTTTGAAAAAATGTAGTGAGTCGGTGGATATGTATAGTCAGGGATGAATTCAGAGGTGGTTCGGGGGCTTCAGTTTAGCCCCCACCCCCAGCTTTGACTCAAACGTTCATTTTCACAGTATATTTTGGATAATTTTGGGATACCTTATTTACCCTAAGTATCCACATCCCTTACTCTTCACCTTATACTTCTCTTCAAGAAGTGCATTTTATAACCTACAAGTATGACTGTATGTAAAATTGATGGATAAGTGGCAAACAGTGTAGTCCCTGCTGATTTGGGTCTACACTGTCTATTCAGGTGTGTCCTTTCGAATACGGAGGATAAGTACGGTAATGTGATCAAATCGAATCCCTTAGAAACAATTCTGGATCCGCCCCTATAAAGTCCAATCATGTGTTTTTTGTCCTTTTACAGAATCATCGGACACTTTACATAGAATACGTGGAAGGACAGCGAAGGCCATGATCGAACAAATTGGAATCGCTTCGGGGATGCGAGGGCAGATCTGGACTCGTTTCTGGAAAAGTCCATATTATCACGACAAGGGACAAATGAAGTCATTGCAATTTAAGGCGCTTATACGTCTCCTGCTTTAGTATTTTTTCTATTTTCAGGCATGTGTTAGAAATTTTTGAACCATTTGCACCACATTTACCGCATGCCTCAATAGCTGCGAGTACCAATATGTTGGAGATAGAGTAGGTATTATGCTTGGTTCTTGGGAGTCGGCAGTCGGGTCACACTTTATTGCTCTTCCTCTGTACCGTTTTGTCATGCTGACACGAACCATTTATACGTCTATAACATGTCAAATGGAAATCAAGAACAATTGTTTTTACACTCTACATTGCATACTTTATATGTCTGTAAACACCGCAACATGTATTTAAACTGGAAACATGATCTTCACGATCTTCTCTAAGAAACAAACCCACTGTTTTTTATTAACACATTTTGTTTTAAACATCCATCGGGCTGTTATTCCAAATATTCTGTAGCTGCAAAACGCTACTTATACAGATGCATACTTTCTGCTAGAATGTTCGTTCGCTTTGTTTAAAAACATGCGTGACTCATTTATATGTGTGTTTATTGTGAAGTGAAACTGTTGACAAAGCACGGGGTAAACTCTTCCCAAGGCAAGCTATACATAAACGGAAATATATAGCAAAAGACAACAGCCAGAAAAGAGCAGAATGTTTCTACTTTGGAAAAGTAGATTGGAGAAAACACAGGAAAGATTTATGTCACCATTGGGAAAGCCTCCATGCAGCTCGACGACCCAAATCAGGCATTGTCATTAGTACACTGGAACCTGAATTCTCTTATTTCAAGTATTTTCAACCTTGTGTGTCCGCTAGGTTGGTTCTTCCAAGACGAGAAGCGCGGTTCAGGAAGATGAGGCGCAATCTAGGCCAAAAAGAAGAGATAATGAGGGGAGCTGGAAAGAATGTAATATAAGGATTTACAAATGGCTCGTGTAAGGGGAACCCGGGTTCTCGTGGTGCTGGTGCGTGCCTGTTCTTTCAGAATCGGAAAAAATAGAACTACACCAATCAGTGTCCAAAAGATCTTCAATTATTTTAGGAGAACTGGTGGCCATTAAGATGGCCTTGAAAGCAATAAGAACAGAATCAACAAAACAGAGTATCAATGAGGTGATGCTGTTTTCTTATTCTCATTCAGGACTGGAAATCTTCTCTCTGGGATGAAAAACTAAATCACAGAAAACGGTAATAGCAGGAATACAAAAAATATATGAGGAAACTGATTCAGAAAGATAACATCAAGGCAGAGCTTAATTGGACTTCAGAGCATGCGAACATCATAGGAAACGAAAATTGCAGACAGGCTGGCAAAGACAGCAGCTGTTTAGGCAGAAGTAAAGTCTGAAGAAACTACTCCAGCAACTCATTTAGACATTAGAAATGCTGAGAGAACATCATGCCTACTGAAGTAACAGAAGAGGCGGGATGTGGAAAACACAAGTAGACACAAGCACGACTTAAAGGAAGTTAAGAGAAAAGTCCAGGGAGTGCCACAATCACAAGCCGCAACCCTTCACAGACACGAAGAGGAAAAGGAAACAGACAAAACCAAACAAGCGCAAATCGAACAAACGTACAAAAAGCACTAAGATTAGCTTTCTCTTCCCCAAGCGATGTAATTGCAATGCTGCCGGCCTCGGTGGGTCAGTTGGATGCGCCGTCCGACTGGAGACCAGGAGGTCGCGGGTTCAACCCCCGCCGAGGTCGGCAACATTCTTTCGTGGAGATTGATCATGAAATATTTTCTACGGTCATTCTCTCCCTTCCGCTGATTCAAGAAGGGCAGTTGTCAGTTTCTGGCGAAAGAATGTGCACAATACTGGTTAACCGCATGGAGGACTAAGTCTGCCCAGTAAACATGTGGTTAGGTAAACTGAACGCGCTCGACATGACCCCATTGGGTTGACTGGGCCGTAAAACCTCAACACAACAACATAATTGTAATGCTAAAGGGACTGAAAAACACAAGAACAAAACAATACAAAACAATACAAAAAAAAGGTAAGAGAAAAGTCCAGGGGGTGCCACAATCACAAACTGCAGCCAGGAAACGAAATATAATCTGCACTAAACCACCGTGGGGTTTAAAGCACTTTCACGGCCAGCCAACTTCACCCTGGGTCCCGATGCTACTCTTATTACAACAGTAAAACAGAAAGCAAAATGGGCAGCTGTTGAAGGTGACCAAGGCAAGACTTAAATCACCTCGTAGAATAAACCACAAAGCAACAAAGAGTAAGACTAACACCGGGACCACCGCCTTAGAACGGTCAGTAGAATAAACCACCGGAAGATTTAAAGCACTTTTACAACCGGCGAATTTCACCCTGTGTCTCGATGCTACTGTTAATCACAACTAGTAAAACAGACAGCAAAATGGGCAGTTACTGAAGGTGACCAAAATGCTAGCATCACAACACAAGAACGGTCAGTAGAATAAACTACCGGGGGGTTAAAGCACTTTTTCGGCCAGCCAACATCACCCTGGATCCCGATGCTACTCTTAATACAGAAATACATAAGAATTCGTTTCCCATAAAGGCTCCCAACTCAGTCAATTCATCAAAGCGAAACAATAGAAATCAAATTAATCGCTATGATAAACAAAGACGAGTACTCATGGCTAATTCTACTGTGTGCCAGAGTAAATGAAAACCAATAGTTGAACCACGGCGGGCCAAGCCAAAGACATATCGTCAAGCTCCAACCCACTGGTTAAAGTTTTACGAAGAGGCCGTCTTTGAGTCTGAAGCCCGAACCGCCGTCGTGCAATTAAAGAGTGAAACATAGCCATCAACAATGACTGGGTTGACAACTTGGCATGCAGTCTGCCGCATAATATTCAGACTATAGCCAACGGTTAATTAGTGTTCTGAATTGCTCCGAAAAGTTAGATTTTCCCACAATTTTTCTAAATCTGTACACTAAGTCACCGTAAAATTCTGGTTACGATATACCTTGTTGCAGAAGTGTTTTCAGACTGACGTTATATTTATCTACCAAGCCACTGTGTCTGCGATAAAATTTCGAAAACTCCTTGCGAAGTTTAAAATAACGATAGCCCTGCCTAAGAAGTTTGGCAGTAAGGGCTTTATTACGGCAGTTAAAGTCAAGACGATTTGAAGAAGCTCTGGCGAATCTAATAAGTTGAGATATGTATACCCCATATGAGGTAGGCCGGGGGACATCGCCATCCAGAAAATATGCCATTTTGACTATATCAAAATCAAAATCTTCCCGTTTATCATAAATTTTGGTGAAAACTGTAATAACGATATGCCTGATTGCACCCTTTCTTTTGGGGTCCGTGTCTGTTCACCTGAACATTATGACTTGTTACTGGTTCAACATTTTATGAATATTCTATGGCATGGGTAGACCACATTTTTATTGGTGTCTACATAAAGGCTTGTCACTTTGCGTAGTTGCAAGTTTCAAAATTCCTTTTCTCTGAATTAGGGTCCAAACATGCTTAACAAAGCAAACAAAATTTCATTTTATTTTCTGACGTTGAGAACTTAAACTAAAAGTCCGTCATAATATCTTATCATAAATACTATAGACATATGATTTATCCTTTCTGGGTCAATTGAAACCCCTCACCCACCGCCCCCCTCCCCTCACCACCACCACCACCACACACACACTAAACTACACTAGAACCACCCAAACCATACCCCAAAACACATTTTAAACTTCTTGAGTCACAAATCAAACAGTTGAAAATCAAATATGGTTAAATATTATATGTTTAATCATTTACATACATTATAGAAAAATTAACAAAGTATTTGTACATAGCCTCTGATGATTAAAGGCACCTTGCCTAATGATTGTCTTGTTTATTCAATAGCATGTAAGATATGAATTTCTGTAATGGGTCGGCTTCTTTGGATGTGATATATATGGTGGCATATTTCTGCCACGAGATAGTTAGGTAGCTATCAGGATACTTTCAATAATTATCTAGATATTTCGAAGTTTCCTGAAAAGATTATCTTAATAGTCTAAAGTTTCCTGGAAATATTATCTCGAAAGTTTACAGTATTATCGCGATATTTCTTGCATTAGTGCCCAGAGCTGCCATTTATTTACTGTTATCTATAAAGAGAACCGATATCGGAATACCTTTGTTTATACCTTTGAAAATCAACCGAGGGTATTTACAGCGACTTTTATGGGGTTTTCGGGATTACCGAAATCCAATATTTACCGGAATCTACCGAAATCTAATATTAATTACCGAAATCCAACTACATTATAAAGTTTACCATGATTTATGTAAGTTTAGACATATAGATGTACACTGTTAATTAATATATAAACAGATAAAATGTCCAAGTTTGGAAGAATATTTTGGAATAACTACGATTTTATTTACGTTTCTATAATCTAGTTTAGCTTGTGACGGGTACATAGAAACACGGAACACAGCAGAGCATTTTTCATATTTCTCCCAGAAATTAAAAAAAAAAAAGTTTTTTTTTTTTTTTTTTTTTGTTGTTGTTTTTTTGTTTTTCTACTGGAGACGATATCAAGCATGAACTGTTAAGATATAAAGCATGAAATGTCAAAACTGTTGTCTGGAAAAAATATTTCAAAATGTCACCTGCTGGATGTTGATAAATGATAAAACGCAAAGCAAAATTTGTAGCAGACGACTTTCATTTGGTTTAGATTTTCATAGCAAAAAAATCTTGACATTGCATGTGAATTCTTCTGCTTGGCAGAAGATTTCACATGAATGCCGATAAAAGTCAAAAAGACTTA
The DNA here is from genome assembly GCA_964016985.1 of Anodontia alba. Classification (NCBI taxonomy): domain Eukaryota; kingdom Metazoa; phylum Mollusca; class Bivalvia; order Lucinida; family Lucinidae; genus Anodontia; species Anodontia alba. The sequence continues at coordinate 26,432,005 of OZ024821.1, forward strand.
TTTTTCTAAGGCGGTCGAGGTTATATACGTTTATTTATTAGCAGACGACATTCTGAAATATTCTTTTCCGCAGAAAACAGGTGTTGACGTTACATTCAAATTTTCTTCAACAAGAGACAATTTGCATGAAATTTCAAATCCCCTTTCTGGCAAAAATAAGAAAATAACAAATTATCGTCTGTTGAATTAGCCATGGTTAAGCTTGGACAAATCTATTTAATTTGTGTGGAAGAGTTTTTAGTTTATATGCAGTTAAGCGCAAAAAAACAAAACAAAAAAAAACAGACCCTTATCAGACGCCGTGACCTGTGACTTCCGATCTTAGTCTACACGGGTTGTCAAAGTACACCTTGTGGATTATAAGTTCAGCAGACGACATTTTGAAATAGGTTTCTTTTTTTTTTTTTTTTTTTTTTTTTCAGAAAAAAAGTTTTGAGAGTACATGAAAATTGTCTCCATTACTGTTTTCTGGAAAAATAAGAACATATCATTGGTTCGTCATCTGCTGAATTAGCCCAGAAAGTAGTAAAGGTTAAGTTTGGACAAATCCATTTAAATGAAGTGTGTGGGGGAGAGTTTTCCTTATGCATGTATAAACTGACACAAATCATGGTAAACTTGATAATATGGTTGGACTTCGGTAATTAACATTAGATTTCGGTAGATTCCGGTAAATAGTGGATTTCTGTACTCGGGGAAATCCCGGAATGTCAAATACGCTTGAGTTCTATTTATAGCTACCTCGCTACCATGACAAATTTATCGCGATAATTTTATCTAGATACTTGATGTCAGTTCCGAGCAGTATCACGAAATTTTGCGTTAAAATATTTTTTGGAAATTAAAAAACATATCTAGACAATTCAAGTTATTGCGATAATGTTTTCAGGAAAACTTTTTATTTTCTGGAAAATTAAGAATATTATCGCGATAGCTATCTAGCTATCTCATGGCAGAAATATGCCACCATAGATATAACGGCAAAATGTTTATTCATCTTTTCTTTCATTTGTTTGTTTGTTTCTTTGTTCGCTCATGCCATCGTTCGTACATACCGAGTGCATGTGTTTAAGAAAAAAAATCGCATGCAGGTCCAGTGGAAGACAAAACGGCCTTACGACGATATTTTGTTTATTATTACAAAGATCCTGCTCGAACTCGGATGCACATGCGCATGCTGATCTGGAACTTTGGTGGTCATATGTTTTCTTGGACGCCGTCCCTTATTTCATGTAAGTTTTTTTTTTTTCTACTGTAAAGACCCAAAGACCTTGATCAGACTGCGCAGACGCACATGCATGTACATGCCGCTGATAGCACTTTGATGGTCAGATGTTTCTTGGGCATCACTTTATGTTTCGTTTAAGTTTTTTTTCTTTGCTTTTGCAAAAAGTCCTGTCAGGCCCATATTTCACTTTTATTTATCTGTTGCAAAGACCCAGATCAAACTGTGTGGATGCTCGATATACTTAGCTGTCAAAGACCTTTGATACCGCATTCCACTTGGGATAATAAATAAACAAAGTAATTTAGAGTGAAAAATAGATAAAGTAAGTGGTTTGGTGTGAAACGGTAAATAAATAAAGTGGTTTGGGGTATTTCGGGGTTGTTCGCGGTGCTTTGGTGTGTATCAAAGGACTGATCCTTTTTTTTTTTTTTTTTTTTTCTTTTACGAAAGCCCCTTCGAGCCATGTACATATTTAATTCTATCAAATTGTTATTCTAGATAGAGGAGGTTTTCTTTGATTTTCAAAACTTGACTTTGGCGTGAACTTGAAGATCATATTGTAAAGATGATTTAAAATGCACTAAATGAAAGTTGAATCAAAGTATTTGACAAAATAACCGTTTCATGAGATTTATGCCGGACTCGGTGGCTCATTTGGATGCGCCAAGGACGTAAATAATACGTAATTTTATACGTCTTTGGATGCGCCGTCCGACTGGAGACCAGGAGGCCGCGGGTTCAACCCTCGCCGAGGTCGGCAACAGTCTTTCGTGGAGATTGATCATGAAATATTTTCTACAGTCATTTTCTCCCTTCCGTTGATTCAAGAAGGGCAGTTATCAGTATCTGGCGAAAGATGTGCACAATACTGGTTAACCGGTTAGAGGACTAAGCCTGCCCAGTAAACGTGTGGTTAGGTAAACTGATCGCGCTCGACATGACCCCACTGGGTTGACTGGGCCGTAAAACCTCAACACAAAACAATCTAGTTGCGACCTATTTGTGTATCATGCTCTCTTATTGTCTCCTTTTCAGACACATTAGAAACAACGGGTAACTAGACTTACCGAAACGAAACCGAAATACCGAAACGAAACCGAAATACCGAAACGGACTATTAAAACTATAGGACAAGACTCCAATTTACATTTATGGCACTGTTTTCTGATTTCGTTTTGGTATTCTTAGTAATTGAAACGCATATAGGTACATAAAAGAAACACAATGAGACTAATTTTGATATAATGAAACAGAGAATTACGTTAACAAGCGCAAGGACAATAAGAGTTTTAATAGCATGTATCTATTATGTCAATATAACAAATCAGAACAGATTACATTTTTAATAGCACATTTTTTTTTTATTAAATAGCAAATTTTGACACTTTATTTCATATTTTTTTTTCAACAAACAAATAATGATTTCAACTTAACTACGAATTCTCACAAAACTCATGATGCAAATGACATAACATTAAATCAAGTCAGAACAAAATCATCACGTTAGCATGTCCGTGAGATGAATATCCATGTAAAACCCACTCAACAGGAGGGGTTAACAAGGATATACATAATTTTCTTTGTTTATGCACCATACATGGATTGTCGATACACATTAGAACCGCCTCGGTGAGAGAGTTCAAACGAGCAACCGAAATCTATGTTTGATGCAGAAATAAAGATTATATGAAACACTTTCATCGAAGAAACGGATTCTTTATCTATAGATATGTAAGACCCCATTATACATTATAGCTCATGGGTGTGTTATCATAATGATCAACAAGACCCTCACTGTGAAATTCGTGATGACAATTATTTCATTAATCTCTCTCTCTCTCTCTCTCTCTCTCTCTCACACACACACACACACACACACACACACACACACACACACACGTGCGCACACATATACGTGAAATTATGTATACTCACACAATGTATATTCAAAAATCAAAAGACTAAAGTACGATTAAGAACTGTATAAAAAACATATTTAAAATCGTAAAATATAGATTTGTAAACGTAAAATTTATCTGTTTGTCTGCCCGTCCGTGGTCCTTTAATCTTCTAATCAAAAAGGTTTTTCTATCTATTTGGGGTCCTTAAAAGTTCTGATCAAGAGAGTTTATCTAAGCCGCGGAATGTGGTATTAATCAGTAATAATTACTCTATGCAATCTGTCGTCCTCTAGATAATCAGTTAAATGGATTGCAATTAAGTCGCAATCAAGGGAATGTTAATGCTTAAACTGCTTAAATCTTTTTTTTTTTTTTTTTTTTTTTTTTTTTTTTTTGTAAAGAAACTATTATTTGCTTATTTATTTATTAAAACAGTCCTACATGCATAAATATTTTGGCTCTTCTAAATGGTATTTAAGAATATATATTTCGCTTAATCAATGACTAACAGCATTTTCCCTTTATTTTTAATAGTCTGTTCCGGTATTTCGGAGGCGTCACATTAATGTGTTTTAATCATTTGCCATTAATTTCCTCCTGAGTGCAGATTTTATACTGTATGTATGTTAATATATTATATTTATTTAGGAAAATACTTCGTTATCCATTTCGCCCCAGCATTTACTAAAAAACAGCATTTTCACCGTATTTGTAATAGTCCGTTTCGATATTTCGATTTCGTTTCGGTATTTCGGTTTCGTTTCGGTAAATCTAGGTACCGAGAAACAACCCGCATTATCTCCCTTGGACAGGCAGTGAGGAGAAACGAAAGAAAATGAATTGATCAATAATCAGAGGTACTGTCTGGCCATTTGAAACTTTCAGAGACTGCAACGTGTGAAAAAAATAAGCGGTAAGAAAAATACTGCCGTTCATTTGAATTACAGTCTTTGTTGATGGATAAAAAGTCATTAAAAAATTTCTGTTACATAGTGCAATGATGTCGGGTGGGGTAAATATTTGTATGAACTCCAAATTGTCAGTTAAATTTTATCTGAAGTCAGTTTGGTCTGTACAGCAACAGCAGGTTAACACAAGCTTAAAGTTTTTTCTTTCTACCAACTATAATATGAATATAGACTTAGCCTAAATGCGAGCACAGCACAGACCTATATCTGCACTCTTCAAAAGTCCTTCACAGCATCATTAAAGAATGAATAATAGTATGAAAAAATATTATGTTTTGAAAGGTTATGTAAATCAATAATAAATAATAAAAATAATCAGCAAAATATGTTTGTGACACTTATTGGCACTCGTTTCTGGTCACTTTGTGACGCTTATTAGTGAGACCCATAATCAAGTCAGCCAACTTCTGGTGACATATCAACATCCGGGAAGAAAAAACGGAAGAAATTTGGTCAGAGCAATTTCTGCTGAAAGTATATATTGTTGTATGTTACTTTTTTCTTGATCATATTCTCTACCATGTTACTTTTTCTTGATCATATTCTCTACCGTAGAGCTCACTTCATTCGCGACGCGCAAAGCGCTATGCTGGCTACAACATGCTTTAGATATCACAGCACAAGGATAAATTACAACTAAACTGCTGACCTCAGTGGCTCAGTAATTGAGTCCAACGTGATCAGGAGGAGGTTGTGGGGTTGGGTATGAAACCCACAGACCGGAACCCCAAGACCGAAATCCAAATTTCCATCCTGGATAGTAAGACTAATATGTTTTTTAACTTAGTTCATTTTGGATTTATACTGTGAGGTACACCTCAAACCCCGTTATAACATGGAAGTCTGGGTCCAGACATCGGACGTGTTACCTAACCAAAGCGTACTATAATGAGGATGATCAAAGCTGGCGTCTGCTAAGGGTAAATTTGTTAATACATGAAATAAGCAATTTCTTGCCTTTAAATGCACATACCTATGTTAAATGCTCCAGAGGAGCCTTGACACTGGACAAGTACCAAAGGACTGGAGGATGGCCAATGTAACTGCCATATTCAAGAAAGGAGAGAAATTCTGACCAAGCAAATATCGGCCAGTTTCCCTGAACTGTATATGCTGCAAGGTAGGAGAGCACATTGTTACCAGTAACATCCTCAAACACCTAGATGAGCACAACGTCCTGACAGACTACCAACACGGATTCAGGGCAAAAAGAAGTTGTAAGACTCAGCTCCTCACACTAGCCGATGAACTAGTGTCTGGCCTAGACAAGAAACATCAGCACGACTTGATAGTTTTGGACTTTTCCAAAGCCGACTGCATGCCCCGTCAGTCTGCTTAGGAAACTGCACCATTGTGGTGTAAGAGGCAGTACCCTGAAGTGGATGAAGGCTTTCCTCACACACAGATCACAGCAGGTCACAGTCGAAAGAGCCACCTCAGACAGCGTTGAAGTTCTGAGCGGAGTGCCCCAAGGAACCGTTTTGGGTCCATTGTTATTTCTGCAAGGTTGGGCGGTCAAAACCAGGGGCGGTTTTAATTTAACCGGTTAAAACCGCCCAGTCAATACTCCCAGAGTGGTCAATACTGGTTGATTGAAATATTGAGTGGTCGATTGAATATTTTTAGTGGTCAGTTGGAGATTACGGTGGTCAGTTGGTTGATTATGGGTATGGTCTTTTGGTTGATAATTTGGTGGAATTCATTAAATATAACAGTTGATTTGAGTGGAGGCTGATCATTTGATAGAGTTTCTGGTTCAGATGTTATTTCTTAAAGTGGCCTCTTAGCAATACTTTCTGGCTTTTTCAGCCCTAGGCATTATTGTCTGTGATTCTTCAGTCTTAAGACCTTAGCATTAACTTCAATATTACAGTCTTTGCACCTTGCACTGTTTTTTTTTTGTTATCTTCCAAAATAGTGAAGGAGTTCCAAATTGGGTCTTTAGGTTTCATTTTTGACACATTCAGTAATAGCTTGATGATTAGATACTATCTAGATTGCAGATAAATCAAAATTTCACACATTAGGAATAAATCCTGGTGTTAGTGTATAATACCCCCTATCACGGACATGTGATTGGTCACTTTGGCAATTAGATCTATGCCACACCCACTGCAGTGGCATGGGGCAGCTTTTACACCTTTTAATCTGTTTTGACAGCAATTTACAGGTGTAAATACTTCAAAGACATTAGTGAATCTTCAAACATTGTTTGGTTAATTAATTACAGCCTTTTTCAGATGTACTACTTCACAGTTCACAGGCCTAAATACATGTATTAATGACAGGTGTTTTTCAGACGTTTGTCAATATGTGACAATTTTCTGCAGTAACATCAAAATTACAAAAATGTATATGTTAGTTGCTTTTTTATGTAACCTTTAAAATTTTGTGATAAAAGATTATGTTAAATAATTGACATTTTCAAAGTTTAAGGGAAGAAAATTGTGTGTGTGTATGGGGGGGGGGGGGGGGGTGAAGGGGAGGAGGGGGACTATCAAACAAAATAGGACCTTTCATACATGTAAATCCTTTAAAATCCATGATAAATTCAGCTTAGTCATATTCCTGTAAATCAACATATGAACAAAAATCTAACCTATAAAGGATAATAATGAAGATTGTTTGATTGAAAAGTTCAGTGAGTCAATCCAATCAACCTCTTCAGTTGACCAGCAATAATGTCTTTTGACTTATGATCAAATAAAAAAAGGACCTCAGATAATTTCTGTTACGTGTATTAATAAAAACTATTTTGTCTTGTTCACTGATGAAAATGTAGTCTAACCTCATGTACATGATGTAGGGGGAAAGCTTTTAAGACCACTTTAACAACAGGACAGGGGCATATACTCCAGTGATTTAACTAACCAGAAATAATTTCTGATCTTCATAAATGATCTCCAAGACTGCGTCCAATCCAAGACCAGGCTCTTTGCAGATGACTGCATCTTGTACAGATGCATAAGGAACCAGTGCGACTCTGACATTCTACAAGATGACCTTAACAGCCTTGCTGCATGGGAAAAGAAGTGGGGTATGGCATTTCACCCGGAAAAGTGTAGTGCTATCAGAGTGACCAGGGCAAGGAATCCAGTACCCTACAACTACAATCCTACAACTATACTCTGAATAAGGGCCATGCTTTGGACATGGAAGACTCCACACTGTACCTTGGTGTAGAGATGCAGTCAAATATGTCATGGAATCGACACATGGATCAGACAATCAAGAAAGCTAACAGCACCCTAGGATTTCTACGCCGCAACCTTAGAGAACAAGCAATGAGGAAACTAAATCCACAACATGCTTCTCTATGGGCAGGCCAATCCTGGAGTATTGCTTCACAGTCTGGAGTCCCTACACCAAGGATTACATTCATATAATCGAGATGGTTCAACGCAGAGCAGCCAGGTATGTCACGAACAGATATAGGACACAAGCAGTGTGACCTCCATGCTTAAACATCTTGAATGGGAGTCTCTAGGAGCTTGGCGTGCCAAACACCAACTTACATGTACCATGCTTTTCAAAATTGTACATGGCCTTGTGGGCATACCAGCTACCAACTACCTCACACCAGCAGGGATCATCCTAGAGCTTTCAGAGAGGGAGAAGTTTTGCAACATTTTCAGTATTTCAGGGAGAAGTTTTGGTCCAAATTTTGGATTTCCCTGTACATTCTATGCATTTTCACTTCTCCCTCAGCTCAAGATAGGGAGATGTCAGCTAGCATAGGGAGACTTTTTCTCCCAAATCGCCCTCTAGGATGACCCCTGACCAGCATCAAACAGGATTAGATCACAACATTCCTTGAAATTCAGACATATTCTTACTTCCAGTGATAACTAACGGTATAAACTTAGTTTCTTCCCACGTACTGTTTGACACTGGAATTCTCTTCCAGCCAATGTGGCTGAAGCTCCTAGTTTGATATCCTTCAAACTGGAGCTCTCTGTGTCAGTTTAAACTATCAGGCCTTGTCATGTACCGGTAAGTACAAGTAGCTCAAGTGAGGTCCTTAAGCTATGCCGGCAGGGAATTCATGTGCCCTGGTGCCGTCACGGGATTGGTTAATGACTGATCAGTGAATATGCAGTGACCAAAACTACTCATTTACTTCTGCCTTTCTATCAACTATGTTTCTTTCTGTCCTATCATTCTCTCTCTTTCTCATGCAGCAAACCTCTGCGCTGTAATAGTCAAGTGTGACGGCTGCGCATACGATGTAGATGTAGAATGCTGCTTTATAATTGTTGTATAGTTAGTCAGTATTAAAAGTTTCTACACTATGGTGTCATCAATTAATACACAACAACCTCTTTATAACATGGTTCGTTATAACACAATTTTGGATATAACATGGTTCAAAGATGGCTCTCAAAAATATATAGATTATATTGAAAAAATGACCGTATATGGTCGTTTTTTCAATATAATCTATACATTTTTGTTTGGATATAACACGGTTGTTTAACTAACACGGTTTATACTATGGACCCGAACAATAATGTTATAAAGAGGTTGTGGTGTATGTATCAAGAAAGAAAAATCAATGATTTTGTTGTTAATCCACCTCCATAATGAATATTGCCCACATGGTTTTTCGAAATAACTATTTATAGACAACTGATTCCCATCGTGTGTGTAAGCATGAAGACGGCGGGAAACAGGAGAGACGGAACGAAACAACTTTTATAGACCTAATCAAGTATTAAAATGAAGGCCTGCGCCACGGGCAGTTTTGCAGTTTTCAATGATACAAGATCTGACCAAACTGCTTAAATTTTAAGCACTGACCAACCTTTGTCAGGCGCAAGTGGTGCATTACCGTATTAATCCGCCTATAAGACGATTTGTTTATAAGACGGGGGCTGTTTTTGGGCCCTTCCCAGGCAGGATTTTGCTTTTACTTAATTATAAGACGGGTTAAAAAAGTCACCTGTCGGAGATATTCCCTGCCACTCAGAAATTCCTAAAGTATTTTGCTGATCATGTGATCTCTTCAAAGGGAAACTACTCAAACAGGCATATGCATATGAATCTGTATTGATTACCGGACTTTGACAAGTCTCACACCGTAACTTGAATAAATCAGCCTGCACAACTGATTTATTGTAGTTCAAAATAGGAAATAAATTTGGTAGAACATAAATATTGGCACAAACGATCATACATTGAAAAAATAAAAAAGTATTTAATTTTTTGCAATTATTTAAATTATTGATAATAAACAAAACCAACTGGGCTTTTGAGGTAGGTAGATCGGTCATATGCATTTTATCTTTTATTTTCTTACCATATGTTTATCTTTTTTTTTTTTTTTAACTTTTCTTCCAACTTACCAAAAAAATTGTTTGAAATAAACAATGTTTATGATAAAGAAAAAAAAAAAAAAAAAAAAAACTACCAGCATACATCTGTGCACTTAATTGGTTAATTGGCAGTCAGAATGACAACTAGTCGACTTTAGTTGTTGTTTGCATTGCCCTGAGGCACTGAGTTGATAATTTCACGTCTCAGTTAAGAAAGTGACACAAAGTGACACAAAGAAGGTGTTAATTATGAGAATACAAAAGAAATAACTACATTTTTATTGTCATAGCGTCTGCAGTGGGGAAGCAAAGAACTGCCTACATTACATCAAGTTGCCTGAGGCCCATGGTAACAGAGCTGCACAATGAAAATTCAGTTAGCATTATCGTAAATTCGGCCTGTTTCTACTCTAAACCTTCCGAATTCGGCCATTTTCAACTCAATCCTAGTGAAATTTGACACACTTAGTATCTGGTAACTTAGTAAATAATGCACGGATAAATTCTTTTTGTTTTACATAGGAACATCTTTTTTTTTATTTCAAAACTATTTAGCAAATATTCAGTGCGTGTTATACACGGGTGCGAGTAATACACAGAAAAATTCGGTACTTCACCTAAAAAATTACCTTCTGCTATTTCTATCAAGGGACGAAGGTAAACATTATATCCTTCTACCGGTCTCGAAGATCGGCATTTTCCGTGACCACGTGGCACCACCGGACTTTGCCGAAAATACCGATATGGCCAAAGACCTCGATTATAAGACGGGTCTGGATTTTTGGGGGCTTTCTTTTGGGAAAAATCCCCGTCTTATAGGCGGATTAATATGGTACTTGCTTTTACTTGAAATCTACCTTGGGCTATACTCGTGTGCTATGGTTGTCAAAAAAAAGCAAACAATAAGACCCAGATCAGATGCCGTTGTATGCGACATCTGATCAGGACCAACATGGTTTGGGCATTGATTCATCAAATCTGGGACCACCAACAAACCGCAAACAGTGTTGAACAAAAAAAAAAAAAAAAAGAAAAAGGTGTGTTCAAGCAGTGCATTCTTTAATCTCTCTCAGTTGGGATTAAAGCGACCTTTGATCTTTTGGACATGCAGACTGCACTTGGTGTTTTGCAGTCGTAGTGTATTCACAAGTGTCACACAAACAGATTAATTATCACACTACCATCACTGATGATTCGTGTTAATCGCTTGTTTACTGAAAAAAGGAGTGACATGTTGATTTTCTGACAGTGTTGCGATAATGACATAATTACTTTGTGTTGCAGTAAGTTGCCATTATTCATCTGATCTCTCCAATATACATGATAATGACCGTTTAGAGCTGTGTTAACTACCGTATTGTCACATTTAAAAGGTGCGCGGACGTTATCAGTTTGGGAAGACTTGACCATTTGTGATTTTGTTAGACATCATTGAATAATGAAAAAATGGTTGGTTGGGGAAAAAATGGGGTCCAAGGCACGACCATGTTGTAACCGAATTTGTGCTATAACCAACAGTGTTCTAACAGGGTTGAGGTGTATTAAATAAATATTATCCAAGAGAAAGGAAATTTAGATGGGACTTGTAGTTATTTTTTAAAGTCTGATTGGTCATGTCAAAGGGTATAAAACCCACAGACCAAACATTGTCCATTTTTTTTTTTTTAAGTTTGTTCTATGATCTTGGATAAACAATCAAATTCTTTGCTTTACAGGTCTTTCAAATACAGAAATAAGTTGCATTTGTATTTATATGACTAACTGAAGCTATAACCATGATAACAGAAACGTTAAAGTTGAATTTTAAGATTTTAATATATTTATTATGTTTCTAAAAATAGAAAATTGGATACTAATGACAGTCCATAACCTACATAAATATTAATTATCATAGACCAAGAAAGAGAAAGGGGGGTTGGGTTGCAAGGGAAAGGGGGGAGAGGAGTCAGAGGATAAGGAAAGAGCAAAAATTAAAAAAAAAAAGGTGTTTGCAACAAAAAAAACTATATGTACAATAAGAACATTCAGAAATGACCTATCTTAGAGACTTGGGTTGATGAATATGAGTGGATTGGATCTAAGTTTTTTTTTCTAGCTTTTTGTCTCGTTTACAGTATCGAATGTAAGGGCTTTACAATTACATTGTATCAAATGTAAGGAAGTGTACCAGGCTCGAGAAACTGAAAATTGCCAATCAATCCAGTCATTTTAGGTGGCATTTACAGAGTTAAAGTTGCCCAGTCATTTTCGGTCATTTTCCAAGCAGAGATTCCAGTATTTTCCACCATCCTTACAGAATTAATGTTCTGGGCCCAGTTGTTCAAAGCGTCGTTAGCTTAACGAGTTCGTTAAGGGTCATTTCGTTAACTGTTTTAGCAGATTCAATACACAATATTCTGATATTTTTTGCTGGAAAAATGTGAGGAAAGCTACTCACATTTTTTCAGCAAAAAAATTCAGCATATTTGCGTATCACTTAATGTAAATTTTAACGAATCGTTAACTAACGACATCCTTAGCTTTGAACAACTGGGCCCTGTAATTTCCAAACGCAGATCCTGGTTTATTGTTAACATTACGACCAATATACCTACATTGATTACACTTGCTGAACTTACCTGCGCATAAATATCACAATTATAAACGGCAATATAGCTTAATACTGTATTATCAGACATGCATGATTAAATCTAGCCTCACTTTTACAACAACAGAGCACTCGGTCGGTGAAGAGCGCAAAAGAGAAAACAACCAGAATCTCTTCACATGGCAAATTACGTTTTTGTGTTCGCATTATGCGGGGCTGCAGCTAGTCACTACATGTACATTTTTATTTCTTTCTATGGACAAATTGAAAAACAAAAAAAAAGTGTTTCATCCTAATGCCGGTTGAGGCTTAGCACATCCGACTTCAGCAGACTGAGCATGTTAAAATTACAATGAAGAACATTAAAGAGAATTTTAAAGTTAGATAAACAAATTACAACAGCGAGAAAAATGCGTGATCAAGCTTTGTCCGTTTTTTAATATACTTACTGTAATAATAGACAGATAGACCTTTGCAAACAGTGTAGACTCAGATCAGATGCTGCAAAATGCTTGGCTTCGAATCTGCTTCCACACTGTCTACCACTTATCCAGCAATATAAGAGTAGTAAAATAGACTTTTTCAAATTTTAGGACCAGTATGGTAAGGTGTTAAGGTGTCCCAATACCTAGGATAAATATGGTAGTCGGTTTTGATTTTTCACACGTCCGAGGGTGGTTGGGTGTGGCGAAGGTGCCTTGTATCTTACATTACTTGGGTGCCCAACTGATATTGGCTTACATTTGGGCACGGCCTGAGATCCTTGTAGAAGGTAAGGGTAGAGGGAGTACATGTATGTTTTTATTTCTTCTATTTCTTCACTTTCACTCTTGCTTTCTTCCCTGTCCCTCTCATCTCCTCTGCTATCTCTTTATCTCTTTTCTCCCTTTCTCTGGGAGATGACACAAAATGACCCACAAGGGTTGACGTGTCGTTAAACCCCAACACAGTCAATTTTCACACGTCCATTAAATAGGCAGCTACTTATTTATATTTTTGACACATGTATCAAGTGGCGTTGCGATAATGAGCAGATTGATCAATGTGATTTTGGGTGTACGGTTAGTGTTATATGTTGACAAAAGGTTTGGTTTGTTTTTATAGCTCCAGATTCGGTGTAAATTTTAAAGCGGAATATTAGAAAACATGAATTATTATGGACCGATTTTAATATGTCCTTTTGGAGTGAAAATCGGTCCAGGGCTTCAAAAACCAGTCTCAGACCGAAGAACTGGATTTTCTCAAGCCCTGACATGTACAACTTGATTAAGGGCGAGTAAAAATTTGAGACCACTTACCCTAGGTACAGAATGAGTGAGTCGTAGAGAAAACTTCGAGTCCTGCCTAATTGAAGAACAAATTGGGATAAACCGAAGTCAATGAAATATGGCACCAAGAAAAATCTCACACATTTTTGTGAAATCTTACTTAAATTTTTCGTATATCACATTTCATATCTCACACACATTGCCATAGTGAAATGGCATGTACAATGTATGAGAATGACAGATCAGTACTAGCTAATAAAAAAAAAATATATATTCCGTACAAGTCTACTACAGGGTACCAGGTGTCATCCTGCTCTGTAAAAATACTGGTGAATATACAAGTACTCTGAGGTAATTGTTTTATCCTCAGTGGTGTACTGAGAACACGCAGGGTCAATCAAACTTTATATGCGAAAAGAATGGCTACAGGTAATTACTAAAACCAGGAACACTCAGAACAATAAGAAAAATAAATTTCTGGATACTCTTCCTATCTGGAGGTATGCTGCATGCTGGGTAAAAAATTCAGCAGACATTTTGAAATGTTTTTTCTTATTTTTTCCAAGAACACAATTATTTTTTTATTTTTTTTATTATATTTTATATAAACGGTACGCTAAATAACACAAATTATTTATATTTAGAGGATAAATTCTTTAATTTGAACCTTTGACTCCCATTTTGCATATAATTGCTGTTCCATCTACAGTCAAACCTGGATAGCTCGAACATCTTCGGGACATTGAAAAATTGTTCGAGACATGGGTAGTTCGAGCCACTGAGAGTTAATCATACCAGATCAGGAAGCGAATGGGATAATTTAAGGAAGTCTTTTCAGTCTTCTATACAATAATGATATGTTGTGTGTATTCATTAGAATCACCTCATTGAAGTGATTCTAATGAGTACACACAACATACAATTTCATGATAAACTAAGAAATTTTTCTAAATATTTGTTTTCTTGAGCTATTGGAATATTTTCGTCAGGACTCAAAAACGAGATCGAATTAGCCATGGTAAACAAGCCATCAGTGTTCGAGCTATTGAGGTTTGACTGTAGTTGCCTTGTGACTGATGTTCCAGACGTTCTGTTCAGTAACACATTCTAACTGTTCCACATGGCAGTAAAACTAACAGATCCTAATTCAAAGATATTATGTACGGAACAGCTCCAATTTAGTTCAAGATTAAAGAATAAACTGTTTATTACATCTGAAGAGTGTTCTGTATTTCTGGAAACTGCAACAGTTTACCATAAAATACTGTTCCAGACATCAGTAAATATATTCTGTCAAGGAGACTTTATTTGCTAAGAACTGCATGTGCTGCAAATAAATATGGTTGATTCATTAATTGAACTACTCATGCCTAAGCATTCAGGATGGAATTTTTGTTACACACAACACAGAATATACATGTATAAAGCGTTCCAGTGTCTGGTTTCTTGCAAATACATTGTACAGTATACATGTAGCTACAGTGTACACTTCAGAAATTTTCATCCAGCATAAGAAATGTTAACACTTTGTATGCTGGGTAAAAATTTCGGCAGATGACATTTTGAAATAATTTTCTCATTTTTCCCAGAAAATAGATTTTGACATTTCATGCAAATTGTCTCCTAGGGAGACAACATAAAATGTCAAAGCCTATTTTTAGGGAAAAAATAAGAAAAATATCATCACTTTGTCTTCTGCTGAATTTGCCCATAGCATGGTAAATGTTAACATTTTGTCTGCTAAGCAATGTTAAATTGAGGTTAATTTTCTTTTTTTTTTTTCAGATGTCATACAAAGCTCTCAGTTACCATGACAAGCGAAATGATTCCCTTGATTTGCAGCTGCAAGCCTCCATAGTTCATAACTGTATACAAGAGGACAAACTCAGCAAACTACGAGCTTCAATGAAAAAATTCACTAGAGAACAACGCCAGAAAATTGTTTCAGAAAAGATCAACGGCAATGCGCCACTGTTTACAGCATGTTTCCAAGGGAAGGTACATTTCGCCAATTTCCTTCTTGATGAATGTGGAGCAAATGTGGAGCTTCGAGGAATTTATGAAGTCGAAGAAGATCATTCTAAACATGAAGTCACACCCCTGTGGTGTGCAGCAGTAGCTAATAAGTTGGAAGTGGTGAAAACATTAGTCATGCATGGTGCTGATGTGAATAGTCCCTCAGATACCGAATCCACTCCGGTGAGGTCAGCATGTTACATGACAAATATCCCCATCATTAAGTTCCTCGTTGACCATGGTGCTAATATACACAAACCAAACATTAATGGTGGTACTTGTTTAATAAATTCAGTCCAGAGTGCAGAACTATGCGAGTTCTTAATAAACAAAGGAGCCAGTGTTAACGCAAAAGATAATTCTGGAAATCTTGCATTGCATTATGCAATACGAGAAGGAAGAACAGACACAGTAAGGTTGTTGCTTAATCACGACTCGGATCATACTGCAAAAAATGATTTTGGAGATGATGCACTGCAGACGGCAGCTCTGCGTGGATACCAAGATATTGTACAGATTATCATAGAGCAAACGTCTCAGAGTAGACTTGATCAGATAAGAGCCTACGAGCTGCTTGGAACTAATTTTGTTGATGAAAGGAATGATATGGTTGCAGCTCTGGCAATTTGGAAAACTGCCATGCAACTGAGGTATTTGGATAGAAGAGCACCATTACTGAAGGTATTGCCAGAACATACAAACTATGTATATAAGCATGTTAAAGAGCCTAATTCCATGGAAGAACTCAAGGAATTAATTGATCCCGAAGAGATCCACATGCAGACACTGTTGATAAGGGAACGGATTCTTGGTCCTCACCATAAAGATACAACATTTGGTCTCATGTATCGCGGTGCTGTTTATGCTGACTCGCACAGATTCCAGAGATGCGTTGATCTTTGGAAGTATGCATACAGTCTACGGCATGAGAAGAAAGATCCAATGAATCCGGAATGTTTATTTTCTGTTCAGGCCCTTGTTAAGCTTTTCTGGGAGATACAGGTTGAGGTGGAAACTGGGGCTTCTGATGAGAAGGTGGATATTCAAGATGCTCTCGATGTATTCAGGATTCTGTCAGAGCAGATTGTAAGTAGTAGTGCCTCACAGAAACAAGCTACCTCTAGTTCAGACTTTCAGTTGCTTCTTCAGTTGTCATTACATCTCATCCACCTCATATCGAGGCTGGACATGACAGAATCTACGACTGTGGACTTTAGAAGACTGGTACATCGGCTTGTGACCCTTGACCCAAGAGGTACGGAAGGGGAAAGCTTGTTGCATCTAGCTGTGGATCCCAAAATTTCTTTAACAAGTGAAGAGTTCTATTCCCCATTCCCCTCCTTGTCTGTGATAAAAATCCTCATTGAATGTGGTGCAGAGGTGAATTCAATGGACCACCATAGAAACACACCACTATACAATGGTGCCATGTTCCTGAATTATTCTGACTTGCAAGATGGTGGAATTCTTTCATATTTACTTCAAGCTGGTGCACATGTTGATATATGTAATAATCTAGGTAACAGTGCTCTGTCTATAATGGAAAGTCAGGGGTTTCCGCTATGTCGCATGAACCATGTATCACTAAGATGCTTAGCTTCTTGTATTATTATTAAGCATAAGCTGCCATATAAGCAGGAAATACCTGTTGCCTTGTTTCCATTTGTTGAACTTCATGGGCCTGGATCGTAAAGGTTGCTAATGCAGCTAATTATGATATAACCTTACATTTTATTGTCTGAAAATACTGTTTCAAAATGAAATTACGCTGCCCCTAGTTTGCTATAAAATGCTTCTGAACACTGTGCAATAGAATATTGTAGGACAGTATAAGTACGTAGTTATCTAACTAGGCTACGTAGCCAAGTTAGGTTAAGGGAGGTAAAAATGTTATCAATTAAATAGTGATTATAATCTAATTACTTAAAAAACTTTTGGTATATTTGTATTTTTATGTATTTTTTATGATAAGCATGTATATTTCTTTCACAATGAGTGTGCAGATTCTTCAGAACCTAAGGGAGAGCATAAATTATTTTTGTGAAACTTGGAGTTTCAGAACACTTATTCATTTTACAGACTACATGTATATCCTTGTAATTAACAGAACAACAGTCTGGAAAAATAAGTTTAAAACAAAACTGAAGCTCTTGTTATTTTTGATATATCAAAATTAGCTAGTTACATGTAGCAACCTTAAATGCTTTGTATCATTAGCTAGTTACATGTAGCAACCTTAAATGCTTTGTATCATTATCTAGTTACATGTAGCAACCTTAAATGCTTTGTATCATAGCTCCAGGTAAAGTAAAAAAAGATATTTTTTGGACAAGTTTTTCAAAAGATTTGTCCTTTAAAATAGCGATGTTTGGATGGGCGTTGGGCATTGTCCCAGGTTTACCTTTTGGTTAACCTTTTTTTTTAGCTCACCTGAGCTCTGCTCAGGATGAGCTATTGTGATCACTTTTCGTCCGTCGTCCGTCCGTCCGTCCGTCCGTCCGTGCGTCCGTCCGTTAACATTTTCAAACGACTTCTCCTCTGAAACCGCTGAGCCAATTTTGCTCAAATTTCATATGGAGCCTCCTTAGGGTGGGGGAACGAAAAATTGCTAAAATGGTCGCGGTCCGTTGACCAAGATGGCCGCCACGCCCATATATGGTAAAAACCTTTAAAAATCTTCTTCTCCAGAACCGAGAATGCCTTGGGGCTGAACCTTTGCAGGAATCATCGGGGACGGGAGGTCTACCAAAATTGCTAAAAGAATTGTCGTACGTTGACGTTTGACCTTTTTACGGCAAGGTCAAGTTTGCTTCCCTATGCATTTGTATGGGAAAAACCTTTAAAAATCTTCTTCTCCAAAACCGAGCATGCCTTATGGCTAATCTTTGCATATATCTATGGGAACAGGAGAGCTACCAAAATTGCTAAAATAATGGTCGTACATTGACATTTGACCTTTTTACGTTAAGGTCAATTTTGCTTCCTTATGCATTTGTATGGGAAAAATGACCAGAATTTCAAACAACTTCTCCTCTGGAGCCTCTGGGCCAATTTCGCTCAAATTTCATATGGAGCCTCCTTAGGGTGGGGGAAGAAAAAATTGCTAAAATGGTCACCGTCCGTTGACCAAGATGGCCGCCACGCCCATATATGGTAAAAACCTTTAAAAATCTTCTCCTTCAGAACCGAGAATGCCTTTGGGCTGAACCTTGGCAGGAATCATCGAGGACGGGAGGTCTACCAACATTGCTAAAAGAATTGTCGTACGTTGACGTTTGACCTTTTTACGGCAAGGTCAAGTTTGCTTCCCTGTGCATTTGTATGGGAAAAACCTTTAAAAATCTTCTCCAAAACTGAGCATGCCTTACGGCTGAATCTTTGCATATATCTTCGGGAACAAGAGGGCTACCAAAATTGCTAAAATAATGGTCGTACATTGACATTTGACCTTTTTACGTTAAGGTCAATTTTGCTTCCTTATGCATTTGTATGGGAAAAATGTTCAGAATTTCAAACAACTTCTTCTCTGGAGCCTCTGGGCTAATTTTGCTCAAATTTCATATGGAGCCTCCTTAGGTAGGGGGAACAAAAGATTGGTAAAATGGTCACGGTTCATTGACCAAGATGGGCGCCATGCCCATATATGGTAAAAACCTTTATAAATCTTCTTCTCTAGAACAGAGGATGCTTTGGGGCTGAATATTTGCATAAATCATCGGGGACAGGGGGTCTACCAACGTTGCTAAAATAATGGTCATACATTGACATTTGACCTTTTTACGGCAAGGTCAAGTTGCTTCCTTATGCATTTGCATGGGAAAAAACATTTAAAAATCTTATTCTCCAAAACCGAGGATGGCTTGTGGCTGAATCTTTGCATATATCATCTGGAACGGGCGGTCTACCAAAGTTGCTAAAATAATTGTCATACATTGACATTTAACCTTTTTACGGCGAGGTCAAGTTTGCTTCTGTATGCATTTGTATGGGCGCCATACATTTGTATGGAAAAAATGTTGATAATTTCAAATGGCTTTTCCTCTGAAGCCTCCGGGCCAGTGTTGCTCAAATTTCATGCGGAGCCTCCGTGGGCAGGAGAATGAAAGATTGCTAAAATGGGTATGGTCCATTGATCAAAATGGCTGCCATGCCAATATATGGTAAAAACCTTTAAAAATCTTCTTCTCCATAACCAAATAAGCCCTGGGTCCTAATCTTTGCACAAATTATAGGGGACAGGAGATCTACCAAAATTGCTCAAATGATGGTTTATGTTGACATTTGACCTTTTTACCTCCAAGGTCAAATTTGCTTCCCTATTTGTGTGGGCCATATACATTTATATTGAAAGTATCGAAGTGACTTGTAGATCAACAGTAGTTAAAATTGTTCTGATTGGAAATCTAAGATGGCCATCATCTGGTTTATATTTATAATATGTCCCTGCCACTGTGCTGTTTACATGTATAAAATCACGATTCTTCAGAAACCACTTAGCCAATTTCCACCAAATTTCACATTGATCCTTCTGTTGAAATCTGATTGATAGTTTATTAATGATCATGCTCCATTGACTGTCAGGCCCATATATTCTTCTTCAAAACTAAGAACTGCTCAAATGATGATATTTTCATTAGTTGCGATGATAGGATTGGATAAATGTTGCATAGCATCTGCATGTCTGCAGTGGCTATGTCACTCAGGTGAGCGAATCGTGGCCCGTGGGCCTCTTGTTTAAAGTTATATGTTACCTTTATTCTTCAGTGGATTGCTTTCATATTTGGTAGGGATGAAGAGATCCAGTAGACGTGTCAGATGCAAGAGAGACAACTCTCACTTTCTTCATTATGTATTTATCTCCGCTGACATCCAACATTTACCTTTTGGTTAACCTTTTTGAAAAACCCGTCCATAATGCTGTTGGGCGTTTTTCTTATTACTTCACAAAAATATATGTTTTGGGTACTCATTAGAAGCGCCTCATTGAGGTGCTTCTGATGGGTACCTACAACATACATTTACATGAAGAAATAAGAAAAATATTTTTCTTGAAACTCTTCCTATCTGGAGCTATGCTGCATGCTGGGTAAACATTTCAGCAGACATTTTGAAATATTTCTCTTATTTTTCGAAGAAAACAGGCTTTGGTATTTCATGCAAATTGCCGCCTAATTTTGAAATATATCTCTTATTTTTCGAAGAAAACAGGCTTTGGTATTTCATGCAAATTGCCTCCTTAGGAGGAGGCAACTTGCATGAAATACCAAAGCCTGTTTTCTTCGAAAAATAAGAGAAATATTTCAAAATGTCTGCTGAATGAGCTCAGACTCAGAGAGTGGTAAAGGTGAAAGGGAATGGGAAATTTTTCAATAGAGGCAACTTGTGTCGAAGCTGTTTTAGCCTTTACAATAAAATGAATGAGTTTGCTCTCCTAAGGAGCAAATTCTTTCCTCATAGAGTAAACCACCATTTCAGAAGGGGCTTGATTTGCAGATAAGCACAAAACAAAAGGTCATAAAAGTTATCTATCCTGTAAAAATGGTGGAAAATCAGTGCTTGGGATAAGATTCTTTAACCATAGCCCTGGATGTTTTGTTTTTTTCTGCTTTTTATTTATTTATTTTTTTGTTGCTGTTTTTTTTTTTTTTTTTTTTTTTTTTTTTGTCAGCTTCACACTATTAATATTTTTCTGCAAAAAATGTTATGTATATTCATTAGAAGTAGAATTCAGAAGGAGGAGTATTTGATGATAATTCTAGAATAATTTTCTCCAGTTCATCATAAAAAATACTTCTCTGTCCTCTGGAAATTACCTTGCTTCTAATGCTGTATAGATTATAGGATGGAGGAATTAATTGAAAAGTTGATTTTCAATATTTTTGCCAAAAAGTTTTCAATAAATTATTACCATAGGTATTATTTGTAGTCTATTTTTATTCTCATTTCCACCTTGTTAGCAGATGAGTTTACTGGCTGTTAGTTGATTTTTTTTTTTTTTTTTTTTTTTTTTTATAAATTGGGAATATTCAATAATCAGAGGACTTCTTAAGGAGGAGTATTTTATTTCCATAAAAACGTGTTGTCGATACTTATTAACCAGTATCCAGAAAAGGTTTTTTTTTTATGGAAGACTGAAGAAAATTCTCATAATTGTCACCAAATATATGTACTTCTCCTTAACCCTGATCCTGCTGAACCCAGATATGCCCTGCCCTTTCAAACAGTGTAGATCCAGATCAGTTGGCTTCAGAAGAAGCCAACTGATCTGGATCTGCACTGTTTGTCATTCAGTATTTGAATTTGTATCAACAACCAGGATCAAGTATAATCTGATTGGCTGAAAGTTAGAAGTGGGCATGGCATCTTAATTTATTCAGAATGACGAGGGCAAATTAGTAAGTTCTCAGATAATGTTATGTAGTATGTATTGTAGTCTGCTTTCTTCAGAAACATTTTAGAATGTATGTGGAGGACAACTGAAAGATACAGTATCTTACAGTTATTCAATTGTTGATAGACACATGCATGGTTTGGCAATTCAGAAGCTCATGCAGTGTTTTAATGTCACATCAGCAGTATTTAGGTCAGTTTAGGACTGTGAAAGATGATTTCAAAAGAAGGGCTTTGTGCCAGTGAAAACTATAAAATCATGAGATAAAAAAAAGGAGGTGGCTATTGACAACCGGTAAATGATGTTTCAAAATCAATTCTTAAATAATATTTTACCGGTTGTCAATAGCGAAATCGCTATTGACAACCGGTAAAATATTATTTAAGAATTGATTTTGAAACATCATTTACACAAATGTACAAAATTCTTTTAATAATAATAACTATTTCACTGACTTACAGTTACAAATGTAAGATAAAACAATAAATATCACCTTTTGTCATGGGTGAAGGTGTGAAAAACATTATGGTAAAGCAAGAATAAGGAGTGAGGGTAAAAGACCTGTGCAGCAATATTTTGCAACTGGTTGTTCAGCTGTTCTCCGGCTTCATCTTGATAGCAATGGAGAAAAATATAAAGTAACAAAACTCATATGCTATAGAAAACAGGTTGTCAGTAGCAAAATCGCTATAGACAACCGGTTGTCAATAGCAAAGTCGCTACTGACAACCGGTTGTCAGTAGCCACAGCCATAAAAAAATCAACCCAGACAAAATTTGAACCTATATCAACAAGTAAGGCTGCCTAACTGGAATTTTGTACAGAAATAAGAGCTGTTTTGAGGCATTTCTTGGTGGCAAAGGCCTGACATAGTGGAAAGAAAATAGGAATCATATGGATAGAAAGAGTGACTCAGTGAAAATAGGTGAAAAAAAGACTGAGATGGGGAATTTTGTATATGGAAAATAATCTGACAGTACAGAGATGACAAAAGATGTCAGTAAAATGTCTCTGGAATGTCAGGAAATCTCGGAGTACTGTATTAAATTCAATCCTAAATATTGGGATACCCTAACTCCCTGCCATACTTGCCTTAAAATTTTAAGCAACATCATCTGAGTACCTACATGTATTTATATGTATGAAAATTACTGGGTGAGTGGCAAATAGTGTAAACTTTCAGGTTCCACATTCTGCTGCATCTGATTTGGGTATACACTGTTTGCACAGGCCTGTCTGTCCCAATACTTAGGGTCATTACGATAATTGACAGATTGCAACAGTGATGTTGCCCATATGCAGAGGACTTGTTAAGAAGGAGTATTTGGTGATAACTCTGTGATAGATTTTGTTCATTTCTCCATAAAAGCATACTTTGTGGCACTCATTAGAAGT
The DNA here is from genome assembly GCA_964016985.1 of Anodontia alba. Lineage (NCBI taxonomy): Eukaryota > Metazoa > Mollusca > Bivalvia > Lucinida > Lucinidae > Anodontia > Anodontia alba. The sequence goes on from OZ024821.1 coordinate 26,455,074, forward strand.
GCCCCACCGAGGCCTTCCATTGAGTACCCAAAACATATGTTTATGGAGACATTGAGAAAATTATCCCAGAATTGTGATAAAATACTCCTCCTTAACAAGCCCTTGACTGTATGAATTTAATAATTTCATAAATTAGTGCCACGCTTCATAAAAATGATTCTGGTATAATCCTTGCTAATTGTAAAATTTAATAATTACAAAGCTCCAGGAAATATATAATCTCTGAGGTAGTGCTGCCTCTATGTGACTCAGCTGCCTGGTAGCATTAAAAATCTGAAGTCAAGTCATTCTCTGATGTATACTTCTAATAAATGCCCACATATTATCTTTTTCACCAAAACATATTCAGTGATAGTTCTGTGCCAAAACCTTGGAGTTTTCTTATTTTCATTAGATACATTTGTATCTTTTGGGGAAAACTCCCAAGGTTTTCCTAGTGGATGTTTGAGAAGAAAAAGAACAAAAACCAAAAGACTCCAAGAATTCAAGTTTTTTTCCCCCATAGATGTCCTTTAAAAAAAAAAAAAGGAAATTGTGAGTTTTTTGGCACAGAACCAACGCACTGGGTACATGTTTTGTTGACCTCATCTAGTTGATTCTAATGAGAACTACATATTTCGATTTTCAGAAAAAGAAGGGGAAAAAAAACCTAATTTATTTTCCAGAGCCACCAAAATTATCACTTTTTCTGGAGCTGTGAAATTTGTTTTAAAATTTGCAAATTGTTATGGGTTAATGTATGGTTTGATGTACATGAAGTAATTTTCATTGCAACCCTTAAAGCTCATATATCATAACTTCAGCAGACAACACTGAAATATATTTATACCCCCCTGCAAACTGTGTTTGTGGGGGTGGAGATCTAATAATGTTTTCATGTTGTCCATCCATTACATTTTGCTTTCTGAGCAGGGGTATCTGATAAGCACTCCTTATTGACATTTCCTGTTGTTGTTTTTTTTGTTGTTTTTTTTTTTTGTTGTTTTTTTTTGTTGTTTTTTTTTTTCAGAGAATAAGGCTTGATATTTCACAAGAATCATCTGTTTAGCAGATGACTCACACAAAATGTCTGGGCCCAGTTGTTTGAAGCTAATGATGTCGTTAGTTAACGATTCGTTAAAATTTAGATTGAGTGATACGCAAATATGCCAAAATTTTTTGCTGAAAAAATGTGAGTAGCTTTTGCACTGCAAAAGCTACTCACATTTTTTCAGCAAAAAATATCGGAATATTGTATATTGAATCCGTTAAAATAGTTAAGGAAATGACCCTTAACGAGCTCATTAAGCTAAAGACGCTTTGAACAACTGGGCCCAGGTCTTATTTTCTCTGTAAAATAGAAAAATAAAATCAATTTTAGAATCTTGCATGCTACAAATGTGCTTTGTGCTTTAAGGGTTAAGAATATCAAGAAATATGTACATGTAAGTGCGTTTGGCTGGGCTCGAACCCACAGCAGTGCAAATATGCACAAAAAATATCTGTAGAGCACAAATAAAAGATAAATAATATTTTCCTGCACTCATTTAGAATTTTTGAAAATGTCTGTAAATCACACAAATGCATTAGTTGAAATTGTAGGTAGTTGTTTCCTTTTCAATTTTGTGCACATTTTATTATGTTTTCAAATTGTTACAGTATTATGAAATTTCACTTATTAAACGTCATGAATTTCTATTAACCCTTTCAACATGGCAGACCAAAATAGATATTTATGCAAACAGTGGAGATCCAGATGAGACAGCTCTGGTGCGGTGCTTCTAGTTAGTATCCATAACATGCTTTCATTGAGAAATAAGAAAGAAAAAAAATGTGTTTTGGATTAAAAGAACTCTTTTCTAGAGCTTTGAATCATCATTTTCTTACTTCTTCACAAAAAAAAAAGTGTGGTAAATGTTCTAAAAATTTGAACAGAAAAGAATATTACAGTTTTGAATTTATTTTCGAACAAAAGAAAGAAAGAGAAGTGACCAGTTTTGCAAAGGGAGGCAATTCAATTGCCTCCCTTTGCAAAACTGGTTACTTCTCTCAAAGAATTCCACCACAGTCTCAGTATCTCTTTTTTTTTTGGGGGGGGGGGGGGGGTGTTGGGGGGTGGGGGGGGGGAGGGGGGGTGGCAGGGATTAAGGTTGTATTGTTCAAATTTTTAGAGCCTTTACTGTATTCAGGAATGTCATTAAAATTGTCTGATTTAATTTTTGTCAAGGTCAGAAAACAGGCTCTTGTGGCAATACCATATACCCTAAGTATTAGGGCACCTTATCTTCTTACCCTTACTTTTCCTAAAATTTGAAATAGTCCATTCTACTATCTGTTGATGTGTCTAAAATATTGCTGTATGTATGGCAAAAAGTGTAAACTCTGATCAGATGCCACATTCTGCAGCATCTGATCTGGGTCTACACAGTTTGCAAAGGTCTGTCTGTCCCAATACTTAGCGTTATTATGGTAGTTAATTTACCTTATGCCCAAAACTAATTGTTTTGACAAAATCATGAGTAAAAGGTCCTTAGTGCATATGCTAATACAAAGGCCCATATCAGTCTTGCATCCATACAGGCTAAATAGTATCATTGCTCTTTGTAAGGAGGAATCATGCAAAATGCGCAAAATGTGGCGTCTGATCAGGGTCTCCACTGTTTACAAATACATTTTGTAGTTTGGCCATTTTTCTCTAGGAATATCTAAATCACATACTCTGACATAGCTAAAATTGAAATTGGACTCTTCCAAGATATAGTGTGGAGGAGTCTATTCAGTCTAAAATGGGTTTTCGGAGGCCATAACTTCTTGCCATATTTATTATCATAAATGTGCCCTTTTGCTACAAATGTTGACGATATGTCAGAAAACTGCTTGATGAGTGGCAAACAGTGTAGCACAGATCAGATGCTGCATTCTTCAGCATCAGGGCCCAGTTGTTCAAAGCGTCGTTAGCTTAACGAGCTCGTTAAGGGTCATTTCGTTAACTGTTTTAGCGGATTCAATATACAATATTCTGATATTTTTTGCTGAATAAATGTGAGTAGCTTTTGCAATGCAAAAGCTACTCACATTTTTTCAGCAAAAAATTTTAGCATATTTGCGTATCACTCAATGTAAATTTTAACGAATCGTTAACTAACGATGTCGTTAGCTTTGAACAACTGAGCCCTGATCTGGGTCTATACTGTTTGCTGAGGCCTTCCTGTCCGAATACTGAGGGTAAATACAGTAGGAGGTATTTAGTAGCAGTATCTATGATAACCCATTGAAGACAGGAGACCCCAAAAAGGATCTGGAAAATAGTGCAGACCAATATCAGATGCAGCAAAATGCTGCATCTGATCAGGGTCTCCACTGTTTGCAAATAGTTCAACCACTTTTATTTAGGAATATCTATTTCATATAGGCTGTCGTACCTAAAATCAAAAATGGGCTCTTCCAATATATAGTATTGGAGAGTTTATTCAGTCTTTAATAGGATAAGCAATAAGTATTCTTGTTCTAAAATGTTCTGAAATAAAATGCTTTGGAATAGGCAGTTCTTTACTACAAATGTTCTTGTTGGTATGTTTCAAATCTGCTGGACAAGTGGCAAATGGTGTAGACATAGATCAGAATGTAATATTGGTCTTGGACAACTCTCTTTGCTTGGGCCTTTCTGTCTGAATACTGAGGGTAAATATGGTAGGAGGTATTCAGTAGCTGGCGTCGGCCTCGGTGGCTCAGTTGGATAAGAGTCCAACTGGTGATCAGGAGTTTGGGGTTCGACATATTTTCTACGGTCATTCTCTCGCTTCCGCTGATTCAAAAGGGGCAGTTGTCAGTTTCTGGTGAAAGAATGTGCACAACACTGGTTATCCGCTTAGAGGACTAAGCCTGCCCGGTAAAGGTGTGGTTAGGTAAACTGACTGCGCTCAACATGACCCCATTGGGTTGACTGCCCGTAAAACCTCAACACAAACAACCGGCCTTGGTGGCTCAGTTGGATGCATGTCCGACTGGTGATCAGGAGGTTGCTTGCAGTCTGATGTGGGTCTACACTGTTTGCTGAGGCCTGTCTGTCCAAATACTGAAGGTGAATACAGAATGAGATATTCAGAAGCAATATCTATGATAAGTAATATATACTTTTCCTGAAATTTGAAATACACCAGTTTACTACAGTATACATGTTGATGTTTCTAAAGACTGATGGACGAGTGGCAAACAGTATAGACCCTGATCAGATGCCGCATTCTGCAGCATCTGATCTGGGTCTGCACTGTTTGCTTAAGTCTGTCTGTCTGTCCAATAGGAGAAAGCAGTCAGTTAACTCCTTTGATTACTTTCTGTAAATAACCAGGTCCAATTAATTGGATTCCTCTGCTTTTATCATTAGTGTTTCCATTAAGTATCACTTCCATTTCCTTAATAAATCTAATTTTAACTAGGTCATATGCCAATACAGTATCCAAAATATTTAAAAGAAACATTTTCTGTGCAATGAAATATATAATATTAATTAATCTTCTATGTGGATATGGATAAATGTGAAGTTAAGAATTTGTTAAATGCCACTGATGACCTATGATAAAAGCAGAGGATTCCAATTAGAAGGACCTGGTTAGTATTAAATCTGTCTTGGACTTTACCTGTCAAGGGAGATAATAGAAATACTGCTGCTATCTTTGATTACTTGGGATAAGTATGGGACACACTAAGACTCATTTTTTTTTTGTTCATGGACCAGTAGAGTTGCATGAAGTGAAATTCAAAAGGTACCTTTAACCTTTACCACTCTCTGGGCATTTTCAGCAGACGACAGATTGATGATATTTTTCTTATTTTTCCCAGAAAACAGGATTTGACATTTCATGCAAATTGTCTCCTTAGGAGACAATTTGCATGAAATGTCATATCCTGTTTTCTGAGAAAAATAAGAAAAATATTTCAAAATGTCGTCTGCTGAAAATTTTACCCAGAGTGCTAAGCGTTAAGCATATTTGAAAAGTAGGTGTACATAATTAGTCCTGTAATTCTGTAGATGATAGTGAATACCCCGAGCAGACTACATATATGTCTGCACATGTCCCAAAGAGACCTTTTTTTTTTGCCTTGTGCAGCTCTTTTTATTTCCAGTAATTTCTTCACTGTTGTATTGACTAAATCTGTGATAATGTGGTGGTAAATAAAAATCAAGAACAGATTGGATAAAATGCATCTTGTCTTTGTGTTGTTGTTTTTCTTACACCTTTACAGAGCAAATGGCTTAATTAGAGTTTATGAGTTTACTAGTAGTCAGGTCATGGGTTTGATCCCTGTTAACTCCAAACCAAACAAAACTAGAAATGTGTTTGTAAAACACTATACCCCCAACTATATGCTTGTCGATACAAAATGCCAAAGTTGAAAAGGAACATAACTCCGGCCAAAATTTGATCAGGTCATCTACACCGTGGTTCCAAACTGCTTGCAAAACTTCATGAGTTTTACTCAAGTGGTCCTTAGATATTTTGCTTACAAGTTTTTCATTGGCCTAAGTTTGAAAAGGGACATTACTCCAACATGAAGACTCCTACAGAAAAGAAAAACCAAATGGACAATGGGCCATAACTCAAGAAGTATCTGGCATTATTTATTCAAATGTTAATCAGGTCAGCTATTTTTTCATGAGGAATCCATATATGAAATTTCAAAAAACCCAAGCATGCACAGTTCAAAATTTATGCTCTGCATCAAAAAGTGTGCAATGTTAAAATGCCCAAAATGACAAAGGGCCATAACTCAAGAAGTACTTTTCAGAATTTATTCAAATGTTAATCAGGTCATCTCATCGCTACCTATCTATTCCTCACATTGCAAGGCACTAGCTTCAACAGTTTTTGAGATATTTTGCTGACAAGGTTTCATCCATATTTTTTCAAAGGGCCATAACTCAGGAAAGGTGCATAATCCTGATAAGAAAAAAATATGTGTCCGGTATTTTTTTCATGAGGAATCCATATATAAAATTTCAAAACCCTAGCAAGCACAGTTCAAAATTTATGCTCTGCATCAAAGTGTGCAATGTAAAAATGCCCAAAATGACAAAAGGCCATCACTCAAGAAGTACTTTTCAGAATTTATTCAAATGTTAATCAGGTCATCTACTGATCGCTACCAATCTATTCCTTAAATTTCAAGGCTCTAGCTTCAATAGTTTTTGAGATATTTTGCTGACAAGATTTCATCCATATTTTTTCAAAAGGCCATAACTCGGGAAAGGGGCATAATCCTGATAAGATAAAAATTCGTGTCAGCTAATTTTTCATGTGATATCCATACATGAAATTTCAAAACCCTGGCACGCTGTTCAAAACTTATGCGTTGCATCAAAAAGTCTGCAATGTACAAATGCCCAAAGTGACAAAGGGCCATAACTCAAGAAGTATTTTTCAGAATTTATTCAAAAGTTCATCAGATCAAAATGAGGAATCCATATATGAAATTTCAAAAAACCCTAGCATGCACAGTTCAAAATTTATGCTCTGCATCAAAAAGTGTGCAATGTAAAAATGCCCAAAATGACAAAAGGCCATCACTCAAGAAGTACTTTTCAGAATTTGTTCAAATGTTAATCAGGTCATCTACTCATCGCTACCAATCTATTCCTTTAATTCCAAGGCTCTAGCATCAATAGTTGTTTTTAGATATTTTGCTGACATGATTTCATTCAAATTTTTTCAAAGGGCCATAACTCAGGAAAGGGGCATAATCCTGATAAGAAAAAAAAATGTGTGTCAGCTATTTTGTCATGAGGAATCCATATATGAGATTTCAAAACCCTTGCATGCAGGGTTCAGAAGTTATGCTGTGCATCAAAAAGCATAACACACGGATGGACAAATGAACCAGAAGCAATATGCCCCTCCAACTTCTTCAAAGTTGGGGAATGTATTTGCAAATGTGTGTTATTTTAGCATGGGTTAAGTGTTCACACTGTGTTATGTTCACAGGCATACATAGATTTTCAACAACTGTACCTACTAAACCATGTTGATATAACGTTTTTGATTCAAATGCCCTTCACGGGTTGACAAACACAAACTCCATCACGAAAACACGCCTATATAATGTTGACCCCCTTAAACCCCACTTTATATAGTAAAACTGGGGTTCACAGGGGCATATAGTATCACCGCCACCGTACATACATCCGTCCGTCCATCCCGTACGTAACACTTTTGGTTTCCGTGCAATATCTTTTGAAAGGATTGGTGTATTGGATTGAAATTTTATACACAGGTATATAATCATTAAATGTAGGTCAAGTTCGATTTAGGGTAAAATCTGCCAATTATTTTGGGAGTTATGGCCCTTTTCAACTTTGAAAAATGGTTTCCGTGCGATATCTTTTGAAAGGGTTGCTGTATTGGATTGAAATTTTGTACACAGGTATACCATAAAATGTAGGTCAAGTTCGATTTAGAGTAAAATCCATCTATTATTTTGGGAGTAATGGCCCTTTTTCGACTTTGAAAAATGGTTTCCATTCCATAACTTTTGAAAAAATTAGTGTATTGGATTCATATTTTATACACAAGCATATAATTATAAAATATAGGTCAAGTTCGATTTAGGGTAAAATCCACCAATTTTTTTTTTCGTTATGGCCCTTTATTAATGTTGAAAAATGGTTTCCGTTCGATATCTTTTAAAAAGATTAGTGTATTGGATTCAAATTTTATACACAGGTATATAATTATAAAATGTAGGTCAGGTATGATTTAGGGTAAAATCCACCAATTATTTTTGGAGTTATGGCCCTTTTTCAACTTTGAAAAATGGTTTCCGTTCCATAACATTTTAAAAAATTAGTGAATTGGATTCATATTTTATACACAAGCATATAATTATGAAATATAGGTCAAGTTTGATTTAGGGTAAAATCCACCAATTATTTTTGGAGTTATGGCCCTTTATCAATGTTGAAAAATAGTTGAAAAAATGGTTTCCGTTCAATATCTTTTTGTCTGGACCCCCCAGGTTTACCTTTTGGTTAACCTTTTTTCAAAGTTGTATGTTACCTTTATTCTTCAGCCGATTGCTTTCATATTTGGTAGGGATGAAGAGGACAACCACTAGGTGTGTCATGTGCAAGAGACACAACTCTTGCTGACTCTGTTTTGGAGTTACCACCCATAGTTTTTAAATCTTGTGCGACCCATAACTCTAAAACCCTTTTAAGGTATTTTCATGATACTTCACCGTTAGGTAGAGGACATTGAGTAGGCATGTCACGTAGAAGAAAGACAACTCTAACTGACTGCTTTCTTGAGTTAACTATTTTGTGCAGGCCATAACTCAATAACCCTTTGAGATATTTTCTTGATACTTGATCAAGTTGTAGAGGACATTGAATAGGTGTGTCACATACAAGAACAACAACTCTAGCTGACTCCGTTTAGGGAGTTATCTCCCATAGTTGTTAAATCTTGTGTGGCCCATAACTCTAAAACCCTATGTTATTTTCATGATACTTCACCAATAGGTAGAGAATGACAACTCTGACTGTGTTCTGGAGTTGTCTCCCAAAGTTATGAAATCTTGTGCAGGCCATAACTCAATATCCCTTTGAGATATTATCATACTTGATCAAGTTGTAGAGGACATTGAGTAGGTGTGTCAGATAACAAGAACAACAACTCTGACTCAGTTCTGGAGTTATCTCCCATAGTTGTTAAATCTTGTGCAGGCCATAACTCTTCAACCTTTTGAGATATTTTTATGACACTTCATCAAGTTGTAGAGGACATTGAGTAGGCATGTCATGTACACAAAAGACAAGTCTGACTCCATTTTTGAGTTATCTCCCATATTTGTTAAAATTTGCTGACAGTCATAACTTCTCTACCAGTTGAGATTTTTTGTTGATAATTAATAGGGATGCTTAGAACATTAAGGAGAGTTGCATTTAAAAATTGTAACTATTGGTTACTCATTACTCCATTTATTTTCAATTATCTCCCCTGGTTGTAAAATCTTGTGCAGGCCATAACTCTAACCAGTGGAGACATTTTAATGATAGTAAGTAGAGATGCTAAGAACATAAACTAGGTGTGTCACAATATGTAAGGACAACTCTGACCTACAGAGTGTTGGAGTTATCTCCCTTACTTATACTGCAGATGCAGATTTATCAGCAATGCATGCAGCAGGCTTTATTTTTCTCATTATTTTTGGATTCTTTGTTGAAAATCACTTGATAGCGAACACAAAATTGAGTTTCTCAGACTAATGTTAGAAGAGTTACAGGACTTGCAGGCAAAGGGCCTTATATTTCTCATTTTTGGATTCTTTGTTGAAAATCACTTACTAGCAAACAAAAAATCCCGTTTCCATGACTTACAGTTTGAGAGTTACAATCATTGCAGGCAACTGGCCTTATTTTTCTCATTATTTTCAGTCTCTTTGTTGAAAAACACAAACTCCAGTTTCCACAACTTATGGTTTTAGAGTTCTGTGTCTGATTCACAGTTGTGGAGTTATCATCCACTGCAGGGTTAAACAAGTGTATCCCTTGATAAAATTACATCTCTGATGCCCTAGATTGAAAAAAGACGGCCATTTGGGGTGCAGTCGGGGGATTTGCCATCTCTTTTGATGGCTATTTTTTCAAGTTAACTCCCCAGAATGAATTTCTAAGCCAAATTCTTGTGCACTTCATAACTTCTAAATGGTTTAAAATATTTTGTTCATATTTGGTAGAGGCATAGATAAGGACAAGTAGGCATGCCCTGTATAAGAGTGACAATGCTGACTTTCTTTGTTAGGTGCCTGAAGCTGAAAGCTTGTGCGGCCAAAATTGAATTTTGGACGGATTTTTCATAAATCTGTCCTTTAAAATAGCAATGTCATGGTCTGCGGGCATTTGGTCTTCCGAGGTTTACCTTTTCATTGACCTTTTGAAAAACCTGTCCATAGTGCATTAGGCATTTTTCTTGTTTTAAAAAACATTGATATGTGTATTGGATTCATATTTTATACCCAGGTATATAATTTAGGGCAAAATCTGCCAATTATTATGAGAGTTATGGCCCTTTTTTTCAACTTCATTTTTTGCAAATACCTGCGTGTGGGTGAGGACGGCCCTGGGTGGGGGCATCTGTGTCATACTGACACATTTCTAGTCTTACTTCTGCTCAAAAACAGATTGTGGGTACTCGTTAGAACTGCCTCAGCGAGGCAGTTCTAACGAGTACCCACAATCTTTGTTTTGAGTAGAAATATGAAAAATATCAGATCAGGGAAGGCCCAATTCAGCTTGCAGTCTAATGAGGGATTACTGCTCATCAATATAGTCAGTAGTATGGTAATGTCCTAAAATTTCAAATTCTTTTATTCCCTGCTCTTTTCTTGCCAATTTTTTTTTGATGTAGTTTAATGCTTAGTGGAATGGTAAATAGTGTAGTTCAGGTAGTGTCGGGAATCAGCCAGAATTTCCTAATCGATCATCGGTTTTGTAAAACTGATCATCGATGATGCCTTCCCTGCCATGTTCACATATGGCATTTTCTTGATTTACATTTCAAAGTGTAACTTTTTGCTAATAACAACAAGCTGAAGCTGTTATCACATCACTTTATTTCTCCATTTATGAGCATAAAAAATAGCATACTCTCAAATTACACTGTATGAGCCATTTCATGACAAAATCCATCTTTACACTTAATCCTAGTCCTGCTGAACCCTAATATACCCTGCCTTTGCAAACAGTGTAGATCCAGACTCTGCAAACAGTGTAGATCCAGATCAGTTGGCTTCTGAAGAAGCCAACTGATCTGGATCTGCACTGTTTGCCATTAATGATGTGAAGTTGTATCAACAACCTGGATCAAGTATTCTGATTGGCTGAAAATTAGAAGCTGGCATGGCATCTTAATTTATTCTGCATGACAAGGTTTAAAGTGCCATTCAAAATTGTAGCAGATGACATTTTGATTTTTTTTTTTTTTTTTTTTTTTTTTTAAATTTTTTTCAGACAGGAAAAAAAAGGCATTTCATGTACCTGCTTGGCAGACAATTCACATGAAGTATCAAGCCTTTTTTTAACTCTGAAACAAAATTAGAATGTCATCAGTTTTGCCATCTAATTTAGTCAAGAAAGTGGTAAATGTTGAGTAAAAAAACAACAACGAACAAATGAAACTGCACATAGTATCACCTAGACTTTAATATTATATATGATGCTTGGTTAGGAACACAGTTTACCTTTTTTTCATATATATTATCTTGACAATTTATATATGTCCTTAACCAGACTGCATATATCTGTAATCTAGTTTGAGCATGTTCAGTTAGCATGGGTCTGATGACTGACCAGCTTTTACCATGTCATGGCTCATATAAACATTAGTGCCAATACATATACAGTCGACTCCCGTTATCTCGAATTCCAAGGGACTCACTGAAACACTTCGAGATATCCGTACTTCGACATATCAGAGTTGAGAGAGTGAGAAAAACAATAAATTGAACAACCACATTTAACAAATGAATATGTAATTTGACTCCTGGTTAGATATATATATATATAAAATAATGTGGAAAAGAGGAGAAATTGCTCCTGAGGAGCAATTTCTCCTCTTTTCCACATTATTTTGTTACCTGTTGTCATAGTTTTATGTTAAAACCGGGACCAGATTTCACTTCAAGATAAGCGGTAATTCGAAATAAGCGAGTTCGAGATAATGAAGTTCGACTGTATAAGGCATACATCATAATTTCAAATATCATATTTATACTAAATATTATGACACCTAAAGTCCTTACCATATTTGTTCAAAAAGTCAATTTTACTACCTGTTAATCTATCTAAAACTGCTGAACGAGTGGCAAACAGTGTAGATCCTGATCAGATGCCACATTGTGTGGCATCTGATAATGGTCTACACTGTTTCCTCAGGCCTGTCTGTCCCAGTTTTTAGGATAAATGCAGTATGAAAGATAGAAAGAGAAGCAGTCTGGTGGCCAAGTGGTTAATGTTACAAACTTTGGATCACAAGGTCCTCATCCAGCACTATTTTAACCCTTGTCCTGCTGAATAAATTAAGATGCCACTCCCACTTCTAATTTTCAGCCAATCAGATTACTTGATCTGGATTATTGCTGTAAATTCACATACTTAATGAGAAACAGTGCAGATCCAGATTAGTTGGCTTCTTCAGAAGCCAACTGATCTGGACCTACACTGTTTGCAAAGGCAGGGTGTATCCGGGTTCAGCAGGACAAGGGTTAAACACATCAACAGGTAATAAAATAGACTTTTTCAAGTTTTAGGACAAGTATGGTAAGGAGTTAAGGTGTCCAAACACTTAGGGTATATATGGTAGGTATACCATATTTACCCTAAGTATCCAAACAGACAAGCTTGAGCAAACAGTGTAGTTACAGATCAGATGCCACATGCTGTGTCTGATCAAGGACTACACTATTAAAAATGGATGTGTTCAAAACTTAAGACAAATATGGTAAAGACATAAGACGGGTGTCCAAATATTTAGGTAAATAAAGTACAGTAAATGTCTTAAATTTCGAACACTTTATTTCATATTTTTTTGGCTTAAATTTTGCTTTTTATGCATTTGTCTCTTAAAATGCTTAGTGAAATGGCAAACAGTAGACTGCTCCTTCAGTCTGGGTCTGCACTGTTTGCATATGCCATTTTGGTGTTCAAAATTTCAGGACATTTACTGTAGGTGGTATAAACCTGTAAAGACTTAAAAAAAACATTCTGGGGACAGTTATTCAAAGCACTTTTGGCTTACAGAAATCATGAATCATGAAATAATTGTAAAATTAAATATTTTATAAAAAATGTGAAAGGGAAAAGCAATGTAGGTGGAGAATGTATCTGAGATACAAGATCTCGACAAACCATGTATTTTGATATAAATTTGATCGAAATCGGATGAACAATAAGTAAGTTATCAAGGTTAGAAGACAGAAAAAGTGCTTTTATAGGCTCCGCCATTTCGAATATTTAATGAGAGTTTATGACATCATATAGCCTTAAATTAAATATGCAAAACCTAAATAAATAAGATTTGCAACAATATTCAACCTCTCTATTTGTATAGAAAGCTTCTTCTCTAAGCAAATACGAATTTTGCTTAAAAACTACATTAACCTATTTATGCCTAATGAACTCTTCCACCTTTACTCTTTGGACGTCCATTTCCAATGAAAGGGGTGTCTGGTTAGTTTTAGGCTTAAATGGGTTAATTTCTATCAAAAAGATTTAATATTTTGAAATGTTTAGAACCTCATTTAATATTCAAAATGGTGGCATCATCGATAATGGTTTTGGAATCTTTATATGTCTTAACCAGGGTTGCCATTCATTTTCTATTTCAAAATTCCCTGACTTTTCCTTGACTTTTCACAATTTTCCACACTTTTTCGAAGGCCGTTCTCAGCCACCAAATTTTTCAAGATAGCACTTAATTACTGAACAACTTGCACACTCTTCAGTCTTCTTTTCAAACACAGCTTGAAATTTAAAGTATAGCATTCTTGTCAAACGATCTAGGATGCAAAGAAATTCTAAGAATTTAAACATTATTTAACAAAACAATGAAAGTGATTCTGTAAATTATCAGTTTCTTAAATTAAGAAGACTGCCATAGACATCTCAGTTTTGACAAAATTTTGAAATTCCCTGACTTTTTCCAATTTTTGCCAATTTCCCTGACTCAAACCAAACTTTCCTGACTTTTCCCTGACCTGGAAAAATTTTCATTTTCCAGACTTTTTTTCCCCTGACCGTGGCAACACTGTTAACCCATTTTAGACTGAATAGATTCTCCCATACTATATATTGGAAGAGTCCACTTTCAATTTTACGAATATCCAGCTTTCAAATTAAGATATTCCTAGAGAAAAATGGCTAAACTACTTGCAAACAGTGGACACCCTGATCAGATGCACATTCAAATTTTGATCAAATTTACATCAAAATGCATGTTGTTTTCAAGATCTTTCATCTCAAATACATTCATCACCAACCTTACCTTTCCCTTTAATTGTTTGCAGGAGAAAAAATAAATAGTTTTTCTGCAAAAGCTATATTTTCATAAAGTACCAGTGTATTTAAAATTGGTTCAAATATTTAATATTACACCAACTTAATGACTTGTTAACCCTTAAAGCGCCAAGAAAAACTCCATCTGAAAATGTTGTCTGTTTATGTCGTCTGCTGAATATTCTTGCAAACTTTTCAAACCTATTTTTGCATACAGGCAAACAGTGTGGACCCAGAAGGAGCAGTCTGATCTGGGTCCACACTTGTTGCAAAAATGACTTTTAAAATCACAAGCAGATGACAAAGCAGACGACAATAGTTGTGATTGGCAGTTTAAGGGTTAACCCTTTTATCCCTGCAGACCAATACAGATACCTTTGCAAACAGTGCAGATCCAGATGAGAAGGCTCATAATAAGCTGTCTCATCAGGATCTACACTTTTTGACATTCAGACTGATTTCTGACTGAAACCCCTATTTGCAACAATGGATGTGTCCAATTTCAGAGATGGAAGAGTCCATTTCAGAAACTCAAGGGTGAGAGGGTTAACCTTAAAAATGCATCACACAACTTAGCCCTGGTTTTCAAATGTGCAACATATTATAACATTTGAGCTTCCAGTAAACGGGACATATCTATGAAAAATACTGTATATACCCTAAATATTTGGACAGCTTAACTCCTTTCAATACTTGTCCTAAAATTTTAAGTAGTCCAGTTTACTACCCATTGATGTGACTAAATAATAGGTTTGAAAAGTTTGCAAGAATATTCAGCAGACGACATAAACAGACAACATTTGGATGACATGTTCTGCAGTGTCTGACCTGTTTGCTCAAGCCGTCTAAATACTTAGAGTAAATACAATATATTCTGCCATTCAGTTGTAAAATGTTGTATTAAATATATAAGAAAAATGGGATATAATAATTATTATGAAAAGTCCTAAACATTATATATAAATGTGCAACAGGGCCCAGTTGTTCGAAGCATAGTTAGCTTAATGGGCTTGTCATTGGTCAAAATGTTAACTGTTCTGCTAAGTACAATACCTAATTCACAGGTAATTTTGCTGAAAAAAATGTGAGTAGCTTTTAAAAGCTATTCACATTTTTCCAGCAAAAATATTAGCGTATATGCCATATCTAATGATAAAGTTTTAACGATACGTTAACTAACGACATCATTTGTTTTGAACAACTGGGCCAAGATCTATAAATATATGTTTAATAATTTTCCTTAATGTTCAACATTATAAAAGGGCTCTTATGTTATTTGCGAACAAAGCCCAGACCCATATCTCAATAAATATTTTTCTTTTTTTTTTAAGAAAACATGTTGTGGGTACTCATTAGAAAAGCCTTGCTGAGGTGCTTTTAATGAGTAACCACAATGTATGTTTTTTTGTGGAGAAATAAGGCAAATATCAATTTTTGTTGAAAAAATGTGCCTTATTTAGCTACAGCCATGCATCTGCGTAGTCTGATCTGGACAAGCCTGGTTTTTCTTTAGGAAACAGAAACCTGGGTACTGTAATATCTACTGATCAGACTTTGTGGATCAGACTTTGTGGGTCAGACTTTGTGGATAAGACTTTGTGGGTCAGACTTTGTGGGTCAGACTTTGTGGATATACAAGCTAATTTTGGCTGTCAATGTTTGTATATGTTACTTAGCATACTGGGTAAAAATTTCAGCAGACAACATAAAATAGTTTCTTTTGTTTTGTTTTTTTTTCAGAAAATAGATTATGACATTTCATGCATATTGTCTCCTTAGGAGACAATTTGCATGAAATGTCAAGGCCTCTTTCCTGGGAAAAAATAATCAATTTGTTGTTTACTGAATCTGCCCAGAGAGTGGTAAAAATTAAGACATGCATGGCAAAAAAAGTTTATGCATGGCAAGCTCAAATGACGACCAGGTTCAATGGTCTTTGTTGTGTAAATACTGCAGGTTCCAGATAGTTTGTATGCAAAGATGCACAGATTGCATTAATGCATAGACTGATATATATATCTTTATACTTGCATAAGAAGGTAACATTTTTTCACAGCAATAAAAAAAAATATGTGCTCTGAAATAGCCAAAAATATGAGCTCTGAAAATGCATCATTTTAAATACAAGTTTATTGCGAAAATGTTAAATTTTGTTTTATGCTACCATATTAATTATTTTGATTCTTGACGGGGAACATGGGACAAATATCCCTCTTAGGCGGGGAATGTGTTAAGCAAGGGCAAATATCGCTCTCAGGCAGGGAATGTGATCCCATGTTCACTGTCAGGAATCAAAATAACAAATTTGTTATACTGCAAAGCTTTTTTGACAATATGTACATTTCTGCAATGTTTTCTAAAGAATTCTTTTGCAGTGGATGTCATGAGAAGTAAATGTTTACATGTGATGCCATCAAATGCGCCCTTTTGCACCCACTACGTTGACATGAATTATTGTAGCTTGATCACGGTGACGTTTCCATTAGGCTTAATCGGAAAATGTTTACGTCATGTTAGCATGAGAGTTTAATAATGGAAAACAATGAAATAAAGTACCCAATGGATTAAAACAATTAAAATTTTTTGTTTTTAAGTGTTTATTAGCTGAAAATTATTGTGGTGCATGGAATTGTTTTGCTTTTATTTCTCATCAACTGTGCAGCAAATCCAAGATGGTCCACATCGCTTTTAGATGAAGGCGAGCAGGAGAGGGCAACATTTTGCAAATGGGGTACATGGAAAATAAGTGCCCTTGCCCTATCCAATCAAAAGCCTAAAAATTTCTTTGCAGTATAACAATTACTATTATATCACATTACATATAAAAAGCATTATCATGCAGAAGGCATTAGCTTATGCCAGATGTGAACAGTAATGGCACAAAAATTTCAGAACACAGTTTGACATTTTTTTTTCTTATTTTTCTCACAAAATATGAAATTTCATGCAAACTGTATCCCTAGGAGCAATAAGAATAATATTTCAAAATGTTATCCGCAAACATTCAAAGAATATAAATTAACTTTTACCACTTTCGGCAAATTCAGCAGACGACAAATTGATGACATTTTTCTTATTTTTCCAAGAAAATGGGTTTTGACATTTCATGCAAATTGTTTCCAATGGAAACAAATTGTATGAAATGTCAAAACCTGTTTTCTCAGAAAAAAAAGAAAAATATTTCAAAATGTCATCTGCTAAAAACTTGACTCAGAGTGCTATGCTTTAAGAAAAGCACTTTATTCAGGCTCTAGATAAGCCAAAGTAATGTGGTAAAATTATTGGACATTTTTCTTACTTCTCCATTAACTCTTAAAGCACCAATAACAGCAGCAGAAGCTGACATTCTATTTTTATGTTTTTATATTTTTCAGACAAAACAGGTATGACATTTCATGCTTGACAGACAATTCACATGAAATGTCATCTTACTTTCTCAGAAAAATAATAATAAAATAAACAAAAAAATGAGAATATTGTCTGCTACAATTTTGCATGACATTTTAAGGGTTGAAATTTGTGTTCTGTTATCTCAATTAGAATCTTCTAAGCTAGACTGTAACAAGAATCAAGAACACGATTTTAAGGAAAATAAAATATGGATGGCTTATTTACAAATACAACCTAAATGATTTCTAGTCTTATTATTTGCTGAGTATATATTATATATACAATGTATAAAATCAACTCCACTTCAACAAATTAAAACAACCAACATGTTTTAAGTATTGCTTGATAAGGTATGAAATAACACACTGTATCATTTACTGCATATTGTGTATATTTACCGACTTTTCATCTACAGTATTCATTTCACTGAAAAGGTCCCAAACTCACAACCAGATTCTATTATCATAACATGACCTTCTGCTGGATAGTATGCTTTTATCAAACAGATAACATGCTATGGAGGAGTATTTCATGTCTTTTTTTCTTGTTCTTCCATAAAAATATATGTTGTAGGTAGATATTAGAGGCACTTCTATTAAACAAATATCCACAACATGAGTTTTGTGGAGATGATGATGATGATTAAGCATTTTACATCCCTTTCAACTTTATTTAAGTCATACTGAGACCATGGAAGCATGCTTATGAAAGCTCTGTGCAATGAAGTGCCATAAAGTCATGAGCGGAATTTCACCTCTAGCAGGATTTAAAGGTTGGGACATTGTGATCCGAAGTTGGGAATCCTAACCACTTGGCCACCAGGATGCTTTGTTTTGCAAAGAACTGTATAAAATGATCCCAGAATTATCATTAGATACAGCTGACTCTCATTATCTTGACCTTGCTTATCTCGAATAACCCTTTATCTCGAAGTGAAAATCTGGTCCCTGTTTAAACATGAAAATCTAACAACAGGTAACAAAATATTGTGGAAAAGAGGATTAATTGCCCCTAAGGAGCAATTTCTCCTCTTTTTCACAATATTTTCAATATATCTCTAACTTCAGGAGTTAAATTATATATTCATTTATAAAATGTGGTTGTTAGATTTATTTTTCCTCAATTCTGCAAATCTGACATGTCGAGGTACGGATATTTTGAAGTATTCCAGAAAGTCCCTTTGACTTTAAGATAACGAGAGTTGACTTTACTCCTCTTTAACAAGTCTTCTATGTTTGAGCCTTCAAAATACCATCTTTGTCTTATATATTCAGACATAAGTGCTTTGGCAAGCATTATAAACTGGCAAACAGTGCATACCTTGATCAAACTACCATTCAGGAAGCATTTTTAGACACATTCCTAGGTAGACAAATGAATTTGTTCTAAATTTTGGGTAAGCAAGTTAACTCTTTAGGTGCTAAGCAAAATTGTAGCAGGCAACAATCCAACTTTTTTTTTTTTTTTTTCAGAGAAAATCAGGCTGAGCAGTTTATGAATCATTTCCATAGCAGACAATTTGCATGAAATGTCGTTTTGTTTTCTCTGATATATACAAAAAAAAAAAAAAAAAAAAAATAAATAATAAAAATGTTGTCTGCTGCAATTGTGATTAGTACACCACAACCTCTTTATAATACTATTGTTGGGATCCATACCATAAACTGTGTTAATTAAACAACCGTGTTATATCCAAACAAAAATGTATAGATTATATCGAAAAATGACCATTTATGGTCATTTTTCAATATAATCTATACTTTTTTGGGATCCATCTTTGAACTGTGTTATATCCTAAACCGTGTTATAACGAACTGTGTTATAACTGTGTTATAAAGAGGTTGCAGTGTAGTAATACAAAGGGTAATTATGGTAGAAACTGACCTTATGACATGTAATCAACACAGACCCAGATCACCCTGCAAATCTAACACTAATAAGGCTCTACACTAGTTGGACATGGTCATGGGCACATATGAATAAAGAGTGTAGACCCTGAACAGATTAAAGTGAACAGAAATGCCTCAAAGAATTGCTGGCCATTTTGCAAAAGGAGACAATGCATCCACACAGGAAGTTCTCTCCTTATCATCTGAAACTTTTCGAAGATGGAGCTACTTTTAAGGGTCATTTTCTTCATGAGCAGCCCCCACCCTCCTCCCACCAATGAGAAGACAAGAAAATACTTCAGTCAGAATTATTCCCTTTGAAGGTGTATCCATTCCTCATTAGGAGCCACTTGGTTATTCTGGATCTTTACTTGCTACATGTCATTAACACTTAGCACTCTGGGTAAATTTTCAGAGGACGATATGTTGAATTATTTCTCTTATCTTTCTCAGGAAACAGGTTTTGGCAAATTCTGTTTTCTTGGAGAAATAAGACAAATATCATCAATTTGTTGTCTGCTGAATTAGTCAGAGAGTGGCAATGGCTAAGGTGGATTTCAATTCATCTGCCAGTTTTTATTGTCAATGCATGTAAACAGACATGGGTACATGTAAATAAAATCAATAATAAAATCATACAGAATGAGTAACAGAAGATACAACCTTTACAAAATATAATATACATATACAAACATTTAAATATCACAACAATGAAGACATCAACAACAGATGTTTTAAAATTATTAGTTTAAAAAGATGAGTTAAGAAGATAAGTTAACAAGTTGTCTAACATTACCAATGCAAAAACATAAAGACAGAATATTTACAAAAAAAAAATATATATATATATCACAATTACACAGTGCAATTTACATTTTTATGGAATTTCATACATAATTACACAAAATTATACATAATTTAAATTTTATGTACCAAATCTACCCTTATAACTGGGACAGACATGATGCAGCATCTGATCAGCTTCTACACTGTCTGCCACTCATACAGCAGTCTTTAGTTCACAACAAAATCTAGCAAAATGCATTTGTTTAAATCCAAGGACAAGTTTGGTAAGGAATTATGGTGTGCCAATATTAAAGGTAAATATGGTACACATACAGGCAACCTTGGACAACTGAAACAGGCAGGGGACATAGAATTTATTTCTAATTATGCTTTGTTCTAGTTATTGAGGTCCAATCAAAGGACTTGTTAAGGAGAAGTATTTTGCGATAATTCTGGGATATTTTTCTTATTCCTCTATAAAAACATATGTTGTGGGTACTCATCTGAAGTGCCTCACCAAGGTGTTTCAAATGAGTACCCATAACATATGCTTTTGTGGAAAACTGATGAAAATTATCCCAGAATTATCAAAAATACTCCTCCTTAACAAGTCCTCTGCCAAATTCTATAGAAAATGACCAGTGGGAACTCAAAATTAGTTCTAGTTATCCAGAATGTTCCAGTGAACCCATTTTAGTCTCAAGACCCCAAAAAATATAATTGGCAAACAGTGCAGACACATTATAGGGCACCTGATCAAGGTCTCCACTATTTGCAAACAGTTCAGCCATTTTTCTCTAGCAATATCTAAATCACATAGCCTGACATACCTTCTGGTTATCAGAGTTCTTATTAAAGTTCCAGTTATCGAACAGCCAACTTTTATCAGTTTGAGATGCAGTGTGAGAAAATATACATTGCCATGTGTGGCCAGCAAAGTTCTCAAATCAGCCTGCAGATCCACACAGCCTGATCTGATGATGATGATGATGATGATGATGATGATGATATGGTTTTTATGTTCCTTTCAACATTATTTAAATCATATTTAGATGATGTAAAGGGGATAATGAAAGGCTCAGTGCAATGAAGCATCATACAGTCGTGAGCTGTTTCACCTATAGCGGGATTCGAACCGGGAGCATAAATCACTGGGGCACTTCTAGTTTTAGTCTGCTCTGAGTTTTCCCTATCTGCCTGAAGAAACCTTGGTTCTTTGGCTATCCAAAGACTGCTTAACAAATACACCACAACCTCTTTATAACACTACTGCTGGGATCCAAAGCAAAAACTGTTCAAGCTAAACAACTGTGTTATCCAACAATAAAACTACAAGCCATGCACCATGCCCCACCACAGGGACATATTCCCTATGCACTTCTGTAATATAAGGGCTGAAAACAATCTAAGTTAAACATGAGAAGAGAAGCAATAAACAGTTATTTCATAACTCCAAAAAAACAAAAAAAAACACACCAAAAGGTCTAAGTTAAAAATGCAACAAAAAGTGATAAAAAATAATTTCAGGATTCTGAAAAAAACAATATGCATATCTTCAGACCATCCTAAAAGCGTGTATAAAGTTTCAAAAGGATCAGCCTGAAAATGTAGGAGGAGTTGCGCGTACAAGGTACATACTCCCTATACATTTCTGTAGTATTAGGGCTCGAAAAAAGTCTAAGTTAAAAATGCAAAAAATGTAATAAAAAATAATTTCAGGATTCTGAAAAAACAATATGCATATCTTCAGACCATCCTAAAAGCGCCTGTAAAGTTTGAAAAGGATTGGCCTAAAACTGTAGGAGGAGTTGCGGGCAGAAGGTACATACTCCCTATATATTTCTGTAGTATTAGGCTCGAAAAAAGTCTAAGTTAAAAATGCAAAAAATGTAATCAAAAATAAATTCAGGATTCTGATAAAACAATATGCATATCTTCAGACCATCCTAAAAGTGCCTGAAAAGTTTGAAAAGGATTGGCCTAAAAGTGTAGGAGTTGCGGGCGGAAGGTACATACTCCGTATACATTTATGTAGTATTAGGGCTCGAAAAAAGTCTAAGTTAAAAATGCAAAAAATATAATAAAAATTAATTTCAGGATTCTGAAAAAAACAATATGCATATCTTCAGACAATCTTAAAAGCACCTGTGAAAAGGATTGGCCTAAAACTGTAGGAGGAGTTGCGGGCAGACGGTACATACTCCCTATACATTTATGTAGTATTAGGGCTCGAAAAAAGTCTAAATTAAAAATGCAAAAAATGTGATAAAAAATAAATTCAGAATTCTGAGAAAACAATATGCATATCTTCAGACCATCCTAAAAGTGCCTGTAAAGTTTGAAAAGGATTGGCCTAAAACTGTAGGAGGAGTTGCAGGCAGAAGGTACATACTCCCTATACATTTATGTAGTATTAGGGATCGAAAAGAAGTCTGTTAAAAATGCAAAAAATGTAATAAAAAATAAATTCAGGATTCTGATAAAACAATATGCATATCTTCAGACCATCCTAAAAGAGCCTGTAAAGTTTGAAAAGGATTGGCCTAAAACTGTAGGAGGAGTTGCGGGCAGAAGGTACATACTCCCCATACATTTATGTAGTATTAGGGCTCGAAAAAAGTCTAAGTTAAAAATGCAAAAAATGTGATAAAAAATAATTTCAGGATTCTGAAAAAACAATATGCATATCTTCAGACCATCCTAAAAGCACCTGTGAAAAGGATTGGCCTCAAACTGTAGGAGGAGTTGCGGGCAGAAGGTACATACTCCCTATACATTTATGTAGTATTAGGGCTCGAAAAAAGTCTAAGTTAAAAATGCAAAAAATGTGATAAAAAATAAATTCAGGATTCTGAAAAAACAATATGCATATCTTCAGACCATCCTAAAAGTGCCTGTAAAGTTTGAAAAGGATTGGCCTAAAACTGTAGGAGGAGTTGCGGGCAGAAGGTACATACTCCCTATACATTTATGTAGTATTAGGGATCGAAACAAGTCTGTTAAAAATGCAAAAAATGTGATAAAAAATAATTTCAGGATTCTAAAAAAACCATATGTATATCTTCAGACCATCCTAAAAGTGCCTGTAAAGTTTGAAAAGGATTGGCCTATAACTGTAGGAGGAGTTGCGGGCAGAAGGTACATACTCCCTATACATTTCTGTAGTATTAGGGCTCGAAAAAAGTCTAAGTTAAAAATGCAAAAAATGTAATAAAAAATAATTTCAGGATTCTGAAAAACCAATATGCATATCTTCAGACCATCCTAAAAGCACCTGTAAAGTTTGAAAAGGATTGGCCTAAAACTGTAGGAGGAGTTGCGGGCAGAAGAATGGTGGGGGCGCGGATGGACGGACGGACACTCAAAATTTCAGAGGGTATAACATAATACCCTGCCACTTTTTTGGTGGCGGGGCATAAAAATGTAAAGATTATATAGAAAAATGACCACAAGTGGTCATTTTTCTATATAATCTATACATTTTTGTTTGAATACAACAGTTTTTGGTGTCCATATTTAAACCATTTAATGTCAAAGATCATGCTACAACTGTGTTGTATCCAACAAAATGTATAGATTATATAGAAAAAGGACCACGTGGACATTTTTCTATATAATCTATACATTTTTGTTTGACTAAAACCTTTTGTGTCCATATTTAAACCATTTGAGCTAGTGTATCACAAAACCTACAATAAGACTTGAGCGACCAGTGAGGACAGATCAGCCTGTGCATCCATGCAGTCTGATCAGTCTTTGCTGAATGCATGTGCCTTCTACAGCCTCCAGGCTATTCTTAGAGGGATAAATGAGAACCCTTGCCATACTGGGTGGATGTACAGGCTAATCTGAGTATTTGCTGGTTACGCAGGTCTTATTGTAGGTTTTGCCGTGTGCTGGCTCATTATATATCTCCTTTTTATAAGAGCTGTCATACGGCAGTGATGCTTGTATAAATTGCACTTTGCCTCTAAAAACTTTAAAAACTTAAACATGATTTGAGTCTGTGAGACACTGACCTGAAGGTCACTCATGTGGATCGGTATGGTACAGCATAAAGCTTCAGACCGGTATCTAACATCAGGGCAAGTATGAACTACTTCCATCCAGAGGTTCAGGAGATATAACCTTTTAAAAAACTTCAACAAAAACTTTAACCAACACCGACGCCGACACTAACACAATAGTGACTGCTATAGCTCTGCCTGTACATTCATACAGGTAAGCTAAAAAATGGAAGAGTCCACTCAGAATTGTGGGAAGGAAAGGTTGAAAAATCAACCTGTGCATATCCTGGCCAGTTTCTATATGTATGAAATCTATGAGGTTCACACATGCCCCAAGGATTTGTTTACTTGTTCAAATGACAGAATTAGTAATCCGTGAATGGCTCGAAAATCAGTCTACTGTATTTACCGTAATTAGTTGTACATCTTTTAATTGCTTGATTGATTTGGAGTTTTACGGCTCAGTCAACACTGTTATGGTCATGTCAAGCAGGTCATTAACCTACTTCCTGGGTAAGCTTAAGTCCTCAGCCGTAAACCAGTACTCATGCACCAACTTTTGCCAGTAATACTTGGACAGCTGAACTCCTAATCATACTTTCCTAAAATTTGATCACTTTTCAATTCAGTAATTTTAGAAGCATTATGATGTGGTGAAGTAAACTTGGCCAAATCATAATGCTTCTAAAATTACCGAGGGCAAACACTGTAGACCCAAATCAAACTGCTCCTTAGACAGAATGGCCACAACAAATAGTGTAGACCCAGATCAAACTGATTTTTGCTGATTTTTTACACTATTTTGCTGTGGCTGCTCTGTTTCAATACTTTGGGTAAATGCTGTATGAGATTATCAAAATTTTCGTGAGATAAGATCTTATGGCATGAGATATAAGGTCTGACAGAGTGAGATATGGCGTCCGTCCAGCTCACACCTTCCCCGATCTATTATCTTTTATCTGGTGGTATGATCTTTACACTGTCCCCCTCTTCCTCATGGTCTAGGGCTTCTGATTGGACAACTTTGTACTCCAACCAACTCAGTTCCTGGTTCTGTTGCTTTCTCATCTGCATAGTCCGTCGCACAAAGCAGAAAGACACAACTGAAAGAGATCAGAAATGGAGGTGCAATAAGATAAGCAGTTTTAGGGTATTTGTCGACAGCAAACATCCAGAATGGCCTGCACATCTACAGACTCCAATTAGGGTCTGTTCTGTCCACTTACATAATTAGTAAATGTGAATCTTAAATTGATAAAATGTCTTGTTTCTCAAGGTGCTGCTGTTTGGGTGCTCAGATCAAAGAGATCCCGTATCCCTGCCAAGAAATGGATCCTACACCAAGACAATGCTAAAGATCCAATCAAAACTGAATGAGTTAGGCTGATAACAAAGTCAAAAAGAGGCTTTTTCAGCAATCAAGGGGACATAACTCTAAGATTAATGATCCGATCTGGCCAGTTTAAGAACTTATCCGAGAATTCATCCATGTCCACATTACCTGCAAGTTTCAGGAACATCTGATCAAAACTGAAGGAGTTATGGTGAGGACAAGCATTTTCCCATTGTAAGTCTATGGGACCTTGTGGTTGCCATAGCAACCAAGATTTTCATTGGATTTCCATGAAAAGCTTATACAATCAATGCCCTGCCAGAGGCATGCTATAGATGAGAAATGATTGAGATCAGCCTGCAGATTGTGGAGATATAACTGGTCAAAGGTGCTGACGGATGATGGAAAACGGAAGGACAAGGGACAGACCACTATCCTATAAGCTCCCCTGGAGCGTTCGGCCCAGGTGAGCTAAAAATATTAGCAATGAAGAGAGATCCCCTAACAAAGAATATTTTCTACTTTTATGATAGCTGCCGCTCTTAAAGGATTGGTTGGTTGGTTTGGAGTTTAACTGCCCAGTCAACACTACTGAGGTCATGTTGAGCTGGTCAGTTAACATAACCACACTTTTCCTGGGCAGGCTTCATCCTGTAAGCGGTTCACCAGTACTTGTGCACATTTTTCTTTTGCCAGAAACCGACAACTGCCCTTCTTGAATCAGCAGAAGGGAGAGAATGACCATAGAAAATATTTCACACTCGATCTCCATAAAAGAATGTTACCAGACCCAGCACGGATGGAACCTGTGACCTGATAATCACCAGTCCGTCATGCATCCGACTTGGCCATTGAGGCCAGCTGCTCTTACAGGAAAGACCTTGCTCCCTCTGTGAATAAATTCTTTCCTTTAAGAGTGGCCCTCAGTTTGGAAGTGATGATTTGGTGTTTAATAGCTCATCTGACAGTATTTATGGTAAATGTGTTAAAATTTCAAACACTTTATTCTATACTATTTTGGACTAAACTGTGCTTTTAATGCAGGTGTTTCTTAAAATACTTAGTGGAATGGCAAACAGTGTAGACCCTGATCAGACTGCTCCTTCAGAGCAGTCTGATCTGGGTCTGCACTGTTTGCATATGTTATTTTGCCAGACACTTTGATGTTCAAAATTTTAGGACATTTACCGTAAGTCATAATGAGATGATTGGAGGACGATAATGGAAGACTCCATGCAATAAAGCATACAATGCAGTCATCACCTGAATCCCACCTCCAGCTGGATTCCAACCCAGATTCTTGTGATCTGCAGTCAGAAGCAGTAACTTCTCGGCCATGCAGAGGCTTCATCATTGGTGAGATTTTTTCTACATTTTTCCTGAGTATGTTTACAAGATAATTCTGTGCTGGCTACTCAGCTGAGGTATGCTAATTATTTCAAGGAAAAGCAATTACAGAGGAGTTGCTAAGAAGGCATATTTGATGATAATTCTGGGAAGATTTTTCTTATTTCTCCATAAAACATGTTGTGTGTAATCACCTCCTTTACAATTCCTCAACATAATCTGACTGCACAGCCCCCAACTGTGCACTTGTCCCTACAAAATGCAAAACCTGAAAAGGGGCATAACTCTCACAAAATCAATCAGATGTTTTTTTTTTCAAAAGTTAATCAGGTGATCTACTCCTGGCATTTTAAAAGTGGCTTGGTTGTTTTTTTTGTCACATTTTCGTGGACACCACCATCAACATCAATGGAAAATAAATTTCTAAAACACTGACAATGTATTTCATTTGTTCTGTTTCAAAAACCATAAACTCTGCAGCACCGGATAATTTGTGTATATTGCAATATTCAATTTTCTGACAGCATACATTTTATTGTAATTGGCACAGCAGAATCAATGCATTTAATTTTCTACCAAATCTTAAAATACAGTCGACTCTCGTTATCTCGAATTCCAAGGGACTCTCTGAAATACTTCGAGATATCCGTACTTCGACATATCAGACTTGCAGAATTGGGGGAAAACTAATTTGATTAACCACATTTAACAAATATATGTGTAATAGGACTCTTGAAGTTAGATATATTGAAAATATTGTGGAAAAGAGGAGAAATTGCTCCTTAGGAGCAATTTCTCCTCTTTTTCACAATGTTTTTTTACCTGTTGTTAGATTTTCATGTTTAAGCAGGGACAAGATTTTCACTTCGAGATAAGCGGTTATTCGAGATAAGCGAGTTCGAGATAGCGAGAGTCAACTGTACATGTAAGCATAGCTTAAAAAATATTGATATTTTTCCTATTTCTCATTGAAATTATAATGTTATGCATACCCAGTGTAACTGCTTTACTCATGAAAATGTTATGGGTACTCATTAGAAGTGCCTGACTAACGAGTACCCACAACATATATTTTGTGCAGAAATAATTAAAATACTTACCCAATATCCCCACTTATCCAGAGCTATGCATGCAGAATTTCCACCAATTTTTACAAGGGAGAGAACTTTCTGACTTCCTGTTTGGCTATTCTGCACACCTAGCCTCTTCTGTAAAGGGGTCTACTCTTAAAGGAAAATTTTCTCCCAAGCTTGGCTTGGGAGCAAATTCTTTCCTTTTAGAATAGGTCCCTTTTCAGAAAGGGGCAAAACAATTCTGATTGAGTTAACTCCCTTGAAAGTGTATCCATTACCTAAATATCATACTTACAAACAGCAAGAAAAGCCAAGGCTACACCAATACATATCAGAAGGGTTCTCTGCCAGTTTTGCTCTTGTCTTTGTTGAGCCTTGCCAGATTGCCCCTCTTCATGGTGATGAACTTCAAACCAGTCTGGTATAAAACAGTTATCTCCTTTACAACAACAAATTTCTGTCTCAAAACCATTGGCTTCATCCTGAAAAAGTTAAACACAGACAACGATAATTTGACTGTTCTTGACAACTGAATACAGACTGTAATCCAATAACAAGACCTGTCACTGGACAAAATATACCAGTTTCCCTGAAATCTTGCATGTCCATTATATAAAAATTTAATGCTTAGCACTCTGGGCAAAATTTTCAGCAGACTCCAATGGAGACAGCTTGCATGAAACGTCAAATCCTGTTTTTTTAGAAAAAATGAGAAAAACATCATAGTGTCTGCTGAAAATTTTGATTGACTAAGTTGAGGTTTTATGGCCCACTCAACCCATCAGGGTCATGTTGAGACAGTCAGTTTACCTAACTACACTTTTCCTGGGCAGGCTTAGTCCTCTAAGTGGTTAACCAGTATTTGTGCACAGCCAGAAACTGACAACTTCTTGAATCAGCAGAAGGGAGAGAATGACCATAGAAAATATCTGCTGATCAATCTCCATGAAAGAATATTGCCAGACACTGCAGGGATTGAACCTGTGACCTCCAGCTCAGCAGTCTGATGCGCATGCAACCGAGCCAATGAGGCCGGCACACTCAAGATTAGTCACTGGACAAGATAATTTGCCTGAAATCTTGCATGTTCATCGTATAAAAACTTAGACTATCTACTATGTGTTAAGGATACATTGTGGAAAAAATATGACAGGCCCCATTGTGGAAAACATGACTAAACAAAAGGAGTCAAATGGCCCTAATTCACTCACCTGAGTTTCACTGGCTCAATGTTCAAACTGTATGTGTAGTGGTCATTTAGCTGCAAAGCAGCAACTGACAAATGCCTTCTTGAACCAGTGAAAGAGAAAAGAATGGTGGCAGAAGTTATTTCATGATCAATATCTATGGAGGTATGTGGCCTTGTTGTGTTTCTGGATTGAACAGTCTTGCTTGAGGTCACCAAGGGAGTACTTCTGCCAAATTATATTGAAATCGGTCCAGTGGAGTCTACCAGAAAACATTTAAAGTTTTAAAAATAGATATATAGGAGAAATAAGCCTTGTTTTTTTATGAACAATCTTGCATCAAACAAACAATTCTGCAAACTTATATTGGAACTGGTCTAATGGCTTCTGACAAGAAGACTTTTAAAAGTTTTTCATACAGATATAAAGGAGAAATTATGTGGTGCCCCTTGGTGGCCATTTTTTCCCGACGAATCATGATAGCTTGGATAATCTTGGCAAAGGGTGACTAGAGTAATGTTTCTGCCAAATTATATTAAAATCAGTCTAGTGGTTTTTAACAAGAAGATATTTAAAGTTTTCTTTATAGATATATAGGGAAAATAAGCCTTGCCCCCTGGTAGCCATGTTTTGTTTTTTTTGTTTTTTTTTTAGACAAATCATCTCAGCTTGAGCAATCTTGGTACAGGGTCACCAAGGGAACATTTTGTCAAATTATATTGAAATCAGTCTAGTGAATTCTGACAAGATTTTTAAATGTATTTTACATGTGTAGGGAAAATAAGGTCCACACCCTGGTGGCCATGTTTTTTTATCAAACATCACAGCATGAACAATCTTGGTACAGGGTCATTAAGGAACATTTTTGCTAAATTATATTGAAATCAGTCTACTGGTTTCTCACAAGAAGATTTTTTAGTTTTCTATGTAGATATATAGGGGAAATAAGCCCTGCCCCCTGGTGGCCATGTTTTTTTATGAATCATTACAGTTCAAACAATCTTTGTAGGTCACCAAAGGAAAATTTCTGCCAAATTATATTGAAATCTGTAAAACAGTTGCTGACAAGAAGATTTTTAAAGTTTTCTATATAGATATATAAGGAAAATAATCAACCCACACCCCCAGCTGCCATGTTTGTTGATCAAACATCAATCTTGGTACAGGGTTACCAATGAAACATTTCTGCTAAATTATATTTAAATCAGTGTATTGGTTTCTGAAAAGAAGATTTTTTAAGTTTCCTGTATAGATATATAGGGGAAAATAAGCCCCGCCCCCTGGGGGCCATGTCTTTCAACAAATCATGATGTCTTGAAAAATCTTGGTACAGCATCACCTAAGGAACATTTCTGCTATATAATATTGAAACCCATCCAGCTGTTTCTGACAAGAAGATTTTTAAAGTTTTTATATAGATATATAGAAGAAAATAAGCCCCACCTCCTGGCAGACATGTTTTTTGACAATTCATCACAGCTTGAACAATCTTGGTACACAGTCAAAGGAACATTTCTGCTAAAGTACATTGAAATTGGTCTACTAGTTTCTCGCAAGAAGATTGCTGAAGTTTTCTACATAGATGTACAGGGGAAAAAAAAAGTCCTGTCCCCTGGCAGCCATGTTTTTGACTAATCATCACACTTTGAACAATCTTAGTAGAAGGTTACCAAAGAACATTTATGCCAAATTAAATTGGCATTGATCCAGCAGTTTCTGAAATGAAGACTGTTTAAGTTTTCTACATAGCAAAATAGGGAAAAATAAACCCCCTTCCCTGTGGCCATGTTTTTTGACAAATCAAGACGGCTTGAGCAATCTTGGTAAAGGATCACCAATGGAATATTTCTGCCAAACTACAGTCGACTCTCGTTATCTCGAACTTCATGGGACCTGATAAAAATGTTCGAGTTATCAGTAGTTCGAGACAACCAAATTGTGACGTCATAGGTATGACATCTGTTTGCCTCTGTTCGCCAAAACGTGCTTGGAAGGCACATGTATATGACAATTTAAATAATTTACGCGTACTTCAGTTTGCATTGTTACTGTTTGTTTTAGGAGATGCAATGGTTCTCTTGAAATAATATCATCAATAAACATTAATAATAATAAAATTCAAACGTCTCTTGTTGTCTTTAAATACTCCTGCAAATTTGGATTTCCATATGAGCTATAAATAAATTACTGGTTTCCGGGTTATGTTAGCTATACGTTATGAACGGGTTTGGATTAGCTCCCTTCGCATAGATGACTCGATAAAGAGTTGACTGGTTTCCGCTTTTGCATAAAACGCTTACAATGTCAAGCAGCAGCTGTAAGCTAGTTTGGATTATCTCCCCTGGCATAAACGACCCATCTCAGTGCGGCAAACTGTAGATCCTGCAGAGAAAGCTTGTTATGAACCGTCTCATCTGGACCTACACTATTTGTGCGGGTATCCGTACCAGTCTACAGGGTCGGAAGGGTTAACATCGGTACCCATGTGTGATTCGTCTATTTGAGGCCGTGCACAACAACTCCTATTAGAAGACTGTGCGACTGTCAAAGACTGGGATCAGCCTGCACACCCACGAATTTTCCATTATACGCATAAGCCTTATCTGGGCTTACCAAAGAGCACCGCCTGACCAAAGAATAACAAGCGAAGATTCAGACTTAGCTAGCCTGATCAATACAGGCTGATCTGAGTCGGAGCCTGTCGCGCACTGACTTTTCTTGAAGACGCTATATCATTCAGACGGACAGTACTCAATAGTGAAGAGCATATCTAAACAATAAATTAAAGAAACTTCGTTGATTAATCTTCCATAACACTATTCTGGGCCGCTTTTTATCTTACAAATCAATGACACGAGACGGTGTTGAGCGCCGCGTGTCAAACCCGACTAGACACGCACGTGATTTCATAATTACGGATTTTAGACATTGTTTGTGTTGTTTGTATTTACCTGGACAAAGGGGAAAATTAAAATATTGATTTATTTATCAATGGCCTATTATGATTTTCATTAACTGAGAGACCGGCGGTGCCGCATCTTACATTTTTTTTCCTTCGTCATGGTCCTAGTTCGAGATACGCGGTTGTGAAAACTGTGAAAAATATATTTAGGGACTGAAAATGATGGACGAGATAGCCGAAGTGTCGACATAAAAGTAGTTCGACATACACAAAGCTGAAATACAATAAATACATAGGGAAAAAAATCGGGACTTAGAAATCAGTTCGACATAAGTGATAGGATCGAGATAAGAGGGGTCGAGATAACGAGAGTCAACTGTATATTCAATTGGTCGAGTAGTTTCTGACAAGATTTTTTTAAAGTTTTTTCTTTTCTTTACTATGGCAACCAGAATCTTGCAAGGATTCCAAATCTTTGAACAATTTTCCATCAGTGTCACCCAAGGATCATTACTGTGAAATTTAATTAAAATTGGCTGATAGAGTGGTTTAGGAGATGTCAAATTTTAACAGATGACGACTGACGACAACTGACGATGACGGATGGACAGATACCAGACAACTAGCCTATCAAAATAGTTCACCTTGGGCAATACGCACTTATGTGAGCTTAAAATAACTGATCAAATCACTCGTACAATTTAGCAGGCTTTTTCCCCAGAAAACAGGATTTGACATTTCATGCAGACAGACGGAAGAGCAAAGCAATATGCCCTCTTTTTCGAAGCTGGGGGCATAAAAACAGACTGTCCACTATCTGTTGAGGCCTCATTGTGGAAAATATGACTAAAAAGTTCATTTGATCAACTTACCCATAGAACTTTGCAGGCTTTTTCAAGAACACTTGTAAGGTTTTGTTTGGCACAGATGTTTAGAAGGTCACAACTAAATCTTTCCTCAATAAATTTTTCTGGTTCCGAATCTGTTCTCTTTATCTTCTTCGTCCGCAAACATGGCATCTTTTCTCGTGGACACCTTCTCACTTCCCCTGATCAGAAAATAAAACTGCCACATAACCCAAGATTTCTAACTGAGATGGGTATCAATCGATAGTCATCCCAGCTGATGTGAAGGAGTCTGCCTTGTCATAAATATTAACCTGTTTAAGCCTAGCATCCAAAAAAGGGACATTGGCAAACAGTGTAGATCCAGATCAGATGCCGCAGAATGCACACTGTTTGCATTAAGTTCATAAATTTACTCAAAACATGACAATAATAACAAATCCAGTACAGCCCCACTTTTTCAGAGTGGGGCTATAATAAAAACAAACCAGGCATCCCTTATATTGTTTGTGTTGAGGTTTTACAGCCCAGTCAACCCAATAGGGTCATGTCGAGCGTGGTCAGTTTACCTAACCACACGTTTACTGGGCAGGCTTAGTCCTCTAAGCGGTTAACCAGTATTGTGCACATTCTTTCACCAGAAACGGACAACTGCCCTTCTTGAATCAGAGGAAGAAAGAGAATATTTCATGATCGATCTCCAAAAAAGAAAGTTGCTGACCTCAGCAGGGGTTGAACCCGCAACCTCCTGGTCTCCAGTCGGACAGCGTATCCAACTGAGCCACCGAGGCCAGGCATCCCTTATATAGGAAATGGACCTGACAAAGAGTTGCTGTAAAAGATAGATTTGAATTTCTGCCATTTTTTTTTTTTTTTTTGCAGAAAACTTCTCTGATTGCCTGTTTGATTTCCTGGGGCCAGTTGTTCAAAACTTACGATGGCATTTGTTGAAGTATCATTAAACTTTTGATCATTAAATATATGCTAATATTTTTGCTAAAAAAATGTGTGTAGCTTTTGCATTTGCAAAAGCTACTCACATTTTTTCAGCAAAAATGCCTGTGAATAAGATATTGTATTTACTAGAACAGTTAACAGTTTAACCACTAAGCTTGTTAAGCTAATGATGCTTTGAACAACTGGGCCCTGTACATTAAGGTCCTTCTGAAAAGGAGTCTACTCTAAAAGGAAAGAATCTGCTACCAAGACAGTGGCAAAAAAACAGTTTTCGCAGAGTTACCTCGTTAGTCTTTCGTTTTTTAACTGGATCAAAAAAGAAATCACTTTTTATCATATCTTTATGTTGGCAACATTAATTCAGAGATACGATAAAAAAGCATATCATTTTCTATTCAGTTCAAGAGCGAGACACTTACTGAAATTTTACAGGCTGTCAGACGCCACATTTTATAATTGCATTAATATTATATATGAATTTATTAAATTTTCTTGGATATTAAAATGTCTTTTTTTTTAGGAATATGAAGCCTTTAAATCCACAAAAAGAACCAAAATCTTATAATTCCAACGAGGTCATATTTAAGTAAAAAATATTAATAAAATTTGCTCATTTTAGAAATTTGCATGAAGAATATAGTTCAGTTAAATGTTTCTCACTGCTTTACATTCTGTGGAAAAAAAAAAAACAAACAAAAAAAAACCTGAAAATTAATTGATTATTTTAGCTTTAGAATATCTTTTTGGGACTGGGATGTCAATGCAGATGCATAGCAAATGGTTCCCATGGACCATCCAAACCAAGGTCAAAAAGCTACTCACATTTTTTCAGCAAAAAATTTCAGAATATTGTATATTGAATCCGCTAAAACAGTTAACGAAATGACCCTTAACGAGCTTGTTAAGCTAAAGATGCTTTGAACAACTGGGCCCTGGTATTAAGCATATCATAATTATTACACATTTTGTCTAATGAATATACTTTAATATTATATTCAGTTTTACTTTTGCTAAGCAGAAAATTCATCTGGCAAGTCCATCCTTATTTTCTCTGAAAAGTAAAACAAAAAATTAGAATGTTGCCTGACACCATTTTAAATGACGCCTTAAGGGTTAAATTTCACAAATACCAAGTCTGGTCAATACATATGCAGTTTACAAATCAAATATATGCCAAATAATGTCTAGGTGAATTGTACTTAATCAGACTGCACCATGTGCAGCTTGAATATCCCCTAAATTTCTTGTCATGTGATATTAACATAGCTCTAGAAACGAAGACCATTCAGATATTTTTTTTTTTTTAATTACTTTTAACCTTTACCACTCTCTGGGCTAATTCAGCAGACAACAAATTGATGATATTTTTCTTTTTTTTCCTAGAAAACAGGATTTGATATTCCAAGCAAACTGTCTCCAATGGAGACAATTTGCATGCAATGTCAAATTCTGTTTTCTGAGAAAAATAAGAAAAATATTTCGAAACATCATCTGCTGAAACATTTTACCCAGAGTGCTAAGCGTTAATAAGTACCCACATCTTACATTTTCATACCGAAATAAGAAACAATTCAGAACTTTTCTGCCTGAAAGAAAAGTGTGTTATCTCAAGCATTGTCAGATAAGGTACTGCATTTTACCCTAAGTATCTGGACAGGATGGCCTGAGAAAAAAGTTCAGACCAAAATCAGATGTCATAAATTATGGCATCTGATCAGTATCTACATTGTCTGCCACTCATGCAGCATTTTTAGATGCAAGAACAGGTACACATTAAAATTTTAAACAAGTATGGTGAGGAATTAAAGTGTCTGAATAACAGGGTAAATATAACAAATGTACAGTGTTGTAAGGCTTGTCTCGCTCCGCTTTGTGCATAGCTCCAGATAAGGGGGAGTATTAGGAATATATTTTTCTTATTTCACCATGAAAACATATGTTGTGGGTACTCATTAGAAGCGCTTCACCAAGGCGCTTCTAACGAGTACCCACAACATATGTTTTCGTGGAGAAATAAGAAAAATATCAACATTTTTTAGATGAAAAAATCTCCTTATCTGGAGCTATGTATGTACCTAAGGATGTAGTCTGGTCCTTTACAGCATTTATGCAGGTATGCCTATGTTCCTGTGTATGTGATAGATTTTCTGTGTTACAGTTGTCACTGTTACAACAATATACATTTCCATTCCATCCTTTGTATTCAGCCTGCAATAATATACACATATTCTAAAATTTAAAATTTGTTAACAGTTAAAGTGCTAAGCAAATTTGTAGCAGATGACATTTTAAGATTAATTTTGTTATTTTTCGGAGAAAATAAGACTTGACATTTCATGTGAATCATCTGCTGGCAGATTTCTACTGAAAATACTCTTATTTTCTCCGGAAAATACAACAAAATATTTCAAAGTGTAGTCTGCCATAGTTTAAGGGTTAAATTACTTATGTGTAAATAAGAAAAAAAGTAGTTCCGGATCTTATATTTTTCACTGCTCAGAGGAGTGAAAATATAAGTTTTATATTTTCACTAGTGAAAATATAACTTTTTCGAAATATGCATTTTATTTCATTAATAATTCTCTGTATTTCATGACTTTGTAGATAATAGATTGTTGTATTTTACACGAACTTCTTTGTAAATAAAATATATTTAGACCAACTTCTTAATAAACAGGCAGTTCCTAAAAATTGTGAAAACTGGTCTCTTCACCAAGAATGACTTTCTATTAGTGTTGTCCTGATGATCAGTTATAACTGATCATCAGTCGCTTTTGCCTCTGATGACTGATGATCAGACAGAATTTTCATAGTCCACTAATCGGAAAATTCTATTTTTAGGAACATATTTTGTCTCACTTATTATTTTAATAGACAAGTTGTGAAAATTGGAATACTAAGCTGTCTATTTGTGTCATTTTAGATTTGTAGTGAACAAGTGAACAAAGATGAAGAAAACTGATAAAAGTGGCACGAAATAAGCATAGCTCCAGATAAGGCCCTTTTTCAACTGAATAGTTATGATACATGTATTTTTTTTATTTCTCCATAAAAACGTATGTTGTGGGTACTCATTAGAAGTGCCTCCTTGAGGCACTTCTAATATGTACCCACAACATATGTTTTCATGGAAAAATAAGAAAAAATATTACATGGATATACTTTTGTCTGCAGCAATGAATAAATGCTTGGAAGAGGGCTAAAACAACAAGAATAAATTATATTTTCTACTAGCAGACTACCAGTCAATGATCAATCAGTTTTTAAAAACAAGAGCTGTCGTAGGACAGCGTAGCTCGCCTGCTGGGTACATTTTATATTGTAACATTTTTATCATTAAGAAAATCAAAATGAAATAATCTATGAAATAATTTTCAAGTTATATGGCGAAATCATTCAACCATATAATATAGGTCACACTGACCTAGATGTATTTGTATGTAAATCATTTTGTCACATAGATATAATAATCCAGGTATGACAATTCTCCATGAAATAGTAATAAAAATAAAAGGCAAAATCACTGAAGCATGAAATATAGGTCATAATGACCTAGATATAGTAAGTGGTCATTCATTGGGTCACATGGAACTAATATCCCAGGTGTGACATTTATCCAACAAATAGTATTCAAGATATAAGGCAAAATCGCTGAACCATGAAATATAGGTCACACCAACAGAGATATATTTTGACGTCAATAAACGGGTCACAAGGAACTAATATCCCAGGTGTGACATTTATCCAACAAATAGTATTCAAGATATAAGGCAAAATCACTGAACCATGAAATATAGGTCACAATGACCTAGATATAGTAAGTGGTCATTCATTGGGTCACATGGAACTAATATCCCAGGTGTGACATTTATCCAACAAATAGTATTCAAGATATAAGGCAAAATCACTGAACCATGAAATATAGGTCACAATGACCTAGATATAGTAAGTGGTCATTCATTGGGTCACATGGAACTAATATCCCAGGTGTGACATTTATCCAACAAATAGTATTCAAGATATAAGGCAAAATCACTGAACCATGAAATATAGGTCACAATGACCTAGATATAGTAAGTGGTCATTCATTGGGTCACATGGAACTAATATCCCAGGTGTGACATTTATCCAACAAATAGTATTCAAGATATAAGGCAAAATCACTGAACCATGAAATATAGGTCACAATGACCTAGATATAGTAAGTGGTCATTCATTGGGTCACATGGAACTAATATCCCAGGTGTGACATTTATCCAACAAATAGTATTCAAGATATAAGGCAAAATCACTGAACCATGAAATATAGGTCACAATGACCTAGATATAGTAAGTGGTCATTCATTGGGTCACATGGAACTAATATCTCAGGTGTGACATTTATCCAACAAATAGTATTCAAGATATAAGGCAAAATCACTGGACCGTGAAATCTAGGTGACCTGGACCGTAAAATGTAGGTCACCATGACCTTCACTCTCTTACACTTAAACCGATGTCACACAGTTAGCTGATGTATAACCAGTTGTGTCTATAACCTGTAGGCATATAAGATTTTACAAATGTGTCCTAGATTTTGACCCCTAGCCCCACCCCAAGGCCCACCCTGAGGTATGAACCCAGGGGTATGTTCTTTTGGAATCTCAGAAGACTCATCCAGGTACCCAAATTCTAAATATGAATGCTCTATGAGGAGTGAAAGTCAAGATATAAGAATTTGAAAAACTTTAACACAGTATTACAAAGGTGTCCTAGATTCTGACCCCTAGCCCCACCCAGGGGCATGAACCCAGGGGTTTATTCTCTTGGAATCTCAGAAGACCCTCCAAGGTACCTAAGTTCCATATTTGATGCCTCTGTGAGGAGTGACTGTTGAGATATAAGCATTTGACAAACTTTAACGCAGTGTGACGGGAACGGGAACGCAAACGCAAACGCAAACGCAAACGTGGACGACCGGGGTGACTACAATAGCTCTCCTTGTACTTCGTACAGGCGAGCTAAAAACAACAAAAAAACAATGGTCGAAAATGAAATTCTGGTAGGTTCTAAACACTACTTTGTATAGGGATCTAGATAAAGTACTCTGTTACCCTAAAAGTACGGAATTTTTTTCTTGTTTCTCCACAAAAAACGTCATGGATGTCCAACAGAAGCACCTTGAAAAAGTGTTTCTAAAAAGTACAGTGAACCCTCGTTACAATGACAGTATTTGTTCCCAAAGATGTTGCCATTAAAATGGATTTGCTGTTGTAAGAAATCCTTAATGAACAGAATGATATGTAAGAAAGGCCTTGTTTCATTCTTATTTCCTCATAAAACATATGTTCTGGATACTTTGTAGAACTGATCAGTGAGGCGATTCTAACAAATATCCAAAACATATGTTGCTTGAAGTTTAAATGCAATATTCTTGCATAATTTCTCATTAACTGTCACCTCTTGACCGAAGGTTTCGTGACATTTAAACTGTCATTATAACGAATTTTGTCTTTGTATCGAGTGTCGGTATAAAGAGGGTTGACTGTACCCACAATGTACAGTTTTGCAGAGAAATAAGAATGAAAATTGTCAATGAGCAGCGCTTATTTGATATATCATCATCATATCATAATCAGATTTTTTATTAATGGGCAGGTACAGGGGCAACATCCACACCAGTGGGCCCCCTTCCAGATAGCTGGCTTGCTGCATGCATGGCAGATCTCACACCAGATCTCCAGGAATGTCTATCATGAGGGTTGATGGCCGAGAGCTTCCACTCTCTGCAATCCCTCTCTGTCAGCTGTTTCCATGTCATCTTGGGCTTCCCAGGCCCAAGCTTTCCATCAACATGTATGTCAAAGGCTGTCTTGACTGCACCATTGGAGCGTTCCACATGTCCATACCATCGGAGTCTTCTCTCCTTCAGAATGAGGTCCAGATCCTCAATGCCAAGCCGCACAAGTAGCTCATTGGACCTGGTGGTGACAATGTCTTGCGGTCTGACATTGCAGATCTGTCTGATCATTGCCCTGTCATTTCGCTGCAGACGCTGGAGGTTTGGCTTTGTCAATGGCCAAGTCTCGCTGGCATGGAGCATTGCGCTCCACACACAAGAGTTGTACACATGGCCACGTGTTTTGAAAGAGAGGTGGCGTGAAGAGAGAACTGGTAGCAGATCCTTGAACTTCTTCCAGGCGGTTTTCACACGTGTTGTGGTTAAAGTTCACAGCCACCTGCTGCTGAGAGCATGTCTCCTAAGTTGCAAAAGGAAGCTACCACCTCAAGCTTGTCAGGTCCGACCTGGACTTCCTTCTGTGGTCTGCCATCCAAGGGGTGTGCAGTTCCCTGGCACCGTGTACATCTGTAGTCAGAGTCTTTTTTCAAGTGCTTGAGCCCACTGCATTTCTTGTGCACCAAGTGCTTGCAGCCATTGCAGAAGATGCTGTTGCTGCCCACTCCAGTGTGCCAGACGGCGCATGGAAACTCGCCTGAACTCTGAAGGAGGTCCAGTCCCGTACCGCAGATCATAATCTTTGTCTTTCCTGCATTTACTCTCAGTCCTTTCTTCTCCATTGCTTCTTTCCATGTCAAGAGCCTTCTGACACATTCCTCAAGCGATTCAGCGATAACAAGGTCATCAGCATAGAGATCTTCCCAGGGGACCCCAGAGTGGAACTCTCGTGATAAGGCTTCAAGAACAATGATGAAGAGCAGTGGGCTGAGTACTGATCCTTGGTGAACACCAACCTTCACTTCAAACTCTTCAATGTACCCCTCACCAACACGGACACAGCTCCGCGCATTTTCATACATCCCCTGCACCAGTCACACAATCCACTCCTCCACACCGTTTTCTCAGCGCCCACCAGATATCTTCTGAGGTACTCGATCAAACGCCTTCTCCAGGTCTACGAAAGCCATGTAGAGTCTCTTGTAGATACCCCCAGCATAAAGCATAAAACCTTTTTCTAACAAAATTTAAGTTTCAAAGTGCTGGCATGACCTTGAAAATAAAGTCAAGGTCACCAAAATCTAATTAAACCAGCCATTGGTTAAAGAGAACTTTTTACTGCATTAACAAGGCTCACTTTTTTGACTATTTATAGTGTAGTGACCTTGAAAATAAGGTCAAGGTCATCAAAATCTAATCCCTTCTTTCCTCCATCCTGATGATGTATCTGTGCTAGTTTGGTCAAATTCCAGTCATTGGTTAAAGAGATAATGTGCACACAAACTTTTTACTGCATTAACACGGCTCACTTTTTTGAGTATTTATAGTGTAGTGACCTTGAAAATAAGGTCAAGGTTACCAAAATCTAATCACTTCTTTGCCCCATTCTTATGATGTATCTGTGCTTGTTCTGTCTATTTCCAGCCATTGGTTAAAGAGATATTGTGCACACAAACTTTTTACTTCATTAACAAGGCTCCTTTTTGAGTATTTATAATGTGGTGACCTTGAAAATAAGGTCAAGGTCACCAAAATCTAATCACTTCTTTCCCCCATCCTGATGATGTATCTGTGCTAGTTTGGTCAAATTCCATCCATTGGTTAAAGAGATATTGTGCACACAAACCTTTTACTGCATTAACAAGGCTCAATTTTTTTACTATTTATAGTGTAGTGACCTTGAAAATAAGGTCAAGGTCATCAAAATCTAATCCCTTCTTTCCCCCATCCTGATGATGTATCTGTGCTAGTTTGGTCAAATTCCAGCTATTGGTTAAAGAGATAATGTGCACACAAACTTTTTACTGCATTAACAAGGCTCACTTTTTTGAGTATTTACAGTGTAGTGACCTTGAAAATAAGGTCAAGGTCATCAAAATCTAATCCCTTCTTTCCTCCATTCTGATGATGTATCTGTGCTAGTTTGGTCAAATTCCAGCCATTGGTTAAAGAGATAATGTGCACACAAACTTTTTACTGCATTAACAAGGCTCACTTTTTTGAGTATTTATAGTGTAGTGACCTTGAAAATAAGGTCAAGGTTACCAAAATCTAATCACTTCTTTGCCCTATTCTTATGATGTATCTGTGCTAGTTCGGTCTATTTCCAGCCATTGGTTAAAGACAAACTTTTAACTTCATTAACAAGGCTTCTTTTTGAGTATTTATAATGTGGTGACCTTGAAAATAAGGTCAAGGTCACCAAAATCTAACCACTTCTTTCCCCCATCCTGATGATGTATCTGTGCTAGTTTGGTCAAATTCCATCCATTGGTTAAAGAGATAATGTGCACACAAACTTTTTACTGCATTAACAAGGCTCACTTTTTTGAGTATTTATTGTGTAGTGACCTTGAAAATAA
The DNA here is from genome assembly GCA_964016985.1 of Anodontia alba. NCBI lineage: Eukaryota > Metazoa > Mollusca > Bivalvia > Lucinida > Lucinidae > Anodontia > Anodontia alba. The sequence goes on from OZ024821.1 coordinate 26,497,114, forward strand.
GGTCAAGGTCACCAAAATCTAATCACTTTTTTGCCCCATCCTTATGATGTATCTGTGCTAGTTCAGTCAAATTCCAGCCATTGGTTAAAGGGATATTGTGCTCACAAACTTTTTACTTCATTAGCAGGTTCCTTTCGGCTCCTTTTTTGGGTATTTTTAATGTAGTAACCTTGAAAATAAGGTCAAGGTCACCAAAATCTAATCACGTCTTTCCCCTATACTGATGATGTATCTGTGCTAGTTTGGTCAAATTCCATCCATTTGTTAAAGAGATAATGTGCACACAAACCTTTTACTGCATTAACAAGGCTCACTTTTTTGACTATTTATAGTGTAGTGACCTTGAAAATAAAATCAAGGTCACCAAAATCTAATCACTTCTTTGTTCCATTTTTATGATGTATCTGTGCTAGTTTGGTCAAATTCCAGCTATTGGTTAAAGAGATATTGTGCACACAAATTTTTTACTGCATTAACAAGGTTCACTTTTTTGAGTATTTATAGTGTAGTGACCTTGAAAATAAGGTCAAGGTCACAAAAATCTAATCACTTCTTTCCCCCATCCTGATGATGTATCTGTGCTAGTTTGGTCAAATTCCGTCCATTGGTTAAAGAGATAATGTGCACACAAACTTTTTACTGCATAAACAAGGCTCGCTTTTTTGAGTACATGTATTTATAGTGTAGTGACCTTGAAAATGAGGTCAAGGTCACCAAAATCTAATCACTTCTTTCTCCCATCCTGATGATGTATCTGTGCTAGTTTGGTCAAAATCCAGCCATTGGTTAAAGAGATATTGTGCACACAAACTTTTTATTTATAATGTAGTGATCTTGAAAATAAGGTCAAGGTCTGCAAAATCTTAACACTTCTTTCCCCCATCTTGATGATGTATCTGTGCTAGTTTGGTCAAATTCCAGCCATTGGTTAAAGAGATAGTGTGCACACAAACTTTTTTTCTGCCTTTTTTCTGCATTAAGAAAACAAATTACAAAGGGCAATAACTCCAAGAGAATATGCCCCTAGCCCTTACTTTTTCTTACGTAGGTACATCTTATTGATATCAATGTTTCTGCAGAAATTGACAACTATCCATCGCTGCGTTTTCAAGATATTAGGAAAAATCAGAAATTGATGAATATCCATCACTGCGTTTTCAAGATATTAGGAAAAAACCAGTGTCGCGGACAGACACAAGGATGGGCACAGAGATGGACACACGGACAGACAGATGGACAGACGGATGGACAACGTGAAAACAGTATACCCCCCACAAACAAAGTTTGCGGGGGTATAATAATATTTATCTGAATACTTCTCTTATTAAAAGCTATGTTTCTAAAATTTCAGACAGCAGGCAGAAGCAGGGCTGTTGAAATACCAAGCCCAACTCGTCAAACTTGTCCCATTTCCCTTAGGACAAGTAAGAAATATCAATTTACTTGTCCTGGGACAAGGACTTCATAGCTCTAGCTAGGAAGATTATCCTGATTATGAGCTATATATTTTTCTCATTTCTCAAAGAAAAAATATGTTGTGGATACTCACTGGAAGTGGATACTCATTGGCAGTGCCTCACTGAGGTGCTTGTAATGAATACTCACAACATATGTTTTCTACTAGAAATAAGGAAAATGTTAATTTTTGGGCAAGTAAATCTTTGTTTGACAAGTAGATTTTGACTATTTACTTATCCATAGACAAGAAATAAAATTAATTCCACGACCCTGACTTAAGTACCTAAATTTAGGGCACAAAGTATTTTTTCTTAAAGAATCCAAAAATTCTGAACAGTGGCCTTTTCACCAAAAATTGATTTTATACTTCCAGATAGTAATCTGGAGACAGCAAAAAGAAATGAAGAAACTGCTGGTCAGGATTTTCACTGTTTACCATTTAGCCAACCATTTCTAGTCACATCGCTAGATGGTCAACTGAACTTGTTTAACTGTCACCACTTCCTAGACAAATTCAGCAGACAACAAATCAATATTTTTTCTTATTTTTCCCAGAAAACAGAATTTGAAATGTCAAAGTCTATTTTCTAGGAAAAAAACAGAAAAATACTTCAAATGGTCATCTGATGAAAAGTTTACCAAGCATACAATGTGTTCATTTTTAGCTTAGTTCTAGATAAGATGGAGGCTGATTTGGGACTTTGTTGAAAGCATATGGCATAAGAGCACTTTTCATGTGTTGCATATACATGTATTTTGTTGGGGAAAATAAGAAAAATATATTTTGGATACCCCTGTAATCTATAGGTATTCTGCAAGATATGTATGTTAACACTTTGACTTACCATGCTATGGGCAGATTCAGCAGACCACAAATTGGTAATATTTTCATATTTTTCCTAGAAAATAGGACCTGACACTTCATGCAAATTGTCTCCTAAGGAGACAATTTGAAGACAATTTGCATGAAGTGTCAGATCCTATTTTCTAGAAAAAAATAAGAAAAATATTTCAAAATGTCATCTGCTGAAATTTTTACCCAGCATGCAAAGTGATAAGGAGTTACATTTGTACTATAGCTCTAGATAAGTGGAGTATCAGGTAAATATTTTCTTACTCCCATGAAAACAAAAGGTGTGGGTACTCTAAGAGATGCCTCAGCAAGACACTTCTAATGAGTACCCATATCATACATATGCATGGAGAAATAAGACAAAATATCAATACATTTTGGTTATAAAAAAAGGCATCCTATTTGGAGCCATCATACTGAATTGCCTTTATTTTTGTGGGGATATATTTTTGCAATTTCCTGACTTTAGACATGTTGATGGGTATATAATTCATGATTTTTATCACTGATCTCAACAACCTAACAAGAATTCCGCGGAAGGCGTCATCCCACCTGCTGGGGCAAAAGTCACAGGAGCCACAATCAGAACGTGGTTATTAAATAAGTTTATTTCATTCTTAGCAGTGCTTACTTGGAAAACTGGGTTGAAAAAAATGTAGACAAAGTGCCTAGTGGGGCACATATATTCCGGGCCAGTCCCATTCCCTCTAATGGCTATATCTTCAGCACTGACTTTTCGTATCATACATGATACAGCCCAATGATAATGGAACATTGACGTAAAATTTGTAAAAGTCACGGAAGCATGAAATATAGGTCAAGGTCATGGGTCAAGGTACCTGCTAATTCAGTACATCAAGGAGAAGCACAATGCAAGGTATGGTGGTTGTAGGCCTTATAGTTGAGGAGTTATCAAACATCAAAGTAAAATGTGTCAAATATAGGTCAAGGTCACCGGGTCAAGGTACCTGCCAAGCCAGTGGAATGAGGTGAAGCACTATGCAAGGTTTAGTGGTTGTAGGTCTTATATTTGAGGAGATACCGAACATCAACATAAAATGTGTCAAAGTCACTGGAGTGCACAATATAGGTCAAGGTCACCAGGTCAAGGTACCTGCCAAGTCAGTACATCGAGACGAAGTCTATATAAGGTTTGGTGGTTGAAGGGCTTACAGTTGAGGACATATGGAAGGGTGACGTAAAAGGTGTAAAAGTCAATGGAGCTCGAAATATAGGTCAAGGTCACCCAGTGAAGGTACCTGCGGAGTCCGTACATTGAGGAGAAGCACTATGCAAGGTTTGATGGTTGTAGGCCTTACAGTTGAGGAGATATTGAACATTGACGTAAAATGTGTAAAAGGCACTGGAGCGCAAAATATAGGTCAAGGTCACCGGGTCAAGATACCTGCCGAGTCAGTACATCTAGGAGAAGCACTATGCAAGGTTTGGTGGCTAGAGGTCTTACACTTGAGGAGATCTGGAACATTGACGTAAAATATGACAAAGTCACTGCAGCCAAAATATAGGTCAAGGTCACCAGGTCAAGGTATCTGCCAAGTCAGTACATTGAGAAGAAGCACTTTGCAAGGTTTGATGGTTGTAGGCCTTATAGTCGAGGAGATATAGAACGTCGACGCAAAATATGTCAAAGTCATTGGAGCGCAAAATATAGGTCAAGGTCACCGGGTCAAGGTACCTGCCAAGTCAGTACATCTAGGAGAAGCACTATGCAAGGTTTGGTAGTTGTATGCCTTATAGTTGAGAAGATCTGGAACGTCATCGTAAATTGTGTCAAAGTCAATGGAGCGCAAAATATAGGTCAAGGTCACTGGGTCAACATACCTGCCAAGTCAGGAGGTCAGGGAGATGTGTCATGCAAGGTATGATGGTTGTTGTAGAATTGTAGTTGATTAGAATACTTACTTCGACGTAAATGTCGAACTTCGACATAACAGAACTGTTAACAGAGAGACGGACGGATGAACGGACAGACGAATGGAAAAGCGGGCACCTATGTCGCAAAGTCGGGAGGTCAGGGAGATGTTTCATACAAGGTTTGATGGTTGTTTAGTTTTGTAGTTGATTAGAATACTAACTTTGACATAAATGTCGAACTTCGACATAACAGAACTGTTAACAGACGGACAGACAGACGGACGGACGAACAGACAGACGAATGGAAAAATGGGCACCTATGTCGCAAAGTCAGGAGGTCAGAGAGATGTTTCATGCAAGGTTTGATGGTTGTTTAGTCTTGTAGTTGATTAAAATACTAACTTTGACATAAATGTCGAACTTCGACATAAATGTTGACAGACGGACGGACGAATGGACAGACATCTGGAAAAGTGGACGCCTATGTTGCAAAGTCAGGAGGTCAGGGAGATGTTTCATGCAAGGTTTGATGGTTGTTTAGTCTTGTAGTTGATTAGAATACTAACTTTGACATAAATGTCGAACGTCGACATAAATGTTGACAGACGGACGGACGGACGGACTGACGGACGGACTGACGGACGGACGGACGGACGGACGGACGGACGGACGGACGGACGGACGGACGGACGGACGGACGGAAAATCGGACGCCTATATCGCACCCTGCTACAAGCAGGTGCGATAAAAATAACGTGTGCACATATTCAGTTCCACATTTTTCGCAAGAACAACCACGAACATAATACCCCACAAACAATTGTATATAATAGCATTAATCATAGCTCCAGATAAAAGGAGGGCATCAGGAAAATATTTTTCTTATTTTTCAACGAAAACATATGTTGTGGATACTCATTAGAAGTGCCTCAGTGAGGTGCTTCTAATGAGTACCACAACATATACTTATCTGGATAAATAAGAAAAATATCAACAATTTTTGGTTGAAAAAAAAAAAAAAAAGTGCCTTATCTGTAGCTATGAGTATTTACCTCATAACCTTCCATCATGACCTTGCCATCACAAAGATGCTCGGTATCACAGCTGTATAGAATTTCCTTTGATTTGAATCTTTCATCTTCATGAAAAGACGTGCCAGTTATAAAGTACTCAAACATCATACAGAAGAACGCACCCTCAGATTTTCTAGGGCTAGTGGTCTCTGGCGTGGGATACATCTTTGTTGATAGCATATTGCCCATAAAGGTTTCTCCTGGGATTTCAGAAAGAACAACAGATTTAGATATGAACTACACATACTTCTTAAAAACAACAACAACAGCTAAATAAAACCAGAATGATGCCCCCGCTCTGGGGTACCTGACATAAAACTGCAAAATTCTACCCGGTACAAATGCCTTAACCTGAGTCTAACAGGATCCTGTATGTACGTACAATGTATGTACATATGTTTACACATTCATACAGAAGGACATACATTCATACAATCATACCCATGTATGCATGTACAGAAAACCAAAAAACTATATGCCCTCCATCTCCATCATCCGAAGCGGGGGCATAAAAATGGAAAGTGGATGGTCAAGCATTTAACCCTTGCCACGTTGAATAAATTATGGTGCCACCACACCCACTTTCAATTCTTGAGTTGTGCTGATTTTTTCTCCCAAGATCACACCCACTTGAAATTTTTAGCAAATCAGATTACTTGATCAAGATTGTTGATACAAGTTCACATACTTAATGACAAACAATGCAGATCTGGATCAGTTAACTTCACAAACCAACAGATCTGGAGCTACACTGTTAGCAAAGGCAGGACATATCCAAGTTCATCGGCCAGGGTTAAGATCCAATTAATTAATCTGAAATACCTTAAAATAATCAAAAAATCTTATAGAGTTTTATATCACAGATAAGTGTGTATATTACAGATCACCATACAGTACAGCTTATCGCTTCAACCATCATAGCTACAGATAAGAGGGGGTATCCATATAATATTTGTCTTATTTCTCCATGAAAACATATGTTGTGGGTACTTATTAGAAGCGCCTCGCCGAGGCGCTTCTAATAAGTACCCACAACATATGTTTTTGTGGGGTAATAAGGAAGATATCAGCATTTTTCGGATGAAAAAAGCGCCCTATCTGTTGCTATGAACCATTCATAAGTTGTTACTGGACAACCGTTCATTAGTTATTACTGGACCATCTTTATAGTCCTGGGCCCAGTTGTTCAAAGCTAACCATGTCGTTAGTTAACAATTCATTAAAATTTATATCGAGTGATAGGCAAATATTCTGATATTTTTTGCTGAAAAAATGTGAGTAGCTTTTGCAGTGCAAAAGCTACTCACATTTTTTCAGCAAAAAATATCAGAATATTGTGTATTGAATCCGATAAAACAGTTAACGAAATGACCCTTAACGAGCTTGTTAAGCTAACGACGCTTTGAACAACCGGGCCCTGGCATACAAAATTCCCAATTAAGGGGACTGGAAACGCTCCATACTTTTTTCACCATTTTTAAAAGGGAGACAATTTTTTGACTTCCTGATATCCTGTACACCGGGTCCCTTTTGAAAAGAGGTCTACTTTAAAGGTCTACTCTATACTTTTAAGGGAGACAGTTCTCTCAAAGCTGAGGTTTGAGATACACTCCAAATGACTCATCACTATACAACCAAATTTTATGATGTGGTTAACATTTGTCATGCTGAATAAATTAAGGTGCCATGCCCACTTCCAATTTTCAGCCAATCAGATTACTTGACCCAGTTTGTTATATAAATTCACATACTGAATGACAAACAGTGCAGAAGCCAACTGATCTGAATCTACACTGTTTGCAAAGGCTGGGTATATCTGGGTTCAGCAGAACAAGGTAATGAAATTAGATAGGTCACTGGGAATTTAGATTTCATTATGCCGGGCTTATTCTTTTTCTCTGCACCCAATCAGAAACAAATTCCTGCTATCTGACTGCAAATGGTTACTTTCTAACTGTAATATAAAATGGTTACTAAAATGGCAAATTATTATCTCGGTCAGTGAAAGAGCTGTAGTTGTCTTTCTTTAATAACTTATTGTTACCTATTCCTATTACAGTTACTCAGACTATTTTGTTACCTGGACAAGTTACTAAATATTTTAGACACCTCTGACTCAAAACCTTTTCCGTGATGCATAAAACAATTTATTGCCAAGTTGTAAAGTTACATAACAGACCTACATGTACCTGGAAAAAAGCTATAACAATGTTTCTCCATTGCGTCTATTCTTTTTTCAAAGTCTTACCTGTTTCACAGGACATATTTCTCCTGGCTGTATAATCATCTGTTCCATTCCAACAGTAGTGTGCTTGTCCAAAAACATCTCCAGTCACACACAAACTGAATGAAAAAGATGTTGAAATGAATATGGTATATGTCCTAAATTTCGAACACTTTATTCTATATTTTTTCTTTTACTAAATTTTGCTTTTTATGCAGTTATTTCTTAAAATACTTAGTGGAATGGCAAACACAGCAGACCCTGATCATACTGCTCCTTCAGGATCAGTCTGGTCTGGGTAAGCACTGCTTGCATATACCGTATTTGATCTCATTACTACACATACCCTTATAAGCACACAGTCATGCAATTTGGAATCTTCAAATTACAGCTTGAGTACTTTTATCTGCTTCTTTATAAAAACATATGTTGTTGGTACTTATTTAAACTGCCTCAACAAAGGCAATTCAAATGAGTACCAATAACATATGCTTTTATAAAGAAAATCAGAAAAAAATATCGCATAAATGTCATTAAATAATCATCTCATGAAGTCATCTTCTTTATACCTTTCTATATAGTCCTTATCAGGTGGATATTTTTCTACAAGTTTTCCAGTAATTTTGAAAAGCCAAAGCGCACAGTGTGGTAATTATGTCAAATATGGTATGTCGTTTTGTCAGGAACTGTTGTGTATGAAATTTTAGGACATTTACTGTAAGTTATCATATTTACCCTATTAACCCCTGCCATGCTGAATAAATTAAGATGCTCTGCCCATTTCTAATTGTCAGCCAATCAGATTACTTGATCCAGATTGTTGACATAAATTCAAATACTTAGTGACAAACTAGAGAAAGTGCCCAGAGGGGAATTATGAAATATTTTAAAGTTAATGACAATGATATAAGGCAAGATATAGTTTACAATGTCAGTCTCTGAGTGACATTGATCTATCATCCCAAGTAAAACTTTCCTGGAGTAAATAGTCTTCAAGATATGAAGCAAATTTGCTGGGCCATAAAATATAGGTCACTGACCTACATATACTTGAGAAATTAATCTGATGGTCAAACTGATTCATTACACCAACTATGATGTTAATCCATTAAATAATCTAAAAGATATTCAGCAAAATCACTAGACCATGAAATATAGGTCATACTGATTTATATTTACTTTTGAGGTGAAAGTTTGGTTCACACTGTGTCATTATATGTAAATATGACATTCAGATATCAAATAGTGGGAGATATAAGACAAAATCACAGGGCTATGAAATATAGGTCACATAATCCCAAAATATGACAGTAATACATCAAATTGTCTTCAAGATGTAACATAAAATCACTGGACTATGAAATATAGGTCACAATGACCTATATTTACTTTTAGGTCAACTGTTGGATCATACTAATTCATAATCCCAAATAATGATGTTCATACATCAATTAACATTCAAGATATGCAGCAAAGTTACTGGACCATGAAATATAGTTCAAGGTGACCTACATTTGTTATGCTGTCAATTGTGGTGTCACACAGAACCAATATTCCAAGTATCACATTAATCCACAAGCAAAAGACAAAAACTTCACATAATACTTTGACATAAACATCACACTATTTTCTAAGTCTGTGACCTTGACCTTGGGTCAGCAGCATCAGCGGTATGATGTCAGCTATTCTGTAATCATTTAGTAGTAACACTAACCACACGTCAAACATCCTGAAGTGTAAGCTTTCAAAAAGATATGCAAAAGGAAAAAACTTCATGCAAAACTTTGACACAAAATGTTAACATTCATACAGACGCATGCACAGATGGCCGAATGGAAAGACAAAAACTATATACCCCTCGACATACTTCGTATGCCGGGGGTATAACAAAACAGATACAGATCAGTTGGCTTCTGAAGAAGCCAACTGATCTGGATCTACGCTGTTTGCAAATACAGACTTTATCTGGGTTCAGCAGGACTAGGGTTAAAAGAATCACACAGGTACATCTGAGCAACAGTAAATAAGTACTTTGAGCTTGGTCTCTACTGCTAATTAATCCAGTCCTCTTAACCAGTTTACATAGAGGGCATTCTACCACAACTCTTCCGACCAGTTTATTTCCAATGACAGGGTGTCTGGTTAGTTTTTATTATTACATGTACTTTGTTTTATAGAAATTCCTGTATATAATGCAGTGTAGACTCCAATTAGACACTGCATTCTGCTGTATCTGATCTGGATCTGCACTGTTTGCCAGTTACCCTTTGTGGGTTTCCTGACAAAAATGGGTTAAAGAGAATGGATAAACTTTCATGGAAGGTAACTCACTCTATAAAAATTGTTTTTTGTCCCCTTCTGAAAAGGGGTCTACTTTAAAAGGTAGGAGGTAGCACATTTCAATGAACTTGAAGGTATCCTCTTGTGCAAAAAAAAAAAAAAAAACTGCAGAAGGCTGTGTCACACTTGCTGGTATCAGTATTATAAACAAGAACAATAGATTCATTGAACCACAATATGTAGGTCATGGTCATAAAATGATAACCTGTTGATGTTATGGTGGGAAGTGTATGCCAGGTTTAATGATTGTAGGTCATAAGGTTGCATAATCAGAAATGGATCCAAATGCTAGGGTTGATGAAAAAATTAAAAATGACAGATATTACATAGCCCACATAAGATACATTTTTTTTTTCAACTAAAAAGCACTGGGCCCAGTTGTTCAAAGCTAAAGACATCGTTAGTTAACGATTAGTTAAAATTTACATCGAGTGATACGCAAATATGCTGAAATTTTTTGATGAAAAAATGTATTTTTTCAGCAAAGAATATCAGAATATTGTATACTGAATCCGCTAAAATAGTTAATGACCCTTAACGAGCTTGTTAAGCTAACGACGCTTTGAACAACTGGGCCCTGATATTTTGTTATTTTTCAACAAAAACTTATGTTGTGGATACTCATCAGAGATGCTTCTAATGAGAACGGTTCTCATTTTTCTTATTTCTAGACAAAAACATATGTTAGTGGGTTCTGAACCCACTATGTATGTTTCTGTCAAGAAATAAGAAAAATATTATGTAGATACCCCCTTTTATCTGGAGCTATGTATTAGCCAGTGAAATATGGATCTGGGTCAAAAAATGATACTGCAGTGTTTGGGAGGAAGTGTACACTAGGTTTGATGATTGTAGATCAAACATTTTATCAACTAGATTGTAAAACACTTTGTCCTCAACTGCCTGACTCTAACACTGCTTGACTCCAACACTGCTTGCCCATGACGGTAATAACAGTACAAATATATGAGATTTCAGTGTTATTTTATTAAAAGGGAAATAACTCTAAAATCGGTGATAATTCAGATAAGAAAAAAAATATGGGTCTCCTATTTTTTCATGAGGAATCCATTATATGAAATTTCAAACACTAGCATACATGGTTCTAAAGTTATGCTATGCACAAATAAGCGAACACACGAACGAAAGGACAGGCCAGAATCAATATGCTTCCCTCTGCCCCCCCCCCCTCCCCCCCCCCCCCCCCACACACACACACACACACCCCGCAAACTTTTTTCAAAGTTGAGGGCATAAAAAGCTAAACATTAGGGCTGACTTACAAAAATGACAGTCAATGAATGGACTATGAAATATAGGTCAGGGTCATAAAATGAGGCTGGAGTGTTCCAGTTTGGGAGAAAGCACATGCCATGTTGGATGACTGCACATGTTACTGTTAACACTTTGCATGCTGGGTAAAAATTTTGCAATATTTTTCTTATTTTTCCTTGAAACCAGAAAGTAGGATTTGACACTTCATGTAAATTGTCTCCTCAGGAGATAAGTGTCAAATCCTATTTTCTGAAAAAAATATCCCCGATTTGTCATCTGCTGAATCTGCCCATAGTTTCAAAATGATAGGTAGAAATTACTAGAAAATTCTAGAAGATGCACCTACAAGTATCTGTTCCAATACTAACTGGACCTGGAAAAAAATAAGTAAATAAGTTGATAAAAAATATTGGGATAACCCCAAAACCACATGCATATCTTCAGACCATATAGAACAAGAACGCATAGTTTAAAAATGATGGGTGGAAACCTGTAGGATGAGTTGCACCCACAAGATATCATTCTAATACTAATCAGATCTGAACAAAAACGTCGAAAAAGTGAAAAAAATTGATAAAAAATGATGGGAGGAGATTCCCAAAAGCATATGCACATCTTCAGACCATAAAAAAACACCTATAAAGTTTCAAAAAGTTTGGTATAAAACTGCAAGAGAAGATGCAGCCACAAGCTACTCTCGTCATCATGTCACAACTAAAAAGAATTAAGTTGAAAAGGTGCAAAAAGTTGAAAATGGGTAATGGCAGGATAGCCCCAAAACCACATGCACATCTTCATACCATGTAGAATAAGTATGCATAGTTTCCAAATGATCAGTGGAAAAGTGTAAGTGGAGTGGCGCCCACAAGATATCTATTCTAATTGTAACTGAACCTGGAAGATACCTATTCTAACTGTAATCAAACCTGGAAAAAACTAAGTAGAAAAAGTTGATAAAAAATAATGGGAGGATAATCCCAAAACCACATGCACATCTTCAGACTATGCAGAGCCGGCCTTGGTGGCTCAGTTGGATGCGCCGTCCGACTGGAGACCAGGAGGTTGCAGGTTCAACCCCCGCCGAGGTCGGCAACATTCTTTCGTGGAGATTGATCATGAAATATTTTCTACTGTCATTCTCTCCCTTCCGCTGATTCAAGAAGGGCAGTTGTCAGTTTCTGGCGAAAGAATGTGTACAATACTGGTTAACTGCTTAGAGGACTAAACCTGCCCAGTAAACATGTCGTTAGGTAAACTGACTGCGCACGACACGACCCCATTGGGTTGACTGGGCCGTAAAACCTCAACACAAACACACAAACAAATCAGACCATGCAGAACAGGTATGCATAGTTTCAAAATGATCGGTGGAAAACTCCAGGAGGAGTTGCTCCGACAAGGTATCTATTCTAATACAAATCGAGCACCACAAAGCATCTATTCTAATACAAATTGAACCTTGAAAAAACTATTAAAGTCGTAAATAGTAAAAGTTGATAAAAAATAATCTGAGGATAACCCCAAACGCACATGCACATCTACAGACCATGTAGAAGTATGCATAGTTTCAAAATGACCAGTGGAAAACTCAATGAGGAGTTGCATCCACAAGGTATCTATTCTACTCCTGGGTCATTAAAGTTCAGACGGACTTTGTTAAGTGGAACCTCTTAAAATGAAAACAGCAAAATCTGACAATAAAAAGGACTCAATCAGGGCTGTCGTTTTCTAGAGACATAGAGTACGTCACCCAATCAAAGCTACTTCCTCGTTTGCATTTATATCACCATTTAAATATTTCAGAAGCAATTAAGTGTTAAAATACGTTATGTATTAAATTACCGACTAAATTACCTGAGACTACACCAAGCAATAGTCAAAAGAAACATATATGGCATCATCTTAATGAAAAATTGCGTCCATTTGTTTTCTGTTTTGTTTACTCCAGTGAGCTAGTTAACAATAATCTGCTAGCAATATAATTCACAAGAACTAGCTTTCATAAATAAGGCCATTTACCACATTGATTATTTTGTCTTTCATTTTGTTTCATTTACTTACTTTTTGTTAGAATTTGGAGATTCAGACCGAATAAAACATTTTTTTTTCACTCCAATTTTCACATAATTATTAAGAAGAAAAAAGTTTCTTGCATACATTAGCAGTTTTCCTTACAGTAATTTTACCATTAAAATCCATGAACTTGACATTTATGTTCCCTCAAATACTGCATTCTGGTGATTACGGCCTGGGAAAGTAATTCTAGTTTATGACCTACACCTGATACAGTTACTGACAGAGGGCTGGAAAGCTAAACATGACATGTAGTTTTTAAATGGTCTTCACTCTTATTAGCTCAAGAGAAATTAATGCTGTGTTTTACGGCATTCTGTTTGGATATTTTCTGTTTACTTATAAGAGATATCTGTAATTCAATGAAAGATATATGTAAATATATCTAACCTATCTCAAATTTATCCCCGTTTTAAAAAGACATATCTTTTAAACATATAGATCTTTAAATTAGGGATATCTTTAAATTATCTTTAAATTTATATCTTCATTTGATAAAAATATCTTGAATTAAAGATATTTCTAATTCAATTTGATGTCTTTAATTATGAAACAATTTCATTAAATTATAACTGTAATTCATTTAATGATGTATGACTCCATATCTGAAATAAAGATATCTCCATATCTGAAATAAAGATATCTCCAGATAGCTCCTATTGAAGATATCTTAAACTGAATTTTGGATATCGCAAAAAAACTTTCTTTAAAGATATCTTGTATTTATTATTAATAACATGGGCTGTTTAATAAATAAGAATACATCCCCTAATTGTTTTTGGAGTTTGGAGTATCAGTTACCAATAATTCTGGTTTCACCCCCTGAAAGCACTGCAGCACAACAATTGTACCATATTGATAGTAAGTACATGTACAATGTATATATTTGGAAAGTGTGAGCAAATACATGTAGTGAACATAGACCAAAGATTCTGCCATGATGTTTCAAGGCACATCACCAAGCAATCAAATGGACTTGTTCAAATTTTAGGATAAGTATGACGAAGATGACTATTCCCCAGCTGCAAAATCTTTTTTATGCACGGGCCGAGCCTCCCACCTCACATGGAGGAAGAAAAGGAGAAGCTGTTAAAGATAACTACACTGAATGTGAAAAACCTAGAGACAAATAAGCAGTTTGTATATAAGATACTTCACTCATCAGATATTCTGTGTCTTCAGGAGTCATGGTTGTTTAACTTTCAACTTCGACAGCTCAACGAGATACATAAAAACTTTGAAGGGTTTGGGAAAGCTGTGGACGATGACAACCCCCTGCTGCCAAACCAGAAACTGCGCGGATATGGAGGCGTTGCCATGTTGTTTCGCAAAAACATGAACCTTAAAAGTCAGAAAGTGCTTAGATGGTGGGTGTCGTGTCACTGTTGCAGAAATAGTCACAGACCCCCTACTCTGTATAATAAATGTTTATTTACCATGTAGGAATGGAAAAACCACAGATGACTATGGCAAGCCATTTTACTATTTATTCTATAAATCAGATATATGATTTAATATATCAGATATCTTATATAATATATAAGATATCTGATATATTTTATCAGATATCTTATATAAATAAGATATCTTATATGTCAATTAAGATATCTTATATGCTATATATAAGATATCTGATATGCTATATAAGATATCTTAATTGGCATATAAGATATCTTATATGCTATTTAAAATATCTGATATGCTATATAAGATATCTGATATAGGATATAAGATATCTTATTTACTAAAGAAGATATCTCATTTATTCAATTAAATAAGATATCTCATTTAGTATATCAGATATCTTATTTAGTATATCAGATATCTATATTAATATATTAGATATCTTATTTAACAAATAAGATATCTTATATGGTAAATAAGATATCTTAAATGTGAAATTAAATAATTAAGATATCTAATATGATATATCAGATATCTTATATAGGATATAAGATATCTTATATAGGATATAAGATATCTGATATACTAATTCAGATATCTTATATCATACATTAGATATCTTATATCCTATATAAGATATCTGATATAATGCATAATATTAAAATGGCTTGCCAGCAAGTCATTTTACTATTTATTCTATAAATCAGATATCTGATTTAATATATCAGATATATAATATACAAGATATCTGATATACTATATCAGATATCTTATATAAATAGATATCTTATATGTCAATTAAGATATCTAATATGCTAAATAAGATATCTGAATTGACATATAAGATATCTAATATGCTATATAAGATATCTGATATGCTATATAAGATATCTCATATAGGATATAAGATATATCATATAAGATATAAGATATCTTATTTACTAAAGAAGATATCTCATTTATTCAATCAAATAAGATATCTCATTTAGTATATCAGATATCTTATTTAGTATATTAGATATCTATATTGGTAAATAAGATATCTTATTTAACAAATAAGATATCTGATATGGTAAATTAGATATATGCAGAAATAAATAAGATATCTCATATATTATATCAGATATCTTATATAGGATATAAGATATCTAATATAGGATATAAGATATCTGAATTAGTATATCAAATATCTTATATCCTATATTAGATATCTTATATCCTATATAAGATATCTGATATAATATATGATATCTATTTTGCTTAATAAATAATGAAACGGTTTGCCATAGATGACTTTGAGATTGTCCTTCTTGAAATTGAAGAAATACTGGTAAAATATGCACATACACATGCCATTCTTCTTCTTGGTGACATGAATGCATCACTCCAATCAAGAGGGAACAAGGATCAAGATAGGAAACTCCAGTCATTCTGTTCTAGAAACAGTCTCCACTCAATGCAACAGGGTACCCCAACCTTTCACCGTGTAAATGGAAAGGATGTAGCTGAAATCGACTATATCCTCCTGGATGAAAAGGCAAAAGCCCTCGTAAGGGTCATCAGAGTTGACAGTTTCACAGATTCCAATACATCAGATCATGTACCTGTATACACCATTTTGAATGTCAAAGTAGCTGAGACACAACTGAAACCTCGTACAGTGAAAGTCAAGCCCAGATGGGATAATTTAAGTGTGATAAATCACTCTACAGGGAATACATTGCTAGGCATCTCTCTACATTTAATCTACCAACAACAGACTATGAGTTTATCTTGTCCCTTGGCAAGTTTACTTCAATTCTGAAGAATGCAGTGTCAGTGAGCATACCGAACTACAAACCAACAAAAGAGGTCAGAAATCGTCCAAGACGAGTGTGGAACCCTGACATCACTAAAGCTTTAAAAGACTGTAAGCAGGCGTGGTGGGAATGGAGAAGAGGTGGTGAGCCATCTGACAGGGGCCATCAGTTGGTGCTTCAAGTAAAGTGGACGAAGAGGCAACTCAGAAAAGCCCAACGACAGGCAGAAGCTAAAAGAACAATCGAGAGAGTAGAGTGTATCAAGTCCTCTGATGGAAGTGATAGAGAGTTTTACAAGCCTGTGAAGGAGCAACGTAAGACCGCCGACTCCTCGTTACAGTTTTTAGCAATGGAAGGAAAGATAATTGAATCTCCTGATGACATCTGTGAGGGTTGGGCGACACACTTTGGCCTCCTTGCAACTCCACTAGAAAACCAGAACTTTGATAATGATGTTAAGAAGGCATATTCTGAAGATATAAACCACATCTTGAACATATGTAATGAATCAAAACAAGAAATCAACCCAGTAACAGTTGAAGAAGTTCGGCGAGCACTTTGACAACTCAAACCAAACAAGGCAGCAGATTGTCTGGACATCACATCTGAACACCTCACCTATGGAAGAAACCATGTGACAAACTATCTGACTGATATGATCAATTACATCTTCAAGTGTAAACAGATTCCAGCTGTGCTGAAAGAAGGGATTGTCATGCCCATCTTCAAAAAAGGAGATGCCACTGACCCTTCAAACTATCATGGAATTACAGTTACTACTGTCCTTTTAAAGGTGATTGAACACATCTTGAATGGAAGACATAATGTGATCCTTGATAAGTCACAATCAGTCCTACAGAAAGGGTTTACCTCTGGATGATCTTCGATACATGCAGCTCTGATTTTGTCTGAGTGTATTTTGAGGCTGAAAATGAAAATAAACCTCTGGTGGTCGCCACATTAGATGCACAGAAAGCTTTCGATGTGGTGGACCATGACACTCTCCTGAGAAGATTGTTCCTGGATGGAATTACTGGACCTGATTGGCTTCTCCTTCGAGATATGTACACAGACCTGACATCAGTGGTAAAGTGGGAAGGAACACTCTCTGCTCCGTTTGTTATTAGACAGGGTGTCCGTCAAGGAGGCGTGCTGTCAACCAGATATTACAAGAGGTACAACAACCACCTTCTCCTGGAACTAGAAAATAAGTTCACCGGATTAAATTGGGTTCATTAGGATCCCTCATGCAACAGTTGCAGACGACCTTGCGATGATGAGTAACTCTACTTTAGAGATGCAGGTTATGGTTCCGAGCAGCAGCAACTTTGTAAACAGAGCAAGATATATTATCCACCCAACTAAGAGCTGTGTCTTGTCCTATTGGGAGCAGTTCAACAAATCAAGTGACCCAAAGTTCATCATAAACGGAGAGGAGGTGAGCGAGGCTGAGCAAACCAAGCACCTTGGTATCACCAGGGAGGTCAGTAATGGAGTGAATTCTCAGAGAAGGTGAACCTCGGCAGAAGAACCACATATTCCTTAATGGGAGCAGGGCTACACAGCAGAAATGGTTTGAAGCAGAGTGTATGTGGAAAGATGTGGACAATTATTTTAACATACGTGGTACCACAATTTAAATATGGCCTGGAAGTGCTCGACCTGAAAGCGTCCGATTTCAAAGTGCTAGAACAGTTTCAGCCAAAGTGTCTCAGACAAATACAGTCACTCCCAGATAAAACTCAGAATTCAGCAGTGCTGGCCCTGCTCGGGGTCTTACCAGTTGAAGCAGTTGTTCACAAGAACATGCTGAATCTATTTGGTCATTGGATCATATCAGCCAATTAGTAGTGAAATTATCATGTGAAATGTCATGGTTCAATAGGTTAAAAGAAATACAATTTACCAACACCCTCTGAACTGATCGAAAACACCCCATCTAAGGACAGGTGGAAACAGATGGTCAATAAAGCTGTCAGTAGTTTAGTAGAAACACAGTGGAGGGAGGACATAAAGTCTAGATCTTCTTTAAGGTATCTCAACCCAGACAGTATCAAAGTTGGAGAATCGCATCATATTTGGTCATCGGTACGAAACAACATCTATGACAGCAGAAGGGCCCAGCTGAAGTGTCTATTCTAACGGGAACATACATACTTCAGAGTAACAGAGCAGTGTTTAACCAGTATGCAGTAGATCCTATGTGCAAGATCTGTGAATCAGGATCAGAGAATAGACAACACTTCCTGGTTGAATGTCAGCCTCCTCAAGAAGTGTGTCAAAAAGTTTTCACGAAGCTTTGGGCTGCGACTGATGTAAATCTCCAGGAAATAGTAGTGGTCTCCAGGTGTGATGCAACTCGACTAATTCTTGACCCCAGTGTATTCTTCGAAAATAAGACTGTCATAGATACCACTGAACTGTTTAGTAGAGAACTGATATCAAACCTTTGAGAACACGTATAAAACTCCTACTTGAAAAACAAAGACAACAGGGTCTCGTGAGTTCCCACTTAAATTTATTTGGAGACAATTTCAGCAAACAGCAGAGACCGCGTATCCAGACAAAAAAATCCAAGAAATCGACGTCAATCAGATGGTTCGCCGTAAAGTAACCGGCGGAGCTGTACAACTAACCAGCCAACCTATGGTAACAAGGAATTCAAATACAAATGTACTTGGTGTAATTACAACATTCTTGAAACTCTTCATTGGGCTGGATTAATCTATGAATGTTCCAGATTTCTTCTAACACAACTCACTTATTTCAGCTGCTTCTAACACAGTGTAATCATAAAGTTTTCCTGATCAAACAAATTCTAAGAAAGGACTTTGAAATAAAAAAAAAAAAACCCGAAAAACTAAAGATTCTATATAGTCTTATTCACTTTTTGTGGCTATGCATTTCAGAATCTTATGCAAAAATAGCGCAGTTCTCAGTAATAAATGTGCCACTTATAAACAATAAAAAATAATATTTTGAATACACCTTTATTTCTTCATAGCTCCAACCAGATGCAAAAGTAAGAAAATCAAACTATTTTTGGGTGGAATTTTTAAAGTTGCAGTCTTACTGGATGCCATTTTATTTTTGAATCCTGTTAGCCTAACTCTGATGATGTCATATGTGGACAGTGATGCAGTTCAATGACTTGGAAATAGTTTCAAACAATACAAAAACAAGTATAGAAAACATTTTAATGCCTCCGCCATTGGAAGTATAGGGGAAGGCATATAGTGTTACCCCTGCCAGCCCGTCCTCCATTCACGTCTGAGATGGTGTAGCAATTTGCTTTCAAGTTTTTCAGGCAAGCAATTTGCATTTAAGGTTTTTCAGATAGGGAATCCATGTCCTTTGGACACATTTCTAGTTTAAATTTCAGATACAGCACCAAATTAGTGTAAGTTGACCGAATCAGACTACATGTATCTGAACTGTTCATTTTCCAGAGTTGATCATGGCCTATAAAGTGTTACACAGACAACTGCGTTATCTTCACACCAAAATCATGGTGGGTAATAGGAGGATGCTGAAAGTTGTATTCAGTGGAAGTCAAAACAAGAATTTAGATAATAAAAGCTTTTAAATAAACTTTAAAATCAAACTCTTTAACCGATGTATAACTGCACATACACAAAACCTGAATACCACAGGCATGCCGCCTTTTCATGGTGGGGTACATATTTTTTCTTGATAATCACTGTGAGAATTTTGCTGACACTATTCTAAAAGCACTGATGTATTGTAGATGTGTGCTTCCTTTTATAAAGAAAAAAAAACTGCTTCAGGATTTTGATTGTGTTGGGGTTTAACGACACGTCAACCCTTGTGGGTCATTTTGTGTCATCTCCCAGAGAAAGGGAGAAGAGAGATAGAAGAGATAGTAGGAGATAGAGGAGATGAAAGAGAGGGACAGGGGAGGAAGAAAATGAATGAAAGTGAAGAAACAGAAGAAGTAAAAAAACCCTCTACCCACACCTTGCCCAACTGTAGCCAATATCAGGTGACACAAGATACACGACACCTTTGCATGAAGTGTAAGATCCTATTTTCTAGGAAAATTAAGAACAAGAAATATGCCTAAAGGCATTACGGATGGGTTTTTCCATCGAAGAATAAAGGTAACATATCTCTTTGAAAAAAGGGTAACCATAAGGTAAACCTCAGACAACGCCCAACCAAAAGGTAAACTTCAGACAATGCCCAACTGCTCAGACATCACTATTTTAAAGGACAGAATTTTTCCATGAAAAAACCTGTCCAAAAATACAATTTTATCCAAAAAATGCTGGTAACTGATGTGGTCACTGATAAGTATATTGAAGAGGCTCAGCACCTGTATAATATTAAAATATTTCAAAACATTAAAAAGTTATGGAGTGCACAAGAATTTGGCTTAAAAATTTGTTCAGGGGAGATAACTAAAAAAAGACCAAAGCAAGAATTGTCCTTCTTGCATGCAACACTCCTACTTTACCTGATATATGTCCCTACCAAGTATTATCAAATATCTCAAACAGTATTGGAGTTATGGCCTGCACAAGATTTCTGTTTCTGGGAAGATAAGTACATAACAAAGAAAGTAAGAGTTGACTCATAATATGAATACAATATTTTTTACCTTTGGCTTCTAAGTGTGACCTTGACCTTGGAGCTACAGACCTGGGTCTTGCACACGACACATCGTCACATGAGGGTTAAGATTTCTGCAAAGTAATTTCTAAATCCATAAAGGAATGACAAAGTCATGATTTGTTTGTGTTGAGGTTTTACGGCCTAGTCAAGCCAATGGGGTCATGTCGAGCGCGGTCAGTTTACCTAACCACTGGGCAGGCCTAGTCCTCTAAGCGGTTAACCAGTATTGTGCACATTCTTTCACCAGAAACTGACAACTGCCCTTCTTGACAGTCATGAACCAGACATGAAAAATAGGCACTATTTTTTACCCTTGACCTCTAACTGTGACCTTAACCTTTGAGCTATGGACCTAAGTCTTATGCAAGATACATTGTCTGATAATGATTAAGTAATTTCCAAATCCATCCAGGAATGACAAATTTATGGACTGGACATGAAAAATATACCCTATTTTTGATCTTTAACCTCTAAGTGTGACATTGACCTTGGAGCTACTGACCTGGGTCTTGCGCGCAACACATCCTCTAATGATGGTTAACATTTCTGCGAAGCAATTTCCAAATCCTTCAAAAAATGACAAAGTTATGGACCAGATACAAAAAATAGACCCCTTTTTTTACGTTTGACCTCTAAGCGTGACCTTGGAGCTGCTGACCTGGACCTTGCGCATGACGCATTGTCTGATAATGGTTAACATATCTGCAATGTAATTTCTAAATTCATCAAGGAATGACAAATTTATGGACTGGACACGAAAATAGACCCTATTTTTGACCTTTGACCTCTAAGTGTGACCTTGACCTTGGAGTTATGGACCTGGATCTTGCAAGCGACACATAGTCTCATGATGGTAAACATTTCTAGCATGTTATTTCAAAATCCATCAAGTAAAAACAAAGTTATGGACCGGACACAATTTTGGTAATACAAACATCTTGTTCATCTGTCATTACTGACAATGACCAATCCTAATCAACTGTGTGATGTGTTATTATTTGTGTGTTCTAAGATGGCTGATGAGACCAATCTTAGCTCTAAACTGCCTGTTGCAGATAGAACAAAGGTCTGAGGAAGAAAGTTCTGTTGGGTGATGCCTTAGCTCTGGCTTTCCGCTGTGCACGTTTCTGCTCGGCTTCGCTGATTCTTTTTGCTTCGTATTCACCAGCTCCCCTTTTTATGAGGCCTCGCCACTTTGTACGATCTTGTGCAATCTCTTCCCATGACTCTGTTGGTATGTTGAAGTCTTTAAGGGAGGCTTTGAGGGTATCCTTGTATCGCTTCTTCTGAGGGAGCGTTTTCCTACTTGAAGTTCTCCACAGAAGATTTTCTTTGGCAAACGTTCATCAGGCATTCTGGTAACATGGCCTGTCCATCTTAACTGTGCCAATTTCAGAAGAGTATGTATACTCTGCATCCCTGCCCTTTTCAGGACTTCTGTGTCTGGAATCCTGTCTTGCCACTTCTTTAGAAGTTTTCTAAGACAGCTTGTATGGAAGTGGTTCAGTCTTTTGGCATGCCATTGGTAAACTGTCCAAGTTTCGCATGCGTATAATAGTGTTGGCAGCACTACCGATCTATATACTTTCAGCTTTGTGTCAAGTCTGATTCCACTTCGGTCCCAAATACTTCCACGTAGCCGGCCAAATGCTGCACTAGCTTTGGCAATCCTAGCATTGACTTCATCATCAATGTGCACAACTCTAGACAATGTGCTTCCAAGGTAGGTGAACTTGTCTACCACTTGCAGTCGTTGACCTTTCACTGTGATGGTAGGCTCCTTGTAAGGCTTTCCAGGTGCTGGCTGATATACTACCACAGTCTTTTTGATGCTGATTGTGAGATCATAGCTGTCACATGAATCAGATACTTGATCCACACCTTTTTGCATTTTCTCTTCTGTTGGAGCACCCTTTGCCATGTCATCAGCAAAGAGGAACTCGTCTAGCTTTAAGCTAATACAAACATATCTGCACACACACACATACACAGACAGGGTAAACACTATATGCCCACCTGCCATTGGCGTGGGCATAAAAAGACAAATGGTTTCTGATAAGATATAGTCAATCAGAACAAAATATTTTCATTTAATATAAAACGTCAAGGAAAAAATGTCTTTCCGAATGATGTCGAAAGGACAGTAGTCCACAGTTTGTTCATCACAAGGCCTACCCTCTCTCGGTTACCTTGAGGTCAAGGGTAGGGATATAGGAATTCTTCACTCAGCATGTTGAAGCTTTGCTCTTTTTTTTTTTTTTTTTTTTTTTTCCGCCTCTTGATACTTCACTGATGTCAGATACTGATACATTGCCCTACTTAAACCTTGCAGTCATGGTCATGGACTTATGAAATATTTCATATGATGAGTAAGTTTGAGTTTAGGTGTCTAGGTTTTGTTTTTGTCTGTATGCTAAAATATCATGATTTACTGGTACTATAGCTGTAAAGTTTTCTTTTTCACAAAACCCTCTATTTCTGCTCTCCACATCTCCCCACTCCCACAAACACACACCTCCCCCCAAAAAAATCTGTTCATTGTATATAAGTGTTGACCACTCAATCAATCAATCAATCAATCAATCAATCAATCAATCAATCAATCAATCAATCAACCAAACAAATCACTTTATTTCTCTCAGTCCATTTACATGGCAATATGAGGCATCAATGTCTTAAATAATTGGGTGTAATAGAAAAGTACAACTTGATAACAAAAATACTTTTAATGTTTATACAAAACATAAGTGCCTGAAAGCCCAAGGAAACAAATGTTTCTGGATTTCATACAATTCTTTGTAAGGCAACAAATGGTAAACAAAATTGGAACTGTAAGCATGATATTTTTTTCATAAAACAATCTTCAAACAATGGAATAAGAAAACTATCTACCCTTACAAACCTAAATGTTCATACACTCCTTACCATATAAATCCTAAAATTTAACCCATTAACATCAAGTGGACTCTTCTACCACAATTCTTTGGACCTGTCTACTTCTAACAGCAGGGTGTCTGGTTAGTTTTTATTATTACTATGTTTTATAGAAATTACTGTATTTAAGCCAACAGTGTAGCTCCTGATCAGATACTTCTTTCTGCTGCATCTGTCCTGCATTGGTAGTGTTTGCAAATGATCCTTTTGGGGGTTTCCAGACTAAAATGGGTTAAATGTCCATTTGAATACATGTACTTTTCATTACATATGAACCAGCCTATGACAAAACCTACAATATGACTTGTGTGACCAGCAAAGACTCAGATTAGCCTGCACATCTGTGCAGGCTAATCAGAGTCTTCGCTGATCACGTTTCTTCTACAGCCTTCGGGCTATCCAAAGAGGATGAACAAGAAACTTTGCCATACTGGGTGGATGTACAGGCTGATCTGAGCCGTTGCTGGTCACACAGGTCTTATTGTACATTTTATTGTGCACTGGCTCATATTTCTTTATACTCTTAACCCTATAAGCAAATCTTTTGCAGATAACATCCTAAAATTGATTTTGTTATTTTTCAGAGATGATTCAAATGAAATTTTCTCTGAAAAATAGAAACAAGAGCTTCGCATGCGGCACATTATACGCCCGTTTGCTAAGACAGTACCACATGTTTAAAGGAATTGTAACCAGTGTACACTATATGTATGGCTCCAAAAAGCCCCCAAACTTCCGGATGAAGTGCAACAGATGTTGAGAAATGCAGGTCATATTAGAGTTACCATTCTTGGTTCTAATGTATTCCCTTGGCAAAATACACACCACCATTAAGTTTCGTTAAAATATTTAAAATGGTTGAGGAATTAGAGAAGGAAAAGAAAATTTAGTTATAGGACAAATAATTCAAATAAGTAAGCCAGAGTTGTGGTTCTTGCTCATTATATATTGCCCCATTATTACATACATTCCTACAAAACTTCATTGCAGTATTTCAAAGGGTTATGGCATTATGGATTGAATGAGAATAGCCTAAACAATTAATTTGCATATGGATAGTTATGGAATAATAATTAACAACTCTGACCACTGGTAACTAGAAAGGGGGAGCAATCATTCTTGTGGGCGACATGTCGTCCTGACCTGATACACATTCCTATAAAACTGTATCAAGACATCCCCAATGGTTACTGAGTTACAGCGAATACAAGAATGTTTAGAAAAAATAAATCAAAGGGGCAAAACTTGGAAACTAAGAAACGGGGGAACAATCATTCTTTTGCACGAACATCCTGACCTAATACATATTCCTATAAAACTACCTGAATTGAAGATATCCTGAACGGTTACTAAATATGGAGCGTACAAGAATGTTCAAGGATGGATGGACAGACAGCGCCATGCCATAATATGTCCGGTTTTTCAAAACGGGCGTATAAAAACTAGAGCAAGAGCCCAGAGGCATATTTTCTCAACTTCAAAAGCAGAACATGATTTTCAGCACAAAATCTGAAACACCTTTGTTTGTCAATAAAATTCCCTGCAAAACATTGTTTTCTGTTCCACCTGGCTGATTATTGACAATTTCTCAAATCTGCTCCATGCTGAAATTATCTCCCTAGCTTTAAAAACAATAGGAAACTTTCGTCACTCGTAAAAGCCATATCTCTGATATTTTTTGGATGATTTATTTGGACCTCTACAGAGAGTGTTAAGACCAGAAAAGATGCAAAAGTTCATATCATGTCAAAAGAAAAATGGATGATAATTTCCTGTAGGATTTCCATTACAAATATTGTTAAGTTTGATCAAACGGCCTTCTCGATAAAAATCGATGTGTCCTGAAGTTGCGCAACAGATGATGCTGACTTTTTCTTAATTTAATTTTCAATACATGTCCAAGCAAATAAAGCATTTCTACCTGAAATAAATCTGTATTTAAGGTACAGTAACTTTAACTTTTGATTTTGTTTGTGTTGAGGTTTTACGGCCCAGTCAACCCAATGGGGTTATGTCGAACGCGGTCAATTTACCAAACCACACATTTACTGGGCAGGCTTAGTCCTCTAGGCGGTTAACAGTATTGTGCACATTCTTTCGCCAGAAACTTTTGATTTTCACCCCTTCTGTTTTGAGAGATACCCTTTTGATTATCTGTTTGACAGAAAGGGCTCAACAAAATTTAATGTGTATCATGTGCACAAATGATTGTTCTTTAACCCTTGTCCTGCTGAATAAATTAAGATGCCACTCCCACTTCTAATTTTCAGCCAATCAGATCACTTGATCCTGATTGTTGCTTTAAATATACATACTCAATGGCAAACAATGTAGATCCAGATCAGTTGGCTTCTTCAGAAGCCAACTGATCTGGATCTACACTGTTTGCAAAGACAGGGTATATCCGGGTTCAGCAGGACAAGGGTTAACATCATAAAAACAATTTTTAAATTTCATTTAGCAAAAGTCAGTAAAGCACATAAATATAAGCTGTAAAGTTACTTTTGGCTTTAAGTATATATACCCACAACATACTTCATATGCCGGGGGATATGAACATTTCAAAGTGTCATCTGCTGTAGTTGTGATTAGCACTTTAAGGGTTATGAAAATAAAAACATGAAATGATAATACTACATCTCTGTCATGTGGCAAGCAGGTAGCTCTCTCAACAAGAGGGCCATGATGGCCCTATATTGCTCATCTGAGTATCACAGCATTCAAGGAGAATATGACTTAATCAGAGGAGCATTTCTGCGAAATTATTTTGAAATCAGGCCATAGGCCTAGGAGGAGATGTTGTTTAAAGGTTTTTCTATTTTAAGCTCTGGTGGCCATTTTGTTCATCAGAGTAGAACCATTTTAGCAATTTTGGTAAAGGGGTATTAGAGGAACATTTCTGTGGAATTATTTTGAAATCGGCCCCTTGGCCTAGGAGGAAATGTTGTTTAAAGTTTTTCTCTTTTTTTTTTTTTTTCTCTGGATGCCATTATGTTCAGCGGAACGGCACCATTTTAGCAATTTTGGTAGAGGGTCACTCAAGAAACATTCCTGTAAAATTTATTTCAATATTTCGAAATCCATTAACCTGTTTAGGAGGAGATGTCGTTTAAGTAAATTGTTGACAGACGCATGGCAGTCTATGCCCTTTTTCTATTTTTAGCTCTGGTGGCCATTTTGTTAAGCCAAAGGGAACCATTTTAACAATTTTGGTCAAGGGACATAAGAGGAACATTTCTGTGAAATTATTTTTAAATCCGGTCATAGGCCTAAGAGGTGTTTAAAGATTTTTCTGTTTTTAGCTCTGGCGGCCATTTTGTTCAGCGGAGCAGAACCATTTTAGCAATTTTGGTATAGGGGCATTAGAGGAACATTTCTGTGAAATTATTTTGAAATCGGGCCATTAGCCTGGGAGGAGATGTCCTTTAAAAGTTTTTTTTTCTTTTTAGCTCTGGTGGCCATTTTGTTCAGCAGAGCAGAACCATTTTAGCAATTTTGGTAGATTGTCACTCAAGGAACATTCCTGTAAAATTATTTCAAAATCCATCAATCTGTTTAGGAGGAGATGTCTCTTAAGTAAACTGTTGATAGACGCATGACAGTCTACACCCTTTTTCTTTTTTTAGCTCTGGTGGCCATTTTGTTCAGCCAAACGGAACCATTTTAGCACTTTCTGTAAATGATCATAAGAGGAACATTTCTGAGAAATTATTTTGAAATCGGGCCACTGGAATGGGAGATTCGTTTAAAGTTTTTTTTCTATTTTTAGCTCTGGTAGCCATTTTGTTCAGCGAAGTGGAACCATTTTAGAAATTTTGGTAGAAGGTCACTCCAGGTACATTCCTGTAAAATTATTTCAAAATCCATTAACCTGTTTAGGAGATGATGTCTCTTAAGTAAAATGTTGATAGACGCATGACAGTCTACACCCTTTTCCTATTTTCAGCTCTGGCGGCCATTTTGTTCAGCGGAGCCAAACCATTTTAACAATTTTGATAAAGGGGCATTAGAGGAACATTTCAGTAAAATTATTTTGAAATCGGGCCCTTGGCCTAGAAGAAGATGTCGTTTATAAGGGTTTTTTATTTTTAGCTCTGGCAGCCAATTTGTTCAGCGTAGCGGAACCATTTTAGCAATTTTAGTAAAGGGGCATGAGAGGAACATTTCTGTGAAATTATTTTGATATCGGCCATTGGCCTGGGAGGAGATGTTGTTTAAAGGTTTTTCTATTTTTAGCTCTGGTGGCCATTTTGTTCAGCTAAGCGCAACCATTTTAGCAATGTTTGTAAAGGGGCATGAGAGAAACATTTCTGTGAAATTATTTTGAAATCAGGCCATTGGCCTGGGGGGAAATGTCGTTTAAAGGTTTTTCTATTTTTAGTTCTGGCGGCCATTTTGTTTAGCGGAGCGGAACCATTTAGGCAATTTAGGTAGAGGGTCATCTAAGGAACATCCTGTGAAATTATTTCAAAATCCATTCAGTGGCCTAGGAGGAGATGTCGTTTTAAGGTTTTTCTATTTTTAGCTCTGGTGGCCATTTTGTTTAACCAATTTTGGTAGAGGGTCACCCAAGGAACTTTGCTGTAAAATTATTTCAAAATCCATTCACCAATATAGGAGGAGATGTCTTTTTAAGTAAATTGTTGACACGCAAGACAGACGATGCACGACGGACAAAGACTGGTCATAAAGGCTCACCTTCAGCCTTTGGCTCAGGTGAGCTAAAAATTGACAAAATTTGCCCATTAGCAATCTCAAACCAGATCTCCACAATATCAATGCACAAACCAAGTCTGATGAAAATACATTGACATTTACTAAAGTTATTTGAACCAACGAATGGATGAATACATGACAGATGGATGCACAGATGACCAGAACATATGGATGGATACACAGACCACCGATGTGAAACCATAATACTCCACCACTATTGAGTGGCAGGGTATAAAAATTACTACATCAATCCACCCTTACATTTGTCCATAACATTTTGCAAATTTATACACTGGGCATAAAATAGCATATATTATGTGATACAATGCAGGAAAAGGCACCTTACCACATATATGGGCAAAAAAGGCCCAGATTAGCCTGCACATTTGCACATTCTGGTAAGTTTTGCTTATATGTCTTTGGTTTGTATTAACTTACTGGCATAGGAGACAGTATTTGAAACTATTCTCAGCTATCTCCAAACAAAGGGACAGAGAAAGGGAATCTACACACACACACACACACACACACACACACACACGCACACACACACACACTTGGAAGATTTTCTGCCAAGGGGGACAACTTTTGTGACTGTTTGCTTTACTGCATGGCATGCCCCTACTGAAATTAAGTCTGTAAAATAATTTGCTCCTTTTCAGAAGGGATGCAAAAACCATTATGACAGAGTTACCACCTGCAAGGGTATTTTTCAAAATTTCTTCAAAAGTTAATAGGTTGTCGTCTACTCATCACTACCAGTCTATTCATCAAGTTTCAAGGCTCCAGCTCCAATGGCTTTTGAGATATTTTGCTGACAAGGTAAAAATGCCCAAAATTACAAAGGGCCATAACTCATGAAGTATTTTTTCAGAATTTCTTCCAAAGTTAATCAGGTCATCTACTCCACAATATCAATGCACAAACCAAGTCTGATGAAAATACATTGACATTTACTCAAGTTATTGTCTGGAAACAAAAAGTATTTTTTCAGAATTTCTTCAAAAGTTAATCAGGTCATCTACTCATCACTACAAATCCATTTACTAAGTTTCAAGGCTCTAGCTCTAACAGTTTCTGAGATATTTTGCTGACAAGGTAAAAATGCTCAAAATCACAAAGGGCCATAACACAAGTAGTATTTTCAAAATTTCTTCAAAAGTTTATCAGGTTGTCTACTCATCATTACCAGTCTATTCATCAAGTTTCAAGGCTCTAGTTCCAACGGTTTTTGAGATATTTTGCTGACAAGGTAAAATTGCACGAAATTACAAAGGGCCATAACTCATGAAGTATTTTTCAGAATTTCTTCAAAAGTTAATCAGGTCATCAACTCATCACTACAAATCCATTTACTAAGTTTCAAGGCTCTAGCTCTAACAGTTTTTGAGATATTTTGCTGACAAGGTAAAAATGCCTAAAATTACCAAGGGGCATAAGAAGTATATTTCAAAATTTCTTCAAAAGTTAATCAGATTGTCCACTCATCACTACCAGTCTATTCATCAAGTTTCAAGGCTCTAGCTCCAACGGTTTTTGAGATATTTTGCTGACAAGGTAAAAATTCCCCAAATTACAAAGGGCCATAACTCATGAAGTATTTTTCGGAATTTCTTCAAAAGTTAATCAGGTCATCTTCTCATCACTACAAATCGATTTACTAAGTTTCAAGGTTCAAGCTAACAGTTTTTGAGATATTTTGCTGACAAGGTAAAAATGCCTAAAATTACAATGGGCCATAACTCAAAAAGTATTTTTCAAAATTTCTTCAAAAGTTAATCAGGTTGTCTACTCATCACTACCAGTCTATTCCTCAAGTTTCAAGGCTCTAGCTTCAATAGTTTTTTAGATATTTTGCTGACAAGGTAAAAATGCCTAAAATTACAATGGGCCATAACTCATGAAGTATTTTTCAGAATTTCTTCAAAAGTTAATCAGGTCATCTACTCATCAGTACAAATCCATATACTAAGTTTCAAGGCTCTAGCTCTAACAGTTTTTGAGATATTTTGCTGACAAGGTAAAAATGCCCTTCAAAATTTCTTCAAAAGTTAATCAGGTTGTCTACTCATCACTACCAGTCTATTCATCAAGTTTCAAGGCTCTAGCTTCAATAGTTTTTGAGATATTTTGCTGACAAGGTAAAAATGCCCAGAATTACAAAGGGCAATAACTCATGAAGTATTTTTCAGAATTTCTTCAAAAGTTAATCAGGTCATCAACTCATCACTACAAATCCATTTACTAAGTTTCAAGGCTCTAGCTCTAACAGTTTTTGAGATATTTTGCTGACAAGGTAAAAATGCCTAAAATTACCAAGGGGCATAAGAAGTATATTTCAAAATTTCTTCAAAAGTTAATCAGATTGTCCACTCATCACTACCAGTCTATTCATCAAGTTTCAAGACTCTAGCTCCAACGGTTTTTGAGATATTTTGCTGACAAGGTAAAAATTCCCCAAATTACAAAGGGCCATAACTCATGAAGTATTTTTCGGAATTTCTTCAAAAGTTAATCAGGTCATCTACTCATCACTACAAATCGATTTACTAAGTTTCAAGGCTCAAGCTAACAGTTTTTGAGATATTTTGCTGACAAGGTAAAAATGCCCAAAATTACAAAGGCCCATATCTCAAAAAGTATTTTTCAAAATTTCTTCAAAAGTTAATCAGGTTGTCTACTCATCACTACCAGTCTATTCATCAAGTTTCAAGGCTCTAGCTTCAATAGTTTTTTAGATATTTTGCTGACAAGGTAAAAATGCCCAAAATTACAAAGGGCCATAACTCATGAAGTATTTTTTCAAAATTTCTTCAAAAGTTAATCAGATTGTCTACTCATCACTACTAGTCTATTCATCAAGTTTCAAGGCTCTAGCTTCAATAGTTTTTGAGATATTTTGCTGACAAGATTGCATCCATATTTTTTCAAAGGGCCATAACTCAGAAAAGGGGCATAATCCTGTCAAGAAAAAAAACACGGGTCAGCTATTTTTTCATGAGGAATCCATACAAGAAATTTCAAAACAGTAGCATTCACGGTTCTAAAGTTATGCTAGGCATCAAAAAGCATGACGGACGGACGAACAACCCAGAAGCAATATGCCCCTCCAACTTCTTTGAAGTTGGGGGCATAAAAAAAAAAAAAAAATGCTGCAAGAAATTTTTTTGTAAACCTTTAACTTGTTTAATACTGATTTTATTTTTGTTCTTCAAGGGAGCCAAATCAGAATATTAAAAAAAAAAAAAAAATCCAAAAAGAATTATGTATTCATAAAGATTTAATAATGGCAACCTTTCCTTGCAAATCTAATAAAAGAAGAAAAAAAAAATCAATATCTTGCCCATATGACCAAAACTTTAGTTATTTGCAAAAAATATACCTATTATAAAATAAAATTTGCACACTATTATCTCTAAACAATATGCTGCGAAAAGTTTACAGAAACTTTCAAAGGGGCATAAATCTGCAAATATTTGGTGCACTGTAACCTCGAAATAATATGTGCTGCTCCACATCATCGTGTAACTATTTATGAAGTTTCAGCTTGATCGGATGTAAACTATAGAAGGATTTAGCCGGAAACAAAAAATTAATAGAAATAGAAATTTTCAACGGGGTTTAACTCTGCTAATATTTGGTGGACTGTAACCTTGAAACAATATGCGCTACTCCACATCACAGTCTAACTACAAATAAAATTTCAGCTTGATAGGATGTAACCTGCAGGAGGATTTAGCCGGAAACGAAAAGTTTACTGAAATTTTCAAAGGGGCATAACTCTGCTAATATTTGGTGGACTGTAACCGGGAAACAATATGTGCTGCACCACACCATGGTCTAACTGTACATGAAGTTTCAGCTTGATTGGATGTAAACTGTAGGAGGATTTAGCCAGAAATGAAAAATTAATAGAAATCTTCAAAGGGGTATAACTCTGCTAATATTTGGTGGACTGTAATTGTGAAACAATATGCGCTGCTCCACATCATGGTCTAACTACAAATCAAGTTTCAGCTTGATCGGATATAAACTGTAGGAGGAGTTAGCCGGAAACGAAAAGTCAACTGAAATTGTCAAAGGGGCATAACTCTGCTAATATTTGGTGGACTGTAACCTCGAAATAATATGCGCTGCTCCACATCATGGTCTAACTATATATGAAGTTTCAGCTTGATTGGATGTAAAATGTAGGAGTTCACCGGAAATGAAAAGTTTACAGTAATTTTCTAAGGGGCATAACTCTGCAAACATTTGGTGGACTATAATCCCGAAACAATATGCACTGCGCCACATCATTGTCTAACTATATACCAAGTTTCAGCTTGATCGGATGTAAACTGTAGGAGGAGTTAGCCGGAAACGAAAAAGTTTACAGATGGACGGATGGACGGACGCCATACCCCGTAACATAATAAGTCCCATTTTTCAAACAGGCATATAAAAATTTGAACACATTCATCTGACTACCTGGTGATGTGTCAAAACTGTGACAAGGGAATGACAGCAGCATTTGATCTGGTCATACAATGTTTTCTCAAATCTGTCAGAGTATTTGGTGAAATATAGCATTCTATCACTTCTCTGGATAAACAGCAGCCTAAGAAATATTTCATAATGGTGAACGGATAAACCTTAAAGTTTTCCTTCATTTTTAACAAGGAAGACAATTTTTGAGACTTCCCGTTTGCTTTCCTGTACATCAAACCTTTTCTGAAAGTGTCTATCCTTTTAGAGTAGACCCTTTTTCAGAATGGAGCAAAAACAATTTTGACAAAGTTATCTCCCTTGAAAGAGTATCCATTCCCTTAATTTCCCTACAAAATATATGTTGATAAGTATTGAGTCTGAAAAGGATTTTAACCCAATATACATATTTCATAAAGAAGCAAAATATTATCAATATTTCCAGTTAAGAAAGTATCTCAACACCCAGAATCCTGATTCAGTCTAGCACTCAGCTCAACTTGCTGTTATGAAACTGGATTATCCATTCAACAGCTATTTACAGTATCAACTATTTCTTCGGTATTAAAAGTATGTGTACAAATCTTTAACGTTTAGTACTCTTTGGGCAAACTCAGCAGATGACAAAGCTTACAAACTGTCTCCTTAGGAGCCTTCTGTACACCTCCCTAACTGTCCCTAACCAAAAACCTTTCTCTACGCTTTAAATTTTCAAACTTTAGTATGCATTGGACAAAATAAACAGATATCAAATAGTTTTTGTTTTTTTAATAGGACTTAATGTTTCAGGTGACTCTTTTCAAAAACTTTAACAGAACTAACACAAGACAATTTTTAGTACAAATTTGAGTACTGATCATGTTAATCCTTAAAGTGCTAAGCAAAACTGTAGCAGACATCATTCTAATTATATTTTTTACCATTATTTTTCAGAGAAAACAAGACTTGGCATGTCATGTGAATTGTCTGCTCAGCAGACAATTTAAATGAAATATCGTACCTTATTTTCTCTGGAAAAAAAAAAAAAAAAAAAAAAAAATGAATAAAATGCCATCTGCTACAGTTGTGATTGATTAATTGTGTTGGGATTTAACGACACATCAACCCTTGTGGGCCATTTTGTCGTCTCTCTGAGAAATGGAGAAAAGAGATAGTAGAAGAGATGAAAGAGAAGGACAGGGAAGAAAGAGGAACAGGAATGAAAGTGAAGAAACAGAGGAAATAAAAACATTCCCCCTCTACCCTTACCTGTTACAAGCATAGCAGGCCTTGTCCAACTGTAAGCCAATACCAGTTGGACACCCCCGTGATGTAAGATACACGACACCGCACCACCCGACCACCCCTGAAACAGTTGTGATTACCGTATTAATCCGCCTATAAGACGATTTGTTTATAAGACGAGGGCTGTTTTTGGGCCCTTCCCAGGCAGGATTTTGCTTTTACTTAATTATAAGACGGGTTAAAAAAGTCGCCTGTCGGAGATATTCCCTGCCACTCAGAAATTCCTAAAGTACATTAAGACATCGGCGATGATTGGTCAGATTTGTAAGTGAATTTATCATAGAGCAGCAATTAAAGAAACTTCCAACACCACTTACAAGCATGCATACCGTATTTAACTGTGTATAACACGCACCTTACTTACCCAGAAAACGTTTATAAAAATCCGATGTGTATTATTTATAGGAACACCAAAATCGGAACAGAAATCGCCAAGATAATCTGTCGCGAAAACTCATGACATGCCCGTTAAAAATGCGAAATAGAATGATTGCTATAAGATATTCATGATTTTTTATACCTATCTCGCCCATACCAGGGTTCTGGCAACTCAAAACAAGCAACTCGATCTGATTTGCAGTAATTTGATATCCTTTTCATGTCCATGCTCTTTTTGTTTACGCTTTTTTATTTTGCTGATCATGTGATCTCTTCAAAGAGAAACTACTCAAACAGGCATATGCATATGAATCTGTATTGATTACCGGACTTTGACAAGTCTCACACCGTAACTTGAATAAATCAGCCTGCACAATTGATTTATTGTAGTTCAAAATAGGAAATAAATTTGGTAGAACATAAATATTGGCACGAACGATCATACATTGAAAAAATAAAAAAGTATTTAATTTTTTGCAATTATTAAAATTATTGATAATAAACAAAACCAACTGGGCTTTTGAGGTAGGTATATCGGTCATTTGCATTTTAGCTTTTATTTTCTTACAATATGTTTATCTTTTTTTTTTTTTTTTTTAAACTTTTCTTCCAACTTACCAAAAAAATTGTTTGAAATAAACACTGTTTATGATAAAGAAAAAAAAAACACAAAAAAACTACCAGCATACATCTGTGCACTTAATTGGTTAATTGGCAGTCAGAATGACAACTAGTCGACTTTAGTTGTTGTTTGCATTGCCCTGAGGCACTGAGTTGATAATTTCACCTCAGTTAAGAAAGTGACACAAAGAAGGTGTTAATTATGAGAACACAAAAGAAATAACTACATTTTCATTATCATAGCCTCTGCAGTGGGGAAGCAAAGAACTGCCTACACTACATCAAGTTGCCTGAGGCCCATGGTAACAGAGTTGCACAATGAAAATTCAGTTAGCATTATCTTAAATTCGGCCTGTTTCTACTCTAAACCTTCCGAGTTCGGCTATTTTCAACTCAATCCTAGTGAAATTTGACACATTTAGTATCTGGTAACTTAGTAAATAATGCACGGATAAATTCTACGTGTTTTACATATGAACATCTTTTTTTTTTATTTCAAAACTATTTAGCAAATATTCAGTGCGTGTTATACACGGGTATAATGTACAACTGTCTAAACTGTAGATAAAATGTACAACCATTCATTTATTCCAGAACATATTTGAATTTCTTTCCTATTTATAAACTCCATTTCAGGAGATAAAATATATTACTAAGAAGTGCAACTGTGTCTCTAGTAATGTGTCAGTTTGTTTTCTTGTGCACCTGTGTCCACTCCTTGAAGCCTTGTATACTGGGCCAGAACTTTTTATGTCTGTTTCTCCACCCACTGGGGTTCAAATGAAGGTTTTCTTTTGCTCCAGTATTGCAGTGGTGTTGTTTGACACCCCAGGGTCTCAATATGTTGTTTCTGTTGAGTCCTCATCTTTGCTTGATTGTAGGTCTCATCTTTATCTATTGTCCATAAGGATTCATAGATGAAGACCTCCACAAGGACCAAACAAATATACACCACAACCTCTTTATAACACAACTGTTGGGGTCCAAAGCATAAACTGTGTAAGTTATACAACTGTGTTATATCCAAACAAAAATGTATAGATCATATATAAAAATGACCATTTATGGTCATTTTTCTATATAATCTATACATTTTTGGGGTCCATCTTTGAACCGTGTTGTATCCAAAACCGTGTAATAATGAACCCTGTTATAAAGAGGTTAATGTGTATATATTTTGCCACAGTGGAAGCTAAGGGCAAAGATGGGATGTCGTAAAGCTAGCTAAAGCCCCCCTAGTAATTTATTACTGACTGTTCAAAGGTGGAACATTGTACTTTCATTGTGGTACTTTTTATTATATGTTCTGTGGTGTTTCCCTTACAAATGTTTTTCTTTTAACAATTATGTAAGTTAAAGACATATTCAGCTGAGTTTGGGTAACATAGTTGCCATCTTTTGGGAAAAGGCTGTCAACTCTGCTTGCCATCTGTTCTTTTTGTGGCTGTTTAATTGTATATGTCTGTCTTTCCCTTTGATGTTGAGAACTTGATGTGGATCTAATTATATCAGTTTCTGAGTTCACTTATTTACTTTATAACAAAATGCATAGTATTACACACTTTTAAAAAATTCACTCTTTAATAAATATTTCGGCTGATGGCCTTTTTCAGTAAAATAGAACACTTTGAAAGGAATTACATGATTGCAGCCATTAACTCAATCAATAGGAAGTAAAGGTTGTTTCATTTGAGCCAGCATACAACAAAATCTACAATAAGACTTGTGCGACAAGAAAAGACTCAGATCAGCCCGCGGTACTGCACAGTCTGATAAGATTCTTTGCTAATCACATCTGCCTTCTACAGCCCCCAGACTATTCAAAGAGAGATAAACAAGAATCCTTGCCATACTGGGGTGGATGTTTAGGTTGATCTGAGTCTTTGCTGGTCACATAGGTCTTATTGTAGGTTTTGTCATGCGCTGGCTCATTTATCAATACCAAATTTCATCCTAACCCTTAAAATGCCAAAAAAACCTGCATCTGAAAATGTCGTCCGTTTATGTCGTCTGCTGAATATTCTTGCAAACTTTTCAAACCTATTTTTGCATACAGGCAAACAGTGTGGACCCTGATCAGACTGCTCCTAGCCTAGAGGAGCAGTCTGATCTGGGTCCACACTAGGAGCAGTCTGATCAGGGTCCACAATGTTTGCAAAAATGACTTTTAAAATCACAAGCAGACGACAAAGAGACAACAATTGGACACAATTTGCAGGAAATGTCAAAACCTGTTTTCTGGGAAAAATAAGAAAAATATTTCAGACAGCTGTCTGCTAAAAATTTTACCCAGGATGCTAAGCATTCAATAACTTTAGAATACATATACGGAGAACAACAGTAATATGAATTTTAAAAGCAGGAAAGCTAATAACTATGGTGTTCTGGAATAAATAGCTAATGAATGAAGCCTGTCTGACCAAAATTGTAAAGCATCATGTGACGCACTATGGGGCATACACACTGTGTTACTCATTTTAATTCTACTGTACTATGACAATGGAGGCCTGGGGTGGGGAAAATTATTTTCCCTTATCTGACAGATACAGGTTTTTTTCCTTAAAGTTTGTAAGCCATCTTTTCTGACAAAATGGAAAAAAAAGTGTACACCCAGATCAGACTGCTACTGAAGGAGCAGTCTAATCAGAGTCCTGTTTGTATTTTGTGAGACAAACACATTAAAAACAGCAAAACTTTCTTCGTTGTTCACTACATAAATGCTGGATGATTTCTGTATCCTGTGAAAACAAACGGTAAATACTGTATTTACCCTAAAAATTCAGACAGCTAGATCCTAACAAACAGTGCAGCTTAGTCTCATCAGTAAGTTTTAAAACAGATAACTACGTAACCAAATGGGTATTTTGTGAGGAAAACACATTAATAATAGCACAACTTTCTTCGCTGTTCATTACATAAATGCTGGATGGTTTCTGTATCCTGTGAAAACAAACGGAAATACTGTATTTACCCTAAAAATTCAGACAGCTAGATCCTAACAAACAGTGCAGCTTAATCTTGTCAGTAAGTTTTATAACAGATAACTACGTAACCAAATGGGCTTATCCAAATTTTAGGATAAGTATGCCGGGTTTTCCCTCAGGGTTTTAAACTGGGGGCCCCATGGACTCCCTTATGTGGCATTAAGGGGTCCTTTATAATGAAATTTAGGGGTTTATTGTTTTAAAGACTGACCTTTAAACACTAACTGCAGCCAATGACACTTTTTAGTACTTTTTTTTCAGAAAAAAATAAGGCTCAGCATTTCATGTGAATTGAAAATTCACATGAAATGCCAAGCCTAATTTTCTCTGAAAAAAAAATAGTCAATTTTTAGACTAACGTCTGCTACAATTTGCTTTAGTGCTTCATTGGTTAACTATTGCCTGAATATTGATAAATCTTAGCCTTTATACCATGAATAGATTAAAACACAGTCATACATAAATTTAAATACAATCATTTGGGATCCTGTTCTGTGTGCATCACTCAGGACCCTTTCCCCTAGCTTTTAAGAGTACCGAACAAGGTTTTGGGGGTAAAAACTGCCAAAATGCGAGTATGGGAAAACCCTGTGTATGGTAAGGTGTTAAGAGGTCTGAATATTTCGGGTAATTATGTATCAGCTATGGGGATGTACAGTGTTGCTGCTAAATACTATTTTCCCACAGAGCCTCAACTGTCTATTAACATTCATAAAATCTCTTTAACAATGAAACAAAAATAACAATATGTTCTTCACAAATTTACAGTTATGAACACAGTAAGTGGCACAATAAAGGAAAGCACCGAAGTTTCTCTAATGACACATTTCGCAATTATGACCGGACATTATGTAACAGCCACTTTTTGCTATTCTCCAATCAATTCTTGTGTACAATACACTATAAAATATACCCTAGGATATCTGAGTCATTGTCTCTACAATCACAGCTCCAGAAAAAGGTGCCAACTGACGTGATTATTTAAAATTTTGGCAAAGGAGGTTCCAACAAGTGCCTACAAGAGCTGCTTTGCTGACAGGAATCTTCTCTAAAAGGAAAGAATTTGCTCCCCTTTTCAGATGGGTTCAAAAGCAATATTGTCAGAGATGTCTCTCCTGAAAGTGTATCCATTTCCCTTAAAAGTCAGCTCTAAACTTGATCCAGTTACTTCCCTTTTCAAAGGGAGAGAAACCCATCAGAAAAGAGTATGCTTCACTGGTACATGAAGCTCTTTTCAAAGGGAGGTAAATTTACTAAAGGAAAGACTTAGCTTCCAAGATGAGCACATTCTTTCTTTTAAGAGTAACCCCCTTTGAGAAGGGAGACCAATAGTTTGTGGCCTGAGTGATCTCCCTTACCTTAGAAGTGTATCCCATCCCCTTTAACAAATCCAGTAACTGTTCTCCTTTCCTAATTCGATAATCTCAATTTTCCTGATTTCACAGCCAAATTTTCATTTCCTAATTCAATAATCTCAATTTTCCTGATTTCAAAGCCAGTCAAACATTTCATCTATGTTCTGTGACTGCAAAATGTCTCTGTTCCACAATATCTTGATCTTCAAGTCCTATCCAAACTCTACATATCTAATAATATCATAGCTCTAGATAAAGTGCTTTTTCAAGCAAAAGGATTTTGCCCATTTCTCCAGGAAAACGTACATTCTGGGTACTCATTTAAAAGTGCCTTGGTAAGGCACTTCTAATGAGTAGCCATAATGTATGTTTTTGTGGAAAAATAAGCAAATGTATTTGTCTAGATACCCCTCTAAACTAGAGCCATGCAATATTTAGTCTCAGCTCATTATTGCCTTTGATTCACCGGTATCAGTTTCCTTTATTTATCTTCTCAATCCCCTGGATCTAGATGGTGTAAACACTTGTACAGATGACACAGCATCTCATCCAACTGAGACAGGAACAAGTTCAATGAATCTCTGAAATAGTAATATATGGTAATTGTCCTAAAATTTTGTACACTAACTTTTCTGATAAAATGGCATATGCAAACAATGCAGACCCAGATCAGACTGCTCCTTCAGGAGCAGTCTGATCAGGGTCTACATTGTTTGTCATTCCTTTAAGTATTTTGTAAAACAAACACATAAAAACAAAACTTAGGCAAAACAAAGTATAAAGGAGCAGTCAGATTAGGGTCTACACAGTTTGCCATTCCACCAAGTAGTTTTTAAAACAAATGTATAAAAAAATCAAAGCACTGACAGCACTGGTGGGTCGATTGTCTCTGAGTGTAGGCTGGGAAAATGGTCCTGGATTGGGGCTTAAGACTGTTTTATTTAACCCTTAACTTCATGTAATTTATGCAAACAGAGCAGACCCTGATCAGATGCTGCATTTAGCAGTGTCTGATCTGAGTTTGCACTGTTTGCCAATGTCCCAAATGCCCCAGTCCAGACTTTACAGATGACCCTCTATTAACAGCACTCTCACATCACAGCAACAAGAATAGTGTGGCTATAAATAACCGCTGCCTGGATTTCATCTAACGTGTGGTCTGATTTCATTGGTCAATGATAATCACATGGACAACTACCTTAAGGAAATTTTGGTGTAGGTATACTATGGTTGGATTGTAAACAAACAGCCCAAAAATCAAGGCTAAATAAAGTATGTATAGCGTTTGAAATTTTAGGACGTGTACTGTCTATCATGGAGGGTCTTTCATAGCTCCAGATAAGGTAATAGTACTAGTGATAAATTAAGATTTTTTTTTCTTTTTTTAATCAAAGCATATATTTGGGACATTTATATCATCTCCTAAAACTTAACTTGTGTGCACTTGCTGGCACTGCCTCATCAAAGAGATTCTAAAAAGTACTGCAAGGTATGTTTTGATGCAAACAATAGATGTTATCTGCTGAAAGCTCTCCTAATCAGCAGCCATGTTCTACATGAAAGGGATATGGCCAATTACAAAAAAAAAAAAAAAAAAAATAAAAAAATGAGTAAATCATACACCACAACCTCTTTATATTGTTGTAATCCAAAGCAAGTACCATGTTAGCTAAACAACCGTGTTTTATCTATACAAAAATGTATTGATTATGTAGAAAAATGACCATAAATGGTTATCTTTCTATATAATTTATACATTTTTGTTTAACCAAAAATACATTGATTATATAGAAAAATGACCATAAATGGTCATTTTTCTAAATAATTTATACATTTTTGCTTGAATATTACATTACAGGGGTCCATCTTTGAAGAGCATTATAACCAAACCTGTGCTTTAATAAACCATGCTACAAAGCTGTTCCTGTGCACCTTCTTTGTCTTGGTTAAAAGTTGCGAGTTTTGCTTACTGTTTTGTTCATCGCCTATGTATGTCAAGATTGCCTTATCTATAATTGCCTGTTTGCAATTATTAGAATACAAATAATAGAATAATTAATAGAATAATAACTTTTGCTAACTACTTAAATACCTAAAATTCTGAATGGTATTATTTTGTTATTTTAATTTCTCAAATTTCTAACTATATGGATATTT
This sequence comes from Anodontia alba, assembly GCA_964016985.1. Taxonomy (NCBI): domain Eukaryota; kingdom Metazoa; phylum Mollusca; class Bivalvia; order Lucinida; family Lucinidae; genus Anodontia; species Anodontia alba. The sequence continues at coordinate 26,539,018 of OZ024821.1, forward strand.
TTTTTTTTGTTCCAAATTTTGATCATTTATCATATTCAGAAAATATTATTGTTTCATTTTGTTTCAGTGAAATGTATCGCAAATAAACACCTATGATAATTGTCTAAAATTTTGTTCATCAACTTTTCTGACAAAACTGCACATACAGTCAGTGCTAACCACCATCCTATCTCTATATCATTCATCCCACCTTTACTTTGCCTCACTCATTATCAACAAATATAAATGTTTTTGTTGTACATGAAAGCTGAGTTACAGTTTATATTCAACCTTTACCACTCTCTGGACAAATTCAGCAGATGACAATGATATTTTTCATCAAAAAAAAAAAAAAAAAAAAAAAAAAAAGGATTTGACATTTTATGCAAATTGGAGACAATTTGCATGAAATTTCAATTCCTGTTTCCTGGGGAATATAAGAAACATATTTCAAAATGTCATCTGCTGAAAACTAAGTATTAAAGGTATTTTTAACTATACCTTTGTTTGCCATTCCTGAATAATGAAAGAAAGCTCTCGGCATCAACAGGTGGATCTTCATCCTGAGGGCATTTAAAGAAAACAAATACACTGTAATCTTCTCTGAAAACATTGTGGAAGATGACCGTGTTCCTTAAAATTAAGCTTTTGGTCTTCATTGCATGTGACAATTTGCTTTTATCAAGCATGTAAACATGTAAGGTGACTAAATAAAGCTAATAATTATCCATGAACTAGAGAATTAAAATACTGAAAGACTACCTCTGCTTTCTATTTTATCAACCATCTCCTGCAGTAAAATTAATAAATTTAATGCTAAAGTTCACTCTTACTGCTTTCTCCTATTCACCAAAATACACCTGATAGTCTAAGGTTCTAAACATGTAATTTCTATTTATCAACCGAAGTAAAGCTTCATTTAACTGTTTGGAGTTAAAAACAACCACACCAACAGACCAGATTTCCTTATCAACTTCTAACCACAGTAAACTTTAATTTAACTTTAAGGTAGACTAGATTGGTCAGATTTCAACCAATGTAAACTTACATTCAGCTGTAAGGTGGAGTAGAAACTACTGCATTGATTAGCCAGATTTCATATTTTATTAATTATCAACCAAAGTAAACTTACATTCAAATGTAAGATGGAGTAGAAATTATTACACAGATTAGCTAGATTTCCTATTTTATCAATTATCAACCAAAGTAAACTTACATTCAAATGTAAGGTGGAGTAGAAATTATTGCATTGATTAGCTTGATTTCCAATTTTATCAATTATCAACCAAAGTAATCTTACATTCAAATGTAAGGTGGAGTAGAAATTATTGCACTGATTAGCTAGATTTCCTTTTTTACCAACTGTCAACCAAAGCAAACTTACATTCAGCTGTAAGGTGGAGTAGAAATTATTACACTGATTGGCCAGACTTCCTATTTTATCCATATGTCCTGGTAGATGAGACAATGGCAACTGTAGCACACTGAAAACAAACAACAGAATTTTTCCCTAAATAGTCAGACAGACAGGCTTGTGCAAACAGTTTAAGCCCAGATAAAACGCTTCCAAAAGATTGTTTTTAGTATAAAAATAACAAAATGTTATCTAATTTCTGCATAATCTGAATAACATTATTCATCCAATGAATAAAATATACAGCCGATGGTGCACAGGTAGTTACGACAAAAGGTTTTGAATTAACCCTTGCCATGATGAATAAAATACGGTGCCACACCCACTTCCAACTGTCAGCCAGTCAGATTACTTGATTCAGGTTGTTGATACCAGTTCACATACTGAATGACAAACAGTGCACATTCAGATCAGTTGGCTTTTGAAGAAGCCAACTGATCTGGATCTGTACTGTTTGCATAGGCATGGCATATCTGGGACCAGCAGGACCAGGGTTAAGTAATGATAAAACTTTGCAAGTTCATATCTTCTATATTAAAGTAAATCCCTGGCAAAATTGACTTTTTTGAGAGATGTCAATAAGAGAGTAACAGAACTGTTAATACCAATCAGGCTGAGAGCCATGAAGTTAACTCAGTCCAGCTTTATATATACTAACTCCAGATTAGGCACTTTTTATAACCAAAAATTGTTGATATTTTCTTGATTTCTCCACAAAAAATGTTGTGAGATTCATTACAAGCTCCTTGCTGAGCCGCTTCTAACCAGTACCGACATTGTATGTTTTGTGGAGAAATAAGAATACTTACCTGATACCCACTCTGTTATCTAAACCAATGCTTTATGTTCAACCTTTACCACACTCTGGGAAAATTCAGCAGATGTCAAGCTGTCAATATTATTCTCATTTGCTCAGAAATGCTTTGACATTTCAGGCAAATTGTCTTCTATGGAGACAGTTTGCATGATATATCAAAGCCTATTTTCTGGGAAAAATAAGAAAAATATTTAAAAAATGTTGAATGCTGAAATGTTTATGCAGCATGCTAAGTGTTTACAAGTTTATCTCACCAGGTCTGGGCAGTGGGTATACATGTTCAGTGTTACTTACACCACAAATGCAGTTCGTATCTCTTTCGCTACTGGAACCAGCAGACTCAAGGTCATTTCTACAGCAGATAGTATCTTCTCATCCATTCCAGTGTTCAACATTCTACGCATCTGGTCACTGAAAACAGAAAGTAAAGTTGACTCTATTCTTCTTAAACATTGAAAAGTCTATAACTCAAACTACTGAATTCAAACGAAAGAAAGGACAATTCGAGGGTTGATCGTAAGACTGTAATAAACATATTTTTGAAACCTTTGTTTACGGGCAACTTTGACCCCTTTGTAAACAATGCAAATTTAGGTGCCATTGCTCATACGAGCAATGGCACATAAATTTCCATTGTTTACAGAAAGTAATGTTGTAATCTTCACAACACCTTCATGGTGAGGAGATTAAGTATTGGGAAAAACAACCATCTGACTTGCTACAGTCTTGCGATCAACCCTCGAACTGGTTTATTTTGATGTGTGTTCTTTACGTTTTATCTCCTTTTATTGCATACTACTGTTATCCCAAACCAAACATTCTGGTCCCTCGAGTTTGAAATATAAGAATTGACTGTATTTTTCAAACTGATAAAAAAAATTACAGCATGCAAATAAGACTAAATAAAACAAACAATATCCTGACCCACATCATGGCTCCAAATAAAAGAGTATATAACGTATTCGACCTAATTACCGCACGTACCCCCATAAGCGCACAGACAAGCCATTCCGTAGTTTTCAGATTACAGCCAGTGTACTTTTTGTCTACTTCTTTATAAAAGCGTATGTTGTGGGTACCCATTTGAATTGCATCGACTTGTCAATGCAATTAATATGAGTAACCACCACATATGCTTTTATAAAGAAAATCAGAAGAAGAAAAAACATCACATAAGTGATTAGTCCTTCTCTGTTTTTTTTTTTTTTTTTTTTTTGAAGTGTACCCTGAGTATACATGTAGGTATGTACATATTTTACAAGTATTTTTGAAAAGTTAAGCACACAGTGCAGTAAATAGGTCAAATATGGTAGTTCCAATTAAGATTTTTTTTTTTGTTTTATTTTTTTAACCAGAAAGTACTGACATTTTTCTTATTTCTCCACAAGAACATATGTTGTGGGTACTCATTGCATGCACCTAGATCACTGAAATGCTTGTAATAAGTACCCAATATGCATGTTTTTGGGGGTTTTTTTGTGTGGAGAAATAAGAATAACATTATGTAGCTACCAACTCTTATCTGGAGCTAAGACTGAGTCCAGCAGAAGATATGAGCCAGGCCATGAGAAAAGGTATCTTTAGGATATATGGGAACAGTAAAGATTCAGATCAGCCAGCAAAGACAAACACTCCAATGAGGACCTTTGCTTTACATGTACATGTACATCAACAATTTCTACAGTATCTAATGATTATGTGATTTAAGTTTAACAGCCCAGTCAGCACTGTTACGGTCATGTCGAGCCATCAATGTCCCTAATCACACCTTTCCTGGGCAAGCTTAGTCACTCTATCTATAGCTATGGTTACCAAAGTGGTGGGATATAAAAAGAAAAAAAATATACCAGCATGTATATATATGTTGCCAGATCTTCTGAAGTTTCCTGGCTGCCAACTCCCATATCTCGGGTATTTGTTGTGACTGGCTACCACTCACTATCACAGGTGACTGAGGCGACATCTGATTTCTTATGGCAGGAGATGGCACTGAGATGTTATTTTGCGAGCCTGTGGAATGAGGCTGGGATGATATACAGTATGGCTTATCATTGGTCACTGGAGTAAGTGTCTCTACAGAGTTCTTATTGACTAGACATGTATTGTTAGCACTAATATCACAGTTGCTTTTTTGCTGACTAGAGAGCTGAAAAGGAAAATATGGAGACAAATTATAGGAAACATATTTCTATTTTTACTTATTTTTCCACAAAAACATGATGCGCAATGCACAAAAAGGGCCATTATGTAATTTGCAGACAATGCAGGCACAGGCTGATCTAGACCTCCGTTGTCCGCTTACAGAATCAGTGGACACTGTAGTATATGTTGGTGAACAGAAAATGCCAAGATTAGACTGCAAAGATGCACAAGCTGATCTGGACCTACACTGTCCACAAACTGCATAAGGGCCCTTTTCGTGCTTTGTGCATCATATGTTGCGGGCACTCATTAAAAGTGTCTCAGTGATGCACTTCTAATGAATACCCACAACATATGTTTTTTGCGGAGAAATTCGTTGAGGTGCTTCTGATGAATATCCACAACATGTTTTCATGAAGAAATAAGAAGAAAATCAATAATTTTTGGTTGGAAAAAGCCCTTATCTGGAGCTATATTCTATTTTTATTGAACAAGTTTGAAAAAACAAATTGTCACTCTATACAAATAGATAGGTTACTGCATGAATGTTCTGCGGCAAACTGCATGCAAGATTGTTAAGCTAATTATGGTTGATAACTTTGCCTCTCTCTTTTACTGCACGCTGGTGAGTGGAGGCTAAATGATGACTCCTTTCTATATCTTTCAGAAGGCTAAAGCCTGACTATTGATGTCTGTAAATGGACCTATAGGAAGTCCCCTTTCAAAAATAGCTGAAAATCTACCAAGTGTATCAAGTACCCTTAACTCTTAAACTGCAATTCACAACAACTGTCATCTGCTTTGTCATCTGCTTGTGATTTTAAAAATCATTTTTGCAAAATGTATGGACCCCGGTCAGACTGGCTCTCTAAGAGCATTCTGATCAAGGTACACAGGTTCCTTTTGCAATACTGTTGCGATAACCATTGGGAACATTTTTGCTCAAAAAAGATCAAAGATATCCAAAAAGCTTTAATTTTGATGACATCCAGTGTTGAAATTTCATTTGAAAGCCACACTATTGCTGTAATATTTGATGAACTGAGCACATGCTGGCACCAAAAGTGTTGTTCATTTTAGAGTTCTGGGCCCAGTTGCTCAAAGGGTCGTTAGCTTAACGAGCTCGTTAAGGGTCATTTCGTTAACTGTTTTAGCGGATTCAATATACAATATTCTGACATTTTTTCAGCAAAAAATTTCAGCATATTTGCGTATCACTCAATGTAAATTTAAACGAATCGTTAACTAACGACATCGTTAGCTTTGAACAACTGGGCCCTGGTATGCACATTCTAATAAATTCCTCCTTATGGTTATGTCATGCAGACATTTTTGTGTTTATAGACATATAATTTCTATGTATACATCTAATATTTCTATCTACAGAACTATTGAAACTATTGCATTAGTGAAAACACCGTTGTCGATACTGTTATTACTGCCATTTTACTATCACAACAGCACTATTGCCAAGGTCACTATTGTGATGCACTGATAGTTCAATGTACTGTTACATCCTTGTCTCCTTATAAGCCTCGGTGTTTGAGAAACAGAGCTAAACGGAGACTAAACATTGTCCAGCCAAGCGTGAAAAGTAGGCCAAGGTCAGAAATGGGAGAAGGCAGTGTGCAGGGTGCATCATGGCAGATGTGTGTATGAAGTTATATGAGCTTAGAGGCCTCAGTATTCCGGAAATGAAGCTAAATGAACAGACTAAACATTGTTCAGCTAAGTGTGTTTGTTTTTTTGTGTTGAGGTTTTACGGCCCAGTCAACCCAATGGGGCCATGTCGAGCGCAGTCAGATTACCTAACCACACGTTTACTGGGCAGGCTTATTCCTCTGAGCGGTTAACCAGTCTTGTGCACATTCTTTCTCCAGAAACTGACAACTGCCCTTCTTGAATCAGCGGAGGGGAGAGAATTACCGTAGAAAATATTTCATGATTAATCTCCACGAAAGAAAGTAGCCGGCCGCGGCGGGGGTTGAACCCGCGACCTCCTGGTCTCCAGTCGGACGGCGCATCCAACTGAGCCACCGATCTAATACCCCGTTTATATGCATAAGTTTGCCCATAGAGGGCAAATTTACCCCTAGGGGCAAAATTCGTCATGTGAATGCATTTGCCTCTAGGGGTAAAATTTGCCCACATGGGTAAAATACCCCTGCTATTGGGTAGGGGCAAATATTTGCCCCTAGGGGTAAATCTTGTGAATACATTTGTAACTGTTCAAAATACATACATATCATGTTCATTCTGCCTAATTTTTTTTTTTTTTATCTGATATCTACAAGAACACTTGTTTTCATTTATACCTGTAATCCGATCAAATTAAATTTTGACTGTTACAAGTATTGTCACAAATGAATCCTGTGAAGAACCTTATTATTTGTGAAAAGGAATAGAGCCGATTAGAATTAGCAGGTGTGCAGGCTGATTAAGGACATGACTGCTATGATGTAAACTGTGTAGTTTTACCTATTACTTGACTCATGTCACAAAATCATCAGAGTTGAGCTTTTCAATGACCCTATAATATATATGTCAGCAGTACTTGTGTAACCCGAATTATACAGCAGCAGCAAGTAATTTATTTTTTGTATATATCATACCATTGTTTTCCTGTTCCTTGATAATATCTAAAAAATAGTTCTGTTGCAAATTTCTGTTTTTTTTTTCCCTTTTTTTCTGGTCCATACAATATAGCTTTAACTGGAAAAATATAAAACATGGTTTACAAAACATTAGTTATATATCAGCATGGTATGTGCTGAACTTGTCTGTGTGCAATATCTGTGCTTTTGCTGCTGTTGCTGCTACTGTTGATTATTATTGTTGTTGTTAATATTATTATTATTTAAAGTAATGCACATTTACCCCTTCTTTCAATATCCCATATAAACGCAACCGTTTACCCACATGGGTATTTCACAAGGAGGAGCAAATATTTACCCCTAGGGGTAAACTTAATGCATATAAACGGGGCTTAAGTGTGAAAAGTTGGCCAAAGTCAGAAACAGTCGATGGCAGTGGGCAAGGTGCATCAAAGTGGATGTGTGTATGAAGTTTCATTATTGTAGTGGCACAGGTATTTAAGAGGCTAAATGCACTGACTAAACATTGTTCAGCCATGTGTGAAAAATAGGTCAAGATCAATAAAAGTCGATGTTAGTAGACAGGGTGTGTCTTGGCAGATGTGAGTATGAAGTTTCATAGCCTAGAAGATTTGGTGTTAACACTGTTGCCGCTGACACCGCTGCCAACACCAACGCAAACAACGCTGCCGGAAAGTGATCCCTATGCCACTCCTGCTTGCTAAAACAGTCGCGATAAAAATTAGAAAGTGGTCTGCTACAATTTTGCTTGGCACATAAAGGCTTAAGAATCTAGATCATACCTGTATTTGGAGGTAGTTTTCTAAACTAGATATATTCTGAACATTTATTTCTCCTCTTACAACACTATCACAGAGAGATTGAATACAATGGATGCGGTTTCTAATGTCTTTCAATAGAGTACCATACCTGAATATAAAAAGATAACAGTTCCATTACTACTAATAAACTAATAATTTTGATATTTAGCCTCACTTTTTATTATTTTTCTATTGTTGTGAGTATTCATTAGACTCATCTTGGCAAGGAAATTCAACAGACACAAAAATAAGACAAGGCTTATACACTGTTTATTTTAACTGTATCGGTTCAAAATTGGTGGCTTATTTTTAAAACCCATTGTTCAATATATGCATCAGACAACCACATACTATGACATACAATAAGAGCAGTTGCTGGACAGCGTAGCTTGCCTGAATCACTTTGCCTCCAAATTTTAAAAATCTGTGACCTTGATCTCAAGGTCACTGATGCATTTGCAGACCATTATCTAACATCCGGCCCAGTGTGAACAAGTTACATCCATAGGTTTTAGGAAATCTACCCTTTTGAAAATTTCAACTAAAACCTCTAACATTAAAATTTTGAAGTCTGTGACCTTGACCTCAAGGTTAGTGAGGGTGGAGGGATGGTGCAGCATAAAAGTTTAGAGAAGTATCTAATATCAGGCAAAGTATCAATAAGATACTCAAACTTTAGAAGATATAAACTTCTAAAACCTTTAACATACATTTTTCTATGTCAATAACCTTGACCTCAAGGTCACTCATGTGGGTCAGGATGGTACAGCATAAACTTCGACCAGTATCTGACATCAAAGCAAGTACAATCTACTTCCATCCAGAGGTGAATGAGATACAGCCTTTCAAAAACTTTAAAGAAAAACTTTAACCAACGCAGACGACGTGGTGACTGCAATAGCTCTACCTCTACTTTCATATAGGTGAGCTAAAAACAAGAAATAATTATGTAAAAAAAATGATATGATTACAGACCTAACACCATGAACTTCCTATCATTGCCCAGCATGAATAGTCCATGTTCCATTTGAATCAATATAATTAAGAAATACATCAGCTCTAGCAGTGATTTGTTGAGTAATAAATCACTGTTTGGTGGTCAGTTGGAAAGTGGATCTAATCACGAACGTGGACTGCAAGTCATTTATCTACTAACAACTGACTGACAAACTGTGATTTATTACTTTGACAACATATCACGCACAAGAGCTGATCTATTTCGATTCTAACACATAAAAAACGACAAAAAAGTAATTGTATCCTTCAGATTCTTCCAACTAACTGTCATCAAATTAAGAAACCCCTCAAACAGTTTTGACTGTAACGCTGTTGTTTACACGCATTTTTTCCCTTGATGATGCGAGAAAAAACGCATTACACCATCTTGCATCGTGGAAACGAAGACTGACGTCAGCAAAGTGTCAAAATGATGTCGAAACGGTGCCAGATAGCATCGCATGCTTCCGCCCAGTGATTTGTTGCAGAATAAATTACTGAATTTAACCATTGGCTGTATAGGCGAGGAGTGTTTGAATACTTTTTGAAATATGCTCTGGATAAGAACATGCTACTACATCATACTTAAAAAAAAAAAAAAAAAAAAGAAAACAGGAAAGGAAAATAATTCCACAACAACTCCAAATGGAGCTGTCAGAGTTGTTCAGATTTTAGGATAATAATGGCAAGGAATTAAGGCGCCCCCATATCTAGGGAAATACAGTACTAAGTGCAGCACATTGCAGAGGACTTGTTAAGGATGATAATTCTGGGATAGTTCTTTCAAAATCATCATAAAAACATATGATGTGGGTACTCATTAGAAGTGCCACTCATTGCCCTCTATTGATAATCCAAAACTCTTTTGACTGATTTCAATAGTTTTAGAGACACATTTCAGGCAAAAGTGTGATGGATGGCTGGGTGGAGAAAGTGCTATTATATGTACAAATATCTCCTTTAAAGCGCTAAATCACAACTGCAACAGATTACATTTTGATTTTTAAAGCGCTAAATCACAACTGCAACAGATTACATTTTGATTTTTTTCTCTTTTTTTTTTTTCAGTTTTCAGAGAAAATAAGGCCAGGCAGATGATTCATATGAAATGCCAAGTCTTATTTTCTCTGAAAAATATAATAAAAAAATTTAGAATGTTATCTGCTACAATTTTGCTCAGCGCAAGGGTTAGTTTAGAACGATAAATTTCACTATTAGTATTTTACTTACATATTTCGACTGACACAATGGTTTAGAAACAGAGTAGCTTCTCTGGTGCACACTCCCAGTTCATCTACACTGTACACTGGAAAATATATTATATATTAAAATATGGGCCACCTGATGCGAAAATGCACAGATTCAGATCATCTTGTGCATGGGAAAGTATCATCTGGGCCTTTGCTCTCTATTCATACATTCTGTAGTCTCCAATGATTCTGTTAGCGGACAGTGAAGGCCTTGATCACACTGCACAAATGCACAGGTTGATCTTACTTCTACATGCAGGAGACATTTCTTGGCAATGACTAATATGACAAATAAAGCAAATGCATGCTGCATGTTGCATACTCTATACTGACACACTTCTACAAGCAAACAAGGTTACCTTATAAAAAAATTCCAACATCACAGACCCTGATCAGTCCATACACCTGCAAATGATACACTTAACAGCCTATGTTTATTCGCAGCTGATCTCAGGGCGCTTAATTCAAATGTGTAATAAAGTAATTAACTGGTATTCTTTGATCTCTAAGTTAATTTCCGTCACCGAGATTATGAACATGCGTGCCGTTTTCTTTTTGTTTTTGTTTTTTACTAGGGGTCACAAGCAACATGGCACCTTATCCCTTTTGTTAGCATCAACATGCCCATCAAAATAATTGTTCCTGTCTGCCGGATACAATTTCTAAGCCCTGAAGAATCTAAGCAGCAAACCCAGTGTAGCTTCTCATGGGATTGCACAGATGCGCTGGTACAGTTCTGGGCTGTTCACATATGCAATAAGTTACATTTTCACTCGCTATTGCAAGAAGAAATCCCGTGAACATAATGGTAACATCAGGTGACATGGTGGTGGGAAGACTGTGAGAAAAAGGATCTTATTATCATGTTGGATTATGTTAAATTGTACAGTGATGCACATGCACTGAGAATAGACTGCAACTTGTCACCTTCATAAAAGACATAGCTCAAGGTAAGTTACACACTGAGACTGTCCATTCTCACTGAAAATGACCCGATAACTGACAGATTTATTTGATGGGTCAATGCGTATGTGACAACCCCAGGTAATCTTTTACTCAATATACAGAGCTTGTCAAATTTACTGGATGCTTCATTGTGAAAGTTGAACAGAAAGCCGAAAAAGTACCATATTTCACTGGCCATTATAGAGGTAATAGTGGTCATTTTTTTTTTGGAGTTTTTTTTTTTGTTGTTGTTGAAAATGGCTATTATGAACCGAATTGTAGATGTCTTTTTTAAGTCAAATTCGGTCCAGCTCATAAAAATGGTTTCAGATGGAAAAAAAAGTAGTTTCTTGAGCCCTGCTGTCCAACCATATAGGATAAATACAGTATGATTAACACAGGCTGTATTAAGAAGCAGAGCATATACTAACCTTTCATTGGAGTAAAATTCTTGAGAAGGTAATCTACGTGATTCTGAACATTTCTTTGGAATACTTGCCCAAACACAGCTATCCAGTGCCTGTAAGAAGAAAAACAGAGAATTTGTTAAGGAGTATTTGGTGATAATTCTGGGATCATTTTTCTTGTTTCTCCACTTGATGAGGTGCTCCTAATGAGTATCAACAATGTATGTTTTTTATGGAGAACTGGAGAAAATTATCCCAGAAATATCACCAAATATTCCTCTTTAACACATCCTCTGTAAATTAAACAAAGGTGTATACTGTAGACTTCAGTATGCTTTTATGTTTGCAAGAAAATTTTACTACACCACTTTTATTTGTTCAATTTCAATACTTTTTTTGATCGGAAGAAAGGTACAGAAAAAAGAACATTGCAATAACATACACATATTTATTTTAATTCTAGGAAGAAAGATAACATTATTTTGAAGTTTTGAGAACTTCTTTATGTCAATTCACACTAACAATAAATGAAAATGACACCTTTAAATTTTACTTTTTGGTTAAAATATACAGAATATAAACTATGTCAAAACTGACATAAGTATTACCCTAAACACCTTAACTCCTTATCATACTTGTTCTAAAATTTGAACAAGTCCATTTTTACTGCCTGTTAACCCGTAGACTGCCAATCATAACAACTTTTGTCTGCTTTGTCATCTGCTTATGATTTTAAAGATCATTTTTGCAAACAGTGTGGACCCAGATCAGTCTGATAAGAGTCCACACTGTTTGCCTGCATGCAAAATCAGGTTTGAAAAGTTTGCAAGAATATTCAGCAGAAGACACAAGCAGACGACATTTTCAGATGCAGGTTTTCTTGGCATTTTAAAGGTTAATGTGTCTAGATATTGTTGGATAAGTTGCAAACAGTGTAGACCTGATGGAATCATTGCAATCAGTATATGATCTGGATCTACACTATTTGTTCAGGCCTGTCTGATCGAACGCTTAGGGCATATATGGTACATTCAAATGTTAAACTGTCATATTTTGCAATGAATGCTTAGCATCATCTATACTCGCAAACAAAAATGAAACTGAGATTGGGAATATTAATACGAGGGCAAGTCAATAAGTAATCAGCCTATCCCATTTCCAATTGACTGAGATACCCAAGATTTTCAGGCCTTGTTTCAATACATGTTTTAGGCCTGAGGACACAATTGCATCCTTATCGTGTCATTCATTCATAAGATATTGAATGTCAAGTATGGCTAGCGATGCAAAAGTAAGCTTTTTGTCAAAAGTTGAGTACCGTGCTGTAATTCGGTACTTGTATTTGAAAGGGAAAAAAGGTCAGGAAATACATTGGGAGTTGACCAATGTTTATGGGTCTTCTGCACCATTGTATGCACAAGTTAAATTCTGGGTTGGGGAATTCAAACGCGGTAGAACGTCTTTAGAAGATGAAACCAAGTCTGGACGCCCATCAGATGCCACCGATGAAGAAATGTGTAACAAAGTGCGGGATCTGGTGTACTCTGATAGGCGAATTAAGGTGGAAGAAATAGCGAATGCATTACACATTTCACATGGTAGCGTTTCAACAACTCTACATCAGTATACAGCGCATTGTTGAAGCAGTTTAGGTCAAAGTAAGATGATTTCCTTTCACGTCTGGTGACTGTAGATGAGACCTGGGTCCATTATTATGAGCCAGAGAATAAAGCTCAAAGTCGCCAGAGTGTAGGGCCGGGGTCTCCGAGGCCAAAGAAGTTCAAAACGCAACCCTCTGCTGGCAAGGTGATGGCAACTGTATTTTGGGATGCACAAGGCGTTATTATGTTGGACTTTCTAGCAAAGAAAAGTACAATAACAGGTGCATATTATGCAAATTTGCTCGACCAACTGAGAATTGTGATCCGTGAAAAACACCGAGGTAAACTCTCCAAAGGGATGCTGCTTCAACAAGACAATGCAAGAGTCCACACTTGCAAAATTGCAATGGATGCTGTTGTGCGGAATGGGTACGAGCTAATACCACACCCCGCCTATTTTCCGGACTTAGCTCCTAGTGACTATTCCCTATTCCCAAACTTGAAAAAGAATATCCGGTCCAACGAAGAAGTCGTGGCGGCAGTTGAGGAGTGGGTCAGAGACAAGGATCCTGGCTTCTTCAGTTCTGGGCTGATGGCACTGAAACACCGTTGGTCCAAGTGCATCATTCTAGAGGGCAATGACATTGAAAAAGAAGAGATCGATCTCACCCAGAAATAAGTTAGGCTAGTTTTTTATTGACTCGCCCTCGCTTAATATTTGCATCTGACTAAGTATCTTCAAAAGGATTTCAGGTGCACTACATTTGCATTACAAAGAGGTTTTCTTTAATTTCTAGTTTTTTAATAAGTCTTTACATTTTTAGCTGACATGGAAAACAGTTGAATAATTTCATAAGGTCCTCAAATTGGGTGGAGCTTATTTTATATCTGTACCTTTTATCAGAATTTGCATTGATCAGATAATGAGGTGTCTGCATATATGAAAAGGGAAAATACACACAATCTAAGAGGAATGGATACACTTTCAGGGCAGGCAACTCTGTCAAAATCATTTTTGTCTCTCTTCTGTAAAGGGTTGTACTCTAGAAGAAGTATTTGCTCTGCGTGATAGCATTTTTTTTTTCCTTTTAGAACAGACCTCTTTTCAGAACAGGATTGGTGTGCAGTAAATCAAAAAGGAAGTCACAAAAGTTAAAACTGGCAAAGAATCAGCCAAATGTATCCAGCTCCCATACATGGAAATGGAGCTTAAACCCTTTCATCCCATGTTTCTAGACTCTTACCTGTTTGAATTTGGACAAGTTCATTACTACAACTAGGGTAGACCCTAATCAGAATCTACATTCTGCTGCATCTGATCTGGGTCTATACTATTTGCTCAGGCCTGTCAGTCTGAATACTAATTATCAATATAGTATACTATTTGCCTAGGTATCTGTTTTGGTCTGCAGGGTTGAAAAGGTCAACTTTTGATGAGGTGTATAGTTCTATCATGTTAACCCATTTATGCAAAGGGGACTCTTCTAACTCCACTCTTTGGACAAGTTCGTTTCCTATATAGGGGATGTCTGGTTAAATTTTATTATTACCATGTTTTGTAGGAATTTCTGAACTTAATGCAAACAGTGCAGACCTGATCAGATGCCATCTGATCTAGGTCTATATTGTTTGCCAATGTCCGTTTTAAGGGAAGCTAGGCTTAAATGGGTTAATACTGAATGATGGAAAGGCAGTCTGAATAAATCTATAAAAGGAAGGCAAGCACAAATACTTGTATTCATGAACAAGTAACTTGTATTCATGAACAAGTTCAGAATGATAAAATTGCAAACCAGCAGTTTGATCATGGTCTACACTGTCTGCCAAGGTCTCCCTGTCTGACGACTTAAGGTAAACACAGTAATGTGTTTGTGTTGAGGTTTTACGGACTAGTCAACCCAATGGGGTACCTAACCACACTTCTTTCTGAGCAGGCTTAGTCCTCTAAGCAGTTGACCAGTATTGTGCAAATTCTTCCACCAGAAACTGACAACTGCCCTTCTTGAATCAGCGGAAGGGAGAGAATGGCTGTAGAAAGTATCTGATAATCAAATCTCCACAAAAGAATGTTGGGATGCGCATCCAACTGAGCCACTGAGACCAGCGTAAACACAGTAATTATGACATAACTCCAGTCAAGGCATTTTTTTTTAAAAAGAAATAACATTTTTCTCACTGAGATGCTTCTAATGAGTACCCACATGTGTTTTCATGTAGAAGTAAGAAAATTTTTCCCTGATATACATTCTTATCTAGAGCTAAGCCAAAACCCTTCTTTCCTGACAAGTGAGTGGAACTTACTAATGATTTAGTGTTTTACATCCCTTTCAACATTATTTAAGTCATACTGAGATAATGGAAGAGTGACAGTGAAAAGCTCTGTGATATTTCAAGCCATACAGTCATGAGCAGAATTCCACCACCAGCGGGATTTGAACCCAGGACCTTGTGATCCAAAGTCAGGAGTACAAACCTGGGCCCAGTTGTTCAAAACTAACGATGTCGTTAGTTAACGATTCGTTAAAATTTACATCGAGTAATATGCAAATATGCTGAAACTTTTTGCTGAAAAAATGTGAGTAGCTTTTACAGTTACTCACATTTTTTCAGCAAAAAATATCAGAATATTGTGTATTGAATCCGCTAAAACAGTTAATGAAATGACCCTTAATGAGCTCGTTAAGCTAACGATGCTTTGAACAACCGGGCCCTGGGCTCAGTTGTTCAAAACTAACTATGTCGTTAGTTAACATATCATTAAAATTTTAAATTTTAAATTTAAAATCATTAAATATGGCATTTATGCTAATATTTTTGCTGAAAAAATGTGAGTAGCTTTTGCATTTGCAAAAGCTACTCACATTTTTTCAGCAAAAATACCTGTGAATTAGATATTGTGCTTACTAGGACAGTTAACATTTTGACCACTAACAAGCTCATTAAGCTAACGATGCTTTGAACAACTGGGCCCTGATGCCCTTCATTACATTTCTGAGTGGTACTTACTTTTTTATTGACTCAAGAATATTTGTCAATGACCATGGTGGTTTTCTGTAAACAATCTCTTGCCTGTAAAAGAGAGGAATACATGGTGTTTTTTATTCCATTTGTGGTCCAAACTATTATCAGAATCAGTTTTGAAGCAGAGGATGGGCTTTTATTAGCACAACTGTGTACTAACAGCATAATGCAGAATTTCGACAGCTTAGATAATGATGAAGATGATATAATCACTGAAAAGAATCTGCACCATCGGGTCTTGAAATTCTGAGGCAATACCATTAATGCCTATGCAACACAACTGTTGACAGTAAACTGGATGATGATGATGATGATGATGATGATGATGATGATGATGATGATGATGATGATGATGTTGATGATGATGACTTGGTGTTTTACATCCCTTTCAACATTCAAGTCATATCTAGATGATAGAAGTGTGATATTAGATAATTAAATTGAAGGGGCTCTGTGCAATGAAGCCCCAGTCATGAGTTGAACTCCACCTCTAGCGGAATTTGAACCCTGACCTTGTGATCTGGTCAAGAGTACTAGATGCCCGGCCACATGAATGCTTCCACTGTCAACTAGACATATGAGCCAGCGCACGACAAAACCTACATTAAGGATTGTGTGACCAGCAAAGACTCAGATCAACCTGTACATCCACCCAGTATGGCTTTGGATAGCCTGGAGGCTGTAGAAGGCACATGCAATCAGCGAAGACTCTGATCAGACTGCGCGGATGCTCAGGCTGATCTGAGTCTTTGCTGGTCACAGCTTATGTCAACTTCACTTATCTCGAATAACCACTTATCTTGAAGTGAAAATCTGTACTCTGTTTTAACATGGAAATCTAACAATAGGTTACAAAACATTGTGGAAAAGAGCAATTTCTCCTCTTTACCACAATATTTTCAATATATCTCTAACTTAACGAGTCAAATTACATATATGTTTGTGAAATGTGGTTGTTTCATTTATTTTTGTCCTTTAATCTGCAAATTTGTTGAGGTACAGATATCTTGAAGTATTTCAGAGAGTCCCTTGGCCTTTAAGATAACAAGAGTTGACTGTATATCCAAGATGCACATGTCCTAAGATGCAATTTCTCAGGCAATGGCTCATATAATCAAGCACACACACACAAAGGATATCTAGAAGGCATTATTTGTTACTTTTGCAATATAACACATTTTGAATGGTCGTTAGAAAAATGCTTTACTTTTACCACTCTCTAGGCAAATTCAGAAGTCCATAAACTAATACAGTAGACTCTCATTATCTGGACTTGGCTTATTTAGAATAACTGCTTATCTCAAAGTGAAAATCTAGTCCTGTTTTCAATATGGAAATCTAACAACAGGTAACAAAACATCATGGAAAAGAGGAGAATTGTTCCTCCTCTTTTCAACAATATTTTTAAAATATTTCTACATTCAAAAGTCAAATTATATATTCCTTTATGAAATCTGGTTGTTCCATTTACCTTTTCCCCCAATTCTGCTAAGCTTATATGTCGAAGTACGGATATCTTGAAGTACTTCAGAGAGTCCCTTGGACTTGGAGAGTCGACTGTATTTCTCTTATTTTACCCCAAAACAGTTTTTCAACCTTTCATACAAAGGAGACAATTTACATGCAAGGTTAGAACCTATTTACAGTTTATTGGAAAGGTTAAGGCATTTTTCAGGAGAAAATATTTTAAAGCATGATCTGCTGAAATCTTCAGCCAGCATGCTCAGCATTAAACTTACCACATGTCACTATATGCTAATTCCATTTCTATTTGTAGAACTTTAGCAAGCCCAGCCTTCAACAAGTCTTTCAACTTACAATGGATTTCTTCTGCCTGTAAAATACAAAGCAAAAAGAATTTTTACCTTATCATGAATTTATTTTATTTTGCATCAAAGCCGGACCCTGGATGATTTACTAGTAAGATCAATATTTCTGAGGGTGGGGGTGTTGATTTGATCAAATTGCCATATTTACCCTGAGTATTCGGACAGGCCTGTACAAACACTGTAGACCCTGATCAGCTGCAGATCAATATTGTCTGCCAATTATCTAGCAATTTTAGACACATTCACAGTAAAATGGAGCTGTTGAAATTTTAGGAGTACAAGGTAAAGAGCAAGCTGTGTGAATAGTTAAGGTAAATACCATATCCAAAATTTATTAAA
Organism: Anodontia alba; assembly: GCA_964016985.1. NCBI lineage: Eukaryota > Metazoa > Mollusca > Bivalvia > Lucinida > Lucinidae > Anodontia > Anodontia alba. Next base: position 26,557,173 of record OZ024821.1, read on the forward strand.
ACTAATCCAAAACAAAATTTCCCATGTAAATGAAATTTTGAGTGTAAAGGTATTCAACTGAGTCTCCCCCATCCCCCATCCCACCCGCAAGCCTCCTCTTAACCTCCTTCTGCACATCTTCTGCCAATAAAATACTGTCAACTATCTTAATCTTTTCTCCCATTTTACATCATGGGTCAGATAAAGTGAGCATTTTCATTTCATTTAGTATTATATCTTACATGCATAACTTCAGATAAGAAGGGTTATCCATGTTTATTTCTTTTTCTCCTCAAAAACATATGTTGTTGGTAGTCTGCAAGGCACTTCTACTGATTGTGTTGGGGTTTAACGAATGTCAACCCTTGTGGGTCATTTTCTGTTGTCTCCCAGAGAAAAGGGAGAAAAGAGATAAAAGTGATAGTAGAAGAGATGAAAGAGATGAACAGGGAAGAAAGAGGAACAAGTATGAAAGTGAAGAAACAGAATAAAAACATTCCACCTTTACCCTTACCTGCTACAAAGATAGCAGGCCTTGCCCAACTGTAAGCCAATATTAGTTGGACGCCCAAGTGACATAAGATACACGACATCTTCGCACAACGCTTTCATGGGAGAAATAAGAGATTATCAGCACTTTTTGGTCGAAAACCTGGCCTTATCTGAACCTATGCTTACAGGTACACATTAACCTCTTTATAACATGGTTCGTCACAACATGGTCTTTGATACAACACGGTTCAAAGAAGACCCCAAAAAATGAATAGATTATATAGAAAAATGACCATAAATGGTCATTTTCCTATATAATCTAAACATTTTTGTTAGGCTATAACACAGTTGTTTAACTAACATGGTTTATGCTTTGGACCCCAACAATAGTGTTATAAAGAGGTTGTGGTGTATACATGGAAACACATGATATAATAACAATCGTGGAAAACTTCAATTTATCTAGCATCCTGAATCTTTGCACTTACATGTACATGTATATATGCAACTTACCAACTGTTCATCAGTGTACTTTCTTTCTTCTTCCAGCAAACCCTGTGCCAAACAGCTGGAACCTGGTACACTAGATTGCCCGGGGTTTTGATTTAATGACACAGAGTCAGTATTGGACTGTCTCACTGGAGTAGGGATGGAATGGCTCTTTCCTGATATGGGAATGACTTTTTCTGTAGAAAGTACAGGTGTTGGAATGATTGTAACTGAATTTCTAGGAGATACTGGAAACAAAAATACATGTAAAGGGAAGTATCAGTTATGTTACCTCTGAACAGTACTAACATTACCATATTTAGGTGTTAATTACCAAGTAAAACAAGAAATGTCAATAAGTAGTGCTTATTAGATAACACTGCTCAGAATGATGATGATGAGTTTGGGTTTAACGACGTGTCAACCCATGAGGGTCATTTGAATCAAAATGGTATATATTGGTTGAGTATTGAAAGGGCTGTAATGGTAAGTCAAACCTCGCTCTGAAACCAAATGTAACACATAATTGGATTGACATACAGGAGGACAATGTAAAAATAGTATACTGCCCACGAATACAGTTTGCGGGAGATTTAAATACATCAAACCCTTCAAAATGTGTTTCACTCTGATTTATGGTTACTACTCAACAACTGCCACCTCCCTGTAACGGCCACATTAAAGATTCCACAAAGTGTTGTTTTATTACACATTTAACCTCTCTAGACCAGCCACCTCCCTAGAGCAAACAAACTGTATGGCTTCCCAATGGTGGCTCTTGTTGAGCTGTTGCATTGTAATCTCTAAGATGCTTCTAATGAGATCTGAAAACAAAACATAGCTCCAGATAAGGCACTTTTTTCAACCAAGAAGTTTTGATAACTTTTCATATTCCTCCCCAAAAACATGCTGTGGGTACTCACTAGAAGTGCCTCTCTGAGGCACTTCTAATGAGTACCCATAACATGTTTTCCTTGAGAAGTAAGAAAAATATTTACCTTATACACTCTCTTATCTAGAGCTATGGCAAAGCTTTCCAAGAAGAAATGTTCAGCATACTCAATAGTGTTAGAAAATGCATTTACTGAAGAATGAGATTCAAGGTTTATTATCTGCAGAACAAAATATCTGTAGAAAATAATACATACCTCTTTCTTTCAACTTCACTATACCTGCAAGCACATCCTGAAATATTTAAAGATAATTCACTTAATCAGAAATTTGTGAAACCACGAAAACCAAGAACAACCTGCAAATCCAGTAGCTGTCCTAAAATTTTGAACACCAACTTCTCTGACAAAATGGCATATGCAAACTGAGCAGATCCATATCGCATAGTCTAGTCAAGGTCCATACTGTTGGCCATTCCAGAAAGTGCTTTGTGAAACAAACATGTAAACAACAGCTGTTACTTAATTGCTGAGCTTGCCTGTAAAAGGGGCAATCATAATTTATGAAACATTTTAAAATAACATTTCACCAAATGTGACATTAACCTCAAGTTCATTGACTGATTGATCAAGTTGAGGTTTTACGACCCAGTTAACCCATTAGGGTCATGCAGAGTGCAGTCAGTTTACCAAACCACACTTTTCCTGGGCAGGTTAAGTCCTCTAAGTGGTTAACCAGTACTTGTGCACATTCTTTCACCAGAAAACATGTTCTTTGAAGGTGGCAGGGCTTGTAATAGATGAAACTTTGAATCAGTATCTAACATCCGGCCAAGTTTAAACTTAATACATGCATACATGCAGGCATTAAAGAGACTTATGTCTTTAGGTAAAGTTAACCAAAAAGAGCGGGGTTGGGGGCTGGGAGCTGAGTTTGGGGTGGAGAGTTTGGGTAGTAATCTAAAGCTTCAGACTGGCTTCTAACACTTATCTTAAGTATTAATTTAATCAGGATGGTGGTTAACCAGCTACGAGTCTCATATGTCAAATATATGTATGATCTGAGAGAATAAAGTATCAGTACTGTTCTTTTAAAAAAGCTTTAACCAACAAGAAATGTCAATAGGCAGTACTATTAGATGCCCCTGCTCAGAAACCAAAATGTAATGGATGGACGGACAACATGAAAACGGTACAATACATCCTTCCCTCCTCCCCCTCCATCCCCCCTCCCCCTAAACTAAATTTCTGTGACCTTGCCCTCAAGTTTAAATGGCACTGTCAACAATCTTTCTGTCCTGTTGTGGCGGTGGGAACTCATGCCCCAAAAGTGCTGCCTTACTGCAGTATCATGCCCCAGACACACAGACATGATACAACCACCGGTCACATTATGCTGACATTGGTGCAGCCAGTCCTAGCAATTCTTTCTGAAGGCCAAATGGGAGAACAGCTAGTACCATTTGTAGATGTCTTATATATGACCCGGCTTGGAATTTAACCCACAACCTTCTGATCTGAGGGTGAATGCTCTATCGACTGTGCCACTGGTAGATGCATAGCAACAGATAAGGCACTTTTTTTTATCCAAAAAATGCTATCTTTCTTATTTCTCCACTCCACAAAAACATGTGGGTACTCATTAGAAGCGCCTCGCCAAGGTGCTTCTAATGAGTATCCACAACATATGTTTTCATGGAGAAATAAGAAAAATATTATGTGGATACCCCCTCTTATCTGTAGCTATGTAGATGCTAAAAGTAGGGCACCATCCAGTCATTAACCCATTTACATCAAGAGCACTCTTATACAACAACCCTTTGGACTGGTCCATTTCCAATAGCTGGACATCCTTTTATTTTTATTATTGCTATGTTCATACATATTCATGTATTCCTGTATACATATTCCTGTATTTAATGCAAACAGTGTAGACCCTGATCAGACTGCATGCTGTGGCATCTGATCTGGGTCTGCACTGTTTGCCAATTACCCTTTTACGTAAAATAGATTAATGTACATATTTCTTGCAAAAATTGTTTAATTATAAGTTTAAAGCTTAGCATGCAAGGAAACTTCTCAGCATATGACAAATAAGTAATATTTTCCTTATTTTTTCCCTAAAAATAAGGTTTGATATTTTATGCAAATTGTCTCATAAACAAATTGTCAACATGCATGAAATGTCAAACCTTATTTTCTGAGAAAAATAAGAAAAATGCTTCCAATCTGTCATCTGCTGAAAATGCCCAGAGAGTGGTAAAGGTTATTACAACATACATATTTAGACTGAGTTGCCTCCCCTGAAAGTGTATTTCTGCCTGTTAGCCAAACATATCAATAAATCAAAAGCAGCAAAATTATTAAGGAGGAGTATCTTCACCGGTTCTCCATAAAAGCTTGTTATGAGAAGCGTCTTGGCAAGGCACTTCTAATAATACTCACAAGATGTTTTATGCAGAAATTCATGTAAGAAAAAATTGTCCAAGAATTATCTCTGAATACTCTTGGAACAAATCCTTAGAAAGTTACATCAATGCTAAACAAATACAGAAATCTTACCTTTCTACTGTAGGCAGGTACCCCACAAACTAAAGCTTTGTTAATTAAGTTATTATCATTAGTCAACAACACAACATCTGCCATGGAATCTGAAGAGAAAATAAATTGAGGTCAGCAGTCACTTTCAAAATAAGTGTGCAAGAATCATTTGTATTCTTTTTTTGCTTATTTCTCTACTACTGGCTGAGAAAATACAATACGTTTGCAAATATCAATGATTTTTTTACCACAAAAATACATATAAGGAAATAAAAATGAAAATACATCACAACTTCTTTGTTAAACTGTCAGTCAATGACAGAAATACTGCTGAAAGCCATGTCAGGCTAAATTTATTGAATGTTTTTTGTACACATATTCCTCAGTGCAAACTGTTCAACTGACTGTGGCTCATAATAAGTGTATTCCAAGAAAATAAAGAGCTTACTAGTTTTCCTGTTAATATGCAAACATGTCATCAGTATTATATCATCATTACACTCAGCTGTAAACTCTCTTGCTGCCTCTTGGGACTGTAACAGAAATAAATTACAATACACTCAAACATAGCTCCACATAAGAAAGGATAGCCATATAACTTATCCATGAAAACATTTTGTGGGTACTCTTTTAAAGCGCCTCATTGTATATGACAACCATTACACAGTGATCCTTCATTATAGGGATCAAACATGTTTTTTCAAGCATTAACATTCGCCAGGTCCCATGGGAGGTGTTGAAAACCGTGGCCGAAGGCTGCGGTTTTCAACACCTCCCAAGGGACGTAGCGAATGTTACTGCATTGAAAAATCATGTTCGATCGCTATTATTGCATAAAAACTGAAAACATTTGCTACTTTTTGCATTATTTCTTGCACTATTTTGTTTTGCCTTTTCACCGATGTCGCGCGAACGCTATTTCCACGGACTATGCTCGTTCTGGGACAGGGCAGTACACAACTCGTGACGGCAGCAATTCTGTGGCCCCGGTACGAGCATATTGAAAGTTGCATAGCCATGCATTAACAGTGCGTGAATTGCCTTGTTAATACACGGCATTTCGCCGGTTAATGCACGGCTGTTAATAACGTGCAACACTGCTTTTTATGCAATAATACAGAATCTTACCCAATGATTCTGTATTACATAGTACCTATAATCTAGAATCATGTTAAATTTCTTTGACTTAAGATTTAATGTCCCTGTCAACAATATTCCAGTCATGCTGAGCTTTCTCCCAGAAAATGGGAGACAGATAGATAAGAAAAGGCCATTAACCCTGATCTTGCTTCAACTGCTTTTGTCTTCCAAGGAAACTCTAAAAGTTTCAGCAATACGACACACCACCCAACCACCTACAGAATCATGGCAAAATGATGATTTGGGTTTACTCTTTTTTCAACAGTATTTGTAATATCAAGACAATGAAGAGGTGATAATGAAAGGGTCTGTGAAATGAAGTGCTATACTGTCATAAGCTAAATTCCACCTCTTGTGGAATTTAAATTCAGGACCTTGTGATGAGGTGAGGAGAGCTAACCACTTGGCCATACAGAAGCTTTAGAATCATGGTAAAAACATAAAGAATTGCTGAATGAGGAATTTCAATGATTTCCATCGAGTGAAACAGAAGAGATACAGTGTAGATGCAAAGGCTGAACTGTGCAACTTCTGTTTACATATGCACTAATAGAACTGGGCCCGAGGTTATAAAACTTTTTTCATGCTCAACTCAGCTGAGCATGAAATTTATCCGCTAATAAATCTCAAATTACTACCAACTGCAAATGTTTACTTGCTAACCATAGCTGAGCATGAAAATTTCTCTGCTAATAAATAATATGAAAATGCCAACTATTGTTGGCATTTGCATATTTATTAGCAGTTTCATATTTATTAGCAGAGAAAATTTCATGCTCAGCTGAGTTGAGCATGAAAAATGTTTTATAACCTCTGGGACAGGTAGTTCATTTATCTTACCTCGATCGGTGTTTGTCCTTTCACTTGTGGATGTTTGAGCCTGAACATATTCTGAAGCAATTTTATACCTCTGTTTGCTTTATTTTGTGTTGCATTTGTCTGAAACAATTAAATTACTTTGTATTGTAATAAGTCAAAACATAAGTAATAACATAGCTCCAGATAAGAACTTTTTTTCAAACAAAAATTAAATGTATTTTTCATATTCCTCCATAAAAACTTATACTGTGGCTAATCATTAGAAGTTAACGAGTACCCTCAACATATGAGCCAGCCCATGGCAAAACCTATAAATTGGCATGTGTGCCCAGCGAAGACTCAGTTCAGCCTGGGCATCCGCCCAGTCTGATCAGAGTCGTCACTGTGTGCTCAGTGGGTAGCTTAGGACCCAAGCTTTCTTCATGTGAACAGCAAAGACTCTGATCAAACTGGGCGGATGCCATTTTGTAGGTTTTGTCATGCGCTGGTTCATATGTTTTTGTGAAGAAATACGAAAATTAACTATCAACTGGAGCTATGTAATAAAATAGAAAACTTACAAAGTATTAATTCATACATTGATTTATAATATCTGTATCACAAAGCTGACTGCTTGACGGCTGATAGGTTCAAGGTCTTGGCATACAAGCAGAGGATCATTTCAAACCTGCCTGTACCAAATTTTTTTAGCCATTAGTACACTTAGCTCAGACTTGAAAATTATGAAAATACATGTATATGAGTCTCACCATGAGAAAAGGTATCTTCAAGGAACAAGTGAACAGAAAAAATCTAGGTCACTTAGTGAAGTTGAAAAATCCAGTATGGGCCTTATATTCTACAGTATCCAAAGATTCTGTAAGCAGATATTGAAGGCCCTGATCAGACTGCCAATGCACAGTTTATCTTTGCTGTCGGTATATACCACAAAAGCACATTTTCTCCATAAAATATATCTCAAGGTCACAGCAATCCAAAACAATATGGTAGTACTCACAGAAAGGTATCCTGGCAAGTTTTGGCTTACAAGCACTGACCCCAGAATTAACTCTAAAAACACTTTAACAGATACATATAAGGGCAGAATCACAGGAGCACAGCTCAAAAACTATATCCCCAAACCATTACATGATGTAAGCTATGAATGTAGACAGCTTGAGGATAGGGGAGGACTTCATCTTGAATGCATTAATAAAATAAACATCTTAACTTATCATATCAAATATTTCTCTACAATAAGGAGATAATTGCCTGGTATGCCAGTAATGAGACATCTGCAAAGCGACTTTCTTTTCAAAGATCGCTGTAACTCCTAATTCATCTTGGTTTTTGACTGTGTTGGGATTTAACGACACATCAACCCTTGTGGGTCATTTTGTGTCATCTCTCAGAGAAAGGGAGGAAAGAGATAGAAGAGATAGTGGAAGAGATGAAAGAGAGGAACAGGGAAGAAAGAGGAACAGAAATGAAAGTAAAGAAACAGAAGAAATAAAAACATTCCCCCTCTACCCTTACCTGCTACAAAGATAGCAGGCTTTGCCTAACTGTAAGCCAATATCAGTTGGACGACCTGATGACATAAGATACACGACACCTTCGCACCACCTGACCACACCCAATTCATCTTGGACTTGTGAATCAGGCAATACTGCAAAACTCTAGATAAAGCACATTTTTCAACTAAAAAATACTGATACGCTCCATGAAAACTTATGTTGTGGGTACCTATTAGTAGTATTCAGTTCACTGAGGTGCTTCTAATGAGTACCAAAACATGTTTTCAAGGTATGATAAGTTAAATAACAATATCTCTGGTTTAAAAAAAGTCTTTATATGGTATAAATCCTTACCAACTTTGGCATTCCTTTTGTATAAGCTTGTTTCAGTGAGTCCAATTCTTGCAAGACAATCCAAGGTATATACAATACTGGTTTGCCATAACCTAAAATAAGAAAAGCCTTCTGTTTTGTGTTCCAAAAAAAAAAAAAAAAAAAAAAAAAAAATCTGGATTGTCTTAGCTTCTAAAATGCTGAAGCAAAATTGTAGCAGACAATGTTCTAATTTTTTTATATTAATTTTCACAGAAAATAAGACTTACCATTTCATGTGAATCATCACATAATATGTCAAAGACTTATTTTCCCTGAAAATAAAAAATCAAAATGTCTGCTGGATATGTGATTAGCCCCATAAAGGTAACTCCCTTTTTCTGCCTTGCCATAGCTCTAGTAAGTGGGATACCCTACCTCTTTTTTCTTATGTCTCCATAAAAACATTTGTTGTGGGCACTCAAGGTTATTAAACTTTTTTCATGCTCAACTCAGCTGAGTCTGAAATTTTCTCAGCTAAAAAATATGAAAATGACTACAATAGTTGGCATTTTCATAATTATTAGCAGAGAAAGTTTCAAGCTCAGCTATGTTTAGCAAGAATTTGCAAATTATTAGTAATTTGAGATTTATTAGTAGGACAAATTTCAAGCTCAGTTGAGTTGAGCATGATCAGTTTAATAAACTTGGGGCCACGTGTCTTTGGTAGGCTATAGTTTCTGTAATTGTGGCTCTTCCTGTGCATCTTCTCAAAGTTATCTTTACTTTTAAAGTGCCAAGGAAAATTGTAGACAATGATATTCTAATTTTTTCTTTATTTTTTCTTAGCAAATAAGACTTGGCATATCATGAGAATCATCTGCAAAGCAGACAATTTACATGAACTGTTAGGCTTTCTTTTCTCTGAAATAATAAATAAAAAAAATTCAAATGCAATCTAGGCCCAGTTGTTCAAAGCATCGTTAGTTTAATGAGCTCGTTAGTGGTCAAAATGTCAACTGCCCTAATAAGTACAATATCTAATTCACAGGTATTTTTGCTGAAAAAATGTGAGTAGCTTTTGCAAATGCAAAAGCTACTCACATTTTTTTCAGCAAAAATATTAGCATTTATGCCATATTTAATGATCAAAGTTTTAATGATAAGTTAACTAACAACATCATTAGTTTTGAACAACTGGGCCCTGATTTTTTTCAAAAGTGTATCAAGACCCCTTTTCAGAAGGGACTTGTTCCTCTGTTGCAGTTCTTCTTTGTTTGTACATCTGTGACTTCATATGTGGCATTTGTTTTGTCATTATCTGATCCTCATCTCTCCTCCTTTTGGTGCCTCAGGAGGGCTATGCTTCATGACATGCATTTCCTGAGTATCTTCACATATTTTTGTTGTACTGGAAAGTAAATAGGAAGTCACAAGAGTTCTCTCCCTTGTAAAATACTGTGAAAACAATTACCATTACCTGTGATTTCCTGATTCTTCAGTTCTTCCACGAAAGTAAGGTCATTGATTATCACATTTGTATCTATCACAACATACAACTGAAAACAAAACAAAAATTCTTTTATATAACAACCAACTGGAGCTTGAAAGTTTGACTTCAAAGAAATTTAAAGTTTATAACATACATAAGATATGCTCAGACAGAGACAAAATCTATTTTCTACACTAAGCAGAAGGGCCTGAACTGTTGGCATCCTGGACTTGGGATCATGTGGGCAGTGCCATGCCAAAAAGAATCTTTGGGCATATGCAGACAGCAAGGGCACAGATCAGTCTGTGCATTTGTGCAGTCTGATCAGGGCCTTCACTGTCCGCTAACAGAATCATAAGAGTGTATGAATGGAGAGCAAAGGCCTGGACGATTCTTTGTGCTTGCTCAGGATGATCTGAACCTATGCAAGGCACTTTTTCACTTTACATGGCCCATGTGGTCCGATGTTCTAATCATGCTGGAGGCAGAATTCTGCACAGACTGTTTCATTATCACCCTTCCACTGTCCCTTTATAACTGAAATATTGCTAAAATGGACAACTGTGAAAATATTTTAATCCTATATTATCAAAATTGTGACATTCATGTGATATTCCAGTAAGAGAAGAGTATCTATGCAGAAGTTTCTGTGTGGCCGAATGGTTGGAGCTCCAGACTTTTGATCACATGATCCCAGGTTGACTTTGGAAATGACTTTACTGCACTTCATTGACCAGAGCCATTCATTATCACCTATCCATCATCATAAATACGGTACCTTAATATTCAGATCATTCAAACCTGAGCAAATAGCACAGACCCAGATCAAACAGCTCCACCAGGAGCAATTCAATCGGTATACTGTATTCACCATAAGTATTGGGTCAACTCAACTCCTTCATAGCTACAGATAAGAGGGGGTATTCACATATTTTTCTTATTTCTCCACGAAAACATATGTTGTGGGTACCAGCGAGGCACTTCTAATGAGTACCCACAACATATATTTTCGTGGAGAAATAAGAAAGATATCAGCATTTTTCGGATAAAAAAAACACCCTATCTGTTGCTATGCTCCTTACCATACTTGTCCTAAAATTTGAACAGGTACAATTTATTATCCATTGTTGTATCTAAAAATTGTTAGAACAGTGGCAAACAGTGCAGACCCTGATGAGACACCGCATCTGCAGCTTCTCATCTGGGTATACATTATTTCAGGCCTGTCTGTCAGAATAATTACTGTATATATGGTATGTCTTGTTTCCCAGTCTTCAGACACATTCTAAACACATCACTATTTTATAATATTCAAATGGACTTGCTCAAATTTTTGGACAAGTATGGAAAAGGAGATCATTCCAATGAAACTTCAAACCCATTTTTCTGTGATGCCTATTTTAAATCCCACATGCCGATACCGAAATTGATAATTCTATTATCTGCTAATTAGTCAAACCCATCTTAAGCATTTAAGGGAAGGGTTAAAAGTGCCTGCAAAATGCAGATGCTTGTTTTATACAGCCTGGGCCCAGTTGTTCAAAACTAACGAAGTTGTTAGTTAACGATTCGTTAAAATTTACATCAAGTGATACGCAAATATGCTGAAATTTTTTGCTGAAAAAATGTGAGTAGCTTTTGCAGTGCAAAAGCTACTCACATTTTTTCAGCAAAAATATCAGAATATTGTATATTGAATCTGCTAAAATAGTTAACGAAATGACCCTTAACGAGCTCGTTAAGCTAACGACGCTTTGAACAACTGGGCCCTGATCTATACCGAGGCTGCTACTTTGGGATATGGAATGCCTAGTTTCTTGACAGGTTTTTGCTTTATATAGATGGCCTTTAAGACTTGACTGTAAACTTGTGTCCTCTTACCTGTTTTTTGAAGGGAGAGATTACTCCTGTCTGAGCTGGAATTGTTTGGACACCTTTCAGCTGAAATACAATCATACACGTAAGTCCACATAAAGTGAAAACTAAAGCGATCATTTAGGATTTTTTATTTGTTCTTTTTGCATATCTTGTGGGTACTCAATGGAATCATATCAGATATGTTCTGGAAAGGGCCATAACAAAAATTATCAGTGAAAATGCATGTGGATGGAAAATTCTTTAAGTTAGAAAGGGGCCATTTGGCTTGAAATAAAAAAGTGTGTGTTATAGGTTACCCGACCATGCCCAATTTTTCACCACAGGGTAACTATGATCCAAATATGAATGCTTTTGGATAATCAGTTGTTGAGATATGAACTCATGAACTCTTGAAAAACTTGAACATAAAACCTTAAAGTAGAGTGAAGGGAATGAGGATGCGAATGAGGACGACTGGGGTGACTACAAAAGCTCTAAATGTACTTCGTACAGGAGAGAGAAAAAAAAAAACTAAAGCAAGACAGTACTTACTTTTTGTTGGTATTCTTGTTCGGTCATGAATTCCTGGAGTTCAGTCACAGTGGCTGTTAATGTACCACAAACCTGCCAATTAATAATAATTACAATTTATAATAATCAAGTTTCACCAATGATGGGGAACGCAATTAAATCATTTTGCAAGAGAAGGTCCTAAACCTTTAAGCGCTCAGCAAAATTGTAGAAGACAATATTCTAAATATTTTTTATTACTTTTCAGAGAAAATAAGACATGTCATTTCATGTGAATTTTAATTCACATGAAATGCCAAGTCTTATTTATTTTCTAGCAGACAATTCAAATGAAATGCCAAGTCTTATTTTCTCTGAAAACTACAAAAAAAAAAGAAAAATCAAAATTGATTTATGTTTAGAACTTTAATAGTTAATTCCTAATTCATGCAAAAGAGGCATAATGGGCATACAAACAGCAAAGACAATGATCAGGGCCTAGTTGTTCAAAACTAATGATTTCGTTAGTTAACAATTCGTTAAAATTTTAATCATGTGATACGCAAATATGCTGAAATTTTTTGCTGAAAAAATGTGAGTAGCTTTTGCAGTGCAAAAGCTACTCACATTTTTTCAGCAAAAAATATCAGAATATTGTGTATTGAATCTGCTAAAACAGTTAACGATATGAGCCTTAACGAGCTCGTTAAGCTAACGACGCTTTGAACAACTGGGCCCTGATTGTGAATCTGTACTATTGGACTAATGATAAAGTAGACTCTCCAGTACTTGACTATATAGTTAAGTTTACATTTTTCTGGTCCTTTGTAATCATTGAGATCATTCCAGATTGTTTTGATTTTCTTTTTTTTTCTTTTTTCGAATTTTTTGCCTAATTTATAGAAACTAATAATATAACTGCCCAAGGAAACTTCAACACATCAGCAATTTTCATTTGTGTGAGTGTTCACACAACAGTCATTCTTTTTAGATTTGGTTGTCGAGTTGAGGTTTAACAGGCTAGTCAGCACTATTAAGGTCTTATCAAGCCGATCAGTTGACTTTACCACATTTTTCCAGTTAAGTGGTTAACCAGTACTTGTGCACATTTTTTTTTTTTTTTTTTTTTGCCAGAAACTGTCCTTCTTGAAGCAGCTGAAGAGTGAGAATGACATATTCCCTTCTTGTGCTATGCAAGAGTGACGGCTCTGATAAGCTTGCAAGCTGATCACTGCTATCAATATTTGTGTATCCATTAAGCTGTACAGATTTTAGCAAAATTGTTGCAGACCACATTCTAGAATTATTTTCTTAAATTTCATGTGAATCAGCTACCAAGCAAAAGGAAGTTATTTTTAAAATGTTATCTACTGATACATTGTATTTAAATTCATCAATTAAATAGTTAATCCAGTAATTTAATGCTTAGCACTCTGGGTAAAATTTTCAGCAGACACATATTGAAATATTTTTCTTTTTTTTCCTAGAAAACAGGATTTGACATTTCATGCAAATTATCTCCTTTGGGGAGAATTTGCATGAAATGTCAAATCCTGTTTTGTGGGAAAAATAAGAAAAAATATTAATTTGTCATCTGCTGAATTAGCCCAGGGAGAGGCAAAGGTTAAGAATTAACTTCTTACCTTCTCAGGACATATCTTCATCTGTTCTCTCACTTCAGACAACTGGAAAGGAAAGTCATTATCAAAAAATTAGCTTCTATAGTTAAAAAAGGGCTTTTCCTGAAATATTCAATATGTGGCAGAAGACTTGTTAAATGAGGAATATTTGGTGATAATTCTGGGATATCTTTTTTCTTATTTCCCCACAAAAAATATGTTGTGGATAATAACTGTGACTTGGTAATGTTTGCTCAACAATAGCCACCTCCCTTTTACAGCCATTTTTCTGATTTTCTATTGTGCCATTTTACTATATATTCATCATCTCTTTACAACAGCCAGTCTTTTACTATATATTACACCACCTCTTTACAACAGCCTCTCTTTACAACAGCCATCTCAACATATAAGTTAAATAACTGAATTATAAATTTATAGGAGACACTGACCTCATATATTCTATGGGACCTTTCAGTTGTCATAGCAACCAAACAAAAAGGCAGATCACTATAATTTTAGCTATTTTTAAATTGCCCTGTCCAAGCAACATTCCTACCAAATTAAGGACAAATCGCTGTTTTGGAGAAGTTGTCATTTTAAAGTCTTAACAGATGAACAGAGAAAGTGGGGGTATAAAAAATTCCTTTTTTTCTAACATGTTACCCTAAACACACTTTTGTTTGCTCTTACCAAAGAAAGGCACAATCACAGCCTTCTCAAAGCATCGAAAGACAAAGAACAAACAAGGACACAACAAAATGGCACATTTGCAATAACAGATATAATATGGGCCACGTCAATCAAATAAGTACCTTAGAACATGCGCAAAAGGTGCAGACTCACATCATCCCGCACATGTGCAAAGTACACATTAACCTCTTTATAACACGGTTTGTTATAACATGGTTTTTAATACAACACGGTTCAAAGATGAATCCCAAAAATATATAGATAAAATAGAAATATATAGATTATATAGAAATATATAGATTCTATAGATATATAGAAAATATATAGATTATATATAGAAATAAGCAAATGGTCATTTTTCTATATAATCTATACATTTTTGTTTGAATATAACACGGATGTATAACCAACACGGTTTATGCTTTGGACCCCAACAATAGTGTTTTAAAGAGGTTGTGGTGTATTATCTGGGCTTTTGCTCTCTATTCATACATTTTGTAGTATCCAATGATTCTGTGAATGGACAGTGACGGCCCTGATCACACTGCATTGGTGTGCAGGCTGATCTGGGTCTTCGCTGTCTGCATTTGCCAGAAGACATATTTTTGAATGTCGCTGTCCATATTATAAACAAAGAAATGCAACCAAGGAACTGAAATACAAGTAAAACAAAGGTTTTTCACAGAAAATAGAAGGGTTTGAAAGTTGTTTCTCAAAAGGTGAAGCATAGCTCCACATTAGAGGGGGTATTTAGATATTTTCTCCTATTTCTTTATGGAAACATGTTGTGGGTTCTCATTAGAAGTGCCTTGAGGCACTTCTAATGAGAACCAACAAAATACATGTTCTGGCATGGAGAAATAAGCAAACTATCAGTACTTTTCAGTTAAAAAAAAGTGCCGTATCTAGAGGGACTGTTAAACTTTATAGGAAGCCTGTGTGATAAACAGTAATTACCATGAGATCAACGACCATGTCTTCCTCTTCAAATAACACATCTCCCTCCGGCAGTTCAACAGTTATATCATCAACTTCCATTGCCGTTATTTCTCGGGACATGATGTCAGACTTTTTAACATCACCTGGCCAACCTGAAATCAGTTTCTGTTTAGAACCTCGCTATTTACATGCGCCTCACCATCATAGTCTTCAGCATTTTGACAGACGTACAGTACAGCTCAGGTAAAAGAACCAAAAAACTCTTTATTCCGAATATCGGCGTTTCGCGAACTTGCCAAAAACACTCGGAATCAAACCGAGTAAACGTTATATTCGGCGGACACCACTCGCAAGTCCGCCGAATGTATGCGTTATGCGAAGTTATGCGAAGTTACTCGGAATGGAAATATTATACCCCGGAGGCAATATTTCTCGCGAAGCGATGCGAAATTCCTCGGAGTAATTTGACTAAATACCTGTCCGATTTTTATATATTTATTTATTTATTTAATAAAGTTATTTAGATATTTCTTTAATAAAAATATTTTTTATTTATTTTTATCTTTATTTTTCCATCATATAGTACAGTCTGCGTGAAGGTTATATTGTCCGCGCTCATGCGGATGCGCAGGTTGATCTGACTCTGCACTGATCACAAAGGTCTTATTGTCCCAAAAGTGTTTTCCAAATTTCCGCATTCCGATCCCCCAAAATTAGGTCCATTCCCTTGTTTTCTTAAAATATCAACCAATGCTGCCTTGTTCCCTAATATATTTGGGTGCTCCCTAGGTCCAAAGATAACCCCGGTAGCCCCCTTCATTGTTCGAGCACGTAACATGGGCCTCAACAAAGCTCCATATGAAAATGTACCGGATTCTTTGGCTTAGTCTAGTCCGGCCACACAAGTGGGTCCGGCATGGTCATTTTTATTTAATGTGCCGTAGAAAACAAAACAAACACACAAAAATCACGAAGAGAATCAAACATCTTCCCCCAATCGACGAATTACATATTTATATTTGGTATTCCTGTAACGACCTTTTCCCATACAACAACCGCACGCGCTCAATATAAATGACGTACTGTGGAAAAAGACCGGGAAATTCTCACTCGCGTGCAGCAACCGTACGTGTCAATATGAATTTACTTAAAGGGGCGCTTCTGCTATCAAAGAGGCATTGAATCAACAAGACAGCACATGTGAAATGAGTGTCTGTCACACAAAAACACACTTTACGCACACGAGTCTAATGACAATACAAACGAGTGAGTGAGTTTATTACGTCCTACTAACAGCTAGGTCATACGGAGATGTGGATCTTGATTTAAAGTCCAATATGAAAGGCTTGAGAAGCCTGGGATCGAACTCATGACCCCTGGGTGACAAGACGAGAAGCTTCACACTACACCACCGAGGCACAATTTCCCAATATTTCATACTGATAAATATCTAATAAAAGGGCTGCAGACATTTCACCATGCCCCGCCACTGCACTTAAATCAAGCAAGTGCCATGACTCTGTTAATAAACTAATAACGTTTCAAGAAAATATCTCAGATAGTTTTCAAGTTACAGAGCGGACAAAAAAAAAAAAAAAAAAAAAAAAAGAAATATTACAGAAACCACTAAAATAGTTTCCCTTTTCAAAGGGCCATAACTCCAAAATAAGCTCTATCGTCAAAATGAAAGAAAAGAAGGGCCGTTATCAGTTTCTGCTGAAATGATTAACAGCTTATGAATAAGCCAACCCTGGAAAAGTGTGCGTGCTCGACAAGACCGAAATAGTGTAGACTGGGCCGTTTAACTGCAGTTCAAACCAAAATTACGACGGTACTAAGTTCTCATGTCTGAAGTATGATTTACAATGTACTTTCACTGAATCGGACAAAACGTACAATACTACAATGTACGTGCGACCAGCAAAGACTCGGGTCGGTCTCTGCATCGACCCACTAGATAAAACAAGCTTCTTGGATAGCTCGGAGTCCAAAGAAGGTGCATACTGTACGATCAACGAAGGGTCTGATCAGAATGTGCTGTTGCAGTCGCACTGTTTATCCCGCTTTGGATAGCCCGGCTATCGGAGGTAAATACGACCAGTGAATGCTTTTATCAGAATGTGCGGTTGGCAGGTTGACACGAGTCTTCGCTCGTCGCACAAGACGTTTTGTTAAACCTAGAGATTGTAGGAGGTACATACGATTAGCGAAGGCTCAGATCAGACTACTGATGTGCAGGCTCAGAGTATGTGGGCTGATCCATCTCTTCGTACAAGTTTTATTGTAGGTTTTGCCATGTACAGATCAATGCGCGACCATAACGCCTAACACTCTGGGTAAAATTTTCAACTGACGACAATTTGAAACATTTTTCTCATTCTTCCAAGAAAACAGGATTTGCATTTCATGCAAATTGTCTTCATTGCATGACTGTCAAACCCTGTTTTCTTGGTAATAAAAAAAAAAAAAAAGATTTTTTTTTTTTTTTTTTTTTTTTTTTTTGTCGTCTGCTGAAATAGCCCAGATAGTGGTAATTCGATACCCGCGAGCACCAAGTGTTATAACTTAAGATTGGTTTATAACCTGGAATGTCCGCGAGGTTATAACCTGGAATGTCCGCGAGGGCATATGAAAATATTATGGACAAATGTCATTTTGAAGATAATTTCCCGCCGATGCTAGGTTTATACATGCGTCTCTTTTAGTCGTTTAATAAATTACGGCCTTGGTTTTGCATATCGCATTTTGAAGACACAAAAACAGAACACTTTAAATGGAAACAAAAGTTTTGAAGATTGCTCTATAAACCAATAAAGATAATGTTATTAATGTATATACTGTAAGAGTATAACATAACATAATAATTATTTGTACTCTGATAAATGCGGGGTAATGTCTTCACACCGCAGGTTTTTACTCTTTTAAGGGAGCTAACTGCAACTGACTATCAGAAGGGAGTTAACTGCAATTGCTTTACTAGTATGGACCATGCGAAATGGGATTGGGAACAGCATATTTCTATGAATCGCGCCAGTAAAGAGGGGGGCATGCTTATACAATAAGCGGTTAACCAGTACACTGAACCCCATTCCGCCAGAAACTTGAAACTGCCAATCTTGAAGCAGTGGAAGGAGCGAATGACCGTAGCAAATACATGTGTTTCATGATAAGTGGGGATCGAATCGCGTTCGATTCCCGCCGGTGCGATATCATTTTTCCAATAAAGTCAGTGCAAACAACTTCTACCTCGAAAGGAGACATGTCATATTTGCAAGAGGGTAAAAGAAAGCAAAAGAAAGAGTTTTCCAGAGAGAGAGAGAGAGAGAGAGAGAGAGAGAGAGAGTTCGCAAAACTTGTAAGATTCTGGCTCGTCCATTTTAGGTACATCCGGCTATGAGATTTAAATATTCCTAGAGAAAAACGGCTAAACTGTTTTTGCAAACAGTGAATACCCTGACCAGACGCCGCGTTCTATCATCTCAATATGACAAAGAATTTCTTTTATTTTATTTTTTGTTATTGTTGAAAGAGACATAAGACATCAAGTCACCGTCATCATTAAGTGGTGATTTGAATGGACAGTCCTAATCCTGGTCCAGTCATCAACCGTCCAGGTCTCGATCCGAGCAGTGTAGATACATTCCAGCGTGTTTGTTTCTGTCTCCCTTGTCAAATGAAATGTATCCCTACTTTAACCCTCGAAGCGCTTAGCATATTCAGCAGACGGCATTTTCATTTTCTTTTTCTTCTTATTTTCCTGTGTAAATTAAGCGTGGCGTAACATGTGAATCGTCTGCTAGACAGACGATTCACATGAAATGTTCAGCCTTATTTTCACTGTAAAATACTAAAACAGTTAGATCGACGTCTCCTCTAGAATTTTCAGCAGTGCTTCAGGGGTTCAAACTATTTTCTTGGCAGCCGCAGCACGTGCAAAGTGACACGGGAAAAATGGGCCAGCCTGGATAAAAGTGCTTGTCACATGAAAATGAATGTAGGAAGATTCAGGCGACCACCACCCTTAATCCAAAACTAAAACTGGGCGATTAGAATTCATCCGAGGCTTTGGGCCAAATACGTCGCCGGCCTTGCGCATTGGGGCTACCAGCTGTTGTTCGGCCATACCCTTTGACATTTCGCAGCTGAAACATAAAAAAATCAGTCGCAGAGTTGGTTGTCGGAAGCATTTTATGTAAGTGGATATTGCAGTCTGATCCTGCTGCCGCCAGCACTAGTAAACGAGGGTAAGTATTATAATCGCAGTTGTAACAATTTTTGTTTGATTATCGTCGTGTGAGAGAATGATCTGAGTGGTCAAACTTACCTGTACAGAATAATCTGTCGCCACTCGCAAATACTCGCAAACACTCCGAATATCATGGGTACACTGAGGTCCGCTGAATGTCCTCGGAATATCGAGCGCATAACTTCAAGTAAATTTTTTTCACTCGGAATGGTTTACTCCAAACCACTGGGCGGAAAATCGCGGATTGTAAAATTGGTCCGCGAAATGAAAAAAGAAAATTGGTTCTTTTACCTGAGCCGTACTGTAGCTTGATACCTTCATACAAACTTATGCAAAATCTACTACTTTGTAGCAAATGAAACGGCATTATGCACTTGACTAATCAGAAAACCTGCCTTCCAAAAAAAGTAAAATGCCTAGACCAGCCTGCATACACACATAATGTTTATCACATATATTTACAGAGCTTCAGATATTTTTTCAACCAAAAAGTATTGATGTTTTTCTTCTTTCTCCACAAAATCATTACAAGTAAAAAAAGCAGAAATGTATCCATGTACACAAATGTCTCCATCCAGCACAGTGCAAAGAAATATAGGCTATGCTAACATAACATCATCATTTTATTATGTCACATCACAGCAACAGATAGGGCGCTATTTTCATCTGAAAAATGCTGAGGCGCTTCTAATGAGTACCCACAACATGTTTTCATGGAGAAATAAGAAAAATATTATGTGGATACCCCCTCTTATCTTATAATGTCACATGAAATGTGTAAGAAAACAGTTAATCTTCTCAGTAGTTAATTCATAGCTGTAGATACATGTACATGTAAGACAGTGCTCCAGATAGCATCTGGACAGCCATAAATTGCGGATCATTTTGCACCTACTACAGGTCAATTTGAAAAATAGTCAATACCAAATACGGAAGCATTTTTACTGATACGGTGCAGCTTTTGCGGTAATCCGTAAGAGTGCGAAGTCGTGTCTGTTTTTAGATAAATAAGCCTGAATCAGATGAGGTTCAGTGCCATAGATAAGCAGCATTTTTTTTCCAAAAATACCCAAACATATTTAATAAAGAAATTTGTAGCACATCACAACGTTAACAAAGTCCATTGTATGCAAAATGATAATTTTTGTTTTGTCAACCGCTTAAGTTTCACCCTGATACACAGTGTGACTATTTGCCATGGTAAACGGCTGTGCATTATTTCTGTGCATAAGAGCGACTGGTTCTCTGCTTCATTGTCTAGAGATGTGTTAACGACAAAGAATTGCAGGTACCATTCTGCATTGGGGTTTTCCAAGATTGCAGAAACATGGCCTCCAGAAAATGAGAAATGAGAAAAGAAATGGCAGAACTGCATCAAATAAAATTATGGGGTATTTTAGCCAGTCATTGTCATTGGATTCAGTGTCTTTATTTCATGCGCAACATAACTGATGAAGTTATCGATGCATGCGATGAATGTATACAGAATCGCATCTGCGATGTGACCGACCTTCGTAAACAGCGTCGGAAGTGAAAGTAGCTTGCAACATGTGGGTTTGAAAGTCACCGATAAGACTTCAGTACTGGAAAGCTATGTACCTTTGATTGATCGTTGCGAGAGCAGGTCAACAGAGAAAAACATCCAAAGATCACCCAAATACTAGGTGAGGTGATTACTTCTTTTATTAAAAATGGGTTCCCTGAATAAGGGGATGTGGCACACAGCACTCATTTCAGAACTTGTATTGTGTACATGTAGTTACAAAAGAGATCAAACAGAAAAATGAGCAACCATATTGTAATGCGCAAAAAATAATGGATATACAGGAGACGCAAATGAAAATCAAAGCATTAAAAGACATACAGGTACTGTCAGGAAATAGTTATCCTCAGTAGTTAATTCGTAGCTGTAGACAAGACTTTTTTCCAGCCCAAAATATGGAATTTTCTTATTTCTCAAAAAAAAATCATGTTTTAAGTACTTATTGGAAGTACCTTTCCAAGAAATAAGAAAAAGCTTCTGCATACCTTGTTTATCAAAAGCTGTGTTATCTATTGAACATTTCCAGATACTTTGACTTGCTCTCATATGATTATCAACCCAATTAACATGGACCCCGAACTTTCACCACTCTCTTGGTTAATTCAGCAAACAACAAAGTGGTGACAATTTTTCTTATTTTACCCAGAAAACAAAATGACATTTCATGCAAACTGACAATTTGCATGAAATGTCAAAACAATAAGAAAAATATTTTTAATATGTCATCTGCTGAAAATTCTACCAGGAGTGCTAAATGTTAAAGCACTAAGTAAATTTGTAGCAGACAAAATTTTGAAATTGATTTTGCTATTTTAAGAGGAAATAAAACTTGACATTTCAAGTGAATTTTCTGCTAGGCAGACAATGCATGTGAAATATCAAACCTTATTTTCTCTGAAAAATAACTATCAAAAAATATTTCAAAGTGTCGTCTGCTGTAACTGTGATTAGCATTTTAAGGGTAAATGAAACATATTTATAAGATACTGGACCCCTAATTTGTTCTAAATGCTATGAAAATATTACCTCTTTCTGTTCTGGCTGCCGTTTTCTTCACTGGTGGTGATAAATATCCACTATCGCAATCTGTTGACTTGTCACTAACCACAACTCGTTTATCATCAGCATCACCTGACACAGACTCTGAGAATGAATCTACAGAAGCATTACTTGATCCTGCCCCATCACGTAGATTATCAATCCACGACTGGATGCTCAGAAGTTTATCTTTGTCTCCTATAAATTGCCTCAAGATTCCAGACTGATCTGGATCGTTTGGAGGATCCAGTGACAGATTGCTATCTTCAGACACCTGTCGAGTAAAGCTTCTAGAAGAACTGAGAGCGCTTTGAGAAATATTGAGGGCTGCATGCACTTTCAGATCTTCGGATATTTCAGAGTTTGTTCCAAACTTTACAGGAGTACTTTTTAACACAACACTTCTAGAGGTACCGGAGTCTACAACGGAATTTCTAACAACTTTTCTTTTGTCTGTGCTATCATCTAAATTCATCACCTTGCTCTCTCGATGTAAGATTTCTGAAGATTTCCTTTTAACAGATTTTGACTCACTGTTCTTCACTGGGGATAAAGAAGGTTTCCTAGTTTTACTGGACTCTAATGCTTTTGACTGTACAATCAGTCCACTGTTGTCAATTATTCTCTTTTTAACCTCCCTTTCAGACTGGTTTATTGTTTCTCTATCAAGACCTCTTTTCTTACCAATATTTTTTATATTGTCATTTATATCTTTCTCCAACGACTTCCTTTTATTTACACTTGACAAGTCAATAGTCTTCTTTTCTGAAAGACGTGAGCTTGAATCTACCTGAGTATTTACTTTAGCACCTTGCTGATTTATCAGTTTTCCTAACTGCTTCACGGTCTTGCCCAACTTGGTAACAGAGACATCTGAGTCAGTTACAGGACATGAACTTTTTGAAATTTGATCCTTTAATGACTTATTTACTTGCAAATTTTCCAAAGATTGATTTCCGATTTCACTGCTGGACGGCTGTAAAGTAGAAGTTCTCATTGGATTTCCTAAACTCTTAGCGACTGCAGTTTTGTACCTTTCTAAATCTGAGCAAATACTGTTTATTCTATTTAACTCCAAAGGTGAATTTATTGAAGTTTTCTTGAGTCCTGTTGGAGATTTATCACAAAAGCCACCTGATCCAATAGACAACCTTCCCAATACAGATCTTCCAGATGTAGCATTTCCAGGAATTTTACCCAGAGCGAGAGGTTTATTATTTACTGGTGGAACTATAGGCTTTAACAAGTCAACTCTTTCATTAACTGCTCTTATTGACTGAGGCTGTTTAGGAGCTTGTTTTGGCACATATGTTGCAGGTCTACCTGGCGTTGAAGGCATTTTGTAATTACGTCTTTCGTTATTCTGTCTTCCTGTAAAGACAGTAACCTTTAACACTCTATGGGCAAATTCAGCAGATGACAAACTGACAATATTTTTCTTATTTTTCCTAGAAACTAGGCTTTGACATTTCATGCAAATTGTCTCCTAATTTGAATGGAAAGTTAAATCCTATTTTCCACAAAAAAAATAAGAAAAATATTTCAGAATGGTGTCTGCTGAAATTTCACCAAGTATGCTAAGTCTTACAGAGGAATTGTTAAGGAGGAGTATTTGGTGATATTTCTGGGATATTTTTTTCTTATTTTTCCATAAAAACATATGTTGTAGTTACTCGTAAGAAGCGCTTCACCGAGACGCTTCTAATGAATACCCACAACATATATTTTTAAGGAGGTGGAGAAAATAATCCCATAATTATCGCCCACCTCGGTGGCTCAGTTGGATGCACCGTCCGACTGGAGACCAGGAGGTCACAGGTTCAACCCCCGCCGAGGCCGGCAACATTCTTTCTTGATCATGAAATATTTTCTACGGTCATTCTCTCCCTTCCGCTGATTCAAGAAGGGCAGTTGTCAGTTTCTGGCGAAAGAATGTGCACAATACTGGTTAACCGCTTAGAGGACTAAGCCTGCCCAGTAAACATGTGGCTAGGTAAACTGACCGCGCTCGACATGACTTCATTGGGTTGACTGGGCCGTAAAACCTCAACACAAACAAACAAATCCCATAATTATCACAAAATTTCCTTTTTAACAATTCCTCTGATGTTAACCTTTATTATGTTACCTCAAAATTAGCAGATGATACATGTTTCTAATTTTTATTTAATTTTTACTTTTAAGAGGCTTATCCAGATTAACATTTTTTTTATTTCTCTGTGAAAACATATGTTGTGGCTATTCATTAGAGGCACTTCCAAATAAATACCCACAACATATGTTTTTGTGAAGAATTAAGAAAAATATCAACACTTTATACTGGGAAATAAAATGAGAAATGATAATACCCCGCCATTATTATGTTGCGGGCAGATAACTATCAAAATTGGCAAAATTTGCCAATAAGCAATCTCAAAGCAGATCTCCACAATATAAATGCACATATCCAATTTGGTGAAAATTCATTGAGATTTACTCAAGTTATTGTCCTGAAAGTAAAATACGGATGTATTGTGGGCAGATAACTGTCAAAAATGGACGAAATTTGCCCATTAGCAATCCAAAAGCAGATCTCCACAATATAAATGCTTATACCGTTTGGTGAAAATCCATTCATATTTACTAAAGTCATCATCCAGAAATGAAAATATGGACGTATCATGGGCAGACAACTCTGTAAAAAATTGATGAAATTTGCCCATCAGCAATACCAAACCAGGTCTCTACAATACCAATGCACACATCGAGTTTGGTGAAAATCCACTGACTGACATTTACTCAAGTTATCGTCCGGAAACCAAAATAAGGACACTTTTACGAGAGGTACATTATGAGGTTATTCCTTTGATCTTTCTTTGATCTTCTTTAACCCCACAACTACCACTTCTATCCATTTGTCAACCCTACAACACAATTTTTAACCCACAATGACGGAATAAACCAGACGCCAATACAAACACTAACCTCCCAATGTACCTAACGTATGTGTGAACGGATGGGACGGACGGACATACGACAGACGGATGGATGTTCTAACATTCCGTGTTAGGGGCTACCTCAATGTAAAATTTCCATAGGGATTTAGGGGCTACTCAAATTTAGTTTAGAGCTAGCTAATGTATTTTAAACAGAATAAACCTTAAAATACCTTATAATTATGTCCAAAATAGCCCAAAAATAGCCCCTAAACCTTGGATGTTTGCCCCAAACAGACAGACGGACGATACACGGACAGCCAACGGCATGATACCATAATAGTATTAATA
The DNA here is from genome assembly GCA_964016985.1 of Anodontia alba. Classification (NCBI taxonomy): domain Eukaryota; kingdom Metazoa; phylum Mollusca; class Bivalvia; order Lucinida; family Lucinidae; genus Anodontia; species Anodontia alba. The sequence goes on from OZ024821.1 coordinate 26,582,534, forward strand.
TCCCCACACGATATACCATATTACCCTGTCACTATCATGTGGCGGGGAATAAAAAATTCCACCTTATCTGGACCTCTGTCAAAAATGTCACAGATTTAAAGTAGGGCCTAATATTTCATGTGACACAGTCAAGCATACACAGGGATTCAGTTTGACGTCAGACATCAGCCCTAGTCCACCAAAATTTCCAGATGTCTAAAACTTTTCCACCTGGTTGGATACATTGTCCATTTGACATTTTTTGGCTTGTTATATGTGTTTTTCTGCTGTTGTTTACATTTTATTTTCGATGCCGATCTTTATCTTGTAAAACGACCGATGATTGATCAATCTAAGGTGTACTGGACTGCTTATCAAACATTCTTGATTTTTTGTGAAGTTCAGTAATGCCTGTTAGTTTTGAGTCCTTAAACCAAGTGAACCAGTCTAATTTGTTTGGCAGTAACACAGATGAGGCTGAATCCTGTTTAAGATACTTCCCTTGATCTCACTGAATTTGTTTACATGTGACACAGTGCAAGGCGAAATATTACACTCATTATTTTGTAAAGGGTTGGACATAACATTGCACAAAAAATGCCCCCCTAAAAAGCAACACAAGTTGACCGTTCTCATGCCGAAATCCAACAGTGACCAAACATAATTCCTGCAAGGAAATGGTGATAACGATGCCAGCCCCTCACTCACCACTGAATCTACAGTGAAATAGAGATTTTCTAGCTTTTATAATTTGTCCAAGAAAATTTCAGAATGCCCGTAAGAACCAGCTGCCATTTGGACAAAATGTCCAGAAATGATTTTGGTCTAGCTGAATCACTGATACATATAAAATGCCAAGCACTATTTTCTCAAAAAATAATAATAAAAAAAAGATAAATAAAAATTTGTTGCTGATTAAAACTAACATGCTAAAATGGGCAGTCAATGGTGTGCCATCACAAATCCCCACACACGTTGCTAATGCTGCTAATAGCATGACGGACGAACTTGCTCATCCACACCCTTTTTACGGATATGATGCTGCTTTTGCAGTAACCTGTAAGAGTGCAACGTCATGTCTGTTTTTAGATAAACTAGCCAGAGTCAGAGAAAGTTCAGTGCCTTAGATAAGCACTGTATTTTCCATAAATACCCAAATATATTTAATGAAGAAAACAATTAAAATCAATTTGTAGCACATCACAATGTAAACAAAGTCCGTTAAATGCAAAACATTAATTTTTGTATGCATATTCCCACTTTGGCCACCGCAAAAGTTTCACCCTGAAACACTGTGTGACTATTTCCCCGCACTGAATGTCTGTGCATTATTTTTGTGCATAAGAGTGACTGGTTCTCTGCGCCATTGTCTAGATAAGTGTTAACAACAAAGAACTGCAGGTAACCATTCCGCATTGGGGTTTTCCAAGTTTGCAGAAACATGGCCTCCAGGAAACAAGGAATGAGGAAAGAGATCGCAGAACTGCATCAAATAAAATTATGGGGTATTTTAGCCAGTCATCATCAATTGATCCAGTGTCTTTATTTAGTGCACAACATAACTGATGAAGTAATCAATGACTGATCTGTGTAAAAAGCATCAGAAAAGAAAGTAGCTCGCAACATGTGGCTTTAAGAGTCACTGATAAGACTTCAGTACTGGAACGCTAAGTACTTTTGATTGATCATTGCTGGAGCAGGTGAACAGAGAAAAAATCCAAAGATCACCCAAAGACTAGGTAAGGTGATAAGTTCTGTTATAAAAATGGGGTTCCCTGAAGAAGGGGAGGTGGCAGATAGCACCCATTTCAGAACTTTTATTGTTTAGTTATGAAAGAGAAAAAAAAAACAGAAAAATAATCAGCCTTATTGTACTGCACAAAAATTAATGGAGATGTAAAGGAGGAGACACAAACAAAACCCAAAGCATTAAAAGACATATTTTAAAGCAAATTATAATGTACACCACAGCCCCCCCTCCACACCAGCCCCTGGGCCAAGAAATATAACTAAGAATGTCTGCAGCATGGATACTGAGTCCAGAATCTTGGTGTTCGCCGTTACAGACTGGCCTTAAATTTGACCAGTACTGATTACTGATTAGGAAAATAATTACATACCTACAGATAAGCGGAGTATCCACATAATATTTTTCTTATTTCTTAATGAAAACTTATGTTGTGGGTACTCATTAGAAGCGCCTTGCCGAGGCGCTTCTAATGAGTACCACAACATATATTTTCATTTAGAAATAAGAAAGATATCAGCAGTTTTTCAGATGAAAACATGTGCCTTATCTGTTGCTATGTAATTATCTGGAGACTTACTTCCAAATGCAGGACTTCCATCATTGTCAGAAGAAGAATATTCTACTGGTGAGAAGGATGGCTCTGGAGGATGTTTCGGTGGAGACTGTATGACTGCAGTGCCTTCCCCTGGTTTCAGTGAAGTGGCCGACAGAATCGGTGGGGACACCGGACCAGCAGAAGACACCTGGAAATTTGAATATTGTTAACCCATGTCATGCTGATCCCGAATATGTCCTGCCTTTGCAAACACTGTAAATCCAGATCTGAAGAAGCCAACTGACCTGGATCTACACTGTTTGTCATTAAGTATCTGAATTTGTAACAACAACCTGGATCAAGTAATCTGATTGGCTGAAAATTTGAAGTGGGCATGGCTACTTAATTTATTCAGCATGGCAAGGGTTAAATGGAAACCCTGTTTTATGACATTATCAATCCGCACAGGCCCTGACAAACCTCTTCCATCTTTGAATTTGGACATTCTAAAATAAAATAAAAACATGAAACGATAATACCCCACTATTATTGTGTCTTGGGGTGATAACTGTCGAAAATTAATGAAATGTACTCAATAGCAATCCCAAACCAGATCTCTACAGCATCAATGCACATACCAAGTTGGGTGAAAATCCATTGAGATTTACTCAAGCTACTGTTCTGAAATGACAATATGGATGTGTCGCTGGCAGTTAACTCTGTCAAAAATTGACAAAATTTGTCCATTAGCAATCTCAAATTAGATCTCCACAATAGCAAAACACATACCAAGTTTGGTGAAAATCCATTGATATTTACTCAAGGTATCTTCCGGAAACAAAAAATACCAAGTGGTGAAAATCCTTTGATATTTACTTGTTACCTTCTGGAAATGAAAAATCAGACGTGTCGCAGGCAGATAACTATGTCAAAAATTGATGAAATTTGCCCATTATCAAACCTAAACCAGATCTCCACAATGCACATACCAAATTTGGTGAAAATCCATTGTTGTGTACTTGTGTTATTCACACAAGTTATCATTCAGAAATGAAAACATAGGACAGATGGATGGATGGACCAACAGATGGATGGACACATGGACGACTCCCGTGAAACCATAATACCCTGCCACAATTGTGTGGCCGGGTATAAAACAAATAACTAACAGTGTGGATCTAGAAGAGACAACTTTTGTGACATACCAGTTTGTTTTCCTGCACCACCCCTTCTGCAAAAGGATCTACTCTATAGGGAAAGAATTTGCTCCCAACATTGTGCAGTAAACTGACCAGGCTGTGTTGACAAACAGCAAAGGCTCTGAACACAGTCACCAGACTGTGCATGGTAGTCTCATACTGTGTATAAGTTATGTTTTTATTGATCAGTGGACCTTTATTCATATGAAATGACACTGACCCAAGCCTAGTTATTAACCCTTGTCCTGCTGAATAAATTGAAATGCCATGCCCACTTCTAATTTTCAGCCAATCAGATTACCTGATCCGGATTGTTGCTATAATTCACACAGTTAATGGCAAACAGTGCAGATCCAGATCAGTTGGCTTCTTCAGAAGCCAACTGATCTGGACCTACACTGTTTGCAAAGGCAGGGTATATCCGGGTTCAGCAGGACAAGGGTTAATATGCAGCCAGTAAAATCAAGAATCCAACTGTGATATAAATGGGTACTCGACATCAGACACAACAATGAACTGTCCAAATGTGTAACCTGTCTACAGAATGGACAGATCCCGAACATGTCTTGGCACAACTGAACTTGTTACATATCCAATAAGAGCAGTTGCTACCAACCTAACCAACCTTAAAATTGCAAGTTACTTGACAGCAAACAATCAATTTTTAAGGAAGGCTCCTGAGCTAGGAAACGATTAAATTAACAAATAAAAAAAACGATACTACCCTGCCACTATCACATATGGGCTAATCTCGTCAAAAACTGACGAAATTTGCACACTAGCAATCCTATACCTGATTTCCACTATATCAATGCACATAGCAAGTTTGGTGAAAATCCATTGATATCTATTCAAATTATTGTCCGAAAACGAAAATACAGACTTGCTCCTGTGCAGATGACCGTCAAAAATTACGAAATTTGCCCATTAGCAATGCCAAACCGGATCTCCACAATATCTATGCACAAACCAAGTTTAGTGAAAATCCATTTACATTAACTCAAGTTATCATCCTGAAATGGACATGTCCTGGGCACATAACTGTAAAAAATTACGAAATTTGCCCATTAGTGATCCCAAACCAGATCTCTACAATATCAATGCACATACCAAGTTCTGTGAAAATCCACTGACATCACACAAGTTATCATCTGCAATCAAAAATACGGACTGATGTATAACAGGCGGACAGATGGACGGACAAGCAGAAAACCCAACGTGAATCCATAATACCCTGTGACTATAGTGTGCAGGGTATAAAAAGCATATACATGTACACATACAATAATCATCTACATGATAAGATAAAACACTTGTTTTCAATCAAGAAGTATCAATTTTTTTTATTTCTTGCAAAAACACATCAGGAAAACACGCCTATATAGTCTTCACCCCCTTGAACCCCACTTTTATATAGTAAAACTGGGGTTTACAGGGGTATACATTATTTTTCTTATTTCTCAAAAACATAGATTGTGGGTACTCGTTAGAACTGCCTCAGTGAGGCGGTTCTAACAAGAACCTACAATCTATGTTTTAAGCAAAAATATTATTATTAGTTTTATCTGAAAATTGTCATTTTTTGGTGGTAAAATTTTCAGTATATTTGAATAGGCTTTTTTTCGTAATGATATGCTATATGGGTATTCATTTAGAAGTGCTTCAGCCAGGCACTTCTAGTGAGAACCTGTATTTTTGCCAAGAAATAAGTAAAAGAATCATCTTGACAGTCCCTTTAACCAGAGCTATGACCTACACTGCAAAATAACTCTATACAATATGTATAAATCTTAAGAAAATACTGACAAGTGTACAGATTTAGACTTCAATGTACAGGGGTCATCCTAGAGGGCGATTTTGGAGTAAAAGTCTCCCTAAGCTGGCTGACTTTTCCCCATCTGAAGCTGGGGGAGAAATGAAAATGTACAGAAAGTGTAGGGAAATCCAAAATTTAGACCAAAACTTCTCCCTGAAATCCTGAAATTGTCGCAAAACTTCTCCCTCTGACCCCTGCAATGTACTGCTTCAAGGCGCATGTAACTTCACAGAATTATAAAACCTACATTATATGCCTTGAGGAGATCTGGAAACTCCCATGTGCTGGCACCAGTGTTTAGATTGAAGTAGTATACCCTGTCTGGGTAAGACTTTGATTGTCGCACAACCCAACCAAGTGGCAACTGCGGTTTCTCACTCATACTTCCCCATCCTGAAACACAAAGGAATTAACACTTAAGCCAAATAAAAAAATATGTGTGTTTCAGGTTATATGGAATTTTAAAATAGGGAGGGTAGGTTGGAAAATATTCTTATTTTATTAAAAGTTTTTATATGAGGTTAATAGGAAAACAATATGGCCAAACAGGGAAATCCCCTGCAAAAAAACTTTGGGGTTAGTGGTGAAAAATTAGGCTCGGTTGGGTAACCTGAAACACACTTTTTTATTTTAAGCATTAGCACTCTGGGTAAAATTTTCAGCAGACACCATATTGACATATTTTTTCCTATTTACCCTGAAAACAGAATTTGACATTTCAAGCAAATTGTCTCCAAAGGAGACAATTTGCCTGAAATGTCAAATTCTATTTGCTTGGAAAAATAAGAAAAAAGATCACCAATTTGTAATCTGCTGGATTAGCCCAGAGAGTAGCAAAGGTTAAAATTATACAAAATGCATATAATAAATCCAGATATGGAGCTTTTTATTCAACCAAAAAGTATTTATATTTCTCTTATTTCTTCATGAAAATATATCTTGTGGATACTTATTAGCAGTGCCTCATAAAATCGAGACAATTCCAATGAGTATACAAAACATATGTTTTTGTGGAGAAATAAGATTTTTTTACTAGTACGCCCACTTATCTAGAGCTATGTACATATTGGTACATCTAGAAAGCTTTTTTTCTTTTCAAACAAAACCATGAAGGACTTGTATTTGGTGAAAATCTATGATAATTTGTTTCATTAGTCTATAAAACATATTTTGTGGGTACTCATTAGAAATGCCTTGATGAGATACTTCTAATGAATACCAACAACATACGTTTTTACAGAGAAATTGATGAATTCTCCCAGATTAATCATCAATGAGTACCTACATTTTTATGAAAAGACTGAAAAAAAGTCCTTTGAAAAAATACATATTATTGCATAAAAAGCAGTGTCGCACGTTATTAACAGCCGTGCATTAACCGGCGAAAAGCAGTGTATTAACAAGGCAATTCATGCGCTGTTAATGCACGGCTACGCAACTTTCAATATGCTCATACCGAGGCCACAGAATTGCTGCCGTCATGACGTGTACTGCCTGCCCTAGAACGAGCATAGTCCGTGAAAATTATGTTCGCGAGACATCAGTGAAAAGGCGAAACAAAACAGTGCAAGAAATAATGCTAAATGTAGCAAATGTTTTCAGTTTTTTTTTGCAATAATAGCAATCGAACATGTTTTTTCAATGCATTAACATTGGCCAGGTCCCTTAAGAGATGTTGAAAACCACGGCCTTCGGCCCTGGTTTTCAACACCTCCCACAAGACGAATGTTAATGCATGAAAAACTATGTTTGATATATTGATATTTATTTCTTATTTCTCAATAACACGAGGACAATGATGGTCCTGCATCACTCACCTGAGGTAAGATTAGCTCTGGCGGCCATTTTTTTCAGCGGAGTAAACCCATTTTAATGATTTTGGTAGAGGGTCACCCAAGGAACATTTCTGTGAAATTATGTTGAAATCGGCATTGGCCTAGGAGGAGATGTCGTTTAAAGGTTTTTTCTATTTTTTAGTTTTTGCTCCCATTTTGTTCAGTGGAGAGGAATCATTTTAGCCAATTTGGTAGAGGGTAAACCAAGGAACATTTCTGTGAAATTATTTTGAAATTGGGCCACTGACCTAGGGGGAGATGTCGTTTAAAGGTTTTTCTATTTTCAGCTTTGGCGGCCATTTTGTTCAGCAGAGCAGAACCTTTTCGCAATTTTGGTAGGGGATCACCCAAGGAACACTTCTGTAAAATTATTTTGAAATTGGGCCATTGGCTTAGGAGGAGATGCCATTTAAAGGTTTTTTTAATTTTTAGCTCTGGTGGCCATTTTGTTCAGCAGAGCGGAACAATTATAGCAATTTTGATAAAAAATCACTCAAGGAACATTCCTGTGAAATTATTTCAAAATCCATTCATTGGTTTATGAGGAGATGTCGGTTAAAGGTTTTTGTATTTTTAGCTTTGGTGGCAATTTTGTTCAGCGGAGCAGACCCATTTTAGCAATTTTGTTGGAGGGCCATCCAAGGAACATTTCTGTGAAATTATTTTGAAATCAGGCCATTAGGCCAGATGCCGTTTAAAGTTTTTTTCTATTTTTAGCTTTCGCGGCCTTTTTATTCAGCGGAGCAGAACCATTTTAGCAATTTTGGTAGCGGGTCACCCAAGGAACATTTCTGTGAAATTATTTTGAAATTGGGCCACTGGCTTAGGAGGAGATGTTGTTTAAAGTTTTTTTAATTTTTAGCTCTGGCGGCCATTTTGTTCAGCAGAGCGGAACAATTTTAGCAATTGTGAAAATTAGAAGTGGGTGTGGCATCTTAATTTATTCAGCAGGACAAGGGTTAAAAATGTCTGACCAAAATGCAAAACTTAACAAAGTTAGTGGACTGTGGAATATAGGTCAAGGTCAAATATAGATGACTGCATTCAAGAGGCTATGCTAAGATGTCTGCAAGTGCCAAGTATCATCGCTGTAGGACCAACAGTTACTGAGAAACTGGCCTAAATGGAAAAAAGAAAGTCACAGGATCTATGAAATATAGATCAAAAGTGACCCAGGTCCAAACTTGACCTAGAAATCATCAAGACAAACATTTTGAGCAAGATTCATGATGATCCCACCTGCTAAGGGCCCTTTGGTTTCAGAGAAGTTTTAGCTGTAGAGCTCTATATTAATAAATGACCCCCAGGGCATGACCAATTCGGACTTCAGGGACATGGTTGGTAGGATTTATGTGGGAGACCACTAAACATTGCTACATACTAAATATAATATAAATGCTGTGGGTCTCATGGTTTCAGAAGAAGATTCCCCATTATAAGTCTATGAGAGCTAATGACTCCCGGGGCATGACCAATTTGGACCCCTGGGGCATGGTTAGCAGAATTTATGTAGGAAACCACTAAACATTGCTACATACTAAATATGTTAGCTCTGGGCCTCATGGCTTCAAAGAATAAGATTTTTGAGGGTTCTTTAGCTATATGGTTCTATATAAACAAATAACCCCCTGACCAGTTTGGGCCCTAGGAGCTTGACTGGCAGGATTTATGTAGGGGACCACTAAACATTACTACATACTAAATATATAACCTGTGGGCCTCATGGTTGACAGGATTTATGTAGGAGACCACCAAACATTGCTACATACTAAATCTTTTGTTACCTCTGGGCCTCATGCTTTCAGAGTTTTTTCCCTTTATACGTCTATGAGAGCTAGTGACCCCCCGTGGTATGCCCAGTTTGGACCCCAGCGGCTTGATTGGCAGGATTTATGTAGGGGACCATTAAACATTGCTACATACTAAATATAAAAGCTGTGAGCCTCATGGTTTCAGACAAGAAGATTATAAGTCTATGGGAGCTAATGACCACCGGGGCATGGCCAATTTGGACCCCAGGGGCATGCTTGACAGGATTTATGTTGGGGACCACTCAACATCGCTACACACTTTATCTGTTAGCTCTTGGCTTCATGGTTTCAGAGAAGAAGATTTTTGAAGGTTCTTTGGCTATATAGCTCAATATAAACATGTGAACCCCTGGGGTGTGGCCAGTTTGAAGCCCAGGGGCTTGATTGGCAGGATTTATGTAGGAGACCACTAAACATTGCTACATACTAAATATATAAGCTGTGGGCCTCATGGTTTCAGAGAAGAAGACTTTTTTCTAGTTTTTCTCACTATAAGTCTATAGGAGCCAATGGCCCCCAGGGCTTGGCCAGTTTGGACCCCAGGAGCTTGATTGGCAGGATTTATGTATGGGACCACTAAACATTGCTACATACTAAATATATAAGCTGTGGGCATAATGGTTTCAGAGAAGAAGATCTTTTAAGTTTTTCCCCTTATAAGTCTATGAGTGCTAATGACCCCCAGGGCATGGCCAGTTTGGACCCCAGATGCTTGATTGGCAGGATTTATGTAGGAGGCCACTCAACATTGCTACATACTTACTCTATTAGCTCTTCACCTCATGGTTTCCGAGAAGAAGATTTTTGAAGGTTCTTTAGCTATATAGCTCAATATAAACATATGACCCCCTGGGGAGTGGCCAGTTTAGATTTGATTGTGTTGGGGCTTAACGACAGGTCAACCCTTGTGGGTCATTTTGTGTCATCTCCCAGAGAAAGGGAGACAAGAGATAGAAGAGATAGTAGAAGAGATGAAAGACAGGAACAGAGAAGAAAGAGAAATAGCAATGAAAGTGAAAAAACAGAAGGAATAAAAACATTCCCCCTCTACCCTAACCTGCTACAAGGATGGCAGGCCTTGCCCAACTGTGAGCCAATATCTGTTGGACGTCACGGTGAAGTAAGATACACGACACCTTCGCATCACCCCCGCCAGTTTGGAGCCCAGGGGCTTGATTGGCAGGATTTATGTAGGGGACCACTAAACATTGCTATATACTAAATATACATGTATAAGCTTCTGGCCTCATGGTTTCAGAGAAGAAGATTTTTGGTTTTTCCCATTATAAGTCTATGGGTGTTAATGATCCCAGTGGCATGGCCAGTTTGGACCCCAGGGGCTTGATTGGCAGGATTAATGTAGGGGACCACTAAACATTGCTACATACTAAATATTTAAGCTGTAGGCCTCATGGTTTCAGAGAAGAAGATTTTTTTAAGTTTTTCCCATTATAAGTCTATGGGAGCTAATGACCCCCCCGAGGCGTGGCCAGTTTGGACCCCATGGGCTTGATTGGCAGGACATGCAGGAGGCCACTCAACATCGCTACATCATCTGTTAGCTCTCTGCCTCATGGTTTCAGAGAAGAAGATTTTTTAAGGTTCTTTAGCTATATAGCTCAATATAAACATAGATAGTAGAAGAGATGAAAGACAGGAACAGAGAAGAAAGAGAAATAGCAATGAAAGTGAAAAAACAGAAGGAATAAAAACATTCCCCCTCTACCCTAACCTGCTACAAGGATGGCAGGCCTTGCCCAACTGTGAGCCAATATCTGTTGGACGTCACGGTGAAGTAAGATACACGACACCTTCGCATCACCCCCGCCAGTTTGGAGCCCAGGGGCTTGATTGGCAGGATTTATGTAGGGGACCACTAAACATTGCTATATACTAAATATACATGTATAAGCTTCTGGCCTCATGGTTTCAGAGAAGAAGATTTTTGGTTTTTCCCATTATAAGTCTATGGGTGTTAATGATCCCAGTGGCATGGCCAGTTTGGACCCCAGGGGCTTGATTGGCAGGATTAATGTAGGGGACCACTAAACATTGCTACATACTAAATATTTAAGCTGTAGGCCTCATGGTTTCAGAGAAGAAGATTTTTTTAAGTTTTTCCCATTATAAGTCTATGGGAGCTAATGACCCCCCCGAGGCGTGGCCAGTTTGGACCCCATGGGCTTGATTGGCAGGACATGCAGGAGGCCACTCAACATCGCTACATCATCTGTTAGCTCTCTGCCTCATGGTTTCAGAGAAGAAGATTTTTTAAGGTTCTTTAGCTATATAGCTCAATATAAACATATGACCCCCCCCCCCCCCCCCCCTGCTGGGGTGTGGCCAGTTTGGAGCCCAGGGGCTTGACTGGCAGGATTTATGTAGGGGACCACTAAACATTGCTACATACTAAATATATAAGCTTTTGGCTACATGGTTTCAGAGAAGAAGATTTTTTAAGTTTTTCCCATTATAAGTCTATGGGAGTTAATGACCCCCTAGGGGCGTGGTCAGTTTGGACCCCAGGATTTATGTAGTGGACCACTAAACATTGCTACATACTAAATATATAGCTGTGGGCCTCATGGTTTCAGAGAAGAAGATTTTTCAAGTTTTTCCTACTGTAAGTCTATGGGAGCTATATATGGGCATGGCGGCCATCTTGATTTACGGACCGTGACCATTTATACAAATTTTCAATCCCCCTTTTAAGTTTAACACAAAGCTCCACATGAAGTTGAAGAAATTTGGCCCAGGGGTTTCAGAGGAGAATCGTTCAAAGGTGTGAACGGACGGACCATGGACGGGGAGTGATCACAATAGCTCATCCTGAGCCTTCGGTTCAGGTGAGCTAAAAAGCATGACTGGTCGAAAAAAAGAGCGAAGTGTGGAAGGATTTGAATAAGTTTATTTATTCACAGATGCATAAAACAATAAACAAGTAAACAAAACAATTAGCTAAAACAGTCACCAGTACATGCATTATAAAAAAATTCCATTACAAATATCTAAGTAGTTTGATATATCGCAATAGTTTCTGTCGATATATTGATATGCAAAATCTCCAATCAATGACAACTCTAGGAAACACTCATAAAACATCCAACCTAGCTTATGTTTATTCCTAAATTTTGAAGTTTTAGAATTACTTCATGGCATTTTATAAAATCCAGCACAAATCTCAAAACTTGTCGAAATACATTTTCACAATGCAAACAAAAAACTTGTGACTCAAGACAAAAATGGGTTTTCCGTGAGGTAATTCAGGATCATACTTTTTAGAATGTAGGGGTTTTCTACTAGCATTGTTTTTCTTTCTTTCTTTTTTTTTTTTTTTTTTTTTTTTTTTCACAGAGTAGGTTAAGACATCAATTGATAAAGGTATTATATGATTACTGACAGTTGTTACAAAAATTTTTATGTAATAAACAGAAGCCATAACATCCCTTTTGGAAAATGTAATATTTCGTTGATGACATGGCAGAGCAACAACACCATCTTGAGTCAGCGATGTATACAACAGAAAAAGCCTGACCTCAGGGTAAGAATAACTGCTTTATCAAGCGAAACCGGACACCTAAATGTTGTTTTTTTTCAAGGACGACAAACAGTTTCAAATATGTAAGTTTATAGTTTATTATATATGGATGCTTTAATAAAAGTTTTCCTACATGAAAGCATATTTCCAAACAATATCGAAAAGAGAGTGGGTACCATTTCAAATGCATTGTATAATAGGTGATTTGGATTACAGCACATTCTTGCAGCATGGTAAGCTGTGGATTGCAACCCTAAAGCAAAAACACTGAACCTGTCTAGTAAAGGATTCTGTGGTGGATACTGAATGGTGGTAACTGGTCAACTCGTACCCGAGTCAGCTTGTACCTTAGTCAACTCGTACCTATTTTTGGTCAACTCGCACCCGTTGTCTGGTCAACTGGTTCCCCCCAAGTCAACTCGTACCTAGTTTTGGTCAACTCATACCTAGTTTGGTTAACTCCCACCTTGTATAAATAGATACTGGATGGATGGACAAACAGACAGACAGGTAGGTAGGTAGATTTTGTTACTCATTATTATGATGCACCTATTATTTGACGTTAGTTAAACATGTACATATTAATGTGGGTGTGATAAACAATTGTCGATACGATTCAAGTAATTTGTTTATCATTATTTTGATGAATCCTTAACTGGCACATTAGGTAAACACGTACCGATTAATGTAGGTGTGAAAAATGATTATCGATACGGGTTCTTTAATTTTGTCCTTAAACGAAGACTGTTTTTAATTACTTTGATTTTGTCGGCGGGGCCAAATGATAAGCAAGAATTTTTAAGGGTTATTATCTTTTGTGTACTATTTTCTTTTTACCTGCCGATTACTAGATATATAAGAAGTTCAGAATCCTCTAAGCATCATTCATCTTTCTGAGTTCTCTTCACGAGTATCAAAAGCTTTTAAATAAAATCAAAATGTCTGATCTTTGCACTGCATGTAATAAGGTTGTTGGTAGGTGTCAGCATACCATAAGTTGTGATGCCTGCGACCATTAGCAGCATTGTATTTGCGAGACAGGTAATACAAATTTCATTTATTAGGTATTTTGAGGCTAATATTTTTTCATTTATTCAAATGCTAAGCCCCATATATAGTAGAACACATGTTTTTACCAAAAACTGATTATTTTGAAGTTGCCAATAATGGTTTCATATATATGAATCTATATTCGGAGCAGTGCAGATCCTGATTGTGCTGCTAGGTGTGCATGGCATGACATGGGTCTGTTCTGTTTGGACAGACTGACCTTGGCAGGCAGTGTGGACCTAGATCGGGCGCTGCGGGATAAGGTGTCTGATCTCGGTCCACCCTTGTTTGATATTAGTCTGGGATGTGAAGTACCGGGATATATGCATGTAGTAATATATTTTCTTCTATAATCAGACCTTTGCAGACCCTGGTTGTGCTGCATGGTGTGCACGAGAATCCGGGTCGTTTCGACCGTGGGTCATTTCCCCTGATTTAAGGGTGGGTCGATTCGCCCTAATGAGGTGAGTCGTTTCGCACATGAGTTGTTTAGGCCGTGGGTTGTTTCACCCCAATTATATTTTTCTAAGGGAGGGACAGACGGGATGGATGGGTAAACGGACAAATGGGTAAAACGGGAAATGGGATGGATGGGTAAACGGATGGAGTGGTGCGTGGGTAGAAAGACAGACGGACAAACAGACGTCGGAGTATACAAACGGATGAGAAAGATAGATAGATAGATAGATATAGATAGATAGATAGATAGATAGATAGATAGATAGATAGATAGATAACGGACAGACGGAATGGTGCATGGCTAGACGGACGAACGGATGGGTGACTGTACAGACGGGATGGATGGATGGGAGATAGATAGATAGATAACTGAATGGATGGAATGGTGTGTGGGTAGACGGATGAATGGACGGGTGATAGATAGACAGATGGATAGATAGATGGAATGGGCGTGGGTAGACGGATGAACAAACAGATGAATTTATGGACGGACGGGATGGATGAATGAATGAATGATGTTTGTGGTAGGAAGCAGCATCGTCTTTCCGGGAAAGGTAATTTATTTATTTACTGATTTTTTTTTTTTTCATTTAATTCAAAGATTGTTTCAGCATCACACTTATATGCGAGAGAGGTAAGTTTGTTTATTTCCTTTTTCTTTATTTAATTCAAAGATCGTTCCAGCATTACATTTATTGGCAAGACAGTTAAGTTTATTTATTCATTTTATATGTTTATATTTAATTCGAAGAGCATTTTTTCATCTACAAATTGTCATTTTCACAGCCATAAAATCACATTATACGAGGGTCGTGCAAAAAGTTCTGTCACTAATAGGCTTCCTTGGTTTTATCCCAGGTATACTTCAAAATGCTTCACTGCACTTGAATAGTGTGTTGAACAGCTAATGATACCCGTTTATTTCGTTAAATTGCTTTCCAACTAACCAAGTTATTTCAAATTGAAATAGATGCAGTCATATACACTGACCAATTTACTTGTTACATTGGAACATGGACCAGAAGACTGAAATTCGTAGCTATATTAAATGCCACATTGGGCTTAATATAGATTCAAAGCAGATATTTAATGAATTATGTGGTATATATGGACCTCAGACCATTTCAATGCGCACAGTTTTTAGGTGGGTTAAAGCTTTTAAAGCTGGGAAATTTTCTGTTGAAGATGATACCCGTCCTGAAAGGCCTAAAACCTCTGTTACCAAGGCTAACATCGCTGCTGTAAAGATTGTGTTCGAACAGGATGCGCGACTGTCTGTCAAAGATATAGCTACTTGTACTGGCATATCAGAAGGCAGTGTGCAAACAATTCTGAAAAAGCATTTGGACCTGAGAAAGGTTTGCGCTAGGTGGGTACCTCATTTGCTCACTGAGGAGCAAAAGACACAACGCCTTAAAATTTATGTGCCCAGGAACTTTTGAAAACATACAAAGGCTGTAATAGTCGGTTTATTTCTACTTGCTAACAGGTGATGAAACCAGGGTGCACATGTTTGAGCCACAAAGAAGGGCTGATAATAAGCAATGGAAGCGAAAAGATCAAAAATGCCCATGTATTACCAAGAGAACTATAAGTTCGAAAAAGATGTTGTACACACTTTTCTTTATTTCAAGTGGGCCAGTCATTCAAGTGCCTTGTCCATCTGGTCATACAGTCACCAGCTGACAGTCACTGGCCGATTCTACAAGAATTCTGTACTGAAGAAAGTGAAAGAGTTTACAATAAAAAAAGACCAAGCAAAGGATGGTCAGGAGTCCACCTTTTACATGACAATGCCTCCTCTCATAAGTGTGAGGTTGTTAAGTCTTTTTTGGCTTCTGAAAAGGTGAAAGTTTTAAACCATTCACCTTATTCACCTGGCCTGAGTCCCTGTGACTTCTTTTTATTTCCAAGGCTTAAGAAAATTCTTTCTGGAAATAAGTATATGTCTAGAAGTTCTCTTGGCAGCGCTATTTATCAGTGTCTCCAACAGATACTAAAAGAAGACTATTTATCTGCTTTTCGCGACTGGGTAAAAAGGTTACAAAAATGTGTTTCAGTAAAGGGGGAATACTTTGAAGGTTTGTAATAAAAATATGTATGATAAAACGTAGCACTGAAGTAATCCGAACCCAGTGACAAAACTTTTTGCAGGACCCTCGTATTGCATAGGCGTGTAAACGTAATGTGAGCTTGCATCTCTTTCTCAAAAAAAGTGGTAGCTCAGTTGCCCAAACCTAACGTAGAAGTCATCTGTAGGATGTCCAGCTGCACCAAACGAGGATATTACAATTTAAAAAGCTCACAAGCAATAGATACTGAATAAACAGGCCAGAGCTATAACCAAATGCACACCGACTCCCCATACCCCCTCGACCCCTTTATATACCAAAACATACCTTACCTCAATCCATAGGGCCTGAATAAAAATATAGGTGAAATGACCCACCAAATTGGGGTGAAACGACCCACGGCCAAATTGACCAAGGGCAAAACGACCCAGGGCGAAATGACCCACAGGCAAAATGACTCATGGGTGAAACGACTCACAGGTGAAATGACCTGTTACCGTGCACAACGTGGCCTGGGTCTGTTGAGTTTGGACAGATGGGCCTTCAGTTAACATATCTCTGAATTAGTCAGTCACGACCTGTGGACAGTGAACACAGCATGATCTATAGTTAACGAGCCCCCATATTCTGACAACTGCTGCTGGCATACAGTACAGCTTTCACGATGGTTATATCGTTCGCGCTCCACGATAAAAAATTTTGCTCGTTAGCGCGAAACAAGCGTGGGATGAGCGTGGGTTTAGCGCGGGTTTAGCGTGGGTTTTGCGTGAAGCGTGAAGAATGGAACGCGAGGTTACGTAATCGTGGCGCGAAACGTATTACTGGCACGAGCGTGACAAGCGTGGAAAGGATTAACGACAGTAGTAAAATATTTCTATCACAGGTGAGTCTGTGAATAAAGATCGATTCACGGTACTTTTGCGATTTTGATCCAGAAGTTCTCATTCTGTTGACAGAAAACCACAGCACAATAAATAAAATTGCACATTATCTACATGTATGTGACTGTGTGGACGCGCAACCTGAGCCGAGTCTTCCTTGTTTTATATCATTTCGCTTATTTGTGATCTCAATGCCTACGCGACAAATACAAATTGTCCGTCGGGAAACTGAGATTCCCCTTCAACTTAATTAATGTCCAGTCGGGGAAGTATTTCACAATCTGGCAATAAAATGTTTCTTTTTTTTTTTTTTTTTTTGTTTGTTTGTTTGTTAGGGGTTTAGATGAGTTCTTGCATATGCGACCAGCATGTACAGCCCGACGTTAACCGGAGTTCCTTGGTGTAATGTGACGAAATACCTGGCCGATTTTTATTTATTTGTTTTTCCATCATATAGTACAGTCAGCGTGGGGGTTATATCGTCCATTCTCATGCGGATGCGTAAGTTGATCTGAGTCTACACTAGTCGCAAAAGTCTCATTGTACCAAATGAGTTTTCCCAATCGCCGCACTCCGTGTCCCCAAAAATTAGGTTCATTCCCTTGTTCTCTTAAAATATTTACCAAAGTTGCAATGATACGCCACCAGACGACAACACACAATTCTGGGACGTTCGCATTTCCAGTATAGATTACAAAAATACAAGTGGAGATACCAGGAAGATGCAACAGTCACATTCCCTTGCCCCGCATGAAGAAACCGCGTGCTCGTAACGGTAACGTCACAAGAAATCGAGGCGGATACCGCTAAGAGAAAAACACACTTATGTGCGTGAAATTATAGAGAATTTTTTTCGTCAGAACTGCATATGAAACTGGCATGTATAAAAAGTAGAACCTAAGTATTGGGACAGAAAGGCCTATGCAAAGTGTAGACACAGATCAGACGTCGCAGAGAAAAGGGGAATGGAACTAGTGAGGGGGAACAGGGAACATGGAAATTTGGAAACACTTTTGGGACATAAGACGTGCGACCAGTGTAGACTCAGATCATCTTCCGATGCAAGGGCGGTCAGATTTTGCCGGTTGTGGTGACAAACAGGCATGTACATGTAAACTTCAGTTCTTGAAGAGATTACAAATCTCTGGTTAAATACATCACCGTTTCAGTGAAGGTTTAAATGCGTTCTGTGGCGTCTGATCTGGGTCTACACTGTTTGCTCAGGCATGTCTGTCCAAATACGTAGAGTGAGTACGGAAATTAGATCAAATCGAACCCCTTTCAGAAATCGTCCTGGATATGCCCCTGATTCATAAAAAAAAATGCTGTGTTCGACTCGTAAAGTTCATTATCAAGGCATATGCAATTAGCTCCCTTTAAACAGTAAAACCTAGAGTGAGGGCCTTACCCCGCATTTCGAGCCGCATTTACCAGGGTATAAATAAATATTGGCACTGTTATTCTTTTACATCATCTTTATATTGAGAACATTAGGATTATTAAAATACCCAGAAAATGCAACAGTCACAAAGCAACATTCTTTCCCTTGCCCCGCATGAAGAAACCACGTGCTCGCAGCGGTAACGTCACGTGAAATCGTGGCGGGAAACCGCTTCGGGAGAAAACCACAAGCCTTTTCTCGTCAGAAATGTACACAAAACTGGCACGTATTAAAAATATAAAGAACCTAAGTATTGGAACAGATAGGCCTATGCAAACAGTGCAGACCCAGATCAGACGCCGCAGAGAACAAGGGAATGAAACTAATTTTGGGGAACAGGAATCATGACAATTTGGAATACACTTTTAGGACGATGAGACCTGTGCGACCAGTGAATACTAAGATCAACCTGCGAATTAGTCTTCGCTGTTTGTATGAGCTTCTTTGGCCTCTGGGCTTTTCAAGATCATTCTCTGAGTGTATACTTTTCTTAATTAAAGCCAATATTGGTGTCTTCAGAAGGTGTATTTTACCTTCAAGCTAATGACAATTCAGATGAGTGAGTGAGTGTTTTACGTCCAACTAACAGTTAGGTCATGAAGAGATGGGGGCCTTGGTTTAAAGTCTCATATGAAAGACTGAAGAAGCCTGGGATCGAACTCATGACCCCTGCATGGGTTACAAGGCGAGCAGCTTTACCACTACACCACCGATTCCGAGGCACCCTTTCCTAAAATGTCATACTGTTAAATATTTTATAAATGGGTCACAGATATTGCACCATGCCCCGCCACTATACTAACATCAAGCAAGTGTCATAACTCTGTTAATAAATTAATAAAGTTTCAAGAAAATATCTTGAATTGTTTTCAAGTTACAGAGCGAACACAAATATATTACAGAAATCACTATGATATTCTCGATGTTCAAAGGGCCATGACTCCAAAAGTAGGCTCACTCATCAACGTATATAAAAGAAAAGAAGGACAGTTGTCAGTTTCTGCTGAAATGATTAACAGCTAATGTCTGCCTTCCCTGGAAGTGTGTGCGGGCTGGACAAGACCGAAATAGTTTTGACTGGGCCCTCTACGTCGGTACAAGGTTATTATGCCTGAAGTATAATTTACGATGTACGTAAATTGAATATGAGCCCGCGCCGGACAAAACCTACAATACTACAATGTATGTATGACCAGCAAAGACTCAGGTCAGTCTGTGCATCGACCCACTATATAAAGCAAGCTTCTTGGATAGCCCTGAGTCCACAGACGGTACATACTGTATGATCATCGAAGGGTCTGATCCTCGGGGGCGGGGGTCCTATATATAGCATAGTACGGATGTGCGTGCCGAATAGCCCCCTTTTTCAGCACTGCCAGGTATATGATTGGCCCCCTTTTTTCAACAAAAAATATATGAATGGCCCGATTTTTCTGGTTTCCTATGTGAAAGGGCCCATTTTTCTGACATCCTGGTATATGCACATGTTTTTCTCTCAGAGATTTTTCGAGGCTGCTTATCCTTTTGGTATTACATGAATTGACTGTGATATTTGTGTAACAACCAGCAAAAAAAGTGGGTACAAAAAATCAAAGATTAGGTCAACATTTTAGATGATCAAGTATATGAATGGGTCCGTTTTTTTTCATAGGCGGGTATATGAATAGGGTAGGTTTTGAAATACTGGCTCGCACACCCGTACCAAAATTACCCCAAAGTTACCGCCCCCTCCCCCACCCCAAGGTCTGATCAGAATATGCTATTGCAGTCGCACTGTTGATCCCGCTTTGAACAGTCCGGCTATCGAAGATTAATACGATCAGCGAATGCTCTGATCAGAATGTGCAGTTGCGCAGACTCACCTGAGTATTCGCTTGTCGCACAAGACTTTTTGTTACATCCAGAGATTACAGGAGGTACATCTGATTAGCGAAGGCTCCGATCAGACTACTGATGTGCAGGTTCAGAGTGTGCATGCTGACCTGACTCTTCATACAAATTTTATTTTTGGTTTTGCCATACACACACTCGCGCGCGTAGTGTTTGTGCAAACCTTTACGCAGCACTCTGAGTAAAATTCTCAACAGGCATTTTGAAATATTTTTCTCATTCTTCAATTTGACATTTCATGCAAATTGTCTCCATTGCATGAAATGTCAAATCCTGTTTTCTATTGCAAGAAATGTCAAATCTGCTGTTTTCTGGGAAATAAAAAAAAATAACCGTTTATTTGTCGTCTATTGAATTAGCCCTGAGTGGTAATCCAGAAATTTCGTGTTCGATACCCGGGAGCACCAAGTGTTGTGTCCTTGAGCAAGACACCTTATCTTCATAACTTAGCATTGGTTTCTACCCAGGAAGACACTGCCTAGAATGTCCGCAAGGGTATATAATATATATCATTTTGAAGACGCTTCCCCGCCGATGCTAGATTTATATGTGCGTCTGTTTTATTCGTTAAATAAATTGAGGTCTTGGTTTTGCATATCGGATGCTGAAGTCACAAAAACAGAACACTTTACATGAGAACGAAAGTTATGAAGAATACTCTGTAAGCCTTTAAATATAATGTTTTAAATGTATATACTGGAAGCAAATAACATAACATAATATTTATTTGTACCGTGATAAATGCCGGGCAAAGTCCTCACACTGCAGGGTTTTACTGTTTTAAGGGAGCTAACTGCAATTGACTAAAGGGAGCGGGAGCTAACTGCAATTGCTTTACGAATCGGGGCCCATCCGAAATGGTATGAAGAGGGGGCAGGCTTATTACATTAGCGGTTAACAAGTTCACTGAACACCCTTCCGTCAGAAACTTGTAACTGCCAATCTTGAAGCAGCAGAAGGAGCGAATGACCATAGCAAATACATGTGTGTTTACTAATAAACCGCACAATCTGTAGGGATCAAGAATCAAATCCGCGATCAGGTCTCGCGTTCCATTCCCGCCGGTACGATAACATTCTTTCCAATAAAGTCAGTGCTAACAACTTATAGTTCGAAAGGAGGCATATCATATTTGCGAGAGAGAGAGAGATAGAGAGAGAGTCCACCCATTTTAGGTGCATCCGGCTATTAGATTTAGGTATTGCTAGAGAATAATGGCTAAACTGTTTTTTGTTGTTGTTTTTTTGTTTTGTTTTTTTGCAAATAGTGAAGACCCTGATCAGACGCCGCGTTCTATAAACTCGGTATGACTTAAACAATTTATGTTGAAAGAGACATAAGACATCAAATCACCAGCATCATTAAGTGGTGATTTAAATGGACAGCCCTAACCCTGGTCCAGTCATCATGAGAAACCGCCGAGGCCTCGATCCGAGAAGTGTAGATACCTTTCAGCCTGTCTGTTTCTGCCTCCCATGACAAATGAAATGTATCCATACTCCTTAAGGCCTCGCGCTCAGCACATTCAGCAGACGGCATTTTCATATATTTTTTTTTTCTTTATTTTCCAGTGCAAATAACGGGGCAAATAAGGCGTGACATTACATATGGACCGTTTGCTGGGCAGACGATTCACATGAAAAGTTCAGCCTTCTTGCTGTAAAATACTGAAAACAGATCGGCATCTGCTCTAAAATTTTCAGCAGCGCTCCAGAGGTTCAAGCAGTTTTCTTGGCAGCAGCACGTGCTAACCTTGAAAATAATGGGTGAAAGGCGAGAATTTCCGACTTAGGAAGAGAAGCATGATAAATTGGTAAACAAACAATCAGATGGTTTGAAAAGGGACAATTCCGCTGCTAAAGTGACACGGGAAAAATGAGCCAGCCTGAATATAGAATTTGTCAGGTTTAGGGGAAAACGTGATTGTCGGCATCTGTACATTCTGCTAAGATTCTTCTAGGGACCGTGTAGAATACGTAAGGCGAACAACGAAGACCTTGACCAGATTGGGCAGATTGTTTGGGGGCTTCGCTGTTGGGAAGAATAAAATTACAACTAAAACACTACAAAATCACATTACTTTGTAGTTTATTTGTGTTCTGACTAAACATAATAAGTCAATTATAAATCATTATTCTATTTTGTTGTACATGTATGTTAGGAGAAATGTGCACATACTTTTTTTATATTCAAAATTTTACGTTCAGATAACTCGAGCATTTTTACCTGAGACTGCATAAGGTGAGCCTGGATAAGAGTGGAAGCTAGCGCGAGCGTGATCGTTTTCACGCTGCATGATATCCCAGCGCGAGCTGAGCGCGGATTTAGCGTGGGTTTAGCGTGGGATAAGCGCGGGAATAGCGTGGGATTTAATCTTTTCCGCGATCGCGCATTTGAGCGAACGATATAACCATCATGAAAGCTGTACTGTATGAACTTAAAGACTGCCAGAGGAGTTGTAAACAATGTAGACCCTGACCAGATGCTGCATATATTCAGTCTACAATGGGGCAAAGCTTTGCAAGTCTCCAAGGAAGTGTTTCCTGTATTTTAACATTTTTGCATGCTGTGTAAAAATTTCAGCAGACGACATTTTGAAATTTTCATAGAAAATAAGATTTTACACTTCATACAAATTGTCTCCTTATGCAAATATCACCAGTTTGTTGTCTGCTGAATCCGCCCATAGCAAGATAAGTATTAAAGTCAAGGTATTCAATGACTGTGAGCAAACAATGAACACAGCTCCAGATGATTTTTTTCATCATGAGTTTTGGTATTTTGCTTATTTTTCCTTGACAGTATATGTTATGGGTATTCATTAGAGCTGCCTCAGTGAAGCCCTTCTAATGTGTACCCAAAGCATATATTTTTGTGGAGAAATCAGGAAAATCTTTATCAGGATATTCCTATTATCTGGAGCTGTGTATGATTTGACTAAGGTATTAGTTGACCAAGGTACGAGTTGACCAAAAAAGGGTTCGAGTTGACTAAGGGTCGAGGACCAGAAACCCCAATCTGCCTTGTAATCGGTTTCTTTAATAGGAGTTCATAAGACCTGGGCTGTGATAAGAAGTGCACATTACTCGTGACTATTTTAACCTGGATCCCCTGCTCCTATTGGGGCTCGTCATTAGGAACAAGGCAAATCATTCGCTATCACTGCACTTCCTGTGGATGCGATTGGTACTCACGAAAACACATGACAATGAAATGCTGCGTTTTATCTGACAATAGCAACCAAAAGCATGAAATGGTCTGCATAAAATGAAAATATAAGTGTTTGTTATATGAGTTATAATGCATACAACTTCATAGCACTGTCTTAGTTTGCAACTCGTCCCTTCGATTTCAGTTTTCGCAACGCAAGCTACTCAAAAACACAAAACATCGGTGGTCGTAATAATATTTTGACAAGCTAATAAAAATCAGTAAAGGTATTATATCAAGATCTTATAGTTAAAAAGAGTTCAATTATCAATATTTTGTCTTATTTATATAAAAATAAGATTTTTTTTTCTTTATACATATATTTTACGACTTTACCCAAAACTGGGTATCATTAAGGCTTGGTTATATCTAAAACCATGCTAGCTGCACGAAAACCGTGCTGATTTTCACTGTAGCATGTTTTTTTAGTCCCCCGCCAGCCCACGACAGATTTGAATACATCTGCCATTCCGTCTGTCCCATTCTCCTTCCAACCTTTTGTCCCTCTTACTGTCCGAGCATATCTTTTGTGTCGTACTGGACACATAACAATGGCGTAAGGGTACAACTGTTGAACAGAATGTGTCATGCACATAAACTATGACCCGTATGTTAATATCTGATCTGTGAAAGAAAAAAAAAAAAAAAAAAAAAAAAAAAAAAATCTGCTGCATATCGCCTGTACAATATTGCCTAGGATTACCAATTTTCGTTAAGGATATACGTGTATCTATTAAAGAGAGTGTGCCATCGCCCGCTGCACGTTATTGCATAGGATTACCAAATTTGCCGTAAGAATACAGTATATGCGTGTGTGTTAAAGAGAGTATGTCATATAAATAAAAAAAATAAACAAATAAATAAAAGGTCACTCCAAACATATATTGACGTCTCACCTAATGAATGCAAAAAAGCGTGTCTCGTGCATTTCACCTGTATTGTATGCTTAGACTTACCAAATTTAATGTGTTGGCACATAAAAAAAAGTTGATATGTCACATACCAAATGCAGTTTTTGACTACCTATATTAATGCTCCTGACCTTCTTGATACTAAAATGTTGTCTGGTACATATCTGTTGTCATGTATGACCCAGACTTATCAACGGTCATGTATGGGTACTTCCATTGAAGACGTGGTGCCATATAATTAAGTCACCACGACCTATATGCTGACCTTTGACCTACTTTATGCAAACCATTTGTCCGGCGCATATCTGCTGTACTGTATGACTAGGCTTACAAAATTTGTGACTGTGTACATCTATAGGAGACAGAGTATCACATCCTAACAGAAGGTCACTGTGACATGCATGTTGATTTCACATACTTAATTTATACATAAATGTGTCTAGCAAAAATCTTCTGCACTCTTTGGTCTAGGCTTACAAAATTTGATTTACGGGTACATCTGTTGAAGACGGTGTACCCTTTTACCAAAAGTGAGTCACTGATACCTATGTATTGACGTCCGACCCACTGTACACCGCTGCTCTGTTCTGCCTACACTTATCTGTTGTATGTGTACATCTACTTTAGATGGTGTGGTATATACCAAAAGTAGGTCACTGTGGTCTATAAATTGAAATTCGACCTATATTATACAAAAACTATGCCCAGTACACATCTTCATTTGTTTCCTAGGCTTAAAATGATGTATGGGTATATCTAATTTCGTGTATACCAAAGACACTCACATTATTGATTATTTTGCATTCTTGACAGGAGACATTTATATTATTTTCTACTTGAGAATTATATTCACCCGAACCGTTAGGCGAGATTGAACGTACTTCTTAGGCAAGGTATCTGTGCCCGCCCCCCCGCCCCCCCCCCCCTCCCACTCCTACCCCAACACCCTTTTTCAAAATCCAGATACTGAATCATAGTGCAAAGCGATGTCACTAAAATGCTCTTAAGGTCACGAATGTACAATAATCACGTTTCCAAGGCTAATAGTGCAAATAGACAGTGACTGAAAACAGACTAAAATCGCTTTTTAGAGGACTTGGAAGCAGTCAAGGTTTCTTCCATGGGGTATAAACGGACAATTAACGCCTGTGTAAGTTAAATGAAATTGAAAATAAATATAAACAGAAATAAAAGACGGCCATGCAATCTCTTGCTTTGGTTATTCATTGATGCGACAAACAAAAATGTTTTAGAAAGGAGACGTGTTGAGTTGGGTTGTTGCTTTGTGGTTTATTCTACGAGGCGATTTGTTTTATGTCACCTTGTGTTATTTTGTTCTTGTGTTTTTCAGTACTCTTAGCATTGCGATTACCTTGCTTGGGGAATAGAGAGCTAATCTTAGTGCTTTTCGTACGTTTGTTCGAGTTGTGCTTGTTTGGTTTTGTTGGTTTCCTCTTCCTCTTGGTGTCTGGGAAGGGCTGCGGTTTGTGATTGTGGCACACCCTGGACTTTTCTCTTACCTTTTTTTTTCAGTTCAACACTATTAAGATGTCCAGCCGGTCA
The DNA here is from genome assembly GCA_964016985.1 of Anodontia alba. Lineage (NCBI taxonomy): Eukaryota > Metazoa > Mollusca > Bivalvia > Lucinida > Lucinidae > Anodontia > Anodontia alba. The sequence goes on from OZ024821.1 coordinate 26,608,474, forward strand.
GTTTACCTAACCACGCTTTTCCTGGGTAGGCTTAATCCTATAAGCGGTTAACCAGTACATGTGAACATTTTTTCGCAAGAAACTGACAGCTGCCCTTCTTGAATCAGATAAGGAGACATGTACATAAAATATGTGCACGACTTGGTATCCAATCAGATGCCTAGAAATTGCATTGCAATATAATAAACATAATTTTGTGTCTAATTTTTAAACGTGTGCTAGCTGCACAATACCTTTCTATATATCCACAAAACACAAAGGAAATAGTAGTTACATCTGCTCGAGCTGCACAAGCTGCAAAAACTTGGAAAGTACAACAACTATGCTCCTGCAACAGGACGCCAGCTGGTTGCTGAAATTTTATCCTTAGACTGACACTGCCTTAATGCACTATCAATATTAACCCTTAAAATGCCAAGAAAACCGGCATCTGAAAATGTCGCCTGTTCATGTCGTCTGCTTAATATTCTTGCAAACTTTTCAAAACTATTTTTGCGTACAGGCAAACAGTGTGGACCCTGATCAGACTGCTCCTAGAGGAGCAGTCTGATCTGGGTCCACACTGTTTGCAAAATGACTTTTAAAATCAAAAGCAGATGGCAAAGCAGACGACAATTGTTGTGACTGGCAGTTTAAGGGTTAATATGCCAACTACGTGCAGACTCGTTTGCATGTGAATGCTTCGAAAAAAGTTCTTCAAAGATGACCCAAATAGAAAAGAAACAATCAAATAAACGAAAACATATACAGCGAACTTCCGATGGCTCGAGCATATTTGGGACCAAGGAAATTTGTTCTAGACATTCATAGTTCGAGCCACTGAAGGTTAATCATAGCGCCAGGCCAGGAGACACGTGGATGTTTTTTTTTTTTTTTTTTTTCTTTGTTTTATATATATATATATATATATATATATATATATATATATATATATATATATATATATATATATATATATATATATATATATATATATATATATATATATATATAAATGGACAGGGGCGTAGCCATGAACTTTATGAAGATGAAGTTTGCAAATAGAATCTCTGAAATTTCAGCCGAGACACAGCATTCCCTACTAGACTGCATATGTGCCCAGCGAAGACTCAGATCAGCCAGGGCATACACGCATTCTAAGCAGAGGCTCTGTCGTTCGTCTAAAGGAACTTTAGATGTTTTGGCTAATCAGCGCAAAGCAATGACTCTGATCAGCCTGTGCATTTGCACAGGCTGATCAGAGTCATTGCTTAGCGGACATGTTGTCTTGTAGGAAATGCTATGCCCCGGCCCATTTGATGTCATCTGAACAGGTGAAAATAAGGTTAAGTTACCAAATTCATGTTGAAGCCCGGGCTTGGGGTAGAGAGAGCTAATCTTATAGTGCTTTTCGTACGTTTGTTCGATTTGCGCTTGTTTGGTTTTGTCTGTTTCATCTTCCTCTTGGTGTCTGGGAAGGACTGCGGCTTGTGATTGTGGCACTCCCTGGACTTTTCTATTATCATTTTTCTTCATAGCTTCCGCCTGGCTACGCGCCTGACGGAGTTACTATGCATGAAGAAAACACCACGCATACAATCCTGTGATAAAAAAATTATTCAATCATCCACATCCTTATTCAACCATTATCCTGGATACTAGCACATGTATGCTCTTGTCTTGTCGGCACAAAAGTTCGTTCTAGCACAAACCAGGACTGCATTCAACCGTGCAAAACACTCGCGAACGTTTTACCCTGTAATCCCGTTTTGCGTACCAAAAACATAGAAACGACGTCTCATAGAATATTTCCTAACCGTCATACCGTCACACTAACAAGAAATGTCCATACGTCACATGAGAACAGCGAATACTCATATGAACCTGTGCACCCGCGCAGCCTGATCTTGACTTCGCTGTCTGTTGAAAAACAAATGCGCCGAAACGTGAGAGTTGTCCTACGCCACATGAGAACAGCGAATACCCATATGAGCCTGCGCATCCGCACAGTCTGATCTGGACTCCGCTCCCTGTTGAAAAAATGCGCCGAAACGTGAGAGCTGTCCCTACGCCACATGATAACAGCGAATACCCATAGGTCTGCGCATCCGCGCAGCCTGATCTGGACTTCGCTGTATGCACAAAAAAAGCTTATTAAATTAATGTAAATTTGATTGAACAGATGATAATCTGCCGCCGTAATTATAATTTAACATCTAACATCACTGCGCGGCCAATTAAGACAGATCAGTCTGGGCATCTGCCAAGTCTGATCAGTCAGAATTGCCCATCCAGTGGGTGGCTAAGGACCCAAGCCTTCTTCATGCGTACTACGAAGGTTCTGGTAACACTAGGTTGACGCACAGGTTTATCTGAGTCTTCGGTGGACGCACATGAGAATAGCGAATATCTATATGAGCCTGCACATCGGCTCAACTTGATCTGGACTTCACTGTTTGCTGAAAAAATGCACCGCAAAGTGAAAGCTGTCCCTACGCCACGTGATAACAGCAAATAAATAAATAAATAAATAAATAAATAAATAAATAAATAAATAAATAAATAAATAAATAAAATAAAAATATTAATAAATAAAAAAAAATACAATAGATAAAAATAAATAAATAAATAAGAGAAAAATAAATAAATAAAGTGGAGGAAATGTTTATTCTACATTCTACAAAATTATTTCAGCAAATTTTGTACTTTTTAAAATAATTTTCTTTTATTATTCCATCAGACAGTCAATGAAGATAAACTTTCAATTGTTTGTTATAGAGACGTTTAAGGTACAATATGCTAAATTATAAGGGAGCAAATCTTTGTTCTTTCAGATTTCAGGATTAAATTCCAATCGCATTTGCACTGAAAATAAGACTATAAAAATGCAGTCGCCATCTTGGCACTTTTCCAAGTCGCGAGACATACAATTTACTATCATCATCTCAAACACCGATAAAAAGTCAAACTAAATTTTGGATAACGTTGGTCGGGCCTGTATTGTTTTGCACGATAGTCGTGTAGCTAGTCTCTTTCGAGACATAATCTGCAAGCGTCTATTAGGGTCGCATGAAATCATCATACACGACAAGAAAAAATGCAATAAAAATGAGATTTTAATCTGTTTCCGCGTACGTTAACATCTCATTCGAAATGAATGCCAGTCAGAGGGAATCCTTAGCCATCAATATTGGCATTGGTGACCACGAAAGCTACAACAACAACAAGGGATATAGAAAGCAGTCGTTGTGGAGGGTAAGCCGTCATGGTTTCGTAAAACTGGCAAATTTAGCACAGTATTTTTCACCACAAGAACAGGTGACTGGTTCCAAGAATCCCATTAGTGTGAGTTTGTATTGACTGCATGGGGAGATCCTCGAAACAGTCAGCTGTGCTAAGTACCTGGGGGTCGACATTACCAGCAACCTGGGGCTCACATGTGGGCAGGATAAACAACTGCAAACAAAACCCTCGGCTTCATAAAGAGAAAGGTCAGAACAAAAATGTCTTGAGTGAGAGAGGCCGCCTACAATACCCTGGTCCGGCTGCAGCATAATATTCCGGCTGCAACTCGAATATGCTGCGGCCAATTGGGACCCCCATACTAAAGTGAAAACTGAACACATTGAGAAGGTCCAACAGCGGGCTGCTCGCTGGACCACCTGTAACTTTGACAGAATGGCAAGTGTTTCGGCCATGCTTGAAACTTTGCGTTGGCGTACTATTGAACAGAGATGTGCGGACTCGTGCCTCTGCTTATTCTACAAGATTGTCAGTAACATGGTCGCAGTACCTCTCCCAGATTACATCAAATCCAACCCCCGTACGTCCCGTCACGGCCATTCTATGACATTCCAGCAAATTCACACAGTGAGGACTTTTATAAATATTCCTTTTTTCCACTGGCAATCATTCAGTGGAATGCCCTCCCAGAAAGTGCTGTCAACTCGCCAAGCCTTGACATATTCAAGGTTGAAATTGGCAAGTTGCAGCACGTCAAGCCTTAAGATCCCAAGTATAGATTGTTTTTACCCTGATTTTAGCTATTCTCATCTATTTTAACCTATCATCTTTCATCCCCTTCACTATACTTTGTCACTCACTGACATGCTTTTATCTTTTCTAGTGACATACTTGGATTGCTCGACAGTGCAAATGCCTAGAATGTCCTCGCGGGCGTATGCCATTATGACAAGATAGATAGATAGAATCTGTTTTGATGCTTAGAGTAGCCTAATTATGCGCATCTGCCAATTCTGTGCACTTAATTTTTTTTCTCCAGTCAATTTGAAACCTTTGATTTGCGGGTTTAGCTGATGTAACATATCAAAAAGTATATGGGAATAATATTTTTAATAAAAAATTAGAATTTATGCTTAAAATATATCAAGGAAAATGCTGTTTTCACCATCAACAAAAGCACCTTTTCCTCTATCATGGCATTTAAAAGACCATATATCATTGATAGTGATGCAAGAGTTCAGGTCCTATTTTGAATTAATCAGCAATCATTAAAAAATTATCAAATTTCCATTGTTCTCCCCATATTTATGGCAATGGACGAAATTGAAAAAGGTTTGCAGAATTTGCAGACATTTTTGATAACCCCAAAACACAGGGATAAAAAATATATGTAAATCAATAATAAAAATAATCAGCAAAATATGTTCGTGACACTTATATTGACACTCGTTTCTTGTCACTTTGTGACGCTTATTAGTGAAACCCAAATTTTGTGAATAGCAGTATATAATCAAGTCCGCCATAGTCAGTTCTGCCAACTTCCGGGAAGAAAAAGGAAGTAAATTGGTCAGAGTGATTTCTGCTGAAAGTATTTATTGTTGTATGTTACTTTTCTTTGATCATATTCTCTACCGTAGAGCTCACTTCGTTTGCGACATGCTTTGCACATCGCGAGCTGTGCTCGCTACAAATAAATGCTGCATGTGGTCGAACTAAACTTGTTTAATTCAGCTTAAATGCTTAGGTGCACAAAATTGGCCTACAGCACTATATTTAAAGCTTGTTTGCCGAGTTCAATCGGGACAAACACACCCCTTTGTAGACTGGTATTAGCTCTTCAAACTTCCACTAAGCATAGTTTCAGTACTTTCGTATTGTATGAGATTTTTCATCTTTTCTGGTATATAACCCAGTATTTCTTCACAACTGAACGTCCACTGGGTAAATAAGGTATTCTAAATGAGTTTGCCATTTCACAGTTACAAAGTGCTCTTTGATTCAGATCGTGGTAAATTATATCATGGTAAAATACTGGAATGTGGCGGTATCCATGTAAAACAAGTTTACAAGTATATTAACTGGTCATTTTAGTGGAAGGATAATTTTACTTTTAAATTTGTATGATCGAGTTACCACTGATGATTGATTATAATCAATCATCAGTCACTTTTGCCTCTTGTGACTGATATCGGAAAGATTTTTTATAGTCGAATAATCGGAAAAATCTATTTTTTAGAAGGATATTTTTCTCGTTTTATTTTCATAGGCAAGTTATAAAGAAATGAAATTCAGCTATCTGTTTGGGTCATTCTAGGTTTGTGGTCAATAAAAGTGAAATAAAAAGAAAATGATAGAGTAGTAAGGCTGGCTAATCAGAGAGAATGAAAAGATAATTGATTATCAGTCCTGCCAATGTGATTGATAATTGATTAGTAATCACTGAGGATTTGGTCATAATTTTACCTATTTGAGCTCGACTCTTACCATATGTTATACTTTATTGTATGTATTCAGTCAGACAGGCCTGAGCAAACAGAGTAGACCCATATGAGATGCCGCAAACTTGGCGTCTCACCAGGGTCTACACTGTTTGCCACTCATCCTGCTATTTTAGACTCAACAGTGGGTAGCAAATTGTACTTGTTCAAATTTTATATAAAATATGGTAAGGAATTGAGGTGTCTGAATAGTATGACTACTAAGGGTAAATACGGTAAAGTGACAGACACAGAAATCAAATGATCGATTATAAGCAAATCTGTAATGATAATCAATTTTGTGGAATTTATCGATCAATTAATAGATTATCTGATTAAGTGCCTTATAAAATATCCTTAAATAAGTCAACCCAAAAGTACTGATATTTTTCTTATTTCTCCATGAAAACATGTTGTGGGTACTTATTAGAAGTGCCTCACAGAGGCACTTTTTATGAGTACCCACAACAAATGTTTTCATGGAAAAATATGAGAAAAATATTATCTGGATACCCTCATTATTGATCTGGAGTAATGAATAAGTACCTGGAAGAGGGCTAAATTAAGAATGAATATATTTTCTACAAGTTGATTATTAATCAGTGATCATGATCAGTTTATGAAATTCTAGCCAATGCCCAACACAAGTGTGCAAATGATTTTAATTTCAAAGTTTGAATCTGTCGCTGACATAATTCAAACCTGATCATCAAGACTCATGGTGACCGTCTGACATGACAGTGCTCCAGCTAGGATTTGAGGGCAGAGGTGTGCCGGTTAGGGCACCTTTTGCATGGTCATACATGAATGAGGGCACCATGTGCCATGTGATGTACTTATTATCAAGACATGTTACAAAACATAATCCCATTCCACAATAAATGCCTCAAACTAGAATACATATAAAACTGACCTTTTGGTCCAATTTTCACCAAAATGTAGGGTTTTTATGTGCAGAGTTGAAATAAGACTGATGGCAGCTTAAGAAGAGCAGAGGAGTGGCAGGAGAGGGCAAGAGGGGCGACCAACCCCTCTATATTGGTTTAGTTGGAGCTCTACATGAAATCATAGGTTTCATAATGTCTGGCATTACGAAAACACGCCTATTCAAATATACTGAAAATTTCACCACCAAAAACTGAAAGTTTTCAGATAAAAGTTCTGATATTTTTCATATTTCTGCTCAAAACATAGATTGTGGGTATTCGTTAGAACTGCCTCGGCGAGGCGGTTCTAACGAGTACCTACAATCTATGATTTTGAACAGAAATAAGAAAAATAATGTATACCCCTGTAAACCCCAGTTTTCATATATAAAAGTGGGGTTTAAGGGGGTCAAAATTATATAGGTGTGTTTTCGTGATGGAATGCATCATATAAAGAATCAATTTCATTTTCTAAGAGAAAAAATAAGTTATGAATAAATGAATCGAGATTCATATCTTTTGTGTTTGTACCGATCGAAGTCGGTGAATGAGCTTAAAATAAGCGTCGAAATAGATTCTGACCCTGGAAATGAAATGTGCTGTGTTGCTGTGACCTTCACCTATATTTTACACTCCAGTGACTTTGACAATTTTCATGTCAGCCCTTGCGATCTCATCACCTATAGTTGCTAGAACCGTCAAACATTGCATAGTGTTTCTCCTTGACATCCTCACTCAGCACTAACCTTGACCTGGTGACCATGACCTATATTTTATGTTCCAGTGACTTTGACAAATTTCGCGTCAACCCTTGCGATCTCATCAGCTATAGTTTGCTAGAACTGTCAAACCTTGCATATTGTTTCTCCTTAACATCATTACTTAGCACATTCCTTAACCCGCTGACCTTGACCTATATTTTGTGCTCCATTGACTTTGACAAATTTTGCGTCAACCATTGCGATCTCATCAACTATAGTTGCTAGAACCGTCAAACCTTGCATGGTGTTTCTCCTTGACATCCTCACTCAGCACACACCTTGACCTGGTGACCTTGACCTATATTTAACCCTCCAGTCACTTTGACAAATTTAGCGTCAACTCTTGCGACTCATCAACTATAGTTGGTAGAACTGTCAAACCTTTCATAGTGTTTCTCCTTGACATCCTCACTCAGCACACACATTGACCCAGTGACCTTGACCTATATTTTACGGTCCAGTGACTTTGACAAATTTGGCATCAACCATTGCAATCTCAACAACTATAGTTGGTAGAACCTTCAAACCTTGCATAGTGTTTCTCCTCGACATCCTCACTGAGCACGACCATGACCCAGTGACCTTGACCTATATTTTACACTCCATTGACTTTGACAAATTTCGCGTTAACCCTTGCGATCTCATCAACTATAGTTGCTAGAACCTTCAAACCTTGCATATAGTGTGTCTCCTTGACATCCTCACTTAGTACGCACATTGACCTGGTGATCTTGACCTATGTTTAATATGTTTTAATGGAGTCCTAACTGCCTTGCCCCCAGCAGGTGCAACACCGCCTTCCGCGGAATTCTTGTCTAAATTTATGTTTCTTAGAGTAAACTATCAATTGTAATAAATTATTATGACATGTTATAATGTTATTAATTATGAAGCTACACAAAGAATGTTTTATTTGTCTCATCTTGGTGACATAACCAATGTACCAATAATGTGCCTATGAACCACTTGAAGGATTATAATGATTTTATAATGTCCCTTCCAAATCAGAAACACATTTTTCTGACGACCACATACTTCGATCAAAAACATCTGGATCAGTGCCAAACTGCGCATTTTAGAGACAGAGATAGAGCAGTAAACATGTACATGTAGAATATGTGAAAGATTTAACTTGATATAATATGTAAGGTCATGTATTAAGGTAATGAGAATTTTTTTTTTACTACATTTAAATAAGCATGCATATACAAGTTTGTACAGGTGCTACTACTTTCATTGCATTTTCTACTTTGTGACATCTGTTCAAGTGTATATTTCATTTCCCTAAACATGGATCTGTGACTGAAAATTTCAGAAGTCAGACTGTCTGTTAATAGAAATTGTAAGTAAAATGCATTACATGTATATTGGTTTATGATAACCCCCTTAAAGATGTTTAAGTCTTCTATCATGCTCGTGAGCTAAATTAAAGATTGAATGTATTAATAATGGGATAGTGCAGTCACAAAAAATCACATGCTTATTTTGCAGTAAATTTACACTCATTTTGTTGGGGATACTCTTGAGAATAGCTAGAAATAGGTCCTATGACATCCTGCCTGTAAATTATGGAGATATTTTACCCCAAATTTGACCAATCTTCACAAGGGATTCTGATCTTGTCACACTCCAGTGGATGGAAAGACAATTTTCAATGCACTCGAATGAGTAGTCACTTTGCAAACCTGATTAAATATATCTTTTTTGCAATGAAAACTTGAACAATCCATCTTTCAAAATATAATTTAGAAAGATTGATTTAATGAGTACATTTCTCATAATATTTCATTTCATATTCATTTATGGAAGCATGGTTTGCAAAATTGCATGGTAATATATACGAACTGCGAATATGGCCGCTGTGCCATTCCTACGTTTGCAGTGTGATGATAAAGAGCATGGAATTTCCCAATGTCCTGGCAGTATGAGGCTTTGAGCTGTGCTTCGCAGGAGCAAAAGTAAAAATCCCCGTTATTCCCCACCATTCCCTTTGGGTGGGAGGTGTGTGATTTCAAATGACTGGTGCATAATGGTGTTTGTAATTGCTACAGCTGCTTGGCTATTATAAAAAAAATGTCATAAGGAAAATTTGCCCCCAGTTGAGTCTCTGAAGCAGATCAAATGGTTCTTAGAAATTCTTTTTTTTTTTTTTTTTTTTTTTTTTTTGTATATTATATGTAAATTCCAAATGAAGAGCTTCACTAAACCACAGGTGAACAAGCTGTCCCATTTTATGTATCATTTTCTCCTTATTTAACCCATTGTATACTGAATAGACTCTCCTACACTGTATATTGGAAGAGTCCAATTTCAATTTTAGGTATGTCTGGCTATGAGATTTACATATTCCAAGAGAAAAACCGCTAAACTATTTGCAAACATTGGAGACTCTGATTAGACGCCGCATTCTGTGGCATCTGATCTGGGTCTGCACTGTTTGCCAATTACCCTTTTATGGTCTCCCGACTACATTGGGTTATTATTATTATCTTTTTTTTTTATTTTGTTTGGTTCAGCTGAACAACACAGTAGGTGAAAACTAGTCAAAATCTAGCTGACACTGGTCAGACAAATGATTAACCCTTGTCACCTGCTGAACCCGGATATACCCTGTTTTGCAAACAGTGTAGATCCAGATCAGTTGGCTTCTGAAGAAGCCAACTGATTTGGATCTGCACTGTTTGCCATCAAGTATGCAAATTTATAACAAAAATCTGGATCAAGTAATTTGATTGGCTGAAAAATAGAAGTGGGCGTGGCATCTTAATTTATTCAGCAGGACAAGGGTTAAAAGGTACCGGGTACTTGAAATTCATATAATTTTTTGCCGGACTGAACAAATTTTTGTATGTCATGTCCTATGGGGGTATAACGATACATTGATACACTGATGCATCATGATAGTGACTGCCACGACAGTGCTGTCATAATAGTGTTTTCAACTATCAATAACTATCACTGATAGTCTCTTCAGCTATCGATAGTTTTTGTTCCTGTAGATTTGTCTTTCTGTAATACCTTTCTGATGCTTTTTTAATTTTAATTAACAAAGTATGAAAACAAAAAAAAATGTTTGTTAAAATGGTGGCAAAGCTGATTTTTGAGAGGGCAGTAATGTTAGGTATCTTTACAGTCTGGGTTTTATAAAATCAATGAAATTCATTAAAATGGCGTGTGATTTGGAGATTGTAATAGTATCATGATGCATCATGATGCGTCAGGATATTAGCTCCTTGATAGTAATAGTATTGTGATAGGGATTTCTCTGATAGTGATAGTGCTAGTATCATGATAGTCATAAGTTGGCGTGATAGTCAGCTCATATATCCGAATAAGCCTTGTTTCTTGAGCTTTGGTTAATCAAGCTTACATTACCTTGTTAACCTTTAACCCTTGCCAAACTGAATAAATTAAGATGCCATGCCCACTTTTAATTTTCAGCCAATTAGATTACTTGATCCAGGTTGTTGATACAAATTCACTTGTTTAATGACAAATAGTGTAGATCAGTTGATCTGGATCTACACTGTTCGCGAAGGCAGGGTTTATCTAGGCTCAGCAGGACAAGGGTTAAAATGCGAATTCACAATAACAGCAGAGGACACTTTGAAATATATATATTTTTTTACTTTTCAGAGAAAATAAGGCATGGCATTTCATGTGAATTGTCTTTCTAGCAGACAATTTACATGAAATGTCAGTTATTATTTTCCATGAAAACAAATAAAAAGATCGATTTTAGAATATGGTCTGTTAAAAATTTATTTGGTTAGCGTTGTAAGGTTAGATGAATCAGTAATTATTTCCAGGCATGGAAGCGTCTGTCAAGTCTACAGAGAACCATCATTGTGTTAGTTCTGTTGGTTTGTGGTCTTAGTGCTATATACATCATTCCAAATTTAAGATATGGAGAGTCAGGTGAAATGTTTCCAGGACATCGCAACAAATTTCGCCATGCTGAGTTGATAGGAGTGAAGAAAGTTGCAGAAATGGAGATAGACAAGGAAAGTAAACTTGAAGATCTAAAGAGGCGTGCCCAAGTGCAGTTAGACAACATTATGGTATTAATATTTTATATTTAGTGTAATGATAACCATGAGTCATGCATAGATTGAAATAAGAATTTACAATGGACTTACTCTCAGGGCAAGTTAGATCCAGATCAAACTTGTTCCTCAGCTGTTGGATTTACCCAGTTTTAGGGAAGACAGTCGCACAGACTCGCACATGTCAAATACAATTATTGTATAGATACAGAACATGAAAATTTGGTAATAGCCTCCAAAAGCAAAATACAATGTAACAGCCTGAACTATTTACTTGTTATTATAAACAGGAAGAAACTTTAGCTAGCTTTGATAAAAATTTCAAATTACTTTCAAGATTAGGTTGCCATCATCTAGAAAGTCAGCCAAGTGAAGGCATGTGGCCTTCCTCTTCTTATATCTAAAAATATGCCTTCAGCTTAGCGGGATATGTTGACAGCAAAGGCCCAGGTCAGCTTATGCACTTTCTGATCAGGCCTTCACTGTCAGCTTACAGACTTGTTGAATACTAACAAATATATCAATGTATAGCAAACACCCTTATCAGATTGTCATGGTCCACATAAGAGGGGTATACAGATATTTTTAACTCTATTTCTCCACAGAAATGTTGGCGCTGTTGATATTCATTGGAAGCAATATTTTTTGGATGAAAAAGCACCTTTTATGAAGCTCTGGTGTGTACAGCTTTGCTGGGTGGTCTTAACCCTTGTCATGCTGAATAAATTAAGATGCCACACCCACTTCTAATTTTTAGCCAATCAGATCACTTGATCCAAGTTGTTGATACAAATTCACATACTTAATGACAAACAGTGCAGATCCAGATCAGTTGGCTTCTTCAGAAGCCAACTGATTTGGATCTACACTGTTTGCATACACAGGACGTATGCGAGTTCAGCAGGACAAGGGTTAATCTTAACTGTTCTATGCTGTAGAGGCACCATTTCTCAGAGCATAGCTGACTGAAATATGTCATTCTGTAAATGGATTGTGAAAGTCCTTATGAGAAAAATTGAGCCACATTCCTGTAAAAATGTGCCTTCAGAGCACATGGAGAGTGTCAGCCTGCACATCCGTTCAGTCTGATTAGGGTCTTCAGAGGAATTGTTAAGGAGGAGTATTTGGTGATAATTGTGGGATAATTTTCTCCAGTTCTCCATATAAACATATGTTGTGGGTACTCAGTAGAAGCGCCTTGCCAAGGCACTTCTAATGAGTACCCACAACATATGTTTTTATGCAGAAATAAGAAAAATTATCCCAGAATTATCATCAAATACTCCTCCTTAATTCCTCTGGTCTTGCCCATCCACTTACAAAATCATTGGATATCCTAACTCCAGATGAGGCACTTTTTCAACCATAGAGTACTGATACTTTTTCTCCACGTTGTGGATACTCAAAAGAAATGCCTCTTTGAGGCACTACTAATGAATAGCACTTCTAATGAGTACCAACAACATATGATTTTGTGGAGATATGAAAAAAATATCAGTACATTTTGGTTGAAAAAGTGTCTTATTTGGAGCTATAATTTATAATGCAGACAAGTACACTACAACCTCTTTATAACACGGGTTATTATAACACAGTTTTGGATATAACACGGCTCAAAGATATATCCCAAGAATATATAGATTATTTTGGAAAATGACCATAAATGGTCATTTTTCAATATGATCTATACATTTTTTTTTGGACATAACACGGTTGTTTAACTAACACAGTTTATGCTATGGACCCCAACAATAGTGTTATAAAGAGGTTGTGGTGTACTGGCATTTGAGACACCATCTTCAGCAGAAATCTTGTGTTGTTATTGTTACCTGCAGCTTGAATTCATTGTTGCAGAACAAAGTGAATCACCAACCAGGACAGTTAGAAGTAGAACAATCAAACAGAGCAGCCAATCAAAACGAAAATCTGCCTGGGAACCAGGACCAAGTGCTCCCTGTTCCTGGGGAGGGAGAGAGAATTATGGATGATGTGAAACAAGACAGTGCAGATAAAGTAGAGGATAAACAGGAACAAATTGTAAGTTCTTCTTTTGGTTCCAGGATAAGAAATTAGCCATAATTTTACCCCTGCAAATGAAGTTGGGGCAGGGGCATATATACATGTATGTAGGAGTGACAGTCATCATATCAGATGCAGTTGATTTTGTTCATCCAAATTTGTAAACTGGTTCCCACTGCATTTATAATCTGGGGGTATATTTGCTTTATTTTCTTATTTGTGTACCCCCTATGTATAATAGGATATAGAGACTCTTCAATTTTTGGGGTACAAGGCAAATTTTAAGGGTAAAAAAGCCCTTTATGGCGAGTGAATGGGAATGCTGTCCGACTTCTACAGTTTTTGTTAGGTTTTCATGACGCTTCACAGAAATGATCAGCATGAGGTGTGTGTAAGATAAAAAGTTGTTTTTTTTTTTTAGGGTTATCTGTCCTTGGCACTTAAGCGCTTTTGTCTGGGTTTATGACTCAAATTACAGTAAATGTCCTAAAATTTTGGATATCAGTTTCCAATAAAATGGCATATGCAAAACATTGCAGACCCAGATCAGACTGCTCCTTTAGGAGCAGTCTGATCAGGGTCTACACTATTTGCTAATCCACTCAGTATTTTAAGAAATAAAACATAAAAACAAAATTTAGGCAAAAAAGTATGGAATAAAGTGTTCAAAATTTTAAGACATTTACTGTACTCTTACATGTATATATGGTAAATGTCCTAAAATTTCAAACACCAAAGTTTCTGACAAAATCTCATATGCAAACAGTGCAGACCTAGATCAGACTGCTTCTGAAGGAGCAGTTTGTTCAGGGTCAACACTGTTTGCCATTCCACTAAGCATTTTAAGAAACAACTGTATAAAAAGCAAAATTTAAGCCAAAAAGATATGGAATAAAGTGTTTGAAATTTTAGGACATTTACTGTAATAGTTTTTGTAACTTAACAGAAATGAATAGTGTAATGAGTGGCAGTTCATTAAATTTTTATGTCCCCCACCATAGGCAGGGACATATTGTTTTTAGTGCGGATCCTGTCGGCGTTGGCGTCAGTGTCGGCGTCAGCGTAGCCTCTTGTCTGCACTCTATCCCCTGAATGAATGGATGGATTTTGGCCAAACTTACACAAATTTATCGTTGGGTGGGGGAAAAATGCTGATCAGATTTTGATGACCTTGACCCCATTGTCAAGGTAACATGAGGACTTAGATTGTTGGAAAGGGCTGGAAAATTGCTTGTCTGCACCCTATCTCCTGAAGGAACAAATGGATTTTGACCATACCTGCACATCTAGATTGCTGGGACATGTAAAAGAACTGATTAGATTTCGGTGACCTTGCCCCCATTTTCAAGGTCACATGATGGCTTAGATAGTTGGAAAATGGCCTGTCTGCATGGATTTTTACCAAACTTGTACATCTATATTGTTGAGACATAGATAAAGAACTGATTAGATTTTGGTGACCTTGACCCTATTTTCAAGGTCACAGGAGGGCTCAGATTGTTGGAAAATGGCTTTTCTGCACCCTATCTCCAGAATGAATGGATGGATTTTGACTAAACTTGTACATCTATATTGTTGTGACATGGAAAAGAACTGATTAGATTTTGATGACCTTGACCCCATTTTCAAGGTCACACAAGGGCTTAGATTGTTGAAAAATGGCTTGTCTGCACCCTATTTCATGAAGGAATGGATGGATTTTGACCAAACTTGCACAACTACATTGTATATTGTTGTGACATGAAAAAGAACCGATTAGATTTTGGTGACAAGGTCAAAGGAGGGCTCAGATTGTTGGAAAATGGCTTTTCTGCACCCTATCTCCAGAATGAATGGATGGATTTTGACTAAACTTGTACATCTATATTGTTGTGACATGGAAAAGAACTGATTAGATTTTGATGACCTTGACCCCATTTTCAAGGTCACACAAGGGCTTAGATTGTTGAAAAATGGCTTTCTGCACCCTATTTCATGAAGGAATGGATGGATTTTGACCAAACTTGCACAACTATATTATTGTGACATGAAAAAGAACTGATTAGATTTTGGTGACCATGAACCCATTTTCAAGGTCACGGGAGGGCTCAGATTGTTGGAAAATGGCTTTTCTGCACCCTATCTCCAGAACGAAGGATGGATTTTGACCAAACTTGTACAGCTATATTGTTAAGACAGGGACAAGAACTGATTAGATTTTGGTGACCATGACCCCATTTTCAAGGTCACACTAGGGCTTAGATTTTGGAAAAAGGCCCACATCGACCACACACACGCAAAAAAAAAAGAGATAAATTAAAGATACAACCTTTTTCAACAATGGGTCTGTTCAAACTGGTGGGGGACATATGTTTTCCTCTGAAAACACTGTTCTAGTTTATTGATGGGTTACTTGCCTTTGGCATTGAAGTCCCTCTGTCTGGGTTTGTGATGAAAACTACTTCAATAGTTTTTGTTACATTTTTGTAAAATTGAGAAAGTGAGGGTAGACAATAGAAAGAACAACCAACAATGGTACCTTTGACTTGATATTTATTTTGATTGACCCATTTTGGTATATCCTTTTTCAAGATAAGGTTGGTAATGTTTTTATCTACTGAAGTAATAAAAAATGGTCTTCAGGAGCCATATGGTCTAATTGTTCTAAACTAGTTATATGAAAGTTGCTTAGAAACAATTATTAACCCTTAAAACGCCAAGAAAACCTGCATCTGAAAATGTCGTCTGCTGAATATTCTTGCAAACTTTTCAAATCTATTTTTGCATACAGGCAAACAGTGTGGACCCTGTTCAGACTGCTCCTAGAGGAGCAGTCTGATCTGGGTCCCCACTGTTTGCAAAAATGACTTTTAAAATCACAAGCAGATGACAAATCAGACGACAATTGTTGTGATCGGCACTTTAAGGGTTAATGGCTATTATAGAGCTGTTTTGATTAGGTAAAGAGTAAATTGAGCTAACAAACAGAAAGTGGTATTTGAGATTTAAACTTGTTACAGTCTTGTTCATATTATTTATATCCTCATCTTGGGAGTCAGTTTGAGGTGATTGCAGTTGCAAATGGTGATAAGTATAGGTCCTCTGTTAACATATTTGTTGTATTTTTGACAATGATGAACTTCTTCTCAGAATCGTTGTGTTTCTTCTGAGTATGTTTTAATGGTTATCCTGTGTCTTGCTGATGTCGACTGTGAATTTTATTGAGTCGTGGACATGGTTCATAAAATGTTGCAGGCATGATCTGCATGATGAGTAGTAGTGCAGCACATAATTATACCCCCGCAAACTTTGTTTGTGGTGGGGTGTTCTGTTTTCATGTTGTCCATTCGTGTGACACTTTGGCTTTTTCCAAATATCTTGAAAATGCAGTAATAGATATTCATCAGTTTCTGCAGACAAATTGATATCAAAAAGGTGTACCTACAAAAGACATGGTAAGGGCTAAGGACCAATTCTCTTACAGTTATTGCCCTTTGTAATTTCTTAATGCAGTATAAAAAACTTGTGTGCATATTATCTCTTTAACCAATGGCTGAAATCTGACCAAACTAATAGAGAAACATCATTAGGACAGGGGAAAGAAGTTACTAGAGTTTGGTGACCTTGATCTTATTTTCAAGGTCACTACATTATAAAGACTCTACAAGTGAGCCTTGTGTGCACTCTTTTTCCTAATATCTTGAAAATGCAGCAACAGATATTCATCAATTTATGCAGACATATTGATATCAATAAGTTGTACCTACATAAGAAGAAGTAAGGGCTAGGGGCCAATTCTCTTAGAGTTATTGCCCTTTGTAAAATTTCTTTATGCAGTAAAAAAGATTGTGTGCACATTATCTCTTTACCCAATGGCTGGAATTTGACCAAACTAATATAGATACATCATTATGATGGGAGAAAGAAGTGAGTAGATTTTGGAGTCAGGTAACCTTGACCTTATTTTCAAGGTCACCGCATTATATATACTCCACCTACATTATAAACTCTCTAAAAGTGAACCTTGTGTGCACGTTTTTTCCTAATATCTTGACGCAGTAATGGATATTTATCAATTTATGCAGACCCATTGATTATACATGTATATTTAATATGGTGTACTTACATAAGAAAAAGTAAGGCTAGGGGCTAATTGAGTTATTGTCCTGTGTAAAATTATGTCCCCAACCTACGGGGAGGGGGACATATTTATTTTGGTGTGGATCCCGTTGGCATTGCTCTGCGTCTGCGTGACACTTTCTTGTCTTCACAATATCTTGGAACCAGTGGTTGGATTATTTATCAAATTTTCATAGATATATAATTGGGACATAACAAATAAATGATAACATTTTGGTGACCTTGCCTAATCTTCAAGGTCACAGCAGTAGCAAAACTGAAAAATTCACAGTTGGGGGACATCTGTTTTCTCTGAAAACACTGTAGTTTCTAAATGCAGTAAAAAAAACCTTGTTTGCACATTATCTCAACCAAATTAATTCAGATACATCATTACAACAGGGGAAAAAAGTGATTAGATTTTGGTGACTTGACCTTATTTTCAAGGTCACTACTTTATAAGCTGTGGTGCTATGTCCTCTTTTGGACAGACACAGCTCAATGTATATTGTGTAATTTTTTTTTTGTTACAGGACACGCCAGTCAAAGAAGTTGCTCCACAATACGATTATTTCAATGGTAAGTGTGCATGTTACAGGGAAAACTTACATTCAACATTTCATATCTCCAGATAGGAGGGGATATCCCTTTAATATTTTTCTGAGTTCTCTAGAAAAGCATATGCTGTGGAGAAAAAAAAATATCTGGGTCCACTTGTTCAAAACTAACAATGTCGTTAGTTAACGTATCGTTAAAACTTTGATCATTAAATATGACATATAAGCTAATATTTTTGCTGAAAAAATGTGAGTAGTTTTTGCATTTGCAAAACCTACTCACATTTTTTTTCAGCAAAAATGACTGAATTAGATATTGTACTTACTAGAACAGTTAACATTTTGACCTCTAACAAGCGCATTAAGCTAACAATGCTTCAAGGTTGGCAAAATACCGGCAAATACTGGTAAATGCCGGCAAATACTGGAAATTGGCATTTACCACCCTGGAAGTAAGACAAAACCCTACCCTCAGTATCAACCTATGGACAATGTCTGTAATAGGGGCTACATAGTTGACTTAGTATTTACATTATACTGATTGCAGTTTAACTCTGGTTTAAGTTTACTTTAAAATTAAATTCAGTTAAGTGAAATCTAGAGAAAAAAAAGCCAGTTTCATACCTGCCAAAGTACTCATCAGGTGGCTTGTGGCTACCACTACAGGTTTTTATTTTTACTTTTTCTTTCTTTTCATTCTTTTTTTCTTTTGTTTTTTTGTTTTTTAATCTTTTTTTTTTCTTTTTTAATTTTTTTTTGTATCTTTTCACTTTTATTTTTTTTTTTTTTAACTTTTTTTATCTTTTTTTTTTTTTTTTTTCTTCAATATTTTCAATAACACCTTTTTACTTTCACCTAGACTTATTGCATATATGCATTCATTTATGACATCTTGCCCCTGGCTATCAAGTACCCTCTTGAACAAACAATTGTCCTGGGATTTGTTGTTTTAGTAATTAGACCATACAGGTAGTCTTGCTAATTACATGTACACTAAAACTCCTAAAAATTTTGAATATAGTAAAGTGATGTAAATATCCTAAACTTTGCAAAACATACTTTTACCATACAGAAGTGTGTTTAAAAGATGCAGATGGCCTGGCAAACATTTAAGATCCTGATCAGACTGTTCAGTATGATCTTGGTCTGCTCTTTTTGACATGGTCTGCCAGCACAAAAACTTAGGGTCATTATGGTAAATGTCAGTGGCCAGGTGCACAGGTGAATTTCTACTATTGAGATAAAGGCCTACATGATTTTTTTTTTAATTAAAGACCATTTGTTGCTTAAATAATTTCAAAATTTTTGTCTTAGATTCACTTTTTGGCAGTGTTACATGTTTATATTGAGATTTCTTCTATTCTTCAGGGTGGTAACCTTATATAATTAATGATTTTAACATTCTTACTCATCTAATTTGCTTATACTATTTCAATGCAACTTGTTTAAAGACTTCTGCAGTTTTTTAAGGCCAAAAAAATTTCAATTTGCCGGTATTTGCCAGTATTTGCCACTTGAGGAGTATTTTCCAGACCGGTAAATACCGGCAAATGCCACTGGTAAATACCGGGGGTGGAATTTGCCGCCCAACCTTGCAATGCTTTGAACAACTGGGCCCTGGATATCCCCACTTAACTGGAGCTATGATAAGTATGAAGGGGTATGAAACCCACAAACTGGAATCCTGAGACCCGAGACCGAAATCAAAATTTCCATCCTGGATAGCAAGACTAATATGTTTTTAACTTTGTTCATTTTGGGTTTATACTATGAGGTATTAAATAAATATTATCCAAGAGAAAGGAAATTTAGATTGGACATAGTTATTTTTAAACTCAGATTTATCGTTTCAAGGAGTATGAAACTCACAGACCAAGCGTTCTCCAGTTTTTTAAAGTTTTTCAATAATCTTTGATAAACAATTAATTTCTTTGCTACACAGGTCTTTCAAATATAGAAATAAATTATATATGGCTAACTGAAGCTAGAACATCATCATCATATCATATCATCATAATCGGATTTTTGATTAACGTGCAGGTGCAGGGGCAGCATCCACACAAGTGGGCCCCCTTCCAGATAGCTGGCTTGCTGCACTCATGGCAGATCTCACACCAGATCTCCAGGTATGTCTATCATGAGGGTTGATGGCCGAGAGCTTCCACTCTCTGCAATCCCGCTCTGTCAGCTGTTTCCATGTCATCTTGGGCCTCCCAGGCCCACGCTTTCCATCAACCTGTATGTCAAAGCTGTCTTGACTGCACCATTGGAGCGTTCCACATGTCCATACAATCGGAGTCTTCTCTCCTTCAGAATGAGGTCCAGATCCTCAATGCCAAGCCGCACAAGTAGCTCACTGGACCTGGTGGTGACAATGTCCTGCGGTCTGACATTGCAGATCTGTCTGATCATTGCCCTGTCGTTTCGCTGCAGACGCTGGAGGTTTGGCTTTGTCAATGGCCAAGTCTCGCTGGCATGGAGCATTGCGCTCCGCACACAAGAGCTGTACACACGGCCACGTGTTTAAAAAGAGAGGTGGCGTGAAGAGAGAACTGGTAGCAGATCGTTGAACTTCTTCTAGGCGGTTTTCACATGTGTTGTGGTTGAAAGTTCACAGCCACCTGCTGCTGAGAGCATGTCTCCTAAGTAGAAAAAGGAAGCTACCACCTCAAGCTTGTCAGGTCCGACCTGGATTTCCTTCTGTGGTCTGTCATCCAAGGGGCGTGCAGTTCCCTGGCAACGTGTACATCTGTAGTCAGGGTCTTTTTTCAAGCACTTGAGCCCACTGCATTTCTTGTGCACCAAGTGCTTGCAGCCATTGCAGAAGATGCTGTTTCTGCCCACTCCAGTGCGACAGACGGCGCATGGAAACTCGCCTGAACTCTGCAGGAGGTCCAGTCCCATACCACAGATCATAATCTTTGTCTTTCCTGCATTTACTCTCAGTCCTTTCTTCTCCATTGCTTCTTTTAATGTCAAGAGCCTCCTGACACATTCCTCAAGCGATTCAGCGATGATAACAAGGTCATCAGCATAGAGGTCTTCCCAGGGGACCCCAGAGCGGAACTCTCATGATAAGGCTTCAAGCACAATGATGAAGAGCAGTGGGCTGAGTACTGAAATTTTAAAGTGTTAATTTGACGATTTTTATATATTTATTATGTTTCTAAAAATAGAACAGGTAGAAAATTGGATAATAACGACAATGTCCATAATCTACAGAAATGTGCCGACAAGTAAATACTAGTATTTCTACAACCAGTACATAAAAATGGAAAATATGCTAATTGTGTTATATACAATGTTTAGACTGAGCATGTGCTATTTGTATGCACTGGCTGTGTGAGTATTTAATTCTGGGATAATTTTCTCCAGTTCTCCATAAAAACATATGTTGTGGGTACTCATTAGAAGTGCCTCCTTGAGGCACTTCTAATGAGTACCCACAACATATGTTTTTGTGGAGAAATAAGAAAAATTATCCCAGAATTATCACCAAATACTCCTCCTTAACAAGTCCCCAGTACTTACCCTATATTTGCACAGGTCTACCCAGTAAGCATTCTACATAAATCTATAGCGGGCCGTTATCGGCCCGTCAGGGTAGCTGACGGGCCGATAACGGCCCGCTATAGATTTATGTAGAATGCTAGCTGGGTAGTTTTACTACCCAGTGATGTGCTTTATAATTGTAGGATGAGTGGCATATAGTGTAGACCATGAAACACAATATCTGATCTGTGTCCACACTGTTTGCTTAGACTGGTCGGTCTGAATACTTAGAGTAGTTGCAGTTTGTATGATATACTTCATGTGCTTTATGCATTGTAGAAAACCGACAACACAGTGAGCAACAAAAAGCTATAATCGAGGCATTTAAAGATGCTTGGACAGCCTACAGGACATATGCCTGGGGACATGATGAGTTCCATCCCATAACAAAGAAATCCTCAGAATGGTTTGGTGTTGGACTAACAATACTCGACTCCATGGATACAGCTATTATAATGGGGCTTAAGAAAGGTTTATGATTTTAAATGTTTTACTGTTTTTTATACCCCATCACACAATATGTTTTCATGCTTGATGCCCATCTGTGACCTTCTGTCATATGCAGATGGTACATTATGAGACTACATATGTCCCCTAATGCACAGAATAAGTCAGTTGAACAAAATGTTTAGTGTAACATAATGTACCAGTCATGTGTACTGGTATACATTTGTCTCTCTTATTACTTTCTGTACCATAACTTTTATTCTGTTTCTTGGATTCCATTGAAATTTATGCGTGAACTGGTATTGGGAGGAGCTCATATAGGAATGTTAATGGCCATTTAATTATTATTTATGGAGGTGTGATCCTAGATAACTTAAAAATTGGCAATGCAATAACTTGTATATTTTCCATCAAATTCAAAAGAAATTCATGTGGTGGCTTAACCCTTGTCATGCTGAATAAGTTAAGATACCAAGGCCATTTTTAGTTGTCAGCCAATCAGATTACTGATCATTAACCCTGGTCCTGCTGAACCCAGATATGTCCTGCATTTGCAAACAGTGTAGATCCAGATCAACTGGCTTCTTCAGAACTTGATCTGCACTGTTTGCCATCAAGTATGTGAATTTATATCAACAATCAGGATCAAGCAATCTGATTAGTTAGAAATGGGTGTGGCATCTTAATTTATTCAGCATGGCAAGAGTTAAAGACCAATAAGACAGGTTCAGTTTGAAAATGCCATTTTTGTGTTGATTCTGACATGAGTTATGTCTCCTTATAAATGTTGAAAATTAGTTTCCTTGTGAGAAGCTATTTTTTTTATCCAAATTAAATGAAATATCATAGAGTGACTGACATTATATGTAAACAATGTAGATCCAGATCAGATGGCTCCTGAAGGAGCAGTCTGATCAGCATCTACACTGTTTGCTCAGTGCTCTTCTACGTGCTGGGTAAAAGTTTCAGCAGACAACATTTTGAAATAATTTCTTTTTTCCCAGAAAATAGGCATTTGACATTTCATACACAATTTCCATGAACGTGAAAGGCTATTTTCTGGTAAAAATAAGAAAAAATATCATCAGTTTGTTGTCTGCTGAATTAGCCCAGATAGTAGTATGGGTTAAATGTCTTATTTTCATGTAATGTAAGCACTGCTTATTGACATTTCTATTTATTCTGATTCCCAGTGGTTGGGTATCCTGCTGAGCAGTGCTTTTATTACTTGTCCTAAAATTTTCGAACAATTTATTCTGTATCCTTTTTGCCGTAATTCTGCTCTTTATGCAGACAAACAGTGTAGACCCTGATCAGACTGCTCCTTCAGGAGCAGTCTGATCTGGGTCTGCACTGTTTGCATAAGCCATTTCATTGGCCACTTTGTTGTACGAAATCTTAGGACATTTACTGTAAGTATTCTGATAGACAGGCCTGAGCAAACATGCATCTGATAGGTTCTACACGGCTTGCCACTCATCAACTATTCAGACAATTCACATAAAATGTGAAGCCTTATTATCTTGGAAAAATAAGAACAAAAATATTTTGTCTGGTATAAATTTGAGCACTTTAATGGCCACTTAGAACAGTTGACAATGTAGGAATGTAACATTCATGTTGCTTTGACTTGATGTCCACACAAGCTTTATTTGAGAATGTGTGATATACATCTGGAAAAATGGAGACTCTCAACTGACCTGGCGTTTTGGAATGTTGTAAGAAATGTAACTGTTTGGAAGTAAATCATCAATGGATATATAGTAAAGCTTATTCTGAACATCTCATCTGGATCTGCTCTGTTTGTAAAAGTATCTACATGTATCTTTATAGTCTACAGGGCTGAAAGGAATAGCAGAAGAGTTGTTAGGGAGGAGTATTTTTATGATAATTCTGGGATATTTTTTCTTATTTCTCCATAAAAACATTTGTTGTGGGTACTCATTAGAAGCGCCTCATTGAGGCACTTCTAATGAGTACCCACAACATGTGTTTTTATGGAGAATTAGAGAAGATTATCCCAAAATCATCGACAAATATTCCATCTGAACAATCCTGTGGATAGACCACCTTACTGTCACTTTCATGCCCCTCTGTATTGCAGAATATGACGAGGCTCGCGAATTTGTGGAAAATGATTTGACGTTCGACAAAAACCAGGATGTAAATTTATTTGAAATCACCATTCGAGTTCTTGGTGGCCTTCTGAGTGCCTACCACCTCACTGGAGATGAGTTATTTAAGATACGAGCGGTAAGTAGAGAATTGCCAAACTTAACCCTTGTCATGCTGAATAAATTACGCCCAATTTTAATTTTCAGCCAATCAGATTAGATCCAAGTTGTTCATACAAATCCAAATACTTAATGACAAACAGTGCAGATCCAGATCAGTTGGCTTCTTCAGAAGCCAAGTGATCTGGATTTACACTGTTTTCAAAGGCAGGGAATATCCGGGTTCAGCAGGACAAGGGTTAAATATTAGCAGACACAGAATGCTAATGCACAAAATTTTCATAGCTTCAGATTCGGTGCCTTTTTCAGTGAAAAATGTTGATACATGTATTTTTTTTTCTCCACCAAAACATGGATTCAGCATGTTGTGATTACATTTCTTTCACAAGAACAACAACCTACTATTGCATCATAATGAGTCATCTCCCCTTCTAGAAATTTTACGTCCAGGCTTTAATTACTTAAGCTTTAGAAACTAATCTTGAAATGGTATTGGTAGATTAAACAAACTATAACAATGTATCATGTGCAGGAATGAAAACTCTTTTTTTGCTTTGTTTATGGACGCGTCCAGGTGGCTGAGTGGTCAGCACTCCCGACCATGTATCACATGGTCCCAGGTACTAATATTGCTGGATGCGTAATTCAACACATGACTGTACAGGTTGGGTTGGCAAAGGTGTCGTGTATCGTACGTCACCAGGGCGTCCAACTGAGATCCGCTTACAATTTGGCAAGGCCTGCTATCCTTGTAGCAGGTAAGGGTAGAGGGGGAATGTTTTAATTTCTTCTGATTCTTCACTTTCATTCCTGTTTCTCTTTCTTCCCTTTCCCTCTCTTTCATCTCCTGTACTATCTCTTCTATTTCTTTTCTCCCTTTCTGTGGGAGACAACACAAAATGACCCACAAGGGTTGACATGTCGTTAAGCCCCAACTCAGTCAATCACAGAGCCTTTCATTATCACCCTTCCATCATCCCCATATGACTTAAATAATGTTGAAAGGGATGTAAAATACCAATTCATCATGATTGCTTTATTTATGAATTATATTTCTGCTTTCTAAAATTTCATGTTTGACCTATAATGTATAACCTTAAGAGATACAAGAATCAAATTTAACGTGGATTCATTGTGATGAAGAAGAAAGGCAAAACCAATTTTGACAGGTGCCTCCCTGCAAGTGTCTTAATTCCCTTTAAATGGCATTTTCACAGCTCATTTTATCTTCTCTTCTACAGAAAGATCTTGGTGATCGACTGCTCCCTTGTTTTAGCACACCCTCCCATGTTCCATTTTCTGATGTTAACCTTGCCACAGGCAAAGCTCATGCACCAAAATGGGGTCCAGACAGCAGTACTTCAGAGGTATCGACCATACAGTTGGAGTTTAGGGATCTATCAAGGGTCACTGGCGATGACAAATATGAGGTATGTGACATCTTGGACTGTTGTTTGTGTAACCTCAAGCAAAAAGGGCACTATGGAAAAAATCTGCAATAATTTATACCCGTGAACCTATCCAAACTTGAAAAAGTTTAGAAGCCTTTTAAAGCATGCTGAAAATGGTTTTAACCCTCAAAGTGCCAAGCAAAATCATAGCAGATGACATAAAATTATAGCAGATGACATGCTGAATTGTTTTGCTTTGTTTTATTATTTTTCACACCAAAAACAATATGATGCACAATGTATGAAAAGGGCCCTTATGCATTTTGTGGAAAGCATAGATCCAGATCAGCATGTGCATCTGTGCAGTCTAATCTGGGCATTCTCTGTCAACATATTCTACAGTATCTATTGCTTCTGTAAGCAGATAACGAAGGCCCAGATCAGCCTGCGCTTATGTGCAGACCTGGGTTGTCCGCAAATTGCATATAGCCCCTCTTCGTGTGTTGGGCAACATATATATAGCTAGAGCTATGAAGTCCTTGTCCCAAGACAAGTATATTGAAATTTCACACTTGTCCCCAGGGAAATGGGACAAAATAGACACGTCAGGCATGGTAATTCCACAGCCCTGCATAATCATTGTCATGATTTCTTATTACTCCACTGAAACATATGTTATGGTACTTATTCAAAGCTCCTCATGAAGGCACTTCTTATGGATACCACTAATACATACTTTTGTGGTAAGTAAGAAAAATATCGGCACATTTTGGTTGAAAAAATGCCATAAATATATGAATACGGTAAATGTCCTAATATTTCGAACGCTTTATTCCATAACTTTTTGGCTTAAATTTTGCTTTTTATGCAGTTCTTTCTTAAAATACTTCAGGAAATGGCAAACAGTGTAGACCCTGATCAGACTGCTTGTTCAGGAGCAGTCTGATCTGGGTCTACACTGTTTGCATATGCCATTTTCTCAGAACTTTTATTGTCTGAAATTTTAGGACATTTACCGTACATGTATATGCATGTTTACATTTTTAGAAAGCAGCACATGAGGTATCAATGCATCTTCACACTCAGCCAAAGAAGGATGGTTTAGTTCCAATCTTCATCAATGCCCAGTCTGGCAGCTTACGTTCCTCCTCTACTATTAGTGTTGGTGCTCGAGGAGATAGCTACTATGAGTATTTGCTGAAACAGTGGTTACAAACAGGAAAAATGAGTCTTATGTAAGCTCTTTTACAGTAAACTACGCAAATAAATTGAACCACATCAAGCGCAAGTGGGTTTAACTGTCAACTCTAA
Organism: Anodontia alba; assembly: GCA_964016985.1. Taxonomy (NCBI): domain Eukaryota; kingdom Metazoa; phylum Mollusca; class Bivalvia; order Lucinida; family Lucinidae; genus Anodontia; species Anodontia alba. The sequence goes on from OZ024821.1 coordinate 26,635,515, forward strand.
GCAGATTTGTCGCAGATAACAGTCTAAGACTAATATTAAACTGTTATTTTTCAGAGTAAATAAGACAACATTTCATGTGAATCATCTGCAAGGCAGGTGATTCACATGAAATGTCAAGCCTTATTTTATCTGAAAAATTAAAAATGATTTCATGGTGTCATATGTCAATAGTCTGCCTAGGAGGGGATAGCTACTATGAGTATCTGCTCAAAAAGTGGTAACAAACAGGCAAAATGAGTCTGATGTAAATTCCGTAATTCTGTTTATACTAAAATACAGGCCAAGTGAGCCACTGCAGAGTACACACAAACTTCTTTTAAAGTCTCTGCCTGACACTGGTCAGACATTTGATTAAAATGTACTTGAAATTCTTAAAAGTTTTTCCAGACTATACAAATTTTTGTTTGACCTGTCCGATGGTCCTACAGATTTCACATACACTGCCACTGCATTTTGGTAGATTTAACATCCAGTCAACAACATATAAGTTATGTTGAAACATTGCCATTCAATTAGTGAGACTTTCTACTGATGTAAGAACTTGTGTGTTTACTGTCTTTGGAACATTTGTTATATTTCTTTTATCATTTTAATATGCTAAGAATAAGGATTATTTTTATTTATTTCTCAAAACATAATGTTCAACACGATAATATATGTAGGCATTTGCAATCAATAACAGGTATCTTTTAATAGTAGGTACCTTTTAGCTTCATTAAAAGAAAACAGCATTCATTACTTCAGCATGCTTTTTTTTTTGGCCTAAAGAATTATGTATTTCTTCAAAGAAACTTTTGTCAAGCAGCTTATTAACAATCAAACTGTCTTGCTGAGATAGTTATAATGAGAATCACAATCTACATTTCAATAGAAAAATAAGAAAACTATGGATCTGATATCCTGCTTATCTAGACATACCTGTTTTAGTGGGAATGAGTATGCATTCAGGGGAAGCAACTCTTGTAAAATGTTTTTGTCTCCTTTCTGAAAAGGGGCTACTCTAAAAGGAAAGAATTTGCTCTCATGGTGGGAGCAAATTCTTTTTTTTAGTGTAGACACCTTTTTGGATTGGTGTGCGGGAAAGCAAATAGGAAGTCTTTTTTTCAAAAGTTTTGCCCTTGTAAAAATGATGATACATCTCCCAAGTATATCATTCCAGAAGGGGAATGGTGTTCTGGAAAATCAAACAGGAAGTCATAAAAGTTTTCTCCCTTGTAAAAATATGGAAATCTATCAAGTACATCCAGTCTGTTTAACCCTTGTCCTGCTGAACCGGATATACCCTGCCTTTGCAAACAGTGTAGATCCAGATCAGATGGCTTCTTCAGAAGCCATCTGATCTGGATCTGCACTGTTTGTCATTCAGTATGTGAATACTCAGTACTGTCATTCAGTATGTGAATTTATATCAACAATCTGAATCAAGTGATCTGATTGGCTGAAAAATTGAAAAGGGTGTGCAATCTTAATTTATTCAGCAGGACATAGGTTAAGTTGAAAAAAAAAAACGTGTTCAAAGATTTTTTTTTCTCAAATAGTTATGTTGCTGTATTCCAGAACATTTTATTGTATTTGTAAATTTTGTGATAGGTTTAGACATGACTATATTGAAGCTGTTGATGGAATGAAGAAACATCTTTTAAGAAAGTCCGAGCCTTCCAAACTCACATACCTGGGAGAACTGCTGAGTGGAAGAAATTTTAGCCCCAAGATGGTAAGTGTGTGGCATCATGGAAAAGCCTGTTTTGTTAAGTCTGTGGCCATCCTATTCATATGAATTATCTGTTTGTGCCAAACCCTTTTTTCTGAGGAAAACTAAGAAATTTTTCTCCATTTTTTTTTGTTGTTGTTCTTGTTGATTTTTTATCTGCTGAATTTGCCCAGAGAGTGCTAAATGTACATCTGCAAAGAAAAGCTATGTGCAATAGTTGTCCGTGCCATTTTTTCCTGTCATTTCTATGTGTATATCTTTTGTGAAGTTAACATTTTTTTATCCTCCATTAATTTTTATATCATTTGTGATTTTTATCATTCTCTTCTACTGTTTCTGTTAACTAAAGGATCACTTGGTGTGTTTCATGGGTGGTACCTTGGCTCTGGGCTACCAGAATGGACTACCTGATGACCACCTGGACCTAGCCAAGGAACTGACGAGAACTTGTTACGAGATGTACAACCGAATGCCGACAAAACTGAGCCCAGAAATTGTTTACTTCAATCAGGCACAGGGAACAGAAGAAGACTTAATAGTAAAGGTCAGTGATATTTTTGTAGAGTTCCCATAGATCCAGATGATCCCAAAGATATTGCCATTAAAATAAATGACTTTGTTATTGTAAAGAATTCTTAATGAGCAGAATGATATGCAACAGTGCCATGTTTTTTCTTATTTCTTCATGGAATGTATGTTTTAGATATTTGTCAGTGAGGCAATTCTAACAAATATCCAAAACATGTTGCTTGAAGTATTGGATAATAATGTTCCTGCATATTTTCTGATTAATTGTTACCTCTTGAGAGAGGGTTTCCATGCTAATGAAATTGTCAATATAACAAATTTTGTTGTTGTATCGAGTGTGGGTATAACGAGGGTTGACTGTACTGTAATTGTTCTCTGATTGGGACAGAAGAACTGGTGCAATCAATTTTAACAAGGTAGACAGGCTGGTCCTAAGGATTGTTTGCCATTCAGTCAGTAGACTTTTGACACCTCACACACTGTAGTAAAATTTTTTGTGCAATTTGAACGATATTAATGTATGGTAAGGAAATCAGATGTTAAATATTTGGTGTGATTATGATACTTCAGGATTTAAGAATTAGTATGCTTTGTAAAACTTTCAGCAGAATTTTTTTTTTTTATGTTCTTTAGAAAATAGAGTTGGAGATTTCACCCAAAGTGTCCCCTCAGGAGACAATTTGCATGAAATGTCAAAGCCAATTTTTTGGGGGAAAAATAAGAAAATGTTTTAAATTGTTGTATTCTGAATTTTTTATCTAGCATGCAAGGCATTAAAGAAGTGTGCTAATTTCATAACAAGAGATTCAGATGAAATGACAAGCATGGAAAAATAAAAAAAAAAATTAAGACTTGGTTTGTAAGAAACTCAATTACTATAAGGTATACAGTCTTAATTGTGACATAGTATTGCATAGGTCTAGATAAGAGTGGGTATCAGGTAAACAGTTTTCTTATTACTCGACGAAAACATATGTTGTGGGTACTCATTGGAAGCACCTCAGTGAGGCGCTTCTAATTAGTATCCACAACATGTTTTCTTCCATCAATAAGAAAAAATATAGATACTTTTTGGTGGAAAAAAGTGCCTTATCAAGAGCTATGGTAATGGTATGGTACTGTATTTGTCATACGTATTTGGACAGAAAGGCTTGAAGAAATGGTAACAGTGTAACCAAGGATCAGGGCCCAGTTGTTCAAAGCAGCATTAGCTTAACAAGCTCATTAGTGGTCAAAATGTTAACTGGTCAAGTAAGTACAATATCTAATTCACATATATTTTTGCTGAGAAAATGTGAGTAGCTTTTCACATTTTTTCAGCAAAAATATTAGCCTGTGTGCCATATTTAACAATCGAAAGTTTTAACGATATGTTAACTAACAACATCGTTAGTTTTGGACAACTGGGCCCAGATGCCATAGATTGCCATTCAGCCACTTATATTTTAGAATCATCACGAGGCAGTAAAAAGGACTTGTTCCTGTGTAAGGATAAGTGTCGTAAGAAATTGAAGGTTATTACTGTACTTGCTCTAGGATTGCAGTGTGATCTTATAAATCCTCAACCTATTTTTTGAGCTCTGATGGCTTCAACAGTTATGCATTAACCTGCTAGTTAGTTTTTCCTCAGGAAGTGTAATATAAGGTTCTAGATTTAAATCATAGCAATCAACATTTTAATTTTCTTTTCTATTTTACATATATTTGTTATGAGAAAATATTGATTGACATTTCATGTGGATTTTTATTACCATAGGTCTAGATAAGTGGGTATCAGGTAAATATTTTTCTTATTTCTCCACAAAAACATTGCCTCAGTGAGGCACTTCTAATGAGTACCCACAACATATGTTTTCTTGGAGAAATAAGAAAAATATCAATATGTTTAGACTGAAAAGAAAAAGCATCTTATCAAGAGCTATGAATTACATATTACGCCTTACTAGTATTTTCTCAGAAAAATTAGCTATAATGTGTGACAATATACTGTCAGACATATGCACCCAGCAATGATTCAGGTCAGCCTGTGCATTGATGCAGTCAATCAGAATCACTAGGCACATTTTGGATAGCCAAGGATGCAAAGTTTCTTCAAGGGGACAATGAAAACTCTGATCAGACTGTGTGGATGTGCAGGCTGATTTGAGTGTTTGTTGGACACATATGTCAGAATGTAAGTTTTCTTATGATACAACTTAAATAAATAAGAAACAACTTACAAGATGGCTGGCCTCAGTGGCTCAGTTGGATGCGCGTCCGAATGAAGATCAGAAGGTTGCGGGTTCGACCCTTGCTTGGTTAGCAACATTCTTTCGTGGAGATTTGATCATGAAATATTTTCTACGATCATTCTCTCCCTTACGCTGATTCAAAAAGGGCAGTTGTCAGTTTCTGGCAAAAGAATGAGCACAATACTGGTTAACCGCTTAAAAGGCTAAGCCTGCCCACTAAAAGTGTAGTTAGGTACACTGACTGCGCTCGACATGAACCCATTTGGTTGACTGGGCCATAAAACCTCAATCTAAACGAACAAAAATGAGCCAGCTCATGACAAAACCTATGATTTGGCCTGTGTAATCAGCAAAGACTCAAATCAGCCTGTACATCCACCCAGTATGGCAAGGGTTCTTGTTGATCCCTCTTTGGATAGCCTGGTGGTTGTTGAAGGCACATGCAATCAGTGAAGACTCTGATCAGACTGTGTGGATGTGCAGGCTGATCTGAGTCTTCGCTGGTCGCACAAGTCTTAACCCTTCAGACGACAATTTTGATTTTTTTTTTTTTAATTTTCAGAAGAAAACAAGTCTTGACATTTCATGTGAATTGTCTGCCAAGCAGATGATTCACATGAAATGTCAGGACTTGTTTTCTCTGAAAAATAAAAAATGAAACTTTTAGATTGTCTTCTGCTACAAATTTTGCATGGCTCTTTAAGGGTTAATGTAGGTTTTGTTGTGTGCTATCTCAAGTATCAACATATTTTGGTTGATTTTGGGTTCTTGTTTAAAGGCACGTCAACCCTTGTGGGTCATTTTGTCTCGGCTCCCGGGGAATGTAGAAAAGGGACAAAAAAAAAGCTAGAACAGAAGAGGAAAGAGAAATTGAGGAGGATGAGGGAAAAAGTAAATGACAGTGCAGAAACAAAAAAGAAATTCTAACATGCCCCCTTTCCCTACTTAATGCAAGTACAGCAGTCTCTTACCACCACCCTGCCACCCAGGGCCCAGTTGTTCAAAGCACTGTTAGCTTAATGAGCTCATTAGTGGTCAAAATATTAACTGTTCTAGTAAGTACAATATCCAGTGTGAGTAGCTTTTGCAAATGCAAAAGCTACTCACATTTTTTTCAGCAAAAATATTAACATATATGCCATATTTAATGATTAAAATTTTAACGATACATTAACTAACGACACCGTTAGTTTTGAACAACTGGGCCCAGATATTTTGGTTGAAAAAAGTGCCTTATCTTGAGCTATGTGACAGGTTTTTCTTGGTGTGATCAGATACAAGAATATATCCCATGTATACAACAAAAGAAAACGTTACTTTTATCTGCTTTTCACAGATATCTTATTGAAGCTAAAATGTTGTTCATTGCTGTTTATATTTATAGCTGTTTATATTCATATAAAGGTATAAATATAATCTTGTCTGGTGAACTGTGATTTCTAGTTTCAATTTTCTGTTTAATACAGCTGGGAACCGGAGGCCTCCAAAGCTGGAAACCAGAATCCTCAGGTCACTGGACAAGGTTATATTTTGATCTTTAGTTGACAATATTTTCATTTTTTTTTTTTTTTTTTTAATTTGTTTTCAGCCAGCAGATGCTCACAACCTCCTACGACCAGAAACATTGGAGAGTATTTTCTACATGTATAGAATCACAGGAGACAAGAAGTATCGCGAGTGGGGATGGAAAATATTTCAAGCCTTTCAAAAATATACAAAAATTCCAGGACTAGGTTATTCTTCTATTCATAATGTTAAAAATGCAGGCCGACCAGGCTTTAGAGACAAATTAGAAAGTTTCTTTTTAGCAGAAACTTTAAAGTATTTATATCTTTTATTTAGTGATGATAAAGATTTACTTCCCTTAGATAAATGGGTCTTCAACACAGAAGCACATCCTCTCCCTGTGAGGTCTTTATGAAAGGAAAAAATTTATACAACTGAAAATCCAGTCTTTTGAGATTTTGATCATGGTCATAATAAAACCTGTCTTGTACTGAGTGGCTACAACTCCAAGGGACATCACTCTGAACATAGACCATTCAAAAAGAGGTTACTTTTAAAGGAAAGAACTTGCTCCCCAGCAAATTGCCGGCCTCGGTGGCTCAGTCGGATGCATGTCCAACAAGTGATCAGGAGGTGGCAGAACCAAATGGCCGGCCTGGATGGCTCAGTCACATGCACGTCCCGATGGCTCAGTCGGATGCGCATCTGACAGGTTATCAGGTCACGGGTTTGTTCCCTCCCAGGTTTGGCAACATTCTTTCGTGTAGATTGATCCTGAAATATTTTCTATGCCATTTTCTTCCCTCTGCTCATTCGAGAATAGCAGTTGTCAGTTCCTATCAAAAGAATGCGCACAAGTACTGGTTAACTGCTTAAAGGACTAAGCTTGCCCAGGAAAAAATGTGGTTAGGTAAACTGACCAGCTAGACATGACTGTAATGACTGGGCCATTAAATCCAACTCAGTCCAACTGGGAGCAAATTCCTTATCTTTAAAAGTAACCCATTTTAAGAAAAAGATAACAAACTAGGAAGTACCGTATTTACCGTGTGTATTCGGATAGACAGGCCTGAGCAAATATTGTAGACTTAGATGAGAAGCCACAGAACATGGTGTCTTATCAGCGTCTACACCGTTTGCCATTCATTCAGAAATTTTAAGACGCATCGTCGGTTAAATTGTACTTGTTCAAATTTTAGAACAAGTATGGTAAGGAGTTGAGGTGTCCGAATACTTAGGATAAATACAGTAAATCCATTTCTCTGCTAGAGTGGTCTCTCTTTGAAAGGGAATACAAATATATTGAGATTAGTGTGAGATGCAACCATTCACCTTAACCCATTGTATACTGAATAGAATCTACCACACTATATATTGGAAGACCAATTTCAATTTTAGGTACGTCTGGCTATGAGATTTACATATTCCTAGAGAAAAATGGCTAAACTATTTGCAAACAGTGAAGACCCTAATCAGATGCCGGGTTCTGTGGCGTCTGATCTGGGTCTGCACTGTTTGCCAATTACCCTTTTACAGGTCTCCCAACTACAATGGGTTAACAGTTTTTTATACAAAGAGCACTCAGTTCAACACTTGCATCTAGACATCCAGTCAGACCCTTTAGTGGAATTGTTAACTTTTATCACTCTCTGGGCTAATTCAGCAGACGACACATTTTTTTTTTTTTTTTTCCGGAAAACAGGTTTTGACATTTCATGCAAATTGTCTCTTCTGAGACAATTTGCATGAAATGTCTGAACTTGTTTTCTGGGAAAAATAAGGAAAATATTTCAATATGTCATCTGCTGAAAATTTTACCTGGAGAGCTAAGTGTTACGGAGTAGGATTTGTTGATAATTCTGGGTTAAGTTTTCTCATATCCTTAAAAAGGTACCCAGATGAATATTGTTCTTATTTTTTCAGGATAACATGTTATGGGTACTCATTAGAAGCACCATAGTGAGGTGCTTCTAATGAGTACCCACAACATATGTTTTAGTGGAGAAGTGGAGAAAATTATCCCAGAAATATTTTTAAATACTCCTCCTTAACACATCCTCTGCCCATTACTGATTGATGTACACTTAATAGAGCCGGCCTCGGTGGCTCAGTTGGATGCGCCGTCCGACTGGAGACCAGGAGGTCGCGGGTTCAACCCCCGCCGAGGTCGGCAACATTCTTTCGTGGAGATTGATCATGAAATATTTTCTACGGTCATTCTCTCCCTTCCGCTGATTCAAGAAGGGCAGTTGTCGGTTTCTGGCGAAAGAATGTGCACAATACTGGTTAACCGCTTAGAGGACTAAGACTGCCCAGTAAACGTGTGGCTAGGTAAACTGACTGCGCTCGACATGATCCCATTGGGTTGACTGGGCCGTAAAACCTCAACACAAACAAACAAACACTTAATAGATTCTACAAACTTCAGCTTAGCCATTACATGAGAAATATGATCATAGGTGGACATAGATGTCACATTTGCACAGTCTGATCAGTGCATTCTCTGTTAATCTATTTATTCTAAGGTATCCAATATTTCTGTAGGCAGGCAGTGAATGTCGTGATCCAGCTACACAAATGTGCAGTCTGATTATTGTACACATATCATAAGAACCATTTTCTCATGATATGGGTGAAATAGTAATGGTAAAAGCTGGGACCAGACTTAAAGGATGGTCTTGGTTTTCATTGTTTCAGTATAAGGCAGATTTTGTTATTATGTGGCCTACTTTCAGAATGTTTCCATGGCTCCAGATAAGTTAGGTTTTTTCAACAAAAAAAGATTAATAATTTTCTTATTTCTCCATGAAAGCATACATTGTGGGTACTCATTAGAAGCCCCTCATCGAGGGGCTTCTAATGAGTACCGCAGTGTATGCTTTCACAGAGAAATAAGAAAAAAAATTAATCTGGATACCTTTCTTATCTAGAGCTGTGATGTGATTAAATGTGATATGAATAAATATGGCTACCACAAATACTCTAAATATTTGGACGGAGATGCTTGAGCGAAGTGTTTACCCAAATCAGAGCCCACAGAATGTGGCATTTGATCATAGTCTGCATTGTTTATCTCTCATCCAGCAGTTTTTAGGGACATCAAGAAGTAGTAAATTGGATAAATTTTAGGACAAATATGGTAAGGAGTTAAAATTGTCCCAATATTTAGAGTGAATATGGAGTGATGTAATTAATGTGATGGTATATGGCTAGATTCTCTGAGAGGGTCTTGTATATTCTGAAAACATGGTTGTCAGTTTGCCTGTTTTACATGTACTCTGGGGTCAAGTAGTTGCAATGAACTAGCCTAGCAGACGATTCCCATGAAATGCCAAGTCCTATATTCTCTAAAAATACTAAAAAAGTTGCTACAGTGTTGGCAAGTGCTTTAAGGGTTAACTTAGATTCCTTTCAGCCACTTTATCCCAGTGATGTGTAACGCACAGCTGTTGATTTCTTGGGTGTAAAGTTTTGCAGTCTTGGTCTCAGGACATACCTTTGTTCTCTCTGAATATGGAGGTTCTGCAGAATGGCAATCTGAGGAACAAATTTACACAAAATCTACCTGGTGATTTTATGTGAAGATCTGCTGATGTTATTGTTAAAATCTCTATTTTATAAATAAAAACGACCATAACTACCTTAATTTCTTGGACAGAAATACCTGAGTAAACCGTGTAGACCCAGAATAAACTGTTCCCAGTTGATTTTTAGCTCACCTATACAAACAAGCACAGGAGAAGTTGTAGTAGTCAGGTTGGCATCAGCGTATGTTCTAAAGATTTTGGATAAAGTTTTAGAAACTCCTATCATGTTGTATTTACCATAAATATTCAGACACCTTAACCCTTAAAGCGCCAGTCACAACTATTGTCGTCTGCTTTGTCATCTGCTTGTGACTTTAAAAGTCATTTTTGAAAACAGTATGGACCCAGATCAGACTGCTCCTTAGGAGCAGTCTGATCAGGGTCCACACTGTTTGCCTATATGCAAAAATAGGTTTGAAAAGTCTGCAAGAATATTCAGCAGACGACACAAACAGACGACATTTTCAGATACAGTTTTTCTTGGTGCTTTAAAGGTTAATAGCTTACCACACTTCTAAAATTTGAGCAAGTCAGTTTTACTAACTGTTCTTGTTTCTAAAAATTGCTGGATGAATGGCAAACAGTGCTGATCCTGATTAGATGCTGCAATTTGCAATATCTGATCTGGGTCTACATTGTTTGCTCAGGCCTGTGACTGTCTTTCCGAGTTGATATTTGGAATAGTAGAAAGGTTATTAAATTTTACACAGTAACACCTCTAGCCCCTTAGTGACAATAAGATCTAGGTCACGGACCTAGAGAAATTTGATGCTAAAGTTTTGGGTTAAAGATTTTTTTAAGGCTCATGTTTCCTTACTTCTAGTATGGATTTAGTTGACATTTGGACTGATGTTTGATACTGGTCCAAAGTTAAACATTGTTCCACCTCCAGTCAAGGTCACCGACTTAGAAATTTGATGTTAAGTTGTGTTTTGTTTTTTTTAAAGATCTGTATACATGTATCAATATATCTTCTGATTTCCTGGATGTGTTCAGTTGAAACTGTTGTTAGAGACTGGTCCAGAGTCTTATACAAGCCCCACCCCATAGTGATCTTAAGGTCAAGGTCAAGGACTTAGAATTTTTTACATTAAAGTTTTGGTTAAAGTTTTCTAAAGACTTATATTTCCTGAATGCCCAAATTTATTAAGTTGATACTTGGACTGGTCTTAGATACTGGTCCAGTTTTATCCAACGCAAGCCCCTCCCTCCAATGACCTTGAGATTGAGGACATTGAATTAGAAATTTTTACATTAAAATTTTTGGTTAAAGTTTTCTGTATCTCCTGAATATCTGGATGTAGTAACACTCTGGGTAAAAATTTCAGCAGATGACATTTTAAAATATTTTTGTTTTTCTCAGAAAATAAGTTTTACATTTCATGCAAATTGTCTCCTAAGTAGGAGACAGTTTGTGCAAAATGTCAAAGCCTGTGTTCTGAAGAAACAATATTGTCAATTTGTTGTATACTGAATTAGCCCAGAGATTGGTAAAGGGTAAATTCATACTTGGAATGCTGTTAAATACTTGTTCAAAGTTTTATCCATTACAAGACTTATCCTCTCATCCTCCCTCAACAACCTTGATTCAGATGTCACAGACTTAGGGACATTTACAAAGTTTTGGTAAACTATGATTGCATCATTGTTATACAAGCTGTCATTCAGGGGAGTTAAATGGTCATATAACAGCTTCTGTTGACAGTTGCTCATAATATTGAGAAAAATGAAAGAAGAGAATTATCAGTAATTGCTTTATTTAGTTTATAGTAATTTGGTTTGCCAGTTTTTGCAGTAAACTTTATGTTCACATCTGAAAAATCTTACACCCTGACAGAAATGTTGTGTTGTTTATATGTATTTTTATATGTGAGGGTCATCCAGTAGTAATGACCAGTGTTTTACAGTCAGTTTAAAATTGAATGGTATTGGCTAAATTAGTATTATTGACCACACATCCTGGCAGAGAAACAGCTATCACAATGCATAATATCACTCATATATCTAGTATACCAACATGCTTGTTTAATTTTACTTTTTCATGTGTTCTTACTCATTTATTATTTTAACTTATTTCTTAAAAGTTCAGTATTTAGTCTCCAGTATCATTTAAAATTTATTATTTGTTGGTCTCATCCTGTGTTTTGAAGAAAACTAGCTTACTTCAAAGCATAGGGAGGCTGAATATGGTATTTACCCAAGGACACCTTAACTCCTTACCAAACTCCTAAAATTTGAACAGTCCTTGTTGATGTGCCTAAAAACAGCTGGCAGAGTGGCAAATAGTGTAGACCCTGATCAGAAACCACTTTCTGCTGCATCAGATCTGGGTCTAAAGTGTTTTCTCAGGTAAATATATGTATGCCCTTTTCACAGATTTTTTTTTTTTTTTTAGCAACACTAGTGAATCTATTTTATATCCTTCAAAGTCCTGTTACAGTAGTCCACATAAAGGACAATGGAATATTTAATAAATTCATGAACTGACAATGGATGTTTATAGGATGACCCTCTTGTGTTAATTTTTGAGCAGCTTTATTTATAAATACTTTGCCTTTGTTGTTGATATTCCTTATTAAATTGTGAAAATGAATATGTAAGAAAACAGCGATGAGTGATTGTTATAATATAGGCATATATTATTCAATATATCATCTCCAGATTAGAGGGGTATCCAGATAATCTTTTTTTCTTATTTCTCCATGAAAACATATGTTGTGGGTACTCATTATGCCCCCAACTTTGAAGAAGTTGGAGGGGCATATTGCTTCTGGGACATTTGTGCGTGCATGTGTCCGTTTGTCCGTCCGTGTGTCCGTCTGTTACGCTTTTTGATGCATTGCATAACTTCTGAACCATGCATGCTAGGGTTTTGAAATTTCATATATGGATTCTTCATGAAAAAATAGCTGACTCGTATTTTTTTTCCCATCCCTTTCCTGAGTTATTGCCCTTTGAAAAAATATAGATGAAATCTTGTCAGGAAAATATCTCAAAAGCTATTGAGGCTAGAGCCTTGAAACCTGGTGAATAGATTGGTATTGATGAGTAGATGACCTGATTAACTTTTGAATAAATTCTGAAAATTACTTCATGAGTTATGGCCCTTTATAACTTGGGCATTTTTACAATTGCACACTTTTGGATGCATAGTATAAGTTTTGAACTGTGCATGCTAGGGTTTAGAAATTTCATATATGCATTCCTCATATAAGAATAGCTGACACTTATTTTTTTCTTATCAGGATTATGCCCCTTTCCTGAGTTATGGCCCTTTGAAAAAATATGGATCAATTCTCGTCAGCAAAATATCTCAAAAGCTGCTGAAGCTAGAGCCTTGAAACCTGGTGAATAGATTAGTATTGATGAGTAGATGACCTGATTAACTTTTGAATAAATTCTGAAAATTACTTCATGAGTTATGGCCCTTTGTAACTATGGGCATTTTTACATTGCACACTTTTTGATGCAGAGCATAAGTTTTGAACTGTGCATGCTAGGGTTTTGAAATTTCATATATGGATTCCTCATGAAAAAATAGCTGACACATATTTTTTTTCTTATCAGGATTATGCCCCTTTCCTGAGTTATGGACCTTTGAAAAAATATGGATGGAATCTTTTCAGCAAGCTATCTCAAAAACTATTGAAGCTAGAGCCTTGAAATTTGCGGAATATGTTGGTAGCGATGAGTAGATGACCTGATTAACTTTTGAATAAATTCTGAAATGTACTTCTTGAGTTATGGTCCCTTGTCATTTTGGGCATTTTTACATTGCACACTTTTTGATGCATAGAATAAGTTTTTGAACTGTGCATGCTAGGGTTTTGAAATTTCATATTTAGATTTCTCATGAAAAATTAGCTGACACATATTTTTTTTCTTATTAGGATTATGCCCCTTACCTGAGTTACGGCCCTTTGAAAAAAATATGGATGAAGTCTTGTCAGCAAAATATCTCAAAAACTATTGAGGCTAGAGCCTTGAAATTTAAGGAATAAATTGGTAGTGGTGAGTAGATGACCTGATTAACTTTTGAAGAAATTCTGAAAAGTACTTCTTGAGTTATGGCCCTTTATAACTTATTTTTTACAATTGCACACTTTTTGATGCATAGCGTAAGTTTTGAACTGTGCATGCTAGGGTTTTGAAATTTCATATATGGATTCCTCATGAAAAAAATAGCTGACACTTATTTTTTTCTGATCAGGATTATGCCCCTTTCCTGAGTTATGGCCTTTTGAAAAAATATGGATGGAATCTTGTCAGCAAAATATCTCAATAACTATTGAAGCTAGAGCCTTGAAATTTAAGGAATAGATTGGTAGCAATGAGTAGATGACCTGATTAACTTTTGAACAAATTCTGAAAAGTACTTCTTGAGTTATGGCCCTTTGTCATTTTGGGCATTTTTACATTGCACACTTTTTGATGCATAGCATAAGTTTTGAACTGTGCATGCTAGTTTGAAATTTCATATATGGATTCCTCATGAAAAAGTAGGTGACCCATATTTTTTTTCCTATCCAAATTATCTGCTATTTTAGAGTTATTTCCCTTTTAATAAAATAACATTGAAATCTTGTATATTTGTACTGTTGTTACCGTCATGGGCAAGCAGTGTTGGAGTCAAGCAGTGTTAGGCAGTTGGGGGCATAGGGTTTTACAAACACCAGCTCTAGTTAGAAGTGCCTCAATGAGGCACTTCTAATGAGTACCCACAACATATTGTTTTCATGGAGAAATAAGAAAAATGTAAAAAAAAAAAAAATGGTTAAGAAATTGCCTTTTTTGGAGCTGTGATATATTTTTTTTTCTTTTACACTGATGTATTTTATCAGTAGTAGTTTTTCGTTTAGCCCTTTCAGCCCTGCAAACAAAACAGATACATTTTCAAAGTGTGTAGATGCATATGAGATAGAAATTAAAGCACTATCTGAACAGTTTCTGTACTGCCATTCAGTTCTTGATTTTTGACTGACACACCTGTTTGCAATAATGTATTCATTAAAATTCAAAGATGGAAGAGTCCACATTAGAAACTCAGGGTGAAAGGGTTAAAAGAGGGGCATTGGATAGGGTAAATTACAAGGTAGCATGTATGAACAGTAGTCACCTTGGTCAGTTTGCACTGTTATACTCTCAGGGCCCAGTTGTTCAAAGCTAACGACATCGTTAGTTAACGATTCGTTAAAATTTACATCGAGTGATACACAAATATGCTGAAATTTTTTGCTAAAAGAAATGTGAGTAGCTTTTGCAGTGCAAAAGCTACTCACATTTTTTCAGCAAAAAATATCAGAATATTGTATAATGAATCTGCTAAAACAGTTAACGAAATGACCCTTAACGAGCTCGTTAAGCTAACAACGCTTTGAACAACTGGGCCCTGGTCAATATCTTCATTGTTAAGGATATAGAAGTCCAGTTATAGTCTCAGAAAAATGACATTTAGCAAAGACCCTGATCATACAGCATGAATCTGACAAGGTTTTGCTGTTCATAACTGCCAACTTTTACCCTTTCTCACTTGTATCCCCATTTTTATTATGCCCTTATAAAGTGAGCCCAGGAATACAGAAAAAAATGTCCTTTTACAAGTTATGGAGACCTAGTTCAAGCTGCTCATCTGTGCTGTCTAATCAGGGTGTATGATTCAGAAGACACCACAGCTCTAGGTTACATCAAAATAGGACTTTTTTTTTTATTACCGTATTTGACCTAATTACCGCACCATGCGATTAGGCTTTTCAAAACTAAGGGTACATTTAAAAAAAAAAAGATCAGCAAAGGACTTATCTAATGATGCTTATGCGATGTTTTTTGTGTTTTTTTTTTTCTGAATTTTTTCTTTATGAAAGCATATGTTGTGGGTACTCATTTGAATTGCATCAACTTGTCTAAATGGGTACCCAAAACATATGCCTTTATAAATAGTAGACAAAAAGTACATTGACTGTAATCGGAAGACTGTGAAATTTTTATACACTTATAGGGGTATGTGCGGTAATTAGATGGAATACGGTACTCTTTGAAAACATACCTTGTGGATACCCATTGGAATAAGACAGTTCTAGTGAGTACCCACAAGGTATGTTTCGTAAAGAAATAAGAAAAATTATTTTCTCTGAAAAATAATAAAAAAAAAATCAAAATATTGTTTTCTGTAGTAATGATTAATGCTTCATGGATTAAGGTACGTAAAGAGTTCCAATGCCGGGATATATAAGGTACCGGTAGTTATAGTATGACCGCCATAGCTCCAGATAAGGTGCTTTTGTCAGCAAATAAATATTGATAGTCTTCTTATTTCTCCATGGAAACGTAAGTTGTGGGTACTCACTTTTAATGAGTACCCACAACATATATTTTAATGAGGAATTAAGAAAAAATATTTATCTGGATGGCTACTCCTTCCTGTCTAGAGCTATGGGCTATGGTGTTAAATTTCTGCACCAGTACACCGGTATGGATATAAATCACTTCATATATACAATAAGAGAAGTTTTTGTTTGCCATGGCTCAATGGTGTATTGATATGCTGTCTCATTTTGAGTGCCTTTATGCTCTTGTTCTGCCTTAAAGGGACTGGATTTACCGGATAGATTTATCTGCCATTTTGTACAAGGGGGTCAATTTTATGACTTCTTGTTGATGTTACAACACTGCAGTTCCCTTTTGAAACGGGATCTTCTCTAAAAGGAAAGAATTTGCTCCCACGCTCTTTGCTCTTTCCTTTTAGAGTAGACCTTGTTCAGAAGGGAGGCAAAAACAATGTTAATAGAGTTGCCTCCCCTGAAAGTATCCATTCCCTTTAAAAACCAGTAACATCTGATAACCAGCTATTTTTGAATACAGTAAATGTCCTAAAATTTTAAACACTTTATTCTGTACTTTTTTGGCCTAAAGTTTGCTTTTTATGCAGTAGTTTTTGACTTAGTGGAATGGTAAACAGTGTAAGCCCTGATTAGACTGCACCTGCTTTTGTCATTTGGTTAGAAACTTTGATGTACACAATTTTAGGACATTTCTGTTAGTCAAGGAACATAATGCATATAAATATGATATAAGACTCTGAATTAGACATATTTTATGTGCTTTTACTAATAAGATTTTTTTTCTGATTTCTCGACACAAAACATGTTGTGAATACTCATTAGAATCATCTCTTTTGAGATAATTCTGATGAGAAGCCACAACATACTTAAGAAATCAGAAGGGTATTTATGTGAATACCCTAAAGCTGGATCACTGTGATATACATGTACTAAGTACAAACCCAATTTTCTGAACTCTGATGGACATAAAGTAGTGTAGACCTTGCATTTACATTTAGTACCCTTTTTCAGTAATGTAGCTGAGTATAAATGTATATATAGATGTACAACATTTGATCACTAGATTATCTGGGCCCAGTTGTTCAAAACTAACGATGTCATTAGTTAACGAATCATTAAAATTTACATCAAGTGATACGCAAATATGCTGAAATTTTTTGCTGAAAAAATATCAGAATACAAATGTATTGTGTATTGAATCCGCTAAAACAGTTAACGAAATGACCCTTAACGAGCTCGTTAAGCTAACGACGCTTTGAACAACTGGGCCCTGTATGTTAACCCTTAAAGGGCCAGTCACAGCTGCAGCAGATGCCACTTCAGAACATTTTTTTATTATTACTTTTCAGAGCAAGTAAGGCTTGGCATGGCATCTGAGTAGTCTGATAGGTCTGCCTAGCAGACAAGTCACATGAAATGTTAAGCCAGAAATGTGAATCTATATGGAAAATAATTTAAAAAAAAAAATCATTTGATTATTGTCTGCTGCAATTTTGATTTAAAGTGCTTTAAAGATAGAACTTTGAAGTTTTATCTTTAAAGCACTTTAAGCAAAAGGTGCTTTAAAGATTAAGTACAGTATATGTATATGAGTTTGGAATGAATTGTAAAATGGATACTACAGTTGACTCTCATTATCTCGACCTCCCTTATCTCGAATAACTGCTTATCTTGAAGCGAAAATCTGATCCCTGTTTGAAAATGAAAATCTAACAACAGGAAACAAAATATTGTGGAAAAGAGGAGAAATTTTTTTTTCCACAATATTTTCAATATATCTCTAACTTGAAGAGTCAAAATACATATATGTTTGATAAATGTGGTTGTTCAACTTATTTAGTCCTCAATTTCTGCAAATCTGATATGTCGAGGTACGGATATCTCGAAGTATTTCAGAAAGTCCCTTGGAATTTGAGATAACGAGTCGTTGGTAGAGAGTCATGTAGTTGATCCATGAGCAATACGAATATGGGTCGCACCAAGCGAAAAGGTGTCTTTGAACATTAGCAAAATGCACAGATTCAGATTCATCCCGTGCATGCGTAAAGCCTCATCCAGGCATTTGCTCTCCATTGATACATTCTGTAGTATCCGAAGTTTCTGACAAATGGCATATGCAAACAGTCTTTGCTCTCTCTTCATACCTTCTTTAGTATCCAATGCTTTTGTAAGTGGACAGTGAAGGCCCTAATCAGACTGTGCAAATGCACAGTCTGATCAGGGCCTTCACTATCTGCATATGCCCGAAGACACATTTTCAGCATGGCACGGCTATACAAAAGCATTGCTCTTCATAAGATGCTTTTTTTTTCTGACTGATGATTTTTAATCTTTGTTTTCCATTAAAAAATTTTTGTATAGTCAACTGAAATGCCTCACCAATTTTTTTTTTTATATATATGAGTACCCACATTTGAGCACTTCCAAAAAAAGAAATCAGCCATTGCACATATGTGACCAGTGTAAACCCAAAATCAGTCTGCACACTCTTTTAATCTTATCAGGGTCTGTGCTGTTGGTTAATAGAATGTGTAAGGTCCATATATTCTACTAGTGATGAGCATAGTCTGATCAGGCATTGCAAGTACACATGTAATCCGAGTCTGTGCTGGTTGTGTATGCCATAAGGTCTTTTACTTTTACTGGGCTGGTCATGTGCGGACAGTGAAGGCCTAGGTCAGCCTGTGCATTCCCAGTCTGATCAGGGCCTTCACTGTCGCTAACAAAACCATTGAATACTAAAGAATGTATGAAGAGAGCGCAAAGATCCACAGGATGAATCTGATTCGGTGCATTTTGCACATGCTCAAAGACATAATTTTGCCTGGCGTGGCCCATATTTTTATGAAGAAAAACCTTTTTTTTTTGTTGGTTTCTTGATACTGCTATTATCTAGAGCTGTGATTACTCATGGCTGGTGTTTTACGACAGCACAGGTAAGTATATCAAAAGCACAGATTTTTTATTTATGAAATTGCAAAAATTTTCATATCAGAAGTGTGAAACATATGTAACACAAAGCACAAATTTATAATCCTTAGTCTCCTTGGGTAGAAAATTCTGCAGATGTCATTCTGAAATATGTTTTTCTTGTTTTTCCTAGAAAATAGATTTTGACATCCCATGCAAATTGTCTCCTTTGGAGACAATTTGCATGGGATGTCAAAGTCTATTTTCTGGGAAAAATAAGAAAAATATTTTAGAATGTGGTCTGCTGAATTTTTCACCATTCTTGTCCTTGATGAAATCTACAGCATTTAAGGCAAATTTGAACACACTCAGGTAACTGAATTGTTTATCTGTATACTCTGTTTCCCTCAGATGTTTCATGCTTTATGATTTCAGGCTCTTTTAACCCTTGTCATGTTGAATAAAAAAAGGATACCACGTCCACTTCTAACTGGTGTACAAAATTTTAGGACATTTACTGTACATTATGACATTTAGTTGAAGACACGAGAAAAGGACCCTTATGATGTATGCTGGAAATGAAGGCCCTGATAAGCTTGCAGGTTTGCAAGTCTGGCCCCTAGGTTATGAAAAATTTTTCATGCTCAGCTTAGCTGAGCATGAAATTTTCTCTGCTAATAAATATGAAAATGCCAACTATAGTTGGCATTTTCATATTTATTAGCAGAGAAAATTTCATGCTCATCTATATTTAGCAAGAAAGAATTTGCAATTATAAGTACAGTATAACCTCAATGGCTCGAACACGGATGGCTCTTTTACCCTGGATGATTCGAACTCTTTTTTCAGTCCCTACAAAATCCTTCCAATAGCTCAAGAAAACAAATTTTTAGGGATTTTTTTCTTATTTTATCATGGAATTGTATGTTGTGTGTACTCCATCAGAATCACCTCATTGAGGCAATTCTAATGAGTACATTCAACATACAATCATTGTGTAGAAAATTGAAAAGATTTCCCTAAATTATTGCTATTTGCTTCCTGAACTGGTGCCATGATTAACCCTCAGTGGCTCGAACTACCCATGTCTCGAATGAATTTCCATGGTCCCAAAGATGTTCGAGCCATTGAAGTTCGACTGTAAGTTGAGATTTATTAGCAGGAGAAATTTCATGCTCAGCTGAGTTGAGTATGAAAAATTTTTTATAACCTTTGGGCCTGATCAGGGTCTTGCTTATCTATTTACAGAAACACTGGATACTGTAAAATGTATCAGCAGAGAAGGCTTTGCTGAGACTGCAAACATGCACAGACTGATCTGAGTCTTGTTTGTTTGGGATACAGCATTAGGGCCCTTTTCTGCATGGAATATAAGTTAATTGAATCATTCTTTCAAAAACTGATCTCCAACCAATTGCTTAAGACAAACTATATACTGTACATGTAATTGCTTAAGACAAACTATATAATTGCTTAACTCTTTTGGTGCCAAATTTCAGACGACATTTGTCTGCTTTTTTTTTTTATTTTAACAAACTCTCATTTGGAAAGAGGTTTCTTTTGGAAAGACGTTTCTTTTGAGACAGAATCTCAAACAGCGTAGATCCAGATGAGACGGCTCATTGAGCCATCTCATCTGGATCTATGCTGTTTGCAAAAGCCTATTATTATCACCTGTGGCAGTGAAAGAGTTAAGACAAACCATATTGTTGCTTAAAACAAACTATATCAAGGGCATTATTGATTTTATTTCCAGTATGCAGACTAGTTATCTGAAGCAAAACATTCTGGGCCCAGCATCATTAGCTAAACACGCTTGTTAATAACAAACTTAAATGTTGTAGCTGTTTTCAAATACATTGATGTTTTCGCTGCATAAATGTGAGTAGCTTTTGCAATGCAAAAGCTATTCACATTGTTTTCAGCAAAAAACATCAATGTATTTGCTATATTTCAAGATGGAAATTTTAATGTCACGTTAGATAACAAGTTTTGAACAACTGGGCCCTGGTCTCTTGGAATTTGAGAGAACTGGAGGTGACTAAGTGATAACATATTAGAAAGTTGATTTCGTGTGTGGGTGTGATTGTTAGGTGCAAATCTTGCAGTCACATCTATTTTTTTTTTCTTTTTTTTAATACTTTATTTACCCTCAGTATTTGGACAGACATGCCTGAGCAAAAAGTGTTGGACATTTTACTAAAAACTGCTGGATGAATGATAAACAGGGTAGCCCCAGATAAGATGGCACATTCTGGGTCTACACTGCTCATTTGTTTTGGAGCAGTTTGATTTTGTTTGCAGTTTTTGCTACAGCAAGTCCATCTGACCATTTAAGAGGAATGAATACTTTGTCAGGGGAGATAACTCAATTTTTTTCCTCCCTTCTGAAAAGGAGTCCACTCTGAAAGCAAAGAATGAACTCTCTATGGAAGCAAATCCTTTCAGTTTAGTGTGATAGAGCCCTTTTCAGAAAGAATTTGATGTATAGGAAGTCAAAAAAGTTGTCTCCCTTGCCAGATATGGTGGAAAAATTACCAAGTGTATGAATTCCCCTTAACCCTTAAAACGCCAAGAAAACCTGCATCTGAAAATGTTGTCCGTTTATGTCGTCTGCTGATTATTCTTGCAAACTTTTCAAACCTATTTTTGCATACAGGCAAACAGTGTGGACCCTGATCAGACTGCTCCTAAAGAAGCAGTCTGATCTGGGTCCACACTGTTTGCAAAAATGACTTTTAAAATCACAACCAGATGACAAAGCAGACGACAATAGTTGTGATTGGCACTTTAAGGGTTAAGTACATTGTTGTAATACATGTATCTAACTCGTATATGCCTAGCGTTCCATAAAAGAGATATTGGCAAACATGTAGATCCAGATCAGACGCTGCAGAACATGGCGTCTGATCAGGATCTACTCTGTTTGCATTAATTACAGTAATTTCTGTAAAACATGGTAATAATAAAAAAAATAATAAGACTCCCTTTCTTTTGGAAATAGGCTGGTCCAAAGAGTTAAGGTAGATGAGATCACTTGGCATAATTGGGTTAAAAGATAACATAGCTCTAGATAAGATTTTTTTTTAAATCAAGTAGTGTTTGATATTTTACTTACCATAATAACCCTAATTGGGACAGATAGGCCTTTGTAAACAGTGTAGACCCAGATCCGACGCCACAGAATGCAGTGTCTGATTAGGGTCTACACTGTTTGCAATACATATCGCAATATTTTAGACACATCAACAGGTAGAAGAATGGACTATTTCAAATTTTAGGTTAAGTATGGTAAGTAGATAAGGTGTCCCAGTACTTAGAATAAATACCATATTTTGTATGAAAACATATCTTGTGGAACTCATTAGAAGCATGGAGCAATAAAAAAACAAACTACCTATCTGGATACTAGCCTTTAGCTATGATCGTATGGTGCATTCATATAGGAGGGTCTGGATTGGGGGTCTGGATCTAAAAAAAAAAAAGCTTATTATTGTTTTGGCCTTTTATTTTGATTTTTCCCCCCTTTATTCCCCACCCCACACCTGCCAAGTTTTTGATATTTGAGGACTGTTTTTCTTTATATTTTATTTCACTGTAATCAGTTTTCTTTACTTCTTTTTGTTTTCCTTTTTTTTTTATTTTTCTATAAACATTTTGGATTTTTTAAAAACTTTTAAGCCTTTGACTTTCTCCAGTCAGTGTTTTTTTGTGCCAATTTTTCTTTAATCATTATAAGAAAAAAATCTTTAAACAGTAAATCCCATCCAGACCCACATATAGTGCTTGAACAATCAGACAGCATTCCAAATGAAATCTGTATGCATATATATATAACAGTTTAATCTTGTTAAAACCATTAAAGAAATCACTGTTAATATTTTTCTATTTATTGTATGTTAAATGTGACAGCCAAAGCATGTATTGTATGATGAGCCACTAATGGGTCATACACAGTGAGCCACATAATGGATCAATGATGATCCACATAACTGATCCAAATAGTGGTCCACCTAATGGATTGTACAGTGATTCACATAATTAATAGATCTTATAGTGATCCACATAATGGATCATAATAAAGTGATCCATAGCACAGATGCTTGGGGTCAGGTGAGTGTTCTGGCCCAATAGAACATGCCTAGTACTGATAAAACTTGTTTTAAGCCCTACAGACAATGTTTTAAAAAACGCCCCCATCACTGACAGGCTCTAATATATAGTATATTAGAGCCTGTCAGTGATGGGGACATTTTTTTAACATTTTCTATAGGGCTTAAAACAAGTTTTATATAGTATATTAGAGCCTATCAGTGATGGGGAAGTTTTTTAAAACATTGTCTATAGGTCAAAACAAGTTATATATAGTATATTAGAGCCTGTCAGTGATGGGAACATTTTTTAAAACATTGTCTATTGGTCTTAAAACAAGTTTTATCAGGACTAGGCATGTTCTATTGGGCCAGAATGCTTACCTGACCCCTAGCATCTGTGATCCACAGCATTGGTCACACACATAGTGATCCACCCAGTAGAGTTCATAAATAATCCAACAAATGGATCATGCGTGATAAATCACAAAATGGAGTCTACAGAATGTGCCTTTCAGAACATGTCCTTGACTCAGTGATGTGCTCTTTGGTTTTTACCTTTGAGACTTAGTAAAATAGATGGTTCAGAGTTTATAATTGGATAAATTTTGATTGTTTTGCAGAATTTTTTTTTTTTTTTACAGCAAGAACTGTGGTTTCAGTTTCAAATGAGACGAAGTTCTGTCTCTGTAGGGTGTGGCCTAATGTTAAAGGGAAAGGGTTTTCTCTTGACTGAGTTTTTGAAAAAAAAAAAAAAGCTATAGAGAAAATCAACACAAATTGGGTGCACATCATTTTGAATAAGGTCTTTGTAAAAAAAAAAAAAATCACAGACCATAAATCCGGATGGATGGGCTCACTAGGATCTGTCTGTTCAGTATCTGCATGTAATAACCCTAAATATTGCACAAACAGGCCTGAGTAAACAGTGCAGACCCAGATCAGATGCCGCATAATGCGGCATCTGATCTGGGTCTACACTGTTTGCCACTCATCCAGAAATGTTTTAGACACAAGAAGAGATAGTAAAATGCTTTTCTTCAAATTCTAGGACAAGGATGGTAAGGAATTAACCTTTACCACTCTCTGGGCTAATTTAGCAGATGACATTTTGATATTTTTCCAAGAAAACTGGATATGACATTTCATGCAAATTGTCTCCAGTAGAAACAATTTGCATGAAGTGTCAAAACCTGTTTTCTAGGAAAACATAAAAATATTTCAATGTGTCATCTGCTGAAAATATTACCCAGAGTGCTAAGCCTTAAGGTGTCTCAATACTTAAGGTAAATATGGTATTTACAAAGGAGCATGATGTGTAAAGAGAAAAAAGGCTCTTCCTGTGACCAACAGACCCAGGTCACCTTGCATGATAGTGCAGTGTGATAGGGCCTTCTCTGTTTGTCAAAAGATTCTTTAGTATCCATTGACTCTGTAAATGGGAAATGAAGGCCTTGATCAGATTGGTGCAAATATGCAGACTGATCTGGGTCTTCATTGCTTGTTTAGCAAGGTGGCAATTTTCGTTGTCTGCTGATAACCTTTGCAAACAGTTTGGACCCAGATCAGGCCCGACAAAATCTCGGGCCTGATCTGGATCCAAACTGTTTGACACTCTGATGGTATTTTAACTTAATTTTTTTTAATAAATCGCAGACAACAAAAAAGCATGCAAAATTACCCAGCATGCAAAGAGTTAAGGGTCTTTTTCTTGTATTGCACATAATAAAGGCCATGTAAAGTGAAAAAAAAAGTGCCTTTGAACTTGTGCAAAACAGATTGCAGATCTTCCTGGGTGTATGCAAAGTATCATCCGGGCCCACCTTCTCCATTCATACATTCTGTAGTATCCATTATTGTTAGGGGTCAGGGAAGGCCCTGATCAGACTGCAGGTTGATCTGGGCCTTTGCTGTCGTCATATGCCCGAAGACACGTTTTCGCATGGAGTGGCCTATATGTATTGGTCTGTGGTTAACCCTTATTCTGCTGAACACGACAACCCCTACATTTGCCAACAGTGTAGATCCAGATCAGATGGCTTCTGAAGAAGCCATCTGATCAGGATTTACACTGTCATGCACTTTGTGAATTGAATGAATACATTATATCAAGTAATCTGATTGGTGGATAGTCAGAAATGGGTGACTAAATTAATTTATTCAGCAGGATAAGGGTTAAAAAGGCCATTCTAACACTCCTTGCCTATATAGCCAATGGTTAAACTCAGTGATATATTATGCAATAAATCACTGGGCGGAAACGCGCGACGCTGTCTGGCGCCTTTCCGACGTCATTTCGACACGCTGCTGACGTCAGCCTTAATTTCTACAACGCTAGACTGTGTAACGTCGTCTTTCTCACTTCAGCAACGTAAGAAATGCATGTAAACGTCAGCGTTACAGTCAAAACTTTTGGCGGGATTTCTTTATT
The DNA here is from genome assembly GCA_964016985.1 of Anodontia alba. Lineage (NCBI taxonomy): Eukaryota > Metazoa > Mollusca > Bivalvia > Lucinida > Lucinidae > Anodontia > Anodontia alba. The sequence goes on from OZ024821.1 coordinate 26,660,848, forward strand.
CGATGGCGGAAAATTTGAAAAATCTAAAGGATACAATTACCTTTTCGTCGTTTTCTATGTGTTAGAATCGAAATAGATCAGCTCTTGTGCGTGATTTGTTGAGTAATAAATCACAGTTTGTCGGTCAGTTGTAAGAAGATAAATCACTCGCGCTCCGCGCTCGTGATTTGATCTACTTTACAACTGACCTCCAAACAGTGATTTATTATTCAACAAATCACTGCTAGAGCTGATCTATTTCTTAAACAGCCTTAAGATAATCAGCATTTACTACTGTAGGAAAGTGCCTTGTTTGAGCAAAGAAGTGTTCATTGGTTGTGTCAAGATATGGAAAGGTTTAGTGACTAAACATATATAGACGATGTGAATTGAAAATTAGTGAAAATTACTCATAGTTTAGCATATAGAAGAGTTAAGGCTCAGATGTTACTGAGCATACTAGCTTTGTGCACAGGCTTGTCTGTTTTCACTGTTTGCATATTTAGGTACATGCATTAAATCTTTATGTGATATACATGTTTTTCTCAATGGAAATGGATATGCTTCAAGGGATATAATTCTGACATGGCAAAATGATCATTGCAGGATACTCCTAAATGTAAGAATTTTCTTTCAAGAGAAACCTCTCTTTTTGAAAGGATTTATAACTTGGTTCATTGTAGCATGGTTTTTGAATATAAAACATACTTAAGATGGAATCCAAGTTTATATATTTACACAAAAATGATTTGATTATATATAGAAAAAAAAAAAAAAAAGACCATTATTTGGTCTGATCAGATGTTACATTCTGCAACATCTGTTCTGGGTCTGCACTATTTGCCAGTTATTACCCTTTTTGGGATCTCCAGACTAAAATGGTTACGAGTATAGCATTATTAAGCACGACAATTAAACACTAAATGTGATGGAACTGGAGTTTAACATTTGTGCAGGTGTATGCAATGTTGTGAGAATGCGCGGATTGATCTGGAGTTTTACCATAATTACTGAAAATATTCAGACACCTTAACTTATTAACCCTTAAAGCGCCGGTCACAACTATTGTCGTCTGCTTTGTCATCTGCTTGTGATTTTAAAAGTCATTTTTGCAAACAGTGTGGACCCAGATCAGACTGTTCCTTTACTGTTTGCCTGTATGCAAAAATAGGTTTGAAAAGTCTGCAAGAATATTCAGCAGACGACATAAACAGATGACATTTTCAGATGCAGTTTTTCTTGGCGCTTTAAGGGTTAATATAATAGTTATCCTAAAATTTGAACATGTTTATTTGACAACCCAGTAAGATTATAAAAATACTGACAGAATGGCAAACAGTGTAGACCTAGATCAAACTGCTTCCAAAGTTTGATCTGGGTCAACACTTAGTTGTCCGAATACTAAGGGTGACTAAAACTGTTTTGCTGCTAGCCTCTTGGCTAATCTAGAACTGGCAATACAGGGGGTGGGTGTGGAAGGTGCTAATTTTTGTAGGTGTAGTGTGTTTATTAAAATATTTGAATTACATGGGTGGTGGGTCTTGGAAAAAGTAGTTTCCACACTGTTGCAGGATTGGCACCCCTATGTTTACTTTGTTCAAACAGCTAAGGACATTGCTAGAGTAGCTTTTTGCTATTTTGATGTAGTTTGTCAGGATCATAAGGAGAGGAATCATAGCCATTTCTGTTTTCAGCGTAATGTATGTTAGAAAATCACAAAGTCACCCTAAATATTTGGACATGCATGAAAACAGTGTAAATCCAGATCAAACTGCTTCTCAAAGATGATCAAGGTCTCCTTGTTTACGATACTGCCAGAAGTTTGGCTCTTTAACCATTATCACTCTGGGCAAATTTAGCAGATGACAAATTGCAAATTTAGCAGATGACATATTGATATTTTTCTTATTTTTTTCCCCCCAGAAAACAGGATCCACATTTCTTGCAAATTGTCTCCAAATCCTGTTTTGGGGGAAAAATAAAGGAAAACCCTTTAATGTGTTGTCTGCTGAAAATTTTACCCAGCTTGCTAAGTTGATCATGGTCTGCACTGGGCTAGGTTCTGAAACAAGTTTATTTGGAACTATTTCACAAGAAATGTTGTCATGTTTTCTTGGAAAAATAAGAAAAAATATTGTGAAATATTGTCAGCTAATACTTATGGCATTTTCTGGGTAAAAATGTTACATATTATTTATACTATAAAAATGTGTACTGGATTGATTTTCTGTCTTTCATTTCTTTAATCCTTTAAGTGCCAAGCAAAACTGTAAGAGATGACAGTTCTATTTTTAAAGTATTTTTCAGAGAAAATAAAGCTTGACATTTCATGTGAATTGTCTGTCTAACAGACAATTCACATGAAATGTCAAGCTTTATTTTCTCTGAAAATTAAAAAACAAAACTGCTGCAGTTATGATTGGTGCTTAACCCTTAAAGCGCCAAGCAAAATTTGTAGCAGACGACATTCTAAAATTTTTATTTTTTTATTTTTCAGAGAAAACAAGTCTTGATATTTCATGTGAATCATCTGCTTGGCAGATGATTCACATGAAATATCAAGACTTGTTTTCTCTGAAAAATAAAAATAAAAAATAAAAAAATGTCTGCTGCAATTGTAATTGGCGCTTTAAGGGTTAAAAGATTAAATGAAATCAGTTAGCCATTTGAATAATCATTTAGTTTGTACAAATGATATGTTAGGGCATTGTCTCAGTAAAATGGACATGTGGTGTTGCTTATATTCAAATACATATCTGTATTTTTCCCAGATATTCAGACAGGCACTCTAATCAGTGTAGATCCAGATCACCATGCACCCAAAAGAGCAGTTTGATCAGCATCAGCATAGCTCTAGATGAAGCACTTTTTCAGTCAAAAGTATTGTTATATGACTGCCAGCAAAGGCTTTCTCTGATTGGCTGAAACTGACTTAATAGCTTTTAAAAAGCCTGATGTGTGCTAAAATTAGCTGCTGCTTGTTAAAAATAGCCTGGCTAAGGTCAAGGACTGGACAAGATCACTTTTGTCACTGCTGCCAGACAGCTAAAAATAGGCATAACAGATAGCCTGGCTAAGCTCAAGAACTGGTCAACATCACTATTGTCACTGTTGCCAGACAGCTAAATAAAGTTGTATAACAAAACGATTGATGTATTCTATTGAGGTTATCATCAGGATTTGTCAACCCTTGAAAGTGATGTTCGCCTTGGCTTTGCCCGACAGTGAAATCACTTTCTTGGGTTGACAAATCCTGATGTTAACCTCAATAGAATGCATCAGTTTTATACATATATTTTTCTTATTTGTCCATAAAAATGTGGTACTCATTAGAAATGTCTCTCTGGAGCATTTCTAATGATTACCCACAACATGTTTTTGAAAATTTAGTGCAGAAATAAGAAAATTTTTATGTAGCTACCCTCTTTTATCTGGAGCTATGGGCTGGCCTTGATGGCTCAGTTGGATGCGCGTCCAACTGGTGATCAGGAGGCTGCAGGATTGACCCCAGCCAGGTTGGCAACATTCTTTCATGGAGATTGATCATGAAATATTTCCTACAGTCATTCTCTCCATTCTGCTGATTCAAGAAGGGCAGTTGTCAGTTTCTGGTGAATGAATGTATAACAATACTGGTTAACCGCTTAGAGGACTGAGTTGCCCAGTAAAAGTGTGCTTAGGTAAACTGACCAAGCTCGACATGACTCCATTGGGTTGACTGTAACACAAACAAATCTGGAGCTTTGGCATCTGTATTTCAGCTGGTACTTTTTATACACATTACCAGATAAACAGACTTTTTTTTTTTCAGATTTTTTGGAGAAAAATGCTGAGATGTTCAAGTCTGAATGTTTAGTGGAGTAATAAGTTCATTTTTTTTTTTAGTTTGCTGTAGCAAAAATCAGAAAATAATAAATTCTAACTTATCCATGAAAATACGGCTAGATTTTTTTTTTAGAATTGTGTCATGAACTGCCAAGCCACAATTCAAATGAAAAGTCAAACTGTATTTTCAGAGATATATAATAGGAATGGATACACTTCCAAGGGAGGTAACTGTAACCTGATTTTCTCCCCTTCTGAAAAGGGTGTACTCTAAAAAGAAAGAATTTGCTCCCCTTGGGAGCAAATTCTTTCCTTTTAGGGTACACCCCTTTTCAGAAGGGGCTTGGCCTATTGCCTTGGGAGCAAATTCTTCTTTTTAAGGTACACCCCATTTAGGAAGGGGCTTGGCCTACTCGAAGGCAATCGGCAAGCGAGAAAAATTGTCTCCCTTGTAAAAATGGTGGAGAAGCTACCATGTGTATCCAGTCACCTTTAAAATAATCTTTCATCTGCAGATTATTGCCTGAAGCAAGATAAAGGTTGATCATGTGCACTTGTTAAACTTATATTTGTAAAAAGTAATTTATGATTTTGTTAAATTTTAGCATTTCATGAAAATAATATTTAATCATTAAAATAAAGTATGGAGAACTGTTTTTGCACTTTTTTTCCCCCTTTATGCACCCCTCCACCTGAGAAAAATATAGCAGATAGTGAGCAAAGCTCACATAGCCCCAGCCATAGCTATCAGAGATATGTTGAAAAAAACTGTATATGCAAAGTTCCTTTTAACAGTGCTTGCATTAAGGGAAGTCTGGGAGTCAGAGACTCCCAAGAATTGCCCTGGGACTTCCAAAAATCAATGCCAAGAAGTCTGGGACTCCCAACTTATAAAGATATTTAATCATTTATAACAAAAATTTAGAATGAATTTATGTGTTATTTAGCTTAAGAATGGTGGTTTTACTCCATAAATGAGAGTTTAAGAATATTGAGGCTGAATGAAAGTGAGTGAAAAAATTGATTACCAGGACTTCCAGATATTGGAGCTAGGAAGTCCTGGGACTTCCTGATTTTGACAATGCAAGCACTGTCCCTAAGTATTGCATGGGAGAGATGGGCAAAAGAAATAAATCTCAGCATCTTAGTTTTCTCTTAACCCTTGTCCTGCTGAACCCGGATAAACCCTGCCTTTGCAAACAATGTAACAATTGGCTTCTAAGAAGCCAACTGATCTGGATCTACCCTGTTTGCCAATCAGTATGTGAATTCATATCAACAATCTGGATCAAGTGATCTGATTGGCTGAAAATTTGAAAAGGGCATACCATCTTAATTTATTCAGCAGGATAAGGGTTAACAACATAATTCACCATTGTCAGGGTGTATACAAAATTTGAAGACTGGCTCTAACACAAAGAAAGAAGAATGTATGAACAAAGAAAATGATAAGCAGGAAAGCAGGAGGATGCTGATTCTCTCTTACAGAATACAAGAAGTCAAACCCAATTTTGTACAAAATTTCGAAATCCTAGGTGCAGTAGTTCCTAAGGAATCTTTGACACAAATGTCTGTCTTACATTTGAGTGAAAGATGGAAAAAGGAAAAACAAGGCAAAATAAATCATAGTATCTTGCTTTTCTTTTATACAAAAGACTTCAACCCTCTGTGGGTGTATACAAAATTTGAGGACTAGCTCTCATAGGACCATATTACGAACATTTTTTGAGAGAAAGAAAAATGGCCAAATTAAGGGAATGATAAGCACAAGGATGCTGATTCTCTCTTCACAATACAACTAGTCATACCCAATAATTGTACCAAATTTCAAAATCATAGGTGCAGTAGTTCCTGAGAAATCTTTGCCACAAATTTTTCTATGCATTACATTGGAGTGAGAGATGGAAAAAAAAAGGACAAAAAAGAAGGCAAAATAAATTTCAGCATCATGGTTTTCTTTTATACAATATAATTCAACCCTCTGTAAGTGTATACGAAATTTGAAGACAGGCTCTCATAGGAGCTGAGGAATCCGAGACGAAAAATTTTGAGAGAAAAAAAAGTGGAAAAATAAAGGGAAAAAGAGCTCCGCAAGCGGGGCATCATACGCCCATGGCAAGTAATCAGATGTAGCACCTATACTGACAAAGAGTAGGAGGGGTTAGCCCAAAAAGGAAAGTTTATACAGATAGACAGAGAGACACAACTCTATTAATACTTGGTGGACTGTAACCTCAAAACAAAATGCACTGCTTCACAATCATGCTCTAATTATAAATCGCCTTTCAGCTTGATGGTATGTAAACTGTAGTAGGAAATATTTGGTGGACTGTAACCTCAAAATGGTATGCGCTCTCCACATCATGGTGTAACTTTTTTACAATGTTTCATCTTGATCAAATGTATTCTATAGGAGTTAGCTTATGAAATTTTCAAAAGGGCATTACTGCTAATATTTCCTGGACTGTAACCTCAAAACAATGTGCTACCGGTACTCCACATCATGGTCTAACTATTAATCAAGTTTCAGCTTGATCGAATGTAAACTGCAGGAGTTAGCCAGAAACAAAAACAGTTACAGAAATTTTCGAAGGGACATAACTCTGCTACTATTCGGTGGACTGTTACCTGGAAATAATATGCACTGCTCCACATCATGGTGCAACTATTTACAAAGTTTCAGCTTAATATAATGTAATCCACAAAATGTTTATAGAAATTTTTAAAGGGGCATAACTCTTAATATTTCGGGGATTGTGACCTTGAAATAATATGCGCTGGGCCACATCATGGTCTAACTATAAATCAAGTTTCAGATCAATCTGATGTAAACAGTAGGAGTTAGCCGGAAATGAAAAGTTTACAGAAATTTTCAAAGGGGCATTACTCTATTAATATTTGGTGGGCTGTAACCTAGAGACAATCTGCGCTGCTCCACATCATGATCTAACTATATTATTATATCAAGTTTCAGCTTCATTGGATGTAAAGTGTAGGAGTTAGTGGGAAACGAAATGTTTACAAAATTTTTCAAAGGGGAATAACTCAGTTAATATTTCGTGGACTAACCTCCAAACAATATGCCCTGCTCCACATCATGGTCTAACATTATATTAAGTTGAGCTTGATCAGATGTAAACTGTAGGAGGAGTTTTCCAGAAATGGATGGACAGACAGACTAATGGATGCCGAGGGGCAAAATATAATACATCCCGTTTTTCAAACAGGCATATAAATATACATATGAGGATGCTGATTCTTTCTTACACAATACAGCAAGTCATAGCCAATGTTTGTACCAAATTTCAAAATCCTAGATGCAGTAGTTCCTGAGAAATCTTTGATGAAAAAAAGTTTACACACAGAGACAGACAAATATTATGATAAAGACAAAACCTATATACCCCCTATATACTTCGTTGGTCAGGGGTATAAACAAACAACAACAAAATAACGAAACAAACACACATCTGTGCAGTCTGATCAGGGCCTTCACTGTCTACCACAGAATGTATAAATGGAGAGCAAAGGCCCTGATAATACTTTGAGCATGTGCAGGATGATCTGAATCTGTGCATTTTGTACTTGTTCAAAGGGACTTTTCTGCTTGAAGTGTCGAAATAAGTTAAACAGGGTATGTAAATGCACATACACTTCAACCTCTTTATAACACAGTTCGTTATAACATGATTTTGGATATAACACAGTTCAAAGATGGACCCCAAAAATGTATATATTATATTGAAAAAATGACCATAAATGGTCATTTTTCAATATAATCTATACATTTTTGTTTGGATATAACATGGTTGTTTAACTAACATGGTTTATGCTATGGACCCCAACAATAGTGTTATAAAGAGGTTGTGGTGTATAAATATTGTGCATGAGAACTTGTATAACACACTATAACACAAACACACTAGACACACTGTCTAGCAGATGATTCACATAAAATGCCAAGCCTGATTACCTTTGAAAAATAGTAAGAAGAAATGTTGTGTTACAATTATGCTTAGTGTGTTAGGGGTCAATGTTACACTTCTAAAGCTGTTGATAAATAAAGAAGCAAACAAAAATCTTCAAATAATAATATTTATTTCTTTAACGCTTCGCACTCTAGGTAAAATTTTCCGCAGATGACATTTTGAAAAAAAATTTCCCTTATTTTTCCCAGAAAACAGGATTTGACATTTCATGCAAATTGTCTTCATTGAAGACAATTTGCATGCAATGTCAAATCCTATATCCTGGAAAAAAATAAGAAATGCGTCCTCTGCTGAATTCGCCCAGAAAGTGTTAAAGGTTTAATAAGGAGTTGCTAACGAAATGTCATTTTCTTGGACAATTTCTTGTGTAAAAACTTCATGGTTCATGTAGATAAGAAACAACTACAAGGGCAGTCCAAATTAATAACAACTTGTTTGTCCAACTTTCTCTCCAATAAAATGAAAACTAGCAAAAAACCAATGCTCAGGTGAGCTAAAAATGCAGTTAGGATATTTAAATAATTTTCAACAACATATGTCTGTAAATATGTATATGTTTGAACACATTTTCAATGCAAGACACTCTAGCTGAGAGCTTGAATAACATATTAGAACGTATTCGACCTTATTTGCGCACCGTGCACTTAGGTTTCAGTTTTTCAAAATAACTGGCAAAACTTGTGGTAAAATATGTATCCACCTACACTTTTGTTTGATTTGGGCTTAACGTCGCTTTCAACCTTTTTCAGTCATATCGCTACGGTGTCTGGATGTGGCAGGGAGCTCAATGCTCACTTTTAGAGTGCTGGCTCACTGAAATATCACGCCCCAGACACTTTGACATGATATTCCACCCAGTCACATTATACTGACACTGAGCTGACCAGTTCTAGCTCTACTTTCTTAATGCTGAGCGCCAGGCGAAAGAGCAGCTAGTACCATTTTTAAAGTCTTTGGTATGACCCGGCCGGGGATCGAACCCGCAACCTCCCGGTCACAAAGCGGACGCTCTACCACTGAGCCACTGTGCCGGTATATCCACCTACACTAAGGGTACACTTAAAAGATCAGCAAAGGGCTTACCTAATGATGCTTATGCGATGTTTTTGTGCGTGTGTGTGTTTTTTTCCTGATTTTTTTTTTTATAAAAGCATATATTGTGGGTATCCATATGAACTGCATCGACAAGTCGATGCAATTCAAATGGGTACCCACAACATATGCCATTATGACAAAAGTACACTGGCTGAAATCAAAGACTACAGAATTACGCTTATAGGGGTATGTGTGGTAATTAGGTCGAATACGGTACATATTACTGTATTTATTATAAAAATCCATCCACAATGAAACAAACACCCTAGAATCAGATCAAACTGTCTGATCAAGGCCTGCACTGTTCACCATTTACCCACCACTTTTTAGACAGATTACCAGATATTAAATGGACCAAATTTTAGGGAAAATACGGTAGGGAGTGATGCCTCCCAACATTTAGGCTAATTATGGTATTACAACAACTTCTTTGTGACAAATAACTTCACCGTCAACAGTTATCCTTATTCTAAAATTTGAATAAATCCATTTGAACACTTCAGGAAGTCACTAAAATGTGTGATAGAATGGCAAACAGGGAAAGAGCTGTTTGAACTGGATCTACAGTTTGTTCTGGTATGTCTGTCTGACTAATTAACCCTTGCCATACTGAATAAATTAAGATGCCACGCCCACTTCCAATTTTCAGCCAAATCAGAATTTGATCTAGGCTGTTGATACAAATTCACATACTTAATGGCAAACAGTGTAGATCCAGATCAGTTGGCTTCTGCAGAAGCCAACTGCTCTGGATCTACACTGTTTGCAAAGGTGAGCATATCCAGGTTCAGCAGGAACAGGGTTAAGGTAAATATGGTATTGTTCTGTTTCCCATTGAAAACCTAAAAAGTCTCTAGAAAAGACCACATCAGGCCCATGATTCACATTGTATTTGATCTCCTCATAATTGTCTGCATGATAAAAATCTCAGCAGACAGCATTTTGAAATATTTTTGTTATTTTTCACAGAAAATAGGCTTTGACATGTCATGCAAATTGTCAATTTACATGAAATGTCATAGACTATTTTCTGGGAAAAAAATAAAAAAAATACCATCAATTTGTCGTTTGCTTAACAAGCCCAGAGTGTTACTGGTTAAATCAATCTCTGGTTCTGTCACAAAGTTTTTTTTCTTGGGCCTTTTTCTGCTGGAATATCAGTGTCATGTCTATATTTGGGTCAAAGCAAATAAATAGAGTAATAATGCCACTTTGAGCAGGATGATGTTCTTCACAACACTCTTGGTCCTGAAAAAAAGAAACAGTTACGGGTTATGTTAGTACGTTTTTCCTTATGCTTTAGCAATGGGGATATTGTAAACACCTCGGTCTGTCACTCTATCTCTTCCTAAACCACTGGGAGGAATTTGACCAAACTTGCTACATGATCCCTGAGTGTTAAGTGTGCGAGAGCAACAATATTTTTCACTATGCCCAATGTGACCTTCAGGTGGATCAAACGGTCCATCCTTCTGTTCATCCATCAAGCTATCTCCTCCTAAGCCACTGGGTGGAATTTAACCATGATTTCCCATGTGGTAAGGGTGTGCGAGAGCAACATTATTTTCATTCTGCTCCATGTGAGCTTTAGGTGGGATCAAAAGATCACCTGACCTGTAATGAAAGCACAGGGATTTTGCGATGGCATGCCACTGACTGAAGGAAGAAGGTGTCCTAATATATAGGATAACTACAGTGTGTCGCCTGCCTCGGGAGGACTGGGGTCCGTGATTATGGCCTTATTCATTTTTTTACATTTACATTCAAATATATATGCCATCAAACAAATGAAAACTTTAAGAGATAAATTAAGCACAATTTCATTTATTGCAGTTTCCTTGTTCAATTGATTTTTTCACTTGACTGTTACAAATGTATACAATGCATACATACAACACAGTAAGAGTAGGAATTTCATGAAACATGTAAAATACACAGAAAATCTCTGTTTCACTTCTGCACAGATGTTATCAAAACATTCATCAGCTCAGTGGCCAGTTTGAAAGCAATAAAATTTATCTTAATGGGGTTAAATTAGACAGGTCAATCAATGTTACAGTTAGCATGTGGCACTAACTGTGGTCCTCCTGGAAGAATGGGGTCCCTCCTTAAGAACTACTTTTGTTTGAAAGTACTGTAGTTCTGTCATTTATTTTAGAATGTATTGTTACAGTTTTACAAGTTGTCTCCCTTCTGAAAAAGGTCTACTCTGAAAGGAAAGAATATGCCCCCCTTGAATGCCTATTCTCTCCTGTTAGAGTAGACCCCTTTCAGAAGGGGCTTGGTGTACAGGAAAGCTAATAGGAACTCACAGAAGTACTCTTCCTTGTATAAACATGTCAGAAAATCTACAAAATGTATCAAGTCTCATAAAATCCTTTTAACCCTTGCCTTGCTGAATAATTAAGATGCTACACCCATTTCTAATTTCCAGCCAATCAGATTATATGATCCAAATTTTTGATAGAAATTCACATATTAAATGACAAACAGTGCAGATCCAGATCAGTTGGCTTCTGCAGAAGCCAATTGATCTGGATCTACACTGTTTGCAAAGGCAGAGTATGTCCGGGTTCAGCAGGACAAGGGTTAATACCAGTATAAAAAAAATCTATTTAACCACTTGATGATGTATGTTGAATGTTGTGACAGACTGGCAAACAGGGTAGACTCTGATCAACTGTCTCCTTTAGAAGCCAATGTATAAAGTGTCTGGAGGCAGCAACCACCTAATTAAAGACATTAATCCCCTAATTAAAGACATTGATCCCCCAAAGGCTTCAGTCTTGATAAATCTAGTGTTGTTTCTTCTGATTCAAGGCACTTAAGACAACTTTTGTGATTTACTGGGTTTGTGGGAAATATACGTATACATTGTATGAAAACTCTGAAAGGACATGCCTTGTCCTGAATGACCAGACAGGCCAGGCATGTCCTAAATGACCAGACAGGCTAAGCATCCTGAATGACCAGATAGGCCAGGAATGTCCTGAATGACCAGACAGGCTAGGCATGTCCTGAATGACCAGACTGGCTAAAGTGTAGTGGCACTGGAATGTCCTTTTTAATTTATGTATCCCAGAGATGTCCAATCATTCTAACACAGATTCTGTTTTTGTTTGGCAAACATACTGTTAACTGCATTTTTTACATGCATTTAGATAGACCAGATTTGAATATTGATAATTTTGTGTTTTACATCTCTTTCAACATTGTTTAAATCATATCTAGATGATGGAAGGATGACAATGAAAAGGCTCTGTGCACTAAAGCTCATAACAGTCATGAACTGAATTCTGCCTCCAGTGGAATTAAATCGCAGGACCTCGTGATCTGAAGTCAGAGGCACTAACAGATTTGAATATCATTCTGACCCTATATATTTAACTAGTGTGTTTACAGAGGGATTATATGTCCAGAGAGACTGACATTTTTACTGACTCCTTGTTGTTGATTGAATGTGAGTGAGTGCTTGGTGCTGGTGTTAGCCAACATACTCAGTGTCATATTCAATGATAACCACGCTGTGGTCAAAGAGATATAAGAAAAATATCCATACTTTTTCCTGAAAAAAAAAAAAAGGACCATATCTGGACCTATAGGCCTTCAATGTTTGGGTGCATCAAAAGCTTTTTGCTTCAAGAAGCTCATTCATTTACCTCTTGGATTAAATCTGTGCCATACAACCATATGAAACTTTCACTTTCCAGCTTTTGACTTCTCTTTCTCCTCTTTTCTCTTTGCTGCTTTCTCTTTAGCCTGTTAATAAAAAGAAAGCAATCATAAATACTGTATTAAAAAAGGAACTTCTTGTTTATAATTAGAAAATTGCCCCCAGTTTCCTCTGTTAAACTCTACCAATATGCATGTAGATCTGAGTTTTAGTTGGTGATAAGCTTTGGGGCTCAACATCATTTAAATAGTAACGAGATGGAAAAGTGCTTTGAATGAGTAGCCATAACATGCTTTAACCCTTAAAGCGCCAAGAAAAACTGCATCTGAAAATGTCGTCTGTTTATGTCATCTGCTGAATATTCTTGCAGACTTTTCAAACCTATTTTTGCATACAGGCAAACAGTGTGGATCCTGATCAGACTGCTCTTAAAGGAGCAGTCTGATCTGGGTCCACACTGTTTGCAAAAATGACTTTTAAAATCACAAGCAGATGACAAAGCAGACTACAATAGTTGTGACTGGCGCTTTAAGGGTTAATGGAAAAATAAGAAAATACCAATACACTTCAACCTCTGTATAACATGGTTCGTTATAACACGGTTTTGGATACAACACGGTTCAAAGATGGATCCCAAAAATGTATAGATTATATTGAAAAATGACCATAAATGGTCATTTTTCAATATAATCTATACATTTTTGTTTGGATATAACACGGTTGTTTAACTAACACGGTTTATGCTATGGACCCCAACAATCGTGTTTTAAAGAGGTTGTGGTGTATTTGTTTGGTTAAAAAAAAAAGGAGCAACTTATCTACAGCTATGAATGACATTATAGGTTATAGGTACTCAGGGCCTTCATATTTTAGACTTTTTGGCTATCTTGGCCACAGATATATGACTGGATCTTAATTGTTCATTTAATGGGAAATTGTAGTTTTCTCACTGCAGACTTCTGTAAGTGATCCATTCTTAACAGCAGAATAAAAGCATCACAAAGAATGATACATGCCACTGGAAAGCTGTCTGAAACAAAAATCGTCAGTAAGCCAAGAAAGCCAATTTTTCAACATTTATCAGGGGGTCATAACTCATGTCAGAAGCAACATATAAAAGCTGCTTTTGTATTGAACTTGTGTTTGCTCATGAATTTTGTTTGTATTGGAAACACTCCAGTGATGGCATGGAACATTTATCTGGGACCATAATCCTATAAAAAGTAATAAATTTATGCTATTTTCATACTGAATTTGTATCCCACTATCAATGTGCACATGAAATTTCATTAGCCTCTGGGAAATAGAACAGAATTACCACACTGAAACAAAATACAGATGGACTGACAGATGGATGGACACACAGATGTCATGTTAGAAAGCAAAACATGGCAAGCTGTAATAATATATAAATTACCTTTTCAACAAGTGGTAATAATTGGCCTTGTTCTGCTAAAACTTTCAGAAGCTCCATAATAAAAGGGAGGTAATTGTGTTTTCTTCGAACATTTTCCACCTGGAATAAAAAATGAATCATTTTTAATCTTCCTTTTTCTCATAATTCTTAACTATACTAGATGTCTTATAATCAGGATGTATCCTGTTTAGCATTCTGGGCCCAGGTGTTCAAAGCCTTGTTAGCTTAATGAGCTCATTAGTGGTCAAAATGTTAACTTTTCTAGTAAGTACAATATCTAATTCACAGGTATCTTTGCTGAAAAATGTGAGTAGCTGCAAAAGCTACTCACATTTTTTCAGCAAAAATATTAGTGTGTATGCCATATTTAATGATCAAAGTTTTAACGATACATTAACTAACGACATTGTTAGTTTTGAACAGCTAGGCCCTCATTTTTATCAGAACCCATTTTAAAACTTTTAACATCTAATTAAAAGAGTGAATAACTCATCTATAACAGTAATATTAGTTAACTCATAATTACCGTATTTACCCTAACCCTATTAAAGCATTTGGACAACCAGGCTTGAGCAAACAGTGCTGACCCAGACCAGATGCCGCAGAGCTCAAACTGATACATCTTTCTTCAAGTCAATAACAATTTCATCGCTTAAAAATCTATTTACAGCTATAAATACAGATTTATTTTTGTGTTGTTAAATGAAAAGGAAGCTCAATCTATGCTAAAAGAAGAAACATCCACATTCTGAATTACAAAAATCATGGCTCTAGATAAGAGGGATTATCGGGCAAATATTTTCTTATTTCTTTGCAAAAAGATATGTTGTGGTTGTCATAAAAGTGCCTGATTTTATTGGAGCTACGAGAAATGCATTTCAACTCAGAGAAGGATTTAGACTATTGCGAACCTGAAACATGAATAGGAATGAGCCAGATTAGGCTGCTTGATGTATAGGTTGGTCTGTCTGGGACTTTTCTAAATTTTACAGCACTGGTTCAAAGCCCAATCGGATAATTCCAGTTCTGTTCTAAACTACAGAAACCGTGTCAGTGGGCCAAAGAAATTTACTTCATCATTTCAAGCTATTACTTACTTTGTATTTTTTCATTTTTCTTTCTTCATCTTTTATGAGCATCTGTAGTTGACTAATTTGTGACTGAAGCAGATCTGTTTCCATACCACTTGTCTAAAATATAAAATTAATTAAGCCTTATCCTGCTGAACCCGGGTATACCCTGCTGTTGTAATCTGTGTATATCCAGATCAGTTGGCTTCAGAAGCCAACTGATCTGGATCTGCACTGTTTGTCATTAAGTATGTGCATTTATATCAACAACCTGGATGAAGTAATTTGATTGGCTGAAAATTACAAATGAGTGTGGCTTCTTAATCTATTCAGCAGGACAAGGGTTAAAACTTTACAAATCTGTGCTACAGGGAAAATGATAATGATTTGGTATTCTAAGTCTCTTTCAACATTATTAAGGTTTAAGTTACATCAAGATGATGAAGATTTGATAATGAAAACTCTGTGTAATGAAGCATCATACAGTTATGAGTTGAACTTTGCCTGTCAATAAATAGCAGGACTTTTGAACTAATGTTTTGATTTTTATGAAACTTGGCACACACCTGGACAATCAATTAGTGTTACAACGGTGATGTCATGTACACATATCACGATGTCACATGATGTGATGTCACTAACTCTCAGTCGTTCTGAACATCATGGCTAGCTTTAGCGCTGAAGAACAGCGAGATTATGTTAAAATTGAGTTTTATAAAGGAACCGCCACCGTAAATATATTCAAGACGTTACAGAAAGTATGCAGAGGACAGGCTCTATAACGCACTGCAGTATAAGATGGATAGATTTCTTTAAAGATGGTAGAGACAGTGTTGAAAGTAGGTACAGTCCTGGCTGACCAGTGGAGGCAACAGATGAAGAAAATGTGAGAAAAGTGTAACAGGTCTTGGATACCGATAGACGTTTGACATGTGATGAGTTAGCCTATGATGGGAATGTCACAGTTTGATTTATACTATTATGAGGGATAAGCTGAAAATGAGACGCACTGCCGCACATTGGTTACCCCACTGCTTGTCTGAAGACCCAAAAAAAGCGCGCACCCTTGTGGCACAAACATTATTAGGGAGGTTCGAAAAGGAGGGTGAGAACTTTCTTAAGCGCATAGTAGCAATTGATGAAACCTGGATCAGGAGCTATGAGCCATGTTAAAGTGTCAGTCGTCCGAATAGCACAGACCAGCCTCCCCAAGACCAATTAAATTCAGGAGAACACAATGTCATTTAACCAAGAATACTATCGAATGTTTCTGATGGATACACCATGGCCAGCAATCAGAAAGAAGTGAGGTGATGCCCTTAATTCTTCATGACAACGCTGCATTCCATAAATCACAGAGGGTGAAGTCACTGTTTACATCAAATAAGTGGAACGTATTACCTCACCCTGCCTACTCACTGGATATGAGCCTTCACCCCACCCCCGACTCTGACCTTTTTCCGAAGTTAAAGGAACCCCTCCGTGGAGTGCGTTATTATAACTTAGATGTCCTTGAACTTGAAGTGGCCAGGCAAATTAGATGCATGAATTCTGGCTGCCTAGCAACAAGCACTGGAGACCTGCTGCGGAGATGGGAATCAGTCATTAGGAAGAAGGGATCCTATATAGAAGGAACCTACACAGGTATGGTTAATGCTTTCTTTTGCTTTTTATTTATTGACAAAATCCAGCTTAGCTCCCCAAAATAGTTCAGAAAGTCCTGTTCAGACTGCATGTTCACACTGATCTAGGCGTTACTGTCTGGTTTTGGCAAAATGGCCCTTTTTCATATGGTGAGCTTTATATATTATGGTAGACTATTATTAAAAACTGGGTTGGGCATGCAGTTTACATAATGTCCTTAGGAAGTTTTTTTCATGATTGGGCTTTTATGTCCAGTTGTTTTCTCATGTTACACAAATTAGGTAAAAAAAATTGTTAAGGAAGCTTATCTGGTGGTAAGTCTGGGATAATTTTTCTTATTTCTCCTTAAAAAACAAATGTTATTGGAACTCATCAGAAGCACTTCAGTGAGGTGCTTCTAATAAGTACCCACAACGTATGTTTTGAAGGAGAACTAGAGAAAGTTATCTTAGAATTATCACCAAATACTCCGCCTAACAACTCCTCTGAGGCAAACTTACCTCTGATTTTGCTGATAATTCTTTTAATTTCTTCTCATAACACATCTTCCTATCAGATACTATTGCCATTAGATTGAAATGAATCTCATCACCACTGTATCTAAAACATAAGACATAGCTCTAGATAAGAGGAGTGTTCAGGGCCCAATTGTTCAAAACTAACGATTTTGTTTGTTAATATACATGTATCATTAAAACTTTGATCATTAAACATGGCATATATGCTAATATTTTTGCTGAAAAAAAATGGGAGTACTTTTTGCATTTGCAAAAGCTACTCCCATTTTTTTAGCAAAAATACCTGTGAATTAGATATTGTTCTTTCTAGAACAGTTAACATTATGACCCCTAACAAGCTCGTTAAGCTTAAAATGCTTTGAACAAATGGGGCCTGATATTTTTCTTAATTCTCCACAAAAAGTTGTTGTACTCATTAAAAACACCCCCAAGATGCTTCTAATGAGTACCTACAATTATGTTTTTGTGGAGAAATAAAAAATATTATTACATTATGTTCGTAAAAAAAACGACCATATTTATAGCAATAATGATTACCCAATTTACGGTAAATAATCAGACAAGCACACTTGAGCTAAACAAGGCAGTTTAATCTGAATGGAAGCCCACTTGGAGCAGGCCTCTCTTACCTTCTTCCATAGGCTTCTATTGGCACAGCTTCTAATGATACATAGGTCTAGATAAGGGAGGGTATCCGGCAAATATTTTTCTTATTTCTCCACGAAAAGATATCTTGTGGGTACTCATTAGAAGCCTCTTGGAGGTGCTTCTGATGAGTACCAACAACATATCTTTTCGTGGAGAAATAAGAAAAATATCAATACTTTTGGACTGAAAAAAGCGCCTTAACTAGTGCTATGTGATAAATCTATTAAAATATGTAAGACCCAAGTCGCTGAGTTGAAACATACAAGAACATCCCACAACTTACATTACACACAGTACTTATCCTTTAGTGATGCCCTGAAGTATTCATTCTTTCCAAGGGCTATAACGTAATGGAAAACAGTTAATGTCCTAAAATTTCAAACACTTAATTTCATATTTTGTTGGCGTAAATTTTGCTTTTTAGGCAGTTCTTTCTTACAACAATTAGTTGGGTGGCAAAAAGTGTAGAGCAGTCTGATTTGAGTCTGCACATTTGAGTATGCCATTTTTGTCATAAACTTTGCCACATAAAATTATAGGACATTTATCATAGTCTACCTCCTGCTGTAGTTGCAGCTGAGACTACAGAGAGGGTTGGGTTGGAGCAATGGCCCAGTCAACACTATTAAGGTCATATTGAGCCAATCAGTTTACCTAACTACGCTTTTTCCTGGACAGGCTTAGTCCTCTACCAGAAACTGACAACTGCCCTTTTTGAATCAGCAGAAGGGAGAGAATGACCGTAGAAAATATTTCATAACCAATTTCCATGACAGAATGTTGCCAGACCTGGAAGGAATCAAACATGCGACCTGAAAATCCGCTGCATGTGCATACGATTGAGCCACTGAGCCCGGCTACAAAGAGGAGTTAAAAACCCTCTTTTGAACAATAAAATCAGGAACATGCATTAACTTATCTGTGACTGACTCCTTGAA
The DNA here is from genome assembly GCA_964016985.1 of Anodontia alba. Classification (NCBI taxonomy): domain Eukaryota; kingdom Metazoa; phylum Mollusca; class Bivalvia; order Lucinida; family Lucinidae; genus Anodontia; species Anodontia alba. Next base: position 26,679,644 of record OZ024821.1, read on the forward strand.
AATAGCTTTCATGGCCCATTTAATTTATTTTATGTTTGCTAAATTCTAAACTTAGCCACTCAGCTACCCGAGGAAATGATCAGAATTTGATTGACTCAGTATTGACAGACATACACTGAAGCCCCAGATTTGACACTGCATTCTGTGACAGTGGACCCAAGTCTACACAGTTTTCTCATGCTTATCTGTCCGAATACTTATGGTATATATGGTACCGGTATTGGCTGAGCCGCTGATCTGAATAAACATAGAAAAACTTACTTCTGCATTCTCTTTTCAAGAACAGGTTTCACAAGGTCTAACCAATCACTGTCTGTTGGAATAGCTCCTGAAAAAACAACAACACGGGTCTATTTCCAATAGCAGAGTGCTGTTTAGTTTTAATTATTACTATATTTAAATTTTAGCTGGTTTGCATTAACTACAGGAAATTCTATAAAATTATTTTATAGAAATTCCTGTAGTTAATGCAAACCAGCTAAAATGGGTTTAATAGAGAATTCCTGTAGTTAATGCAAACAGACTAAAGAATATCAGATGTAATTTGGTGACTAGGAGAACACTATCATAGTTAGTCTACAAATATATAAATCAGTTTTTCTTCACATATACAAAAATCGAGATTAGCCTGTGTCTTTGCACAGCCTGGACAGGATATTTCCAATATTGTATTTACCCTAATGTAGGCGTAATTGATGCTTATTCTGTGATAAATTTTCTTATTTCTCTGAAAGAACATATATTGTAGGTACTCAAAAGAAGCACATCATTGAGGTGCTTCAAATGGGTACACACAACATATGTTGTTCTGGAGAACTGAAGAAAATTATCCCAGTATTATAGGCAAATACCCCTCTTTAACAAGTCCTCTGTTAAATACCCTAAAGATTTGGACACCACAACCTCAGCCTTTCTGTAAGCAAATTTGTTTTTTTGTTTGTGTTGAGGTTTTACGGCCCAGTCAATCCAATGGGATCATGTCAAGCGTGGTCAGTTTACCTAACCACACGTTTACTGGGCAGGTTTAGTCCTCTAAGCGGTTAACCAGTATTGTGCACATTCTTTCGCCAGAAACTGACAACTGCCCTTCTTGAATCAGTGGAAGGGAGAGAATAACCGTAGAAAATATTTCACGATCAATCTCCATGAAAGAATGACATAACCTACAATATGACCTGTGTAACCAGCAAAAACTCAGATCAGCCCGTATGTCCGCCCAGTAGGCCAAGGGTTCTCATTCACCCATCTTTGGACAGCCAGGAGGCTGGAGAAGGCACATGCGATCAGTGAAGGCTCTGATTAGACTGAGCAGATGTGCAGGCTGATCTGTGTCTTTGCTGGTCGCACAAGTCTTATTGTAGTTTTTGTCATGCACTGGCTCATATGTAAGCAAGATTCAACCACTCTGCACAGTATAATATAAATCCAGATAAGATGCTTTCTTCAACAAAAAATATTGGGCTCAGTTGTTCAAAGCGTTGTTAGCTTAACGAGCTCATTAATGGTCAAAATGTTAAATGTTCTAGTAAGTATAATATCTAATTCACAGTTATTTTTGCTGAAAAAAATGTGAGTAGCTTTTGCAAATGCAAAAGCATTTGCAAAAGCTACCCACATTGTTTCAGCAAAAATATTAGCATATATGCCATATTTAATGATCAAAGTTTTAACAATATGTTAACTAACGACATCAGTAGTTTTGAACAACTGGGCCCTGATAAATAAGACCCTTTATCTCAAACATTGATTACTCATACTACTGCTCAACTCAAACAAAATAAAGGGCAATATCAGTCAGACCTGTTACCGATTACATACAAATGTATTCGATTACAATTACAATTACTTTATAATTTCATGATTACAGATTACAATTACATCTTTCCTGAATGTAATCAATTACAATTACATTGCAATGTAATTGATTACAATTACAATTACTTTCTTGTTGTTCCGTGTTTAAAAAAATTCTAGTTTAAATTAATAATCTGTTTTATTGTTCTTTCAAAGCTTCATGCAAGGCATGCTATATCTTCTGACAAGATGTTATTCATATTCTTTATACCATATATTCATTTTTTTATGATATTCCATTTACTATACATTTTCTATGATGTATGGTTATTTTTACTCTTCCTCTTGGTACCATGAACTGGTTCAAAGACTTATAGTGCTTGGCTTTTGTTGTAATCCCTGGGGTGCAATATAATTCTGTCAGGCTGTTCATTTTAAGCATTGATATATAAAAATGAAAACAAAAATGGAATTAAATCAAGTTTTCAGCTGTAATAAATAAGTTTAATTTGCATAAGCAGCATTATTAAGCTCCATGGAACAAAGGAAAGAACAATCCCTTCTCTATCTAAAAATGTAGTGTGGTGGTTGATCGGGGTGGGGGGAGGGGGGACAAAAAAATCAATCTTGGCCCGGGGCTGTACAGTTTAAAATTTGCAGTGAATAAGTTTTGTTAAGACATTGCTTTACCTGTCAGTAGACCAGATAAGAGGAGTAAATTTGAACCATCGTACGTTTGTTCGGTTTGTGCTTGTTTAGATTTGTCCATTTCCTCTTCCTCTTGGGGTCTGGGAAGGGCTGTGGTTTGTGATTGTGGCACTCCCTGGACTTTTCTCTTACTTTTTTTTTTTTGCTGATAATTGAAGGATAATTTTCCTTATCTTTCAATGAAAACATATGTTGTGGGTACTCATTTGAACCATCTCCCACAACGTATGTTTTCATTGAGAAATAAGAAAAATTATCCCTGAATTATCACTAATTTACTCCTCTTATTTGGTCCTCTGCCTGTGTGAAAGAACCAGCTCAAAACCTGTCAATGTCCTCAGGCAATATGTCAAAACTTAACACAGGTACTTTACAGAAGGGTATTATTGGGCCAGTTTTAGTAAATGCCATAAATAATTCAAGTATTTGGATACTTGATAAATAGGCCTATGCAAACAATGAAGAAAAAGTACATCAGGGTCTACATCCTTTCAAATTCAAATGTCATTGTTTAGATGCAGAAATATATGACAAGACCACACTCCAACTATAAATTATGACAGGTCAACTTTAGCCACTTAACAATTGTCCAAATGTATACAACTTTTACAGTAGGTCATCTGACATGAGAGACATGGTTGACAGCATGCACACAATAAACATGAAATTATATAAGTCAGTAAGTTACTGTAAAAACACTAAAATTTTCATTTTCCATATTACATGTGTGGAGACAGTGAAGGCTCTGGTGGGACTGCACAAATTCAAAGCTGCACCTGAAATGCCTCTTTTGGCACATGCCTTTACCATTATCACATGGATTAGTCAATTCTGATATGGATCTGCAATGTTTGCCTTGATCTGTCTGTCCAAAAGTATAATACACCGTTAAACAACCATGTTATATCCAAATAAAAACATAGAGATATATAGATAAAAGACTATAAATGTTTGCCAGTTTAATTACTTTGATTATTTGCTAATCCATATCAGCTAATCCATTTGTGAAACCTCAATTTCCTTTGATCTGGAAGATGTATTTTTTTAAATTTTCTTTATTTCAAAGATGTATTGATTATTTTAAACAAACCAATACAGAGTCATTAAGTCATTAAATGTATACAAATCAAAATAATTATCTCCAATATTCTTGTTTCTTGTCAAGTTGTCATACCAGAAATGAATTTTTTTTTTCAATTATATTCCTTCTGACTTATTTTATTTAAATATCCATATTGTAATCATATTGTAATTGTCAAAGTAATCACAATTACAGGCTGTTTTGCAATGTATTCGATTACAATTACAATTACTTGTAATCATAACAAGAATTCCGCGGAAGGCGTCATCGCACCTGCTGGCGCAAAAGTCACAGGAGCCACAATCAGAATGTGGTTATTAAATAAGTTTATTTCATTCTTAGCAGTGCTTACTTGGAAAACTGGGTTGAAAAAAAATGTAGACAAAGTGCCTAGTGGGGCACATATATTCCAGGCCAGTCCCATTCCCTCTAATGGCTATATCTTCAGCACTGACTTTTCGTATCATACAGCCCAATGATAATGGAACGTTGACGTAAAATGTGTATAAGTCACTGGAGCATGAAATATAGGTCAAGGTCACGAGTCAAGGTACCTGCTAATTCAGTCCATCAAGGAGAAGCACAATGCAAGGTATGGTGGTTGTAGGCCTTATAGTTGAGGAGTTATTAAACATCAATGTAAAATGTGTCAAATATAGGTCAAGGTCACTGGGTCAAGGTACCTGCCAAGCCAGTGCAATGAGGTGAAGTACTATGCAAGGTTTAGTGGTTGTAGGTCTTATATTTGAGGAGATACAGAACATCAATATAAAATGTGTCAAAGTCACTGGAGTGCACAATATAGGTCAAGGTCACCAGGTCAAGGTACCTGTCGAGTCAGTACATCAAGAAGAAGTGCAATATAAGGTTTGGTGGTTGAAGGCCTTACAGTTGAGAACATCTGGAAGGGTGACGTAAAAGGTGTAAAAGTCAATGGAGCATGAAATATAGGTCAAGGTCACCCAGTGAAGGTATCTGCAGAGTCCGTACATTGAGGAGAAGCACTATGCAAGGTTTGATGGTTGTAGACCTTATAGTTGAGGAGATATTGAATGTTGACGTAAAATGTGTAAAAGGCACTGGAGCGCAAAAAATAGGTCAAGGTCACCGGGTCAAGATACCTGCCAAGTCAGTACATATAGGAGAAGCACTATGCAAGGTTTGGTGGCTAAAGGTCTTACACTTGAGGAGATCTGGAACGTTGACGTAAATTATGTCAAAGTCATGGTAGCCAAAATATAGGTCAAGGTCACCAGGTCAAGGTATCTGCTAAGTCAGTACATTGAGGAGAAGCACTTTGCAAGGTTTAATGGTTGTAGGCCTTATAGTTATGGAGATATCGAATGTCAACGCAAAATATGTCAAAGTCACTGGAGCGCAAAATATAGGTCAAGGTCACCGGGTCAAGGTACCTGCCAAGTCTGTACATCTAGGAGAAGCACTATGCAAGGTTTGGTAGTTGTACGCCTTATAGTTGAGAAGATCTGGAACGTCAATGTAAATTGTGTCAAAGTCAATAAAGTGCAAAATATAGGTCAAGGTCACTGAGTCAACATATCTGCTAAGTCAGGAGGTCAGGGAGATGTGTCATGCAAGGTATGATGGTTGTTGTAGAATTGTAGTTGATTAGAATACTAACTTTGACGTAAATGTCGAACTTCGACATAACAGAACTGTTAAGAGACAGACGGACGGACGAACGGACAGACGAATGGAAAAGCGGGCACCTATGTCGCAAAGTCTGGAGGTCAGGGAGATATTTCATACAAGGTTTGATGGTTGTTTAGTCTTGTAGTTAATTAGAATACTAACTTTGACATAAATGTCGAACTTTGACATAACAGAACTGTTAAGAGACGGACAGACGGACAGACAAACAGACAGACGAATGGAAAAGTGGGCACCTATGTCGCAAAGTCGGGAGGTCAGGGAGATGTTTCATGCAAGGTTTGATGGTTGTTTAGTCTTGTAGTTGATTAAAATACTAACTTTGACATAAATGTCGAACTTTGACATAAATGTTGACAGACGGACGGATGGACGAATGGACAGACATACGGAAAAGCGGACGCCTATGTTGCAAAGTCAGGAGGTCAGGGAGATGTTTCATGCAAGGTTTGATGGTTGTTTAGTCTTGTAGTTGATCAGAATACTAACTTTGACATAAATGTCGAACGTCGACATAAATGTTGACAGACGGACGGACGGACTGACGGACGGACTGACGGACGGACGGACGGACGGACGGACGGACGGACGGACGGACAGAAAATCGGACGCCTATATCGCACCCTGCTACAAGCAGGTGCGATAAAAATCAATGATTACAGATTACATTTCGATTACTAAAACGTGTAATTGATTACATGTAATCACGATTACTGATTACAATTACAACAGGTCTGATATCAGTTTAGTTTCCAATTATAGTCCTTACATTTCGACTCCTTTTTGTCTCACTGCTATTATCTCAAAACAAACAAAATAAAAGACAATATCAGTTTAGTTTCCAATTTATAGTCCTTACATTTCAACTCCTTATTAGCTCACTGCTATTGTCTCAAAACAAACAAAATAAAAGACAATATCAGTTTAGTTTCCAATTATAGTCTTTACATTTCAACTCCTTTTTAGCTCACTGCTATTATCTCAAAACAAACAAATTCTGATACTTTTCAGTTTGAGATAGTTTGTGTTTGATTGATTGTGTTGGGGCTTAATGACACATCAACCCTTGTGGGTTATTTTGTGTCATCTCCCAGAGAATGGGAGAAGAGATAAAAAGAGATAGTAGAAGAGAAGAAAGAGAGGGACAGGGGAGAAAGAGGAAAATGAATAAAAGTGAAGAAACAGAAGAAATAAAAAAACTATTTCCCTTCTACCCTTACTTGCTGCAAGAACAGCAGGCCTTGTCCAGCTGTAAGCAAATATCAGATGGACGCCCCGGTGATGCAAGATACATAAATCCCCGATTAAAAAAACAAACAACCCCCTAAAAAACGACCAAATAAGAAAAACATGCATTGTGTGTACTAATTAGAACCAACCCTGGAAATACCTCACTGTGGCAATATAAATGGTAACCCACAACACATATTCATAGAGAAATAAGGAAAATGATTATCAGGACATCCCTAGAACATGTAAAATCAAGGCTCCATCTCCTACTACGAGCTGTGAGAAAAGTAAAAAAATTGTGTATCTCAGCAATGAAGACCTTAATCAGCCAACAAAATCAGGCTTGGCATTTCAGTCAAATTGTGTATAACTGAGATATTTTGAATATAATACCATGCCTTATTTACAAGCAAAAACTAGAGCTGTCAGAGGCTCTGACTACAGCCCCGCTGCAGCTTTATTGGAGAAATACATAGTGTTGAAATATTTTGAATTTATCCTTACCAGACAACAACACTGTAGGACATAGTAACATGGCATTGTAAAACCTATCAAGTTATTAAGCAACATGCATTTTAAATTTTGAAAACCTACCAAGGTACATAACTCCAAGAGTTATGGGCCCTTGGCCATTATTTTGCGACTAAACCTTACTTACCTTAGAGACCAAGTGTAGTATAAGTTTCATTGAAGTAGGACCACAAACAAAAATTATCAAGCAAAATGCATTTTAATTTTGCAGTAACGGAATCATGGAATCACAGAGACAAGGAATAACACGGCAAATCCAATATAGCCCCACTTTTTCAAAGCGGGACTATAATAATAAGAAAAATACTACCAATCTGTCCTCTGCAGAGTGCTTGAGATCAGACAGAGAATTGTCCTTGTACTATGTCTAGTCTGGGTATGTGCAGTCACACCCATCCACTTTCATGGGGCACTTTGTATAATACATAGCTCCAGATAAGTCACTTCTTACAACTGAAAAGTACTGATATTTTTTCTTATTTCTGCAAAAAAACATATGTTGTGGGTACTCATTAGAAGCACCTCAGTGAGGTGCTTCTAATGAGTACCCACAACATATGTTTTCATTGAGAAATAAGCTCTACAGTTTGTGGATACCCCCGCTTATCTGGAGCTATGGCAATACATACCTAGATCAAGAGGACCATCTTTTAAGCCATCTAGTTCATACAGTCTACCATCTATGGGGAGATAACCAACAAAATGGAATACATCATCATCCTTCTTGGCTAATTTTTCATCAAATTCGAACATCTGTTGCCTATAAAATACAAAATTCATGATCTTTTATGGCTAATTTTTCATCAAATTCAAACATTTGCGTCCTATAAAATACACGGAAAACACTCTTATATCCACCGTGATGGAACAACAATATTTGACACTTTTTGTCCTGTGCTAGCCTCGAGAATGAGGTAATAGTCAATCTAATCAGCTCTAAAGCTTATCCCAATGAATGAATACTGTTTCCCTGCAAGTTTGATGAAAAGTGTGGGGACTTTTACCTGACTCCATATGAATGATGAACTCATCCTGCCTTAAGTTACTAACAGCTTTGCCACAGAGGCACCAGGCAGTCCACCCCTTTCACTGGCTCTAAAGCCTTCCCCCCACATCACTTATTAAAGGACATCTACGATTAAGGCAGAGATTCTCCCTAAAAGTCCAAGTTAATGAGGTCTATTTGTTTGTGTTGAGGTTTTACGGCCCAGTCAACCAAATGGGGTCATGTCGAGCACGGTCAGTTAACCTAACCACATGTTTACTGGGCAAGCTTAGTCCTCTAAGCGGTTAACCAGTACTGTGCACATTCTTTTGCCAGAAACAGACAACTGCACTTATGAGGTCTAACTTCAAAAGGTGTGATACCAGTGATTTTTTGATCTACTTGATCAACTACATATGTTAATTATGTAATACCATTATATTGGCAGTTCAAATGTCACAAATCTACCTACCCTAAAATCAACATATTCTTATACCTCAGGTGTTCAAGAAACTAAAAATATAGTGATCCATTATCTTTGATTCCTCAATTTCATAATAGATTTAATTTTAAATATCTACTTTTGTTTTTCTTCTTTCTACAATTGTGCATCATTTAAACATAAATAAAAGCATCTTTACTTACGGTCAAAAACTGGAAAATGAGGGTGCTTCAGTAGTTTTAAAATAAACGTATGTTCCACCCCTTGAACCACAAGTCCTTTATACTGTAGACTTCCGTGGTCTATTCACACATTATATGCGAGTGGAAAGCTGGTTCAAGAGGTGGAATATTTTATGTAAATATGTTAATGTCTACCCCTTACCTTGAGAAACTATTGTGAACCTGTCTAATTACATCTGAGTTACTGAGACTTAAACCTCGAAGCTGAAAAATAGTTAACAGATATCTTAATGCTTGGTATGCTGGGTAAAACCTAAAGCAAGGAGTATAGACCCAGATCTCCTAATGAGCTGCTGTTCTGCTAGTATTTTTGTGATACACCATTTGAATGTCAAATGAGCGTGATTAAATTTCAAACTAGGCCAAGTATGACAAACCTCCAGATAAAGTCACAATGGTTTCATTGCTAGATTTGCATTCCTACACAATACCTCTTTGGAGGGCCCACCAACATCTGTTTGGTTGGTCCCATCAGGAAACATACCTATATAATTTTGACCCCCTTAAACCCCACTTTTATATACATGTAGTATAACGAAGGTTTACAGGGGTATACATTATTTTTCTTATTTCAGCTCAAAAACATAGATTGTGGGTACTCGATAGAACTGCCTTGGTGAGGCTGTTCTAACTAGTACCCACAATCTATGTTTTGAGCAGAGATCTGAAAAATATCAGAATTTTTATCTGAAAACTTTCAGTTTTTGGTGGTGAAATTTTCAATATATTTGAAAAGGTGTCTTTTTTGTAATGACTTTTTTATGTTGGTCATCCATAGAAATTATAATAAGTATCCACAACATCCTACTTCGTAGAATAAGAAAAACATTTTGAATATATTTAAGAAATCGTCACAAAAATGCATGTTGTGGATACTTGTGAGAGTGCCTCACAGCAGTGTTTCTAATGAATACACACAATTTATGTTTTTGTGGAGAAATTAAAAAAATATATTTATCTGGACACTCCTCTAATCTGTACTGAAGATTTAGATGTTTCACTAATTACTGCACAGCTTCGAATAAGGCACTTTTTTTAACCAAAAAAGTATTGATATTTTTCTAATTTCACCATGAAAACATGGTTGGTACTCATTACACTAACAAACACACATAATATATGTTTTTATGGAGAAATGAGAAATATTTACCCTAACCACTAAAATATTTATCTGATACCTCCCCTCTCATCTCTTGAGTTAGACTTACGACCCAGTTAACACTGTTAAGGCCATGTCAGTTAACCTACTCACCCATTTCCTAGACAGACTTCGACCTCTAAGTGGTAAATGTAGTACTAGTGCAGATATTTCACTAATAACTGACAACTACCCTTCTTGAATCACAGGAAGGGGGAGAATGAACATAGCAATGATTTTATGATCAATATTGACTAAAGTTATGTGACCCAGCTGGGATTCAAATGTGCAACCTCTGAATCTACTAACAGATGAGCTATTGACTGCACTATGGTGTAAGGCTGGCACAATTAATCAGATAATCAATTAATTGATCGATAAATTCCACACAAAATGATTATCGTTACAGATGTGCTAATAATCAATAATTTATTTCTGTGTCTGTTACTTACTTTAAGCATAGTATTTATACACCTCAACTCCTTACCATACTTTATCTAAAATTTGAACAAGTACAATTTACTACCCATTAATGTGTCTCAGGTAGCTTGATGAGTGGCAAACAGTGTAGACCTTGATGAGACACTGTGTTTTGCGGCGTCTCATCTGGGTCTACATTGTTTGCTCAGGCCTGGCTGATCAAATACATACAGTAAAGTATAACATATGGTAAGAGTCATGTTCAGACAGACAGGTAAAACAATGACAAAATCTTCAGTGATTACTAATCGATTATTGATCACAATGGCAGGACTGATTATCTGTTCAGCTCTGATTAGCCAGCCTTATATGGTGCCTACCTGTGAACCCTTCTTATCTGGAGGTATGATTACTCACAGTGCCAGAGAAGAGAAGGTATCCACATCATATTTTTTTCTTATTTCCCCACCAAAACATATGTACCAGTAAAATTAGAAGTGCTTTGCTAAGGTGCATCTTACGAGTACCCATAACATATGTTTTCATGGAGAAATAAGAAAAATATCAGGGCCCAGTTGTTCAAAGCTAACAATGTCGTTAGTTAACGTATTCTTTAAACTTTGATCATTACATATGGCATTTACACAAATATTTTTTCTGAAAAAATGTGAGTAGCTTTTGCATTTGCAAAAGCTACTCACATTTTTTCAGCAAAAATACCTGTGAATTAGATACTGTACTTACTAGAACAGTTAACATTTTGACCACTAACGAGATTGTTAAGCTAACAACGCATTGAACAATTGGGCCCACTATTTTTCGGCTGAAAAAAAAAATGCCTTATCTAGAGTTATGATTACTGTACTTACAGCAGGATCAAAGGTTTGTGAGAATTCTTTGAAGGATGACAGAGTGTCTCCCAGTTGTAGATCTGGATGTTTACAATTCAGTAGGATACTTAATATGGCCTGGGTAGCACAGGCATTGTTTATAACCTGCAAAAATGAATATGTAAAACTATAGACCTCATAATACATGTACAATGTATGTCCCCACATCTAGAGCATTTCTCAGAAAAGTTGCAATGTTCTCCTTCACATTTATATTCTCAAAGCAAAAAGAGAGAACATAAGAAATCCATGCACATACACAGGTACATATATACACATGTGAAAAAAGAGACAGGCACATGTACACAGATTCCAGGAAACAGAAAATACTGTGCTGAATTCTGCATACATGCCAAAGTAAGTCTATAAAATGTCACCCACCCACCCACCCACACATACACAATCTACCCCCCCCCCCCCCCCCCCCACACACACACACACACACAGCACACACACACAGCACACACAACCCAAACTGATAAACAAAGTGCTTACAAAAAAAATACTTCAAGGTCACTTTAATATTTATCTGAGCTGGTCTCTTTTTTAATTTTTAGTCAAAGGGCTATACAGATTTGCATGAATGGGAAGTTTACAAATCTTCTTTCTTACATTTACTTCTTACTTCTGAAAGAAACATTGGTGTCATTTCGATTGTGTACCTTTTAAAAATTTAATAGAAGATCTTAAATTTTCACAACTGAGGATTTGGGTAAATGACTAAAATTTCAAACACTTTATTCCATACTTTTTTTGTTTCATAAAATACTTAGTGGCATAGCAAACAGTGTTGACCCTGACAGTCTGATCTAGGTCTGCACTGTTTGCATATGCCATTTTGTCAGAAAGTTTAGGGTATAAAATTTAAGGACAGTTACTGTACTTTAAATACATTACTGTGTACAGTGGTATTAATGAAAATTGTGATTTTACAAGCTCGACTGATACAACAAGAGAAAACACAAGGAAACTAAACCTGGACATCTGTAAATTTGCCTCCGATAGCACTCTATTATGCAAAGAGTTAACGCCTAGCCTGCTGGGTAAAAAGTTCAGTAAACAACAGTGCACACCTCAAATGTTTTTGTTTTGTTTTTTTTTTTCAAGAAATTAGGGTTTGAAGTTTTATGCAAATTGTCTTCCAAGGAGACAATCTGAATGAAAATTCAGAGCCCATTTTCATTTTCAAGGAAAAATTACACCAATTTGTCCTCTGCTGACTTTTCTCAGAGAGTGCTAAGAGAAAAAGAAAAGTAATTCACCGAATGGCTACATGTATGTGGCAACTGCTATGAGGCTAAGTGCACAGACAAAACATTGCTCAGCCAACCGTGAAAAGTAGATCAAGGTCAGTAACCATCCATGGCAGTGGGCAGGGTGCATCATGATAGATGCCTAGAATCCTTGATGCCTGAGAAACAGTAAAACGCACACAATTAATATTGCTGACACCACCAATGCCAACACTGCCAGAAAGAGATTCCTATGTCGCTCCCACTTGCAAAAGCAGCTGCAACAATAAAATTTTTATCTGAGATTTTCAAATGCTTCCTTCTTCACGGCCAACTTAGTTAGCTCTCCACTGACTCACCTGTTTAGCAAAGAATATTTTCTCAAGCCTACTGTCTTGTACCACTGATCCATCGGACTCTGTATCTGGCACCCATTTAAACAAGAAAATTAACCCATGGACTGGTCTGAAATAACATCAATACATTAGCCATCCAGAGCTCTAGATAAGAGGGAGTGAAAGGTATTTCAGCATTGAAATTTTCAAAATCAGCATTGAAATTGAAATTGATGGGGTGAAAATACTCAATGAAATTTTGGATTTCAGCACTGGAATCAAGTTTAGGGGGTAACAGTTTTCAGTGAACTTTACATCTTTTAAATAAAAAAAGCAATTTCACTCACATTGATTCTTTTGTGAGCAGTAGCTGTACACTAGATCTGAAAAGGTTTAATCCTCAAAACACTAATGACAAAGAAATTGCTAGGTGTTTTGTTTTTCCTTTTTTCAGAGAAAATAAAGCTTGGCATTTGATGTGAATTGTCTGCATGTTATTTGGCCTAACAATAAGGCTGCAGCTCATTTACCATAAACATGCACTTAATAGATAATGCAAAATAAGGCAAATGTCCTAAACTTTTGAACACTTTACACCATACTACAGGTATTTCACCTGAATTTTATTTTAATGCCCTTGTTTCACAAAATACATGGGAGAATGGCAAACAGTGTAGACCTTGATCAGACTGCTATTGAAGGAGCTCAATCTGCCCTGTTTACATACGCAATTTTGTCAGAAACATTGGGTGTGTAAATTTTTAGGACACTTACATGTACCATATACAGGATACAGTACTGATGTTGTCCAAGTCATAAACAAAATCAAAATAATGATGCACAATGCTTTATGTGTTGTGATGTATTTTCAAAAAATGCTTAACACTCTGAGTAAAATTTTCAGCAGCCAACATGTTTAAATATTTTTTTCTTATTTTTCCCAGAAAACAGGATCTGACACTGCATGCAAATTGTCTCCAATGGAGACATTTGCATTTTTCCTAGAAAAAAAGGATTGAGATTTCTAATTGGAAAATTGTCTCCATTCAAATGTCAAATCCTCTTTTTCTGGAAAAAATAAGAAACATATCCTCAGTTTGCTGACTGCTGTATTACCCCAGAGAGCGATAAAAGTTACACGTTTTCAGAAAAAAGTTTGTTGTGAAAGTTTAACCGTTGTCTTGCTGAATAAATTAAGATTGTTGCTATAAATTCACATACTTAATGGCAAACAGTGCAGATCCAGATCAGTTGGCTTCTTCAGAAGCCAAATGATCTGTATCTTCACTGTTTGCAAAGGTAGGGTATATCCGGGTTCAGCAGAACTACGGTTAAAATGTAGCATATATAACTGTCATTTGCTTTCTTATACTGACCTATGACCTTTGGACAGACAAACATGTATATACATGAGCAAACAGTGTTACTGCTGCTGTATACTCCAGGGCCCAGTTGTTCAAAGCGTCGTTAGCTTAACGAGCTCGTTAAGGGTCATTTCGTTAACTGTTCTAGCAGATTCAATACACAATATTCTGATATTTTTTGCTGAAAAAATGTGAGTAGCTTTTGCACTGCAAAAGCTACTCACATTTTTTCAGCAAAAAATTTCAGCATATTTGCGTATCACTCGATGGAAATTTTAACGAATCGTTAACTAACGACATCGTTAGCTTTGAACAACTGGGCCCAGTTGTTCAAAGCATCGTTAGCTTAATAAGATCGATAGTGGTCAAAATGTTAACTGTTCTATTAAGTATAATTAAGTAAAATATCTAATTAGCTACTCACATTTTTTCAGCAAAAATATTAGCATATATGCCATATTTAATGATCAAAGTTTAATGATACCTTAACTAACAACATTGGTAGTTTTGAACAACTGGGCCCTGACTACAAACAATATCCAGAAACCACAGGATAATTTACATTCAGAACTGATAAGCAGAAACAAGGCTTAGAAAAACTATCCTGCACAAAATTATTGATAAAGCAGTAGCATCAGAAGATTGATGCACAAACAATGTGCCTATATACAGTAAAGTAGGGTAAAGTAATGTAAAGGGGTGTGAGCCCAGTCTGTGTTACATAGTCTCATAAAAGTGAAAACTTTAAAAATCTTTGTTTGTGTTGAGGTTTTACGGCCCAGTCAACCCAATGGGGTCATGTCGAGCGCGGTCAGTTTACCTAACCACACGTTTACTGGGCAGGCTTAGTCCTCTAAGCGATTAACCAGTATTGTGCACATTCTTTCACCAGAAACTGACAACTGCTCTTCTTGAATCAGCGGAAGGGAGAGAATGACCATAGAAAATATTTCATGATCAATCTCCATGAAAGAATGTTGCCGACCTCGACGGGGGTTGAACCCGCGACCTCCTGGTCTCCAGTCGGACGGCGCATCCAACTGAGCTTCTTGTCTGAAACTACATGTAGAAGGCCAAGGCCTTTGATATATGGTATGTAGTTTCAGGTAGCGGGCCTTATCAAGATTGTTCAATTATAGCCCTGAGTCAAAATGGTTCCGTCCAGGAGGTCACTTGTCTATCATAGATTTGTATGGGGAAAAAACTGTAAAGGTTTTCATATGCGAAACTGTAAGGCCAAGCCCTTTAACATTTGGTACAGTTTTATCCAATGGACCTCTACCAAGATTGTTCACATTATAGCCCTGGGGTCAACAATGGCCCTGTCCCTGAGGTCAATTGTTTTACATAGACTCATATGGGTAAAATCTTTTAAAATCTTCTTGGTATGTAGCTTCACCTAGTGGATTTCTATCAAGACTGTTCAAATTATAGCCCTGGGGTGAAAAATGACCCTGCCCTGGGGACATTTGTTTAACATGGACTTGTATATGAAAAAAAAAAACTTTAAAAAACTAGAAGACCTAGGTCTTTTATATTTGGTATGTAGCTTCACCTAGTAAACCTTTACCAAGATTTAACATTCATATTTGGCATAGGACTATCATGGTTTTCTTGATTTTTATGACCCCAATTTAGAAGAAGAAAGTCATTGAATCACTTCAATATTCATTTTTTGGTCACTATTTTATGTAATTTCCCTGGCTGTCACTAGTGAAAGTTCGCTGGAGACAGTCGGCTGTCAATAGCCACATCCTATATTTAATATTAATAACCACATCAACCAACGTTAGAAGGCCCGCTAAGCACCTCCCACACTACCCCCTCCCCTCCAAGGCCTTCCCAACCTTGCCTGTAATACAATTAAAACATCAAGTCTTCATTAGATATGCCATAACATACACAATTATATCATTTTAAGCTACT
This sequence comes from Anodontia alba, assembly GCA_964016985.1. Lineage (NCBI taxonomy): Eukaryota > Metazoa > Mollusca > Bivalvia > Lucinida > Lucinidae > Anodontia > Anodontia alba. Next base: position 26,695,630 of record OZ024821.1, read on the forward strand.
TTACGCTAGATTGCATTACTTTACACACTTTTATGTATCTTTACTTGCTACTCTACTGTATTTAGGTACACATGAATAGATGCACCAGATTTTCAAAAACAGACCAGAAATATTTAGAATGTGGCAGTGGCTAAATTGGCTAAAATGCACAGCCTAAATTAAAACCTGGATGGAGTTTTTTTTTTTGTTTTTTTTTTCTGGTTTCATGTACTGCAATTTGTAAGCAATACCTACTTGAGATTGTTGAACGTGTCCTGGTCAAGACTCCATATTTCTTCAACCTGAACACCATGACAACCTGAAATACACATAAGGAATCTTGCCCATCAAATTGTGAACAACATATGCATAGCTCTACAAGAGGAGACTGGTTCTCGTTAAACAAGACGTCAACCTTTGTGGGTCATTTTAAGTCAGAGAAAGGGAGAAAAGAATAAAAAAAAAAGCAGGTGGAGAGGGAAAAGAGAAAAAGTGGAGGATGAGGGAAAGTGTGGCATTTTATTTTATTATCAGTGCAAAACATATTTAACAAGAAAGAATTGTCATAAGACAATGCAGCTAGCCGGAAAGGGCTGATCGGATAAGAAAACAATCTTTAAATATTAAAAATTAAATACAGAACTTAAACATAGCTGTAAATGACAGAGTATGACCTGACTTTGACGGCGGACTGAGGGATGGGGTTTTTGCTATTGAAACGTCTTCTCTTAGGTTGGTGTGGACAAAATATGAAAGGTATATCTTACATGCTGAATCCTTTAGGTTGGTGTGCATGAAATATGAAAACTATATCTTACATGTACATACTTCAGCAGTCATGTACACTTTTAAAAACTTAAACACAGCTGTAAATGACAAAGTATGACATGACCTTGACTTAGGCAGAAGGTCAAACTGAGACAGGGTGTGTACTGTTCAAAGGTCTTATGCTAAGGTAGGTGTGGGCCAAATATTAAAGCAATATCTTGAATACTTCTGCAGATACGAACACTTTTCTAAACTTAAACCCAGATCTCAAACATCGGTTTAAATGACAAAGTATGACCTGACCTTGACCTAGGCAGAAGGTCAAACTGAAAAAGGGGTGTGTGCTATTGAAAGGTCTTACCCTAATGTTGGTGTGGGCCAAATATTAAAGCAGTATCTTGAATACTTCAGCAGTTACAAACACTTTTCAAAACTTAAATGCAGAACTCGAACATGGTTTTAAATGACAAAGTATGACCTGACCTTGACCTAGGCAGAAGGTCAAACTGAGGAAGAGGTGTGAGCTATTGAAAGGTCTAGCCCTAAGGCTGGTGTGGGCCAAATATTAAAGCTCTAACCTGAATACTTCAGCAGTTATGTACACTTTTCAAAACGTAAACTTAAACATGGATGTAAATGACAAAGTAAGAACTGACCTTGACATCCATAATGGGTCTACATGTACATGTAACTTGGGGATGGGATGTATGCTATTGAAAGATTCTACCCTAAGGTACATATGTAGGTGTAGACCAAATATGAAAGCAGTACCTTAAACAAATAAAAACTATGCACATCTTTGAAAACTTAACCACTGTGCTAACGCGGATGCCTACAGACACCGACGACTAGGTGACAACATAAGCTCTCTAGGGACATAGTCCTGGCGAGCTAATAAAATGGAAGGTCAAACTGAGGAAGACGTGTGAGCTATTGAAAGGTCTAGCCCTAAGGCTGGTGTGGGCCAAATATTAAAGCTCTAACCTGAATACTTCAGCAGTTATGTACACTTTTCAAAACTTAAACTTAAACATGGATGTAAATGACAAAGTAAGAACTGACCTTGACATCCATAAAGGGTCTACATGTACATGTAACTTTGGGATGGGGTGTATGCTATTGAAAGATTCTACCCTAAGGTACATATGTAGGTGTAGACCAAATATGAAAGCAGTACCTTAAACAATTAAAAACTATGCACATCTTTGAAAACTTAACCATTGTGCTAACGCGGATGCCTACAGACACCGATGACTAGGTGACAACATAAGCTCTCCAGGGACATAGTCCTGGCGAGCTAATAAAATGGAAGTCAAATCCAATATTCATAAACAAGTAAATTTGATGCTACAAAATATTTTGATAAAAGATAGTCTTAATATTGTTCTTGCCAGGGTCTATGATAGTATGCATACATGTAAATATGGAACTTGTTTGAATGTTCTGAACTGGATACTTGCCTTCGTTGGTGATCACTTGCTGCAGATCATTGTGGCATTTCTACCAAGTATCATAAAAATATTCCAAAGGGTCTTTGACTTACAAAGCGGACACGAAATCAATGGATTATCACTGTCAAATATAACAAAGGGAGATAACTCCAAAAGTAAGAAAGCCAGAGTTGTCATTCTTGTACACGAGTGAGTGTTTATAAAAATACCCATTGCTTCTGTTCGACTGGGAAAATAAAATCTTTCTTCTTCTTCTTTCTTTCTACAAGTAATCTGTTACAATCGTACCAAAGCCTGTCTCTGTGGCTCAGTCGGATATGCATCCTACTGGTGATCAGGAGGCCACGGGTATGACAACATTCTTTCATAGGGATTCCTTATGAAATATTTTCTAGTCATTCTCTCTCTTATGCTGATTCAAGAAGCTTGAAGAAGGACGGTTGTCAATTTCTTGCGTAAGCATGTGCATAAATACTGGTTCACTGCTTAGAGAACTAATCATGCCAAGGAAAAGTGTGGATAGGTAAACTGACTGGCTCGACTTGACCCTAATGGGTTGAATGGGCCATAAAACCTCAAAGTAATCACATACTAAAGATAAATATATCTATGATAATTATAATTCCTTAGAACTCTTCTACAGCATTTTCAGGTGGGGACCATTACATTTTACCATTCATTTAAGGAAATGTTTCTTTATATATATTTTGTGTCAACTTAAATAAAAAATTGGATGCAGACACCAGATCTTGAACAGAGCTGATCATTGACACTGACCATAAACTTTACTATAGTTTAGAATAGCAATAAGACTGGTGAGCTTGGCACCTTTTTCTGCAATTTTTAGACTGTTCTTGCATTAAAAATGCCTTTGTCCCCCCCCCCCCCCCACCCCCACACACACACAAAAAAAAAATAAATAAATAAAAAGTTATGAAAACCCTTCTCTTAAGTATTATTTACCCATGTGTACAAAATGGTCATTTTGGACAAACTTTAGTTCTCTGATGGTATTCAACCTATTATTTTCTGATTTGTGGATAATTTTTCAGTGCAATCCTGTCAATGTTTTAGGAGAAAAATAATTTTAAAAATTTGGCTTGCGGTAGTTACCGAAGATATGCCAAAACCAATTATGTTTCTTCCTGATCTTTGATTTTCGGCGATTCAATGCACCCGCAAAAAGTTTATGTTAATAGTTATATATCTGTCATGCGGTCTTTACTTGAAATTTCTTTATCTTCTGAAACTGACTCGGTTCCTGATGTTTACTGTCCGAACATATATTACGTCCGATCGTACATCCGACCCTAATTCTTTGCGGTTTATTACTTTTTCTCGTTTTGCTAAGTCTTTCTTTCCATTATCGGGTATTGCGAATATTGGAAAAAATTGCCATTATTACCAAATCCTCTGATAAGTTCTGTGAACACTCCAGGGTCACTCTCAATTAAACACCAATCGCCGGCACTTGACATTTTTGCAGAACATGTGCGCTTCAAGCATAAACTGAAAGGTACGCCGATTGCCGATGCAATTAGCTTGGCCACCGTGTTAAGCTATCGAGCATGTCAGAAGTCAATTTTATCGATAGTGTGGATGAATCTATTACGAAAGGAATGTGAAGGCATTTCTTTCTGTATTTCTGTTTCAGAGAGAGAATTTTTTTATATATATATAACTATCACAGATCTATTGTACAGTAAGCTAAAGAGGAAAAAAGTGCATTATGTCCCTGATGCAGGACTTGAACCCTGCTTGCATGTCAGGTGGGTTGGGTATGAGACCCATAGACCAGAGCCCCAAGACGAGACCAAGGCATAGGCCGCCATCTTGGTTGTGCCAAAAGACAGACTGAGAATAGTTTGGGGATATTCGCTACCCTCCACCGAAGACTGTCACCACTGAACGGTAAGTTTACTTTTGTTTTGCGAGTAACCGCGAACATTTCGGTAAAATGAACGCGGCCAAGGAATATTTATAGACAAAATTCATGGCTTGTATGGAAGCGTCCTAGTGCCAGGTGAAAAAATATTTAAGTCCTACGTAGGTGGTACAAACACTTACGTAGGAGATAACAAGTCCTATGTAGGACTTAACAATACCTACATAGAAGTTAATAAGGCCTATGTAGGGCTTACTTACCCCTACGTATGAGATGATATCTCCTATATAGGACTAACTAGCACCTACATAGAAGATAATACTCCTACGTTGGATTTACTAACTCCTGCGTAGGAGTTAATAAGTCCTACACAGGAGTACCTAACCCCTACGTAGGAGATAATAACTCCTTACTAACACCTATGTAGGAGATAGTAAGTCCTACATAGGTGTTAGTAGGTCCTACGTAGGAGATAATAACTCCTACGTAGGAGATGTTATCTCCTGCATAGGCGTTAGTAAGTCTTACATAGGACTTATTAACTCTTACGGATGTGTTGTTAAGCCCTACGTAGGACTTATTATCTCCTACGTAGGTGTTTGTTTGTAACACCTATGTAGGGGTTAGTTAATCCTACGTAGGACATTATCTCCTACGTAGGTGTAAGTCCTATGTAGGACTTAATATCTCCTAGGTAGGTGTTAGAAACCCCTACGTAGGAGTTATTATCTCCTATGTAGTTGTTACTTACTCCTATGTAGGTGTTAGTAAGTCCTACGTAGGAGTTATTATCTCCTATGTAGGTGTTATTAAGTCATACAGAGGAATTATTTTCTACGTAGGTGTTAGTAAGTCCTACGTAGGGGTTATTATCTCCTATGTAGGCGTTATTATGTCCTACATAGGATTTAGTAAGTCATACATAGGACTTATTATCTCCAACGTAGGTGTTAGTAAGTCCTACATAGGAGTTATCATCACCTACGTAGGCATTACTATCTCCTACGTAGGATTTATCATCTCCTATGTAGGTGTTAAGTCATACAGAGGAATTATTATCTTCTAAGTAGGTGTTATTAAGTCCTATATAGGGGTTATTATCTCCTACGTGGGCGTTATTATGTCCTACGTAGGATTTGGTAAGTCCTACATAGGACTTATTATCTCCAACATAGGTGTTAGTAAGTCCTACATAGGAGTTATCATCACCTACGTAGGAGTTACTATCTCCTACGTAGGATTTATCATCCCCTATGTAGGTGTTGTTAAGTCCTACGGAGGAGTTATTATCTTCTACGTTGGTGTTAGTAAGTCCTACGTAGGGGTTATTATCTCCTACGTAGGCGTTATTATGTCCTACGTAGGATTTAGTAAGTCCTACATAGGACTTATTATCTCCAACATAGGTGTTAGTAAGTCCTACGTAGGAGTTATCATCCCCTACGTAGGAGTTACTATCTCCTACGTAGGATTTATCATCTTCTACGTAGTAGTTACTATCTCCTACACAGCAGTTATTATCTCATACGTAGTAGTTAGTAAGTCCTAAGAAGAGGTTAGTAAGTCCTTCGTAGGAATTAGTAAGTCCTTCATGGGGTTATTATCTCCAACGTAGGTGTTAGTAAGTCCTACATAGGAGTTATCATCACCTACATAGGACAAGGGATACAGCTTTTTTTTTTTACTTCATATTGCATATCAGCCCCCTTCTGAAACGGGATCTACTCTAAAAGGAAAGATTTTCCCTACGTAGAACATCATCTCCTACGTAGTAGTTACTATTTCCTACGTAGGACTAATTATCTTCTACATAGTAGTTACTATCTCCTACGTAGGAGATATTATCTCATATGTTGGTCTTATTAAGTCCTAAGTAGGAGTTATTATCACCTATGTAGGAGTTACTATCCCATATGTAGGACATTATCTCCTGCGTAGGATTTAATTAGGTGTTAGTAAGTCCTACGTAGGAGTTACTATCTCCTACGTAGGACTTATCTTCTACGTAGTAGTTACTTTCTCCTACGTAAGTTATTATCTCATACGTAGGTCTAAGTATATAAGTCCATCACCTACGTAGGAGTTACTATCTCCTACGTAGAACTTAGTATCTTCTACGTAGGAGTTACTATCTCTTACGTAGGACTTAATAGTTTTTCTCCTGGCACTAGGACGCTTCCGTAGGCTCGCTCTGTAAAATAGAGGGGAATATGATTTATGTTAATAATGAAGAGAGGGGAATATATTGACACGTTGACCATGCAAATAGTCTGAAGTGGCTCTGGACTGTTACTGGATCGTTATTGGAGGGATCACACTCAAGGTCGGTTCGTTCATTCTTTCATTGCTAGCTACTGTTTTCCTGAAAAAAAAAAAAATCAATATATATATATCATGTATATATATAGTCTTGCTATTTGTTTTCTGTTTTGGTCAGTCAGTATCTCAAATGAAAATAATATACTTTTTTTTATTCAGTACTGCAATAATAACCGATTTTGTCCACTAATTTGCGATGTTTAAAATTATATATGTATGTTCCTGTGTTAATCAATTATCTAATATTTATTTCATCTTTCTGTGATTTGTAAATGTTAAAATCGGTATTGCACGCACCATGCATTGTCTTATTTTACACTTATTTGTCGAAGTAACACCAGTGCATGACTTGTGTTGTAATGTTACTTATTTCCTTTAATATACACGACGATAAATCTTCTCTGGCTGATAAACTCTTCTTTCAGTCGTCATAGGGATTCCTTGGACCGATAAGCTTTAAAATAAGCATTTGATTTTCAGGTGTGTTGCACATTTTTTTCTTTAAAGCTAACCATCAAAATACACAAACACGCCTTTCATTACCACTTTAAGTGCTAGCTAATCACAAGTGCAGCAGACGATACTTAGATTTTTTCCGAGAAAATAATGCTTGACATTTCATGGCTTAGCAGCCGATTCTCATGAAATGCTTTGTTTTATTTCCTCTGGAAAATAATAAACTGAAACTGAATTAGAATGTCGATTGTCACAATATTGCTAAAGGGCTTTGATAATAGTTAAACTGCGCAACGAAGTTGCGTATAGGTCATACCATAGCAGTTTTGTATTGACAGGCAAATCCAGGCAGACAAACCATATTAGAGATAGTTCACTAGCTGTTCAAAGTAATATAAAAAGTAACTAAATGAGTAGCTAAATAATTTACTGATTATAAACATGATAAATAAACAAGAAATCATTGAATTATATTCTAGTCGGCTTGTGTGCAATGGCCGTGGCGGTAGCATCGTCATCGGCAGACTGCATTCAGCTCACTGATTCATGTCTCCTTTTTCTTGAATGCAAGAGTGAACCGATTCTACCTTATATGGTCATAGCTTCAGATAAGGCACTTTTTTTAAAACCAAAAAGTATCAGTGATGTTTTTTTCTTCTTATTTCTCCACAATATTATACGTTGTGGTCCTGGGGTTGTGATACTCATTAGAAGTGCCTCGCCGAGGCATATTAAATACCCATAATGTATGTTTTTGTGGAAAGATAAGAAAACGAATAGGTATCTGGATACTTCGCTTGGCTGGAGCTATAACTCGTGTAGTTCCTGGGATATGAGCTAAAAGTAGAATCTGTATCAGGAACATGTACAAAATCGGTGATTTGTTGAGGTATAGTTGAGACTTAGCACCCAACTCAACAGTATTTCAGTCAAGTAGAGACGTTGCCCCCGATTTTAGGAAATTTCTACCCGATCTGAGAAGCATGATAAACTCAAGTAAACATAAGGGGGCTGGAATCACTTGGCAGATTCTCTTCCATTTTTGACAAGGGATACAGCTTTTTTTTGACTTCATATTGCATATCAGCCCCCTTCTGAAACGGGATCTACTCTAAAAGGAAAGATTTTCCCAGTTAACATTGTGCTTAAATCTATATCGGACCGTTATTGGCCCGACAGAAAACGTGTCGGGTCGATAATTGTCCGATATGGATTGATGCAGAATGCTGGCTGGGTCGCCAAAAAGAGCAAAATCTGTTTGTTTGTTTGTTTGTTTGTCTGTTTTAGAACTGATCCCCTTTTCAGAAGGGGGGAAATCAATTTTGACAGAGATGCATCCCCTGAATGTGTTTTCGTGTTATAAGTTATAGCTGCTCTACCACAGCTGCATCAGGCAATCCACCTGTTTGACTGCTGCAGATGGGCGGGGCTCTACAAAGTCGATTAACTGAAGAAAATAGGTCAGGGCTGTAGTTTGCGTACTGCAATTTGCTCCTCTTCTCTAGCCGCACATGTGTTTCATTAACCTAGACCTTTCAGTTCATAGGAAATGCCCAGCTAGCATTCTTTATAAACCTACAGCGGGCCGTTATCGGCCCGTCAGGGTAGCTGACGGGCCGATAACGGCCCGCTATAGATTTATGTAGAATGCTTACCAGGTGGACCGAAATGAAAATATAGAAAACTCTAAGTAAAGTTACCAAGGGAAGGCTACAGTCACGAATAACAACAGTCCCGAGGCACCGAAAGAAGATGAAGAACAAACAATGACCAAACAAATACGGCACATTTACAATTACCGCGTCCTACACAGTAGAATGTCAACAGAGTATCCGTCAATGTCAGTCTCCAGTAAGCATTCTACATAAATCTATAGCGGGCCATTATCGGTCCGTCAGGGTAGCTGACGGGCCGATAACGGCCCGCTATAGATTTATAGAGAATGCTAGCTGGGTCAACGGTAAAAAACAAAGCCAGTATATTAAGTGTCATTGAAACTGTCAGCTCTCCACATGTTGATGCAAGCGTGTATCAAACTGGACTAACATAGCCCTTTCTGAGAAATGACTTAGACTTGAATTACGTTGACACCGACACCTCCGACGTCGCTGGAAAATAGTAAATAGAGGATCTTACACGAGTGGTCATTTCATATGAAATTTATAAAACGAGCCTTCGACGAGTTTCATAAATTTCATATTAAATGATCACGTGTAAGATTCTGTTTTATCATATGACCCTTTTAAATTAGATTTTACCGTCTTTAAAGTTGACAATTGTTCAACAGAAAATGCATGGTTGACATGGGCGTCGTCATGACGTTACTTGTTCCCGCCAAAGTGTTATATAATGTGTGGTTATACGATTTTTATAACATGACGTTATCCACTGAATAACAGCGACGTCATATGATAAAGAGAGGATCTTACATGAGTGGTCATTTAATATGAAATTTATGAAACGAGTTTGGGTAATTTCTGTATTTTGCGAGCTTTAGCGAGCAAAATACCGAAATTACCCAACGAGTTTCATAAATTTCATATTAAATGACCACGAATGTAAGATTCTGTTTATCACATGGCCCTTCCGATGACAAAAAATGCACAAAATATATTTTAAAGATAACGGCTTTCCATAGCTAAGCGGAACAACTCACTACCAAGAATTCAATAGTACTACGCAACAAAAATAGTTCGCATAAGTACCGAAAATAACTAGAAACAAGATAAATATGCCATTTGTTACTTCGTTAAACTGAAGGAATTAATGATGATTTTTTATTTGAGCTAATAAATATTTCATTTTAATAAATCAATTCAAAACTAAATATTCCTTTGAACAACGTCATTCAGCGAGTCAATACGTCACTGAGAATGAGTAGGGAAATCCCCCACAGTCAGCTGTCGTATTTAAAGGTCACTGACCTTGATCAATATAGTTTTATGCCGTGGTTGACACACTCAAGTAAACGACAGATTTCAAAACTATAAAACATTTAACTGTAGTTTGGATTTTAATTTGACACATTTATTGACTATCTGAGTCAAGTCATCCTCCAATGTTTTTTGGAGGAGGTGATTTTTTTTTTTCATTGACGGTTTGACGATATCGATGTTGAGATCTCGAGTGCCTCCAAATATGTTGCGGGAAAACATCGAATTTTTACCACCATGAATATTTCTGGTAGTCGTGTTATTCACATTGTGATTGTTTTGTGTCTTCTCCCTCCATCGGTCTGACATTTATCGTTCATCTCAAAATCATCACAAAACTGAAGGTAGGATCTGTTTCAAAAGTAAAGGTTGTATCGGCGAACGCAGACACCATCTTGGTTGCTATCAATAAGCGGTGTAATACGAATATTAATTAGGGTAATTAGGCTAACCAATGGGGAGCCTTGCAGGTGTTATAACACGTGTGGTTATATGATTTTTATGACATGGGTTATTTCACTGAATAACGTGACGGTCATGTGATAAAGTCTCTTATTTATTCATGGAGATTATGTTATTTAACCATTTTCCCATTAAAGTGTATGGGCTCTTTCGGATGTCATGGCAACCAGTCAAAACGGCCGACTGGCACAAAACGCATAAACTTCTACCCAAGCAATATGTCTACCAAATTAGGTTTAAATAGCTTCGATGGTTGTTTGAAGATGTTGTTTTTAAGGTTTTAACGCACGGACGGACAACGGACAGATGTGATGACTACAGTTCATCCTGAGCATCTCTCTACTGAGCTAAAATGGTATGATTTAATTGCCACTCTGCATGCGCACTTCGGTCTTGCGTTAACAAAGACCTTGGTATGTAAGTGTAGTGGAAGATGCTATGATAAATGAGCCTCTTAATCAGAATTAACAATATGACCGTGGAAGGCTCATATTAGCCTGTACTTTTGATCAGGACCCTTGCTGTTCGTCGACATATCCTAAAGAATCCAATGATTCTGTTAGCGGACAGCGAAGACTTTCAAACTGCACAGGCTGATCTGCGTCTTCGCCGAAATATATAAAATAAAAATTTTATGTTCATTGTTTTACACGAACCATTTTTTTTGTTTTGTTAACAATAGGCAGGCCGATCGAATTCAGGGGCGATTGGACTTTACGTGCGGTGTCTTAAGGGGAACTGATACGATTTCAGGGGAGGGGAGGTAACTGTCAAAATTGTTTTTAAATCCTTCTGAAAAGGGGTCTACTCTAAAAGGAAAAGAATTTGCTCCCGAGGAGCAAATTCTTTTCCTTTTAGAGTAGACCCCTCTTGGGAGCAAAGTATTTCCTTTTAGAGCAGACCCATTCTCAGAAGGTGCATGGTGCGCATGACAGCAAACAGAAGGTCGCAAAGGTTGCCTCTTTGGGGAACAAATGGCGAAAAAAGAATCAAACAAGTGTATCCAGGCCCCTTAAAAAGGTATTAGATTTTGATTTAACTTAAAATTCATTATTAACGTAAATCATTTTATCCTGCCGTAATAACCCTAAGTATTGAGGCATACAGGCCTGAGCAAACAGTGTAGATTCAGATCAGACACGCATAGCACGGCATCTGGTAAGGGTCTACTCTGTTTGCTTTTCATCGTACACTGATTTAGACACACGCGCATGTAATAAAAGGGAATTGTTTATTTCTATGGTTAAGGTAAGGAATGCAGGTGTTCAGGGTAAATACGCCTATACTCATATTTTGTAAGACGATTACACTGAATCCGAAACAAAAGGAAATGGTCCTTAGGCTATATACGGGCAACCAAGACATAGATCAGCTTACGCATTCGCATAGTTTACCAGCGACTTCTTTACTTGCTTACAGAATCGATGAATACTGTAGTATGTCGACGAAGATAGAAAGCTCGAATCATACGCATTTGGGATAAGGCCTATTTCACCCGCTGAGCATCATTTATTGTTGGGACTCGGCCAGGGTAGTGTAAAAGGTAACTTACTTCATTTTTTGACAAGCCTGTTTAGACCTATATCAGCCTGAGCGTCGGTATATTGTGATCATGGTCTGCGCAAATCGCTATATATAGCATTTTGCTTATTATAGATTGTGTTTGCTATTGTATATTGGAATATAGATCATTGTAATATTGTAGTTTTCATGCATATGTACTTTAACATCGGAAAAGATTGCAGGAAACTTTGCAATTCCACACAGGGTACCAGAGAACAGCGAAATGCGTATACACAAGAACTTTTACTTGAATTATCTTACAAGTAATTTTGGATAATACATTTGGGTACGAGATTTGTATCACCTTAATTTTGGACAGTGCATTTTAAACAACATTTGAATAACCTTAATGTTTGACAGTGCATTTGACTAACCTTAATTTTGGACAGCGAAATCTACGGAAGCTCAGTTAGGTCGGAGTAATACATATGCAATATAGAGACGGTTCGTGCGCTTTAAATAACATTTCAAATGAAGTGGAGCTTATATGGAACTCAGTTTGTAACTAAAATTCAAATCCGTTTTAGTACAACATAATCTAATGAGTAATATAAGACTTTATTTATCATTTATTTGTTATAAAACTATCAGCGCATAAATACCGTATTTACACTCAGTATGCGGTCATAGTATCCCTGAGTAAACAATGTAACACGTAGACATACAGTATTCGACCTAATTACCGCACATATCCCTATAAGCGCACAATAAAGCATTTCGTTGTCTTCAGATTACGGCCTGTATTTTTATCTGTTTCTTTATAAAAACATATGTTGTTGGTACTAATTTGAATTGCCTCGACAGGTCGAGGCAATTCAAATGTGTACCGACAACATATGCTTTGATAAAGAAAGTCAGAAAAAATATCATATAAGCGTCAATAAATAATCCTAACATGAAATCTACTGCTGTTCTTTTTCTAAAGTGTGTGCTTGTTAGGAGGATATATTTAAAAAAAAAAGAAAAAAAAAAAAAAAAAAAAAAAGAAAAAAATCTTGTTATTTTGAAAAGCCCAACCGCACAGTGAGGTTATTAGGTCGAATACGGTAGGCCAAATGCCACAGAACGCGAAGTTTTATCAGGATATGTAGTTAGGATAATTACGTAAATTCATAGTGTGTGTTGGAGATTTGCATAACATCCACAATACCGAGTATATAATAGACGATTAACAATGAATTTTTAATTACCTGCATGGTTTAACTTATGGTTTGAATTATTTACGCTGTATTACTTTTCACATTGCTTGTTATAAGGTTTCAAATTTCCAAAATTTCCAGAACATATTCATAGGTACCGTTGAACTACTTTAGAACACACACACACACACACACACACACACACACACACACACACACACACACACACACACACACACACACACACACACATTATCTTCCAAATCATATAGTAAAATGTTTTAAGAAGTTGAAATGTGTGTGTGTGTGTGTGTGTGTGTGTGTGTGTGTGTGGTGTGTGTGTGTGGTAATATTTCGTTTTAGCCGCTGATGTTTAAGAAATATATCAGACGCTCATTTCGTGTCTGAAATTGTAACTCTTAAAATACTGAATATGGCGCTAGTGCGCTTCCGTAATACGACATAGTTTCAAATATGAAATGTTGTCTATAATATAAAACAACAAAAAAATTAAACCGTTGTAGTACGATTATACAAGGCTTGCATAATTGTAGTGAACCAACAGAAATGTGCTATCTTTCATCTTTTGTTAACACCGACTTACAATACAGGGTTCATTGCGACTGCATGAAACAATCATTATGCAAAAAGATTGCAGTCACGTTTGAATGCCAAAGAATTAACAAAGGTCTCGGATTGAATGTGATAAAATTAAGGTCCCAATACTTATGGTAAATACTGTATACATTTTTGGTAAACAATCATTGTAACCCGTGCCATTCTGAATAAATTAAGATGCCATGCCCACATCTAATTGTGAGCTAATCAAATTACTTGATCCAGGTTGTTGATACAAATTCACATACTGAATGACAAAAAGTGCAGATTCAGATCAGTTGGCTTCTGAAGACCAACAGGACCAGAGTTAAAATACAGGCCAAATGGCGTATTTACTCTACGTATTCGGAAACAGTAACTTCTTGCCATATCTATTCTAAAATTTGAACAAATCCATTTTACTCACGAATTTTCGACGTGTCTTTGTCCAAATATCTGGAGTAAATACGGTATGAATTATCTTGAAGAATAGTTTTAAAAATTACAAATCGAATATCATTTACCCTAAATATTCGGGCGAATTAACGTCTCACTGTCAATATCTGTCCTAAAATTTGAACAAATCCATTGTACTGTCTGTTGATGTGTCTAAAACTGCGGGATGGGTGACAAACGGTGTACATTACGAAAACACGCCTATTCAAATATATTGAAAATTTCACCACCAAAAAACAAAAAATTTTCAGATAAAAAATTCTGATATTTTTCATACTTCTGCTCAAAACATAAATTGTGGGTACTCGTTAGAACCGCCTCGCCGAGGCGGTTCTAACGAGTACCCGCAATCTGTTTTTGAGCTGAAATAAGAAAAATAATGTATACCCCTGTAAACCCCAGTTTTACTATATAAAAGTGGGGTTTAAGGGGGTCAAAATTATATAGGCATGTTTTCGTGATGAGGCCCAGATCAGACGTTGCGTTCTGTGGCGTCTGATCTGGATCTTCACTGTTTGCTAGAGTCTGTCTGTCCGATTGCTTAGGTTATATACGGTAATTAGTCTGTTGTGTCCTATAATAATAAACTTCCCATTATATAAACCAAACGTGACCAACGTGGTTGATTAGCCTTTGAATATATTCTGACATATTTTAATACCGTCCATTTTTATTTTTGTCTGCTGAGACGTTTCACAAAGAGTTCTTCAAAGTGAGTAGTATTAAATTTATTAACATTAAACTCCAGCAAATTCAACGGGCGACAGATTGATATATATATATATATATATATATATATATATATATATATATATATATATATATATATATATATATATATATATATATATATATATATATATATATATATATATATATATATATATATATATATATATGTATGTATGTAATTTTTCCCCAGAGAAAAGTATTTGACATGCATGCAAATTGTCTCTTAGCTGGACTGGACATATTTGGTATATTTACCTCATTTTTCACAAAGGAGAGAACTTTTTCGACTTCCTGTTTCTTTTCTGTACCCTTCTGAAAAGAGGTCTAATCTAAAAGGAAAGAGTTTGCTCAAATCCTATTCTTTTAGAGCAGAGTTCTTTTCGAATGAGTAGAAACAATTTTAACAGAGTTGCTTCCCTTGAAACTGTATCTATTCCCTTAGGCAGACAATTTGGCTGATGAATGAATGTCATTAGACGTATCACAAATAAAATTATGAAATTATGATTTGCATGAGACTTCAGACTCTTATTTCTGGTAAAAATTAGAAGATTTTCATTAGACTTTGCTGAAATTTCATCATCACGATCATCACTGAAAAAAAGGGGGAAAAATAAAAATAAATAAATAAATTAAAAAAAAATAAATAAAATAAAAAAAAAATAAACATCTGACTTCCTGGACATGTTAGACTGTATTCCTGCTTACATAATTTCTTGTGTTTGTATGTCCTGCTGTTAGAATTTTCACTTATAACTCCACTGTTACTTACCTCCGCACAAAATCTCTGCTGTTGATGTATCCTACTGTTGAGGCCTTTCACTTATCACTCCACTATTACTTATCTCCGTATAGAATTTCTGCTGTCGATGTAGTCTACTGTTGGGGCTTTTCACTTATAACTGTCTTTTACCCCCGTACACAATTTCTGCTGTTGATGTATCCAGCTCTTAGGGCCTTTCACTTATAACTCCACTGTCAATTACCTGCATACAGAAATTTTGCCGTTGCTGTATCCTACTGGTGGGGCCTTTTACTTATAACTCCACTGTCACTTACCGCCGTAGAAAGTTTCTGCTGCTGGCATGTCCTACTGTTGGGGCCTTTCACTTTTATAAACCCACTGTCACTTACCTTCATACAAAATTTCTGTTGTTGATGTGTCCCACTGCTGTGTCCTTTCACTTATATCTCCAGTGTCACTTACCTCCGTACAAAATTTCTGCTGCTGATGTGATCTACTGTTGGAACCTTTCACTTATAACTCCACTGTCGCTTACTTACTTACAAATTTCCTGCTGTTGATATGTCCTACTGTTTGGTCCTTTTACTTATAATTCCACTGTCACTTACCTCCGTATAAAATTTCTTCTGTTGATATATCCTACTGTTTGGGCATTTCACTTATAAATCCGCTGTAAATTACCTCCATACAAAATGTTTGCTGTTGATGTGTCCTGCTGTTGGGGCATTTCACCTATTACTCCACCGTAATTAGCCTCCATACAAATCCTCTGCTGTTGATGTATTCTATTGTTGAGGCTTTCTACTTAAAACTCCACTGCCACTTACCTCCGTACAAATTTTCTGCTGTTGGTGTATCCTACTGTTGAAGCCTTTCACGTATTACTCCACTGTCACTTACCTCCGTACAAAATTTCTGCTGTTGATCTGTCGTACTGTTGGGGCCTTTCACTTATTACTCCATCGTCACTTACCTCCATACAAATCTTATCCTGTTGCTCTATTCTACTATTAGGACCTTTCACATATAATTCCACTGTCACTTACCTTCGTACAAATTTTCTGCTGTTCATGTATCCTGCTGTTGGGGCCTTCACTTATAACTCCGCTGTCACTTACTCCGTACAAAATTTCTGCTGTTGGTGTATACTACTGTTGGGACCTTTCACGTATAACTCCACTGTCATTTACCTCCGTACAAAATTTCTGCTGTTGATGTATCCTACTGTCTACTGTTTGGACCTTTCACTTACATCTCCATTGTCACTTACCTCCGTACAAAATTTCTGCTGTTGATGTATCCTACTGTTAGGGTATTTCACTTATAATTTCACTGATACTCAAATCCGTACAAAATTTCGTCTGTTAATATTATCTGCTGTTGGGGCCTTTCACTTATAACGCCACTGTCACTTACCTCTGTACAAAATTTCTTCTGTTGATGCTATCTAATGTTGGGGCCTTTCACTTATAAGTCCACTGTCACTCACTTACCAGCGAACAAAATTTCTGCTGTTGATGTTATCTACTGTTGGAGCCTTTCACTTATAAGGCCACCGTCACTTATATACCTCCGTACAAAATTTCTGCTGTTGATGTGTCGTACTCTTGGGGCCTTTTACTTATAACTCCACCGTCACTTATCTCCGTACAAAATTTCTGCTGTTGATGTGTCCAGAGGTTGGATTCTTTCAATTATAATTCCACTGTCACTTACTTCAGTACAATATATCTTCTGTTGATGTATCCAGCTGTTTGGGCCTTTCAGTTCTAGCTCCACTGTCACTTACTCCCATACAAAATATCTGCTGTCGATGTGCCAATCTGTTGGGGCCTTTCACTTATAACCCCACTATCACTCACCTCCGTACAAAATTTCTGCTGTTGATGTGTCTTTTTATTAGGGCATTTCATTCATAACTCCGGTCACTTACCAGGGCTGCGTTCAGAAGTGCAAGTTACTCGCGACTGTTTTGCTCTGAACTCCTGCTACTGTTTGCGCTTGTCATTAGGTACAGGGATCTAGGACAAAACCATCGGTATCTTTTTGCACTTCCGAACGCAGACTTGCTTACAAAACTTCTGCTGTTGGTATGTCCTACTGTTGGGGCCTATCACTTATAGCACCACTGTCACTTACCGGCTTGTATTGATCTGCTGTTGGTATGTCCTACTGTAATTGCGTTTCACCTATCACTCCACTGCTACTTACCTGAATACAAATCTCATTGGTATTTTCATTCCATTAACCCATTAGTGATAAAGAATACCCACAGTCGCCGTCTGCATAGTCAACATAGGCCTCCGAGTCCGTTTTTACTCAAAAAGGCATGCTGATTTGTCTATACCCATGTGAGTTTTAATATAAACGTGTATACTTTTGCATTAAGTCTAACGTACGTTTATTTCAGATGACATCTATAGATGAAAATGATAAACAAGAAGCGAAATATCCTGCTGTCTCTATGGTAAGTGATGAAATTCAGTCTTAGTTAATTTGAAGTTCGTTCGGTAGATTTTCCGCCACTTGTAAAAAGGGAAACAATTACAATAATTATGACCCACTGTTTGCGTTAGACATAAGACACAAGAAACTTCATTTAACCCTGCTGAACCCGGATATACACTGCCTTTGCAGACAGTGTAGATTCGATCAGTTGGCTTCTGAACTGATCTGGATCTGCACTGTTTGCCATTAAGCATGTGAAGTTATATCAACGACCTTGATCAAGTAATCTGATTGGCTGAAAATTAGAGGTGGGTGTGGCTACTTAATTTATTCAGCAAGACAAGGGTTAAGGGAAATGGATACACTTCGTAGATTTCCGCCATTTTAACAAGGAAGACATTTTTGGTCACTTCCTGGTTGCTTTTCTGCACCACCAACCCTCTTTGAAAAGGAATGTACTCTAAAAGAAAACCAGTTCCAGAAGGGAGAGAAAACAGTTTTCAAAGTTGTCTCCCTTGAAATGTATTTATTCCCCTTAAAGTTGGGTTCGAATTTACACCGTGATATAAAACTAAAAAAAACCAACAAAATATCCTTGCCAAAGATCCGACAGTAGAAGTAATGAATGCGAGATATGGAAACAAAACAACAAAAATATGGGCCGACGAGCACTGCAACAGATAAACCGTCTTAGTGCGGCGATCAGAAGTAAAAAGGGATTGAGTATTGTGCCAACGATGCTTAACCAGAAGAGTTTAGATAGGTTGGTGAATCATTATTTTAATAAGAAATCTGTAGAAGAAGAATAACAAATATCACTATAACTGAGGAATGGCCAGATTGTCAGCCATGTTGAAACGGTACCGAATTTAGGAATTACAGTTGACTCTCGTTATCTCGACCTCGCTTATCTCGAATAACCGCTTATCTCGAAGTGAAAATCTGGTCCCTGCCTAAACATGAAAATCTAACAACAGGTAAAAAATATTGTGGAAAAGAGGAGAAATTGCTCCTTAGGAGCAATTTCTCCTCTTTTTCACAATAATTTTAATATATCTAACTTCAAAAGTCCAGTTACACATATAGTTGTTAAATGTGGTTGTTCGAGTTATTTTTTGCTCAATTCTGCAAATCTGATATGTCGAGGTATGGATATCTCGAAGTATTTCAGAGAGTCCCTTGGAATTCGAGATAACGAGAATCGACTGTAATGTGTACTGTTTATTCTTAAAATTATGTCTAAAATGTTTTAATAATGTAAAACTCTGGTTTGAGTACCAATTAAGTAGATAGGGAGAGGGGAAGCATCCTTATTTTGGCAGTGTGAAGCTTAAATTAAAATGAAATCACAACTACCAAAGAGTTAGGTGAGCTGGCACCAACCGTTTCGTATGGAGCTTTTGGATGAAGCTGTCACGTTATAAAAGGCTCGACTCATCAGGTGGCCACTTAAGGGGGAAGAAACCTTGTTAATCGTGATTAGATTAACCACCATGCATACAGTTTTTAAAAACCCAGGGATGAAATTATAGTTTTGACATTTTTTTAAAAAACAAATTTAACTTAATGAAACATCTTGAGCGCGGATTTTTCTCCCTTCGGATACCCTGTGTGTGTGTGTGTGTGTGTGTGTGTGTGCGTGTGTGTGTGTGTGTGTGTTAGCCAAACTATCCCGCACCTTCCTGACAGAATTTTACATCTGAAGCAAATATTTTTCTCATATTTCATGTAATGTTGTTGACAAAATGCATGTGAAAGTATATAATAGCATACTAATGAGCCCCAAATCACACATATCTCATTCACAGTGGCCTCGTTTTCATGTTACAGTATGGACCCTGTACAGTTTTCGGATTAAAGGAGGGAGATGTTAAATTCTGGTGCCAATGTGGGCTGAGTAAAAAACAACCTTGGTGCGACGGTAAGTTCAGGTCTGACTGATAACCATTCCACCATAAGCTTGTTAAATGGACTAGCCCATCTTGGAATTCGGGAAGATAGTAAAGAATATATCCAGGAAGAGTCTCAATCACAGAACACAGCCTTTTTAATTTATTTATTTGACTTGGAGACATGGGCTGACCACTATCGTAAAACCCCTAAATATTGGAAAGGACAAACCTGAGCAACCAGACCCAGACCAGACGCTGGAGAATACTGTTTGCCACTCCTCCAACAGTTTGTAGACACAGCAACTGATGGTTAGATGGACATGTTCAAATTTTAGGACAAGTACTGTAAAAAATGATGGTGGTTATTTGGTGTTGTAAGTCTTCTTCAACATTAATAAGCCACATCGGTCATAATGGAAGGCTCTCTGCAATGAAAAAGCGTACAGTAGTCATGAGTTGAAATCAGCTTCTAGGGGATTCAAACCCGGTATATTGTGATCTAAGGTCAGGATCACGTACTACTCCGATCACCCACATTCCAATATAGTAAAGAGTTGGGGTGTCCCACTACTCACGGTAAATATGTAACTTTATTTTAAGGCGTATTGATACACTTTCAGGGGAAGCAACTCTGGCGAAATGCCTTTAACCTCCCTTCTGAAAAGAGATCTGCTCTACAAGGAAAGAATTTGCTCCCAAAGGGAGCAAATTCTTTCATTGTATAGTAGACCACTTTTCAAAAGTGGGTGGGAGTGCAACAATGCAAATAGATAGTCAGAAAGGTTGTCTGTCCGTGACTAGAAGAGGAAGAGTAAACAAACTATGACGGAAAGCACACACTTTACAAACCAACAAACAGCAAATGAACTAGCTCTCTCTTCCCTAACGAGGTGATCACAATGTTTATACAGGACCCACCAAACCCATTATTATTTTGGGACAGTAAAGGTAAGAGAAAAGTCCAGGGAGTGCCACATTCACAAGCCACAGCCCTTCCCAGACACCAAGAGGGAGAGGAAACAGACAAAACCAAACAAGCGCAAATCGAACAAACGTACGAAAAGCAATGTCGCAAACAAAATGGCCAGATGGTGTAGAGTTGCAAACAGTGCCTAGCCAGATGAGATAGCGCAACACGAGCCGTCATCTGGATCGACACTGTTTGTAATGTTTTGGTGTGCAGGAATGACGTTGATGATCCCAATGCCAAACAGGATCCAACAAAAACAACAAAAGACAACAAACAGGGCGCAGTTGTTCAAAGTTAATGATGTCATTAGTTAACGTATCGTTAAATCGTTAAAACTTTAATCATTAAATATGGCATATACACTTTTTTTTTTGCTGACAAAAATACTGTACTTACTAGAACAGCTAACATTTTGACCACTAACGAGCTTGTTAAGCAAACGATTCTTTGAACAACTGGACCCAGGACAAAAAACACAAAAAGTCTGTTATTTTGGGAAAAGGTCGCAAATAGCATAGCTCGTTACACCGGACGATTCGCATGAAATATCAATAAAAATTTAAAATCTAAACAGCCTTATTTTCTCGAAACCCCTCCCCCCCAAAAAAAAAACAAAACAAAAAAAGACAAAAAAAAAAAAAAAACACAAAACAAACGAATGTCATCTGCTACCATTTTGGCGCTTTAAGAGTTAAATAATTTTATTTCGTCAAAAACCGATGGCAGTTTGGTGCAGTTTAAGACGCAGGAAACTGACGCCAGGACATCAACGTAAACACGCTTCTTTTTAGAAGGAGATATGGGTCTGGGAAAATCGAGACTCTCAACTGGTCGGTTTTCGGATCAGAGTGTAAAACAAGTATCTATACTAATAGGAATGTAATAAATTACCTGTCGGCATGTATCTGGCACATTTGAGTGCCTAATACAGACAACTCTCGTTACACCGACACTCGATACAACGACAAAACTCGTTATAATGACAATTTGAATGTCATGAACTTCGCTTAAGAGGTGATAGTTAATGAGAAATTATGCAATAATATTGCATTAAAACTTCAAGGAACATATGTTTTGGATATTTGTTAGAAATGCCTCACTGAGGCGATTCTAACAAATATCCAAAACATATTTTCTGTGAGGAAATAAGAATAAAACAAGGTTTTTTTCACATATCATTCTGTCCATTAAGGATTCTTTACAAAAGCAAATTCAGTATAATGGCAACATCTTTTGGAACAAATGCTGTCGTTGTAACGAGGGTTCTCTTATAAGTCGAGTTTGGATATACTGTGGACCCTCGTTACAACGATATCCTTGGTTTTCATAGATGTTGCCATTAAAATGAATTTGCTGTTGTAAAGAATCCTTAAATGATATGTAAGAAAGGGCTGGTTTTATTTTATTTCATCATAGAACATATGCTTTCTGAAGTATTAAATACAATATTTTTGTATTAGTTCTGATTAACTGTCACCTCTTTAGCGAAGAATTTGTGTCAGTCAAATTATCATTACAACGAATTTTGTCGTTGTATGTCGGTATAAAGAGAGTTGACTGTAATATGTCGCCGATTTCATATTGTATGCTCCCTTTGCAGGATCACATAAAGGAACAGGGTTTAAACCATTGAAGTGGGTTGTGCCGAAGACACAAGCAATGTACGAACTATGCGCATGTAAATTTACAAAAGACCCGCCGCTCTGTGATGCCAATCATGTAAACCTACCGGAGGAAGTATTTAATAGAACAGAAAATTGTGCTCAGAAAGAGGGACATATACGAGATTGTAGACTATGCGGCAATTGCGGCTGGGTCCCAGATTTTTGAGACTTGAATTTTTAGTATAAATTCTTTCCACACCAAAGGTAACTTCATTCGACATTCAGACAGAGCGCCATAGGCGAGTCTAACTGACAATTTATAATAAACAAATTAAGTTAAGGTCCAGGTAATCCAAATTTTCCCGATACGTCATACTTAGTCAAGACTGAGTGCAAAACTAATATCGAAATAGGGTACCCAGCTAGCATTCTTTATAAATCTATAGCGGGTCGTTATCGGCCCGTCAGTACCCTGAAAGGCCGATAACGGCCCGCTATAGATTATAAAGAATGCTTACTGGGTACTGTTTACAACATACAAAACAGAATCACAAAGGATCAGATCAGAACTTCTGATGTTCGCCTTATGAGACTGTAGACCATAGAATCTGCAGGCGAGAACGTAAGGTCGTGTTCTGACCGCGGGCCTTTTAAGGCCTTTATCTGACCACGGGCTTTCGGTGTTTTATTGTATTTACCCAAAGTATTCGGACAGACCGCATGAGCGAACAGTGTAGACACAGATAAGTCATCTCATTAGATTTTGTAGAGTAGACTGGATTTCTTTAAATTTTTATTAGTATGGTAATGAGCTTTGGTGCCCAAATATTTAGGGTAAATGCAATAAAGACCTTTTTTTGTGTCACGTGGCTTAAATATTTGAATATGGCTTACTTGAATCTTATTTTGTTGCATATGAATAACCAAAGGAATAAATTTTCCAGGTTGTTTTTGAAGTTGTGTAATACTTAACTTACAACAAATGGGTCGGACATTAAAAAACATTTGTGAACAGTGCAGTTCTAGATCAGCTTGTGCATCAAACTAGTCTTTTCACAGTGTCACCTGTTTCCCAATACAATAACTGATCCGCATCATGGGAAAAGAGCCGTTATAGCATACGCGAACAGCAAAGGTTCAGGCGAGACTGCGCATCCGCGCAGTCTCGCCTGAACCTATGCTGTTCGCTAACGTAATTGGCAGGCCCATGGGAAAACTTCAGTCAAAGAACTAGACATGTGGCTTCGTTAAAGGACCGGTCAAACGCACTGAAAGATTGAAGATTGGTTCGACGGAAGGTCCGAAGAGCCTTTTTCTCGCGGTGTGCCTCATTTGATTATGCGGAGAATCTAAAGAGTATGTGTACAAATACAGGATAATCTGGTTCTCACTGTGCATATTTGCCAGCGAGTTTTCCTGTTGTAGGTCCCCAGTAAGCAGTCTTTATAAATCTATAGCGGGCCGTTATCGGCCCGTCAGGGTAACTGACGGGCCGATAACGGCCCGCTATATATTTATAAAGAATGCTAGCTGGGTCAAGGAAAGGGATTATTGTGGTACTTACCAACAAAACGGATAACTGCGATATAGAACAAGTATGTAAAAAGCATATTTGCCAGCGAGTTGTCCTATTGTAGGTCCCCAGTAAGCATTCTTTATAAATCTATAGCGGGCCGTTATCGGCCCGTCAGGGTAACTGACGGGCCGATAACGGCCCGCTATAGATTTATAAAGAATGCTAGCTGGGTCAAGGAAAGGGATTATTGTGGTACTTACCAACAAAACTGATGCCTGCGATATAGAACAAGTATGAAACAAGCAATATATTACAGAGATGGCATTTTTCATGTCATACTGCACGCCATCCCAAGACGTTTATATCAGCCTAAGAGTTTCAAGCTGAATACTATATGTCCATCCTGGAGGCGTGTATTTTATGTCCATCCTGGAGACGTGTATTTTAGAGCAAAAGAAAATTAAAAACAAAACAAAACAAAAAAAACAAAAAACAAACAAACAAAAACAAGCAAACAAACACAAGAACCAATGAAGATCAAAAACAAACAAACAAACAAAAACAACAAAAATATTGAATACATGTACATGTCTACAGTATACGTGTATAACTTTTTGCCATTTCTCATGCAATTCTTGGTATTTATTTATATATTTATTTATTTTTTTTTTGGCATGGAGAGATCGTCTGACCACTATCATAATAACCCTAAATATTGGGAAAGACAAACATGAGCAAACAGTGCAGACCCAGATCAGATGCTGGAGAATACTGTTTGCCATTCCTCCAACAGTTTGTAGACACAACAACAGGTAGTTGGATGGACATGTTCAAATTTTAGGACTACTGTCAGAATGATGATGGTAATTTCCCAGTCAGCATTCTACGTAAATCTATATCGGGCAGTCATCGGCCCGTCAGGGTAGCTGACGGGCCGATGACGACCCGATGTAGATTTACGTAGAATGCTAGCTGGGTTGGTGTTGTATGTCTCTTTTCAACATTAATAAGCCACATCGGTCATAATGGAAGGTTCTGTTCAATGAAGAGCCGTACAGCAGTCATGAGTTGAAATCTGCCTCTAGGGGATTCAAATCCGGGATATCGTGGTCTAAGGTCTGGATCATTAACCGCTCCGGTAACCCGCATTCCAATATGGTAAAGAGTTAGGGTGCCCCACGATTCACGGTAAATATGTAACTATATTTTAAAGGGGTATTGACACACTTCCAGGGGAGGCAACTCTGGAGAAATACCCTTTACCCCTCTTTTGAAAACAGGTCTGCTCTACAAAGAAAGAATTTGCTCCCAAATTCTTTCTTTGTAGAGTAGACCATTTTCCTGGAATGACCGGGAGTGCAGGAATGCAAACAAGAGCTCAGAAAAGTTGTCACCCTTGTAAACTGAGGGACAATCTGTCAGGTATATCCAATCCGCTTATTATGTTGCAACATTGATCCTTACTTGAGAAAACTTACAACAACACGTCTGATAAGGTGGACCTTACTGGACCATAAACGATGTCTCATATTTAGATACAAACAAGCAGATTCATACTGACATCCTTTACCACTCTCTGGGCTAATTCAGCAGACAACAAATTGATGATATTTTTTTCTTATTTTCCCCAGAAAACAGAATGACATTTCATGCAAATTATCTCCATTGAAGACAATTTGTGTGAAATGTCAAATCCTGTTTTCTGGGAAAAATAAAAAAAAATATTTCAATATGCCGTCTGCTGAAATTTTTAAGCAATGTGCTAAGCGATAGATAGCCAGTGTACGTTTACCTCAGGGCAAGCTGTTTTCTTTGTAATTTGTCGTGTACCTAAATAATTTGGATGAATTGTAATAATAACAGTTATCAAAATGAATAACAATGTTGAACTTTATGCCGAATAAATGAAAGTTATATTATATGTTTACTTATTAACCTGCTGTATACTGAATAGACTCTCCCACACTATATATTGGACGAGTCCAATTTCAATTTTAGGCACGACCGGCTATGAGATTTACATACTCCTAGAGAAAAATGGCTCAACTATTTGCAAACAGTGGAGATCCTGATCAGACGCCGCGTTCTGCGGCGTCTGATCTGGGTCTGCACTGTTTGCCAGTTACCTTTTACGGGTCTCCCGACTGGGTTAAATCAATTTTAATGGTTGGAAACATATGAAGTCCTCCAAACAAAACAAATGAGCTTATGAGAAACACAACATGCGTAGATAGTCTGATCAGTTCACACTAATTGCTGACATATGATGTGTAATACACGAAAAGGGTCCTTATGCAATTTGATTACAATGCAGGACCTAAATCAGTCTACGCATTCAGGCTGATCTGGGCCTTCGTTGCCTGCTTACAGACTCAATGGATACTGTAATTAATTCAAGCGAACAGAGAAAGTCCTGATCAAACTGCATGGATGCACACGCTCATCTGGACCTTTGCTGTTCGCATATGGCATAAGGGCCTTTTCCCACTTTGCTGAACAGCATGTAATAAGGGTAAACCATATATGCCCAGTGTCCATAAAAGAGACATTGGCAAACGCTGAAGACCCAGAACACGGCGTCTGGCCAGAACCTGCACTGTCTCCTTTAATTACAGGAACTCTTGCACACACATACAAAAATAATAAAATAAACTTGACACCTATTAGAAATGGAAATGGGCCTGAAATAGAGAATCAACTAAGTATAATTGTGAAATAAAGTATACCCAGTAAGTATTCTACATAAATCTATAGCGGGCCGTTATCGGCCCGTCAGAGTAGCTGACGGGCCGATAACGGCCCGCTATAGATTTATGTAGAATGCTAGCTGGGTAGGTTGATCTGGATCCTCGCTGTTAGGGCGTATTTACTTGTGGGGCTCAGCCAGGTAAAATGATACCGGTAAATAGTATAAAGCTGCCGGCTTGATACTAGTGTCCAGGGTTCAAAGAGGGAGTAGAATATGGAAATAGCCATTAATCAGCTTCTAAACTGACCTGTTAGCATCACAGCTCACTGCATTCCTGATATATGGTTGAACGTTGTCACGCAAAGATGACTGACCTTAATTACAATAGTTTTGTCTATTTTACCATTACCACTCTCTAGGCAAATTAAGCAGGCGACAAACTGATGACATTTTTCTTTTCCCAGAAAATAATAACCTCTGACATTTCATGCAATTTGTTTCCTAAGGCGACAATTTGTATGAATTATCAAAGACTGTTTTCTAGGAAAAATAAGAAAGAATATTTCAAACTGTCGTCTGCTGAATTTTTTACCCAGCATCATTAGTTAAGTGTTAAAGCATACACTTTGTATATATGTAGTTACTCGGTATGAGGGACCGGGGAAAAGTTTTCTTTTCTATCTTTTGATTTACTAGTAAAACAAAATTTTTGAAATGCATCTTTCGGTCGTCGGAATAAGAATATAAGCAGGATGAATTTTGGTCAGTGAAAACAAAAGTGTTGTTGAAGAGAAATTCCTCAGAGAAATTCTGGTTCTTTTCTCATTCATCATCATCAAATTGATCTCCGCCTTCACCATCATCATCCACAATATCCTCTTCATCTCGCTCATCATCATGGTCAATATGTTGCTCGAACTCAGCTTCCAGTTCTTTTTCCTGCAAGGCTGCGCGAACAGCTGCTTCCTCTTCCGGTGTGGGATCGTCTGATTCAGTAACTTCCGGTCCACTAGGAAATTCCGCCATTGGCTCGTCAGGTAAAGCTGGTTCGAAAGATGTCTCTAAATTTTTCTGTGCCCAGCCGATGTAAATATTCTCAAAAAACCTGCAAAGCAAACAAGGAAATGTGATTGCTATTTTCATATACAATGTTTGGTAGCCTACATATAACATTTTTAAATATGTTATAAATCACTGCCATGTCGAACAATAAAAACAAATACAAGTAGCCCTCTTTATACCGATCCTCGATACAACGACAAAACTCGTTATCATGATAATTTGACTGGCACGAAACTTTTGCTCAAGAGGTGACAGTTAATCAGAAATTATGCAAGAACATTGTATATAATACTTCAAGAAACGTATGGTTTAGATATTTGTTAGAATCGCCTCACTGAGGCGATTCTAACAAATATCCAAAACATATGTTCTATGAAGAAATAAGAATAAAATATGGCTTTCTTACATATTATTCCACTCATTAAGAATTCTTTACAACAGCAAATTCATTTTAATGGCAACATATTCGGAGAACAATTGTTGTCGTTGTAACGACGGTTAACTGTAGGTCGTTTACTAGGCAGATTATAGCTTTTCTGTTTGCCAACCCGAAAGTACGAAACAGAATGTTTTTTGTTTTATGTACACGCACTAATCGGAAATAGCGGCTTCATTCTACAGGCATAGGATCAGGTTTGAAATTTCAGTCCACTATGTAGAGAACTTGCAAAAATACCTAGATTTATCACAGCGCCTTGATGTCATGTGTCGTTTGATTAAACTACTGTGCTTTCGACATCTTTTGGAAAGACGCTTTTTGCTTGGCAGGCTTTTGTTGTTGTTGTTTTTTTTTTCGAAATAAAAAATACACTGGAACACAGTTATAACCCTGTCCCTTATAGCGCGGTTACAACGCGGTTGGTCTGTGGCTCCCATAAGGCACTTTTTTTCAGCTGAATAGTACATGTATTTTGTTCTGATTGACTATATGTCAGAAACCATTTTTCTTTCCCGTTTCTGTGATTTGTTCTCAAATATTTACCTTAAAATTAAATTTATGGCCAAAAATTGGTCAGACCAATGTAGTAAACTGGATTTTTGAAGAAAAAAAATATTAGATTTTTTTGGTGTTTCTTTACTGAATTTAAATTATTGATGTATAACTATACTGTGAAAATTTCAGAAACTTAGAACAAGTGGAAATAGCAGAAAACTTGCATCAAAACTAGCTATCCTTTCGATTTTTGCACGGTTTACAGCCATTCTATGGGAAAAATGGAAATTTTCGGGTTTTTTCCCCCCAAAACCACTGAATATAATAAAACTGTTGGTGCATAGGTAGTAACGACAAAAAATTTGCATTGACTCATAGCAAAAATTTGCGAATTTACTTCTTCTGAGTAAGCGTCACTTAAAAGACTGTCGAAAGCAGAAGAGCAATCATTCTTATCTGGAGATATGTTCGGAATCGTACAAGTTTGAAGATATCTTACTTTCCTCTGTCGGCAGCAAAAGCCATAGCACCAACCCAAACATTAGATTGTAGCACAGCAACCGCAAATTCTGGCACAAACTTTGAGCTTGTATAAGTTATCCATGGCGGACTGTTACCAACGTCTGGAAGATGAATGGAAGTATGTGTTAGCGCACTTACCCCGAGTATTCGGACAGACAGGCATCAGCAAATAGTGAAGACCCAGATCAGACGCCGCAGAGCGGCGTCTGATCTGGGTCTATACTATTTGCCATTCATCCAACAGTTTTAGACGCACTGGCAGGCAGTAAAATAGATTTTTTTCTCTCAAATTTTAGAACGAATATGTTATGGAGTTGAGGTGTCTGAATATTTCGGCTAAATGCTGCATCAGAATTAAGGGTGAGGTTTTGCCCGAGTAAAACGGATTTAAGCACTTCAGTAGTTTTCCTACTGACCATTCCAAGGCGGTTCTCTGTTGCAGTTCTTTTTTGTCCGTCGGTGGTTTCATATGTAGCGTTTGTGTTGTCATTATCTGTTCCTCCTTCTTTTTGGTGCCTCGAGAAGGATATGCTTCATTATTGTGGTATTTCTGGGTATCTTCACTTATAGTCTACAAAGCTTATAATGGACCTCTGTGGTACCTCTGTGGTACGCCAGGACATCACGAAAACATGCCTATGTAATTTTGACCCCCTTAAACCCCACTTTTATGTAGTAAAACTGGTGTTTACAGGGGTATACATTATTTTTCTTATTTTTGCTCAAAAACATAGAATTTTCGAGGCGGTTCGAACGAGTACCCACAATCTATGTTTTGAGCAGAAATATGAAAGATATCAGAGTTTTTTTATCTGAAATTTTTCTGTTTTTGGAGGTGAAATTTTCTATATATGTGAATAGGCGTGTTTTCGTAATGAGAAGGTAAATCGAAGAGGTTCGCGCAAAAACAGCGTGGGAAGTATCCAAAACATGAACATAAAGATACAAGTGTTTACCAGAGAGAGTCGGAAGTGGTTAGGGTAAAACGTTGTACCGTCTTGTTCTCATATCTGCAAAGCTTTAAGTATATCTGCGAGGATTCTCACAAACCCAGAACTGCCTAGTAGCGTGTAAATTGTTTTAACTTCAGCTTGCTGCACGTTTGGAGGAATGCGACACTTACTTTCATCTTCTGCAAGAGGCGTCAGTAATGGCGGACCAACTTCCGGTTGAGGTTCATCCGGTTCGTTTCTCTCTTCTTCCTCCTCTTCTTCATCTTCCTCATTAAATACTTCCTTGGTTCCGACAGGATTGTACCATGTCACTCGTCCCTTATAACAAAAAGTGTTACAATTCATTATATATGCAGTTAACTGTTTTTTTTTTGTTGTTGTTTTTTTTTCTTGCTTGTTTTGATTTTTGTTTTAATGTTGATGCCCCGTTCTCCAAAAATAATCCCCGAATTGTGTCTGATTTTTATCTTATATCGAATTTCAACTCGCTATAAAGGTAGCATTCACTCTGGGAAGATGAGGCTCGTATAATTCCTATCATAACCTAATACTGACGGCGCTATTGCCCTTTCAGCCCTATAGAGCCAAAATGAATATAATCTTGCAAACTGTGAAGATCCATAACGAGCTGTTTACCGTAATAACTCTAAGTATTGGGACAGATAGGTCTTTGCAAACAGTGTAGACCCAGATCAGATGCCACAGAACACGGCATCTGATCAGAGTCTACACTGTTTGCCATACATACAACAATATTTTAGATACATAAACGGGTAGCAGAATGGTCTATTTCAAGTTTTAGGACAAGTATGGTAGGTAGATAAGGTATCCCAATACTTAGACTAAATAGGGTAATCAAGACATACGCTGGTTAGCATTCTGTTTGTGATTTCGAATGACACCCCTGTCTGAAGTATTTATACCTTGTACATGTCCAAAGTCAAAGACTGAACGACCCATTTCAGAAATTCAGTGATGAAAGGGTTAAACACTTTTTCACCAGGCCCCAGTTGTTCAAAGCATCGTTAGCTTAATAAAGTGGTCAAAATGTTAGCTGTTCTAGTAAGTACAACATCTCATTCACAAGTATTTTTGCTGAAAAGTGTGAGTAGCATTTTGCAAATGCAAAAGCTACTCACAATTTTTTTGCAAAAATATTAGCATATATGCCATATTTAATGATCAAACTGTTAACGATACGTTAACTAACGACATCGTTAGCTTTGAACAACTGGGCCCAGGTGAAGTAAAACGTGTCCTCAAGCACATACCAAATCCACTGTGCATTTGCATCTCAGCAGAGTCATTACCTTCCGTTGGTGCATTCTAAAACAACCAATGATGATTTTAGCGGAAAACGAAGGGTCTGAATAACTACGCGGGTATATTTGCTGATATATGTTTGTGTTGAGGTTTTACGGCCCAGTCAACCCAATGGGGTCATGTCGAGCGCGGTCAGTTTACCTAACCACACATTTACTGGGCAGGCTTAGTCCTCTTAGCGGTTTACCAGTATTGTGCACATTCTTTCGCCAGAAACTGACAACTGCCCTTCTTGAATCAGCGGAAGGGAGAGAATGACCGTAGAAAATATTTCATGATCAATCTCCACGAAAGAATGTTGCCGAACTCGGCGGGAGTCGAACCCGCGACCTCCTGGTCTCCAGTCGGACGCATATCCAACTGAGCCACCGAGGCCGGCTGCTGATATATGCATTTGGTCTCTGTATATGAATGAAAATGCATTTCCGGCTGGCATGGTTTATGTATGAGTAACTGTGATATAGAAATTCCTGAAAGTTTTCGAACAGCTGAAAATCACCACTGACATTTCTTCATTTGATCGCTGGGATGCATTTATTTCTTACTGAGAGGCAGCAACTCTTTCTTGGTAGATAAATGAGCTGCAACTTGAGAAAACATACCTTCTGACATGTGCGCCCAACAAAGACTCAAATTTCTTGCACACCAGATAAGGAAATGCCCTGGATTTTTAACCCTAGGATAGAAATTTTTATCCTACCCAGGTTATCCTACGCAGGGTAATCTAAAATCGAGAATTCTCACGTGTTTGATATGCACTAGTTGTTACGGTTTACGTCACTGAACGTAACGATGTCATTAAACGCCATAGTAATGTCATCACAATATGGCGGACGTCAGCAACTGAAGTAAATGCATTATTAAAAACATCTACGTTCAGAAATGAAAGGTGTGCAAGAAAAAGAATCTATCATGGGTGTGAGGTTACATAGAAAAATCCGTCCCTCGCGATCAAAGTCTGGCATCACCAGGCAAGCCTTGTGATGCCAGACAGTGATCCTCGGGACGGATTTTTCTATCTACCCATCAGAACAATGATAGATTATTATAATGCCTGCGGGTCCGCGCAGTCTGTTCGGAGTCTTGGTTGTCCGCATGAAAATTTGCATCCTTTGCTATCCAAAATGGGCCTAGTGAAAATTCTGATCCGACTGCGCTATTGCGCAAGCTGTTCTGAATTTTCGCTGTGCGCATATGCCAGAGGTACGTTGTCTTACGTTGCAGCTCAAATGTCTTGAGAAACATCAGTAGAAGTACGAACCTGTGGTAATATAGCGGGAGAATGGTGCACCCACGTCTGGAGGTTTGAGTCGGCAAGATCTCTAGTTGAAAAACCGTCAAATTCCAGATCCGTTATTATTCCGCCTCGCGAGGCTCCTTCAACAAATAGAATTAAAGAACATTCGATTTTAGTCCAATATAAGATATAAGTGAAATTACCCAGGAAATATCACAATCACGAAGCACAGCCCTTACAAGACACCAAAAGAAGGAGAGATGAGGAACAAATAAAGATAAAACAAATGTCGCATACGTATGAAATCACACACGCACAGAGAACTGCAACAGAGGAACCGCCTTGGAACGGTCAGTAGGAAACTACTGGGTGGCTTCAACCAGCTGTAATCGCGTGAAACCTCGCCCTTAATTCTGATGCAGCTCCAAATTACAAATATATATTTGGTCCGCATAAGGGTCCTCTACCTCATCTGTGAAAAATCACAATGAAACACATATAATCAAAACCACTGTGATGAAGCAAAGCAAAGGTCTCATGGCTATCTGAGCAAGAAATCAAGAAAACCACAAACAAGCCCGACCACAGATATGGATAGTCAGGTGTCGACCATCTGAACCATATTAAGGGAGCCTTTCATTTAGTCAGACGACCAACCCATTTCTTTGTGGTACTTTTTATTAATTGTTGTGAAGTGTTTCGCTTTCTAATGTCTTTCTTTTAACAATTTGGGTAACGGAGTTGCCACCTTTTTTGAGAAAGAGTTGCCAACTTTGCTTGCCATCTGTTCATTTGTGGCTGCTTTATTGTGTTTGTCTGTCTTTCCCTTTGTTGTTGGGGGCTTGATGTAGACCTGATTGTATCAATTCCTGAGTTCTTATTTACTTCTCCTTTTGAAAAACGACAAAGGAACTAATTTGATCAAATACCAAGCCTTATTTGTTCTAAGAAGAGTAAGAAAATATTTTCATCACGAAAACATAGCTATAAAATTTTGACCCCCCCTTAAACCCCACTTTTATATAGTAAAACTGGGGTTTACAAGGGGTATACATTATTTTTCTTATTTCTGCTCAAAAACATAGATTGTGGGTACTCGTTAGAACCGCCTCACCGAGGCGGTTCTAACGAGTACCTACAATCTATGTTTTGAGCAGAAATATGAAAAATATCAGGGTTTTTTATCTGAAAATTTTCAGTTTTTGGAGGTGAAATTTTCTAGATATTTGAATAAGCGTGTTTTCGTAATGAATTTATCATCTGCTCATAGTGATAAAGATTAATGGAATGGCTACGCTTTCAGGGAAGGAAACTTTGTCTTAAACGTTTTGTCTCCCTTCTGAAAAGAGTCTATTCTAAAAGAAAATTATGTGTTCCCCTCAGTAGCAAATTCTTTCTTTTTAGATCCCTTTTATTAGGAACCTTTTCATTAGAAGTAAACAGGAAATCACAAAAGTTGCCCCCGCCCCCGTGTAAAACAGCAGTACCAGATGTATGGAGTCACCATAAATGTACAGTCACACCTCAATGGCTCGAACGTCTTTGAGGCCTTGGAAATTTGTCCGAGGCATGGGTAGTTCGAGCCACTGAGGGTTAATCATAGCACCAGGTCAGGAGACAAATGGGGATACTTTAGGGATATCTTTTCGCTTCACTTTAAAATAATGGTATGTTGGGCGTACTCATTAGAATAGCCTGAATGAGGCGATTCTAATGAGTACACACAACGTACATTGTCATGATAAAATAAGATTTCCCTAAAATATCACAAAATATTTGTTTTCTTGAACTATCGGAAGAATGTCCTAGGGACTCAAAAACGAGTTCGAATCAGCCACGGTATTAAACCATCTTTGTTCCAGTCATCGAAGTTTTACTGTATATACGAACAGGTAATGCGTGTCAAAACTATTGTAGCATACCCGTCTCCTCAGGTATTTCTTCCTCTTCTTCGCCTTCATCATCAAACCGGAAGTAACCAAGTGGAGAAACATGCGTACAAGCACTTATTCTCGCTATCTGAGCACGTAAATAATTTCTCTCTACTCCTGGGAAGGGAGGATGGGCAACTACCTGTTAAAAAAGGGAAACACCCATCAAATAAACAATAAGAATTATAAAATAAAGAGCCTATTAAGCTGGTTATTTTGGTGAAAATTTTATGAAAATCGATTGAGAAATAAAAATAATACTGAGCTTTTAAGATCTAGAAAATAGTGTCAAGGAAGCCATCATTTTGACGAGTAAGTGATATCATAACCACCTAATTATACATGCAAAAGATAAATAAATCACTCCTGAAACAATATCTGTAAATGTGTTCATTTGCATATACAGTATCAATTAAATCACAAAACAAGCATATTCCTATTTAACAGGCAACTTTTATTTGAGGCTTACAAAAATTAAATATCTGATTAAATATTCAAAATGACGACACTCATGCTCACAGTTATAAAAAGAATTAAACCATACTAGCTCTCTTATTTCTTCCTCGAATTTGATCAACTTTGTGCCAGGATGCTTATTTTCTAGAGCTGAACATTTTAAGGCATACAAAACATTTAGTGGGCCTTTCCGTTTAAAATGGCTTGGTAAAATATATACATGAATAACTTTTCGAACATGATCTATTTGGACTTACTATAAGAAAATTTTCATTAATGTTACAACCGGATAGATATAAAAAGTAACGACGAGTCCTACTGTTGAAAAATATTGAGCTTGCAGTCCCAATTTTCTGCTCTCTTCACCTCTTTAACATATCAGATGCGGTAACACTCAGATACACCCATGTTCACTGGTCTCGAAGCCAACACGAAATTAGACAATGTTCCATACAGAATGCTCAGAAGAGCATGTCCCGGCGGGCACATGACGTTTCTAAAACGTCGCATTAACATCGATGCAACAATTCATATGACGTTTCTACAACGTCGCATTAACGTCGATGCAACGCATCGTGACATTGCATCGACGTACATACGACTTTAAAAAAAAACAACTCATATGCCCGCTGGGGTGGTTGTGTATTTCCAACGAAGTTCCCATTCAGAATATTTTGTGACTGTTGTTCTTAAATGCTTGTGTGGAGGCTGTCGTACTTCGATATAGTACTGATATCATTGAATTCGCTGGTCCTTTTGTTCTTTTGATTAAATGTTATAACAGAATTTTACTTAAGGCGCTGCTAGGTAGCAGTTTCCCTAATCCCTTAGCAACAGACTCAATCAACCCGAGAACACTGTTTTGTATCTTTAAATATGTTCTATATTTCTAAAGGAGCTTAACTTGAAAACTTTATATGACAAAATGCATTTTTAAGCAAAAACATTCACCACTTATCTTACTGCTGACAAGTCAATTAGAGTTTCTCGTCAGATAATACCAGATTAATGTATTCAAAAGCTAAGCAATATGAAAACCATCTCACAATATAAAAATCTAAACAGATTGCCTTTGGAAATGAAGAACCCACAAAAGAACGAAAATCGGAGTGGAGACTCGTTTATGTCTCTTCATGTGCAACAATGTAGTTTGTGAGTCTGCATACGCCCCATCTCCTTCCCCGCTTCCCAAGCACCGGATGAAGATGTTTTCGATTTTTAAAGTAACCAGAATGGGCTCGATGATACGAAAGGAAATAAAAACATAATCTGCACTATGGTGAAGTACGGGTAGATGTGAAATGGCCACCACACGGCACTTTACACCTGCTGCAGTTTAGTAAAATAAAAATCTAAAAGGTTGCCTTTAGGAACAAAGAACACACAAAAGATCGAAAATCGTAGACTCGATCACAATTAAATCTACAGCATCCATAAATGACTTTTTTTTTCTAATTTCTGATTTAAAAAATACTTTAAGTAAATACCTTTTGCTACCAAGGTAATTCTTGCATGAGAAATCGAATTCCTGATAACAAGTAGGTGGAATGTTGATACGAAAAATCAATGCCCGTACACAAAAAAGTAAACTGTTCTTATTGATACTATGAAATCGATTTCATGGTGTAAAAATGAATTCTTGATACTAAGAAGCCCGCCTCACTCCCTCATCTCAAGCTACTGGATATTTTAGATGTCACTCGCTTATTATAATCGATTGCTAAAATGGTTCACTATATGGTAATATTTAAAGCTGCAGAAGACGGAATTTTTGAAACTAAGATATAAACTGCTAGTTATCAAGAAGTTCACGTTTTCTAGAGTTTAGAAGCCAAGAGTCTTGATTGGTTTCAAATCATCTATTTAATCAACAACAAAATTCATTATTACAAGACTTCCTTGAAATAAAGGATTCTGTTATTGCTTAAATAGATAATGATATTATAGTTTGAATCTCGGTTTCAAGGAATAAAAGAGGAGGTCGCTATGAATGACAAACATACCGGGGCATATAGATCGCCTGTAAAGAACTTGCGTATTTTCCGAGCAACTTGTATCTGCATCGGCGTCACATGAGGTAGCCGTGTCCATGGTAATCCAGCTGTAAAACGACAAGTTTATTTGGAAAGATTATCCCTTATGTAAGGTTTTATGACATATACCCTACCAGTTTTACTGTATATATGTTTTACGCTACCATTCTAGGCAAGCGACTAAATATTCTCTCGCCGACCATCAACAAAGTCAAGCATCGGAGACAACCCGCAATGTAGTTATAAAGCCAAACACTCCATCTATGTCGCCATAAAGCAAATAAAAAGCGCATTCTAAAAGTATTTATCTGTTGATGTTTTGGCTTCTTTGACACTTGACACTAAGCATATATTTAACATCGGGGATAATACGACAGGGATTCTCGCCGAATAAACATCAAATCATTTGTTACATTTCTAAAATTTGAAAGGAATGAATCTCAAACTGATAATGTAGCATTACGAAAACACCCCTATTCAAATATATTGAACATTAAAACCCACTTGCTTTACGATTATTTGGCAATAAATTATGATTAAACTAAACTCCTAAAAGACAGTTTGCATGAAATATCAATGCCTATTTTCTGAAGGAAAATACGAAAAATATTTAAAATGTCGCCTGTTGAAAATTTTTACCTATACTAAGCGTTTAAACATTGCCCAGACTTGTTTGCTACCATAACTTACGTTCAGTGCAGACAAAAAAGACTTTCTTGTTTAATCCTGAGCCTGGAGCTTCACACGGTATCTTTGGTGGTGACGTATTCAAAGGCTTGAGGTCAGAGGCAGAGCCAACGAGATCTGAAATATTATTTGAAGCTAAAATGCAGAAAAAGCATTGTTTTGATACACGTACGAGTACATGCGCTACGCACGCGAATATGCAGGCACTATATTATAATTTGGAAAGGCAGATCACATCTTAAAGACATAGCTAAAAAGAAACCGAAGGCGGTACCACTCTCTAATGATTTTATCCCCCTACCTACGGCCTATAAGGGCAATAAACATTTTGGAGGGGTTATAACCTATGGATTCAGATAAATAAGCGAGTGTTAAATTTCCAATTTGGGCCTCTACGGGTCTATCATTTATTGACAGAAAGTAGGTTTTTTTTTTTTGTTGTTCCCAGTCTCTTCAGTGATAAGAATAATGACCAAGACACAGCTTATTTTAATTTTCATCATGAAAACACGCCTATTCAAATATACTGAAAATTTTAAGACCAAAAAATGAAAATTTTCAGATAAAAAATTCTGATAATTTTTCATATTTCTGCTCAAAACATAGATTGTGGGTACTAGTTAGAACCGCCTCGACAAGGCGGTTCTAACGAATACTCACAATCTATGTTTTAAGCAGAAAAAAGAAAAATAATGCATACCCCTGTAAACCCCAATTTTGCTATATAGAGTGGGGTTTAAGGGGATCAAAATTACAGTCAAACCTGTGTTAAGCAAGCACACATGGGAAAGCCAAAAATTGGTTGCTTAAAACAGGTGCTTGCTTAATACAGGTAGATTCTAACTTCTTTGCCTTTAATGAGATCTCATATAGTGGCCTTTAAAGGCAGGTGATTGCTTAATACAGGTGGTCTTTAGGACAGGTTTGACTGTACATAGGCATTTTTCGTGATGTTTAAAAAGAAAAATATTTTGAAAGATAGGTAAGTAATCACATTGGAGTAAAGGATGGCAAAATCTAAGAACAATTTAAAGCTGTATAAATTTAGTTACCTCTCGGTTTATGGTGCAAGAAGAATGAATTGCAACCATTCCACATCACTTTATTGTCTTTTGAACATATTTAGGGTTTAGAGTCCCACACAATGAACGTTACGTGGCTATAACAAATATGTTGCAAACAAGCTTCCAGTGAATACTTCTTTTTAATACGACAATAATTCAAAGTACTGACTTCTAACGATCAGAAGGAACTTAATCCTTAAAACGCTAAGCAATATTTGTAGCAGACGAATTTCAGAGAAAACAAAAAGGATAAGGTAGATGATTCACATTAAATGTCAAGCCTTATTTTCTCTGAAAAATAAACAAAAACATTTCAAAGTGTGGTCTGCTGAAAATTTTACCAAGTATGCAGAGTGTTAAAGCATTAATTACAACTGATTTACTGTCGTCTTGTTCAGCAATCACTGCACTATTTAACATTATAACATATATTAGCGAAATTTTCAGCTATCATAACTTATTAAATGTCAATTAGGACACTTGCGTACTACTTACCATCAAAGCTGTTACTGTACTCTTCATCCTAACAAGAAAAACAAACAAGAGACGAAAACGTAATCTAAGAGCTGATATCAAATAAGCAAGTGGATGCGAAGTTCACAACATGGCATGAGAAACTGACATGGCCTTTTTAACTTCTACATGTATGCAGACGTGTCACCCTCAAATCTAGCTATATAAGCTCTATGAAATATGTAGACTATATTGAATTGCGAGAGCAAAGGTCCTGACCAGACTGTGTGGATGCGTAGGCTTATTTGGATTTTTCCTGCTTTGGAAAAACAGGACAAATCAAAAACAGAAAATAACAGACTCGCCAATTTATGCCTTTCAGCATGTACGTGCCATTATAAAGTGCGTGCCATTATAAAGTGTGTGTGTGTGTGTGTGTGTGTGTACTGCATAAAGTTGTCTACTCGTAAAATGTTTTATAACGGAAATGTCACGGCTTATCTAATCTATATCAGACAAATTCTCAGATAAATATTTTTTTCTTATTTCTCAGCTAACATGTATTGTCGGTACTTATTAGGAGCGCCTCCATGAGGTGCTTCTAAAGAGTACCACAACCTGTTTTCGTAGAGAAATAAGAAAATATCAATACATTATGGTCAAAAACGCCTTATTGAAATGAGCACCAACAACATATGCTTTTATAAAGAAAATCAGATAAAAATATTGCAAAAGCATAATTAAATAAGCCCTTCTTTAAAGTTTTCCCTTATTAGATGGATATTTTAGTAGACGTTTTCAGTAATTTTGAAAAACCTAAGCGCACAATGCATTAATTAGATCGAATACTGTAGGCGCGTGTCAGTTAAATAAAATATATACTCGCCTGCAGAACGCTACCGAGTTCTTCAATTTCGTCAATCTCACTGTCATAATCGCCATCATCGAATTCCGTCTCCGCCACATAGTAGTTCTTTCTCGTACCCAATATCTTCCCCCAGAAGCGAATGAACTTGGTAAATAAAAATAGCATTTATTGTTTCATTGCTATCAGTAATTGTTTCATTGCAGTTAGTATTGTTTCATTTTGAGTCGGTATTGTTACTTCTTGGCTCCGTCCATTGCTCAGTGTAAAGACTGAGCTAAATTTCATCAGGTAAAGCGATGGCTATGGCATATATTGATCTGTACATCCATGCAGTTTGATTTCGCAACAAATTCTGACAGATAAGTGAAAGGCTTGCCCACACTGCGCAGATGCGTCTGCTGAGACATTTCCCTGCTAATCGCATAGTGTGCGTTAACTCTTAAAGCGTCATTCAAAATTCCAATTCGGCGTGTCCATAGTGGCACCCTATACTACTATCGTCACTACAAGTCAGACAAATCAAATGAAAAGCTTACTTTATTTTCCCGGAATAATAATAATAATGGAAAAAATGAATTCCGTCCCTGTACTTTTGAATGGCACTTTAAGGGTGAAAGACGTGGGCTTATGTAACTTTACTGTGCGAGATTGCTATGCGGAAAAGCAAACAAAAAGTCACTTTCTTATATCTTTGTTAACAATAGCGAAAAATCTACAAATCTCGAGCTACCAATAGTATACAAACCCCTCAATTACAATCGACTCTCGTTATCTCGACATCGCTTATCTCGAATAACTGCTTGTCTCGAAATGCGAATCTGATCCCTGTTTTAACATGGAAATCTAACAACAGGTAACAAAATATTGTGGTAAAGACTCTGAGGCCGGTAAAGAGGAAAGGAGCAATTTCTCATCTTTTCCACAATATTTTCAATATATCTAATTTCAGGACTCATCTTTTCCACAATATTTTCAATATATCTAATTTCAGGAGTCAAATTACATATTCATTTGTTAAATGTAGTTGTTCGACTTATTTATTTCCAATTCTGCAATCTGATGTGTTAAGGTACGGATATCTCGAAGTATTTCAGAAAGTCCCTTGGACTTCGAGATAACGAGAGTCGACTATATTTCAATACCATCGTAAACCGTGCACATCTGTGATCTCTGATCTATCCTGTTAACATATGTCCAATTTGATAATGCTTTGTACAAAACAAAAATCACAACAACCCTACTGATTACAAGAGTTTAGCTCCAAACCTGCATGTTCGGACATTGGTCTACAAGATCCCTCAGAGCCAAAGTTATCCGAACAAAATCTTCCCTTGGGAGTCCAACACCTGCTGTCTCGAAGAATGCCGCCTGACGCATGATGTTTGGGATACCTTGGAACCTTTGTTGTTCATCCGCCTCATTCGGTTTGGCGTCCATTAACTTTGGTGCTTTCTACAATAATGAAAGTAGAGCCAGTGCACGATAAAACCTACAATACGACTTGTGTGAGCAGCAAAGACTCCGATCAGTCTGTACATCCACCCAGTATGGCAAGGGTATTTGTTTATCCCTCTTTGGACAGCCTGGAGGCTGTAGAAGGCACAGCGATCAGCGAAGACTCTGATCAGACTGTGCGGATGCGCAGGCTGATCTGAATCTTCGCTGGTCGCACAAGTTTTATTGCAGGTTTTGTCGTGTGCTGGCTCAGTATTTCTTAGATTCGTTTTACTAAATGGAAGCATAGCGCACAGCGCGGAGAGAGATGACTTAGATCAGGTTGAAGATCAGACCAGCCTAATTACTGCCGTCACGTTTCGCGGTCACAGTGACAAAGAAGAGAGTAAAGCTAAATGCAAATTATTTGATGATACGAGTAAGTGGATACAGAATCAAAGTGTGTACTACGAGCACTCGCCATCGAGTTAGAAATTAAAGAACCCAGTGACGGAATATAGCAAAAGTAGTAACTTACCGTATGTTAAAAGAAAAATTTGACTAAAACATTTTAAGCATGGAGCCTCTTGTCATGGGTGGGTAGATATTGATCAAACTGAGACGACCTGTTGCAACAAACCATTAAATACAGTAAACCTTCAATGACACCGATGGCTCATTTACGGTGGCTGATAAATACGAACTCGTTTTTGAGTCCCTTGGTCCCTAATTCTTCCGATATTCAAGAAAGCATATATTTATGGATATGTTATGGAAATTTTCTCATTTTATCATGAAAATGTGTGTTGTATGTATTCATTAGAATCGCCTAATCGAGGTTATTCGAATGCGTACACTCACCATACCATTATTTTATAGAAGATCGAAAAATCATCCTCACATTATCCCCATTTGCCTCCAGACCTAGCGCTATGAGTAACCCTCAGTGACCCTCAATGACTCGAACTAGCCATATCTAGAACAAATCGAGGGTTGATCGCAAGACTATGGTAACTCAAACATATTTTTGAAACCCTTGTTTAGGGGCAACTTGGACCCCTTTGTAAACAATGCAAATTTAGGTGCCATTGCTCATACGAGCAATGGCACCTAAATTTTCATTGTTTACAGAAAGAAATGTTGTAATCTTCATAACGCCTTCATGGTGAGGAGATTAGGTTTGGGGAAAAACAACCATCTGACTTACGCTAGTTTTGCGCTCAACCCTCGAAATTTCCATGGTACAAAGACGTTCGTTCAAGCAATCGAAGTTCAACTGTAAATATGGGCCGCGCAGTCTGATCAGGGCATTCACTGCCGCTAACAGAATCATTCGATCCCACAGAATATATGAATGGTGAGCAAAAGCCCTGATAATACTTTGCGCATGCGCAGGATGATCTGAATGCGCATTTTGCGCACGTTCAAAGGCCCGTTTTCGCTTAGCGCGGCCCATATAATGAAGCCAGATAATATAATCAGGACATTAGATGAACGGACGGACAAAATGGCTGGTGGAAAGAAGGATAGGGCAAAACACTTTGCCTCCATCAAAGTTAGCTGGTTGCGGCATTATAATGATTTTCATTACCCTATCTACTATATACAGAGTTATAAAGTATATTTTTGCTATTGTATGGCTTTGTTGACAGGAATCACAAGTGTATCATATTTTTGACTATTGGCCGATCGAAATTGATCTGAAATTGATATGTCTCGTAAATTCTGTTCCGTGGTCTAATATGCCCTGATCTGTATACATTGGGTAATAAAACAGTTATTTCATGGCTGTTTGGATGGAGTATAGTCAAAACTATTGGCCGCAGATGCTGTGGATAACCTGATGCATTATTGCCCGAGGTCGGGCAATATAGCATCAGGTTGTCCACGGCTCTTCGGGCCAATAGTTTTGACTTTCGGTCTCGGACAATAGTGCATCAAGTTTTCCACAGCACCTCGGACCAATAGTTTTGAATATACTCCAAATAGCCATGAAATAACTGTTTAATATTTTGACTTGTCGTGGTCCAATACTTACCTGCAAAAGCTCTACATGTGCCGATGCAATAGTTTCAGTTGGTGTCTTTTCACGTGGGATTTTCAGAAGTTCCGTAGATGTAGACAGTCTTTCAGCCTTTAACGTCCTGCTCAGATCTTCTAGTTCTTTCATTACATTGTCTGGTTTGTCAACCAGAATTCTAGTTATCATCTGTGATAGATGTTCATACCTACAAATGGTTCAGCAAAATAAAATGCAAATGTATACCATAACACACACACACACACACAGAGAGAGAGAGAGAGAGAGAGAGAGAGAGAGAGAGAGAGAGAGAGAGAGAGAGAGAGAGAGGGAGGGAGAGGGGGGGGTGGGGGGGGGGGCGTTATTAATGCTTCATGCGAACTTTATATAAAGCTTTTAATAATCACAAACTGCATTTACCGTAACACCCATAACCTCTCACCATGCTTGTCCTAAACT
The DNA here is from genome assembly GCA_964016985.1 of Anodontia alba. Taxonomy (NCBI): domain Eukaryota; kingdom Metazoa; phylum Mollusca; class Bivalvia; order Lucinida; family Lucinidae; genus Anodontia; species Anodontia alba. The sequence goes on from OZ024821.1 coordinate 26,739,670, forward strand.
TTGAAACAGTCTATTCTGCAACCTGTTGATCTGTTAAAATTTTGTTGGACGAGTAGGAAACTGTATATATCTGCGGCGTCTGATCTGGCTCTACAGTGTTTGCTCAGGCCTGTCTGTCCCAATACTTATGGTTATTACGGTATTATGCGACTACTATGCAGTGTGATTTTTCATTATTCAGGAAACCCAGTGTGCTGACACTTCTTTTGATCAACAGCACTTCATTTCGAGGCGTTAGCTGTCCAATTATTCTACCACGTTTACTTTAAGTGTCTACATATTTCGCCGAAAATACATAGAGGATATTTATTCTTTTACTGTGAATACCATAAATATTGTCATCGAGTGAAATGAAAACATCAGTATTTTCACGAGTGCGAAGCACGAGTGAAAATTTGAATGTTTTCATTACATGAGATGAAAATGTTTATGGTATTCACTGAAAAGAGTAAATTTTCTTTTTATTTTATTGTTTACACGTCAATGCGCGTTTCTGACGTCATAAGTAACGTCACCAAACAAAACATGAACGTCATGGCGTCGACGCTCAACCGCTAGAGAAACAAAAACAAAAAGTTTCGGCGAATCAAAATAATTTTAATACCAAAATGTTCCTTACATTCTAACTAAGAAAATGCATACCAACACTTGATAGTTTAGTTCAGAAACAAAGAAGTTAGAAGTGTTAAAAAATCTGAAGTGCAGGTAACATCCACTTCTAAAACAGTGAAGAAAACCGAAGTCGTCCAAAGTGAGGAGTGAAAATATAAATCGTATCAGTCACTACAGTGAAATGATACGATATCAATTCACTAGTAATTGATACCAGTTTTATTTTCATCAGATATACATAGATTTCACCGCTGACAATAAAATAAATAAAGGATATTTACTCTTTTGCTGTAAATACCATAAATATTGTCATCGAGTGTAATGAAAACATCAGTATTTTCACGAGTGCGAAGCACGAGTGAAAATTTGAATGTTTTCATTACACGAGATGAAAATTTTTATGGTATTCACTGAAAAAGAGTAAATTTTCTTTTTATTTTATTTTTTTTTTACACGCCACTGCACGTTTCTGACGTCATATCTAACGTCACCAAACAAAACATGAACGTCATGGCGTCGACGTTCAGTGCTTAACATGCGAAACGCTGGAGAGACAAAAACAAAAAGTTTCGGCAAACAAAATAATATTGATACCAAAATGTTCCTTACATTCTAACTAAGAAAATGCATACCAACACTTAATAGTTTTGTTCAGAAACAAAGAAGTTAGAAGTGTTAAAAAATCTGAAGTGGAGGTAACATCCACTTCTGAAACAATGAAGAAAACCGAAGTCGTCCAAAGCGAGCAGTGAAAATATAAATCGTATCAGTCACTATAGTGAAATGATACGATATCATTTCACTAGTGATCGATACCACTTTTATTTTCACCAGATATACATTGATTTCACCGCTGACAATAAAATAAATAGAGGATATTTATTCTTTTGATGTGAATACCATAAATATTGTCATCGAGTGAAATGAAAACATCAGTATTTTCACGAGTGCGAAGCACGAGTGAAAATTTGAATGTTTTCATTACACGAGATGAAAATTTTTATGGTATTCACTGAAAAAGAGCAAATTTTCTTTTTATTTCATTGTTCACACGTCAATGCGCGTTTCTGACGTCATAAGTAACGTCACCAAACAAAACATGAACGTCATGGCGTCGACGCTCAGTGCTTAACTTGTGAACCGCTGGAGAGACAAAAAACAAAAAGTTTCGGCGAATCAAAATAATTTTGATACCATAATGTTCCTTACATTCTAACTAAGAAAATGCATACCAACACTTGATAGTTTAGTTCAGAAACAAAGAAGTTAGAGGTGTTCAAAAATCTGAAGTGGAGGTAAAATCCACTTCTGAAACTGAAGAAAACCGAAGTCGTCCAAAGCGCAGAGTGAAAATATAAATCTATCATTCACTGTAGTGAAATGATACGATATCAATTCACTAGTGATTGATACCACTTTTATTTTCATCAGATATACACTGATTTCACCGCTGACAATAAAATAAATTTTAACACATTTTGGTTTGGAGACGCCAAAAAGGGTACATGGCAAACAGTGCATACCCAAATCAGACGCCGCAGAATTCGCCACTGTTTGCAAATAGTTTAGACATTTTTCTGTAGGAATATCTAAATCACATAAATTGGACTCTTCTAATGTATAGTATGGGGGAGTTTATTCAGTCTAAAATGGGTTAAAGCGATCATGGACAATGTCTTGTTTTTCATTTCATTAGTTGTTTTTTTTTAAACCCAGTTATGCCTAGCGTCCGATAAAAGGGACATTGGCAGTGTAGACCTAGATCAGACGCTGCAGAACGCAAAGTCTGATCAGGGTCTACACTGTTTGCGTTAAATACAGGAATTTCTATAAAATATGGTAATAATAAAAATCAACCAGATACCCCTTCTATAGGAAATGGATCGGTCCAAAGAGTTAAGGTAGAAGAGTCCATCAGCATAAATGGGTCTTCATGAAAACATATGATGTTGGTACTCGTTAGAAACGCCTCGGTGTTTTCATGGAGAATTAAGAAAAATATCAGTATATTTCAGTTGAAAAAAGTGCTTATTGGACGTATGAATTTCTCTCTGAAGCTTCTTAATTTCTCGCCAGTTTTGGCGGAATGAGATATTTTCTCCCATGATATTCCGAGTCAGAATTATCCCTGCACCGTGAATTAACATAATTAAGGGGTTGTCGCGTTGAACTTTGATAAGACCAAGTCCAAATCTTTTCTGGGTGTACATGTACACAGAACACATTTGATCACTTTAACGCTTAGCACTCTGGGTAAAATTTTCAGCAGACGACTTACTGAAATATTTTTATTATTCCAAGAAAACAAGTTTTGACATTTCATGCAAATTGTCTCAAATGGAGACAATTTGCATGAACTGTCAAATCCTGTTTTCTGGGAAAAAATAAGAAAATATAATCAATTTGTCGTCTGCTGAATTTGCCCATAGAGTAGTAAAAGTTAAAGAGCAACTTACAAGCTGGGCTGGTCCGGGTCCGTCTGCTTCATCAGAAACATCTTTGAATTCAGAATCTCTCTATCCACTGGACACAAGGATTCCACGGACTCAGTATCCCATCCATTGATGTCAAACTGTCTTCCTGGCATATTTCTCCGTCCTCGCACTCTTTTCTTCTCTCCTGTCATCCTTTTTATTTTTTTTTTAAATTATTATTGTTTATTTTTCACTCCTTAAACCTTAAAACACCAATCATGATTGTAGCAGACGACATTTGAGAATTGAGAAAATAAGGTTTGACATTTCACGTGAATCGTCTGTTGCAGTTATGATTGGTCCATTAAGGGTTAATTTGCTCTGAGGTGCAGAACTAATTATAACAAGTTTTTACGTCGTTTTTTTTTACTTCAAAAATGTTTTAATAGTTATTCTTAGATAATTTGATTAATAAAGGCATTTTATTTTAGAAAACAATTAAGTAATCCAAAAAGCGAAGGAACTAACAGTTAAACCATCTTGTTAACTTTCATTTCTGGTGGGTCTGTGTAGTAATCAGGCCACGACAAGAGAAAATATGTTTTCGCGGCACCTGCGGAGAGCGAAGGACCATTCGTGCAATCTGGTCAGGGCCTTCGGTCTCCGTTGACATATTTTATAGTATCCATATTCCGCAAGCAGACAGCAAAGGCCCTGATCAGACTGCGCAAATGCGCAGTCTGATCTGGGCCTTGGCTGTCCGCATTATATGTCTGTAAGCCACCTTTTCGCTTGGCCCGCCCACCTCTTTTACTATGCAATTGTGTGGTTATCTGCATGGCAATAGGGAATATTTACCTGCTATCACCCTTAAGTTTTTGAACCTAGGAGCTGCAATCGATGGCCTTTTATTTCTTTTCTGATAGATTAAATATTAATGAATCCATTTGATAAGATAAAAAGAAAGAGAAACGATTGGGCGCTAACACGTTAATTTGTGTTGAAAAATAATGACGATTATCATGAGTGCACAGAAAAACACGTAATTTCTGGGGCGGATACAAAGGGGGTTCGTACCCAAACTCTCCGTTATTCAAAATCTAATTTTCAGCGGAAACGTTGGAAAAATTTGATCAATTTAGGTACATGTACCATACTGACCGCAAATATTTATTCACCTTACTCACTTCTTTATGTAAGATTCATTATCTCAATCTCCGAGGGACTTGAGCCCAGTTATTCAAAGCTTCGTTAGTATACAGAGCTCGTTAATGACATACTGGTTAACTGTTGTAGCTAAGGTATTTTCAAATACATTGATATTTTTGCGGCAAACATGCGAGCGAGTAGCTTTTCCAATGCAAAAGCTACTCACATTTTTTTTTCAGCAAAAATATCAATGCATTTGCCATACTTCAAAACATAAATTTTCTGAACGTCGTTAGCTAACAACGTTAAAATTTGAACATTTAGGCTCAGAAGTTTTGGTCTGGGAGATAAAAGGCGTTGAAATCTAAGGAAATTACAGCAAACTAAATACAAATGTATTGCTCTTTGCTTACTGTCCTTTCGATATCACTCGGAAAACGTTTTCTGCTTGGCGTTTTATTTTAAATGAAAACATTTTGATGTTTCACAACGATATTGTGAATTATATTTTTGCACAGTTTATTTCACAAACAAATCTCAACGTTTCGGCTAATTAAAGCCTTTTTTCAAGAAGTTCTTTCAACGCTACACCATCTTCTTATCAATAGTCAACCATTTTAAATACAAACTGTAAAATTTTCAGAAAAAATTGAACAAGCAGAACTTGTTTGCTTGAAAGTATTCTAGCTCATCAACTAACAGTAATAGGCAACGAATAACAGTAAGCCTGAACTCGGTACAAAATAATCATAATATGCTTAGATAAAATGAATTACAACATCTGAGGCTAAATAAACCGTCACTTTTACAGCAGCTATACAAATAATTTGTTTTCAAGTGTAGTATGGAGTGACTTAGAAACCTGCTAAGAAAGTATGCCCGTCGATTGTCCTGACCGGCGATCGAACCAGAAACCCTTGGACCTCAAATCTAGCATCTTCATCACATGCCAAAATGTCAGAACAAGCTAGACTTGTCAAACAGGCACGCCGTGATCTTGCAAATATATTAGCATTTGTATTTCTCTTTGCCGCATGGCAACATTCTTTCGTGGAGATTGATCATGAAATATTTTCTACGGTCATTCTCTCCCTTCCGCTGATTCAAGAAGGGCAGTTGTCAGTTTCTGGCGAAAGAATGTGCACAACACTGGTTAACCGCTTAGAGGACAAAGCCTGCCCCGTAAACGTGTGGTTAGGTAAACTGACCGCGCTCGACATGACCCCATTGGGTTGACTGGGCCGTAAAACCTCAACACAAACAAATCATCGAGTGTCTAATGCTTAACCGGGTTCTCCAATGCTTAACCATAGAATATGATATATAGAGGATATTCAAATGTTTGGAGTGAATATGACTTATTTCATCGAGTGAAGTGAAAAAATGTATATTTCATGAGTGCCGAAGGCACGAATGAAATATACATTTTTTCACTTCACGAGATGAAATAAAAGTCATATTCACGACAAACATTTGAATTTTCTTTTTATTATATACATCACTTTCGACAGAAGAGATGCAAATCTTGCATTTGCAAGAGGAAGTCTGACACGCAGTTTTGTCCCTTGGCGGTGACATATAAGAACCGCATAACACCAGGAAACCTGCTTCCGAAAGAAAATAGTCCACGAAATATTTCAGCCTAAAAGCGTCTTTTTAAGGGATATGAGCAATAAAATCAACTGTATTTAGTTCAATTTAATAAAACAAGAAACATTTTAGGTATTGAACATGAATCGACACATTAAGGAGACCATTAATGTAAATAAGAAAAAAAGTAGTTCCAGATCTTATATTTTTCACTGCTCAGAGGAGTGAAAATATGTTTATATTTTTACTCGTGCAAAATATAACTTTTTCGAAATATGCATTTTATTTCATTAGTAATTCTCTATATTTCATTACTTTGTATATAATAAAAGGTTATGCGCCATTATGGAATACAAACTGGCCTTTTTGTTTTCTACACAAGCAAATAATGACCTCTATTATATGAATTGATGCTCGATTCGGTCAAATAAGCTTGAAATCCAGTATTTCAATGGCCTTGTCCAGAAAACCTTTTTTTCGCCATGACTTTCTGCATCTGATGATTTCACAACTTACAAATCATAGGTAGACCATCAGTTATTGTAGTAAATCGCTGGCATTTACAAATGGAACAAACGGTGTGTTTTTCTCCTTTGGTCACCGAATTCTTAACCAGACAATCTAATGCTTAACCAGCAAAAATAGGCAGATCAGCACTTCTTCGCAGAAAAAAAAAAAAAAAAAAAAAAAAAAAAAATCCAAAACCTGTTAAATTTCATTTCAGACAATTGCAGGGCCATGAATTGGTGTGAAAACACAAAGTCATTATACACTATGATTCTGGAGACTGAAGATGTTTGCATTAGACACTATGTTATTTCCGAATCAACAGTGTACTGCTTATCAGGATGGGTAAAAATGGTTCTGTAGAACAAGCTTCGTGTGTTCTGGAGACGTGGAGGTGAAATCAGACCCGCTTTATAGCTGTGTTTTGTTATTAGATATGCGTAACCAGCCATTTTCGACCCTTTCCATGGCGGTTTTTCGACAATGCTGCATTAACAACCAAAATATCCATAACACAAATAACCACAAGTGTCTGTCGTGTGTGCGTGATTATATGTTGACCTTCCAGCAAAGCGCAAAATTAAATAAAGGACAAAAAACACCACGAATTACCATTAAGCATTAGACACTCGATGACATGTTTTCTATGCCTTTCGGTACACCTTCAGCACGCGAAAAGTAATTCAGCCAATATGCGTGAAGTAGGTGGTCTGAGATTTACTCCACAGACGCCAATATCAATGGACAGTTGAATGTTCCCAGTTTTTTAAAATAATTTCCTCAAAACATTTATATCGCTCATGAAACACAGAAAATGCACGGCGCTGCCTCTATGTATTTATTGTGTTGGGGTTTAACACGTCAACCCTTGTGGGTCATTTTGTGTCGTCTCCCAGAGAAAGGGAGAAAAGTGATAGAAGAGATAGTAGAAGAGATTAAAGAGAGGGACAGGGAAGAAAGGAACAGGAATGAAAGTGAAGAAACAGAAGAAATAAAAATATTCCCCATCTACCCTTACCTGCTACAAGGATAGCAGGACTTGCCCAACTGTAAGCCAATATCTGCCTCTATGTAACTCCGTTGCCTGGTAGCGTTAAAAATCTAGATAGATAGATAGATAGATAGATAGACAGAAAATGCAAAGTTTGTTTACCTTTTTGAGTCATCTTATCCCTAACCGGATGTCGATCTAATTGTTTCACGTTCTTAACCGGTGGTTACGCATTCATTCGTTTGGTAGGCGTGAGAGAGCAGTAAGGGTTAATGCTGAGCGCCAAGCAAAGTCTTTGGTTACGCGGCGTCTGATCAGGGTCTATACCGTTTGCCACTCACCCAGCAATTTTATACACGCTAACAAGTAGTAAAATGGACTTGAAGAGAAATATAAGACAAATAGTAACGGGTGTGAATATTTAGGGTAAATACGGTATCCTTAATGTATCCAAAATTTCCCATGAAAATGGAATTTGAGTCAAAGGGATTCGACTGAAACCCGCAAATCCCCTCTGAAAACGCCCCTGAACAGCTAATCCGAGTCTTCTCTGATGTTTTAGTGGTTTTTCTTTGTATTGATATTTGCCACTAACATCACAGTAACTATAATCTCGGACCCATCAGTATTGATGGGTCCGAGCTATATTGAAAATCAGGAATATTCCTGTCCTGTCTAAAATAAACTAGAGGCATGGAAATTTATTTATAATGTAGGTAGCCAGAAAGGATGATCAAACTAATATTTTATGACTGAAAAAGTGATAATACTTGATTTTGGTTATGAATAATTGACCTTTTGGGGTAACAAATTAGCTTTTATCGTGGATAGTTTAGGCAAAAAGGGTAGACTGCCAGGTATAGTGAAAACGCTGGTTATGCAAATTTCCAATGAAACAAGTTATTAAATTTATTGGATAATGGTTTCTTTTGTTTATTGTAAAATTTTATGTTGCTATCTGCTAGATGATATGCAGAATTTTCTTTGAAAGTGCCCAGCCAGGACTGGCTGGAAAAATTCTGCATTTTTGATAACTAAGTTGCTCTGACGGTAAGTGGTAAATATTAAAATAAAAGAAAAGCTACTTAAACGTCAGAGAAGACTCGGACAACTGAACAGCGAGAATCCTACTGCGACTAGGTGGACAAGTATAGGCTGGAGCTACCACGAATCGATAACACGAATTTATGCGGTCCCAAACTGTACTGACGGTAACTTCCCATTTCGTCTATTCCCGTTTCGTCTACTGCTTTTTATTCCCATTTCATCTAGTCCATTTCTGAGGGCAATTCTCATTTCGTCTACTTTATAATTAATATATAATGACCAAGAACTCAACCAAAACTGTTCAGATGTACTTTGTATGATTAGTATTGATGCATTCTCAAGTCTGATCTGTGTCTGATTTGCCTGATTGCCATGTTTTCCATACAAAATAGATGAGAAAAGATAACAAAACAAGCACACCAGCAGCGTAAAACCAGATCAACTTCCTTAAGTCTGATCTGGGTCTACACTGGTTGCTTTGCCTGATTGCCATGTTTTCCCTACACAATACATGATATAGGTTTATACCATCATTGCGATGTTGAGTAGGCTGCATAGGTGTAAAAATACACCTCTACCCCACCCCCCAGTAGACAAAATGGGAATGTGTGAGTAGACGGAATGTGAAAATTTGTCTAAATAGTAGTCGAAATGAACAAAATGGGAGTAGACGAAATGGGAATAAACCCGACATATGATGCGACAGGCGCGGAAAAAGCCATTATGCCATATGTGAATAGCGAAGGCCAAGATGAGCGTGCGCATCCGTGCAGTTTGCGCAGCCATGTTTTGACGAGTCATGCCGGCTTGAACAATCTTGATAGAAGGTCACCAAAGGAACATTTCTGCTATATCAAACAGAAATCGGTCCAGTGGTTGCTAAACTTTCCTTTATATATAGGGAAAATAAACCCCGTCCCCTGGTAGCCATGTTTTATGACGAATCATGATGGCTTGAACAATTTTGGTGGAGAGTCACCAAAGGAACATTTTTTACCAAATTATAGTGAAATCGGTCCATTGTTTTCTCACGAAAAGATTTTTTAAAAGTTTTCTGTATAAATATATAGGGAATATAAGACCCGCCCCTTGGCGGCCATATTTTTTTTTTAATGAATCATGATGGCTTGAACAATCTTGGTAGTGGGGTCACCAAACGAACATTTTTGCCAACATATTGAAATCCGCCCAGTGGTTTCAGACAAGAAGATTTTTAGTTTTCTATAGTTATATAGGGAAAATAAGCCGACCACGTGACGGCCATTTTTTTGACGAATCATAACTTGAACAATCTGAGTAGAGGGTAATCAAAGAAACATTTCTGCAAAATTATATTGAAATCGGTCTAGTGGTTTCTGACGAGATAATTAAAGTTTTCTATATAGCTATATATGGAAAATAAGCCCGCGCCCTAGAGGCCATATTTGTTGACGAGTCGTGATGGCTTGAACAATCTTGGTAGAGGATCACCAAAGAAACATTCTGCTATATTATATTGAAATCGGTCCAGTGGTTTCTCACAAGATTTTTAGTTTTCTATATAGATATAAAAGAAAGGTAAGACCCGCCCACAGATAGCCCTGATTTTTGACGGATCATGATGGCTTGAACAATCTTGGTAGAGGGTCACCAAAGGAACATTTCTTTCATGTTATACTGAAATCGGTTCAGCGGTTTCTGACAAGAAGATTTTTAAAGTTTTCTATATAGATATACAGGGCAAATAAGCATCCCCACCTGGCGGCTATTTTTTTTTTTATTTTTTTATTTATTTTTTTTAACGAATCATGATGGCTAGAATAATCTTGGTAGAATGTCATCAAAGGAAATTTCCGCAAAATTGTACTGAAATCTGATTTTGAAATGTCACACCTGGGATATTAGTTCCTTGTGACCCGATTATTGACGTCAAAATATATCTCTGTTGGTGTGACCTATATTTCATGGTTCAGTGATTTTGCCTTATATCTTGAATACTATTTGTTGGATAAATGTCACACCTGGGATATTAGTTCCTTGTGACCCAATTATTGACGTCAAAATATATCTCTGTTGGTGTGACCTATATTTTATGGTTCAGTGATTTTGCCTTATATCTTGAATACTGTTTGTTGGATAAATGTCACACCTGGGATATTACTTCCATGTGACCCAATGAATGACCACTTACTATATCTATTTTATTTTATTTTATTTATTTATTTTTTTTTTTTTTGACGAATCATGATGGCTAGAATAATCTTGGTAGAATGTCATCAAAGGAAATTTCCGCAAAATTGTACTGAAATCGGTCCAGTGGTTTCAGACAAGAAGATTTTTTAAAGTTTTTTTTTGGTTGCCATGCCAATAAGAATCCTGCATTGATTTGAAATATTTGGTCAATTTTCAGCCAGTATCATCCAAGGATCATTCCTGTGAACTTTGGTTAAAATTGGCTCAGTGGTTCAGGAGATGTCATTTAAAGACGGACAGACGGATGGACAGATAGACGACGACGACGGACGGTGAGTGACAGCTCCCATTGAACCTTTGGTTTTGTTGGTTGCTGAATCTGCCCAGAAAGTGGTAAAGATTAAGGTGACTGGATATACTTGGTAAATTTCAATAGGGACAACTTTTGCAACTTCCTGTTTATTTTCCTGCACCCCATCCCTCTTTTGAAAGGGGTCTACTCTAAAAGGAAAGTTGTTCTTTCAGGATCGGTTTATGTGAGCTCAAGTGTTATTTTGGATACACTGTCAAGGGACGCAACTCCATCAAAATCGTTTTACACCATTTTTCTTGCATCGAAGGTTGGAAAAGGCTTCAAGTACATGCAACTGATTTTGAAGGTGCAAAAACAGAAGAGCAACGGATAATTTTGGAAATAAATGACATGACCCTTAAAATTACAAATAGCTGTAGGCCATAAGACAATTCACATGAAACTGCCAGGTAAATCCTAGGGATCCAGACGGAAAAAATACAAAGTCCCCTCCACATCGGGTGGGGTAACATATTTATTTTTAGCTTAACTGACAATGTTCTCTAGATATAGCTTACCTGCGCTACAACCACAAAAAAAAAAAAAAAAAAAAAGATTTAATAAATTGATATATGGTATTGATACGATCATAAAATGTGGCATCTTGCAGTCTGTATAATTTCAGTTTGTCTTTCATTTTTGAACTGGATCAAAAATGAAACGATATTTTATCATATCTCTGAATTAATGTTGGCAACATTAATTCAGACATACGATAAAAAAATCATTTCATTTTTTATCCAGATCAAGAATGACAGACAAACTGAAATTTTACAGGCTGTCAGGTGCCATATTAGTATGATCAGATATCAGTTTATTAAAATCTTTCTTGGATAATAAAATGTCTATTTTTGAGGAATATGGAGCCTTTAATTGCAGATAAAGAGAGCAATTCTAGACTTCTTTTTTTTTACATTTCTGTGTAATATAGGCTGTCGCAGGACATTGTAACTCGCCTAAATCGGACGTTGCCTCTAAAAACTGTAACCAAAAACTTTAAAATAATTTTTTCTAAGTCACTCATGTGGATCGGGAAGGTGCAGCAAAGAACTTCAGACCAGATTCTAACATCAGTGCAAGTATGGACTACTTCCATCCAGAGGTTCAGGAAATACAACCTTTAAAAACTTTAACCAATGTTAACACCGATGCTGTGGTGATTGCCATAGCTCTACTTGTACTTTCGTACAGGTGAGCTAAAAACAAGAAGACAATTCCAGTGAGTACCCATAAAATATATGTTTTGGTGAAAAAAAAAAAAAAATAATAAAATCCTGAATTATCGCCAGATTTGTCACTGTATCCAGACATTATTGAGAGTATTGATGCATAACAGTATTATCATTTCCGTCATAACACCGAGACATATTGTGCAGTTGTTCATACAGGCAATTCTGAACTTGAGTAGCAAGATATACCCTACCTTTGCAAACAGTGTAGCTCTAGATCAGTTGGCTTCAGAAGAAGCCGGTTAATCTGGATCTGCACTGTTTATCATTAAGTATGTGAATTTTAATCAACATCCTGGATCAAGTAATCTGATTGGCTAAAAAATTAGAAGTGGACTTGACATCTTTTATTCAGCAGAAAGTTTAACTAATTCAAAACAAAATATCAAAACGTAAAATGTTCTGTTATTATTGAAGAAACTTTATTCCTTTTTTTTTTCAATATAAAAACAATTACATTGAAATAAGACCCTACAACAAGACTTAAAATAAACCGATTTTCAGAATTCCTGTAACCTTGCAATCTCCTGTGTGCAATTTGCCTGTTTTGTCTCAGAGCTCCAGACAAGGACTTTTTTCCCACAAAAGGAGTTGCATTTTTTCTTATTTCTTTACCAAAATATGTTGGTACTCATTAAAAAAGTGCTCTTAATGAGTACCCACATTTTTGTGGTGAGGAGCATCTAATGAGTGCCCACAAAATGTTTTTTTTTTTTTTTTTTTTTTTTTTTTTTTTTTTGTGGTGAAATGCTCCTTATGAATACCCACTATTGTGGAGAGGTGCTCCTAATGAGTACCCGACACATATGTGGAGAAAAATATTTATCTGGATAACCTTCTTATCTGGAGCTTTGAGTTTCATTTATACTGGGTTTTGTAAGGTAATGATATCATTTAAAGACATTTCTTATATATATTGTTAGCAAAAAAAAAAACAACAACAACAAAAAAAAAAAAAAAAAAAAAAAAAAAATTGCATATATCAATTTGTACTAACAGCTTTAACTGCCTTATATCAGAAATTCTGGGAAGTTTGCCCATCATTTTGCTGTAAAAACTGTACAATATCAGAGACAAACTACTTGTAATGAACTATTTCTGGTTTCTCTGATATATTTTGTTACAAAGTTTTCTTTCTCTATAAGTAACCTACCCAAACTTGACTTGTGTTTACAGTCACCTGTCTTAAAGACAATCTGTATTATGCAATCACCTGTCTCAAAAGGCCACTATTTCAAATCTTGTCTTTAACAACCACTGTTTAGTTATCCCACAGATGCTTCTTTAAGCCTTTCAGCCTGGCAGACCAAAACAGATACCTGTGGAAACAGTGAAGCTCCAGATGAGACAGCTCATAATGAGCCATCTCATCAGGATCACCACTGTTTGTCATTCACATTTTGGTTTTAGACTGAAACCCCTATTTGCATCAGTAGACAAGTCCAAACTGAAGGATGGAAGAGTTAAGTTTCAAAATTCTGGGATAAATGGGTTAAGACAGGTTTGACTGAGAAAAAAACACCAAACATTCAAAATTTATCACAAAAAAATCAACATACAGTCAAACTTCAATGGCTCAAACATCTTTGGGACCATAGAAAATTGTTCGAGACATGGGTGGTTCGAGCCACTGAGGGTTAATCAAGGCACCAGTTCAGGAAGCAAATAGCGATAATTCAGGGAAATCTTTTCAATTTTCTACACAATGATTGTATGTTGCGTGTACTCATTAGAATTGCCTCAATGAGGCAATTCTAATGAGTACACACAATATACAATTCCATGGTAAAATAAGAAAAAATCCCTAAATATTTGTTTTCTTGAGCTATTGGAAGGATTTTGTAGGGACTGAAAAAAGAGTTCGAATCACCCACCACTGAGGTTATACTGTATATGATGAATATCATGCAAATCTTCATCTTTATACTAACATAATCGTTGTTTAACAAAGCAAGAATTTATAAACAGGTACCCGAGAGAATGCACTGAGTACCTGTATATTACAGGTCAATGCAAACACAAATACATTTCTAATATACATAACAGGATTAGAACACAAAAAATAAACAGGTTTATGCACCCACTTCAATTACCATTTTAACCCATGTAATGGGACAAATCGAGGGTTGAGCGCAAGACTGTAGTACCTCAAACATATTTTTGAAACCCTTGTTTAGGGGCAACTTTGACCCCTTTGTAAACAATGCAAATTTAGGTGCCATTGCTCATACGAGCAATGGCGCCTAAATTTTCATTGTTTACAGAAAAAAATGTTGTAATCTTCATAATGCCTTCATGGTGAGGAGATTATGTTTGGGGAAAAACAACCATCTGACTTACGTCAGTCTTGCGCTCAACCCTCGAAAAAGGCTTGAGCAAATAATTTTGACCCAGATCAGCTACCACAGAATATGGCATCTGATCAGTTCTACAAACTTTGTCACCCATTTAGAAATTTTTACACACTTCAATAGGTAATAAAATGGTTTTATAGAAATCTAAAGACAAGCATGTTGAGGCATCCCAATATTTAGGGAAAATGCAGTAGCTACTGAGGATGTTCTTTTGAACTTGATATGTTTGTTGACCCATTCTTGTGGACTACAGTCAACAGATTAAGTCTTGTTAAACATAAAATAAGAATATTATATGAAGTAGCCACTAACACAGATCATAGCACACAACAAATCTAAACAGACATCAGAGATTTGACTAGGATAATACATATGCACAAAGAGAGTGACAGACAGAGACAGAGAGAGACAGAGAGAGAGCTACAACTAAATTACAAAGAATGTTTTGGGTAAGTAAGGTAAATCACTCAAGTCTTTATCATTTCCTGGGCAAATACGTCAGATGAGGAATTGATGTCATAGGTCTAGATAAGAGTGGGTATCAGATAAGTAGTTTCCTTATTTCTCAACAAAAACATGTTGTGGGTATTCATTAGAAGCGCCTCGGCAAGGCGCTTCTAATGAGTACCCTCAACATATGTTTTCATCGAGAAATAAGAAAAATATAGACACTTTTTGGTAGAAAAAAGTGCCTTATCAAGAGCTATGGATGTTTTCACTTACTTTTCCCAGAAAACAGCATATGCTTTTTATTTTCTTTTGTTTTGTAATGTATTTATAAAGGACCCCTCTTTCAGATTATTTGAAATGCCAAACCCTATTTTTTGAAGAAAAAAAAAAAACAACAGCAAAAAACAAACAAATAACAAAGTATTTCAACATGGTACAAAAAATATCCTCCATGTCTGTCCAAGTAAAAAAATATTTCAAAAAACGTCACCTGCCAATTTTCTTTTTTTTTTTTTTTTAACCCAGCATACTAAGCAGTAAGGCAATAAAATCACTTCCATTATTCATTCTCAAGGACTATTAACCAAAACAAAACATTCCTTTTAAAAATACATAGACAATACACTTTACTCTGATGCTAGCCTATCTGACAAACTGGGCCCAGTTGTTCAAAGTGTCATTAGCTTAATGAGCTCATTAGTGGTCAAAATGTTAAGTGTTCTAGCAAGTACAATACCAAATTCACAGGCAATTATGCTGAAAAATGTGAGTAGCTTTTGCATTTGCAAATGCAAAAGCTACTCACATTTTTTCAGCAAAAAAATTTGCATATATGCCATATTTAATGATCAAAGATTTAAGGATACATTAACTTATGACATCTTTAGTTTTGAACAACTGAACCAAGACATTCATTAATGATTATTACACATTGCTGTAAATAACATACTGTTACATAGGAGGAGTGTCAGTTAAATATTCTACTTATTTCTACACAAAAACAAATGTTGTCAGTACTCATTAGAAGCATCTCATCTAGGCACTTTTAATGAGTGTGCACATTATGTTTACATGGAGAAATAAAAAAAATATCAATAGTTTTTTGGTGAAAAATGTCTTATCTGGAGCTATAAGATAAGAATGACATCTTATTTCTATATCAGTTCTGAAATCTCATTAGTAAAGCCTCAATAAGGCAGTTGTAATGAGTGACCACAACATGTGTAGACCCAGATCAGGTGCAGCCAAACATTACACATCTATGTGATGATGTAAAGAAGTATAACCCCATGTTCCCCCATAATGTATACCGTATTCAACCTTATTTTTCAGTGTTTTTCAAAATTACTAGGAAAACTAGTGGTAAAATACGAGGGCGAGTCAATAAAAAACCAGCCTAACTTATTTCTGGGTGAGATCGATCTCTACTTTTTCGAAGTAATTGCCCTCTAGAATGATGCACTTGGACCAACGGTGTTCCAATGCCATCAACCCAGAACTGAAGAAGCCAGGATCCTTGTCTCTGACCCATTCCTCAACTGCCGCCACGACTTCTTCATTGGACCAGAAATGATGTCCACAGGTATCCTTTTTCAAGTTTGGGAATAGGAAATAGTCACTAGGAGATAAGTCCAGAGAATAGGCGGGGTGCAGTATTAGCTCGTACCCATTCCGCTCAACAGCATCCATTGCAATTTTACAAGTGTGGACTCTTGCATTGTCCTGTTGGAGCAGAATCCCTTTGGAGAGTTTACCTCAGCGTTTTTCACGGATCACAATTCTCAGTTAGTTGAGCAAATTTGCATAATACGCACCTGTTATTGTACTTTTCTTTGCTAGAAAGTCCAAAGTATTAAAGCCTTATGCATCCTAAACTACAGATACCATCACCTTACCAGCAGAGGGTTGCGTTTTGAACCTTTGGCCTCGGAGATCCAAGCCCTACACTCTGACGACTTTGAGCTTTATTCTCTGGCTCATAATAAAGGACCCAGGTCTCATCTACAGTCACCAGACGTGAAAGGAAATCATCTTCCTTTGACCTAAACCACTTCAACAATGTGCTGTATACTGATGCTCTGGTTGCCATTTGCTCGTCGCTTAGGGATTTTGGGACCCAATGGGCTGTTAGCTTGTGCATACCCAATAATTGTTGAAACACTACCATGTGAAATGTGTAATGCATTCTTATTTCTTCCTTATTTAATCTATTTCTTCCTCCTTAATTCGCCTATCAGAGTACACCAGATCCCATACTTTGTTACACATTTCTTCATTGGTGGCATCTGATGGGCGTCCAGACCTGGTTTCATCTTCTAAAGACGTTCTACTGCATTTGAATTCCCCAACCCAGAATTTAACTTGTGCATATGATGGTGCAGAAGACCCATAAACATTGGTCAACTCGCAAAGCATTTCCTGACCTGTTTTCTCTTTCAAATACAAGTACCGAATTACAGCACGGTACACAACTTTTGACGAAAAGCTTACTTTTGCATCGCTAGCCATGTTTGACATTCAATATCTTATGAGTAAATGATACAATAAGGGTGCAATTTTGCCCTCAGTCCAAAAACATGTATTGAAACAAGGCATGAAAATCTTGGGTGTCTCGGTCAATTGGAAATGGGATAGGCTGGTTATGTATGTATCTACCTACTAAGGTTACATTTTCAAAAAAGATCAACAAAGGACATATTTGATGATGTTTATGCAATTTTTCCCCTGATTTTCTTTATAAAAGCATATGTTGTGGGTACTCATTTGAATTGCATCGATAAGTCGATGCAATTCAAATGGATACCCACAACATATTCCTTTGTGAAAAAGTAGACAAAAAGTATACTGGCTGTAATTTAAAGACTATGGAATTGCTTGACTGTGCGCGTATGGGGGTATGTGCAGTAAGAAGATCAAATACGGCATTAGAAATAGTGCTGTGCAGGCGTATACATTATTAACCCTTGTCCTGCTGAATAAATTAAGAAGCCACACCCACTTCTAATTTTCAGCCAATCAGATTACTTGATCCAGATTGTTGATATAAATTCAAATACTTAATAGCAAACAGTGCAGATCCAGATCAGTTGGCTTCTTTAGAAGCCAACTGATCTGGATCTACACTGTTTGCAAAGGCAGGGTATATCTGGTTCAGCAGGACAAGGGTTAATTAAGAGAATTTTCAGAATTTTTCAGTTTTTAAACCTGATTTCAGTTTCTTGTATTATTTCTGTAAATCATTCATACTACATAAATATGTCTTGACGAACATGTATTTGATGTTCAGATAAATATTTATAGTCAATCAGAAATGGAGCTAAATGCTAGGATTAACGTAAATGTTGACAGCTGGACAAACCAGCAGGAAACCAATCCCTTTATCAAACCCGCTTACTAGAGCATGTATAACGAAATTCAACAATCAATCAATATATACAAGCAAATTTAGAAATATAAATTAAAATTATCAGATCATACAATAAAACCACTAGGCAAACAGCATACAGCACAAACTGGCTTGAATCCTTTCTGTATACAAACAAAACATAGAAGGTACACACATACTGGGACAGGTTGTTCAAAGCATCGTTAGCTTAACGAGCTCGTTAAGGGTCATTTCGTTAACTGTTTTAGCGGATTCAATATACAATATTCTGAATTTTTTTGCTGAAAAATGTGAGCAGCTTTTGCACTGCAAAAGCTACTCACATTTTTTCAGCAAAAAATTTCAGCATATTTGCATATCACTTGATTTAAATTTTAACGAATCGTTAACTAACGACATCGTTAGCTTTGAACAACTGGGCCCTGGACTACTTATTATGCTAATATTTTCAAGCTACAAATCTTGACCATATGCATATTTTCCCACCAGTATCATCACGAAAACATGCCTATTCAAATATACAGAAAATTTCACCTCAAAAAGCTTAAATTTTTCAGATAAAAACTCTGATATTTTTTATATTTCTGCTCAAAATGAAGTTTTTTAAAAGTAAAACATATTTTAACGAGTAATACTTAACCTATAGATAATGTGCTATTCTATTCTGTTTTCACACCTTCCACAGAAAAAACGACCTTTCAGTCGTTAATTAAAGTCTTAAACCAGAAGGTCCCTTAGGCAGTTACCTGTGTGACGTAACTCTTCCCGCTCAATTGACCACGTGTCAGTTTCTTTTATGTGTAAAACAATAGACACAATTAGGAGAGATAAGCGAGGGTGGGCGGAGGGAGATAATTGATTATCTATAGGTTAAGTATTACTCGTTAAAATATGTTTTACTTTTAAAAAACTTCATTTTAACTTCATAATACATTAACCTATAGATAATGTGCTAGAATTTGCAGAATAGGAGGGAGGTGCTCTCCTAATTCTAACACCAATAATATCTCACCACTTCTGGTTAAGACTCAGGAAACTCAAAGGAGTCAGATACATTCTAATTCTATATTTAATAGAAAGAATGGTCTAGATTCACAAAATAGCTTTAAGGTGTTATGATCTAACAACCTTATATATATTAGTAGACTCTAGAGGAAGCCAGTTCTTAAGTCTCAGAGACCTAACATTGGCCCCCCCACCCCCCCCCTCTTTTATTCTTTTTGGGAAACAACAATTGGCTTCAAAAAGAAAAGGGAGTCATTGAGACATAACATAAATATTCCATCGCAAAGTAAGCTAGGAATATAGAAAATTTTGAAAACAAAATTTGTAAAACAAAAAGCCAAGACCATACACTGTAAGTAGTCTATGTAGGATCTTGAATAAATAAGGAAAAGTCTACTCGGTGGAGTTTCCTATAGATAACTGACATATGTAGATATTTTGGATAAAATTCTAGATATGTGAAGCTATGTAATTGTAATAGTCTAAGCTATTAGAATTATAAACTAATTAAATTCTGTTAATTGGAGCGACAGGACAGTTTCCGATGAACAGACACAGAATTAAAATAACCATAATGTGTAATTATTTCCCTTGATCAAATTAAAGAAGGGGAGATAATAAAAGTAGATGGAGTTAACTTAACTATAACTAAAGTTATCCATCAGAAGAAAAAAAATATAGACAAACATAATGGTTAAAACTATTGCTAGACTAATTGTATAACGAATTTTTAGTCAAGCAATAAAATAATACAGAGTTTGCATATAACTGCTGGGAAGAAAAAACAACCTAAACCATTGATAATTAGTTTTGTTATAGACATATAAAAGCGTTTGATGTCCTGACAAAAAATAAAGAATAAACTGTCAACATCATAACTAAAGAGTTTGACAGAGAATAAGAGAGATAAGAATAAGGTTGATCGCAGCAAACTGTATGACGGTCATAGTTTGGCTAAAACTTACCGTATTGATAAGATTAAACAATAATAAATAAGCTGGATAGAATCTTTCTATACCAGAAGATTGCCATGAAAAGTACTCCTGAGTAAATAATCATGGAAATCAAGAAATGTTAAAAATCCACTTTGATACGAATCAAAATGTTCATAAAAAGAGAAGGACTCAGAGAAAAAGTAATAGTGTGATAATCTCTGAAGAAAGATTATACAATAATACTGATTATTAATCTCAAAAAACACTTAATTTAAAAGTTAAGAGATAGTATTACTATTCTATACGCATATTTAAGAATAGTAAGAAATATATTAATACTAAATAAAAATTATACTACTGAACAAAATTCCCGCTATAAATCATAGGTTAAGCGTAACTATTATTTAAGCAAGGAATTATTAAACATATAACTCTCTATAAAATTACTGCCCGGAAATTTTATAGATAAACATTCAATCAAATTTTTTTAGAATTGAATATTAATAGAATAAAATCTATGTCTGCATAATTGGTAATTCCTGAAATATCAAATTACGTACTCGCAAATGAGTTCAGGAAGAAAATACATATATATACTCTCGAGATCTATGTGTAAACCATAGAGAGTAATAATATTATTACCGCGATCCCTGACGGAAGGGTAAAAACATGTATATGAAAGAGATAATAATTAATTTAACGTCATATAGGTTTAAGATAAAATTTGTTAAATCTTTAACCAATATGCAGCAACAGTGACTCGATATTCTGTATTCGTACGTAGAAAAGGAGTACTTAGTCATTAGAATTTTGAATGATTGAAATAGAGATCATGGGATCTAAAAGGATGTATCTCCATGAACTGAATCGAAGGATAATATCCATTCTAAAAAACTAGGGCTTGTTTTAGGCTTAGTTTAACAAGCGTAGAATTGAATTATTTTCAAGTATTCATGAAGTCGTTATGCTCTGAATACTGAGAAAAATGTTAAAATATTGTTTAGGAAATAAAAAAGTGACTGTTCCACAATGTTAGCTAGATTTAAACCTGGAACGTAGCGAGAAGGTCAATCTAATTTAAAAGTAAGATGAGAAAGATAAATAATGAAGATAGATATATAAATATCGGAATAATATATTATCTCCAACAATTATCAAATAATCTGAATGTTTAAAGGCATAAATACTACTCGGAAGTTTATTTACCGAATGTATAATCGGAGAAAACTTTCAGTATGTTCAAAAACGTATCACAAAAGTAAGATCTGACCAGGAACGTAGGTGCAGCACTTACTAAGTTGTGAAGTTAATATAAACATATTTTTTATTATAAATTGAAGCAGTGCATTTCAAAATCATCGACATCTTGAAATGACTTATTGTGTGGAAAAATAAATAAATATCCAGTTTCGGAAAGATATTTATCTATATATATAGACCATTTTTGATGCGGACTGGAAATCAAGATATTAATCTTTGCATTATTCGCAAACTGAACTTGAACTCTTAGCGAGAATTACTATGATCCCTTTAACGAATGTAAACATAAAGGAGGGGTAAAGAGATAATTAAGAGTGTCTTAATTCTTTACCGGCTCGTATACTAATAATTAAGGATGTTTTCCCTTTTGTCTAAGCCTAGACTATAGATTGATTAATATAATTATAATAATATCTGCTATTATGAGGTAAACTCTCGTTAATTAACCTCTAAGCATATATCAAAAATATATATCAACATAATCTAGAGCTTCGGTAAGTTTAGAGGAAGGAAATGATTGACTTTGGCAGTTTCTGAATAGTTACAAAGTCAATAAAACAAAATATCAAAAGGGAAGTATTGTATATAAATCTAATTTAGGCAATAATAATCTGTCACGTACTGAATAATTAATGCCTTTACTAAATATGTATCCATTGTCAATACCAAAGTGCAAGAAAATTTTGATTGACATGGATTCTAGTTATAAATAAAAAATTAGAGGTATAGAGCTAGTCGAAGCAAAACTATTTCCTCAATAAGATAAAGTAGACCTATAATATACGAGTATTAATTGGGTCTAGAATTATAATCATAATAAAATTATTATTCCAATATGAAGAATCTTCAGCGTAATAGATTCTTACTGAGGCAAAAATATCTGGTATATTGCTATCGTAGTCTTAAATGATCCAGAAGAAAAAATAAAACAGGCAAAATAAAGAACGTATCGAATTATATCTATGCCTAAATATAAGATTTTTTTCTTATTTATTATTTTATAGCAGAGTTTAGACAGAGCACGACTGACCTAGACTCTAATATAATCAATCAAAAGATAGTATAAAATAGAATAATAGCTTATCGGATCAACTATTTTCCATGTAGAAAAGGCAAAAGGAAAATATGTACCTCAACTAGAATTTTAAATCGTAGTAATCTAGAGAGGTAGCGAATAAATAAATAAACTGTTAATTTATTTATCTGGTTGGTGTAAATTTCCGATACCTTAAGAATGAAAAATTAATAGAAAGTAGAAAAGATCGATTGCTACTTTCTTGTCAATTTACTCCTTAGATTACATGCTGATTACATATCGGAGCATGTAGAAGAAAAACAGGGGAGGAAAGAAGAAAATTTTTTATATTTCGTGTATATTTTTCTTCTTATAAATAACGATAGTTTTATAGTTCACCTTTGCCCTAGAGCCGAATAAGGTGAATATGTAAGAAGTTAATCTCTTTGTAGCGAATAAAAGAGATATAATTATAGCTGGAAGTATCTTCTACACTTAGTGAATGAATTGCGAATTTGATCGTAACCGATAATTCTTAATTCGTTTTCAATAATAAATATATATATAGAATTTAAGTCAAGTTCAAAAGTGACTGGACAGAATTCAACAATATAAATGGCTACTAGGTATTAGAACCCATCGCTGTCATTCAATAACCTATAATCCAAGACTATACATGTCTATAGTGGTTATATATGAATATATGTTGAGCGAGTTCTAGTGACTACTACTCGCACACTAGTAATCCGACACAAAGTCTACGAAACTACTGCCCGGTGGAATTTCGTTAGAATGACCTGGCACTACTCTACGAAGTGCCTCCCGATGAAATTTTCGTTAGAGCCGGAATTTAAACGCTTTCTAGCGAATTAAAGAGATAAAACATCATTTGAATGACCTGGCACTAGTCTACGAACTGCTGCCCGGTAAGAATTTTGTTATAGTCGGAAGTTTAACTCTTTCTAGCGGATAAAAGAGATAAAACATAAGTTAATTTAAAATATTAATGGAATTACACACCTATAATAAGTCAATGGAATATTAAAAATTCTAGTCTGATTTGGGAAAGACTGTACAGAATTTTTTTTTGTATAAAAAGTTATTATGTATTTCACTTAATAACCTATATCCATTGACTTAAACGTGAATGGAGCTCTATGAACGATAATAGATTGTTCGGGAATTAGTAATCATTATTTTGACACTAGTTACCCGACACAATGACCGGACACTAATATTATTTATTAATATAACTGTTGCCCGGTAAAGTTACAAGTAATTTGACAAATTGATCGGATAGTAGTATTCGTAACTCTAGTCCGATGAAAAAGGGAGATTATATATGAAAACTGAGCGGGCACAAGTATTCGAAACTTTTTCCCGAAGATAATTAATTATTAGGCAAAAATTGACCAGACACTTTCTGTAAAAGTTTGCCTGGTGAAAAATCAGAAATAATATAATAATATGACCGGGTATAAGTATCAGAAATATTACTGATACTTTGCCCAGTGAAAAATTTTTTTTTAATAATTAGACATAATGACCGGAAGTTAGTATACGTGACTATTTTGTCCGGTGAAATATGTCAGAAACTAAGTCTTTCCAGAAAATAATTAAATTATTGACTGGAGACTAGTTGACTGGTGCCTGGTTGATCGGTGACTGGTGACTGGTGACTGGGT
Organism: Anodontia alba; assembly: GCA_964016985.1. Taxonomy (NCBI): domain Eukaryota; kingdom Metazoa; phylum Mollusca; class Bivalvia; order Lucinida; family Lucinidae; genus Anodontia; species Anodontia alba. Next base: position 26,763,822 of record OZ024821.1, read on the forward strand.
GACTGGTGACTGGGTGACTGGTGCCTGGTTGACTGGCACCTGGATGACTGGTGACTGGTGCCTGGTTGACTGGCACCTGATTGACTGGTGACTGGTGAAGCTGATTGACTGGTGCCTGGTTGACTGGTGACTGGTGACTGGTGACTGGATGACTGGTGACTGGTGGACTTAGACTTTATAGGATACTAAGTACCCAAAGATGCCACCTTGATGGGTCTTACCCCGGCAGTATAGCCATATGGGGTGGGGCTCCCATCAGTAAAGAATTGTCTTATAACCCATCAAGGGTTGACAAGTTCTTTACAATCAGCTTCTCCACCATGAGAATCTTTAGCCAACTGAAGATCTCTGCAAACAAAAATCCAGGAAAAACGTATCGTAATTGCTGAATAACCTGGAACGAAAAGAACAAAAATATTCTGCATATATAAACACGACTATCGAACCGATCGCGCACGAGCGTTGTGCCGAATAGCGAGAGTCGCCAAAACGCATGTGGAAAAAGACCAGTCAAAAATACATGAAATCGAAAATTGAAAATTTTAAATAATAACACAGAAAGTGAAAGGAGTGATAAATAAACAAAAGAAACACAAGGATACATAAATTTATCCGTGAGGAAAGAAATAATCCAAATTTCTATCACAGGTAAATAATCCTTGTTGAATTTCTTTGTCCACAGAAAAGAAACTGACACGTGGTCAATTGAGCGGGAAGAGTTACGTCACACAGGTAACTGCCTAAGGGACCTTCTGGTTTAAGACTTTAATTAACGACTGAAAGGTCGTTTTTTCTGTGGAAGGTGTGAAAACAGAATAGAATAGCACATTATCTATAGGTTAATGTATTATGAAGTTAAAACATAGATTATCGGTACTCGTTAGAACTGCCTCGGTGAGGCAGTTCTAATGAGTACCCACAATCTATGTTTTTAGCATAAATAAGAAAAAAGTATGTGTAGCCCTGTACACCCCAGTTTCACTATATAAAAGTGGGGTTTAAGGGGGTCGATATTACATAGGCATGTTTTCGTGATGGTTATGGATACCCTTTGAAAATTCCTGTGATGCCTTCACAGCTCTAGATAAGGTATTTTTTTACGTTTTCTTACTTCTTAAAAATAAATAACAAAAAAAAAAAAAAAAAGAAATGTTTTGGGCACTCAACAGAGCGTTTTGGTGAGGTGCTTCTACTGAGCACCCACAACATATGTTTTCATGGAGAAATAAACATATTTATCTGCATAGCCCTCTTACCTAGAGCTATGTGCAATTCTAATAAGTATCCAAAACATATGTTTTAACCCTTGCCCTGCTGAATAAATTAAGATGCCATGCGAATTTCTAACTGTCAGCCAATCAGATTACTTAATCCAGATTGTTGATATACTTTAACATACTGAATGACAAACAGTGCAGATCCAGATCAGTTGGCTTCTGAAGAAGCCAACTGATCTGGATCTACACTGTTTGCAAAAGGAGGGAATATCCAGGTTCAGCAGGACTGGGGTTAATGGAAAAATAAATACTGTTAATACTATCCAGTAGACTTGTTAATAAGGGTATTTCATAGTGATTCTGAGATAATTTTTCCAGTTCTCTATAAAAACTCTCTATAAAAACCTATGTTGTGGGTGTTCTTTGCAAGAAATAAGAAAAAATAATCCCAGAATTATCACCAAATAGTCTTCCTTAATAAGCCCTCTGGTATCTTATCCCTAGAGCATACACCAATAATTTTTTCTCATGTCTTGACTCACTCCTCTCTTACTTACAAATAGTAACAACAAAGGAAATACTTTCATACAGTAATAACAGAGGCACCATAAATGCTCTTTAATAAAAACATTTTAAGAGAGAAAAAAAATATGATACAATAGCTTATTACAAATGTACTTACATTTACCAAAATAGCAAAGGCAAATAACCAATGTTACCAAGAACAGCAATATTAACTACTATCTGGGCTAATTCAGCAGACAACAAATTAATATTATTTTTCTTATTTTTCCCAGAAAACAGGTTTGGACATTTCATACAATGATGACAAAAATAGCATGAAATGTCAAAACCTGCTTTCTGGAAAAAAAATAAGAAAAATATTTTAAAATGTTGCCTGCTGAAATTTTTACCCTAAGTGCTAAACATTAAGGAGAAATAATACAACTACAAGAAAACTACAGATAATTCTGATAGGGAAATATTTGTCTCCCTTTGTAATGATTTCATTTAGGGCTATTCTTAAAGGGAAGAACTTGCTCCCTCTGGAAGCAAATTCATTCCTTAACCCATTGATGTCTGGAGACCCCTAAAAGGGTAACTGGCAAACAGTGCAGATCTAGATCAGATGCTGCATAATGCAGTGCCTGATCAGGGTCTCTTCTGTTTGCAAATAGTTTAAATTAATGATTTTTCTCTAGGAATTTCTATATCTTATAACTGGATGTACCTAAAATTGAAATGGAACTCTTCCAATATATAGTTTGGGGGAGTCTACAATGGGTAAAAGAGTATCCTCCATTTCTGAATGGTTTCAAAATTTAGGGAGGCAATTTTCTGTCTGCAAGTTATCTCCCTTTGCAAATTGTCATCAAAGTCTTTCAGGTTTATCCATTTACCACAACTGCCTCATTTAGCAAACTGGGCCCAGCTGTTCAAAGCATCATTAGCTTAACAAGCTCCTCAGTGGTAAAAAAGTCAACTGTTCTAGTAAGTACAATATTTTTGCTGAAAAAAATGTGAGTAGCTTTTGCAAATGCAAAAGCTACTCACATTTTTTTCAGCAAAAACAAAATATTAGCGTATGTATGTACCATATTTAATGATCAAAGTTTTGACGAAATGTTAAGTAACAACATCATTAGTTTTGAACAACTGGGCCCTGGTTACAGACCCATTCTATATTGGTAAACTTCTGTAAAAATAATAATTAATACATGTTACTCCCTAAATGACTGGAGTATTCACAGTAAATACGTACACAATAACAATAAAAACAAAGTCAGTATCTTTTATGGAATGCTCCATCAACTGTCACTTCCACCAGGCTGCCCCATACCTCCATCACCATGACTTGGGCCTACAAATGCAGTACAAAATTAACAACAAATACAGAGTCTATGAATGAGCACACCTCCAAGAAAGATCACTGACCAGAAAGACTTGGCTTCCCTTTTGAAAAAGGATAATTCTTGAAAACAATGAATATGCTTTCCCAACCCAATCCTCTCCTGCTCACCCAAAGGAGCAAAATCTTTCCTTTCCTTTATTTGTTGCCCCCTTTCACCAGGGATTTGTCTATATTTCCGTACATACGGTATATCAAGAAAGCCATTTCTTTTCTGCTGAGGTGGTCTTCCTTTGAAAGGAAGGCAAATATTTTAAGCTGGAGGTACTCTCTTCAAGGGGATCAATACACTTTAGTAATAGCAAATGGGCTGGATTTACCCTAAATATTGGGGCCCCAGGCATATGGACTGAATTCATCCTAGAAATTGGAACCCTTGAGCATATGGGATGGATTTACCCTAAATATTGGTACCCCAGGGCATATGGACTGGGTTTACCCTAAATATTGGGACCCCAGAGCATAAAGGGTGGATTTACCCCAAATATTGGGGCCCCAGAGTATATGGGCTTGGTTTACCCTAAATATTGACCATATGGGCTTGACACTTTAAATACTGGGCCCCCAGAGCATATGGGCTAAATTTACCCTAAATATTGGGACTCCAGAGCATATGGGCCAGATTTACCTAATATACTGGGCTAGATTTACCCTAAATATTTGGACCACAGCCTATGGGCTAGACTTACCCTAAATAATGGGACCCCAGAGCATATGGACTGGATTTACCCTAAAAACTGGGACTCCAGAGGATTATAGGCTCGATTTACTATAAATATCAGGACCCTAAAGCATATGGGTTGGATTTACCCTCAATATTGGGACCTCAGAGCTTATGGGCTAAACCTTAAATATTGGGACCCCAGAGCATATGTGCTGGATTTACCCTCAATATTGGGTAACTAACTCTTTACCATACATGTACATGTCCTAAAATCTGACCAAGTCCTTTGAGTATCTGTTGATGTGTCTAAAAATTGGTGGATGAGTGCTAAACAGTGTAGACACTGATCAGATGCTTCTGCCTGTATATGATATGGGTGACAAGTACTTATCATATATTCTAACACTCCTGGCCTAAATGTTAAATTCAGTGATTTATTCTGCAACAAATCAGTGGGCGGAAGCGCGCAACGCTATCTGGCACCATTCCAACCTCATTTTGACACTTTGCTGATGTCAGTCTTCATTTGCACAAAGTTAGGTGGTATAACGTCGTTTTTCTCGCGTCAACAATGTAAGAAATGTACGTAAACAGCAGCGTTGCAGTCAAACTGTTGGCAGAATTTCTTCATTTGATGGCGGAAAGTTGGAAGAATCTGAAGGATACAATAACTTTTTCGACGTTCTCAATGTGTTAGAATCGAAATAGATCAGAGCTTGTGCATGATTTGTTGAGTAATAATCACAGTTTGTCGGTAAATCACTCGGGCTCCGCGCTCGTGATTTGATCTACTTTACAACTGACCTCCAAACAGTGACTTATAATTCAACAAATCACTGCTAGAGCTGATCTATTTTTTTAATTTTCAAATTAATCTGCCAGTCATTTTTTTTGAATGACTGCCAGCTAATGTTCTGTCCAAGCAATATCCAGTTACACCAGTAGCATGCTGTTGGCAAACGTCAGTAAAATATGTTGTTTTTTTCTTTATTATTATTATTATTTCTATGGAAAACAAGGATTGATTTTTCATTCTATAAATGACATGAAAAGTCCTGTTTTTTTTTTTTTTTTTTTTTTTTTTTTAAGAATATGGGGAGAAAATAATAAAATGCCATCCACTAGTAAATTTGTAGGTTATGGGTAATGGTTTGGCCACCTTAACTCCTTAGCATACCTTTTTTTTTTTGTCCTGAAGTTTGGACATGCTCATTTAATCTGTAAATCAGTGTACAAATTACAGGATGGCAAACAGAGCAGATCCTGATTAGATGCTTAGTTCTGTGGCATTCTTAGTTCTGTGGCATTCCATCTGGGTTTCATCACGAAAGTAAGCCTATATAATTTTGACCCCCTTAAATCCCACTTTTATATAGTAAAAGTGGGGTTTACAGGGGTAAATATTATTTTTCTTATTTCTGCTCAAAAACGTAGACTGTGGGTACTTGTCAGAACTGCCTGAGGCAGATCTAATGAGTACCCACAATCTATGTTTTGAGCACTAAGAAACATGAAAAATATCAGAGGTTTTTTATCAGAAAATTTTCAGTTTCTGGGTGCGAAATTTTCTATATAGAATAGGCATGTTTTCATAATGTACATAGTTTGCTCAGGCCTTTCTGTCCAAATACTTACTGTTGTTTCAACATCTGATGACTCAGAAAGACTTTTTTTTGCTTGGTGATTTATTTTAAATGAAAATATTTTTTGATTCACCACAACTTATCTGAAACCAATACATGTATTTCTTTTCTGTTTCTTTGTTTTGTTCTCAACTATTCATCCTAACATTCAACTTACAGCCAAACATTAGTCTGACACATACAATTTCCATTGTATAATGATTTTTTGTATTTTTTTACCCAAGAAAATATTTTTTACTTTTGTTTGCAGATTTTTAACTGTTGATGTTTCACAACAATATTATAAAAAACTTCCTGACAAATTGAATAAACCAAACATGTTGAAAACCTGCCTCCAAGTTACCTACCAGACCGATTTCTGAATAATTTGCAGCCATTTTTACTATAAGATTAAAGCGACAAAATTTGATTTTAAAAACTAATGATTAAGAATAAAATTGTTTGTGCATAGGTAGTTACGACAAAAGGTTTTGCATTAAATCACAACAAAAATTTGAAAATTTATTTCTTCTGTGTAAAGCACCAGGCAAAAAAAGGATTTTCTGCAAGATGTCAAAAGCACAGTAAGATAAATATGGTATTAATACCATCTTATAACTACCTGGATCATTTCCACCATCAGCCCTGTAACAATGACCTTTATGGCCCCTACAATGACCTGTGTCATCACCTTCATCTTCTGATGAGGATTCCCCAAACATCCTTGGCTTTTCGTATATACAACAGCCTAGAAAAAATAACAATACAAATCACAAAACGAAAAATTGTTGTCTTTGGAGAATAATTACATGAAACACCCAATTTCTGCTATATTCTTGGCAAATGTACTTTGTGGAAACTCATTAGTATTGTTTCATTTGACCCCTTTGCAGAGTGTACTTAATTATGCCTGAATGGGTAACTGTTAAATTTTTCCTGAGACAAACATTACAAATTTACCTTTAAGATGAAGTTTTATAAGTTAAACATAGTTTAACTAGCAATACTTAACTCCTACCTTCCCCATGTAGCTCAATTATATTGTTTTATCCTTCAAAGAAACTGACATGTGATCAAAAGAGGGAAGAGTGACCTCACACAGGTAAATGCCTAAGGAACCTTCTGGATTAAAACTTTTTGAACTGTCATTTTTTCTGTGAAAGGTTTGAAATACAGAATAAAATAGCACATTATCTATAGGTTAATGTATTGTGCAGTTAAAATATACAGGTGAAAATCAAAATGCAATGTTAGTCTAACCTGTTTGTTTTTCACATATACACGTACCTTCACTTCAATGGTTGTCAGCTTGTCAGTCAATTCTGCAGAGGACTCAATTAAGAGATCTACATGTAATTTGCTTGAAATATTACTGTACTCAGTATATCACATACACCTAACATTACCAGAACTGATTATTACAGACACAATACACATGATCAAGTTGGAGTCAGTTGTAACAGCTACATGTATATTAACTCTTTCCCAGCTAGTGATGACTTTTGACATGTGCTAATAACCTTTGAAAAAGTTTGGACCCAAATCAGGCCCGACATTTTGTCGGGCCTGATCTGGATCCAAACTGTTTACGACTGATGGTATTCCTGAAAGAATTTTTTGTATAAGTTAATTTACAGATGGCAAAAGAGCATGCAAAATTATCCAGCATGCAAAAAGTTAACAGTCATATCACACCTGATCAAGTGCTAATTATTCCTTGCCTAGCTGAATAAATTAAGATGCCACACCCACTTCTAATTCCAGCCAATCGAATTACTTGATCTGGGTTTTTGATAGAAGTTCATATTTAATGACAAACAGTACAGATCCAGATCAGCTGGCTTCTTCAGTTTGCTAAGACAGGACATGTTGTGTTCAGCAATGGAAGGGTTAAAGGTTAACAGCTAGGCCAGTATTTACATCATAATCAAACATTAAGTGGACTGGATACACAGGGTTTTCCCAGACTCACATTTTGGCAGTTTTGTACCCCCAAAACCTTGTTCTAGACCCTAAAAATTTAGGGGCAATCTCTTAGTGTTTCATATATGATCATCCCAAAATTTCAGGAAATGACATACATAAGCTTCAAGTGTACAGTCAGATCCTGGTCTAGACATGTTGTAAATTCTACATATGTCTGTAGAATATGACAATAAAATATTGAATAAACCAATTCAAAATTAATTTAATTTATCTATGGCTTTGTATTTTAATCTAGAATTACATGTATCATTTTAGAATAAAGGAAATATTTGACCCTTAAAGTGATCAGTAAGTTTTTAGGAGATGACAATCTAATTTTTTTTTTGTTATTTTTAAATTGAACTTTATCGCCTTTAAAATTGATAATTGTTCAACAGAAAATGCAAGGTTGACACTGACATCGTCATGACGTTACTTGTTCCCGCCAAAGTGTTATGTAATGTGTGGTTATTGTTATATACAGGGTGTTGAATTATTTTAAGTTTCATTATTTTCATGTTTACTGCAAGTTTCTATATACAAATAGAACTTTCTGGAAAAAATATGTTTACAATAACAAGTTGCATATGTTCTTTTTGGAATCTTCTAGAAGGAATGTTCTGGATTAAGCTATTTGGTATCATTACGAAAACATGCCTATTGTAATATACAGAAAATTTTACCACCAAAAAATGAAAATTCTCAGATAAAAAAGTTTGACAATTTTCATGTTTCTGCTCGAAACATAGATTGTGGGTACTCGTTAGAACCGCCTCAGTGAGGCGGTTCTAACGAGTACCCACAATCTATGTTTTGAGCAGAAATAAGAAAAATAATGTTTACCCCTGTAAACCCCAGTTTTACTATATAAAAGTGGGGTTTAAGGGGGTCAAAATTATATAGGCATGTTTTCGTGATGGTCATAGAACATTTGGAAGATTCTTTGCCAAAACTAGAAAACAAGTGATGCCTCTAGTAAATTCTTTTTCTAGAATGTTCTTTGATATTATATGAGAAAAGATTTTCATATGGGGATCTTTGTATACTTTCATGGAAATTATTCTACACTGGATTACTTTCATATGTTATTCATTCTAGAATTAAACTCTGAATTCAGGGACGTTAAATTGTGGGATCAGAAACTGTTATTCAAAGGATTTGTTTTAAATATTCTTGTGGAATATTTCTGAGGGACTGAGTGAACTAAAATTTTGAATGGTACTGTTTACTTACATTCTTTTGTTTTGAATCTTGTCTTTTTTTTTTGTGAATAAATATTGTTACTAATTTAAAGCTTGTTGCTGGTTTCACTTTCATTTCTTTCTCGTTACACCTGGCTTGTAACATTATACTATTGTTATGTAATGACATTACGCCACTGAAAAACAGCGTCATCATATGATAAACATATGTACACAAAATTTGAATAAAACCATCAAAAACTTTTCAAGTGAGAGAGCAAAAACCAAGTGATAATGGACGGACACTCACAGGGGAAAACATAATAACACATGTTACGAGCCAGGCGTAACGAGAAAGAAATGAAAGTGAAACCAGCAACAAGTTTTAAATTATTAACAATATTTATTCCACAAAAAAAATAAGACAAGATTCAAAACAAAAGAATGTAAGTAGACTGTACCTTTCAAGTTTATGTCACAAAGTCCCTCTGAAATAATCCATGAGAATTTATAAAACAAATCCTTTGAATATCAGTTTCTGATCCCACAATTTAATGTTCCTGAATTCAGAATTTAAGTCCAGAATGAATAAAATAGTAAAGTAATCCAGTATAGAATAATTTCCAGTGAAAGTATACAAAGATGCCCAGATGAAAATCTTTTCTCCTTATATAATATCAAAGAAGGTTCTAGAAAAAGAATTTACTACAAGCATCTCTTATTTTCCAGTTCCAATCAAGAAACTTCTAAATCTTCCATGACATTCCAAAAAGAACTCAGTCCAGAATCAAGGACGTAAACATCATGTTATTGTAAACATGTTGAACATTCCAGAAAGTTATTTTTGGAAACATAGTAAATAAAGCTATTTATGGAAACATAGTAAACATGTTGTTTAAAACAACTGAACACCCTGTTATATAACACTTCCCCTCTTCAGGGAAAAGAAAGATTTATGTAATAAAGCTTTCTTTTGCCATAAAATTATCATAAAATAAAATACTGATAAAGGCAATTATTATCTTATATACAGCAAGTTACAGGAAACCACAGATCAAGACATCATGCTCTGGACAAGGCATCAGGAATAATATTATCTTTTCCCCTGATATGCCTGATGTCAAGATTGTATTCCTGTAACAACAGGCTCCATCTGAGCAACCTCTGATTTTTGTTTTTCATCTTATGGATGAAAGTCAGTGGATTGTGATCACTGAAAACAACAATAGGTGAGGACGAAGAAGTCAGATAAACTTCAAAATGTTGAAGAGCAAGAATGAGAGACAAACATTCTTTCTCTACTGTAGAATAATTCTTTTGATGTTTGTTAAACTTTTTGGAAAAGTAACAAACTGGATGATCCACACCATTGTCATCCTCTTGCAGCAATACACCACCTGCACCAACATCGCTTGCATCCACTGCTAGCTTGAATTCTTTATTAAAATTTGGTGCCAAGAGAACCGGCTCACTCCTCAGTATGGCTTTCAGTTTATCAATGGCATTCTGACAATCACTGGTCCACTTAAACCTCATTCTTTTACTAAGTAAATTAGTCAGTGGCTCAGCAATGACAGAAAAATTATTACAGAATTTTCTGTAATAATCGGCCATACCAAGAAACCTCATCAGTTGTCTTTTGCATGTGGGCACTGGAAAATTTGAAATAGCTTCAACTTTAGCCTCTATAGGTTTAACTTGACCATGACCCACAACATGTCCTAGAAACGTTAAAGTTGCATGACAGAATTCACTTTTAGCAAGGTTTATTTTCAATTTTGCTTCACTTAGTTTATCAAAGAATGCTTTGATAGTTCCAAGATGGTGATTCCATTCATCATTGTATATGATGGCATCATCGATGTAAGCATCGCAATGCTCGATTCCAGCTACTATGGTGTTGATTAAGCGTTGAAATGTTGCCGGAGAGTTTTTCATTCCGAAAGGCATTACTTTATAGTGATATAATCCATCAGGAGTAACAAATGCTGAGACCTCTTTGGCTCTTTCTGTGAGAGGAATTTGCCAAAATCCTTTCAGAAGATCAAATTTAGTTATATATTTTGAATTTCCAATTTTATCAATACAGTCATCCATTCTTGGTATGGGAAAAGTGTCTGTTTTACTCAAATTATTGCCCTTCCTGTAATCGGTGCACATCCGATATGTTCCATCAGGTTTTGGCACAAGAATGCAAGGTGAACTCCATTCACTTTGACTTGGTTCAATAAAATCATTGTCCAGCAAATACTGAATTTCCTCCTTAAGATATTTTTGTTTTGTTGGGTTCATTCTATATGGATGTTGTTTGACAGGTTGTGAGTCCTCAACATTCACATCATGATAAATTTTGTCAGTCCTTGTAGGAATGTCCGGAAATAAGTGTTCATATTGATAAATTAACTGTTTCAGTTCCTTTCTTTGAACTGGATCTAGGTGTGAAAGTTTCTGGTCGAGATCCTTTAGAATGTCAGAATTCTGAAGTTTTGATGAAGCAGGATCAGATTTGGTGAATTTCATGTCTTCAGAGTTCATTTCACTTTGTTTCTGAGGGACTGAACCAACAACACTAATTGGTGTAACAGAAGAGCTATCCCTATCTATGTATTGTTTAAGCATGTTAACATGACATAACTGTTTTTGTTTGCGTCTCCCAGGAGTGTTAACAATGTAATTTACATCACTAATCTGTTTATCTACAGTGTAAGGGCCGTAATACCTGGCTTGCAATGGTTTGCCAGGAATAGGCAAAAGAGCAAGTACCCTGTCTCCAGACATGAATTTTCTTTCTTTTGCATTTTCATCATACCAACGTTTCATTTTCCTTTGTGCAGACTTAAGATTGGTCCGAGCAGCCTCACAAGCTCTAAACAGTCTGTCTTTAAAATCTGATACATACTGAAGTAAGTTCAAAGAACTGTCATCATTTGAGAGAAATTTCTCTTTCAAAAGTTTCAAAGGTCCACGCACAGTGTGGCCAAATACCAGCTCAAATGGGCTGAAACCAAGAGATTCCTGAACAGATTCTCTAACAGCGAACAACAACAAATGGATACCCTCATCCCAATCTTTTTCAGTATCAAAGCAGTATGATCTGATCATATTTTTCAGTGTCTGATGAAATCTTTCAAGGGCACCTTGACTTTCAGGATAATAAGGTGACGATTTATATTGAGTTATGCCGAATTCGTGTATGACCTGTTGAAAAATTCCAGACATAAAATTAGAGCCCTGATCCGACTGAACAGACTTTGGGAGACCTACAAATGTAAAAAACTTTACCAAAGCCTTAACAATGTTCTTAGTTTTAATATTCCTAAGTGGAATGGCTTCTGGGAAACGTGTAGAAGCACACATTATAGTGAGAAGATATTCATTACCTGACTTTGTTTTGGGCAAGGGACCAACACAGTCAATAATTATTCTGCTAAAAGGTTCATCAAAAGCAGGTATGGGCTGTAAATGAGCTTTTGGTATTGTCTGGTTGGGTTTTCCTACCATCTGACAAGTATGGCAAGATTTACAAATTTGAGAAATGTCAGATTTTAACCCTGGCCAGTAAAAATGGTTAAGAATTTTGTGATAGGTCTTATTTATACCTAAATGACCTGACATGGGAGTCTCATGGGCCAAGTTCACAGGGCGATAAACCCTTGGAACCACTATTTGGTGGTTAACAGTCCACTCGTCTTCTGCTGAGACATCAGGAGGACGCCATTTTCTCATTAAAATGTCATTTTTGACATAAAAACAGACTGGGACTTGATCTATTTCTTTCTCATCTAAAGCCCTTTCAAGCAAAGGCAAAATTTCAGGATCATTATGCTGTTCCTTACAAAGCTGGGATCTTGACACCAAGTCATGACCTTGACCTTGGTCATTTAATATTGCAGAGTAATGACTGGACTCTGACTTCTTATGTAACTCCGTCTGTTTGTCAGACAGGCTGGATGAAAGAGAATTTGTAATCTCATGTTTAAAAGACTGACCCAAAAAGGTATCAGTTAAATCAATGTCCCCATCATTCTGTTTTGCTTTCTTTGCCATGGCCCTTGTAACGGCACGATGGGTAAAGATCAGGGATTTCCTGCTCAATGGGATCAGATGGCTGATCAATACAAGGTATGTTAGTCAAAAGTGGGTTTACCACAACCTTATCTCCTGCTAAGTCATTGCCTAACAGTAAGTGAACACCTTTAAAAGGTAAAGAAGGTCGAACACCAACAGCCACTAAACCAGTTACCAAGTCTGAGGATAAATAAATGTTATGAAGAGGAACATTAACAAATCCACACTCTACACCCTGAATAAGGACACTTGTCCCAGAAGAAGTCTTCTCAGAAAAAGGCAGTGTATCTGCTAAAATAAAGGATTGAGAAGCTCCGGTATCTCGTAAGATTTTAATTGGGGTAGACTGGGCATAGTCACTATTTAGTGACACAAAACCATCTGATAAGAATGGTTCATAAATCTCCATAACAGAATCAGTCTCAGGCCTTTCGGTCTGGATAGGATCTTCCTCCTTAACACATGACTGTGGTTTTGACCGTAAAGAGTTAAGGCCAGTAGGTTTAAGCCCCTCTTGTTTTTCTTTCTTTCTTTTCAGATGTAAACATTCAGATATAATATGACCTGTCCTTTTGCAATAATTGCAAATTGGTTGAGGTAAGGGATTTTGATCTTTATTTTCACCAGAAGGTTTGGGTTTGGGAGTAATTGTTTGGCTATGACTACCAGGTGGATTACTAGGACTATGTTTGGATCCTGAATGTGGGAAAAATGGTCTTCTAGAGGGATTTGACTTATTAATAAAGGAAACTTTATGTGTTAAAGCATAATCATCTGCAAGTCGAGCTGCAGCTTCCAAAGTTTCAACTTGTTTCTCATCTAAAAAGGACTTAATGTCTGAATTTATGCACCTTTTGAACTCCTCTACAAGCATGAGCTGCCTAAGTTTGTCATGATCGGAGCCAATTTTCTTTGAAGAGCACCACCTATCAAATAGCTGTTCTTTAGTTCTAGCAAATTCTACATGGGTCTGCTCATTTTCTTTCTTACAGTTCCTAAATTTTTGCCTGTAAGCCTCAGGGACCAACTCATAAGCCTTAAGAATTAATTCCTTTACAGTATCATAACTGGAGCTCTGCTGGACAGTCAGCTGAGTATAAAGGGCATCTTTCATTTCTGCCCACGCATGGATTTTTCTGAAACTTTGTATAATAATAACTAGGCATATGCAACCTATGAAAATGTGCTTATTAAATTATATAATAAAAAGATGGACTCAGGACGCAACCTTGACTCACTCCCCCCATGAGCTGATACCTATCTCCAAATAAGTATGTCATACATCTTAAGTTTAATTTAGTTTTAAGATTTTTGCGCTGTGCTGAATGGTAAACACCATAGTAATTCTATTGGTACCACAAAACTTTTATTTTTAATTAAAGTTAACATTTTCTGATAAATTGATTATAAAAAATCTGAATTTTTTACCAAAAAATGAAAAAAATATCAAAATTAAACTTTCAAAATTAATATGTTATAGTCTTTGTCAAGATTTCATACTACCAGCAAAATTTGCTACATATATCCTCTATAGCTGTGCTAAATTTCATAAAAAAATCAAAACCGGTAACATTGTCATTTTAGGCCTTGAATGGATATAGGTCGATTTTTACAAAATTGACTATTTTGTTATATTGTTAAAAAATAGTAGAGAAAGGCAGTGTTATCAAACACTTCTAACACTTAACAAATCAAAGAGAGTTTAGACAACTCAGAATGAATATATCTTGAGCTACCCATTAAATTTTCATGACTTTCTGTTACTTGCCTTCTATTTATATGGACTCAGACTAACCAACTATTACAAATGTAGACAGCATAACAAATTAAAAGAAAATCTAATTAACAAATTAGGCTTAACAAAATCTTACGTTTTAATTCATGTCAGCAAATCATTGAGCATATTGTATAATTACTTCCCAAAAGGCATAAAACTAAAATAGGTGTAAAACAGCGGTTTCCTTTAACACCATTACAAAAATAGGCATAAAACAGGGAGATCCGTAATCTCCATTGTCGTATTAAGAAGATGTGCAAACGTACTATTGCAAGTAGTTGTTGCTTGTTTGTTTGTTTGTTTTGAAGAAGGATTTGCATCCCCATCAACAAATTTTAGGATTTTTGGAGATTTGTTTCTGGACTGGTGAACTCGAACCAAACTAAGAACGCTTAAAAAGAAAATAATACCTATAGACTTAACTTCTGATATATCTATAGCTTGCTTGCAAGCGTATATTGTATTTTGAAATTATGAATACTGGACTTCTTGTCCTGTAAACATGTTCAAATGTGTCACTTCAATCAATATTTCCTGCGATCGAATTGACACTGACACTGGAGTTTTTCTCTTTGTTTCAACAGTTATCTTTGATGACAGCAGCACAGAATAACTACTGTTTATGTGGTCTTAACTTTTGCTATCAGAAAAGCAGATCTATCCTTTCTTCCTTACAGTAAGCATATATGAAATTGTTTCTGTTCTGCATAAGTTCTATTCTAGTGCACATAGTTTGACTTAAACAACAAACTGGTGTTCTGTAGTTCTTCATGTTAAAGCTTTAAGATATTTCCAAAGGTTGTATGACATTCATATTTTAAGTCATTTGCTTAAGGACTTCCATACTAGTTTGAAACTCCGCTATATGTTAATTTACACAGGAGTTTAAAACAGCTAACTTGTGTGGTTTTAATGTGAATCGAAAGGATGTATTGAAGAGTTTTTGAACAGTTTTCATTCATTTGGTTGCTGGCAGTTCTATGGTATTTAATTAATTCTGTTTTCACATTGTCTCTGTTTTTTTGTGTTGTAATACGTTTTGAAAGGAGGCTTTTAGTATTCAAGTTTTGTTTTAGTTCTTATACTTAAATTTTTTCTTCCATTGAATATTTTAGTTGAATATAATTTCATTCTTCTTAATACCAACTGCTCTTACTTTGTTGTTCTTCGCTGATCATATTTCTGAAAAGTTATTCTTTCATTTTAGAAAGAGTACTAAAGTATTTGGTCAGCAAGTGCATAGATCTTACCTAAAGAAACAGTACTAAGCGTGCATGTGTCTATGTGACACAGATTTTGGTTGTTCATTACTGATTGTATTTAAGCTGTAGTGTTTTGTTCCAATATTGAGTGTCTTCATGTGTGTTTTGTACCAGATGTGAAATCTTCTGCTGTGGTTTTGACAATATACAGATACAGAGAATTTGGACTTAGTATCTGCATGGTTCAGATCATGTAATCGAAAAGTTTTTTTTTTTTTTTTTTTTTTTTTTTTTTGGACATGGTGTTCAACAAGGTGCAATTCAGTCAACTGGTTATAAATGAATATGTACAATTATGGTATCAACTTCTTATACAAATCATTCTATATCATGGTAATCCAAATTGAAAGCTATTGATAAGTTGACTTTACACGTAACTACTACTTATACATGAGTATTGGGTAATTTCATATTTTGCTGACTCAGGACTATATGTATTCAGGCTGTTCAAACAACATGTTACCGGTCTTCAATTTTTATGAAATTTCATGTGTTTATTCCTAATACATATGGAAATATTTTTATGCTAAAATGGTGTCTTGACAAGAATCGGAACATGGTAAAATTGCAGATAATATCTGGATGAATACATAATCTGCAGCTGAAATATGGGGCTACTGTTCAACTTACGTTATTGCTCCAACACTATTGCTAAGTACATGAAGCCATCCATAATATCAAAACATGTACTAATGATGGCCTTAATTAATTAAACATTCCAGCACCTGAAAAATGAAATCCTGTTTACTGTACGAAGGTTAATATTAGGGCACCCCCTGATTTGGTAGTGGCCGCGTACAAAACACCATAAATTTACAATGGAACTACATTTAAAAGCCAATGCCTCATAATCATCAGTGTTATACCCTAGGCAACCATTGTGCAGAATTTCATCCAATTCCAAGTGTGGGCAGAAACCAATGTAAATTTCCTATACCATGTAAGAGCCCCTTTCTCGAGCCTTCCCAATTATAACACTTTGCAAAAGCAAGGTCCAATGCTCCTTTGGCCATTTTAAATTTTCTGCTACTTTTTCAAAATGAAGAAAATATTTGTCAACCTCTTTTTCTTGAAAAGGAGGAACTAATCTGATGTGTTTAGTGACGTCAAAACAAACACCAGAATCTAAAGGTTGCCGTTTTACCGTCATATTTTGCATTTCTAATTCTTTCATTCTTAAGTTATATTGTCTCTCTCTTTCCTTTTCTTCCATTTCTATTTTAAGTTTTTCTTGTTCTACTCTTAATTTTTCAAACTCGATTTGCTTCTGAATCTCAAGCTCTTGCATTTGCAACCCTGTCTGTGTAACGAGAACAAGAGACAAAGCAGAAGAATCAAGTATTTCCTTATCTACCATAAATTGTACCAGAATATTTTTTATTTCCTGTTTTAGCATGGACTTGTTAACGGGAGTCAATTCATAGTGAGCAGCAATGTCCAACAAATCTGACTTTTTGGCCAAATTTAACAACTCCTGCGAAGGCGCAGCAATAAAAGCTTGAAGGTCAAATGACATGATTGCTTTTTGCTGGTTTTATCAAGTAAATTTATCAATCAGAGTTTATTTACTGATATTTTTCAAAAGTCAATACTTGCTTTTTTTTTTAAAATAAAGATTTCTATAATTACTGATTTTTTTTAAAAGTCAGTACTTGTTTTATAGCAAACAAATATTTCTTTTTTTTTTTCTTTAAAAATCAATATTTGTTTTCTTTAAAAAGCTCAAACTTGTTTTAGCTCAAGAAAATGTTCGATCGCGGACGAGCTCCCAATTTCTGTTACGAGCCAGGCGTAACGAGAAAGAAATGAAAGTGAAACCAGCAACAAGTTTTAAATTATTAACAATATTTATTCCACAAAAAAAATAAGACAAGATTCAAAACAAAAGAATGTAAGTAGACTGTACCTTTCAAGTTTATGTCACAAAGTCCCTCTGAAATAATCCATGAGAATTTATAAAACAAATCCTTTGAATATCAGTTTCTGATCCCACAATTTAATGTTCCTGAATTCAGAATTTAAGTCCAGAATGAATAAAATAGTAAAGTAATCCAGTATAGAATAATTTCCAGTGAAAGTATACAAAGATGCCCAGATGAAAATCTTTTCTCCTTATATAATATCAAATCAAAGAAGGTTCCAGAAAAAGAATTTACTACAAGCATCTCTTATTTTCCAGTTCCAATCAAGAAACTTCTAAATCTTCCATGACATTCCAAAAAGAACTCAGTCCAGAATCAAGGACGTAAACATCATGTTATTGTAAACATGTTGAACATTCCAGAAAGTTATTTTTGGAAACATAGTAAATAAAGCTATTTATGGAAACATAGTAAACATGTTGTTTAAAACAATTGAACACCCTGTTATATAACACACATTACTTTTTGTATGGCGGGGTACAAAAATATAGGATAAGTTCTGACCCTTCAAATCATAGTTCATATCAACTGATACACAAAATAATGCCCTCCTTCTTGCCAGTCAATGCAAAAGTATCCAACCCAGCATCCCTCTCCCCTACAATCCCTGCTAAAAAAAAAAAATAGAAATGTGTCCACAGTACACGGATGCCCCCGCTGTGGGGTACCTGACTATAAAACTGCACAATTCTACCTGGTATAAATGCCTTAACCTGAGTCTAACAGGATCACACACATACATATATAGGTAAGTACGTACAGAAAACCTAAAAACTATATGCCCCCGGCATCATCCGATGCGGGGACATAAAAAATTAAAACAAATGACCCATGACATAGAAACACTGATATATGTTGTGTACACTATTCTTGCTAGATGTTTCTCTATTTACTCTACATATTCAGTAATTCAACACCTTAACGTCTCATCACAAAAAAATGCCTATATAATTTTGACCCCCTTCTACCCCACTTTTATATAGTAAAACCGGGGTTTAAAGGGTATACATTATTTTTCTTATTTTGCTAAAAACATAGACTGTGGGTACTCGTTAGAACCACCTCGCCGAGGCAATTCTAATGAGTACCTACAATCTATGTTTTGAGCAGAAATATGTAAAAAATATCAGAATTTTTTACCTGAAAATTTCCTTACTTGGTTGTAAAATTTTCAATATATTTGAATAGGCGTGTTTTCGTAATGCTTATCATACCAGCCTTAACCCTTAAAAATCTTCTTTTCCAGAACCAAGAAAGCTTCAAGGCTGAGTCCTTGTATATAGCATCATGGACTCAAGGTCTACCAAGTTTGTTCAAATAATGACCCTAGGTTTACTTTTGACCCAATCACAACAATTGTTGTCTGCTTTGTCTTCTGCCGGTTACTTTAAAAGTCATTGTTGCAAACAGTGTGGACCCAGATCAGACTGCTCCTTTAGGAGCAGTCTGATCTGGGTCCACACTGTTTGCCTATATGCAAAATGTAAGTTTGAAAAGTTTGCAAGAAGATGCAGCAGATGACATAAACAGACGACATTTTCAGATGCAGATTTTCTTGGCGCTTTTTTATCATTACTAAAATCTGTTAGAGAAGTGAAATAGCATATACCCTGATAAGACACCAGTGGCATCTGATCTGGATGTCCAATGTTTGCTCAGTCCTGTAAGTTGTAATACTTAGTGTTAATAGTATCTGCAGAAGAAGGATATTCTGTATATAATTCAAAAATACAAAACCTGTTTCTTACATTTTGACTTTTTCTTGTTCATATGTTCATTATCCACTGTTTCTGTTGTCCACTTCACTTTCTTATCACTCTTTGGCTTCTTAAGTTTTAATGTCACTCTTGGACTTGGCTGAAAAAAAAAACAACAACTTACTAGACTGCATAGCTGATGGCATGCCATGGCAAATCCCCATGCTTTTACCACTAAGCAGAGAGAAGTGAGAAATAATATTGCTCTCGCACATCCTTACCATGTGGGGAAGTCAGGTAGCAAGTTTGGTAATAAAGTCCACCCCGTGGTTTAGGAGACAGCATGATGGATCATGAGAGGGATGGACAGATGGAAAAGCTCTCGCACGCCATTACCATCTGGGGAAGATATGCAAGTTTTGGTTAATTCCTCCCAGTGGTTTAGGAGGAGACAGTACATGTAGGACCAACAGATGGATGGAAAATAATGTTGCTCTTGCACACCCCTTCCATGAGGGGAATTCATGTAGCAAGTTTGGTTAAATTCTGCCCAGTGGTTTACCACATTTCTTCAGTTATAAGACAGGGTTTTTCCATCTAAAACAATTTCAAAGATCTAGGCACTTCTTGTAAGACAGCTCTTGATCTTTGGGATTGTTTTGGAAGATAAACCACATTTTATAGTTGAATTACATAAAACTGATTCATATTCAAGATAATTTTGAAAAAAAAAAGCCCCCCACATCTTATAACCAAATTAATACGGTAGGAGGAGATCAAATAATGGGTATACATTATTTAAAAAAAAGTTAGGGGATAAAAATACAGACACGGTATCAAATAAATTGAGAAACACTCATACTGTGTAGAGGAACAGCAAACACCCATGCCTGAATGCATGTCTGGGTGATTAGTGTTATATCTGGCAATATACATAATAAGTAACATATACAGATCAAGCTTTTTTTCACATAATACCATGTATTTGGACAAGCAGGCACAAGCAAGCCATAGCTCTTGGTAAGAGTTTTTTTTTTTTTTTTTTCAACCAAAAATATTGATATTTTTTTTTATTTCTCCATCACGAAATCATGTGGGTACTCATTAGAAGTGCCTCTGACACAAAAGCACTTTTGAGCACCCAAAACATTTTTTTTTTAAGAATAACATTTACCTGATACTCCCTCTTATCTAGAACTATGGCAAACAAAAAAGACCTTTAAAGATTTCAAGGTTTTATACCTGTATATAGCACAGGGACAAGCACAGATAACCCCCAGGAGGCAAAATTTTCATCCTAACTAAAACATTTTACTACTTTTATCAGACATTGTAAGTTTCAGCCATTAGTCTTAAATACATATTGAAAACTAGAAATGTGTCAAATTGACACAGATGCCCCTGCCCAGGGGCCATCTTCACTTGCAAACAGGCATTTTGCAAAAAATGAAGTTGGAAAAGGGCCATAACTCTCATAATAACTGGCGGATTTTACCCTAAATTGAACTTGACCTACATTTAATGATCATATTCCTGTGTATAAACTATGAATCCAATACACTAATCTTTTCAAAAAATATTGAAAGGAAAACATTTTTTGAAGATGAAAAGGGGCCATAACTCTCATAATAATGGGTGGATTTCACCCTTAATCGAACTTGACCTGTATTTTATGATAATATACCTCTGTATTAAATATGAATCCAACACACTTATATTTTCAAAAGATATCAAACGGAAACTATTTTTCAACATTGATAAAGGGCAGAAACTCCCAAAATAATTGGTGGATTTTAACCTAAATCTAACTTGACATATATTTTATAATTACATGTATGCTATTTTCAGTGTTTGGTATGTTTTGAATGATGTCTTCAAGCAGTTACAAGAAATTCTGTCATTTTCATATTTTCACAGCCTTTTTAAGTTTTTAGTGCATTTTGAGACATCTCTCATGTTATCATCCACCCAAAATACATTGTTCAAAATAAATACCAAAAGCAAAACAAGCTTGCATTTACTTATTTCATTTTACAGAACCATCAATCATACCAACTTCTGTGTAGGCATTTTCATTTTAGAACTTATAAACAGTAAATTGTTAGGGGTACCCTCTTAAAAATTAGGAAATTTTGTATATTTCAGATTTTTGCTCCAAAAAATGTTTGGAAATGTTTGGAAATTATATTTTGCAAACAAGTGAGTAATAAAGATGATTATTTTAGCTAGAATTTACTTGTAAACTTACTTTGAAGAGTTGGCTATTTTCCTGTACTAGTATAGAAGTGTGGACGATAACATGAGAATGGACGATAATATGAAAATGATATTTATATACCCGTGACCTACATTTTATGATTATATACCTGTGTATAAAATTTGAATTCAATACACTAATCTTTTCAAAAGATATCGAACAGAAACCATTTTTGTTATGTACGGACGGAACGGACTTCAGACAGCGGTGATACTATATGCGCCACCCGCCCCCCCCCCCCCCACCACACACACACACATTTTGAAAATGGTGGGGGCATAAAAAGGTTTTTTCGACTTTCCCCCCATACAAATCTATAGGGACGCAAATTTGACCTTGTTGTAAAAAGGTCAACCTATGATCACCATTTGAACAAACTTGGTAGAGGAGTCCTCAATGCTATATACATTGTACAATGTACCAAGATTCAGTCCCATAGCTTTCTTGGTTCTGGAGAAGATTTTCAAGAGTTTTTACCATATATGGACATGGCGGCCAGCTTGTTCAATTGCACAGAACTATTTGAACAAATTGACAATACCCTTTTGACAGGAGGCCCATGTGAAATCTGGTGAAAATTGCTCAAGCAGTTTCAGAGAAGAAGACATTTAAAAATTACACAATTTTATACATGTATATAGCCCAGTGGCAAGGGCAGATAACGTTCTGGGGACAAAATTGTGTTTATAACTAAAATGTTTTACTACTTTAATCACACATTGTAAGTTTTAGCCATTAGTCTTCCATACATGCTGAGACAATGACTTGTCAACATTTTCCCCATACAAGTGCATGCGGGTTCAAATTTGACCTTGCCATAAAAAGGTCAAAGGTCCACTTACAGTCATCATTTGAACAAACTTGGTAGACCTTGAGTCGTCGATGCTATATACTTGGATTCAGCTCCAAAGCTTTCTTGGTTCTGGAGAAGAAGATTTTTAAGTGTTTCTACCATATATGGGCACGGCAGCCATCTTGTTCAATTGTGCGGAACCATTTGAACAAATTGGCAACACCCTTTTGACAGAAGGTCCCATGTGAAATCTGGCAAAAAATGCTCAAATGGTTTCAGAGAAGAAGACATTTAAAAATTACACAATTTTATACATGTAAATACATTGTGTAGAACAGGGGCAAGGGCAGATAACATTCTGGGGACAACACTGTGTTTATAACTAAAATGTTTTACTACTTTAATCATACATTGTAAGTTTCAGCCATTAGTCTTTAATACATTTTGAGACAATGACTTTTCAATTTTTTCCCCATACAAATGCATGGGGACGCAAATTTGAACTTGCTGTAAAATGGTCAAAAGTCAACCTAGGGTCATCATTTGAACAAACTTGGTAGACCTTGAGTCCATGATGCTATATACAAGGACTCAGCTTTGAAGCTTTCATGGTTCTGGAAAAGAAGATTTTTAAGTGTTTTTACCATATATGGCATGGCGGCCATCTTGATTAATGGACCGTGACCAATTGTAAAACTTTTTAACCCCTCCCCTTAACACAAAGTTCCGCATGAAGTTTGAAGAAAATTGGCCCAGGGGTTACAGAGGAGAGGCCATTCAAAGATGTGGATGGATGGACGACGGACGAAATGCAAGTGATCACAATAGCTCATCCTGAGCCTTGCTCAGGTGAGCTAACAAGAAGGAAAAAACCCTTAGTGGTAGCCACAAGCCATCTGATGAGTACTCTGACAGGTATGAAAAAGGTTATTTTTTCCTATAACAAAGTTCTAAATTTCATTTATTAAATGAACTATTAAATAAACAAATGTAAGACAGTCCAGACTATGCTCAGAGACATGAAACAGACTCCAGGCCTAGCAAAAAGGCTGATGAAATCCAGTCCTTTGCAGACAAAAAAGGATATGAAGCTCCTTAATGCATGGTACCCAGAGCTCAGGAACCACCCCACTCCTTAGAGCAGTTGGTCTTCTGACTGACAAAGAAGCTATCTTGAAAAGATGGGTTGAACACTCTGATGGTGTCCTTAATTGGCCATCATCTTTCAATGATAAGGCTATCAACAGACTACCGTGGAACGTAATCCGCTGCTTGAAGAGTTCCAAACCGTCTCTGAAACAGTGAAAGCAATAAAACTCCTGTCATCTGGCAAAGCTCCAGGACCTAATACCTGCAAAGACCTATAAAGCAGTAAGTCCTCCAGTTGCAGAGAAACTGACAGAGTCATTTCACATCATGTGGAGAAAAGAAGCCATCCCTCAAGAATTCAAGAATGCAACAATTATTAAGGCTGGCTTATCAGAGCTGAAAAGATAATCGATTATCAGCCCTGCCAAATGTTGTGATAGATAATCGATTGGTAATCAGTAAAGATTTGGTCATAATTTGACTTGTCTGAGCATGACTCTTACCATATGTTATACTTTACTGTATAAATTTGGTCAGACAGGCCTGAGCAAACAGTGTGCACCCAATGAGATGCCACAAAATGCAGTGTCTCATCTTGGTCTACACTGTTTGCCACTCATCCAGCTCTTTTTAGACACAATATTGACAGGTAAATCGTATTTGTTCAAATTTTAGACAAAGTATGGTAAGGAGCTGAAGTTTCTGAATACTGAGGGTAAATATGGTAAAGTAACAGACACAGAAATTAAATGATCGATTATTAGCAAATCTGTAACTAATTACTATAATCATTTTTTGTGGAATTTATCGATCAATTAATCGATTATCAAATTGTGCCAGCCTTAACAATTATTCACATATTCAAACATAAACAGAATCCTCAAGTCTGTGACAATTATTGGGGTGTCTCTTTATTGTCAACCACTGGGAAGATCCTGGCAAGAGTTCTACTGAACTGACTGAATGAACAGCTTGAACAGTCAGGCTACCAGAGAGCCAATGTGGATTCAGGAAGGAAAGAGGAACAATTCATAGCAAGACAGCTTCAAGAGAAATGCGAGGAACAGAATGTGAACCTCTACATGACCTTTGTCGACTTTACCAAAGCATTTGACACAGTCAGTTGTGAGGGACTTTGGAAAATTATGGCAAAGGTTGGCTGTCCTGTCAAGTTCATAGCAATGGTATGGCAGTTCCATTATGGTATGCTTGCAACGGTCCAAGATAATGACGAGTTTTCTGATCCATTCCCTGTGACAAAATGGAGTTAAGCAAGACTGTGTTCTAGCTTCAACACTGTCAGCATGATGTTTTCTGCCATGCTCACAGATGTTTTCCAGGATGCTGACAATGGCATACTTATTAGGTATTGCTTTGATGGGAAGCTTTTCAACCGAAGAAGGCTGCAAGCTAAATCCAAGATGCAGAGCAAGATGCCAGATGAGTTCCCCTTTACTGATGACACGAAAGGAGGCTTCAACAGAAGAGAGGATGCAAAAAGGTGTGGATCAAATACATGTATCTGAATCATGTGACAGCTGTGGTCTCACAATCAGGGCCCAGTTGTTCAAAGCTAACGATGTCGTTAGTTAACAATTCGTTAAAATTTACATCGAGTGATACGCAAATATGCTGAAATTTTTTGCTGAAAAAATGTGAGTAGCTTTTGCAGTGCAAAAGCTACTCACATTTTTTCAGCAAAAAATATCAGAATATTGTATATTGAATCCACTAAAACAGTTAACGAAATGACCCTTAACGAGCTTGTTAAGCTAACGACGCTTTGAACAATTGGGCCCAGCATCATAAAGACTGAGGTGGTGTATCAGCTAGTACCTAGAAAACCTTATAAGGAACCTACCATCACAGTGAAAGGTCAAAGATTGCAAGTGATAGACAAGTTCACCTACATAAGTTTCAGTCTGCAAGAATTATTTTTTTCCCGTAAACACTTGATACTTGGATAGTGGTCTGCTATAATGGCGAGTTGATTGTATCATACGCATATGAAACTTGGACCGTTTACCAACATCATGCCAAAAGACTGAACCACTTCCATACAAGCTGTTTCACTAAAGATCAAGTGGCAAGACAGGATTCCAGATACGGAAATCCTGAAAAGGACAAGGGTGCAGAATCAGAATATTTTACTGGTGACATATCAATAGACATTCATTCACCAGGGCCAATGATTGCGAAAAATAGTCTCTAGATCTCACAAATGATCTGAGTGTACATACTCTTCAAGAAGTAGTTTTTTTTTTGCAGTAGATTCAGTTTTATGTTTTTTAAGGAGAACATATTGCAAGGAAAGCAAATATGTATTCTTCAGCCAACCTTTCCAGAAACCTGTTTGAATGATAATAAAATGTTATTTTATTAGCTCCTAGATTAAAAAAAAAAAAAAGGTGTTGACAAAAAAAAGGTCTGTTCCAGTTAGCCTGGTTTCATGTATTTTCGCGTTATTAATGGTAAAACATTTCATCATAACAACTTACAGAGATAAATGCTGAAAATAATCCCTTAAGTCAACTAAATTATTATCTGAACATTTATTTTATATACAAATAATGCAGTTCTGTGGATTTGTTTTGTGAATACTTTTGTGTAAACAAGCTAACCATATCGCCACCATTTCCAACCAAAAGTATGTGACTTTGCGTTAATTAAAATTTCAGCGGGAAATTATCATGTGAATGTCATGTGATCTAAATTTTGGCCATTTTCAAAACAAAGTACCGATGCCTTTGATTTGACATTGCCATAAAAAATAAGTTAGTCTTAGCTGTAAAAGTCGATCTAATAGATATAGGTGTAAATCTCATTAAGGACTGTTATCACTTTGGTCAAGATATTTCTTTTCTAAGCGTAAATCACAAAACAACAGTGTATTTCTGAAAACGAACCTTGCCCACTAGTGCATGATTTGTATCTAAAACATCCAGCAGGCAGGTGGTGCTGCCATTTATTTTCATGCTGAAATCAGTTAAACGCGTTATTGAATTTTAAGGTGAAAATACATGAAGGGAGTATACTGGCTCTTTCCAAATGCCGGCCAGTTCCGATTATTCAAAGCACTGCTGTTTGTATCCAATTGATTTTCTGATTTCCTTGGCATTCTTTTTATTTTAGTTGCTAACTTCTAAATTCAGACATGCACTCAATGACATAATGATCAAGGCGATCGAAAATTTCAGCATGTTGTTTTTTTTTCTGTCGTTGATCCCTAACTTCATGAACTTGCATGACATGGGCTCGGCAAGATTCGAGAAATCAACCACCGGTGAAAACAAATCTTTAACATCAGTAACCTCTACACACCTCTTGTGTGACAGTTTCTGTCACTGACATAGAGGAACTAGCCTGTGCCATGGCTTTTTAACGTTCAAATACACTGTAAATTAAATTATGGTGAAAACGCATTTTCAGACGGTCATCATTGTTGACTAACAATTTCAAACCGGAAGTTGGTTCGACGTTGCTATCTGCATGATAACCGTGGAAAATGGTAGAACAGAACAGAATTTTATTATAGTCTGAATCAGAGCCGTTATTTGCACAAATTATAGATAGGTGCTATAGGTTCATTTACAAAATAATTGTTTTCTATTAATAATTGTTTCAATATTATTATACCAACCAATTATTTCCAAGTATCTGAATAACTGCAAGACAGTACCTCTGTGGGACGCGTGACACACCTGTCACCTTGGAAGAAAGAGGGGTAATATGTGAAACTTGTGACCAATGGTACCACAGCTCCTGCCAGAACATAGGCAGTCACACATATGAAGTTTAAGCGACTCATAACTCAACTTCAGCTGGCACTGCCTAGTTTGCAATAATGCAAATTATAGTGAAACTGTCCATGACCTGTTTAGTTGTGAAGTATCACACTGTTCTAGTACACTTGGACATCTGCCCGACATATCCACTTCCAGCCCAGATCCTTCACGACACAAGATCAAGCCGATTCACTCATCCACCCTAAACAGGAAACAGTCACCGCAGATGAAGATGAAAGTGCCCTTATCATCAACGTCAATTTTCAGTCAATTAAACTGAAACAATGTAGATTGTCCCAGAATGGCCAGTAGGATTGTTTAGCATAAGCATCTGCACATACTGATCTTAACAATCAGATCTGTAACACACATTAAGCAAAGAGCATAACCTTGCTCAGAAAGCGCAATGGGGTCTTGGTCCACAAAGGGCACATACCTGAAGGTTGCTTAAAACACAGTAATATTTGATATTACTCATTTATGCTAAAAAAGGGATATTGACAAATAGATAAGAACTTTAGACCCAGATCAGACGCCGCATATCATGGTGTCTGGTGAACATTGATTAAACACACTTGATTGCATTCTGATTAATAGGTTTCTTTAATCTGTGGTGATAGTACTGATGTGAAATAGGTTACCTAGATCACCTTAAAGAGTAGGTAGCTTTAATTACTGTACTAACAAATGTCTTAGGATAACCTAACTTAATAACGGAGGTATGGAGACTGCCCTTTGAGGTTAAGAAGTGGATGACATAGGCCTTTCCCCTGTACTCATTATCCATATGCTTTTTTCTTTCTTTCTTTCTTTCTTTCTTTCTTTCTTTCTTTCGTATTGTAACAACAAATGTCTTAGGATAACTTAAAAACGGAGGTACGCAGACTGTCCTATGATGTTAAGAAGTGGATGACATAGGTCTTTCTCCCGTATTCATTATCCATAGGCTTCTTTCTTTCTTTCTTTCTTTAGTTAATGGTTATCATAAAGTAATTTTTGTTTATTCATTCATTCATTTTTTTTTCAAATTACTTATATTTAATTAAATTTTCCCATTTGTTTTCTCCAGGTGAAATGATCGTTTTTCTTTCAAAAATTGTACCAAACTATCATCAGTAATTAAACACAACCTTAATTAATCAACTCATTTGTTCTCTTAGATTAACTATTGTTCTTCATTTTAAAATCTTACTGAATTACCATTCATTAAATATAACACTTTTTTAATTTATTAACTTTTGTTTTCTTAGGTTAAACTATTTAAATTCGTTTAAAAATCATATTGAATTATCTATAACTAAATACAACACTTTTTATTCAATTTGAAATAATGAAATAATAATAATAATAACAGTAATAATAATTTATTTTAATCAATTAATTAATATTTTGTTATTATCATTATTAATCAATTCTTAGGTTAAACAATTAATATTCTTTTGAAAATCATACTGAATAATCTGCTGACATTCATTCATTCATTCTAACTCGGACCTATTCCAGTGTATATTGGGTCCAAGAGCAATGCATCCACACATGATTTAATCTGAATTGTAGTAGTACTGTAGGTGTGTGACACTGGGTTGATTACACACCAGCTACACAGGTAAGACGACGCTTACGGGCCTCCAGTCAAAGGGAATTAATCGAAACCGATCTAAATTGGAATATCGATAACCTGAGTGACAGTTCCTGTAGTACGATAATTCCTGGTAGTGCAACTTTCAGGAGAGTGTGAAACCTGATATTGTGTTTGGGACCGAGACATGGTTAGATGGTAACATCAAAGACCCAGCGGTTTTCCCCAGGGGATACAAGGTATACAGAAAAGACCGGGCATCAACAGATGGGGGAGTCCTCATTGCTATAAAGGATGAGTTTGATAGTGAAGATGTTCCCGAGTTGGATCCAACTTATTTGGGCAAAAGTCAAACTTATTGGTAACAGCACATTGTATGTTTGCTCCTACTACTGCCTTCATGTATCTGACGATGAGAGCCTTATACAGCTTTGAGAAGTCTATACAAAGAGCCTACTCTATTCGAAATGCCTCAATAATCATCGGTGGCGACTTCAACTTCCCTGGTTGGGACTGGTCAGCCAACATCATAAAACCTGGATCAGCCTTTCCAAGCCGACACAACAAATTCTCTGAGATCATTGACAACATTGGTACAGCTGGTGAAAGAGCCCACCAGGAAGGCAAATATCCTTGACCTTGTGTTAACCAACAAGCCTGACCAAGTACTCAGAGTTGAAGTTATACCTGGTATCTCGGACCATGACATCGTTTTTACTGAAATGAATTTTAGACCAGACAAGCACAGACAGAAGCCTCGGCTGATACCCCTGTATAAGAAAGCCAGCTGGGAGAAGATTAAAGAAGACATGCAGCCGCTAAATGATGACATGAAATCCATTTATACCACAGTCGGTGTAAATGCTATGTGGGAAAAATTCCGGGACACGCTACTGACCAGCGCAAAGACCCATATACCCCAAAGGAAGGCAAGAACCAAAAATGGCTATCCCCGGATTGGACCTGAACTTAAGAAACTCACCAAGAGACAACACAGACTGTACAAGTTGAAAAAGAAAACAGGTGAGCCTATTCACAAACAAAGATACCTGGAGATAAAGCACTTAGTACAGAGTCGGACACGACAAGCCTGCTGGAATTACGTAGAGAACATAGTCACGCCACAAGAAAAGAGTCGGAATACACAAGTATGAAACGTTTCTGGACCTACATAAAGCACAAACGCAGTGGATATGTTGGTGTCTGACAACTGGAAAATGAGGGAAAGTTGTGTTCACACCCACTGGACAAAGCAGAACTACTCAATAAGCAGTTCCAGTCTGCCTTCAGTAGTAGTGATGACTTAAACAGAGAACTTATCCATTCCTGTCCCATGCTTTACTCAGAAGACGACTTCCCTGAGATGTAGCACACCAACATCACAGAAAATGGCATCAGGAAACTGCTTAAGGAACTAAACCCAAATAAATCTCCGGGCCCGGATAATCTTGGACCACGAGTGTTGAAAGAACTGGCTGACGACATAGCGCCTGTCCTTTTGCCAATATTCAAGAAGTCCCTAGCCACTGGTGAAGTTCCTCAAGACTTGCGTACAGCGAATGTTGCACCTGTGTTCTAAAAAGGGCAGAAATATCTCGCGGAGAACTATCGACCATTCTCCCTGACGAGTGTGTGCTGCAAGACTATGGAACATATCCTAGCTAGCAACATAATGAACCAAGGGGAAACAAACAGTATCCTGTACCCACTGCAGCATGGATTTAGAAGAGGCCGATCATGTGAAACTCAGCTAATCGAATTCATCGATGACCTCTCAGGAAACCTTGAAGAAGGCCAGCAAACTGACATCCTTGTTATGGATTTTGCGAAGGCCTTCGACAAGGTTTCTCACAGTCTGCTGATTCACAAGCTTCACCATTACGGCCTCAGGGGAGAGAAAAACAGGTGGATAAAGAACTGGTTGGCGGAGCGGAAACAAACCGTTTTAGTAGAAGGAGAGGTCAGAGCCTGTAGACGTAGACTCCGGAGTCCCTCAGGGCTCTGTCCTTGAGCCAGAGTTGTTCCTGTACTACATAAACGACCTCCCTGAAAGACTACGATCAAGAGTGCATTTATTTGCTGACGACACGATTGCTTACCTTGTAATCGTCTTGTCTAAAGATACCAAGACCTTACAGGATGACTTAAACCAGTTTTCTGCATGGGAGGACCAGTGGCATACGAATTTTCATGCAAAGAAATGTGTTGTACTCACAGTTAGTGACAAGAAGAACTCTATCCAGGCAGACAACAAACTTCACAGAGGAACCCTCGCCAGAGTTACCACTACGGATGACCTAAAATGAGACCAGCACATCAAAAGCATCTGTGACAAGGCCAACCGGACGATCGGCCTCCTGAGACAAAACCTAAACATCGGTGCAACTTCAATCAAAGAAAGAGCATATCTTATCCTTGTGAGGCCTTTAGTGGAGTACGCCAGCACAGTATGGGATCTTCACACCATGGCAAATGTACAGAAGCTAGAGATGGTGCAACGGAGGGCTGCCGGATATGTCAAGAACAGACACCGAAACACCTCCAGTGTAACTGATATGCTCAGCACCCTGAAATGGCGAGGTCTGCAAGACAGGAGAAGAGATGCCAGGTTATGCATGATGTATAAAGTAGATAGGAGATTGGCTGCCATCGAGAAGGATAAGCGGCTAGTACCAACCAAGAAGAGGAATACCAGGAATTCTCACGCCAGAGCCTACCAAGTACCAAGCTGCAGAACAGAACGAGGAAGGATGTCATTTTTCCCAAGAACAGTTCGGGACTGGAATGCGCTGCCTCCAGGCACTGTTGAAGCATAGTCACTGGACGCCTATAAAGCTCTGGTGACATATGGATCCACTGACTAGCTACAGAAAGATGTTTTTAAATTGTATATAGAGACTTTTTTTGATCCTATTTGGCAAAACATGCTCATCTATTCTTCGGATATTTGTTCCTTCCCGGATGCGTCAGAACACAGCATACTCTTCAGAAAGTTGAAGGAGGCAGAAACAGAAACGTCACTGTTCGCTTATGACGCCATCAATGTTTGGTTTGCGCAAGCCGCGAAACCTCCGTAAATCCGTGACGTCATTCAAATTTGTGTCACAAAATGATACAATGTTGAAAGTGCCATTCAAAAATAGTTTTCCGATTTTCTGACAATCACCAGAAAAGTTTGAGCCAGCGCACGACAAAACCTGCCAGCCTTGGTGGCTCAGTTGAATGCGCGTCCGACTAATGATCAGGAGGTTGCGGGTTCGACCCTCGCCGGGTCGGCAACATTCTTTCGTGAAGATTTGATCATGAAATATTTCCTACGGTCATTCTCTCCCTTCCGCTGATTCAAGAAGGGTAGTTGTCAGTTCCTGACGAAAGAATGTGCACAATATACTGGTTAACCGCTTACAGGACTAAGCCTGCCCAGTAAAGGTGCGGTTAGATAAATTGACAGCGCTCGATATGACCCCATTGGGTTGACTGGGCCGTAAAACGTCCACAAAAACACACGATAAAACCTACAATTACTGTCCTTTCGACATCTCGCGGAAAGACGTTTTTGCTTGGCGTTTTATCTTAAATGAAAATATTTTGTTCTGATTGACTATATCTTATCAGAAACCATTTGTCTTTTCTGTTTCTGTGTTTTGTTTTCAAATATGTACCCTGAAATTAAATTTATCGCCAAAATTGGTCTGAAGTATGCAATTTCTATAGTAAAGTGATGTTTTGGAATTTTTGTCTTGGTAAATATTTTTTACTTTTCTTTGCTGAATTTGAATTATTGATGTTTCACAACAATATTGTGAAAATTTCAGAAAAATTGAACAAGTGAAACTTGTTAAAAATCTGCCTCCAAGTTACTTACCCTACAAATTTCTAAATAATTTTCATTCATTTTTACTATGGGAAAAAGTGAAAATATTGGATTTTTTAAAAACCACTAACTAGAATAAAACTTTTTGCGCATATGTAGTTACGACAAATGGTTTTGCATTAAATCATGACAAAAGTTTGCAAATTTACTTCTTCTGTTTAAAACGTCGAGCAAAAAACGACTTTCTGAAAGATGTCGAAAGCACAGTAGACTTGTGCGACCAGCGAAGACTCAGATCAGCTCGTGCATCCGCGAAGTCTGATCAGAGTCTTCGCTGATCGCTCGTGCCTTCTACAGCACCCGAATTAGCCAAAGAAGGATAAACGAGAACCCTTGCCATACTGAGTGGTTACACAGGTCTTGTAGGTTTTGTCGTGTGCTGGCTCAGAATTTGATTTTGATAATCGCATTCATATTGCAGAAGAAACTAAAATGCATGTCCACAAAAACGGTGAATTTTTATGGTAGGGTCAATAGTTAAATTTTGAATTAGGGAACCCTTAATTACAAAGTATACAGCAGCTTTAAATGTACCAGGGCGATGTTCGGCACCTATCGAAAATCAAGTGTAAGCCCATGCCACTACCCGCTAGCCACAAACAGTTCTGTTCTGACCTTTCCAAGACAAATTTTCTGTTGCACGCGCTTTTCATTTTTCTTTCTTTCTTTTTTTTTTTTTTTCGTGTTGTTTTGTGTATTCAATTCATATAATAAAACCTTTTTCAATGCCAGTGACGGGCTCTGTTCCGTAATTTCCAGCGGTGGACAGATAGACAGGCATACATACAAAACACTGTAAATGAACGAGTCATGGGCACTTACCCGATAGAAGAAAACACAAAGATAAAGAAATGAAACATAAATCACAGCATTTTGTCAATAAAAGAACCAGAGGACCAATGGTCCTAAACCGCACACCTGAGTGCTAAGTGTATATTGAAATAAATTTGAAGGTCTTGATAGAATGTCCCATGGGCTGTTAATATGCTTATTGATACGTGTCTGTAAAGACCGAATTTGACCTTAACGTAAAATAGGTCAAGGGCAACCAAGAGTCATCATTTGAACAAACTTGGCAAGGCCCAATTCCCAATGCTGCATACCGTTTCAAGGTCATCTGTCATTCAGTTCCTGAGAAGTTTTACAAAAGGTTTTTACCATATATGGGCATGGTGGCCATCTTGGTCATGTGACCAAGGTCCCATGAACAAAGTTTCGTTCTCCCATCCCATACAGGCTAGGGTAGTATTCCCTAGTATGAGGCTCAGGAAGGGGCAATGTCTTCCTTGTTACAAATCCCAAAGTTTTCATATAATTGTTCATTTATTATTTCTGGAGGCTTTTCGTCTGACTTCATTGATGCAGTTTGGAATGTGCATGTGCCCTGTTTAAAACAAGAATGTGTGTCTGGTAGTGTAATGTTACCTAATAAGAAGCCCTTGAGGGACCAATATGTCTTCGTAAGCGTAAAATTCTTATGTGTTAGGTTTTCTGTTTTCAGTTAGTATTTCTAGAGACTCCATGTCTTATTTCCTTAAACGACTATACGGAATGTTCCTTGTCTCAAACTAGAGTGGGATTTGGAATGAATTAACCTATCCAGAGGTCCATGAGGGGCAATTGTGTCGTTGTTTTGGCAAAATTTTAATTTTACATTAGACGTTCTAGTTTCAGTGTGTGTTTATGGAGACTCATCCTTCATTTGCTTAAATTAGGGTTTGCTAGTGGTTTGAAACTTGATTCAAACCAGAAAGGCAATAGCAAGTGTAACTATCCATAGTAAGGGGTCCATATGGGTTCAGTTTGTCTTTTACATCTAGAAAAAATACCATATTTTTAACACACTTTCTATTTCAATTACTATTTCTGGAGATATAGCTTCTTAGTTCCTCGAAATTCTTATGATTAGATACTTGTAAGTACCCTGGCCTGTCTTAAAAAAGAATGGGAATAAGCAGGAGGACATTCGCTTGTCGGAGGCATAAAGCCCTAAACTCGTTTTATGCTTGCTATGTTTCGACTAGTATTCAGAATAAGGGTTGATATGTTAATTTTTCTAGTAAAGAGACCACGGGGTCGAAATGTTTCCTTATACCTTATGGCAAAACCTTGAATTTATACGTTTTCTATTATCAATTAGTATATATGGAGATTCAGCATCTGATTCCCTTGATACTAAAATACTTACTAGTTTTGTAACATAGAGTAGAACTTCAATGGCGCAAACCCCGATGGCTCGTTTACCGTGGATGAGTCGAACACGTTCTCAGGGATTTCCTCCAAATACGATATACGGATAAGTTAGGGAGATTTTCTTCTTTTATCTTGCAAATGTATGCTGTGTGCACTCATTAGAATCGCATCGATGATGCGATTCTAATGAGTACACACAACATACTTTTATAATATAGAACACGGAAAAGATATCCTACAATTATCTTCATTATGCCTCCCTGGTATGGCATGAATAGTAACCCTCCGTGGCTCGAACTACCGCTGTCTCGAACAAATTTTCGTGGTCCCAAAGGGGTTCGAGCCATCGAAGTTCGACTGTACATGCATCCCAAATAACATTTATGATAAGGAAATGCTACCTATCCCCGCTAGAGGTGCATTAGAACCCAATGTGTCTTCCCAGTTGAAATATAATCAATACCGGGGGCTGTGTCATATGTGATACCAAGTGGTCCCTTATTCAGGGTAATTGTGTTGAGGTTTTAGGTCCCAGTCAACCCAATGGGGTCATGTCGAGCGCGGTCAGTTTACCTAACCACACGTTTACTGTACAGGCTTAGTCCTCTAAGCGGTTAACCAGTATTGTACACATTCTTTTGCCAGAAACTGACAACTGCCCTTCTTGAATCAGCGAAAGGGAGAAAATGACCGTAGAAAATATTTCATGATCAATCTCCACCTCGGCGGGGGTTGAACCCGCGACCTCCTGGTCTCCAGTCGGAATGGGTAAGTTGACCTATTTAGCCCTATTCTGGTTTGGATCAGAGTAGCTTCCGAATCAACAAACACAATCAATGAATTAAAAGGCTGATTATCCAGTGATTACATTTGAAAAATAGAACTTATATAAACATTGGAAATATCCAGTGATTACATTTGAAAAATAGAACTTATATAAACATTGGAAATGAGTCAGAAGGATGTCATATAGACCACTAAGAGTCCACTTGCTTTCTTATGTTCATCAACTTTCCAATCCACTTTCTGTTTGTCCTTGACTTTTGTTGAGTTTATTCAGTAAAGCCTGGTAACCATCTGCAGAGTAAAATCTTCCCTCACGCTATTCTGCTTTTGCTTATATATATTATGCTGTCTATATTGTATGCACATTAGAATTTTGCCATTATAAAAACATATTGACCCCTAATAGGCCATTTACATAATTTAAGATCCTCAAACTATCCCAAGTCTGGTTTGAGTCAGGAAATCTCACACACAAACAAGCATAACTATTTAAAGGACTCTACAGAACTAAAAACAGAAAATATACTCTGCATTGAATCATAAGTATTTCGCTACAAGGAAGATATATGTGTATGAAGATATATGTTTTCAATGACATTACGACGGTGTCTGGTTGCAACAGGGAGCTCAATGGTCATTTTAATAGTGCTGCCTCACTGAAGTTTCATGCCTCAGACACTTGACATGATACCACACCCAGTCATACTATCCTGACACTGGATTGACCAGTCCTAGCTATACCGCGTAAGTCTGAGTGCCAAGCTAGAGCAACTAGTGCCATTTTTAACGATTTTGGTATGTCGCGGCCCGGGATCCGTGACCTCCCGTTCCCCTAAGCTCTATCACTCTATCACTTAGGTTACCGGGATCGGTAAGGAAGAACCCAATACTTGCAAAGCTACCCTACCTACTCCCATATTGGTCAGAGTTGGTCAGAGCCAGAGTACCTTTCCACACAACGAATCAAGATGCAGTGTCACAAGAATAATAACTAAAACTACAAAACCTATAAACACTTTGGGATTTTGCCGCATTGAAGGTAGACTGAATCCTGGCTGGGGTCCTGACAAGAGAAAGTTACCATACTTATATTTCATTTCTAAAAAACATGGACTGAGCCTCAAGATTTTTGTTTTGTTATATATATATATATATATATATATATATATATATATATATATATATATATATATATATATATATATATATAAGTAAAACAAAACAAAAATCTGGGATGTTTCAAAAAGCAGATATAATGTCCTCTTATAGGCCTCTTTTAGACAGTTACCCTTCCTACCCTAATTCTTGTTTGAATCAGAGTATCTTGCACAGTAATAAGCACAAACATTTCAAGCAAAACAGAGGCTATGTCTTCAGAATTAATGACTGTAAAATAGAACATACCAAACTTTTTTTGCAATACAGAATTTATACTGATCCCTCATGGGCCCTACTTACGCAAATTTACCTTTACTATCTCCATTTTGGTTTGAGCCAGAATTTATTAAGCACTTGATTATGAGCAAACTCATCAGTACGACATACACTTCGCTGCAGTTGACTTATTTATGACCAATAAAATGTCAGTTGAAATTGCAATGCAATCCAAAATGTTGTCGGTGGGATAATGTTATACCAACTAACACTCTAATAGCATTATATTCAACAAGAAGAAGTTTCATACAACATTTTTAAGCGTTTGGAATCAATTCTGATGCAGTCGCTAAAGTTTCTAAGAAATAAAGCATACAACAATCATGCTGACAATTAGATTATTATATGTCATTAATATATGTTAAATAATGGAAAACGCAAAAACGCAAAAAAAAAAAAAAAAAAGGAAAAAATATCTTCCGATTTTACCCTACTTTTGAGAGGCTATATTTTAATGTACACGCTCATACGCTCACCAAAAAATGCAAAAAAAAAAAAAAAAATAAATAAATAAATAAATAAATAAAAAAAAAATAAATAAATAAATAAAAAAAAAAATAAAAAAAATGTTTGGGTTGAGGTAAAATTGAGGTAAAATAACGCTAGTTTGCCTGGACTATATGCCTTAAAGGTTTCATGTGAAATTTGGCGAATTTAAAAACAAAAAACTTTTAATTTTGATATCTGAGTGACCTTGACCTTTGGTACCCATGCAGCTTCATTTACTCATTTAGCTGATTGCATATACCAACTTTAGGTTCACAGTGAACAATAGTTTTCGAAAAATTGACAATGTCACGCTTACCAAGAGAAACGTGAAACAATTAGAGCGAATCGGTTAGGCACTCGATGACTCAAAAAAGGTAAACAAACTTTGCATTTTCTGTGTTTTATGAGCGATATAAATATTTTGAGGAAATTATTTGAAAAATGGGGAATTACGTTCAACAGCCCATTGATATCGGCGTCTGTGGAGTAAATCTCAGACTACCTACTTCACGCATATTGGCTGAATTATTTTTCGCGTGCTGAAGGTGTACCGAAAGCCAGAGAAAACACGTGGAAATTCGTTGTGTTTATTGTCCTTTACTTAATTTTGCGCTTTGCTAGAAGTTCAGCATATCATCATGTACACACGATAGACATATATGATTATTTGTGTTATAGATGACTGACATGCCCATACATGGTAAAAACATAATGCAACATTGTTGTCAATGCAGCATTGTTGAGAAACCGACATGATAAGGGTCGAAAATGAGTGGTTCAGCTCTAATGCATAACCACTCATTTTCGACCCTAACCGTGGCGATTTCTCAACAATGCTGCCTTGACAACCAAAGTATCCATAACATAAATGATCACATTCCGAGCAGGGCTCTTATCTTCTTATTAAAAGCTACAACAAATGTACAGAGATATCATCATCGTCATCATCATCATGGTCGTCGTCGTTCATTTTCATTGCCCTGCAATGCATTTACTTACAGTCGAGTCTCGTTATCTCGATTAACCGTTCATCTCGAAGTGAAAATCTGGTCCCTGTTTTAACATGGAAAACTAACAACATGTAACAAAATATTGTGGAAAATGGGGGAAATTTCTCCTAAGGAGCAATTTATCGTCTTTTCTACAATACTTCAATATATCTCTAACTTAAGGAGTCAAATTACCTATTCATTTGTGAAATGTAGTTGTTCGATTTGTTTTGTCCTCAATTCTGCAAATCTGATATATCGAGGTACGGATATCTCGAAGTATTTAAGAGAGTCCCTTGGTCTTCGAAATAACGAGAGTCGACTATGTTTCAAAACTGATACTTATACTTACCTTCAAAATCGAGGGCTGAGCGCAAGACTATCGTAAGTCAGATGATTGTTTTTTCCCCAAACCTAATCTCCTCACCATGAAGGCGTTATGAAGATTACAACATTTCTTTCTGTAAACAATGAAAATTTAGGTGCCATTGCTCGTATGAGCAATGGCACCTAAATTTGCATTGTTTACAAAGGGGTCCAAGTTGCCCCTAAACAAGGGTTTCAAAAATACGTTTGAGTTACCATAGTCTTGCGCTCAACCCTCGAAATGCTACATATTTCGATTCTTTACCATTTCCACACGCACTCCATGTAATACTTTTTGATGAGGTGTATTGAGTACCTGGCAGATTCAGATACCTGCTAAAAAGCGACCTCATCCAAATCGCACGTGGACAAAAATTACTGACCACTCCTCAGTGCAAGGCTAAAACAGAGGAGCCCCTTCTCCCTCCCCGCCTAGAGCTCATGAGCCCCGAACCAACCTCCCAACTTCAAGTGAAAATCAACAGGTGTGTGTATCTCAGGCTACCAGTGCGTCTTGGTAGATGGTAACTGTTTAATTTTGATCTGTACGCACAACTTTTTTACTTTAACGAGCAACATGATGCACTGAAACTCGTTTACCTCCATATAAGCGTGACTGCTTATAACTGGCGTTATCGACACGCCCAATATGTAACTAGACTTTGCCAGGATACCCACTTTCAGGGGACATAATAATTGCCTCCCCTAGCCGGTAGTTGTTGTTGTGTGGATAAACGCTACTAGGCACCAGAGGCAGATGGAGGCAGCGGCTATTGTTATGTACACGTGTTTGTACAGCCTTGCTTTCATGGTGATGCACACCTGGTGCCGCTGTCTGTCACCAAGCGCCGCCCTGTCCACTTTATAAACCCCGGACACGTCGAGTATGAGCCAGGCGTACTAATGGTCTGAAAACTGTCTCGACCCGAGGGGGATTCGAACCCATGATATCCCGTCTGAAAGTCGAGTGCACTAACCACTAGGCCACTCAGCCAACTTCGCCGGTAGTTTTGGGATTTTCCCGTCTAAAAAAGACCATTAACTAATGGCGCAGCAGTCGGCTATGCAATCACAGTGTTTAACTCATTTACAAATCAGGGATCGTCACATTTTCACGTTTTGGGACAAGCATGACATCATGAATGTCAGTTTTTCCCAAGCTTCCGTCAACAGTGTGCGTTATTAATTTCCAAACCTTTTAGATAATAATTTATTTTTATTTCTCTGCGGAATTAAGCATATGTTGTAATAAAATATTTATCACTTTTATTCATACTCTTTTTAAAACCTAAGCTGGCACAAACCACTTTTTTTTTTTCAGATGATCGGTCATAAACTATTCAGTGTACATGAAAACAAAAAAACAAAATTAAACACCCAAAACACGAAGCTTAAAAAACATCCCAGCTGGCAAGTGACGTTTACACAACGTCAGTCATTAACGTCGATAGAACGCCATGACGTTAATGCGACGTTGTATAAATGTCATGTGCCTGCTGGGATCTGGTCGATGCCAGATTTTATTCCATTTTTACACTGAGCAACGAGTCTTACATTTATAAAGTAACCTCTTGTTATCTTATGTATGAGCCACCTCCTGACAAAATCAACAAATGGCATGTGCGCCCAGCGAAGACTCAGATAAACACATGCATCTGACAGTCTAGTCAGAGTCTTCGCACTCCGCATGAAGAAAGCTTGGTCCTTAGCTACCCATTGAGCTCACAGCGAAGACTGATCAGACTGAGCGGATGCCCAGGCTGATCTGAGTCTTCGCTGGGCGCACATGCCATTTTGTTGGTTTTGTCATGTGCTGGCTTGTATCAGAACCTTTCTTTTTTAGGTAACAGTGGTTTGAGCTAAGAGCGTTTCAGGATAATGAACAAATAGGAAATCGTGCCAACCATTCATCTTATTTACTTTGACATAAACAGGTCTTTTGCAATATTGTATCTCAAAGTACCTGCTAGATGTCAAGATGAAGGGTTGGTACGGTTTCCTGTTTGCTATACTGCAACTCTTTTAGCTCAAACCACTGTATTTGATACAACGTGTCAACTGAATTTACTATCTGATAACTGGTGAAACTACCAACCACAAAATACCAGACTGGATCACCTTCCTTCATGTGCGCTGTGTCATAAGAAAACAAGATCATCGCATGCGGGTGCCAACGCTCGGCTGCAGTTTGACCTTAAAAATTAGGTCAAGGTCACCAAATTCCTTTCTGCAATGGAGACCCTCCTAATTATGCTAAATACCAAACATGACCAGAATCTATCCAGTGGTTCTGGAGATATAGCAGTGAAACCCATTTTCTGAATGATCAAAGTTCCGTGGTGACCTTGAAAATTAGGTCAAGGACACCGAATTCCTTTCTGCAATGGAGGCCCTCCCAATTATGCTAAATACCAAACATGATCAGAATTCATCCACTAGTTCTTGAGAAATTGCAGTGAAACCATTTTTCAACAAAACGTCTAAGTCGAAAAAGGGGCATAACTGTGCCAAAAATATTTTGAGGGCTACCTCCCCTATTGGTATGAGTTTCCATTTTCATAATGAGCAACTAGTCCGAGTTTCAAGTAAATATCTTCAGTAATGACAGAGATATTACAAAATGTCCAAGATTTTGCACGACGACGACGACGACGCAGACGCAGACGACGCCAGAGCTATGACAATACTTCGTCGTTTTCTTCGAAAACAGCCGAGCTAATAAGGATTTTAGAGACATGTGCAACGGAACAGATCGTGTTTTGGAGTTTCGCTTACAAAACTTCTATGCTGTGGACTACATCATCACTCAACAAAATACCTGATAAGACCGCAGAGATGCAAAGGCTGATCAGAGTCTTCGCTGTTAGCAAAT
This sequence comes from Anodontia alba, assembly GCA_964016985.1. Lineage (NCBI taxonomy): Eukaryota > Metazoa > Mollusca > Bivalvia > Lucinida > Lucinidae > Anodontia > Anodontia alba. Next base: position 26,805,612 of record OZ024821.1, read on the forward strand.
GTCCCAAAGTTTCTTAAGCGTACCGATTATACCCTACATGTTCGGACACCATACTTCTTAAATTTTAACGAGTTAATTTTACTCCAAAATCTGCTGGATGAATGACAAACAGTGTAGACCCTGATCAGACGCCGCAAGACCCTGATCAGACGCCGCGTTTTGCGGCGTCTGATCAGGGTCTCTACTATTTGTTCACTTATGACTGTCTATCCAATTATTTCGGGCAAAGATGGTACGTATCTGTATTTGTTAATCATTTAATGGACAGGGAGTAATAATAAAAGTTGTACTGAAATAGTTTCTTTTATTTATATTTTCTTGAATTGAGAGAACAAAGATATTACCAACATCGTTTCGCCACGTTTCAACTAAAAATGGCTTATCCACATAAAGCTAGCGACCAGGGGGTCCACAAGCATTTATCAAGAGAAAACTGTCTTTGGGCAAATACAAACAACACATACTCGGTCTAGATTGCGCAACTCTGGTCGGAGCACGTGAAATTCCAGGGGCGGATTCAGGATGATTTCTAAGAGAGTTCGATTTGATCAAATTACTCTTCGTATTCGGAAAGACAGGCATGCCGCAAAATGCAGCGTCAGATCAGAGTCTACACTGTTTGCCACCCAGAAATTATTCTCAGTCACATGTGATAAAATGGACTTGTTGAAGAATAGTATAAGGTAACAAGTAAGGGGTGTGAATATTTAGGGTAAATATCGTATCCCAAATTTGTCAAATATCCAAAATAACCCATGAAAATGAAATTTGAGTCAAAGTGGGGTTCGACTGACCCCCGCCACCCTTCCCAAGCCCCTTTGAATCCGCCCCCTTTTTTTTGTTTTGTTTTGTTTTTAACCTTCCAGATTGTTTGAATAACCACGCGTATCCTGAACAGACTGCGCGCAGTGTGCATGCCCAGCGGGCGCATGACGTTCATACAACTTCGCAGTAATATCGCTGCAATGTCATGAGATTTATACAACGTCGCATTAACGTCGACACAACGTCACGACGTAATATAACCGTCATGTGCCCGCTGGGTGTGGCCTGTCTGTACAATTTGCATTTGTGATCAAACATGTTTACTAATATAACCCAGTCATAGTTAAGAGTAATACCAGGATTCCGCTGATTCAAGAAAGGCATTTGTCAGTTTCTTGCGAAAGAATATGCACAATACTGGTTAACCGATTAGAGGACTAAGCAAAAGTATGGTTAAGTAAATTGACCGCCCTCGAGATGACCCCAATGGGTTAACTGGGCCGTAAAACCTCAACACAAACACAAATACCAGGAAAGAAACGCGACATGCACACGCAGTACCCGTCTACTTAGTTCCCAATAAACTTCTGTGTATTTGTATGTTTGATAGAAAAACATTTGTTCGAGTTCTACCCATCACGCCCTAATAAATATGATATGGTTAAGAAGATAAATAAACAAGGCAATCAGCAAAAGTTATAAAAACATGTACAGTCGACTTTAGGTATCTCGAAATCCAAGGGACTCGCTGAAATACTTCGAGATGTCCGTTCCTCGACATATCAGATTTGCAGAAGTGAGAAAAAATAAATTGAACAACCACATTTAACAAATGTTATTTGACTCCTGAAGTTAGAGATATTTTGAAAATATTGTGGAAAAGGGGAGAAATTGCTCCTCAGGAGCAATTTCTCCTCTTTTCGACAATATTTTATTAACTGTTGTTAGATTTTCAAGTTGAAACAGGGACTAAATTTTGACTTCGAGATAAGCAGTTATTCGAGATAAACGAAGTCGAGATAACGAGAGTCGACTGTATACGAAGATGCAATATTTTTAACATACCACATATCTATTAAATCACTTTCGAAGGACATCAGTGTTATGGCGTTGAAATTGGCAAAATAAAAAAAACTGTATTTGCAAAAAAAAAAAAAAAAAAAAAAAAAAAAAAATCGCAGCTTCACAATTACTTTTACAACAAAATAAATAAATTATCAAATAACGCATCAGTTCTTACCTTTCTAAATACAAACATTTTGTTATTGAAATTACTTTGATTTTTCTGGATTTTATTGACGAGTAAACACCAGTGGATCAATCACAAACCGAATAAAGCCTTTATAATTCCAACACCGCCATCTTTACTTTGAAAACGTCAGTTTAATAACTTATTTCAGAAATATGCGCAAAGAATATGCAACATTCCTACAGAGCCTGAGGAGACGTGCTTTCAACATCTTTCAGAAAGTCGTTTTTTGCTCGGCGCTTCACACAGAAGTTAATTTGCAAAATTTTGTCACGATTTAATGCAAAACCATTTGTCGTAACTACATATGCACAAAAAGTTTTATTCTAGTCACTTTACTATAGATATTGCATAGTACAGACCAATTTTTTGGCCTTAAATTTAATTTTAGGGTAAATATTTGAGAATAAAACACAGAAACAGAAACGACAAATGGTTTCTGATAAGATGTGGTTAATCTGAACAATTTTATTTAAAATAAAACGCAAAGCAAAAATCGTCTTTCCGAGTGATGTCGAAAGGACAGTAAGTGCAAATGTCTTCTGAATTTCTTCTCGCACTAAATTAGCGTAGACTTGTAGAGCTGGAGTTTATCGTTTCGTCCAAATGCCCATGGCGGTAGCGAAGTGAAACAAGGAAAAAAGGTTGGAATTATTTTCTTTCAACTGTACAATACTCAGAAATATTTTGGGAATTCCCCACTGTTTCTATAAGAAAACTCCAGATAAGACGCCCTTTAATGTATGGACATTTTTCTTACTTCTCCACGAAAACATATATTGTAGTACTCATTAGAAGCGCCTCAAAGCGCCTCTACATATGTTTCTGTGGAGAAATAAGAAGAAAAGGTATTAATCTGGACACTTATTCTCTGGAGCTTTGTATAGCTGTATGGCACTGTTGTTCGAAGTTGAGGGCTGTTCAATCAGTTTTTGTGAAATGTAGCCAGTAGCAAATAGCGAAGATAATGAAGAGAGCAGGATATAAAACCCGCATTACTGTATCAAGTTTTCCAGGATTGGATTGTATTTTTCTGATGGCTCTTTTGTGCCTTGGTAGTAATGAACTCGACTCCGATCCAAGTGAATCTGGAGTCTCTTCAAACTTGTCATCACCTAAATTGCGAAGTGCAAAGTAGCCTTCCCTCCTTCCATTTCTGTGCACAACTGAATCATCTGCATCCTGCTAAAAGAAAATTGATATAGCAAATATCCTAAATATTTGGATTACTTCAACTCCTTAACATATTGTTCTAAAAATAAACTAGACTGCGCAGTCGATGGCATGCCATCGCAAACATCCAAAGTTCCGTGCTTATATTGCTAAAAGCGCGTAGGACGGACGGACGGATGGACAAATAGACTTGCTCTCGCTTACCCTTACCACGAGGAAGAGTCATGTAGCAAGTTTGGTTGATTTCCGCCAAGTGGTTTAGGAGGGATAGCGTGATGAACAGACAGACAGAGGCGTTTACAATATCCTCATCGCTAAAACGTGGGGATAACAATTCTGTTTTACTACTTGCCGATGTGTCTAAAAACTGCTGGATGAGTGGCAAACAGTGTAGTCTGCGTTGTCTGATCAGGGTGTCCACTCTTTAATTTTCATTCGCAGAACATACAGTCGACTCTCGTTATCTTGAATTCCAAGGGACTCACTGAAATACTTCGAGATATCCGTACCTCGACATATCAGAGTTGAGAGAGTGAGGAAAATAAATTTAACAATCACATTTAACAAATGAATGAGTAATTTGACTCCTGAAGTTAGAAATATATATATAAAATAATGTGGAAAAGAGGAGAAATTGCTCCTTAGGAGCAATTTCTCCTCTTTTCCACATTATTTTGTTACCTGTTGTCATAGTTTCATGTTAAAACAGGGACCAGATTTTCACTTCGAGATAAGCGGTAATTCGAAATAAGTGAGTTCGAGATAACGAGAGTCGACTGTATAAAGTTAAATTCTACCCCACCGCCCTTTAAGTACGTAATAGACCCTTCCAACAGTCATGAGGTCATTGATCACATACAGGTATTAATGGGTTAAGCAGTGATTAAGGGCCACTTGACATATTCATAACAACACCTGGCAGGAACTACAGCCGGTTGACCTACTGGTAATGACTTGTTCCACCCTGTTGGCTCACCTCACCAGCGAGTGTACAAGGCCGACCTCTAGGAGAGCCGTGGCAACGAATATAGTGGACATGTTCAACCAGATATTGACAGAGCGCCACTCTATGTTGTGGCGCAGACCTAGAACTAGACCGATACTGTGTGTAACAGATGCGCTGACGCAGATCCACCAAAGACGTTTTCGCTGGTACTGACGTCTTGTCTATCCTGAATGACATCCAAGCTCCGAGGTTATAAAACTTTTTTCATGTTCAGCTTAGCTGAGCATGAAATTTATTTTGCTTATAAATCTTACAATACTGACAAGTTTTTAAAGCTTCTTCCATGCTCAACTATGCTCAGCTGAGGTGAGCATGAAAAAAGTTTTAATTGCTGGTATTTTTATTTTTATGACCAAGTGAAGTTTCATGCTCATTTGAGTTGAGCAGGAAAAAATGTTTTATAACCTCGGGGCCAGGAGGCACAAGGGGCATTTGCAAATAGTATAGATCCAGATCAGACGCCGCAGAACGCGGCGTCTGATCAGGGGCTACACTTTTTTTGCTATGAAATTAATAAATTAATTTATATATAACCCCACTTTAAGCATATAATAGACCCTTCCAACATTCATGATGTAACAGTTCATCGAAGATATTCAGGAATTAGTTGGTTAAGCGACCCCAAGTACACTAGAGCAGCAAGTTGCTTTTGTTTCTTGTTTTTCGAATTTTCCAGTTCGACCTTTTCAAAACAATACGTACCTGGCAGGAACTACAGCTTGTTGACCTACTGGTACTGACTTGTGCCATCCTGTTGGCTCTCCTCACCAGCGTGTGTACAAGGCCGAACTCTAGGAGAGCCGTGACAACAAATATAGTGGACATGTTCAGCCAGATGTTGACAGAGTGCCACTCTATGTTGTGGCGCATGCCTAGAACCAGGCCGGTACTGTGTGTAACAGATGCAATGACGCAGAGTCCACCAATAGACGTTCTTGCTGGTACTGACGTCTTGTCTATCCAGAATGACACCCATGCAGCAAACACAATCAAGGTACTTGGTAAAAATATTTCTGTGACGAATGGCTGGTATTCTTGATATACTATCATACTCATCTCAAGGCAGGAGTATGTGCCTGAAAATACAACATTACGAAAACACGCCTATTCAAATATACTGAAAATTTTACCAACAAAAAATGAAAATTTTCAGATAACATTCTGATATTTTTCATATTTCCACTCAAAACATAGATTCGAGGCGGTTCTAACGAGTACCCACAATCTATGTTTTTGAGCAGAAATAAGAAAAACAATGTATACCCCTGTAAACCCCCAGTTTTACTATATATAAGTGGGGTTTGAGGGGTCAAAATTATATAGGCATGTTTTCGTGATGAGTAGGAATTCTTTTGAGCGTTCAACGTCTGACTTTCTGTCTGTTTGTCTGTCTTTAAAATAAAAGTGATCTAAAGCGTTACGTCTCTCTCTCTCTGTACAATGCAGGACACACCACTGTCCTCATTATATATTTATATATACCCATATACCGTGTGTGACCCGCCTAGGCTATATAATGCAGAAGGGAAACTACGCCGTAGCTCTTTGCTGTAGCTCGCAATGACTTACTTTAAGTGGATGTTTTGTCTTCTATACTGCAGTACCAATACAGTAAATACAGACAGCCTAGTCCATATAGTACGGGCGATATGTTCATGGTATTTGTTCTGCACAGTACGTGAGAGATAACCGGATAGGTCACAGTAATCTACTTCTGGTAAACAACTTTCCTAGTTTTACTAGAGAGGCTTGTAGAGGAAGATGCCAATATATATATATATATATATATATATATATATATATATATATATATATATATATATATATATATATATATATATATTATATATTAAAAACATCCTAATATCTCAAAATATATAAAACAAATATCCTGCATCTCGAAAACACCTGAATGTGTTCCTCAATCTGTCCCTTTTGACGAGGGGTACTATAAAAGGAAAGAGGTCTACCATTAGGAGCAATTCTTTCCTTTTAGTTTAGACTTTTTTTTTCAGAAAGGCGACAAAACAGTTGCGTCCCTGAAAGTGTATATCTCTTTCGGCGCCAAATTTCAGACGACATTTGTCGCCTGCTTTTTTATTGTTAACAAACTATCGTTTGGAAAGACGTTTATATGTAAAGTTGAAAGACTGGATGTCAAACTGCGTAGATCCAGATGAGACGGCTCATTGAGCCGTCTCATCTGAATCTATACTGTTTGCAAAAGCTATTATCATCGCCTGTGGCAGTGAAAGAGTTAAATTTCCCTTAAAATGTACGATACGATTATGCGGTAGTACATCTGTAAAGTATTTATAATGGTAGTTCAATGATGTATCGCGTCGTCGGAAGACACCGGGCGATGACGACACAAACTTACCAATATATTTCCTGGCATCTTCGCAGTCCTCCTTTAGTATGATGTGTTTCATCGTAAACGTTGGTGCAGAAAAGAAATCAATTCGGCTCTGAGGAACTTTGGAATTCCAATGCAGTTCCAACTCCTTGTTAGTGTACCCATCTGAAAAGTAAGAGTAACAGTCCATATTGATACAGACACTCGATACAACGACAAAATGTATTTTAATGACAAATTGACTGTTACGAAACCTTCGCTTAAGAGGTGACAATTAGTCACAAATATGCAAGAATATTGTATTTAATACTTTAAAGAAAACATACGTTTTTTTTTTATATTTGTTAGAATCGCCTCAGTGAGATGATTCTTACAAATATCCAAAACATATGTTCCGTGAGGAATATGACGTATAAAACAAGACCTTTCTTTCTTACATATCAATCAGGGCCCAGTTGTTCAAAGCTAACGATATCGTTAGTTAACGATTCGTTAAAATTTACATCGAGTGATACGCAAATATGCTGAAATTTTTTGCTGAAAAAATGTGAGTAGCTACTCACATCTTTTCAGCAAAAAATATCAGAATATTGTATATTGAATCTGCTAAAACAGTTAACGGAATTACCCTTAACGAGCTCGTTAAGCTAACGACGCTTTGAACAACTGGGCCCTGCTCATTATTATGTACAACAGCAAATTCATTTTAATGGCAACGTTTTTGGGAACAAATGCTGTCGTTTTATCGGGGATTCAGTATAATAGGGATATTCTGTATAGAGATACTTCATCAAAACAAATCTTTAGTAGCAAGTATTTTATTACAAATAAATATGCACTTGCGTAAAAATTTTTCAGAATAAGTAACAAGGACTCACGGGCTACGCCTCGCTTACCAGTCTCGGCTAAAACTCATTACGAAAACACGCCTATTCAAATATATTGAAAATTTTACCACCAAAAAACTGAAAGTTTTCAGATAAAAATTATGATATTTTTCATATTTCTGCTCAAAATATAGATAGTGGGTACTCGTTAGAACCGCCTCGCCTCACGGAACATATGTTTTGGATATCTAACGAGTACCCACAATCTGTTTTTGAGCGGAAATAAGAAAAATTAATGTATACCCCTGTAAACCCCAGTTTTGCTATATAAAAGTGGGGTTTAAGGGGGTCAAAACTATATAGGCGTGTTTTCGTGATGTTATACGAGTATGTCAATTCAATTTGGGACAGCTATAGTTCAAAGATATGTAGAGAAAGTCAGAGGACAGCATACAGGTCATGATGACATACTGCGGGTATACAACATACTGTCTTTAGTAGATGTACCCAAACATAAAATTTAGGCTTAGGCCATACAATACAAGAGATATGCACAAAACAATTACAGTCGAATCTCAATAGCTCGAACACCGATGGCTCGTTCACCATGGCTAATTCGAAGTCGTTTTTGAGTCCCTACGAAATTCTTCAGACAGATCAAGAAAAAAAAGTATTTAAGGAAACGTTCTTATTTCATTATGAAATTGTATGTTGTGTGTACTCATTAGAATCGCCTCTAGTACAGTCTACATACAATTATTGTGTAGAAGATCGATAGATTTCCCAGAATTAGCGATATTTGCTTCCCGACCTGGCGCCATGATTAACCTTCATTGGCTCGAACTACTCATGGCTCGAACAATTTTCCATGGTCCCAAAGGTGTTCGAGCCATTGAAGTTGACTGTAAAAATTAAGTTTAAAATACAGGTCACAGTGACCTACTTTTGGAAGGCGACACAACGTAACTATTTATCAAATTTAGTAAGCTTAACACATACAACATAGCAAATATACACTGGATCAAGTTTTTGTATAAGGTAAGCCACAGGTTAAAATATAGGTCAAAATGATCTAGTTTTGGTATTTGGCCCACAGCATACCTTCTGCAATAGATGTACCCATATACCAACTTCTAAATGGATACATCTTCAAGGACAATGACTTTGACATGGAAATAGTTATTCCCTTCTCAGTGCTGGCTACTCTTAAAAGATAGAATACGCAATTACAGTGAACCCTCTCTACAATGGCATTCATTACAACAGCAGAATTCTTTATAACGTCATTTTGATATGCACGGAATGGGTTTATGGGTGTGCGAGCCAGTATTTCGAAACCTACCCCATTCATATACCTGGCCTTTGAAAAAACGGACCCATTCATATACTAGATCATCTGAAATAATGACCCATTCATATACTGCCTGTTGATTTTTGAACTCATTTATTGCTGGTGGTTTGACAAATAATGCAGTCAGTTCATTGAATACCAAGAGAACAAGCAGCCTCAAAAATCTCTAAGTGAGAAATATGTGCATATACCGGAATGTCAGAAAAAGTGGGACCTTTCATATACCAATCAAGAAAAATTGGGTCAGTCATATACTTTTTGTCGAAGAAAGGGGGCCAATCATATACCTGGCAGCGCTGAAAAAGGGGGCCATTAGTCACGCACATCCGTACTATGCCATATATAGGAAGTTACACCCCCCGCCCCCCGAGGTATTTCCATTAATAGTAGCCTATATTTTTGAAAGCCTCAAATACTAGGAAGGCAATTTTTCTGTCTGCAAAGTTGTCTTCAGTTGCAAAACAGCGATAGTGGCCTTAACGTATAAAGCGTTAGTCACTGTTGCAGCAGACGACACTGATAAAATGTCAAGTCATTTTTAATAACGAAATCAACTTAACCCTTGTCCTACTAAACCCGGATATACCTGCCTTTGCAAACAGTGTAGATCCAGATCAGTGAAGAAGCCAACTGATCTGGATCTGCACTGTTTGCCACTAAGTATGTGAATTTGTATGTGAAAATTAGAAGTGGGTGTGGCTTCTTAATTTATTCAGCAGGACAAGGGTTAAAAATTAAGAATATTATCTGCTATAAATTTGCTCAGCGCTTTAGGGTTTAATGCACCGAAGCGTGAAGAAAGTCATAATACTTACAGCTTTCAAACCGCATTCTGCAGTCAAACTGTATTTCTGGATAGACTGGGGCTTTCTTGCAGATGAATGTCGATGAAATCCTGTTTAAAGGAATTAAATTACGAATATTGCAAATCAAGGCTGGCACGCTTAATCGGATAATCGAATAATTGATCGATAAATTCCACAAAAATGATTACCATTTCTGATTACTAATAATCGATCATTTGATTTCTGTGTTTGTTACTTTACCGTATTTACCCTTAGTATTCAGACACCTCTACTCCTTACCATACATAATCTAAAATTTGAACAAGTACAATTCATTACCCATAGTTGTGTCTAAAAATAACTGGATGGGTGACAAACAGTGTAGACCCTGATGAGACCCGCACTTGTGGCGTCTCATCAGGGTCTACACTGTTTGCTCAGGGCTGTCTGACCGAATATATGCAATAAAGTATAACATAAGGTAAGAGTCATGCTCAGACAGGTAAAATTATGACCAAATCTTCAGTGATTACTAATCGATTATCGATCACCATGGCAGGACTGATAATCGAGTATCTTTTCAGCTTCGATTAGCCAGCCTTATTGCAAATGTTTTGGTTTTGAAGAGTCTTTAACGCAAGTATGTTGGGTGAAAGTTTCAGCAGGCGGCATATTGAAATATTTTTTCTTATTCGTATTTTTTCCAGAAACCAGGTTTTGATATTTCATGCAAAGTGTAGAGACAATTTGCATGAAACGTCAAATGCTTTTGTCAGGGAAAAATAAACAATATGATCACTTTGTGGTCTGCTGAATTAGCCCAGAGAGTGGCAAAAGCTAATGATTCCAGTCGGTAAAATATTTGAATTAGAGAGCTATCCTGCAACCTTTACCTTAAAAATACTCTAGGAAATTGGCAAATCTTCTTTAGCACGAGCACATGCGCTCAGTCCTACCTCACCTCTATCTACAGCTGATCTATAATGTTTTCAGAAGCATAGGCATTTTTATATTCGAGAAAGGTGCCTCTCAGTTATAATGACTGAAAATAATGTGTCTGTATTAAAATTTATATATTTGTGTATCAAAGATAAAGCCATACGTTATGTGTGTTCTCATTCTTTACCAGCATATTTTATTGAAATTGTCTATCTGTCTGTCTTCCCAACCGCCCCACCCATTCTCTCTCTCTCTCTCTCTCTCTCTCTCTCTCTCTCTCTCTCTCTCTCTCTCTCTCTCTCTTTCTTACTCCTCTCTCTCGCTCTCTTGCGCGCGTGCGTGCGTGTGTGCGTGTGTGTGTGTGTGTGTGTAAAATAAACAAATAAATAAATAAATAAGTAAATAAATAAATAAATATCTTACAAAGCACTTTCGAATACCGTTCCATTTGGAAACAGCCTATATATCAAGTTGACATTGGGCCCTGTGTGAAGTCTGGATTCAGCTGCATTAGACAAGTGAATGTCTGGCGTCCAAACTGTTTTACCAAATGTTGGATCCCATGGAATATACGTTGATAGCGACGTCAAGTTGGCGACGTACTTAAGTCGTTCATCAAGCCATGTCATATGACGAAAATAGCCAAGTTCTATTTCCTTGAAAAGAAACAAGTTGGCGTTACTGGCAACACTCATGACATTAACGAAAATACTTTTTAAATGACCCTCAAGTGCATTTTATAATGCAGTTAATTTGGATTCTACTTTAAAATGAAAGTACCGTATTTCAGATCAACAATGTGCATTATACGATTGGGAACTATCACCATGACAAAATCAGTGTCCTAAATAGCCTGAAATAGTTTCAATGGCGCAATACTAAACTTCAGCCTAGGACATTACGAAAACACACCTATTCAAATATATAGAAAATTTCACCACCAAAAACTGAAAATTTTCAGATAAAAAACTATTTCTGCTCAAAACATAGATTGTGGGTACTCGTTAGGGGCGGTTCTAACGAGTACCCACAATCTATGTTTTCCAGCAAAAATAAAAAAAATATTATATACCCCTGTGAACCCCAGTTTTACTATATAAAAGTGGGTTTAAGGGGGTCTAAATTATATAGATATGTTCTCGTGATGAAATCGCTCTCATTTCATAACACTGAAGAAAAGATACATGCAGTTAAAACCAAGATAGACTTCTTCTAAAAGGAACTATTTAAAACACTCATAGATATTGACTTACCCTGTAAACACACGTCGGAACCACACTGTTCCTACGTCACAGGAACGTCGTGCTACGGACAGCGTTGTAGCAACGTCGTTTCGGCAGCAACGACGTAGAACCGACGTTACTGCGACGTTGTCTGTTTATTGGGTCAACATGTCTCTACTCCCTCTTAAACAATGAACGCACCTTCACCACAACTGGGTCCACAGATAATTTATTAAATGGAAAAGAAAATTATTTCAAACCACTTTAAGATCCACTAGATGATGGTGTAGTGTTGATGTTCTTAGATTTTATGGCCCTTTCACCCACATTTCAGATGAATCAGTCAACTGACAAATTAAATATTTTTTTTTGTTTGTGGGGAGAGGAATATAAAAAGAGCGAAATAAGTGTGAAAATGAAAATCAGACAGCGTTCTTCAGTCATATGGTATTGTGGAATATTACTCTCATTTTTATCCGAGACTGCAGAAGTTCTGCAAGAGTGAGTTTAGACATGTAGTTTTGTAGTTTTATTTTGCTGCATCAAGTTCCTGACAGGTGGACTACAGCTCATGACTAAACTATACTTCCATTATGAAAACACGCCTGTTCAAAGATATAGAAATGATCACCTCCAAAATTCGAAATTTTCAGATAAAAACACTGATATTTTTCTTATTTCTACCCAAAAGCATAGATTGTGGGTACTCATTAGGACCGCCTCGCACATATATTTTTCTTATTTCTGCTCAAAAGCATAGATTGTGGGTACTCGTTAGAACCGCCTCGACGAGGTGGTTCTAACGAGTACCCACAATCTATGTTTTTGAGCAGAAATAAGAAAAATAATGTATACCCCTGTAAACCCCAGTTTTATTATTTTCGTGATGATTATACAGCACCTTTTTATTGTCTCGTTATACTGTGTTTACGAGGGTGAGTCAATAAGTAACCAGCCTAACTTATTTCCGGTTGAGATCCACCTCTTCTTTCTCTGTAATTGCCCTCTAGTATGATGCACTTAGACCAACGGTGCTCAAGTGCCATCAGCCCAGAACTGAAAAAGTCAGGGTCCTTTCCATTGACCCACTCCTCAACTGCCGTCACGACTTCTTCATTAGACCGGAAATGAAGTCCACAGATATCCTTTTTCAAGTTTGGGAATAGGAAGAAGTCGCTAGTAGCTAGGTCAGGCGAATAGGCAGGATGTGGTATTAATTCATACCCGTTTCGCTCTACAGCATCCATTGCAACTTTGCAAGTGTGGACTCTCGCGTTGTCCTGTTGCAGCAAAACACCTTTAGAGAGTTTACCTCGGCGTTTTTCACGGATGGCGGTGCCGGTTCTCAGCTGGTCTAACAAGTTTGCATAGTACACTTCAGTTATTGTACTTCTCTTGGGTAAAAATTCCAACATAATAACGCCTTTTGCGTCCCAAAATACTGTGGCCATCACCTTGCCAGCAGATGGTTGCGTCTTAAACTTCTTTGGCCTCGGGGACCCAGGCCCTACCCACTGACGACTGAGCTTTATTCTCTGGCATAATATTGAGCCCAAGTCTCATCTACAGTCACCAGACGCAAAAGAAAATCATCTTTTGACCTAAAACGCTTCAACAAGGCGCTGCATACTGATGCTCTGGTTGCCATTTGCTCATCGCTAAGGGATTTGGGGACTCAACCGGCTGTTAGCTTGCGCATACCTAAACGATCATGTAAGATTGTCGAAACGCTACCATGTGAAATGCCTAATGCCTGCGCTATTTTTCCACCTGAATTCGCCTATCAGAGTATACCAGATCCCAAACTTTCTTACACATTTCTTTGTCGGTGGCATCCAGTGGGCGTCCAGACCTGGCTTCATCTTCTAAAGACGTTCTTCCGCTTTTGAATTCCCCTACCCAGAATTTAACCTGAGAATAAGATGGTGCAGAAGACCCATAAACATCGGCTAACTCGCCGTGTATTTCCTTGCCTGTTTTACCTTTTAAATACAAGTACCGAATTACAGCACGGTACTCAACTTTAGATGAAAAGCATGCCTTTGCATCACTAGCCATGTTTGACGTTCAATATCTTATTAAAGAATGACTCGATACGTGTGCAGTTTTGTACCCATGTATAAAACAAATATTGAAACAAAGCATGAAAATCGTGACCGTCTCGGTCCATCGGAAATGGGATAGGCTGTTACTTATTGACTCACCCTCGTACTTTCAGTATTCGGACACCTTATCATACTTGTCCTAAACACTGAACAAGACCATTTACAAATTCTTGATGGTTACAAAAATTGCCGAATGAATTGTCTATCAAGAAGTGTAAATCTTGATCAGGCGTCTGTTCTGGGTCTATATTGTTTGCTCAGGCTGTCTGTCCCAGTACTAAGGGTAATTCAAGTACTATACTACCCAGTCAGCATTCTACGTAAATCTATATCGGGCCGTTATCGGCCCGTCAGGGTAGCTGACGGGCCGATGACGGCCCGATGTAGATTTACGTAGAGTGCTAGCTGGGTACATTCATCCATTTAAAGTAAGCGGATGTTTGGTCTAAGTAGTTTGTACTAATGTAAGAAGTTATCACATAAAAGAATTAAAATACTTAAAGCACTGGTGGGTCGATTTTCTCTTCTTGGAGGATGGAAAATGTTCCTGAACGGAGACCTAAGACAGCTTCATTTAACCATTAACTTCCTGTAATTTAAGCAAACAATGCAGACATGGTCAGACACCGCGTCCTGTAGTCTGATCTGGGTCTGCACTGTTTGCCAATATCCCAAATGTCCAAGTCCAGGTTTTACAGATAACCCTCTATCTAGCGAGGTCACAGCGACAAGAACAGAGCAGCTATAAGTAACCACAAGACAAAATATTTAGACGTAAACGTCTAAGTACCGGCGCAAATTTTGTTCATGTTACTAAAGTTTAATAAATTTTCAATGTAACAGGTAAAAAAGAACAACATTGTGATTCTTTAATGTTTGCTTTTATTAAGCTTTATGAAATTTCTTGATTGAAATGAAAATGAAATAGACATTAATCGGTTTATAACATAGTTTGTTATAAGATTTTTTTTTATATTTGCCGGAATCGTCACACACCGACGATTCCGGCAAATATAAAAAGTCCTTAATGAGCTAATCGAATAGTCTACCATATTATGTAAAAATCCAAAGCTATATTAAGCATGTTAAGAGACCGGTGCGATTCCCGCGCCGGTCAATTAGCTTGATACCGTCTAACGCGCGGTTTGATCACATTGGTCAATGATTATCGCGTAGACAACTACCTTAAGGAAATTTTGCGTTTGTATACTATTGCTCGATTGTACAATCGACCTAAATATGAAATAAATAAATAAAAGTATAAACCGTTTTGGGGAAAAAGGTGTGCATTAGGTACATACCAAATGTTGCGGGTCGACGTCCCTCAGCTCCGACAAATGTATATCAAGTGTCACATTAATCTTTTTACCTGTGAAAAAATATAACTAAATAACTAAATAACTAAAACACTGTCTTATCGGGTCCTCTTGTGTGTATCAATATAAACTTCATTATATCTGTGAGTGAATTTTACTTTTTTCTACATGCATTATGTCTACTGCACTGACTAAAACTGAACATCCTGACGGCGAATTACAAATGGGCCGCGACAAAAGAAAACGTATCGGGCGCATATGCGCAGTCTGATCAGGGCCTTCTCTTACCGCTTACATAATCACTGGATATTACAGAATGTATGAATGGAGAGCAAAGGCCCGAACGATACTTTGCGCATGCGCAGGATGATCTGAATATGCACTGCGCGTGTTCGAAGGCACTTTTTCGCTTGATAAGGCTCCAATGAAACATGAGAAAACGACATGTGAACATCGAAGACTCTTGTTAACCGTATAGGCGATATGACTTCTCATGACATGCATCAAATATTACGTGGGTCATTCATTATGTAACCGACCTATAACCTATTTATCATCAAGTCCCAGACTTCTTCCTTCACCACATAATCACCATTGAGGTTGATGTTTTTTTTTTTTTTTTTTTTTTTTTTTCCCAACGAAGTTTAAGGGCCAATAATCCATTCTCATAGAAACCTGGGCCCAGTTGTTCAAAGCTAACGACATCGTTAGTTAACGATTCGTTAAAATTTACATCAAGTGATACGCAAATATGCGGAAATTTTTGCTGAAAAAATGTGAGTAGCTTTTGCAGTGCAAAAGCTACTCACATTTTTTCAGCAAAAAATATCAGAATATTGTATATTGAATCCGCTAAAACAGTTAACGAAATGACCCTTAACGAGCTCGTTAAGCTAACGACGCTTTGAACAACTGGGCCCTGGTAGCTGTTCATATAGCCAGCCCTCGACTGCTGCCTGGCGGATATCATGAAACCAGAAGTTGCATCCACACAGTGTTTTCTTCAAGGTTGGGGAGACAAAGTAGTCATTAGGAGCCAGGCCTAGTCAGTAGGCTGGTTAGAAAAAGCTTTGATCCGTTACGCTTTATTCGTCAACTGCAAGTCGACATGTATGCAGTCTGGCATTGTCATGTTGGAGCAATACATCTTTTGTTACCTTCCGCGGCTTTTAGTAATGATAGCAGCCCATAAACTGTCAAAGGCACTGGAGTAGTGCTCTCCAGTAATAGTTTGGTCATGTGGTTGGTAATGAAATAAGCAGGACCCAGAAACACCATCACTCCAAGGAGTTATTGTGAATCTGGGCCTTAAACTCATTAGTCAGTACAACTTCACGTTAAAATCTAGAATCCCTAGAAATATAGACGAATGCTTTAAATAAACCTAACATGTTAGTAGAGAGACACCAGGACCCGAGGTTATAAAGCTTTTTCTCGTGCTCAACTCAGTTGAGCGTGAAATTTTCTCTGCTAATAAATATGAAAATGCCAACAATAGTTGGCATTTTCATATTTATTAGCAGAGAAATTTTCATAGCAGGAAAGAATCGCAATTATTAGTTATTTGTGATTTTTTAGCAGGACACATTCATGCTCAGATGTGTTGAGCATGAAAAAAAGTTTTATAACCTCGGGACCAGGCCTACATGGGTTTCTTACCTGTATAAAACCAAGGTGGGTGAGAAAGATTCCCGGACTTTATTACAGCATCTAATGTACCGAAACTGAAATAAGTAAAACATATGATTTTCTTTCACGACATCTGACGGCATGATTTGACAATGATAAGTGCAGAAGTCTCTGGTGCTCGACGTCTTGGGTTCGATCTCCGCTGGTCAATTTTTCATGCCAAACTGGTCTACTGTCGTACGACCGAATGCACGCAAATTAGAAAAAAAAAGCAATGATAATACTTTAGATGAGCCTGTTTGTACCCAAAATATTTTTTTTCCGATTTCTCCACATTTCTTCACCTTATAATATTAGAAATTATGGTCATGCTGAATAAATTAAGATGCCACGCCCATTTCTAATTGTCAGCCAATCAGATTACTTAATTTCGATTGTTGATTTAAAGTCACAAACAGAATGGCAAACAGTGCAGATCCAGATCGGACTGACCAGGATCTGCACTGTTTGCAGGACATGGGTTAAACAAAGTAACACCGGTCCATGTACAAAAGATTGCTAGAAAGAAGAAACAAATTGAAAAACTGATTTAAAACTGGAAAATTCTGAAAATCTTCCTGATATGGCCTAATAATGTATATCCCTCCTACCCAGCCCAGTTTTTCACTTATTCCACCCTATGTATAGGCACAAAACAACAAAATTGCTTGGACACGTTGCATGCATTTTTTTCACGTAAGTGAAATGGGTATTAAGCCTAAGTATTGGGACAGAATCCTAAGATCGGGGTCTACACTGTAGGTAACTGTTTTTTTGACAACATTTTTGACACGTCCACAGACAGTAAATACAAGACTTGTTATGATGGTCGGGTTATCAACATTTCTGTAAAATTGTTGCATTAAAAAATATGTCTTAAGTTTCTTCACAACTCGTCTATCGAAGAGGACATAACTTAGGCCGTGTGGAAATGGTAGATTTCGATTTGATTCCCAGTCAACGCTGACAATGCCATAGCCAGCCGAACGAAATAGAAGTGATATCTATAGGCCTCTCGGGGGGTGGGGGGGGGGGGGGGGGCGGGGGGGGGGGAAGGTTAACTACTACTAAAACAAAGACGTATGAAATTACTTACTTTTTTACGCCCTTGACTAAAAGTACTAAAAGAACGAATTAGCCTCAAAAACTAGAAAACGGTAAAAACCTGCTGCGGTTGGTTGGTTTTAATCAATAACGATAATGTTATTATTGATAAATTTTATATTTAATTTCCGCGGAATTTTAATGAGTTTTTCCGTTTTTTATGGGGAAACAGACAATACTTTATTCAAATTCTCCAAAAGTAGCTTCTCGAATTTAACACCTATAAATAGATTACGTGCACATTGTTATGGTGGCATATAACTGACATCTAAATATTGATCTCCGACTTAGTATCTCAATATTTAGATGTCAGTTATATGCCACCATACATTGTAAATAAATCGGCTGTCATCTGAGCATTTATATGACTGAACGTTCGGTATTCCCCGTGTGGCGTAATAGTCAATTTATACATTGCAGCGATGCTTCTGTAAACGACAAAGGTGTGAACCGAATGAAAGAACAAAGTTCGAGAACGTAATGGCATATGTAATTAAGAATCATTTTTTTTTTTCGGGAAAATTCATCTATTTCAAACTGCATAGAAAAATCTACCTAATAAATATTTTAATTTTGGTCTGTTGTTATTGTCCTCTGTGGTCAATATAGGTGAAATGTTGTATAAAGCAGGCTACGTCGTACTCACTCTTCGAACCATCTTAAACACCGCTGGGTCAGTCCGAACCCAAATTGATCACCACCGGGTTCGAGCTATTGAGGTGCGACTGTAATTGGACCTAGTGGCAACTCTGCATATATGAGCCGTCGCATGACAAAATCAAGAAATTGCCTGTGTACCACACGCAGTGACCTGTGCATCTGCCCAGTCTGATTCGTCTTCACTGTCTGCACGTAGAAACCTTGGGCCCTTAGCAATCCATCGAGTACGCAGCCAGACTGATGAAACGGTGAATATCCATGTTAATCTGCAGTGACTCTCCCCTGGGTAGCGAAGTCATTTTGTTGGGTTTGTCATGCGCTGGCTCATATGGTTAAACTGTCCGAAATCAGCAGGCAGATTACCTACGAATTTACCGGCGCAGTGGCTAAGTTGCTAGAACGTCCGCCTTGCGTTCCGGAGGTTGTGTGCTCGATCCGCTACCAAGTCATACCAGAGAATTTAAACATGATATTTCTGTAGCTGCTCTTTCACTTGGGATAAGCATTGAGCAAACGGAAATGGTCGGCCTGGTATAACGTGTCCGGGTGGAATGTTACGTCATGTGTCTGGCGCGGGATATTTTAGTGAGGCAGCACTGTAAAGGTGAATATTGAGCTCCCTGTCATGTAAAGACATTGTCGCGATATGACTAAAAGATCGTGACGTTGAACACAGATAGAATTAAATAATAATAATAAAAAAATAACCTTCGAACTTTTTTTTTTTCAGTTTTCAATCTGTTCGATGAATCAAAATATTATATAATACCCGCGCTTGCGCGGATCCTTTTCTAGTACAATCAAACATTACGAAAACACGCCTATTCAAATATATTGAAAATTTCACCACCAAAAACTAAAAAGTTTCCTGATAAAAATTCTGATGTTTTTCATGTTTCTGCTCAAAACATGGATTGTGGGTACTCGTTAGAACCGCCTCGCCGAGGCGGTTCTAACGAGTACCCAAAATCTATGTTTTTGAGCAGAACTAATAATAATAAGAAAAATAATGTAAACCCCTGTAAACCCCAGTTTTACTGTAAAAGTGGGTTTAAGGAGGTCAAAGTTATTTAGGCATGTTTTCGTGATGGATGATGCTGCCCACACAGATCTCATAAATACTTGGCAGATTTAACTCTGACAGCTGCTGTTGAGGGCCTGGTTACACAGAGACAAAATTTTAAGCTATCAATACAAATTGATCGTCACTTTGATAATCATGATTCTTCCGTATGAAATGTTGAGGGCTGGCCATCTGATTACATTGATAATTATAAACAGGAAATAATATGCATGATATGGAAGTACTCTTAAGCTGTCAACTATTACTTGTGCACATACTTTCACCAGTTACTGACAGGTGCCCTTCTTACATCAGCAGAAGGGGCTGAATGATCGTAGAAATGATTTAATGATTAATCTCCAAGTAGGTTATGTGGCCAGGCTGGGATTCTAACCTGCGACCCCAGTCTGCTGCGCTACCGTCTGCGCTATGGAGCCTTTCATCGTCTCAATACGACTTAAATAATGTTGAGGGAGGCGTAAAACACCAAAATTGAAGTATAGCCACTCTTTAGCCCCCCCTCCCCCCCCCCCCCCCACACACACACACACACACCCCGAGCCACCCAACCCGCTCTAGACTGGCTCCAGTCTCCAGTGACTAAATATTTTTTCTTATAATCCTGTTTGATAATTCACTGAAGTAAAACCAAAATAATATCATGACTATAAAGGCTGGCCACTCTAGGGACCAGCCTTTATAGGCATGATATTATTTTGGTTGTATTTAAGTGGATTATCAAACAGGATTATAAGAAAAAATGTTTCGTCACTGAAGACTGAAGCCAGTCTACACCCGCTCAATTTACCATTTCGATATACTAATAATAAGTCTTATTTTTCACAGAAAACAGAATAAGACATTACAAACAAATTCTCTGCAGTGGAGACAATTTGCATGAAGTATCAAAGTCTGTTTCCTGGGAAAAAAAGATATGAAAATGTTTTCACTATGTCATCTGTAGAAAAAATTACCAGGCATGCTTAGCGCCAAATAATGACTGACTAATGCCTGCATGAGTCGACTGAAATGAAAACTGAATACACCCATGCACACTCTTTCTGCAAACTTAGCAGACGGCAAATTGATATCTTTTCTTCAGAAAAATAATTTGATATTTCCTGCGAATTATACTATAAAAACAATAGTAGACAATTTGCATGAAATGTCTCGAGCCCCATTTTCTGCGAAAAGTCACATATATTTAAAAAATGTTGTCTGCTGTTACTTAAGTGCAGCAGGTTAAAGGTGTTGGCAGGGTTTCGCAAGAAGCAACTAGGTTATACCTGTCAATAGTCCCCTCGACCACAGCTAGAAACAGTAACAGCAAAGAAATTTCCGCCATTAAATCCATGGATCTACATTTTCGTACACAGCAACTGAACTATTTGGTCTGAACTTCTACACATTATTTAACTTCCCGCTTTCAAGGAAAACTATAAAGCACCGTTTTCCTAACAATTATCTTTTTAACCTTTACAGAGCACCAAGAAAAAATGTTGCAGACGATAGTATATTTTTGCATTAATTTTCAGTCAAAATAAGGCTTGGCATTTCCTGTCTTATTTTCTCTGAAAATTCACAAAATATATATCAAAATGTCGTCTGCTGCAGTTTTGACTGGCCTTTTCTGAAGAGTGAACATGTTCATGTACGAATGGCGAAGAGCCAGACTAGCCGGCGCATTCGCCCATTCAGAGTTCGCCATGTACATTCATTCTACGAAATTATCGTATAGGCGAAAGTGAATATCCCGATCAGACTGTACGCGGGTGTCCAAGCCAGCCTCGGTATTCGCCGATTGTACAGAATTCCTCCCCCAGCTCTACGCCACCTCCCCCGCCCCCTTCCCCTCAGTGGGCCTCATAAAGAGTCTCTTTACACATCTGTTCAGCATGTCTATATTAACTCTTTGCATACTTGGGGTGAATTCAGCAGACAACGAATCTGCTATTTTTTCTTATTAGCCCAGAAAATAGGCTTTTAATTTTTATGTTCAAGTGTGACTATAAAATGGAGTAGCAATGTCGTATATGGCAATCAGTGCCTTATTTTTTTTTATCCGATCTTTGAACAATTGCAAAGAAGACACTACATGGATCATACAAGAAAGGAAGCGTGATTAGACTGAATGTTAGACAACGAAAACGGATGATGACCGATCACAATAGCTCAGGTGAGATAATAAGTGACCCCTGGGAGAAAGCAATTTTTGACCCCAGGGCTGTAGTTTAAATAATCTTGATAAAGGTTTACTAGATGAAGCTACATATCAAATATCAAAGGCCCCGGCCTTCTAGTTTCACACAAGAAGAATTTTAAAGCTTTTTTTTCCCCTTATATGAGACTATGTAAAAGAACCCAGCAAACACACAACGTTGCAACAACGTCGTCACAACGTCGCTGCAACGTCGTGACGTTGCAGCGACGTTGTACCGACGTTTTTGGGACGTTGTGTGTTTGCTGGGAAGTGGCCCCTAGGTTGGGGCCGTTTTTGATCCTAGTGCTTTAACAATCTTGATGGGGGTCCACTAGATGAAGCTACATATCAAATATCGAAGGGGTCCTCTACCTCATATGTGAAACATCATTATGAATAACATATATCACGAAAACATACCTATATAATTTTGACCCCCTTAAACCCCACTTTTATTCAGTAAAACGTATACAAGGGTATACATTAGTTATTTTTAGTTTTGCTCAAAAACATAGATTGTGGGTACACATTAGAACCGCCTCGCCGAGTCGGTTCTAACACGTACCCACAATCTATGTTTTGAGCAGAAATATGAAAAATATCAGAATTTTTATCTGAAAAAATTCAGTTTTTGGTGGTGAAAATTTCAATATATCTAAATAGACGTGTATTCGTAATGATCAAAACCACTGTGATGAAACAAAGCCAAAGCTCAAATGCGATCTGAAGCCAGAATACAAGAAAACCACAAACAGGACCACGATGAGCCAGACCACAGACATTGATAGTTGGGCACCCACCATCTGAAACAGATTGAGGAGGTAGCCGTCATTTAGGACCGACACACCGTCGTGCAATTAAACAGGAAAGCAAAGCTATCAACCATAATTAGGTTAACAACCATGCAAAGACCAGAAAGTCCACTTGGCAGTTTGATGATGTGTCTATAAGCAGAAGTTATTGAATGCTAAACAGTGTAGACATTAAACAATGGCCGCCTTCTGTGCCGTATGATCTGGGTCTGTACAGTTTGCTCAGGTCTGTCTGTCTGAATATACAGTATAAATACGATATGGAAAGATAACTTGTAATACAAGTATTGCAGGAGAAAGTGCTTATTTTCCGTAGTCGCCTGGCATCACCTTTGTTTACTGAAGGTTCAAGTGTTTAACTTGTTACCCTATTTAACTCTAAACATTCGGACACGTTGTCTTAAAACTTGGATAAAGCTACTGTACTACCTGTTGATATGCGGCGTCTGATCTGGACCTACACTTTTTTCTCAGATTTCTCTGTCCCGAATAATTAAGGTAAACACGTACCTTAGCAGTCCTCTCTTCCTGTACGGACTAATGGCTTTTCGGTCACTGAAAATCGGAAGTCCTTTTTTTTATCTGTTTTACCGAATGATATTCAGTCAATAATTCTAAACGTCCGGACAATGGGAAAAGGTAGTCAGTTCCCAGCAGGCACATAACATCAAAATGGTGTCGTATCAACGTCGATGCGACGTGATCATGTCGCATCGAAGTTGATACGACGTCATTTTAACATTGTGTGCCCACTGGGTTAACTCCCCTGGGTACCCTCTGTAAATAAGAAGGTACTTCTGCTTTTATCATAAGCATCTCCATAAAGGATAGTTGCCCTTTCCTTGAGAAATCTAACTTAAAACGCGTCACATGCGTTAAAAGCTTCCAATTATTAGGACCTCGTTAGTATTTGGTCTGCCTTGAACTACCTATCAAAAGAGATAACAGAAGAAAAAAAAAACTATTGCTATCTCTCATTAAGCATCATTAATAATAATACTCTCTCTCTCTATCTATCTCTCTCTCTCTCTCTCTCTCTCTCTACAGACTACTGTATTTACCCTAAATATTCTAACACCTTAACCATCTTAACTCTTTTAAACTTGTCCTGACTTTTTGACCAGCCCATTTGACTGTCAGTTGCAGTGTCTGCTATATGAGGTGCAAACAGTGTACCCAGCTAGCATTCTTTATAAATCTACAGCGGGCCGTTATCGGCCCGTCAGCTACCCTGACGGGCCGATATCGGCCCGCTATAGATTTATAAAGAATACTTACTGGGGTAGACCCAGATCAGACACCGCGTTAGGTGGCGTCTGCTCTGGGTCTATACTCTTTGTGCCGGCAGGTTTGTCTGTCCAAATACTTAGGATAAAAATGCGGTACGAGCTGCGCCATAAGAAAATGTGTCTTCGGGGTACATATGAACAGTAAAGATCCAGATCAGCTATGGAGCAGAACAATCTGATAACAGTTCATGTTATACAATATATACAGATGTATCTTACAGTATCCAATATATTATAAGCGGACAGCGGGTGCTGTAACCAGACTGTGCAATGCATAGTGTGATCTTGGCCTTCGCTGCCCGTATATTCCCCGAAAACACATATTTCCCATGGAGTGTCTCAGATACATGTATTCACATGTGTATGGTCTGCCTGGCTACATTCAGCTGGAAAAAACAGTCTCTCTGTTCCTATTGAGCAATGTTCACTTGTGCTTAACTTTGTCATGCTATCACAAATGACTGAACACCTGCCGACAAGACATTGAAACACCAACATTCCAAAAACATGCACGGAGTGATTTAGCTCTGTTTGAGTCTTTTGTTAAAACTGGCACGTTTTCTGAGCAGATAGCAATAATTAAGATATTTTCTAAATTTAGAAAATTATCGGTTTGCGCATGCTTACAAAGAGAAAATCCTCCAAGGGACATAATAGAATAGATTGAAATTCACTCCAGTTATCTACCCTGAAATTGAATTTGGGTATTTTCCTGTCTAAATATAGATCAATAGTCCGACTATTCATGTGACTGTCGTATACGTCCAATGTTAAGACAAGGGTGAGCAAAGAAGGAACTACTATGAAAATACCAGGAAAATATGCTCCTAACGACGAACAATTCAATATATTTTTACGTTTGTCTATTGTAATACATGAGCCTCGCCATGAGAATAGCTGTCGTTTTTGGCCTCGGCCAAAGTAGTCATACCAAATTTCAACCCCTGCCAAAGCATTTACGGTTCAGACACCTATCACCTTACCATACTTGTCCGAAAACTTTCAAGAAGAAATCCATTTTACTATCTGCTGGAGTTAAAAATGCGATTAGATGAGTGGCTAACAGTATAGACCCTGATCAGACGCCGCGTTCTGTGTCTACACTTGCTCAAGCCTACCTGTCCGAAAACTTAGGATAAAGACGGTATACGAAAGAAAGGAAAGATCTATATTATAGGGACCAAAGATGTTTTTTCATGCATTAACATTCGCCAGCTCCCGAGGGAGGTGTCGAAAACCGAGGCCGGAGGCCGCGGTTTTCAACACCTCCCTAGGGACCTGGCGAATGTTAATGCATTGAAAAACCATGTTCGGTCGCTATTATTGCATAAAAACTTTAAACATTTGCTATATTTCGCGTTATTTCGTGCACTATTTTGTTTCGCCTTTTCACCGATGTCTCGCAAACGTAATTTCCACGGATTATGCTCGTTCTAGGGCCGGGCAGTGCACATCTCGTAACGGCAGCAAATCTGTGGCCCCGGTAAAATCATATTGAAAGTTGCGTAGCCGTGCATTAACAGCGCGTGAATTGCCTTAATACACGGCTTTTCGCCAGTTAATGCACGGCTGTTAATAACGTGCGACACTGCTTTTTATGCAATAATAGCTAACAAAGCTACAGAATCTGATAAAGATTTTAGTTATACGTCGATATATTCTACAGTAAAAAGGCTTCTGTAAGCGAACAGCGGAGGGCTGATTAGACCACGCGAATGCTTAGGCTGAGCTTGGCTTGCAATGTCCTCCTTTCTATTCCTTTCACACCCACGTATAGGCCAATTGTTTCATCATTGATTCTTTGTACGAGATCTTCTCGAGAGGGCGGCGGCATCACGAAAACATGTCTATATAATTTTGACCCCCCTTAAACCCCACTTTTATATAGTAAAACTGGGGTTTACAGGGGTATACATTATTTTTCTTATTTCTCCTCCAAAACATAGATTGTGGGTACTCGTTAGAACCGCCTCGCCGAGGCGGTTCTAACGAGTACCCAAAATCTATGTTTTGAGTAGAAATTTGAAAAATATCAGAATTTTTTTATCTGAAAAGTTTCACTTTTTAGAGGTAAAATTTTCTATATGTTTGAATAGGCGTGTTTTCGTAATGGCATGTATGTCATACCATTCCAGCTTAATGAGAATTTATACACTTTCAGGGAGCGGGGAGGCACCTCTTTCAAAACTGTTGTTCCTCCATTCTGAAAATGGGTCTACTCTTAACCCTTGTCCAGCGGAACCCGGATATACCCTGCTTTTGCAAACAGTGTAGTTCCAGATCAGTTGGCTTCTGAAGAAGCCAGCTGATCTGGATCTGCACTGTTTGCCATTCAGTATGTGAATTTATATCAACAATCTGGATCAAGGTGTCTGATTGGCTGACAATTATAAATGGGTGTGGCATCTTAATTTATTCAGCATGACAAGAGTTAAAGGAAAGATTTTGCTCCCCTTTACATTTGACCCCTTTTCAGAAAGACCTTGTAAGGCCATGAAAACGTGATGAGACAAGACGCTTATAGGGAAGCGCTAAGACTTGATACAGCCTCAGAATGTTTTATGGGCACAATAGTCAGCGCACGACTACTGTGCTTTCGACATCTTTCAGAAAGTCTTTATTTACTTGGCGCTTTACACAAAAGAAGTAAATTTGCAAAGTTTTATCATGATTTAATGCAAAACCATTTGTCGTAACTACCAATGCACAAAAACTTGTATTCTATTCATTGGATTTTAAAAAATCAAATATTTTCACTTTTTCCTATAGTAAAAATGAATGCGAATTTTGCAGAAATCTGTAGGGTAGGTAACTTGGAGGCAGACTTTCAAGTTCCGCTTGTTCAATTTTTCTGAAATTTTCACAATATTGTTGTGAAACATCAATAATTTAAATTCAGCAAAGAAAAGTAAAAAATATTTTCTTAGACAAAAACTCCAAAAAATCACTTTACTATAGAAATTGTATAGGTCAGACCAATTTTTGGCCGTAAATTTAATTTTACTGTAAATATTTGAGAGCAAAACACTGAAACAGAAAAGACAAATGGTTTCTGATTGGATATAGTCAATGAGAACAAAATATTTTCATTCAAAATAAAACGCCAAGCAAAAAACGTCTTTCCGAGAGATATCGAAAGGACAGTAACTACCTATTTACCAGAAATATTGGTTTGCCTTCACTCCTTATCAGCCGGCCTCCATAACGCAGTCGCTAGCGTGCCTGACCGCAGATCCAGGGGTCTCAAGTTCGAATCCTATCTCGGCCATATAACTTTCGTGGAGGCTGACCATGACATTACTAAAACTCGCCTATTCAAATATACTGAAAATTTTACCACCAAAAAATGAAAATTTTCAGATAAAAAATTCTGATATTTTTCATGTTTCTGCTCAAAACATAGATTGTGGGTACTCGTTAGAACCGCCTCGATGAGGATGAGGCGGTTCTAACGAGTACCCACAATCTGTTTTGAGCAGAAATAAGAAAAATAAAGTATACCCCTGTAAACCCCAGTTTTACTATATAAAAGTGGGGTTTAAGGGGGTCAAAATTATATAGGCATGTTTTCGTGATGAAATCACTGCTACGGTCATCCCCCCCTTCCGTTGATTCAAGAAGGGCAGTTATCAGTTACTGGTGAAAGTAGTTTGACGGCTTAGAGGGATAAGTCTGTCCAGAAAAAGTGTGAGTAGATTACCTGACACGGTGCTCGACATTGCCTTTATAGTGTATACTGGGCTCAGTGTAAAATTCAAATTAAAACTCACATTACCATACTTGTCATAGGATTTGAACAATATAATTTATCAAAGTCAAGTTGACCTTGGAAACGAAGAGAACACATAAAGAAATAAAATCGGAGTTTCTATTTCATTGAGACTCTTCGTATGGCAGTGTAGTTTGCAGTGCTACATACGCCCCACTCCCACTAGCGCCGGCTTAACCCTTAAAGCGCCAAGAAAACCTGCACCTGAAAATGTCGTCTGTTTATGTCGTCTGCTGAATATTCTTGCAAACTTTTCAAACCTATTTTTGCATACAGGCAAACAGTGTGGACCCGGATCAGACTGCTCCTAAAGGAGCAGTCTGATCTGGGTCCACGCTGTTTGCAGAAGTGACTTTTAAAGTAACCAGCAGAAGACAAAGCAGACGACAATAGTTGTGATTGGCGCTTTAATGGTTAAACAGATCGAAAAGGGCATCTTTCATTTCTGCCCACGCATGAATTTTTCTGAAACTTTGTATAATAATAACTAGGCATATGCAACCTATGAAAATGTGCTTATTAAATTATATAATAAAAAGTTGGACTCAGGACGCAACCTTGACTCACTCCCCCTATGCGCTGATACCTGTCTCCAAATAAGTATGTCATACATCTTAAGTTTAATTTAGTTTTAAGATTTTTGCGCTGTGCTGAATGGTGATTGAACACCATAGTAATTCTATTCGTACCACAAAACTTTTATATTTAATTAAAGTTAACTTTTTCTGATAAATTGATTATAAAAAATCTGAATTTTTTACCAAAAAATGAAAAAAAAATATCAAAATTAAACTTTCAAAATTAATGTTATAGTCTTTGTCAAGATTTCATACTACCAGGAAAATTTACTACATAAATCCTGTATAGCTGTGCCAAATTTAATAAAAAATCAAAACCGGTAACATTGTCATTTTAGGCCTTGAATGGATATAGGTCGATTTTTACAAAATTGACTTTTGTTACATTGATAAAAAACAGTAGAGAAAGGCAGTGTTATCAAACACTTCTAACACTTAACAAATCAAAGAGAGTTTAGACAACTCGGAATGAATATATCTTGAGCTACCCATTAAATTTTCATGACTTTCTATTACTTGCCTTCTATTTATATGGACTCTGACTAACCAACTATTACAAATGTAGACAGCATAACAAATTAAATCTAAAGAAATTCTAATTAACAAATTAGGCTTAACAAAATCTTACGCTTTAATTCATGTCAGCAAATCATTGAGCATTTTGTATAATTACTTCCCAAAAGGCATAAAACTAAAATAGGTGTAAAACAGGGGTATCCATTCTCACCATTACAAAAATAGGCATAAAACAGGGAGATCCATAATCTCCATTATCATTTTAAGAAGATGTGCAAACATACTATTGCAAGTAGTTGTTGCTTGTTTGTTTGTTTGTTTGTTTTGAAGAAGGATTTGCATCCCCATCAACAGATTTTAGGATTTTTGGAGATTTGCTTCTGGACTGGTGAACTCTAACCAAACTAAGAACGCTTGAAAAGAAAATAATACTTATAGACTTAACTTCTGATATATCTATAGCTTGCTTGCAAGCCTATATTGTATTTTGAAATTATGAACACAGGATTTCTTGTCCTGTAGCATGTTCAAATGTGTCACTTCAATCGGTATTTCCTGCGATCGAATTGTTTGATGACAGCAGCACAGAATACTGTTTATGTGGTCTTAACTTTTGCTATCAGAAAAGCAGATCTATCCTTTCTTCCTTACAGTAAGCATATATGAAATTGTTTCTGTTCTGCATAAGTTCTATTCTAGTGCACATAGTTTGACTTAAACAGCAAATTGGTGTTCTGTAGTTCTTCATGTTAAAGCTTTAAGATTTTTCCAAAGGTTGTATGACATTCATATTTTAGTCATTTGCCTAAGGACTTCCATACTAGTTTGAAACTCCGCCATATATGTTAATTAACACAGGAGTTTAAAACAGCTAACTTGTGTGGTCTTAATGTGAATCTAAAGGATGTATTGAAGAGTTATTGAACAGTTTTCATTCATTTGGTTGCTGGCAGTTCTATGGTATTTAATTAATTCTATTTTCACATTGTCTCTGTTTTTGTGTTGTAATACGTTTTGAAAGGAGGCTTTTAGTATTCAAGTTTTGTTTTAGTTCTTATACTTAAATTCTTTCTTCCATTGAATATTTTAGCTGAATATAATTTCATTCTTCTTAATACCAACTGCTCTTACTTTCTTTGTTGTTCCTCGCTGACCATATTTCTGAAAAGTTATTCTTTCATTTTAGAAAGAGTACTAAAGTATTTGGTCAGCAAGTGCATAGATCTTACCTAAAGAAACAGTACTAAGCTCGCATGTGTCCATGTGACACAGACTTTAGTTGTTCATTTCTGATTGTATTTAAGCTGTAGTGTTTTTTTTTCCAATATTGAGTGTCTTCGTGTGTGTTTTGTACCAGCTGTGAAATCTTCTGCTGTGGTTTTGACAATATTGTGCAATTTTGTATTTACTAAGCGTGAACAAGTAGTCACAGTATTGCCTGTTTATATCAATTCTTTTTGTAACTCTTTTATTTTTGAGGCATTTATCCAGTTTACACCAAAGTTTATAGTTGATTTTTGGACAAGAAGTCGACATTGTTGTATTTACTCATAAATCCATTGAAGATTGACAATTCTGAATGTTGAAATCAACAGACATGGACCCTGAAGATTTTAATCAGGTGTCCTAGGATAGTAATCATTACTTGGTAAGCAAGTTGTGCCCACCATGCCTATCTGCCTGAACGAGTAACTTTAAAGCTAGACCCAGGTTTCATAATCATCATCAGTTACAAGACTGTTATCTGCTTTTTATTATCTGATAAATACTTCCACAGTCAAGTATTTGAAGTGGAATACTATATATACAGATACAGAGAACTTGGACTTAGTGTAGGCATGGTCCAGATCATGTAAACGAAAAGTTATTTTTTTGGACATGGTGTTCAACAAGGTGCAATTCAGTCAACTGGTTATAAATGAATATGTACAATTATGGTATCAACTTCTTATACAAATCATACTATATCATGGTAATCCAAACTGAAAGCTATTGATAAGTTGACTTTACACGATACTACTTATACATGAGTATTGGGTAATTTCATATTTTGCCGACTCAGGACTATATGTATTCAGGCTGTTCAAATAACATGTTACCGGTCTTCAATTTTTATGAAATTTCATGTGTTTATTCCTAATACATAAGGAATTTTTTTGTGCTGAAATGGTGTCTTGACAAGAATCGGAACATGGTAAAATTGCAGATAATATTTGGATGAATACATAACCTGCAGCTGAAATATGGGGCTACCGTTCAACTTGCGTTATTGCTACAACACTATTGCTAAGTACATGAAGCCATCCATAGTATCAAAACATGTACTAATGATGGTCTTAATTAATAAAACATTCCAGCATCTGAAAAATGAAATCCTGTTTACTGTACGAAGGTTAATATTAGGGCACCCCCTGATTTGCTAGTGGCCGCGTACAAAACACCATAAATTTACAATGGAACTACATTTAAAAGCCAATGCCTCATAATCATCAGTGTTATACCCAAGGCAACCATTGTGCAGAATTTCATCCAATTCCAAGCGTGGGCAGAAACCAATGTAAATTTCCTATACCGTGTAAGAGCCCCTTTTACGTCATTTTAAACTCCTAGGACAACCAACCAGAAATCGAATACTGTCTACATGTTGAAATCCTATGACAAGTATGGCCCTGATGTGTCTAAAACAATGCTGAATGAGTGACAAACCGTGTAGACGCTGATCAGACACCACGTTCTACGGTGTCTCATCACGAAAACATGCCTATATAATTTTGACCCTCTTAAACCCCTCTTTTGTATAGTAAAACTGGGGTTTACAGGGGTATACATTATTTTTCTTATTTCTGCTAAAAAACATAGATTGTTGGTACTCGTTAGAACCCCCCTCGTCGAGGCGGTTCTAACGAGTACCCACAATCTATGTTTTGAGCAGAAATATGAAAAATATCAGGATTTTTTATCTGAAAATTTTCATTTTCATGGTGCAAAAATTTTCAATATACATTTGTATTTGCATAGGCTTGTTTTCATAATGTGATATAAGTCTACTCGATTTGTTCAGGCCTATTTGTCCCAATACCTAGTTTTGTTATGGCACATCATTTCTGATACATACATGTATTTATTAGCGACATATTACACGCTTCGATTCTTCACTGAATTCACTTACCTTTATCTTAATACTCGCGCATTTGAATCCCTTACTTTCTTGATCTAAAATTTGAAATGAAGTCTGTTTCTTGTGATGTGTCTAAAGGGAACAGTTGAATGGTAAACAAAGTAGATCCTGAACAGACGCCGTGTTCCGCGGGGTATGGCCTGGGTCTGCACAAGACGCATGTTAATTACTAGTGCAAACATAAAGGAAGAGCTTATATTTTCCACGGACACCTGGCATCACCTTTAGTTACTGAAGGTTCTTAAAGTTTTTAATTTGTTACCGTATTTACCCTAAACATTTGGACACCCAAACTCTTTACCATAACTGTCCTACAATTTTAACAATAAATTCACAATTAAATGACTCTTTCAAAGCAATAAACACAGACACGCACGCACACAAAAGAATGAAAATAGCTGAAGCTGCCTAGTTTTCTATCCTAGATTAGCTAGTTTCAGTCAATTAAGCCTCATCAGTGACCCACAATTTAATCTGCAAAGTTTGCCGGAGTGGCACCACACGTATCGTAGCGTACCGTATTTAATCTAATATTCGGACAATTTAAGCTCTTATCATCCTTACCATACTACTCTAAATATTTGAACTCCATTTGAATACCTGTTAACGTGTCTAAAACTGCTGGATGATTGGAAAACAGTGTAGACCCTGGTCGGACGCCGCACTCTGAGGTGTCCGATCTGTGCCTATACTAGTTGCTATTGCATATCTGTCCGAATACTTCAGGTAAATACGATATACAATCGAACCTCAATGGCTCGAACATCTTTGGGATCATGGAAATTCGTTCGAGACATAGATAGTTCGAGCCACTGAGGGTTATCATGGCACCAGTTCAGGAAGCAAACGGCGATAATTTAGGAAAATCTTTTCGATTTTCTACAGTGATTGTATGTTGAGTGACTCATTAGAATTGCCTCGATGAGGCGATTCTAATGAGTACACAACATACAATTTCACGATAAAATAAGAAAAAAAAATCATTAAATATTTGTTTTCTTGTGCTATTGGAAGAATTTCGTAGGGACTCAAAAACGAGTTCGTATTAGCCATGGTAAACGAGCCATCGGTGTTCGAGCCATCGAGGTTCGACTGTATGCGAACAGCTTAAGTCCTGCTTATCCTGAGCAACCACGCACGCTGATCAGGATCGCTGTCCGTCGTGAGAGAGTATGGACACTGTCGAATGTATTAGCGAGAAATGAAGACACTGTAAAGCCTGATAAGAGCCTTTGGTGTTAGCATTTCCTTTGTCGACATGTGTTCGTGCAGATAATATATGGTCCAGAAAGTCAGACTCGGTGATTTTCACAAGGAGAAGAGTAATTCTAGCGCTCACCTGCTGGACTAGCGGTCGTGGGTCTAATCTGCCTGGGATAGAATTCTTCTCATGACTGAGCGATGTTCATTAATACCATCACATTTTCATTGTCCGGAAATGGTTGAACTATTGTCGACAGGACATTTGAACACCAACATACCTAATATATGTACGGAGTTATTCAGGTTCAACTGAGCCTTTTTGTTAACATCGGCACGTTTCCTGAGCAGATAGCAATTATTTCCGGATTGCGCATGCTCACAGAGTAAACTCTCCAAGGGACATAATATAATAGCTTGGAATTCCCTTTAGTTAGCTACCCTGAAATCGAATTAGGGGATTCTCCCATCTAAATATAGAATCAATAGTCCGACTATTTATAGGATTGTCGTATACGTCCGATGTAAGGACACGGAACTATCCCGAAATTACCAGGAAAATATGCATCTAACGACGACTGATTTTGACAATACATGAGCCTCGCCATGAGAAAAGATGTTTTCGGGGCCTACCATTTTTACCCTAAATATTCAGACACTCTTCTCCTTACTTGTCCTAAATTTTACTACCCGTTGAAGTGTCTAAAATACAACATAAGTGGCAAACAGTGTAGACCCTGTTCAGACATCGCATTCTGTGCGTCTTATCTGGGTCTAAACAATGTTGACCCTGAGCAGACGCCACTTATTGGGGCGTCAGATCTGGGTCTACACTCTTTGCTCAGGTCTGTCTGTTCCAAAACTTACAGTTGTTATAGAACAAAGTTCCTGCTACATGACTGAGTATTGACTCGGACATAATAGACGCTAGGTAATATATAGCTTTCCGTTTAGGATTCGGCTCATTTGTCTATTTCACCTACCGTATTTGCCCTTAATATTCAGACACTTTAACTCATCCTAAACTTTGAAGTCCATTTGGCTATCTGGTAATGTGTCTAAAAGGTGGTAGTCCAATGTCGAACATTGTAGGTCCTGCTCAAGCTGTGTTCTTAGACGTTTGATCTGGGGCTGCACAGGTTACTCAGGCCAGTCTGTCCGAAACTTTTGTGTAAGGATGTATGGAAACAGGACACGTTACTAGTGCAGCAGGAAGGAAGTACTTATTTTCCGTGGACACCTGGCATCATCCATCTCTCTCTCTCGCAGATATATAACCGGCACAGTGGCTCAGTGGTAGAGCGTCCGCTTTGTGACCGGGAGGTTGCGGGTTCGATCCCCGGCCGGGTCATACCAAAGACTTTAAAAATGGTACTAGCTGCTCTTTCGCTTGGCGCTCAGCATTAAGAAAGTAGAGCTAGAACTGGTCAGCTCAGTGTCAGTATAATGTGACTGGGTGGAATATCATGTCAAAGTGTCTGGGGCGTGATATTTCAGTGAGGCAGCACTCTAAAAGTGAGCATTGAGCTCCCTGCCACATCCAGACACCGTCGCGATATGACTGAAAAAGGTTGAAAGCGACGTTAAGCCCAAATCAAACAAACAAACAAACTCTCGCAGATATACTGCACATCTTCTTATAGCCATTCTAACTGGTACCAAAGCAGTGTGTGTGTGTGTGTGTGTGTGTGTGTGTGTGTGTGTGTGTGTGTGTGTGTGTGTGTGAAGCAGACAAAAATCAACAGTATTTGAAAAAAATCTGACTTAACTTTATGTAGACTGCATTAAATTTTGTATGTATACAAATTTTAGGACAAGTATGGTAAAGACTGGGGGTGTCCTATTATTAGGGTAAATGCAGTAAAACGCATATTACTCCCATACAATACCGTAAAATGCAGTGATGCGCAAAGAGAGAACTAAGCCAAATATTGATCATTTCCCATATTATACATGGACAATGCCTTGCTTACGTATCTCTAGATAAGAGGAGTATCAAGACAAGCTTGGTAGAGGTCCACAAGATTAAAAAGATCAAGGTCATTTTTTTTTCTATATAGGCTCCTATAGGCAAAAACTTTAAAATTCTTCTTGTCTGAAACTAGAAGGCCAAGGCCTTTGATATTTATCAAAGGCTTTGGCCTTCTAGTTTCAGACAAGAAGAATTTTAAAGTTTTTGCCTATAGGAGCCTATATAGAAAAAAAATTGACCTTGATCTTCTTAATAGAAAGGTCAAATATTATGCAAGCAAACAGATCAGGATTTATCTGGACTTTATAGAATATAAACCCTAAACCATTCCGGCCCCAATCTGACTATGCTGGACAGGCTGTTATTGTTGCTGGTACAGCATACGAGGAACAATCAAAAGTTCTCAGCCACTATACTTTGGGAATGACTAAGAAAAGAAATTGTGCCATTATTTCACAATATAATCTCCCTTTGCCCCGATGAACTTTTTCCAACGCTGTTCCAGTTTGCTTATCGCTTTAAAATAGAGGCCTTCTTCCTGGTCCCCTAAGTAATCATCAACAGCAGGATATCCCTGCCTTTGCAAACTGTGTTGGTTTAACTGATCTGGATCTGCACTGTTTGTGATTAAGTATGTGAGTTTATATAAAAAAACGGATCAAATAATCTGATTTGTTGTATATTAGAAGTGGGCGTGGCATTTAAATATATTCAGCATGACAAGAGTTAATATTGAAAATCATGGATCAGCTCACACACATACACATATTGCAGTGACAATATCAGGTTTTCTTAAACTTCATTTAGTTGAGACAATAAACCTATGCTGAATGGATTTTCAGTCATTTTTTGACAAGGGAGACAACTTTTGTAACTCCCTCTTTGCTTGCCTGTACACCAATGCCCTTCTGAAAATAGACCTACTCTTAAAACAAAGAATTTGCTCCCACTTGGAGCAAATTCTTTCCTTTCAGAGTAGATCTCTTTTCAGGATGCAGCAAGAACAGTTTTGACAGGGTAGTCTCCCTTGAAAATGTATCAATGCCTTGTATTACATCCAAGCAAACAGATCAGGATTTATCTAGACTTTATAGAATTTAAACCCTAAACCATTCCGGCCCTAATCAGACTATGCTGAACAGGCTGTTAATGTTGCTGGTACAGCATACGAGGAACAATAAAAAAAGTTCTCAGCCACTATACTTTGGGAATGACTAAGAGGAGAAATTGTGCCATTATTTCTTAATATAATCTCCCTTTGCCTCGATGAACTTTTTCCAACGCTGTTCCAGTTTGCTTATCCCTTTAAAATAGAAGCCTTCTTCCTGGTCCCCCAAGTACTCTTCAACAGCATCTATGACACCTTCATTGCTTCCAAAATTCCAACCATTAAGGTTAATTTTCAGATTTGGAAACAGATAAGTCAGAAGGGGCTATATCTGAAGGATAAGGGGGATGAGGAAGGATCTTGAAGCTGCATCTAGTCTCGCAACCATAGCAACTTGAGAGGTGTGGGATGGTGCATTATCTTGCAAGAACAGAAAACCTTGAATCAACTTTCTTCTTCTTTTCTTCACAATCTCCTGATACAGCCTTACTTCTTCTGCATAGTAGTCACCATTTATTGTGCGACCTTCCTCAAGCTAATCCACCATTTAAACACCCTGACTATTCCAAAAGATAGAGGCTATCACCTTCCCTGCTGAAATACTCTTAAATATCTCAGAGGGGGTGAGCCAGAGTGCTTCCATTGCATACTCTGCTTTTTGGCCTTAACCCTTAAAGCGCCAAGAAAACCTGCATCTGAAAATGTCTGCTTATGTCGTCTGATGCATCTTCTTGCAAACTTTTCAAACATAGTTTTTGCATATAGGCAAACAGTGTGGGCCCTGATCAGACTGCTCCTAGTTGGGCAGTCTGATCTGGGTCCACACTGTTTGCAACAATGACTTTTTAAGTATTCGGCAGAAGACAAAGCAGACGACAATTGTTGTGTTTGGCGTCTTAAGGCTTAAGATTAAAGTGATGGACCCAAGTCTTATCTTGGGTCACAAATCGATGCACAAATTCCTCAGGGTCATCTTCATAGAGAGACAGGAGATACTTAGAAATATAAATCCTGCTCTTCTTCGGATCTTTGATCAACATTCTGGGGACCCATCTGGCTGAGACCTTGGACATCCCAAAGATATTAGTCAAGATAGTCTAAACTGCCCCCGACTTATTCCTATTTGTCTAGCTATATCATGCAGGCTTCTTCTAAAGTCTGTAGCAGCCTCTTTAGGATGCCCAGACAGTTCATAATTCTCCACGCTCTACCTCCCTCGAGAAAATTCAGCAGCCCATTTCTTCACCATTCTGTAAAAAGGACTCATCCTCAAGGATTTTAATGAAGTCTCCACGAGTTTCCTTTGCAGATATGCCTTTGTTACAGAAGTATGTTATGACAGCTCTAACTTCAACTTTGTCCATCAATGATTTTCTCAGTTTAACACACCCTTTCCCAGCTTGCAGTGTATTCTTACTGAAATCAATAGTTTTGAAATTCTATTCTTTCTACCAAAGATGCTGAATAAGATAAAATTATCAACTGATTGGGGTTTGAATTCAATTTATTCATTCTAAGTATATCGGGCCGAGAATTTCTTGATCGTACCTGATACAACAGCTTTTCATATGATCTAGCTAAAATCCTACTTACTCTATGTGTACATCTTACCACACTGATCCTAAAATATGACAGAGTCCAATCAACTCTTTAGTGATGTCCTAAAACTTAATGAATACATTGCAAACAGTGTAGACCCTGATCAAGCTGCATCTTTTGGCAAACAGTGTATACCCAGAGGAGCAGTTTGATCTGGATTTACAATGTTTACACTGGCATATGCATTCAAATTCAAATACCAACTATAGTACTTTTGACAATTTGGAAAGACATCCTTTGCTCAGCACTTTATTTGAAATGAAAAATATATATATATATAATTATTGCTCTGTTTGACCTTATCTTATTAGAAATCATTTGTCTTTTCAGTTTCTTTGGTTTCTTCTAAAAATTTACACTAAAATAAAACTACAGTTAAATATTAGTCTGACCTACTTGTATGAAATTGCTACAGTGACTTTTTGGAATTTTTATATAAGACTAGAAATGTGTCCACAGTACATGGATGCCCCTGCTGTGGGGTACCCAACTATAAAACTGCAAAATTCTATCTGGTACATATGCCTTAACCTGAGTCTAACACGCATTTGTACAGGCGGACGTACATTTGTACGCATGTACACACATACCGAAAACCAAAAAACTATATGCCCCCGGCATCATCCGATGCATAAATATAACCTTTACCTTTATTCATTCTAAGTATATCGGGCCAAGAACTTCTTGATTGTACCTGGTAAAACAGCTTTTCATATGATCTAGCTAAAATCCTACTTACTCTTGGCTGTTTTTCTCTTCCTGAAGGGAAGGACTTTGGTAATAAAAACATTTGCTTTTAAAGGTTGTATTCTATGGAACAAATATTAAAAACGTGAATGTTCGTAATACCTTTAAAACAGCAGTAAAATCACATTTTTTAAATTCTGTTTGATTTAAACTTCTTTTTTCGATTTATTAGGTACTTGCAGTTAGATTTTTATTGCGAATTGTTTCATTAACTCTTTAAGGTTTCAAGTAGGTCTTAATTTATTATTATCTATTATGTAATACTTTAACTGCTTTAGATCTTAATTCATTACCTATAGCCTGGTTTACTCTGCCTCACTATGACTTGCGAAATACAGTCGAACCTCGTTATCTCGAACTCGCTTATTTCGAATTACCACTTATCTCGAAGTGAAAATCTGGTCCCTGTTTTAACATGAAACTATGACAACAGGTAACAAAATAATGTGGAAAAGAGGAGAAATTGCTCCTTAGGAGCAATTTCTCCTCTTTTCCACATTATTTTATATATATATTTCTAACTTCAGGAGTCAAATTACATATTCATTTGTTAAATGTGGTTGTTAAATTTATTGTTTTCCTCACTCTCTCAACTCTGATATGTCGAAGTACGGATATCTCGAAGTGTTTCAGTGAGTCCCTTGGAATTCGAGATAACGAGTCGACTGTACATACTTAAGGATCACAATGGATATAAGAGAGATCACTCTCTCTTTTTTTTGTCATCCTTGGTAGTGATTAGCAAGCCACAGAGCATTGCAAGGCATAGATGTTTTATTTGTATCTGTTTGTGTGCATTTTACATTAAGTATGCATTGTATTGTTTTATCTTGTATGTTGCTAATCTGTGACACCGAAATAAATCAATCAATCAATCAAACTCTAATGATTTTTAATCATTGATGTTTTACGACACTATTTTTAAAATTTCAGGGCTCAGTTGTTCAAAACTAATGATGTCGTTAGTTAACATAATGTTAAAACTTTGATCATTAAATATGGCATATACCCTAATATTTTTGCGGAAAAAATGTGAGTAGCTTTTTGCATTTGCAAAAGATACCCACATTTTTTCAGCAAAAATACCTGTGAAATCAATATTGTACTTACTAGAACTGTTAACATTTTGACACCTAACAAGCTTGTTAAGCTAACAATGCTTTTAACAACTGGGCCCAGAAATTTTGAACATGTGGAACTTGTTGACAGCCAGCCTCCAAAACTACCTATCCTTCCGATTTTTGCTTAATTTGCAATCTTTTTTGTTATGGATAGAAGAAACATAATCATTTTTTTTACCCCAATAAATAGAATAAAACTTTTGGTGCACAGGTAGTAACAAAAGAACGTTTCACATTAAATCATGACAAAAGTTTGCAAATTTACTTCTGAGTAATGCACCATACTAAAAAGACTTTCTGAAATATACTGAGAGCTCAGTAGGGAAATATTGGTATTTACAAAAAAACATTTTGTGTTGAGGTTTTACGGCGCAGTCAACCCAATAGGTCATGTCGAGCTCAGTCAGTTTACCTAACCACATTTTTACTAGGCGGGCTTAATCCTCTAAGCTGTTAACCAGTATTGTGCACATACTTTCCCCAGAAATTAACAACTGCACTTCTTGAATCAGTAGAAGGAAGACTGTAGAAAATATTTCTTGATCAAATCTCCACAAAAGAATGTTGCCAACCTGGCAGGGATTGAACCCGCAACCTCCTGATCACCAGTCAGGCACACATCCAACTGAGCCACTGAGGATGGCGCTCTAAGATTACTAGTACAGGAGAGTGTGAAATTAAAAGAAACTTATTCAAAGTTTTTTTGGTTCTTTAATAAATTATTTAAAAGGTCTTCTAAGAGGAAATGATCATCAGGACCATGTTTCAGCTTGGTAACGTTTTGTTCTGTCTAAGTTCTTCAAATAATCCTCTGCTGCATTGTCATCTAAATTTCCTTCACTTATTATCACAGACTTCAGTGCATCTCGGACATTATCAGGCATCTGTTTAGCATTCCTGTAAAATATACGAATACACATATACAGTTGACTCTCGTTACCTCGACCTCGCTAATCTCGAAGTGAAAATCTGGTCCCTGCCTAAACATAAAAATCTAATCACAGGTAACAAAATATTGTGGAAAAGAGGAGAAATTGCTCCTCCTCATTTCCACAATATTTTCAACATATCTCTAACTTCAAGAGTCCAGTTACATATATATTTGTTAAATGCGGTTGTTCAATTTATTTTTTCCTCAATTCTACAAATCTGATATGTCAAGGTATGGATATCTTGAAGTATTTTATAGAGTCCCTTGGAATTCAAGATAACGAGAGTGGACTGTAACTATAGTATTTACCCTAAGAACTTGGACAGCCTAACTCCTTACCATATTTGTCCTAAAATTTAAACAAGACCATTTTACAGCCTCTTGATGTGTCTAAAACTGCTGGAAGAGTGACAAACAGTGTAAACCTTGATTAGACACCATGTTCTCCTGCACCAGATCTTGGTCTACACTTTTGTTCTGACTATGGTAGTCAATTAATAACATTTTCAACCATTAGTCTGCTGAATTTAAGTATTATAAGCATTTCTATGATGTGTGAAAAAGATGGGCATGGCAGGTTTTTCTGATCGGTTTACATTAATTTTTTGCACGCACTTCTCAAAAATTGCACAAGACAAATAAGAAATATTTTCATTGTTTTTCAAAGAGAACAACACTTTAACGTTCATTTAAATGGTCTGAAAGATAACTGAGCCCTAATTTGTGAGAATAACACTACAACATCTTTATAATACTATTCTAGGGAACCAAAGCAAAAGGCGTATTAGCTAAACATCCATGTTGCATCCAGTCAAGTGGGTGTTTGGATGATGCAAAGGTGTTGTCAGTTTTATGTCAGCTGGGCATCCAAATGAGATTGGCTACCAGTTGGGCAAGGCCTGCTATCCTTGCAACAGAAAAGGTAAGGGTAGAGGGGGAATGTTTTTATTTCTTCTGTTTCTTCACTTCATTCACTTTCTCCTTTCTCCCCTGTCCCTCTCTTTCATCTCCTTTACTATCTCTACTATCTCTTTTCTCCCTTTCTTTCTGAGATGACACCAAATGACCCATAAGGGTTGACGTGTCATTACCGGTAAACCCCAACACAATCGATGCATCCAAACAAAAATATATAGATTATATATATAAAAGAATCATTGATGGTCATTCTCCTATATAATCGATACAGTTTTTTTATAAAACAGTTTTGGAATCCATTTTTTAAACTGTATTCTATCCAAAACCATGCTATAATGAACAATATTATAAAGAGGCCCCCATGTACTTTCAAAGTAAAAAAACACAGAGAGCTCAGCAATTTTTTGACTCTGAAATAACTTGCTTCTTTGTATATACCGTAATAACCTTAAGTATTGGGACAGATAGGCCTGGACAAACAGTGAAAACTCAGATTAGAAGCCACAGAATGCAGCATCTGATCAGGGACTAGTCCATCAACTAATTGTTAAATCAGTTAACAGGACATATTCAAATTTTAGGACAAGTACGGTAAGAAGTTAAGGTGTCCCAATATTTAGAATAAATACAAAATAGCATATGCAAAATTAATTACTTACCCAGCAATAAAGAAAGAAGCCTTTCCAATCTCTAAAGCTTGCCATATTTCTTTCCCAAACTGTTTTATTTTGTGCTGGACATAAACCTTGTCTTCCTGAAAATATATATACTGTATTTAACTCAGGTATTGGAACAGACAGGTCTAAGCAAACAGAGCTGGGCATAGCTACAGAGCGGTATCCACATAATATTTTTCTTATTTCTCTACAAAAACATCTGATGTGGGTACTCATTAGAAGTGCCTCACCGAGGCACTTCTAATGAGTACCCACGACATATGATTTTGTGGAAATAAGAAAGAAATCAGCATTTTTCGGATAAAAAAAAAGCACCTTATCTATTGCTATGGCTGGGACAATATCATCAATACATCAGTATATAGTGACATTTTTGCAATGGTTGTTTGGCGATATTTTATCGCAATACTTGTTCCTTTGAATGATATTTGTTTGTGTTGAGGTTTTACGGCCCAGTCAACCCAATGGGGTCATGTCGAGCGCGGTCAGTTTACCTAACCACACGTTTACTGGGCAGGCTTAGTCCTCTAAGCGGTTAACCAGTACTGTGCACATT
Source organism: Anodontia alba (assembly GCA_964016985.1). NCBI lineage: Eukaryota > Metazoa > Mollusca > Bivalvia > Lucinida > Lucinidae > Anodontia > Anodontia alba. The sequence goes on from OZ024821.1 coordinate 26,848,373, forward strand.
CTTTCGCCAGAAACTGACAACTGCCCTTCTTGAATCAGCGGAAGGGAGAGAATGACCGTAGAAAATATTTCATGATCAATCTCCACGAAAGAATGTTGCCGACCTCGGCGGGGGTTGAACCCGCGACCTCCTGGTCTCCAGTCGGACGGCGCATCCAACTGAGCCACCGAGGCCGGCAATGATATTTGACAATACTTCACATTCAATATGTAAACAAATGTCCAGAATATAAGTGATGCATTTTCTGTGCTGCTTATACCAATTAAAACAGTTATTGAATATGCCAAGATTCAGAGTCTACCAGAACATTTTAAAAGCAAGTAATGTCAATGATTTAGTATGCATTGTAGATAAATTTTAATGAAATGTAGCACTAGCATCTTTTATGGGACAGGAATTTGCTATTTACATTTTACTTTTTAGCCATTTAATATTTTGTGGAAAACTTAATGGCCCTTATGCTACATAACTTTTCTCCATGTAAATAAAGGTATTTCAGTCATGTAATTTAAATCTATTTGAAGCTTCTGTTTCCAAAATATTTGTGTTTGACAGTTTGGGTTGTTTTGGGATGATGTTAAAGCTGGGACTGGTTTAATATTAATGTAAGCAGTCGCTACTCTCCAGATGTAAACAACAATGGATGCTGAGCCAGAACTGAATGCACCATGTTGGCATTTAAATCATAATAGAATATGCTAAATTTAAAAATAACAACACATTGTTATTAAACTGGTCACCTCATTTTCATTTGTGTGAGTAATTCTTACAACAACAGCGCATATATTCCTATTGAATTCATAGCAAATCAGTAAACAACAAGTATCGTGATACTATATCATAAGGCCAGGCTTACATTGCTATAGTATTGCAATATTTCTGGTGATACTCAGCTATACAAACACAGTAGACATGCAGCATCTGATTTGGGTTTACACTGTTTGCCACTCATCCAGCTGTTTTTTAAGACACATCAACAGGTAATTAAAAGTACTTTTTCAAATTTTAGGACAAATTTGTTAAAGAGTTAACCCTTGTCCTGCTAAATCTTGATATACCCTGCTTTTGCAAACAGTGTAGATCCAGATAGGTTGGCTTCTGAAGAAGCCATCTGATCCGGATCTGCACTGATTATCATTCAGTATATGAATTTATATCAACAACCTGGTTCAAGTAATCTGATTGGGTGAAAATTGGAAGTGGGCATGGCATCTTAATTTATTCAGCATGACAAGGGTTACCCAACATTCAAAGCAAATGTAGGAAATCTGTAATCATTGCATCTGTAACTACTGTCATGTTGAATAAATTAAGATGCCATGCCCTCTTCTAATTGCCAGCCGATCAGATTGCTTGACCAAGGTTGCTGATACCAATTCACATAAGGAATGACAGAGCAGATCCAGATCAGCTGGTGCTACACTACCAAAGTTAAAACACCATAAAACACTCTGCAATACCCTAGTTAAAACACCATAAAACATGGTGCAATACCCTATCAAAAGAATCTAGAAATGTCAAAATACAGCTACTGGATACAATAATTTCATATAAACTGACCTGGTCTCTTGAGAAAGCTGTATGAAGAGTTAAAAGTCCTTTCTTTTCAAGAGCTTGCCACTCCTCCTCACAGTAAAAATCTCTTCCCCTGTTCCGACACCCAAAGAATAGAATACACCCTGCAAGAAGACATATATGTATAGTCGAACTTCAATGACTCTAACAACTTTAGGACCATGGAAATTTGTTCTAAGACATAGTTAGTTTGAGGGGTCAATCATAACGCCAGATCAGGAGGCAAATGGGGATATTTTAGGGATGGTCTTTATGATCATCTATATATAATAATGGCATGTTGAGTGTACACATTAGACACATTGATAATTCCAATGAATACTGTATTTACCATATATATTCGGACAGACAGGCCTGAGCAATCAGTATAGACCCAGATGAGGCGCCGCAGAACGTGGCGTCTCATCTGGGTCTATACTGTTTGCCACTCATCCAGCAATTTTTAGACACAACATTGGGTAGTGAATTGTACTGGTTCAAATTTTAGAACATATATGGTAAGGAGTTGAGGTGTCCGAATACTAAGGGTAAATACGGTACATACAACAAACATTTTCATCATAAAATCCTAAATATTTGTTTTTTTAAGCTATTTGAAGAACTTCCTAGGGACTAAAAAACAAGTTCAGCCATGGTACATGAGCCATCAGTGTTTGAGTCAATGATGAGTTTTATTGTACATTGTAGCTTTATATACTTTTTTTTTTTTTTTTTGGACAATCTGAAGCATTTTTCAATGTATGGTAAATGTCTTATAATTTCGAACACCTAAGTGCCTGACAAACTGACTTATGCAAACAGTTAAAACCCAGATCAGACTGCTCCCTTGGAGCAGTCTGATCAGGGTCTACACTGTTTGCAATATAGCTGTACGTTTGGTCAAAATCCATCATTTCATTCTGGATAGGAAGCAGAAAAGCCATTTTCCAACAATCTGAGCCCTCCTGTGACCTTGAAAATAGGGTCAAGGTCACCAAAATTTAATAAGTTCTTGTCCTTGTCTCAACAATATAGCTATACAAATTTGGTCAAAATCCATCATTTCATTCTGGAGATAGGGTGCAGAAAAGCCATTTTCCAACAATCTGAGCCCTCCTGTGACCTTGAAAATGGGGTCATGGTCACCAAAATCGAATCATAACTTTTCCCCCACCAACTCATAAATTTGTGTAAGTTTGGCCAAAATCCATCCATTCATTAAGGAGACAGAGTGCAGACAAGAGGCTACGCCAACAAGGACACCGATGCCGACACAGACGCCAACAGGAACCGCACTAAAATCAATATGTCCCCCCTACCCCACTAGGGTGGCGGATATAAAAATGTATCTTATGGCATATATGCATCCAGTGATGACACTCCAGATAGCAAAGTCTCTAAACTTGAAATTTCTAACTTTTCAATTTGATTTTTTGCAATACTTTTTCAATATACATTTTTTTCAGAAACTGTCTTGGATTGTAGTTGTAGAGGAAGTCGAGTGCCAACACGCCTGAGACATTTCAAAGTTTGAAATATTTAAAGATATTGCTGTGATCAGATAAAGATTATACGATTTGCTGAAATTCTATAGAATTTTAAAGTCAAAGAGCACTGCCCCTCTACGCCTCAATGATTTTTAGAATCCACAATCGATTTCAGTGCAAATGGATGTGAAAATCTACAGAATTTCATATTTTTATTACTGGCTGTGTACAGCAAAACTGCTCCACATTACTTCCAAATAACTTTTTAGATTTATCAGCACCTCACTTCTCCTACAATTTTTAACTTGGATAGTTCTTATAAAATCTTATATTTAAAAAGTTATCATGAAACTTCAATTTGAAAAAGATAAAAATGTGAGTTTAGTACTAAATTGTTCAAGATGACACCAGAAACTCTGATCAGACTGTGCAGATGGTGTCCATCTGAACAAACACTAGAGTCTTTGCTAGCTGATCTGAGTCTTCATTGGGTGTACATGCTCTCACTGTTGCTCATAATGGTCAGTAAAGATCTGACGCAGATCAGCTTGCACAATCCTGCAATGCAATAAGCACTATGATCTTCCCATAGCAACAGATAAGGCACTTTTTTCATCGAAAAAACTGCTATCTTTCTTATTTCTTGAAGATAACATATGTTGGGGTACTCATTAGAAGCGCCTCGCCGAGGCGCTTCTAATGAGTACCCACAACATATGTTTTCCTTGAGAAATATGAGAAATATTATGTGGATACCCCCTCTTATCTGTAGCTATGATTCTTCCTCATTTAGATTCATTTATTAGGCCCAAAGAATGTTGATATTTACCCTAAATATTCAGTCATCAAAACACCTTACCATATATGTCCTAAAATTTAAACATGTCCAATTTACTATGTACATGTATTGATGTGTTTAAAAACTGCTTCAAGAGAGTCCAACAGTGTAGATCCTGATTAAACACTGACTTCTGTGGCATATGACCTGGGTCTACACTGTTCTTTCTGGCCTGTCTGTCCAAATATTTTAGTAAAATACAGTACAAGAATTTCGTGGAAGGCCTCATCGCACCTGCTGGCGCAAAGTCACAGGAGCCACAATCAGAATGTGGTTATTAAATAAGTTTATTTCATTCTTCGCAGTGCTTACTTGGAAAACTGGGTTGAAAAAAATGTAGACAAAGTGCCTAGTGGGGCACATATATTCCAGGCCAGTCCCATTCCCTCTAATGGCTATATCTTCAGCACTGACTTTTCGTATCATACAGCCCAATGATAATGGGACGTTGACGTAAAATGTGTAAAAGTCACTGGAGCATGAAAAATAGGTCAAGGTCACGGGTCAAGGTACCTGCTAATTCAGTACATCAAGGAGAAGCACAATGCAAGGTATGGTGGTTGTAGGTCTTATAGTTGAGGAGTTATCAAACTTCAACGTAAAATGTGTCAAATATAGGTCAAGGTCACTGGGTCAAGGTACCTGCCAAGCCAGTGCAGTGAGGTGAAGCACTATGCAAGGTTTAGTGGTTGTAGGTCTTACATTCGAACATCAATATAAAATGTGTCAAAGTCACTTGAGTGTACAATAAAGGTCAAGGTCACCAGGTCAAGGTACCTGTTGAGTCAGTACATCGAGAAGAAGTGTTTGGTGGTTGAAGGCCTTACAGTTGAGGACATATGGAAGGGTGACGTAAAAGGTGTAAAAGTCAATGGAGCGTGAAATATAGGTCAAGGTCACCCAGTCAAGGTACCTGCAGAGTCCGTACATTGAGGAGAAGCACTATGCAAGGTTTGATGGTTGTAGGCCCTATAGTTGAGGAGATATTGAACGTTGACGTAAAATGTGTAAAAGGCACTGGAGCACAAAATATAGGTCAGGGTCACCGGGTCAAGATACCTGCCAAGTCAGTACATATAGGAGAAGCACTATGCAAGGTTTGGTGGCTAGAGGTCTTACACTTGAGGAGATCTGGAACGTTGACGTAAATTATGTCAAAGTCACTGCAGCCAAAATATAGGTCAAGGTCACCAGGTCAAGGTATCTGCTAAGTCAGTACATTGAGGAGAAGCACTTTGCAAGGTTTGATGGTTGTAGGCCTTATAGTTGAGGAGATATCAAACGTCGACACAAAATATGTCAAAGTCAAAGTCATTGGAGCGCAAAATATTGGTCAAGGTCACCAGGTCAAGGTACCTACCAAGTCTGTACATCTAGGAGAAGCACTATGCAAGGTTTGGTAGTTGTACGCCTTATAGTTGAGAAGATCTGGAATGTCAACGTAAACTGTGTCAAAGTCAATGGAGCGCAAAATATAGTTCAAGGTCACTGGGTCAGCATATCTGCCAAGTCAGGAGGTCAGGGAGATGTGTCATGCAAGGTATGATGGTTGTTGTAGAATTGTAGTTGATTAGAATACTAACTTTGACGTAAATGTCGAACTTCGACATAACAGAACTGTTAAGAGACAGACGGACGGACGAACGGACAGACGAATGGAAAAGCTGGCACCTATGTCGCCAAGTCAGGAGGACAGGGAGATATTTCATACAAGGTTTGATGGTTGTTTAGTCTTGTAGTTGATTAGAATACTAACTTTGACATAAATGTCGAACTTCGACATAAATGTTGACAGATGGACGGACGGACTGACGGACGGACAGAAAATCGGACGCCTATATCGCACCCTGCTACAAGCAGGTGCGATAAAAATCAGAGAATGGTATCCAGATAAATGTGCGATAAAAATCAGAGAATGGTATCCAGATAAATGTTTTCCTTATTTCTCTACGACAACATATGTTGTAGTTACTCATTAGAAGCATCCCAGATAGGCATTTCTGTAGGCACTTCAACATATATATTTCTGTCGAGAAAGAAGAAATATCAATAATTTTTTTGCTGTAAAAACAACATTTTTTTTTTTTTTTTTTTTTTTACAGCTAAACAGTAATGCATTAATCACAACTGCAGCAGATGACAGTTTGATATTTTTTGATTTTTTTTTTTCTGAGAAAATAGTACTTGGCATTTCTTGTGAATCATCTGCTAGGCAAATGATTCACATAAAATGTCCAGTCTTATTTTCTTGGAAAAACACAAGCAAAAAAATAGATATAAGAGTCCAATGTTCTGCTGTATGAATGGTTTATCTTGTTTGTTTTTTTTCAAAAAGCCTGCAATATTTTTACTATATAACGCTTTCCTCCATACCTCCAGTATTTTCAGCTGCTCTATCTTGAATAAAACTTCTAAATGGTGCACAACCAGTACCTAAAAAGAGCGATATACATGTATACAAGGAAGATATAGTTTGGTCAAAGAGTACTCTATCTGTCTTCATAAATGAGCTGAAACATGAGTAAATATACATGTAGCCTGGGAAGTGTGCCCAGCAAAGACACAGATCAGCCTGCATATACGAACAACTTGATCCATCTTCCCTGTCTGGCTTAAAAAGACTTGTCTTGGCTGTCAACATATCCATCCAAAACAACCAGAAAATATCAGCATAGTTCTTATTTCTCCATGGAAATATATGTTGTGGTTACTCATTAATAATTACATGTACAGTTTGATTAGATGCTTTTTTCCAATCCAAAGATATTGATATTTTTCTTATTTCTCTACAAAAACTTACTTCTAATGAGTACCCACAACATGTTTTTGTGGAGAAATAAGAAAAATATTTACCTGATGCCTGCTCTTATCTAGACCTATGCATTGTCCTCTAATAAGTATCCACAACTGTTTTCATGCAGAAAAAAAAAAAAAAAAATGTTTATCTGAACGTTCCTCTTATCTAGAGCTATGTAACATTCTAAAATGTATACGGGAATAGTAAAAGAGTTGGACAGACTCAGAACTTCTGCAGTTGCATTTAATAAGGAACCTAGCCAATGAAAAGCTTGGTCCCTAATGCAACAGCAGAAGTTATGATCTGATGTAAACATAGCTCTTTGGATCTTGACTACCATATTCACCACTGTAACTGACAGAAATTTCATTTTCACCACTAACACACACACAAAAAAAAATAAAAAAAAATCTGCCTCAGAAAATCAGTCTATTAAGCTCATTCAAGCCTGTACTAAGAAAGTCCAATATTAGCATTCCCTATACAGCCCAAAGGTTTCAATTCAAGGTATATATATATATATATATATATATATATACATATACATATATATATATATATATATATATATATATATATATATATATATATATATATATATATATATATATATATATATATATATATATATATATATATATATATATATATATATATATATATATATGTATGTATGTATATATGTATATATATATATATATATATATATATATATATATATATATATATATATATATATATATATATATATATATATATCTTTTTATTCAAAAAAGCATGCTGTCCTGATGATTTAAAAAAAAGATAAAATAAAATCAATGGTGTCATTCTTGATTAGGGTAAATGTCCCAAAATTTTGAATACTCTATTCTGTATCCTTTTGGCCAAAACTTTGCTTTTTATGCAGTTCTTCTTTAAATACTTAGTAGATTGGCAAATAGTATAGAGCCTGGTCAGACAGGTCCTTCAGTCTGATCTAGGTCTACACTGTTTGCATATATCTTTTTTTCAGAAACTTTTGTGTAGGAAATTTTAGAACATTTACTATACATAGCAATTATAAATGAGTTCAACACTAAAACACATTGTTATTCTTAATGAATTTGTTATTGTAATGACTTTGTAATAAGTCATTTAACTGTGACATGTAGGTCATGGTCACTAAATGATACCACTGGGTTTGAGAAAAGATGGAAAACTCTTCAGTTAATCTTTTCCTGAAAGTATGCAGGCTAGACATAAGTTTACCTGGTCCAACCATTATCACAGGCGTTTCAACTGTAGCTGGAAACTGTATGGTTCCTCTCTTCACCCAAACTGGTACCCTGCTGTCAAAAGCTGGGTCCAAACTGGACAGCCAAGTTGAACAGACTCCACGTCTTGGGGCCGCAATTCTTGTTTTATATTTTACTACCGCCATCAGAAGCTGAATTTCGTTTTTATATGCCTGTGAGAGATAGTAAAACCAAACAATCATTATTCACAGTTCCATGTTAAGCAGAATATTAACACTTAGCCATCTAGGTAAAATTTCAGCAGACAAGATTTTGCAATATTTTTATTTTCCCAGAAAAATAGGATTTGACATTTCATGCATACTCCATTGGAGACATTTTGCTTGAAATGTCAAATTCTATTTTCTGGGAAAAATAAGAAAAATATCACCAATTTGTTGTCTGCTAAATCTGCCCAGAGAGTGGTAAAGGCTAAACTTTACACTCTCTCGTCAAAGTCAGCAGATGTGAAATTGATAATATTTTTCTTATTTTTCCCTTTTCCCAGGAAATAAAATTCAATTTCCTTAGAGACAATTTGCATGAAAAATCAATCTTATTCTAAGTGACAATATGCATGAAATCTCCAATCCTATTTTCTGGGACAAATAAGGAATAATATTACAAATGACATGTGTTGAATGTTTTTACCAAAAATGATTTAAAGCAGTAAACAAATGAATATTGATTTTTTATTCCTCCACAGAAACACATTACAGTATCTGAATGGAAAATTTTCTGTGAGATCACACTATTGGAACAAATACAGTTAACTCTCATAATCTTGACTTTAATTACCTGGAATATCCACTTCTCTCGAAGTGAAAATGTGGTCCCAGTTTAAACATGGAAAACTAATAGCAGATAACAAAATATTGTGGAAAAGAGGAGAAATTGCTCCTTTTCCTCTTTTCCACAATATTTTCAATATATTTTAAACTTCAGGAGTCAAATTACATATTTACTTGTGAAATGTGGTTGTTTAATTTACTTTTTGCTCAATTCTGCAAATCTGATATGTCGAGGTACGCCATTCTCGAAGTATTTCAGGTAGTCCCTTGGACTTCCAGATAACCAGTCTACTGTATTATATCAAATAATGACAAATATGGATACAGTTACATGATGCACAACATATGAGAGCTACAAAAGCCCATATCAGTCTACACATCTGCACAGTCTGATCAGGGCCTTCACAGGCCACCTCCAGAATCATTGGCTACTGCAGAATATACTACAAAATGGAGGTCATGATCAGATGGATGCACAGGCTGATCTGGGCCTTCACAGACTGATCTGTATATTCATCTGCCCATTAGGTCCCTTCTTAAAATGGGAGCAAATTCTTTCCTTTTAGAGTATTGTATTTTTTGTAGGTATTCAGACAGACAGGCCTGAGCTAACAGTGTAGACCAGGATGCACATTCATCTCATCAGGGTCTACACTGTTTGCCACTCATCAAGCAATTTTTAAACACAGCATCAGGTAGTAAATTGTATTTGTTCAAATTTAAGAACAAGTATGGTATATTGTATTTGTTCAAATTTAAGAACAAGTATGGTATATTGTACTTGTTCAAATTTTAGAACAAGTATGGTATATTGTACTTGTTCAAATTTTAGAACAAGTATGGTATATTGTACTTGTTCAAATTTTAGAACAAGTATGGTATATTGTATTTGTTCAAATTTTAGAACAAGTATGGTGTGGAGTTGAGGTATCCGTTAGGGTAAATACGGTAGACCTCTATTTAGACGGGAGGCAAAACTCATTTGACAAGTTTTCTCCCCTGGAAGTACAACCATTCCCCTTATAATGTTACATTGTGTCTATCCATTACAATCATGTGCCTTAGCAATGCAAATGTGTACACAAAATGCATGTATTTTCAAGCCCAAATAATAAAATTAATCTTCTAAACTACCCTTATTTCTATTACTGGGGGGACAGCACAGACCCTGATCAAACTGTATGGCACTTTACTGCTGACATAAAAAGGTGCAGCCTTGCTTGGCCCAAATCAAAAGTGTTGAGGCAAGTTTTGCTATGACCCACAGCTCCAAATAAGGCATTTTTTTTTTCTAACAAAAACTGTTGATATTTTTCTTATTTCTTCATAAAAACATGTAATACATAGCTCTTTTGATAATATGCTTCTTTTTCAATCCAAAAGTATTGCTATTTTTCTTAATTCTCCACAAAAACTTATGTTATGGGTACTCATCAGAAGCGCCTCAATAAGGCGCTTCTAATGAGCACCCACAACATATATTTTTGTGGAGAAATAAGAAAAATATCTATCTGATACCCACTCTCATCTAGACTTATGTAACAGTTATAGGTGGACACTAGAAGTGCCTTGTTTTTTTTTCTTCAAAGCCTATTATCTAGAGCTATGCCAGAAAAGAAGGGGTATCCACATTATATTTTTCCACAAAAACCTATGTTGTGGGTACTCATTAGAAGCACCACTCCAATGCACTTCTTATGAGTATCCATAACATGTGCTTTTGTGGATAAACTAAAAATGTTAGAGGATCTGACTATAGCCCCGCTGCAGCGCTAACAGAGCTTTCTAGATTTCATATTCCTAAGAAATCGGTTACAAAAATTTTCAAGAATGGCAAAATTTGAAAACCTACCAAGGGACATAACTCCAAGATTTTGCCACTACACCTTCCTTACCTTAGAGACCAAGTGTGGTATAAGTTTCATTGAAGCAGGACCAAAAACATAAAAGTTATTAAGCAAAATGCATTTTAATTTTTTTGAAAACCTACCAAGGGACATAACTTCCAAGAGTTATGGACCCTTGACCCTTACTCTAGTATACACGATACATCTAGCTACCAATTTTGCCACTACACCTTTCTTACCTTAGAAACAAAGTGTGGTATAAGTTTTATCGAAGTAGAACCAGAAACAGTTATTGAGCAAAATGCATTTTAATTTTTTGAAAACCTACCAATGAATATAACTCCAAGAGTTATGGACCCTTGGCCCCTATTCCAGTAAACACTATACATCCAGTCGTTGTCCGTTTATATGAACTTTCAGCTTTCTAGCTTTCATAGTTCCTGAGAAATCTGATACGAACATTTCAAGAATGGCAAAATTTGAAAAACCTATCAAGGGACAGAACTCCAAGAGTTATGGGCCCTTGGCCACCATTCTACCACTACACCTTCCTTACCTTAGAGACCAAGTGTGGTATAAGGTACATTGAAGTAGGACCACAAACATAAAAGTTATTAAGCAAAATGCATTTTAAATTTTGAAAACCTCCCAAGGGACGTAACTCCAATAGATATGGACCCTTGGCCACTATTCTGTGAATACACCTTACTTACCTTAGAGACCAAGTGTACTATTAAGTTTCACTGAAGTAGGACCACAAACATACAAATTATTAAGCAAAATGCATTTTAATTTTGCAGTCATGGAATCACGGAAAGACGGTGTCAAGGAATCATAGAAGGACATGGCAAATCCAGTATAGCCCCACTTTTTCAAAGCAGCGCTATAATAAGAAGAACAAGGCAGTCTGAAGGACAGCTATATCCCTCACTGCAGAATGACAATGGAGCGGCCTCAAAATTCAAGGCTCAAACTGGTGGCCTTCAATTGTGACCTTGACCTTGAGTCTGCATTGTTCAGTTATGGGTTCTGCACATTATCTCACTAAGGCAAACATTTGACCCAAATTTAATAAATATCTTTCAAAGGGTTCAGGAGATATGGAGTGAACATGAAATTCAAGGCTCAAACTCATGACCTTTAACTGTGACCTTGACCTTGTGTCAGCATGCTTGAGTTATGGGTTCTGCACATTGCCTCACTAAGGCAAACATTTGACCAAAGTTTCATGAAAATCTTTCAAAGGGTTCAGGAGATATGGTGCAATCAAGAAAGATACGGATGACCTACAACTGTGACCTTGACCTTGAGTCTGCATCGTTGAGTTATAGGTTCTACACATCATCTCACTAAGGCGAACATTTGACCCAAATTTAACAAGGCAGTCTGAATGGCAATGAAGCGGCCTCAAAATTCAAGGCTCAAACTGGTGACCTTCAATTGTGACCTTGACCTTGAGTCAGCATAGCTGAGTTATTGGTTCTGCACATCATCTCACTAAGGCAAACATTTGACCAACGATTAAAGAAAATCCTTCCGGGAGTAAAGGAGATATGGAGCCGACACCAAATTCAAGGCTCAAACATATGACCTTCAACTGTGACTTTGACCTTAAATCTGCAGGGCTGAGTTATGGGTTCTGCACATTGTCCCACTGAGGTGAACATTTGACCAAAGTTTAGAGAAAATCCTCCCAGGGGTGAAGGAGATACAGAGTGGACACAAAATTCAAGGCTCAAACCCGTGACCCTGAACTGTGACCCTGAACTGTGTGAGTCTGCTTGGTTGAGCTATGGGTTCTGCACATCATTTCACTGAGGCAAACATTTGACCAAAATTTAAAGAAAATCCTTCCAGGGGTAAAGGAGATATGGAGTGGACACGAAATTCAGAGCTCAAACTCGCGACCTTGAACTGTGACCTTGTCCCTGAGTCCCCATGGCTGAGTTATGGGTTCTGCACATCGTCCCACAGGTGAACATTTGACCAAAGTTTAGAGAAAATCCTCCCAGGGGTAAAGAAGATACAGAGCAGACACGAAATTCAAGGCTCAAACCCATGACCTTGAACAGTGATCTTCACCTTGAGTCGGCATGGTTGAGTTATTGATTCTGCACATCGTCTCACTAAAGTGAACATTTGACCAGTTTAAAGAAAATCCTTCCACTGGTATAGGAGATACAGAGCAGACACAAAATTCAAGGCTCAAACTTGTGATCTTGTACTGTGACCTTGACCTTGTGTCGGCATGGTTGAGTTATGAGTTCTGCACATCGTCTCACTGAGGCAAAAATATGACCAAAGTTTAAAGAAAATCCTTCCAGGGGAAAAGGAGATATGGAGTGGACACAAAATTCAAGGCTCAAACCCATGACCTTGACCTGTGACCTTTTGGCATGGTTGACTTATGGTTCTGCACATCGACTCACTGAGGCGAACATTTGACCAAAGTTTAATGAAAATCTTTCAAAGGGTTCAGGAGACATCTTTCAGGAATACCATCAGAGTGGCGAACAGTTCGTATCCAGATCAGTCCCGACATTTTGTCGGGCCTGATCTGGGTCCAGACTGTTTGCAAAGGCTATCAGCAGACGACAAAAGTCATCCTAGCAAGGAAAGAGTTAAAATGAGTTACCTTGATTGATGAAGCTATTGAGAAAGCTCTTGGCTGTAGAACTGGTATCAAATCAAAGAAATATGCAAAGGGAATGTTGGCACATGTTTTGGGGAAATCATGAAAGACCTAAAATATAAGACAAATAAGCATATCAGACTTCACTACGTTACAATAAACAAGCAAATTCCATGGGGAATTTATGTCCCCCGCCTAACTTTTATTTGAGGTGTTAAAAATGGTAAAGTTAACCAGAGGACCACTGGTCCTGTATCAAATACCTAAGTATTGAAGCAGGAAACCAGTGATAAAAAATAATTTCAAGATTCTGAAAAAAACCACATGCATATCTTCAGACCATCCTTAAAGCACCTGTAAAGTTTCAAAGGATTGGCTTAAAACTGTGGTAGGAGTTACGGGGTCAAGGTACCTACTCCCTATACGCTTCTGTAGTATTAGAACTCAAAAAATGTCTAAGTTAAAAATGCAGAAAAAGTGGTAAAAAATTATTTCAGGATTCTGAAAAAACCACATGCATATCTTCAGGCCATCCTAAAAGCCCTTGTAAAGTTTCAAAAGGATCGGACAAAAACTGTGGGAGGAGTTAAGGGGACAAGGTGCCTGCACCCTATATACTTCTGCAATATTAGAACTCAAAAAATGTCTAAGTTAAAAATGTAGAAAAAGTAATAAAAAAATATTTCAGGATTCTGAAAAATCCACCTGCATGTTTTCAGGCCATCCTAAAAGCCCATGTAAAGTTTCAAAAGGATCGGCCAAAAACTGTGGGAGGAGTTAAGGGGACAAGGTACCTACTCCCTATACACTTCTGTAAAATTAGAACTCAAAAAATGTCTAAGTTCAAAACGTGTAAAAAGTGATAAAAAATAATTTCAGGATTCTGAATAAACCACATGCATATCTTCAGACCATCCTTAAAGCACCTGTACAGTTTCAAAAGGATCGGCCAAAAACTGTGGGAGGAGTTAAGGGGACAAGGTACCTGCTCCCTATATACTCTTGTAGTATTAGAACTCAAAAAATGTCTAAGTTAAAAATGCGGAAAAAGTAATAAAAAATTATTTCAGGATTCTGAAAAAACCACATGCATATCTTCAGGCTATCCTGAAAGCCCATGTAAAGTTTCAAAAGGATCGGCCAAAAACTGTGGGAGGAGTTAAGGGGACAAGGTACCTACTCCCTATACACTTCTGTAGTACTAGAAATCGAAAAATGACTAAGTTAAAAATGCGGAAAAAGTGATAAAAAATTATTTCAGGATTCTGAAAAAACCACATGCATATCTTCAGGCCATCCTTAAAACACCTGTAAAGTTTCAAAAGAATCGGCCAAAAACTGTGGGAGGAGTTAAGGGGACAAGGTACCTGCTTCCTATACACTTCTGTAGTATTAGAACTCAAAAAAAGTCTAAGTTAAAAATGCGGAAAAAGTAATAAAAAATTATTTCAGGATTCTGAAAAAACCACATGCATATCTTCAGGCCATCCTAAAAGCCCATGTAAAGTTTCAAAAGGATCGGCCAAAAACTGTGGGAGGAGTTAAGGGGACAAGGTACCTACTCCCTATACACTTCTGTAGTATTAGAACTCAAAAAATGTCTAAGTTAAAAATGCGGAAAAAGTAATAAAAAATTATTTCAGGATTCTGAAAAAACCACATGCATATCTTCAGGCCATCCTAAAAGCCCATGTAAAGTTTCAAAAGGATCGGCCAAAAACTGTGGGAGGAGTTAAGGGGACAAGGTACCTACTCCCTATAGACTTCTGTAATATTAGAACTCAAAAAATGTCTAAGTTAAAAATGCGGAAAAAGTGATAAAAAATTATTTCAGGATTCTGAAAAAAACACATGCATATCTTCAGACCATCCTTAAAACACCTGTAAAGTTTCAAAAGGATCGGACAGAAACTGTGGGAGGAGTTAAGGGGACAAAGTACCCACTAAAAACTCGGAACCACGCACCACGCGCCACGCGCCACGCACCACGCGCCACGCACCACGGAAAACCAAAAACAGTGTCCCTCCACTTTTCTTCGAAAAGGCGGGGGACAACAAACAAAGGTACATGTACTCTATATAAGCCCATTCCCAATTATAATTTTTTGCAATTTCTTTAAATTCATGCAGCTTTCCCAAAATTTCCTTTTGACCTATGGAATTTTCTTTCCGAATATACCTAAGGCTTTCCAGAAAGAGTGAAAAGGGGCCCTTGCCCATGTCAAAGAAGGAAGAGAAGTCCTGATGGATGAACAAAAGGAAACAAACAATATTATGCAGCCCTTACTATGAATGCGGCATAAAAATGGTAAATTGGTGAGCAATCATTTTCAATGTAAATTGATGAATTTGTTTGTGTTGAGATTTTATGGCCCAGTCAACCCCCTGGGGTCATGTTGGGCGCAGTCAGTTTACCTAACCACACTTTTACTGGGCAGGCTTAGTCCTCTAAGCGGTTAACCAGTATTGTAAACATTCTTTCCCCATTCTGCCCTTCTTGAATCAGAAGAAGGGAGAGAATGACTGTAGAAAATATTTCATGATCAATCTCCCAGAAAGAATGTTGCCAACCCAAGGGGGGTTGAACCAGCAACCTCCTGATAACCAGTCGGATGCACATCCAACAGAGCCACTGAGGTCGATGGTAAATTGGTGAACAATCATTTTTCCCTACTGGACTAAGTTTTGAATTTCAAACATCACCGACTACTCAAACAAACAAGAGGACCATGATGGTCCTATATCGCTCACCTGACCAAACAGATTTGCATATTTACTGTTGAAGTTTCAGCCAAGTTCACTGCTCTAGGATTTTTGTATAAACTTACAGCACTAACCACCCCCACCCCCCTCCACCACACCCCCGGCCATGTTTTTTTTACAAATCTTGACAACTTGAACTGAATCTTACAAGAGGGTCACCAAAGGAACATTTCTGCCAAGTTATATTGAAATTGGTCCAGTGGTTTAAAAAGTTTTATATAGCTATAAAGCCCTACGCCCTAACGGCCATGTTTTTTGACGAATCATGAGAGCTTGAACAAACTTGGTAGAGGGTCACCAAAGGAACATTCCTGCCAAGTTATATTGAAATCTGTTCAGAGGTTTCTGACAAGAAGATTTTTAAAGTTTTCTATTTAGATATATAGGGAAAACAAGAAGATTTTTTTTTCAAGTTTTCTATATAGATATATAGGGAAAATAAGCCCCACCCCCTTGCAGCCATATTTTTTGAAGAATCATGATGGCTTGAACAATCTTGGAAGAGGGTGACCAAAGACACATTCCTTCCAAGTTATATTGAAATCGGTCCATTGGTTTCTGCCAAGAAGATTTTTAAAGTTTTCTATATAGATACATATATAGGGAAAATAAGCCCTGCCCCCTGGCGGCCATGTTTTTTGACAAATCCAAACGGCTTGAACAATCTTGGTAGAGGATCACCAAAAGAACATTTCTGCAAAATTATATGGAAATCGGTCCAGTGGTTTGGGACAAGATGATTTTTACATTTTTCTATATATGGGGAAAATAAGCCCTGCCCCCTGGCGGCCATGTTTTTTGACAAATCCAAATGACTTGAACAATCTTGGTAGAGGATCACTAAAGGAACATTTCTACAAAATTATATGGAAATCGGTCCAGTGGTTCTGACAAGAAGATTTTTAAAGTTTTCTATATAGATATATAGGGAAAATAAGCGCCACCCCCTGGCAGCCATGTTTTTTGACGAATCCAAATGGCTTGAACAATCTTGGTAGAGGATCACCAAAGGAACATTTTTGCAAAATTATATTGAAGTCGGTCCAGTGGTTTCGGACAAGAAATTTTTAAAGTTTTCTATATAGATATATAGGGAAAATAAGCCCCGCCCCCTGGCGGCCATGTTTTTTGATGAATCCAAATGGCCTGAACAATCTTGGTAGAGGATAACCAAAGGAACATTTCTGCAAATTTATATGGAAATCAGTCCTGCGGTTTCTGACAAGAAGATTTTTAAAGTTTACTATATAGATATATAGGGAAAATAAGCCCCGGCCCCTGGCAGCCATGTTTTTTGACTAATCAAAATGGCTCGAACAATCTTGGTAGAGGATCACCAAAGGAACATTTCTGCAAAATTATATGGAAATCGGTCCAGTGGTTTCTGACAAGAAGATTTTTTAAAGTTTTCTATATAGATATATAGGGAAATTAAGCCCCGCCCCCTGGCGGCCATGTTTTTTGACAAATCCAAATGGCTTGAACAATCTTGGTATAGGATCACAAAAGGAACATTTCTGCAAATTTATATGGAAATCAGTCCTGCGGTTTAAAGTTTTCTATATAGATATATAGGGAAATTAAGCCCCGCCCCCTGGCGGCCATGTTTTTTGACAAATCCAAATAGCCTGAACAATCTTGGTATAGGATCACCAAAGGAACATTTCTGCAAATTTATATGGAAATCAGTCCTGCGGTTTCTGACAAGAAGATTTTTAAAGTTTACTATACAGATATATAGGGAAAATAAGCCCCGCCCCCTAGCGGCCATGTTTTTTGACGAATCCAAATGGCTTGAACAATCTTGGTAGAGGATCACCAAAGGAACATTTCTGCAAAATTACATTGAAATCGGTCCAGTGGTTTCTGACAAGAAGATTTTTAAAGTTTTCTATATAGATACATAGGGAAAATAAGCCCCGCCCCCTGGCGGCCATGTTTTTTGACAAATCCAAATGGCTTGAACAATCTTGGTAGAGGATCACCAAATGAACATTTCTGCAAAATTACATTGAAATGGGTCCAGTGGTTTCTGACAAGAAGATTTTTAAAGTTTTCTATATAGATACATAGGGAAAATAAGCCCCGCCCCCTGGCGGCCATGTTTTTTGACGAATCCGAATGGCTTGAACAAGCTTGGTAGAGGATCACCAAAGGAACATTTCTGCAAAATTATATTGAAATCGGTCCAGTGGTTTCTGACAAGAAAATTTTTTTAAGTTTTTAGTTAAAAAATCTATTTTTAGCTCCTGTGACCTAGATATGCAATGGACCGGAACCATTTGAACAACTTTGAAAGAGGACCAACCAAGGATCATTCCTGTGAAGTTTGGTCAAAATCCAATCAGTGGTTTAGGAGGAGATGTTGTTTAAAGATTGTGGATGGACGGACGGACATACGGACGACAACGACGACGGACGGTGAGTGATCACAAAAGCTCACCTTGAGCTTTCAGCTCAGGTGAGCTAAAAAAAATATGCTTGCTACCATTTGTTGTGAACATTTACTGTTTTTCTACAAGGACTCTTATTCACTGTTAGTAGAGTTGCAAAAGCACAGATCAGACTGTGTTCAGACATTTTTGGCTGTCATCAGTTGACATGAGGCTATTTTATACCCTGCCACATAAAAGTGGTGGGGTATTGTGTTTTCATGCTTCATGGCAGTTCATATCCATCCATGCATCTGTGGAACATATGTACATAGTTTGTTTCTGTGCAATCACTTTTAGTTTCAACCTTATTCTAATTTTAGAAACTGCCAAGTATGTACATAGTTTGAGACCTGAAAAACAAGACAAGGATACACAAAAAGGATTTAGAAGTAAGTCTAGTGACATTTTTAGTTCTCATTTGTATCTGTACGAATGAATGCGTATCCATTGGTTGAGAATATGAAACAATTAGAACGACATCGGTTAGACAAAAGATAAACAAACTGCATTTTTTGTGTTTCATGAGCGATATAAATGTTTTGAGGAAATTATTTGAAAAACTGGGAATTATTTAACAGCCCATTGATACTGGCATCTATGGAGTAAATGTCAGATCACCTACTTCACGCATATTGGCTGATTATTTTTAGCATGCCCAAGGTGTACCGAACCCATAGAAAACACGTGGATATATGTGGTCCAAAATGGGTGGTTACGCATTAGAGCTAAATAAATAAAAACAAAACTTATAGCTCTAATTCGTAACCACTCATTTTTTACCCTTACCATGGCGATTTCTTAACAATGCTGCATTGACAACAAAAATATCCATAACACTAATAATCATATGTGTCTATCGTGTGTGCACGATGATATGCTGAACTTCTAGCAAAGCACAAAATTAAGTAAAGGACAATAAACACCACAAATTTCCATGTGTTTTCTATGCCTTTCAGTACACTTTCAGCATGCGAAAAATAATTCAGCCAATATGCGTGAAGTAGATGGTCTGCGATTTACTGAAGCCAATATCAGTTGGATGCCCGGATGACATAAGATACACGAGTCCAAAGTTTAAGACAAGTGTAGTAAGGAGATAAGGTGTCCAAATACTTACGGTAAATGTCCTTAAATTTCTAACACCAAAGTTTCTGACAAAAAGCCATATGCAAACAGTGCAGACCCAGATCAGACTGCTCCTGAAGGAGCCGTCTGATCAGGTCTTAACTGTTTGCCATTCCACTATGCATTTTAGGAGAGAAATGCATGAAAAGCAAAATTTAAGCCAAAAAAGTATGGAATTAAGTGTTCAAAATGTTAGGACATTTACTGTAAGGTAAATATGTTTTTCTTTGAATTCCTTTAGGAAAACGTGAGAAAAGGTGTCTTTGGGGTAAATGCAAACAGTAAAGATCCAGATCAGACAGTGGAGATACAGTCAACCCTCTTTATACCGACACTCGATACAATGACAAAATTTGTTATAATGACAATTTGAATGTCACTAAATCTTGGCTTAAGAGGTGACAGGTAATTAGAAATGATGCAAGAATATTGCATAAAAACTTCAAGCAACATATGTTTTGAATATTTGTTAGAATTGCCTCACTGAGGCAATTCTAACAAATATCCAAAACATAATGTTCTATGAGGAAATAAGAATAAAACAAGGCCTTTCTTACGTATCTTTCTGTCCATTACGGATTCTTTACAACAGCAAATTCATTTTAATGGCAACATCTTTGGGAACAAATGCTGTCATTCTCACAAGGGATCACTGTATACAGACTGAAAAGGAACTCTGCTATACTTCACTATGTTCTACATTACCCAATGATTCTATAAGCGGACAGTGAAGGTCTTGATCAGGCTGCACAGATGTCAGCCTGATCTGGACCTTCACTGTCAGCATATACCCACAGACACTTTTTCACATGACCCAGCCCATATCATACCTCTAATGTTGTTCTCTTAACTCTATTACAATATGAAAACAGCTCATCCTGTAAAGAAAATGAAACACAATATGTCAGAGTTCTTACTATTTGAAAATTAGGAGTCCCAATAGCCAAAACAGAGTCCAAGATTCCATAAGCAGAGAAGACTTTTTCAGATAAGAGATAATATGCTATTAAGAATGTTGCAGGTTTTTTCTAGATAAATCCAGGAGGCCTTGACTGACTACTGCACCAGCCCAAAACACTATTTCATTATCCAAGAAATTCATCATGAAAATGAAGAACAAAACTGCTTTTTGGTGTCTGAATATATGTAAAATGTATTCACAGAAGATAAACTTAAAATTCATTCCTTCATTCATTCTAAATAGCCTTTCTTTTTTTTATTTATTCAGAGTTATCCTACACTTGGGGAGAACCCGTACGTTAAAAAAAAAACATTCTGATCAGGACACTTGCTGTATGCCAAGTACATTTAGTGGCATTCACATACCATGCTAAGACTTTCACCCAGACAATGTATGTGAATGCCTTGGTTGGTATAGGCTTTCAATGTTTGCCTCTGCCTTTATATGGATTATTTCTGCTTCCAGCAGAAGACTTTTTAAGGAGGAGTATTCTGAGATATTTTTTCTTACCAAGGCACTTCTAATGATTAACCACAACATATATTTTTATGAAGAACAGGAGATAATTATCCTATAATTATCATCAGATGCTCCTTCAAGTCCACTGCTCCTACTTCACAAAGTCCTAATCATTAACAGCACTACCATACATCATGAGATAAGAGATCTTCAGGCAAAAACTAAAGTGTGAAACAATAACACCCCGCCACTACCATATGGTGTGCAGATAACTGTAAAAAATTGACAAAATTTGTCCATTAGCAATTCCAAACCAGACCTCCACAATATTAATGCACATACCAAGTTTGGTGAAAACACACTGATATTTACTCAAGTATCCTCTGGAAATGAAAATATGGATGGACGTATGACAGACAGATGTAAGACAACAGATGGACACACAGATGACCAATGTGAAACCATACTACCCAGCCACTATCTAGTGGCACGGTAAAAAAAGAAGCCTCAGAATATCTCCTCTGTGTTGCTGCTCAAATTGGAGGTCATAAATCCAGTTAAGGGAAACTGATACATTTTTATGTGAGGCAACTCTGTCAAAAAATGTTTTGCCTTCTTTCTGAAAGAGGTCTACTCAAAAAGGAAAGAATTTGCCCCTTCCCCACCCCCCTTGGTGCTCTACTCTAAAAGGAAAGAATTTGTTCCCCAGGAGGGGAGCAAATTCTTTCCTTTAAGAGTAGCCCCCTTTTCAGACTGCCTCTGGTGTGCAGGAAAGTAAACAGAAAGTAACAAACGTTGTCTCCCTTTACAAAAATGGCAGAACCTACCAAGTGTATCCCGTCCCCTTAAATCAGCTCACCTGACCCTCTGGAGAACAGAACTCTGTTAATTTATCTCTTTCCAGTTCATCATCAGAAAAATACAGTAACATTTCGAAAAATGATCTACGAGGAACACAGTTTATGTCCAAGTAACTTTCCACCAGAAACCTAACTGTGCAGGGCTGTGGTACATTTGAAACACGAACATCTGAAAAAAAAAAAAATAATAAATAAATTAATAATAAGAAACTGAATACTTATTTTTATTCACAGACCTCTATACATGTAGTAGTGGAGTTCAGAAATTTCTCAGGTAACTATTATCTATATTTCCCAAGTTGTTGCCTTGATGGTCAGAGTTGCAATCCAGAGCAGTTGAAGGTTACATCATTACATCAGCATTACAGTGATGTCACTACTGGATGTATGGCATGTCCTCTGATATAGATTACTATACTTACACTATAGTTGAGCTACTTTTTTTAACCCTAGTCCTGCTGAACTGAGATATACCCTGCCTTTGCAAACAGTGTAGATTCAGGTCAGTTGGCTTCTGCACTGTTTGCCATTAAGTATGTGAATTTATATCAACAATCTGGATCAAGCAATCTGATTGGCTGAAAGAAGTGGGCATGGCATCTTAATTTATTCAGCATGACAAGGATTAACATTTACAAACATACATGGAACCCATCAAGTGAATAAGAACCTTTGAACATGCAAAGATTCCCAGTCAGCATTCTACGTAAATCTATATCGGGCCGTCATCGGCCCGTCAGGGTAGCTGACGGGCCGATGACGGCCCGATGTAGATTTACGTAGAATGCTAGCTGGGTTCAGATTCATCCTGTGCATGCACAAAGTATCATCTGGACCTTTGCTCTCCATTAATACATTCTGTAGTATCCAATGATTCTTTTAGCGGACTGTGAAGGCCCTGTTCAATCTGTCCGAAGATCCTATTTTCTAAGAAAAATAAGAAAAATATTATCAGTTTGCCGTCTGCTGAATCTGCCCATAGCATGGTAAGTGTTAACTAGAATGCCTCCCTAAGGTGATTCTTATGAGTACATACACCCTGTTTTCATCATAGGTACAGATAAGAGTGGGTATCAGTTTTCTTATTTCTCGACTAAAACATATGTTGTGGGTATTCATTAGAAGCGCCTCGCCTAGGTGCTTCCAATGAGTACCTACAACATATGTTTTCATTGAGAAATTGGTGAGGCATTTCTAATGAGCACCCATAACATATGTTTTCGTCATGAAATAAGAAAAACAGAATAACTTTTTGGTTGAAAAAAAAAAAAAGCGCCTTATCAAGAGCTATGTTTCATGGAGAAATAAGAATATCAATATTTCTGGTTTAAGAAATATAAAGCACTTCGGTGAAGTTTATGTGGTACCTGCGTACTAAACAGTCTTTGCGAAAACTGCAGGACTGTTTGACAAAACCGGCAAATTTTCGTTTATTCCTTCAAAAATTTTCGGCCTCTCTGACAGCTGTCCTGCAACACTTTTCAATCGCCAAATTTTAATAACTGACATTATTTCATTTTTCTAAAATTTCAATTGCTTTTTTCCTTCATGTTTTTGGGTAAAAAGGCACTAAAACAGTATTATCTGAACACTAAAATTATTATTTTCTAATCCTAAGTTGTTATCAGTTGAAACCAAAATTTGTCTGTCCTATAGATTTTCCCTCTGTCCTGGAGAAAATTTATGTCTGACTGACAGCCATCCTGTAGCACTTCAAAAGTTTTTGCAAAGACTGACAAAAATGTGAAAACAAGCACCAGATGAGTGACAGTTATCATCCTTGTTTAGCTCAGTGAGAAAAAACAAACAGTGAAGTGAAACTAAAGGTAAAGTTTTACAGTTTGTAGACTTCATTTAGGGTGGATGCTAGGATGACCATAAGAATACAGACAAATGAACAAATGGACAGAAACTTGCATGCCTAAGTCGCCCCTACTAACACAGGTGCAACAAAAACAACACACTAAAAAGGCCCTTATGCAATTTGCAGACAATGCAGGCCCTGATCAGCCTGCACATTTGTGCAGGCTGATCTGGGCCTTCCTTGTCTGCTAACAGAATCAATAGATACTGTAGTATATGTGGAAGAACAGAGAATGTCCAGATCAGACTGCATGGATGCACATACTCATCTGGACCTTCACTGGTCACAAATGGCATATGGCCGTTTTCCCCATGTTGAGCCTCACATCTTCTTTAGCACTATGTATCCAACATGGAGTCTTATTTTCCATACCCTGATCATTCTGATGCAGCAACAATGCCTGGTCTGGCTTTAGATTAAAGAATGCTATAAAATCATCTACTGTGTCAGGCATATTCTTAGGTACTATCATGGCAACATCTCCTGGTGAATACCTGAAAAAAAAAAAGATGCCGTTAAACCTATATTTTTAAAGCAATTTAAGTAGTCTGTATAACTTTTAAAACTGAAACAGCCATATCTAACAATATTTTTCTAGTACAGAGCCATATTTATCATATTCAGACATACATGCCTGAACAAAGAGACCCTGATCAAACTGCTCCTTCAGGAGCACTTTGATCAAGGTGTACACAAAGACATACATTGTTGGTACTTGTTGGAATCACTTTGCTGAGGAAATTATAATGAGTACTCATAATATATATTTTTGTGGAGGAATAAGAAAAAAACATTTGTCTAATCTAGAGGTATAAAAACATACACAGTCGACTCTCATTGTCTCGACCTCGCCTATCTCGAATAACCACTAATCTCGAAGTGAAATTCTGGTCCCCGTTTTAACGTGGAAATCTAAAAACAGGTAACAAAATATTGTGGAAAAGAGGAGAAATTGCTCCTAAGGAGCAATTTCTCCTCTTTTCCACAATATTTTCAATATATCTCTTCTTCAGGAGTCAAATTACATATTCATTTGTTAAATGTGGTTGTTCGATTTATTGTTTTCCTCATTTCTGCAACTTGGATATTTCGAGGTACGGATATCTCGAAGTGTTTCAGAGAGTCCCTTGGAATTCGAGATAACGACTGTATATTAGCACCAAAGGTCCAGAGAAGCAGGCATGCACAACTGATCACTGCTTTTCTTCTTTGCTCACACAATATTAAACTTTAAGAAATCTAAATCGTGAACTTTCAACATAGCTCTAGATAAAATTTTTGTTGTTTTTCATATTATTTTTGCAAAAACATATCAATACTTTTTTTTTATTTTTCCAGATTATCTTTGTGAATAATTCAATTTTATTTACTGGCAGACATTACCAAAGTAGCTAACTTGACTGGTATTTCACAGAAAAAATAGTAAGCATTCCTGACCTATCATGATATCCAGCGGGGTTCAAATTCCATTTAAGATTATACAGCACTTCATTGCAGCCTATCATTATCATTCTTTCATCATCTACATGTAAATATGAATTACTGTTGACAGCTTTGATTTCATCCAACCACACATTACAATACTGTATTAACCCCAACTACCAGCACAGAGACACCTGAACAAACAGTGTAGATCCAGATCAAATGCTACAGAATGTGGCATCTGATCAGAATCTGCGTCATCTGCCACTCATCCAGCAGTTTCTTAGACATCAACTGGTCGGAAAATGGTGGTTGACACAAAATCAGTAGGATAGTCGGACATGTCAGCAAAAAATTTTTTCAGTCTGGCATAAGAATTTCAATTACACTTTGATCATTTTTCTGATTAGTGTTAGACAGACTTTTAAAAGTTTTCGAGTTCTCTGAAATGGGCCTCTTCAAAGTGTCATATAGGTCCCAATATTTAAGGGTAAATACAGTAATTAACATTTCTACAAACCTTATATCTGAACCGGTTATATCCAGTCTAATCAGCCGTACATCCTGAAAGTGATCAGCAGCCGTTACTCTGTCATTGCTTATCAGTCGAGCAGGAAATGGTGCAGGATGATGCCAGGTGGGTAAGCCATCTAAATTCCTTTCTCTTTCCTTATCTTCAACAAACTCAATTCTGTACCTTGATGATGGTCTACAAGGGAACAGACAAATATATAACAAAAGCAAATTAGGGAAGATTACCTAAATTAACTGTTACTATTACTAACCCTTTCAGCCTGGCAAACCAAAACCATTGCCTGTGAAAATAGTGTAGATCCAGATGAGACAGCTCATAATAAGCTGTCTCATCAGGATCTACACTGTTTGCTATTAGACTGAAACCCCATGGTATCCATGGACATGTCCAAATTCAAGAAACTCAGGAATGAAAGGGTTAAAGCTGATTAATGTTCACACTGCACTGCTCTGATACTGTGCCAAGTCTTAAGTAAAATTTTCAGCATTTTCCCAAGAAAACAGATTTTGAAATTTTTATCAACTGTCAAACCTATTTTCTGGAAAATAAAAAGCAACAAGAGGCCCACGGGCCACAACTCGCTCACCTGAGTGAAACCGCCACTGCAGATATGTAGATGGCATGCAACATTTTTCCAATACTCTTATGACAAGGCAATGGCTTAAGCAGTTTTTGAAATATCTTGCTTACAAGGTTAAAATGCTGAAATTTTCAAAACGTCACAAGTAAAACAAGTCACCCCCAATGCCTCCTACCAACTTTTGAGTCAACTGGCATTTTGGTGCAGTAGAAGAAGCAAAAAACAGATTTTCAAGATGGCTGCCATCTTGGATTTCCGATCGGAATGATTATAGCTATTTTTTGATCTACAAGTCACCCTGATGCTTCCTACTAAGTTTCAAGTCAATTGACTTTTAGGTTTAGGAGAAGAAGCGAAAAATAGATTTTCAAGATGGCTGTCATGGAGGCCATCTTGGATTTCCAATTGGCACCATTTTAGCTATTTTTGATGTACAAGTCATCCCGATGCTTCCTAGCAAGTTTGGACTCAATTGGCCTTTCGGTTCAGGAGAAGAAGCGAAATATAGCTTTTCAAGATGGCTGCCATGGTGGCCATCTTGGATTTCTAATCAGCACAATTTTAGCTATTTTTGATTTATAAGTCACCCCAATGCTTCCTAACCAGTTTGGAGTCAATTGGCTTTTGGGTTTAGGAGTAGAAGCGAAAAATAGATTTTCAAGATGGCTGCCATGGCGGCCATCTTGGAATTTGGACCGACACGATTTTAGCTATATTTGATCTACAAGTCACCCTGATGCTTCCTAACAAGTTTGGAGTCAATTGGCCTTTCGGTTCAGGAGAAGAAGCGAAAAAGATTTTCAAGATGACGGCCATGGCGGCAATCTTGGATTTTCTGATCGGAACGATTTTAGCTATTTTTTTATCTACATTTCACCCTGATGCTTCCTACCAAGTATCGAGTCAATTGGCCCTGGGGTGTAGGAAGAGTAGGCTTTTAAAGCAATTGTTCACGCCGCATGACGCACGCCGCATGACCCATGATGGACGACAGACATTGACTGACCACAATAGCTCACCATGCGCACTTCATGCTCAGGTGAGCTAAAAATCTGAGCAAATTTGGCTCAGTGGCTTCAGAGAAGTCGTCAAATTCTCAACAATTTTCCCATATAAATGTTATGGGGCTCATACAAATGCATAGGGAAGCAAACTTGACCTTGCCGTAAAAAGGTCAAATGTCAACGTACGATAATCTTTTTAGCAATTTTGGTAGATCTCCTGCCCCTGATGATTTGTGCACAGATTTAGCCCCAAGGCATCCTCAGTTCTGAAGAAGAAGATTTTTAAAGGGTCTTACCATATATGGGCATGGTGGCCATCTTGGTCGACCTACCGCGACCATTTTAGCAATCTTTCGTTCCCCTGACTTAAGAAGGCACAATATGAAATTTGAGCAAATTTGGCTCAGTGGCTTCAGAGAAGAAGAAATTTAAAATTCTCAACAATTTTCCTATTCAAATGTATGGGGCTCATACAAATGCATAGGGAAGCAAACTTGACCCTGCCGTAAAAAGGTCAAATGTCAACGTACGACAATTCTTTTAGCAACTTTGGTAGACCTCTCGTTCCCGATGATTTGTGCAAAGATTCAGCCCCAAGGCATTCTCGGTTCTGAAGAAGAAGACTTTTAAAGGTTTTTACCATATATGGGCATGGCGGCCATCTTGGTCACAGACCGCGACAATTTTAGCAATCTTTTGTTTTCCCCACACAAAGGTGGCTCCATATGAAATTTGAACAAAATTAGCTCAGAGGCTTCAGAGGAGAAGTCGTTTGAAACTCTTTACAATTTTCCCATTCAAATGTATAGAGCTCATACAAATGCATAGGGAAGCGAACTTGACCTTGCCGTAAAAAGGTCAAACGTCAACGTACGACAATTCTTTTAGCAACTTTGGTTGACCTCTTGTTCCCGATGAAACGTGCAAAGATTCAGCCCCAAGGCATCCTCAGTTATGGAGAAGAAGATTTTTAAAGGTTTTTACCATATATGGGCATGGCGGCCATCTTGGTCAACGGACCGCGACAATTTTAGCAATCTTTTGTTTCCCCATCCTTAGGTGGCTCCATATGAAATTTGAACAAAATTAGCTCAGAGGCTTCAGAGGAGAAGTCGTTTGAAACTCTTAACAATTTTCCCATTCAAATGTATAGAGCTCATACAAATGCATAGGGAAGCGAACTTGACCTTGCCATAAAAAGGTCAAACGTCAACGTACGACAATTCTTTTAGCAACTTTGGTTGACCTCCCGTCCCCGATGATTCATGCAAAGATTCAGCCCCAAGGCATCCTTGGTTATGGAGAAGAAGATTTTTAAAGGTTATTACCATTTATGGGCATGGCGGCCATCTTGGTCAACGGACCGCGACAATTTTAGCAATCTTTTGTTTCCCCACCCTTAGGTGGCTCCATATGAAATTTGAACAAAATTAGTTCAGAGGCTTCAGAGGAGAAGTCGTTTGAAACTCTTAACAATTTTCCCATTCAAATGTATAGAGCTCATACAAATGCATAGGGAAGCGAACTTGACCTTGCCGTAAAAAGGTCAAACGTCAACGTACGACAATTCTTTTAGCAACTTTGGTTGACCTCCCGTCCCCGATGATTCGTGCAAAGATTCAGCCCCAAGGCATCCTCCGTTATGGAGAAGAAGATTTTTAAAGGTTTTTACCATATATGGGCATGGCGGCCATCTTGGTCGACGGGCCGCAACCATTTTAGCAATCTTTCGTTCCCCCACCCTAAGGAGGCTCCATATGAAATTTGAGCAAAATTGGCTCAGCGGCTTCAGAGGAGAAGTCATTTGAAAATGTTAACGGACGGACAGACGCACGGACGGATGGACAGACGGACGGACGACGGACGAAAAGTGATCACAATAGCTCATCCTGAGAAGAGCTCAGGTGAGCTAAAAAGCTAGCAATACACATCCTGCCATAGCATTTTTTTACAAGTACAAATTTTACCATGACTCCTGACTCTAGATAATAAGATCTATGAAAATGTATGTTGTGGTGCTTAATTTAAATGCTTCTCTAAGGTTCTTCTAGTAACCACAACAAGTTTTCAAATGAGCATCTAGTTATGCAGTATGCGACATGGATATTTGGACACCTTTACCATACTCCTCCTAAAATTTGAACAAGTCCATTTATACTAAGTGTTGATTTGTCTAAAAATTGCAGGGCTCAGTTGTTCAAAACTAATGGTGTCATTTGTTAACATATTGTTAAAACTTTGATCATTAACCCTTAAAGCGCCAAGAAAAACTGCATCTGAAAATGTTGTCTGTTTATGTCGTCTGCTGAATATTCTTGCAAACTTTTCAAACCTATTTTTGCATACAGGCGAACAGTGTGGACCCAGATCAGACTGCTCCTAAAGGAGCAGTCTGATCTAGGTCCACACTGTTTGCAAAAATGACTTTTAAAATCACAAGCAGATGACAAAGCAGACGACAATAGTTGTGACTGGCGCTTTAAGGGTTAAATATGGCATATATGTTAACATTTTTGCTGAAAAAATGTGAGTAGCTTTTGCATTTGCAAAAGCTACTCACATTTTTTTCAGCAAAAATACCAGCGAATTTGGTATTGTACTTACTAGAACAGTTAACATTTTGACCACTAACGAGCTCGTCAAGCTAATGATGCTTTGAACAACTGGGCCTTGGATGAGGGGTAAACAGTATAGACCCTGATTGTGTTCTGTGGCATCTTATCTAGGTCTACACTTTGCTAAGAGCTATGTCCAAATACCCTAGGTAAATATGGTATGTGTACCATAATAACCCTAAGATTGGGACACCTTATCTACCTACCATACATGTCCTAAAATTTGAAATAGTCCATTCTACTACCTCCTGATGTGTCTTCACTATTGCTGTATGTATAACCCCTGTGGCATCTGATCTGGATCTACACTGTTTGCAAAGGTCTATCTGTCCCAGGGTTATTACAGTACTTACCTTACATCAGGGGGTATTATCTCCAGACCTGGAGGTAGTGGGTACATGACCATTAGCTTTTCCCACAGGTTTTCTAACCAAGGGTATACCACAGCATCTGCTCTGAAATCAGAAAAGTTGATTCAGATCAATCTTTTGGATTAAACATTACGAAAACACGCCTATTCAAATATACTGAAACTTTTACCACCAAAAAATGAAAATTTTCAGATAAAAAAATTCTGATACTTTCCATATTTCTGCTCAAAAACATAGAATGTGGGTGCTCGTTAGACCCGCCTCAAAGAGGCAGTTCTAATGAGTACCCACAATCTATGTTTTTGAGCAGATTAAGGAATAAGGAAAATAATATATACCCCTGTAAACCCCAGTTTTAGTATATAAAAGTGGGGTTTAAGGGGGGTCAAAATTATACAGGCATGTTTTTGTGATGACAAATTTAAAAGATGGAGCATTAATGGTCAAGCAGTTTAAAGTGTTGTCCTTTAGATCACTAAACTGTCAATGCGGGGCCCAGGTGGCCAAGTAGTTTCAAGTGTTTTTGTTGTACCACTAGCCTCTCACTGCCGTGACTGGAGCCTTGCTAACTGCAACAGTGTTCATGTGTGAGAAATATATTTCAAGGAGAGTATCCAGAGAAAAGAAAAAAAAATTCTTGCATCTTCATGATGGCATATTTTATAGGCATGCACTGTCATGGTGATTCCAATGAGGAATAAAAATGTTTGTTTGTTCAAAAAAAAAAGATGAATGTCAATACTTTTTGGCTGAAAAAAAAAAATTATTGAAAATACAGCTATGCAAAATTGTCGGTTACTGGCGACATTTGTTGGTTCTTTTGGGGTACTCTGGCTTCCTACCCCATGAAAATAGCCTTCTATCCTTAATATGTGCAACTGAAAGCAATAAGTCTTAAATCCCTCCTCCATACCATCCTATCTCAAATCACATGTAGTCTTATAAAAAGATTTCATCTAGTGACTTAAGCTTTTTGACACCATGTGACCCAGTTTTGAGCCCAGTGTAGATTTTATTGAGTCATATATTCCAAACAGTTGATATGAAGATCATTACCTAGATGAAGAAATTTTTGTTTGAGAAATATTATTCTTTAAATACCCCTATCTACAGCCCTGGTAAGAACATCAACAGGGTATTCAGACAGAATCTGATGTATTTTCTTATCTACTTACCCAAGGTCATGCATATCATCTGCTAAACCAACATTTACTAAGCTTGAACTACCTAGTTGCTGTAGTCTCTTGTGAAGCTTTTTGGCTACAAAATTAAACCTGGAACAATGGAAATAACATGTCAGTGTTAACTCTTTGCATGCTGGGTAATTTTGCATTTTTTTTTTTTTTTGTCAATGTTTTTTTTTTTTTTTAAATAACTTTTTCAAAAATGTCTTTCAGGAATACCATCAAAGTGTCAAACAGTTTGGCCCAGATCAGGCCCGACATCTTGATCTGGGTCCACACTTTTTGCAAAGGTTATCAGCAGACAACAAAAGTTGCCACTAGCAGGGAAAAAGTTAAATTGAAATTAATCATATACCTAGTTTAGTAATACCACTTTCAGACACTTAACCCCAGTCCTGCTGAACCTGTTTATGTCCTGCCTTTGCAAACAGAGTAGATTCAGATCAGCTGGATTCTGATGAAGCCAACTGATCTGGATCTGCACTGTTTGTTATTAAGTGTGTGAATTTGTATCAACAATCTGGATCAAGTAATCTGATTGGCAGAAAATTACACATGGGTGTGGCACTTTAATTTATTCAGCATGGCAAGGGTTAAGTGTCTTATATTCTGATCCAAAAAGATGGATCAGTTGAGTATTTCTATTTTTTCAGACCTATATCACACTCTCAAATGAGACTTGGAAAACTGAGTTCCATTTAAGCTGAAGCTAAGGGGTGTATGCAGCCTTGCAAAGTACATTGCTGCCATATGAAGAGTCTCAATGAAGCTGAGACTCTGATTTTTATTTTTTCATGTGTTGGGTGTTTCCCAAGGCAACCTTTATAGATTTTATTTGACTTCACTATTGCCGGTGTTATGTACTGTGTGGAGGCCAAAGAGTCTCCTTGTACTTCATCATATTGCACTTCTTATTTTTATTTGAGCCTGCTTGTGACAAAACCTGCAATAAGACCTGTGTGACCAGCAAAGATTCAGATCAGCATGTACATCCACCCAGTATGGCAAGGGTTCTTTTTTATTTCTCTTTGGATGGCACATGCGATCAGCGAAGACTCTGATCAGACTGCATCAATGTGCAGGCTGATCCAAATCTTCCCTGGTGGCACAAGCCTTATTGTACGGTAGGTTTTGTCATGCGCTGGCTCATTTTCCTTGGGATCAATGAGCCCATTCTGGTAGCTATATATTGTGTGTGTGTGTGTGTGTGTGTGTGTGTGTGTGTGTGTGTGTGTGTGTGTGTGTGTGTGTGTGTGTGTGTGTGTGTGTGTGTGTGTACATTCTATGACAAATATGTAAGCCAAAGTTTCAAAATACATTAAACCATTCTCTAGGATATTCTTATGCTGAAAACCCAGAGCTTCCCTTTCATTGCTTTTTCACAGGCTGCAATGCCTTTGGGAATTATTCCCATTGTTTTACCCATTTTTGATAAACCGCTACCTCAAAAGGCCCTGACCCACAACACAATTCATATAACAAAGTCTTACTTCTGGTACGAGGAATCACCTAGTCCAATAACAGCATGTTGCATCTGGCAGAGTGAAGACTTTGGCAGGTTCTTTCTCATTATAAACTTCCAAAAGTTCTGAAATTCATATTATATAATATTTATTCTCCACCTATCCAAACACAACTAGCATGGGAACTATCCCTATCTGCCCTATGCCATATAGTTCTAGATTGTACACTTTGCCCCAGGCCTTTTAACCCATTTATGCCAAATGGACTCATCTACCACAGATCTATGGACAGGTTCATTTCCTATATAAGGAATATCAGGCTAGTTTTCATTATTACCATATTTTGTAGACATTTCTATACTTAATGTAAACAGTGTAGACTCTGATCAGATGCCACATTCTGCGATGTCTGGTCTGGGTCTACACAGTCTGCAAATGCTCCTTTTACGGGACACCTGGCTCAAATGGATTAATCTGATATTATATTCAACATCCATATTTTTGTGTCTGAGTGAATAGGGCAGATCAACATCAAAATACTCTTTGCAGTTCACATTTTAGAATTTAAATTATGGTAAATGGTTATTGTATCTAAATATTTAACAAAATAACAAAATTCATATATTGTATAAAACAAACTTGATTTTCCTACCTGTAAGTGCATTTCATTTTTAGCTTTCAATACATTTTACTGATTTATAGTTTTATGTTCCTTTCAATATCAAATGTCATATCGAGATGATGGAAGGTGATCACATAGCTCTTGATAAGGCACTTTTTTCAACCAAAAAGTTACTTTATTTTTCTTATTTCTCGACAAAAACATACGTTGTGGGTACTCATTAGAAGCGCCTCGGCGAGGCACTTCTAATGAGTACCACAACATATGTTTTCATCGAAAAATAAGAAAACTACTTACCTGATACCCACTCTTATCTAGACCAATGCAGATCATGAAAGTCTCTGTGCAGTGCAGACCATAGAGTCATGAGCTGAATTCTGCATCCAGTGGGATTTGAAATACATGTAGGACCTTATGATTTGTAGTTGGGAATGCCTATTATTCAGCCACTTGGACAGTTCTGATGCACTGTAGCTGAGTGGTTAGCTTTTGACTGCCATGTTGAAGGTTGCTGGTTCAAGCACCAACTCAGATTATTGACTGAAAAACTCTCTCTTCACCTGACAGTGAATGGGTACCATTTGGTGGAAAGTTATGGGCAGTGACAGATGAGGACTGGTCCCTGTCTTTCACATGTGTAGACCAAAACATTGTGGGGCTCTAACTCCCACTGCCATTACAGCCACATAGGTATGGGATCCCTTTACATTTAGAGGTACATTGTATGTCATATTAATCCTAATATGAACCCCTGCTCTTTACTAGCAACCCTCATCACATCTACCAGTCACCTTGTATTAGAAATTCAGAAATTAGCACAGATTTATGAACTGTAATTGTATTTACCAGATCAAGCCTGAACATAAAGTACTAATTTTAAGGAACCTGGATACATTGGTAGCAAATCCATCATTTTTTCAAAGGGAGACACTTTTTGTTTTGTTCTGTTTGCTTTCCTGCACAGGAAGTCCCTTCTGAAAAGGGGTCTACTCTAAAAGGAAAGAATTTGCTCCTAAAGGGAAGCAAATTCTTTTCTTTTGGAGTAGACACCTTTTCAGAAGGGGGCAAAAATAATTTGACGGAGCTGACTTCCCCGAAAGTGGATCCTTTCATATTAGATATACAGTCGAACTTCGATGGCTCAAACCCCTTTGGAACCATGAAATTTTGTTCGAGACAGCTGCAGTTCGAGCCTCGGAAGGCTACTATTAGTGGCACACCAGGAGGCACAATGGAGACAATTGTGGGATATCTTTTCGGTGTTCTATATTTTAAGTGTATGTTGTGTGTACTCATTAGAATCACCTCACAGAGGCAATTCTAATGGGTACACACAGCATACATTTACAAAACAAAAGAAGAAAATCTCCCTAAATTATCCGTATATCGTATTTGGAGGAAATCCCTGCGGACTCAAGAACGTGTTTGACTCATCCATGGTAAACGAGCCATCGGGGTTCGAGCCACTGAAGTTCTACTGTAGTAATTCTGTCTAAAAGCACACATGACAATCACAAAAAAATGACCATTCAGTTAAGTATTTCCATTATTATATATGACATATTTGTATTTTGATCTTGAGGGGAACAGATACACTTTTTAAGGGAGACAACTTTGTCAAACTGCTTTTGCTCCTTTTTGAAAAGTGATCTTCTCTAAAAGCAAATCCTTTTCAGAAGGAAGGTAAAACAATTTTAACAGGATTGCCTCCCCTGAAAGTGTGTACATTTCCCTTAGTCTGAAGTATTGTCCGTACCTTCATATTATCTGGAGGATCGCCCTGTCCTGTTGTTGCACAAACAAACACTGCAGCTGGTTCGCTGATCAAATCTCCCTGGAAAATATATGTACAAGTTTAATTTAAATGTGGACAAAACAGCATAATAGTGATTAAGAAGCATACTGCGAAAGCAAATATTTTCTTTTCAGTCTGAAAATAAATTGAAACAGGCAAATCCATTAAGGATTTTTCAGGAAACTTGTCTGTTTTGAGGTTTTACAGCCCAGTCAACCCATTAGGGTCATGTAAAGCCCAGTCAGTTTACTTAACCACACTTTTTGCCTGGGCAGGCTTTGTCCTCTAAGGGATAACCAGTACTTATACGTATTCTTTCGCAAGAAACTGAAACTACCCTTTTTGAATCAGTGGAAGGGAGAGAATGACTGTAGAAAATATTCCATGATCAATCTCCACGAAAGAATCTTGCCGGACCCGGGGCTGATTGAACCCCCGACCTCCTGATTATCAGTCGGATGTGCATCTAACTGAGCCACTGAGGCTGGCTTTTAGGGAAATAAGTTGCAATATCATACATATATGGCAGATAAGTTCAGCTGAACAAGTGTGTATCTGACTTTTTTTTTAGAGCAATATAAATGAAGAGCCATCCAAGTTAGAAACTAATGACATTGTGATTCAAAGATTTTGTAACAGAAAATGTCATTATATAAAAAAAAAAAATGAGAAATGATAACACCCTGCCACTATTGTGTGGCAAGCAGATAACTGTCAAAAGTTGACCAAATTTGCCAATTAGCAATCCCAAACCAGATCTTCACTATGCAATATCAATGCACATACATGTACTGAGTTTGGTGAAAATCCACTGATATTTACTCAAGTTATTGTCCGGAAATGAAAACACAGATGGACAGATGGCAGACAGATGGACATACATGTATGACAGAGGGCCGACACAAAGACAACCAACATGAAACCATAAGACCCTGCCACTATCCTGTGTCAGGGTATAAAAATCTTGTTGGTTTTGACCTCTGTTTTATGTAAATGTGAAATCTGAATTGTATTTTAATTTTAATGCCTAGCATGCAGGATAAAAAACTCAGCAGATGACATATTGAAATATTTTTCTAATTTTTCTCAAAAAACAGGTTTGGACATTTCATACAAACTTTCTTTATATAAATCATTTGTGAGGATTATATTGACAAACACCAAAGACCTTGACCAGACAAGGTGGGCAT
The DNA here is from genome assembly GCA_964016985.1 of Anodontia alba. Taxonomy (NCBI): domain Eukaryota; kingdom Metazoa; phylum Mollusca; class Bivalvia; order Lucinida; family Lucinidae; genus Anodontia; species Anodontia alba. Next base: position 26,884,841 of record OZ024821.1, read on the forward strand.
GCAAGCTGATTTGGGTTGTCAATGTTTGCAGATGCACTAAATATCCCTTTTCACATGGCATGAATCAAAATCTATAGAAGTTGCCCCCGGAAACAAAAGACACATACAACATAGCTCCAAATAAGAGGATTGATTGTGTTGCGGTTTAACGACACGTCAGCCCTTGTGGGTCATTATGTGTCATCTCCCAGAGAAAGGGAGAAAAGAGACAGAAGAGATAGTAGAGGAGGTGAAGAGAGGGACAGGGAAGAAAGAGTAACAGGAATGAAAGTGAAGAAACAGAAGAAATAAAAACATTTCTCCCTCTACCCTTACCTGCTACAAGGATAGCAGGCCTTGCCCAACTGTAAGCCAATATCAGTTGGACGCCCCAGTGACGTAAAATACACTACACCTTCGCACCACCCGACCACCCCTACCAAATAAAAGGAGGAAGCCAAATAATAGTTTTCTTTTTCTCGAAGAAAACATATGTTGTGGTACTTATTAAAAAAGCCTCATTGAGGTGCTTCTAATGAATACCCAAACATGTACCGGGTATTCATGGAGAAATAAGAAAATTATCAATGTTTTTTTGGCTGAAAAAGTGTCTTATCTGGAGAAATGATACAAGAATCACAATCAGAGTCTCGGTTTTATTGAGAATCTTTATATGACAGCAATGTAGTTTGCAGGGCTGCATATGTCATATGCAGACCTGCAAACTACATTGATGTCATATGAAGATTCTCTAATTATCATTACGAAAACGTGCCTATTCAAATGTATTGAAAATTTCACCACCAAAAACTGAAACTTTACAGATAAAATTTCTGATATTTTTTTTGGTATTTCTACCCAAAACATGGATTGTGGGTACTCATCAGAACTGCCTCGCTGAGGCAGTTCTAACGAGTACCCACAATCTATGTTTTGAGCAGAAATAACAAAAATAATGTATACCCCTGTAAACCCCAGTTTTACTATATAAAAGTGGGGTTCAAGGGGGTCAAAATTATATAGGTATGTTTTCGTAATGTGTCCCCCACACCCCACCATCCACAGACTTAAGTGGAACTTGATTTTCGATGATGCCAGAATGGGCTCACTGATCCCTTGGGAAACGATATCTCAGCTATGCCATGAAAAAATGGGCATATAAGAACAATAAAGGTCCAGGCCAGCCAGCAAAGCCACACAATCTGGGCCCAGTTGTTCAAAACACTGTTAGCTTAACGAGCTTGTTACGGTCAAAATGTTAACTGTTCTAGTAAGTACAATATCTAATTCACAGATATTTTAGCTGAAAAAATGTGAGTAGCTTTTGCAAATGCAAAAGCTACTCACATTTTTTCAGCAAAAATATTAGGGTATATGCAATATTTAATGATCAAAGATTTAACGATACATTAACTAACGATATCGTTAGTTTTGAACAACTGGGCCCTGATGACAGCCTTTTCTATACTTTGATATACTCTACAATATCTGATGATTCTGTGTTGAAGGCTCCGATCAGACTGTGTGGCTGCATAGGCAGAGGCTGATCTGGGCCTTTGTTGTCCACACATCACGAAAACATGCCTATATAATTTTGACCTTCTTAAACTCCACTTTTATATAGTAAAACTGGGGTTTACAGGGGTATACTGTTACATTACTTTTCTTATTTCTGCTCAAAACATAGATTGTGGGTACTCATTAGAACTGCCTCATTGAGCAGGAATATTATATGAAAAATATCAGAATTTTTTATTAGCAAATTTTTCCATTTTGGTTGCAAAATTTTCAATATTTTTTAATAGGCGTGTTTTCGTAATGATGGCCTGAAGACCAGGGCCCAGTTGTTCAAAGCATCATTAGCTTAACGAGTTTGTTAAGGGTCATTTCGTTAACTGTTTAAGCGGATTCAATACACAATATTCTGGTATTTTTTGCTGAAAAAAATGTGAGTAGCTTTTGCACTGCAAAAGCTACTCACATTTTTTCAGCAAAAAATTTCAGCATATTTGCATATCACTTGATGTAAATTTTAACGATTCGTTGAACAATTGGGCCCAGATCATTAAATCAAAAGATATCAACAATATACATGTACCACATTATAAGCATCAAGAGACATAACTCTTGTTCCAAAGTGTCTTCTCTTTGCCTCTCGGCCTATTCTTTCTGCTACATCCTGGGCTGTACCAGTCTGACTGCCATATAGTATCAGCAACTGTCTTTCATCACCCATGATAAAATAGGTATCTTCACTGATCTGAATAAGAACAACCATAGCTCCAGATAAAAGAGGGTATCATGTAAATATTTTTCTCATTTCTCCAAGAAAACATTATGTTGTAAGGCCATTAGAAGTGCCTCAGCAAGGCACTTCTAATGAGTACCACAACATATGTTTACATGGAGAAATAAGAAAAATTTCAATACTTTTTGTTAGAAAAAAGTGCCTTATCTGGAACTATGAACAACTCTGCTAGTGACAGGGATCAAGCTACATGGCGACTGGGGCGAAATAGTCGCCCTAGAGGGCCCAAAGTCGCCCTGGGAAGCCCAGAGGGCGACAAAAACTTCGCCCTCCGTTTTTGCAATTTTTGAAAAAGCTAGTACTTGTGCAAAACGAACTTTTTGTTGGGAGAAATCCAGTGAAAAATGAGCAAACATGCAAAGGTAAAAATCTGTTGAAAAATGTTGTTAGATGTATCAGAAATGCCACTGAATGAAAGTCTGATGTGATTTAACAAGTTCTTGGAGGAAAACTGTTCGCCTATTAAGTGACCAAAAGATCGTTTTCATCAGTGTCATTAGTTTTCGTGGGTGTACGTTTTTTCATAAATGAACCATTTACATGCTGAAAATTGGCCAGAAACAGCATTAAAAGTGCAAAAAACTAAGTTTAGAAGTTGGCAGACACTTTAGTTTAACAAATTTATTATTATCATTATGTTTATAGCTCACTTACCAAGCCACAGACCTTGATGTTTTGACAGTATCTACTCAAAAGAATTGTCAATTTCCAAAAAGATATGAATGAACTTATGTGTCCAGATATAATGTATTTGCCCTACTCTTGTCTGTGTTACTTTGCATCATTTAATTGGTTTAGAAGTAAGAATGAACAGGTCTACAGTAAAATTTGTTTCTTTCTTTGTTAATTCCCAAGACAATATGGTAAAAATTCCCAAGACAATGCAGTAAAGTGAGTCGAGAGTCCTAAATTGTCGAGCTTTCAGTAAGGCGATAGGTGAACCGAGTCTTGACTTCTCCCTCATCCTATAAAACTTCTCCCTGTTTTGTCTGGAGGGAGAAGTCACTTCTCCCTAAATGTCTGAGCCAGCTTGATCTCTGTGGTGAACACCACCAGATTTTTTTTCTCTTTACAAAAAACATGTCACAGAATCTCTAAGCTTGAAAAATACCATGGCTCTAGATAAACTGCTATTTTATTTTCTAATCTAAAACAATCTCAGTGCAAATTCAACAAAGGAATTTAGGTCAGCATCATAAAATAACACTGCAGTGTTTGAGTCCCTATACGGGAGAAGCACATACCATATTAGATTATTAGATGTTACAGTTAATCAGAAATGGAACTAAACACTAGTCATGCTAGTGTTGGCATAAAAATGGCCAAGTCATTGGACCATGAAAAATAGGTCATGGTCATAAAATGATACTTGTTAGGAAGACAGAGTGTGCCAGATCAGATGAGTATGGGGTTCCTACTGCTTTTTGAAACTGCAGGTAAACTTTCTAGTTTTTCCTTATTTTTGCCCCAATGTGTAGTGTCATATAGAGAGTCCCTCAAATTTTGAGGGTACATGACCAATTTTGTTGGAAAAAAACCCCTCAAAAGGGCTTAAAAAAAGTTATTCAGAAATGCTATGCAGTTGCAAAAGTTGACAACATAAAGAAAGCTAGACAAAAACAAAACACCTATGCACCTATCATTATTTTCCCCCAGAGTGAGGGTAGCAAGAATTACCCTGGGAATTAGACATCCAAATCATACCCTGCAACCCCTAAGAATTTGACAGAAAATTTTGAAACATGGGCTGGGTATTAGACACCTAAAAGGGAAATTCTAAAAGAAACTACATCTGTACAATTTTAATGCCTACTTAGGGGATTTTCGACAAACTTTTGTGACACATGGGTAAGGTAAATGAACAGACAATTTCCAAAAATGTCCATTCTCTAGGGTAATCCCCACTCCCATCCCCTCTGGATGAGAACATTGATAGGTGCATTTTTTGCATGTGATCGACATAAAACGGAATGACAAAAATTCATGAAGTAGAACTCAGGACTTCTGTATTACAAAAACAACTAGGCTTAAAGGTCTGGACCTTTCAGCCTAGTGGTTATGGGCTACGTAATCCAGGGTTCTGGGTTTGATCTCCAGCTCGGTACTTCATGTACTTTTTTTAACAGATTATTTCTCCTCCTACTATAGTGGTAGCAGGTTGTTTCGGTCCCCAGTCATTTCAGCCATGGGTAGTTTCAACCTCGGTTGTTTCAGATCCTGGGTCGTTTCAGCCAATTTTGGTGGGTTGTTTCAGTCTGATTTTTTTCTAAGTCCCTCAAGGTTAGTTAGGATAGATTAAACAATAATTTGGTTGTTTAGTTTCAAAGTCTAGTGGTGGCATGGGTAGGGGTTGATAGGGTAAGGTCTGGATATACATGTAGTCTTTTTCTGACAAGTCTGTTAACAGTCTTAGCTATCCTATCAAATATTGCATTGTGATCACCTTGCTGATGAGAGACATGGCCATTAAGTGTTTTTTTATTATTGTATTACCATCGGTTTTGTCTCTATTTAGCTTTATGTCGCATTTAATTAACATGCACATTTTCCCACTTTAATTAGCTGATTACTACCTGGATTATCACTAAAGATTAAAGACTTACCTTTAATTAACAAGCACGACTTTTCTTATCTTGATAAATCAATCACTGTGTGTCTAATAAACCCATTCACTTTAAATCGAAACAATCCATCCAACCATCCGTCAGAATGCCTGTCCATCTTTATAACCGATGGATTTACTTTTAACTCTGTGGTGATTGGTACGATTGTCGACCTGGTTAGCTCAGTTGGTAGAGCACTTGACTTGCAAGCAGGGGTTCATGGGTTCGAGTCCTGCATCGGGCATACTTTTTCGTCCTTAGAATACTTTAATGGCACCCAAGGTGAATAAACCACGAGGTTGTTGTTGATAAGTGCAGGCAGAGGCTAGAAATTGGTAATATGTTCATTTGATGCCTGGCACTTAAAAGTTAAATGGGGAAGTAGTGTGGTGATTGGCCGGACTGTCAGTCTGGTTAGCTCAGTTGGTAGCGCATCTGACTTGCAAGCAGGGGTCACAGGTTCTGCATCAGGCACACTTTTTCCTCCTTAGTTTACTTTAATGGCAACAAAGAAAACTGGTAGGTGCGGGGAACGGCTAGAAACTGATAGTATGTTCAGTTGATGCCTTGCAGGTAAAAATTAAAAGAGGGGAGTGTAGTGATTGGTGGGACTATTGGCGTGGATAGCTCATTGGTAGAGCACCTGACTTGCCAGCAGGGTCACAGGTTAGAGTCCTGCATCGGGCACACTTTTTCCTCAGTTTACTTAAATGGCGCCCAACGTGGGGCCTGATCCCACAACCCCCAGATTAAGAGTCTTGTGCTCTAGGGACAGAGCTAGCTGGGCTGACAATTACTACAACTCTAAAATTCCATCCATCCATCTGTCTGTATAAACCCATTTAGTAGATTTCAATGTGATTCATTTAATGAAGGGCAAGAGATCTATCTATCCTGGCATCATCTGTCCATCCTTATATTATAAATGCATGTCTATAGACCTTTTTAATGTTATTGTTTTTATCTGGGCTACTGACCACATGATTACAATGTTATGCTACCTGACCAAAAATTGTGGATGGCAAAAATACTTCCGGTTCCATTGATACCAATGGATTCAAGCCGAATTTTACTTGGGAAAGTAAATGGCTTTTGGTTAATTGTAAATTTTATCTAGTGTTTTGAAATACAGCTTTAAGAAGCAATCTAACTGTTTTTCTCAAGACAAATTCAACTGTTTCAATGATATTTTTCCGATATAGTCAGGCATGCACTTAACGGTAATACTGCTTTATGGTGATCATTTTTACGCCTAATATATAGCAGAGTTCTCGGAAACGCCGAATCCGGCGTATTTTTACGCCTATTTTTGCTTTTGTACGCGTAAAATTTCCTTCCGAGGATTCTCATTTACGCTCTATTGCCACCGGATGTCCAAACTAAACTTCAAAGACGTACCGCGGACTTCCGAAATTTCTTTTGTCTGTCGAAAATCGATACCCGAGCTGTCCAAAAATTGTCAAAAAGCCCGCCCACTTTTAACGAGTTGTATGATGTTTGCCCCGCCTACTTATTGGAAATTCGCTACCTGTGTTGACTGAGCTTTAAGGACGTCCCACTTTCCGCTTGCGGGAGTTTTATTTACATCGGTGTCAAGCGTTGCGGCACTCTTTTGATGGCAGCGTGATCACTGTGTGTATTTGTCACGCGTGCTAAGTTGATTAATTTATGTTTGTATTATATTCGGTGAAATATATGAAGTCATTATTATTTTTAAATATTCACATCTTAAAATCTTAAAATATTATTTTGCTAAGAACGTGTGTCGTCTGAAAACACCTCAACACTTCCGGGTGTTACCGAGTGAAATTAAATAAATAAATAACAATTATGCACAGAACGCAAATTTAAATCTATTCGAATTTAGAAGCTTATGTTTATGATGACAACAAAAGCAATTTTTTCAAATGAGAAGAAAACATATTTTTCGTCAAAATTTTTGGAAAACCCGTTTCTAAAAATTCGTAGCCTTGTTCCGGCTGCGCTGTTTACCAGCGCGGAAAAGACGCAACGTAAGTCTAAATATAGGCGAATTGCGACGGTTTTGCTTGCTATTCTCCGCGAACGAACGTATTGCTGTTGGTAACTCATCGAGAGCTGCCTTTTACTTGTTTGTTGTTGCACGAGTCGGCACCGTTTTCCCGCAATTTTTGTGAAGTAAGCAACTCGCTCGCTCGTGTTGATCAACTTCAATCCGAGCAAATATTTCATTTAACACATTTCTGCAAAATAATTTCAGCATAGTTTGTTTTTAAGAAAACATGTTTTGGGTGTTTTCTCTCATGTATTTTCTTTTCTTATTTTCTTTCTCTGGGCTTTGAAACGAACACGAAGTTGGACTAATGTTGATGCTTTCTCTAAGGTCAGACATACAAGTACAGGCTTTCCAAAAAGATGCGATCGAATTTTGATAAGGATATGTTTAAAACACATCTAAGAGAAGTGTATATCATGATGATTCTGTGTGACACTGAATTAAGAACCTCTGTTCTACTAAAGAAAGGGCAGACCGCCGCAGCAGGGAAAAAAGTGGGACTTCCTAGATTTTCCTGTGGGACTTCCAAATTTGAGGAGTAGGAAGTCTGGGACTTCCTGAGTCTGGAAGTTAATGGAAGTCCCGTCACTATTTCCTAAGCCCCAAAAGCTTTTGGATCCTTACCAGACACTCAGTGGTCAAGGTTAACTATGTTGAAAAATGAAGTTGTCCAGACAATGTCCTTAAATATTAAGTTTTCATATTTAGCCGAAAACTCCAAGTTTTCTAGGTCAAACTCCTATTTTTCAATTTTAACTCCAACTTTTCTCAGAGATGGATTCTGAAACTCCTGCTTTCAAAATCCTAGTGAGAACTCTGATATAGTCAACATATACATATATATTAATATTTTTGGTTGTGACTTTTAAATGATCACTCGATGAGATTCTCTTCTGAAAAGTAATCTTTGACGCATGAAACTGTTTTATTTTTCTGAATAAACATCGGCATTTATACTGTCAGGAAAGCGTAAACAACAAATTTCTGCCATCCAAAAGGAACGAGGCTAGAAGGTTAAAGACCCAGAGATTTTAAATGATGTTTCTTGTGTGACGTAGAGTTTGAAAAGGTCTATACCTTTGAATTTGGGCAAAAATGCCAAACCAAAATGACCCATCCCCAAAAAATTGGCCGAAACGACCCAGATACAGAATTAACCTTGGCATTATTATCACAACATTCGCACTATTAACATTATTATCACAACATTTGCACTATTAACAGTCTCATGTAGGAAAATATAAACGTTTCCCACTCTCTGTTATCGGCCGTGTGATGTTAGGACTAGACTACAACACTATCCCGAATATAGGTTCTGTTCGAACTGGTAAAAGATTCTTGCTTACGAAACACGTAATTTACACGTTGAATTTGTATAATGCCCTCCGGATTGTCTATTAAATTTGATGGTTCTATTCAATACAAACGGCATATCCTGTTCATTTGTTTTTTGTTGTGATTAAGTCTAAAAATCTCAAATTAAAAATACGAGGGTACCGGTTCACAACTGACCTTCACCTTAGAATCAGCTGTACAGTATTAACATAATGTTCGTATTCATTTCTTTTTGTTTGACAATAAATGAAAACAAATAAAAGATGAATTCTGAATGAAAAAATATTATCAATCAATTAATGTCGAAAAAGATATCTTTTAAAATTCCCTGGAGCAATTTATTTCATACGTATCTTTCAATTAACGTACAAGGAAATCATACGTTTTCGCGAGAAAACAACATTATTCTAAAATCTAAATGAAGAAAATACTACAGAAATACAGAACCAAATAAAACTTGCTCAATTCAGCGACTGACAGTCAATGACGCAGTTATTTGTTTGATTTCGTTGAAACAGAAGAACAGCCCTAGGACAAGCTGCAATGACGCAATGTAATTATTTTATACATGTAGCTTTTTTTTTTTTTTTTTTTTTTTTTTTTTTTTTTGTACCTTTCTTTTTATTCATTCTCAAATATGAGGGTCTCAACATAGGACAATGATCCTCAGACCTCAAAAAGCCCAAATGGAATAACAAGCAAGCGAAGTCCTGGGCTAGCGTTTTTTGTATGTGTTTGCTAAATCAGGTGTTTGGGCATTTCTTTCAATTTGGATACACAAAAGTCAATGTCCTGCTTTACTTGCAGTTGGGTATGAAAGCCACGACTGAGCAGAAAAAGCCAAGCCGGATGTAGTGTTTTCTTGTATTTGTTCAAACGAGCTCAAGATACTTGTTTCTTTTATATTTCCATATATGTAAAATGCTTATTCACCAACAAAATTTGTATTTTACCTGCTTATTTACGACTTTATATCCAATTATCCATTCAGCAGGAGTATGAAATAAAAGTCAAAAGGAATTGCCTTTGAAAACAAAGAACACACAAAATCACAAAAATCGGAGACTCGGTTTGATTGAGTCTCTTCATATGCAACACTGTAGTTCGTGAGGCTGCATACGCCACCTAGCGCCAGTTTAAGCGGTATTCGATTTTCTAAATAACCAGGAGGGACTCAGTGAAAGAAAATATAACCTGGACTATGATGTTGTATGGGGAGACTTTTATGGGTGCCACATGGCACAACAGCAGCTACAGTAGAGTAAAATAAAAGCCACGGTGGGCTTTTGTACCTCTGTTGAATGGAAAAATTAGATATAAAGCCATAAATAAGCAAGTAATTATACAAATTTTAATTGGGAATACAGCACTTTAAATTACATTTGTTTATATAAAATTAAAAGTAATAAATATTTTGAACTCGTTTGAACAAATATGAGAAAACACTGTATCAGGCTCGTTTTTTTTTTCGGCTAAGCTTGGCAGTGGCATTTATACCAGACCTTCGCTTGCTTATTTTTCCATATGGATTTTTTAGGCCTTAGAGAGTCATTGTCCTGTGGTCTTAATAGGTTTGACTATTAGCGAATTTTAGCCCAAAAATATAATGACCCAAATTTGAGGTCAAATTTACTCAGCAGCATCTCTTATGATTTTAAAATGATAAACAAAATTGGTCGAAAAATATACTTCTGTTTCTGTTAATTAGGAACTTCATTCACTGGTGACTATTACATCTTTTGTTGTGGTTGAAAAGAAAAAGTATTAAAAAAAAAAAAAAAAAAAAAAAAATAGGACAGTCTGAAAAAATAGAAGGAAGAAAATTAGAGTTTCTAGTCTGTGAGTTCAGTTCTTTACTGGGTGATCAGACCAATCCCACTACAGTAACTGCCAGTTTGTATGGTCGCCCAACCGTCACAGCTCTGAAGATCCTCTGAACCCACTTACAGACTGGCCCACACCATGCCAAAATGTAAAAGACAATCCCTGCTTGACGTGTACCAAGTCATGGGCTTCGGCGATAGAAGCTGGCAAAGAATTCCAGAAAGAATTCCAAACTGCTGGAAAGAATTCCAACTTGAAAGTATTTATCCTGACTGGGAACTGTCTCAGCTTCTTGGAATGGGTTGTTCTTGTTCTTGTTGATGCTGGTAGTAGGTAAGGAGCAGCAGGTACATACATAACCACTGTCGTTGATGATCTTGTACAACATGACGTTGGAGTTTGGTTCTTCTTGACTAGTATTTTCAGTCTAGATCTTGAAGCATGTCAGTTACACTTCTACTATTATGGTATCTGCCATTACAGTACCTGGCTGCTCTTCTCTGGACCATTTCAATTTTGTTCTCTGACTAAGCTGTATGAAGGTTCCAGACAGATGCACAGTAGCTAGGTGGGGTCTGACAAGAGTGATGGAGGCTACTGACTTGATGTCGCGATTTCTTACCCGGAGGTTCCCACGTAGAAAGCCCAAGGTGCTGTTGGCTTTCATCACAGTCCGGTCTGTGTGATCTTTCCACGGCAGATTGCTGGACAGGTCTACATCTAGGTATTTAGATGTATCAACCTCTTCAAGCTGTTGGCCTTTCAGCTGGTAACTATGCTTGATAGGGGATCGCATCTTCATTACCTGCAACATGTTACATCCCATGTTGTTTCCCACTCTGCAAGGCTTTCTAGGTCAGTTGTTTAGAGTCCTCTGTTGTGTGTATCTCTTGGTAAACTATGCATTCATCTGTGAATGGCCGTGTTTTGGATGTTACACTGTCAGGTAAGTCATTGTTAAACTAGAGGTCCAAGTGGGCCAGAAATCGCTCACCTGGATTAGGCTGATCATGATAATGTTACATTGTGCCATGGTGGCCATCTTGCCTATCAGATCAGATTGCCTTTAGCAGTCCAGAATCTGATGTTGTTTGAAGTTTCAAGATTGCCACCATGGCCCCATCTTGGCTATTGGAACTGGAAGATTTAGCAATTCTGATGTAACCCCGATGCCTCCCACCAAGTTTCATCTCAGTCTGACTTACTTTGGGAGGAAATGTGGTTTGAAGAAATTCAAGATGGTGGCCATCTTGGATATTGGAACAGAATGGTTTTAGCAATTCTGAATTTCCATAACACCCCAAAGCCTGCAGTCAAGTTTAAGCTCAATCAGACTTACCATTAGGGAGCAGATGCCATTTGAAGATTTTTCAAGATTGCTGCCATGATGGCCATCTTGGATATCAGAACAGAACCATATTAGCAATTCTAAATCTCCATGCTGTCAGCAATTCTAAATCTCCATGCTGTCCCAGTGCCTTCCACCAAGTTTCCGCTCCATCCGATACTATTCGGGAGCAGATAACAATTGAAGACTTTCAAGATGGTGGCCATCATGGATACGATTCTAATGGAGATGTCGAAAATGTGAAAATTTACTGACGGACATACGGATGAGGGACAGACCATGGTCAACAGCCCACAGCATAAGCTGATCTGGATCAAAGCGCAAGGTGAGCTAACAATAGAACATCTTCCTGGTCATAACAAAATGTTTTTATAATTCTGAATCTCCATGTCGCCCCAATGCCTCCCACCAAGTTTTGGCTCAGTCTGACTTACCATAAGGAGCAGATGAGGTTTGAAGATTTTCAAGATGGCCACCTTGTCAAGATGGCCACCTTGGGGGCCATCTCAGATAATATCCAACCAGAACAATTTTAGCAATTCTGAATCTCTATGTCGCTGTGATGCCTCCCATCAAGTTTGGGCTCAATACGGATTATGGTTTAGGAGATGTTGTTTGAAGAATTTCAAGATGGTCATTGTGGTGCCAGCTTGGACGTCGGAATGGAACGGAGTTAGCAGTTCTAAATCTTCATGCCTCCCCAATGCCTCCCACCAAGGTTCAGCTTAATCCAGCTTACCATACGAGAGCAGATGTCATTTCAAGATTTTCAAGCTGGCCACCATGGCGACCATCTTGGATCTTAGAACGGAGCAGATTTAGCAATTCTAAATCTCCATGTCACCCCAATGCCTCTCACCAAGTTTGGGCTCAGTCTGACACTGTTCAGGAGCAGACGTAGTCTGAAGATTTTCAAGATCACCACAGTGGTGGCCATCTTGGATATTGGAACAGAATGATTTTAGCAATTCTGAATCTCTATGTTGCTCCGATGCCTCCCATCAAGTTTCAGCTCAATCCAACTTAAGGGTTTGGGTGAAGATGTTGTTTGAAGATTTTCGAGATGGCCGACGTCGGACATCCTGGATATTGGAACAGAATGATTTTATCAATTCTATCTCTCCATGTGACCCCAGTGCCTCCCACAAAGTTTAGACTCAATCTGACTTAGGGTTCGAGAGCAGATGTGGTTCAAGATTTTCATGATGGCTGCTCCGGCCGCCATCTTGGATAGCCGAACAGAACTATTTTAGCAATTATGAATCTCTATGTCGCTCTGATGCCTCCCATCAAGTTTCAGCACAATGCGAGTTATGGTTTAGGAGGAGATATCGTTTGAAGAAATTCAAGATGGCGTTCATCTTGGATATCGGAACTGAACCATTTTAGCAGTCTGAATCTCTGTGTTGCTCTGATGCCTCCCATCAAGTTCGGCTCAATCTGACTTATGGTTTGGGAGGAGATGTTGTTTGAAGAATTTCAAGATGGCTGCCATGGCGGCCTTCTTGGACATCAGAACAGAATGATTTTAGCAATTCTGAATCTCTGTCCCATTGTGAAGCCTCCCATCGAGTTTCTGCTCAATCAGACTTACGGTTTGGGAGGAGATGTCGTTTGAAGAATTTCAAAATGGCGACCATCTTGGATATCGGAACAGAATGATTTTAGCAGTTCTGAATCTCCATGTTGCCCAATGCCTCCCACTAAGTTTCAGCTCAATCCAACTTATGGTTCTGGAGATGTCGAAAATTTGAAAAGTTAATGACTAATGGATGGACGATAGACAGACGACTGACAACAGGCCATTGCATAAGCTGACCTGGAGCAAAGTGAGCTAAAAAATAGGAAGAGAAGTGGTCTAAGGACTGTGTCTTGAGAAACTCCATTGACAACGACTGCTTTCTCTGATCCTTAAAGTAAACTAAAGAGGAAAAAGTGTGCCTGATGGAGGACTCAAACTTGTGACCCCTGCTCGCAAGTTAGGTACTCTGTGATGCAAACCAGGCTGACAGTCCTGCCAAACTGTGGGATTTACCACACTCCTCCCTCATCTAACTTTTGTGCCAGGCATCAACTTAAGATACCATGTTTCTAGCCTTTAGCCAGCACTTGCCAGTTTACCTCATCGCTATTAAAGTAAACTAAGGAGGAGTGTGCCAATGCAGGACTACAACCCGTTACCCCCTGCTTGCATAATTTGCAAGTCAGGTGCTCTACCAAGCTAACTTGGCTAACAGTCCTGCCAATCAACACTTACTGATTAGCGAAATTTGGATGAAAAAAATTACCAGTTAGCACAAACTTAGCAGCATCACAAATAGTTAGGGGTTAGCTAGTTTGCCAAAAAACAAGTATGGTCCATTCCAGTTTTACAGTCTGGCATCACAGATTTCGTCCCTTATGTTAGGCGGTGTCAGTAATTTACACATTGTCCAATTTAAATGCTCAGTGCAGTAAATTCAAAAACGGTTAAGGTGTGTTCACACTGCCAAGTTGTCCTGATCTCCTACATTCACCTACAAAGCTTGACCAAATGCTTGCTTGAGTTTGTACACAGTTTCTTCCCACCCACTACTCAACCATTCAAAAACAGGTAAGAGAAAAGTCCAGGGAGTGCCACAATCACAAACCGCAGCCCTTCCCAGACACCAAGAGGAAGAGGAAATGGACAAAACCAAACAAGCATAAATTGAACAAACGTACGACTCCTCCAACACAACAACTCAGATCTCTACTTGATCAGCCCTACCCATGCACAAACACTATGTGATCTCTATCTGATTTAGACCCAACCAAATGGACCAGATCCTATTGTAGTCATGGGGGAGTCATGAATAAGTCGTATACAAACATTCAGTATAAAAATACAGCTTAGTGAAACAATATAAGATGTACATTGTAGATGGTCTCATATTATTAGTACCATAGGAACTAGTAATAGTTTCTATGAAGTTTATTTAATCTTATTATTATACATGTATTTCATTCTGTTTACACTGAATAATGGACTATACATGTATATACTAAAAATATGAATTGCTTTGTCCCTTTGAGTAGTACCACAGACACTTGGGGTCAGTAGAGCAAATTTGGTCCAAATCCCATCTCTTGCATATTTTATCCTGTAACTTTGCATTTTTATATTATTGAACAACACATGAAGTCCGACTATTGTCATTGCTTTTAGAATCTATTTCTGGTCTGAAGGTGTTTTTGAAAACAGAAAATGTCTCCGGGTATGGATCCATATCTGGAGCTCGAGTTTCTGTACCTGGAGCCTGTCTTATGAGGATTGGCTTCGATGCTGAAATAAGTGTCAGTCATATATATTTGTATAGTCTTATCCAAAAATAAAGTTAATCCAGCAATAAAATCTCTTCTTGTGAAATTTTGCAGATCATATGACTCCTATCTGAGGGGTTTATTTCAACTCTTCTTCTGTATTTCAGATTGTGGATCCCACACTGGTGATTCATACAGAACATCTTGGCAGTCTAGTTTTACAAGGAAAAGAAAAGAAGCTTGTTAAAGAAGCTGCTTCATGAAAGCACAAAGTTCAAATCCTGAATAAAGGAACTAGGACAAAGTTCTAATCCAGAATAAATGAACTAGGACAATGCTCAAGTCCTGAATAAATTAAGACAAAGTTCAAATCCTTTTTAAGTGAAAAAAAAAAACAACAACATTATTTCTGTTGAAACTGGTCAGTTTGCATACATAGAACTAGGTCATGAATTAATTTCAACAGGCTCTGGAAACAGTTTTCTGTTGAACATAGATTTAAAAAAAAGTGAAATAGCTGTCTGTTTTATAATAATTGTTTTGAAAAAAATCATTCAGACTTTATATGATTACTGATAAAAGAAAGAAACAATGTTTTTCACATTGAAGGAGCTTGTCAAGTGGTTTGGGATGACAGTGTTTGAAATCTGGATCCATTTGGTTTCCATATTGATATTCTCAGTCCTTGCCACATTAAAACATGAACATCTCCTTGAGAATACATCTTGGTGGACAGTTTTCTCACCACTGTTTGTTGCAGATGGACTTAACACATATTTCTGTTTGATAGTGTTCATTCGACAGTACAAGGAGGAAGATTTGCGACAAGCTGGACTGAGATTCTTTTTCTCCATATTAAGTTTTTCCTTGCTTTTTACGTTCAAATTTCTTTTGTGTCAGAAATTGAGTCATTCCGCCACACTGACACACACTGAGGTGATAGCACCTCTGTTTCCATTGCTGGTCATTTTGTCGATAAGATCTTGTCAAGCTCAGGTGCACTGAGATTAATCCTAAAACATCTGGGCACATTTGTTCAAAGCATCGTTAGCTTAACAAGCTGTTATTAATGGCAAAGTTGTTACATGTAACTTTTGCAGCTAAGATATTTTCAGATACCTTGATATTCTTGCTGAAAAAATGTGAGTAGCAAAAGCTACTCACATTTTTTCAGCAAAAAAGTATCAAATGTATTTGCCATATTTCAAGATAAAATTTTAACATCATGTTAGCTAACAGTTTTGTCAAGCTTTGAACAACTGGGCTGTGGGCCGTTGGTATCAGCAGACAAATTGATATTTTTTCTAGGGAAATAGGGTTTGACATTTTATTCAAATTATCTCCTAAGGAGACAATTTGCATGATGTGTGTAAAACCCTATTTTCTGATGAAGAAAAAAAGAAAAAGAAAAATATTTCAAAATTTCATCTGCTGAATATTTTACCAATGAAGATCAAAAAACAAACAGAAATACTGAAACTAAGCCTGTTGTGGAACAACCAAGACTCTTCCACAATGCAAAGGTGACTAGGGCTGCAATGAGTGCTCAGATACTCTTTGTTGCATCAAATCTTGATGCCATAAGTTAAGGGCAGTAACTCTGTGCGCTAGAGTTAAATAGTGTGTATGTTCTGACAGTTGGGTCTTTCAATAAACACATATATGGTATGGCTTTGATTATCTTATTATAAGAAGAGTTTGTTTGTGTTGAGGTTTTACAGCCCAGTCAACCCAGTGGGGTCATGTCAAGCGTGGTCAGTTTACCTAACCACACGTTTACTGGGCAGGCTTAGTTCTCTAAGCGGTGAACCAGTATTGTACACATTCTTTCACCAGAAACTGACAACTGCCCTTCTTGAACCAGCAGAAAAGAGAGAATGAAAATATTTCATGATCAATCTCACCGAAAGAATGTTGCTGACCTCGGCGGGGTCGAACACGCGACCTGGTCTCAAATCGGATGCACATCCAGCTGAGCCACCGAGGCCGGCTATTATAAGAATAGACTTCTATGTTTGCAAACACTGTATGGAGTGTTCGGTACATACTAGCCATCTGTAGTAATTCTGAATAAATCTTAGTCATTCTGAATAAATCTATTTTCTTACTATTGGCCAGTCAAAAATCTCAGCATTTGGAAATTCATCACGAAAACACGCCTATTTAATTTTGACCCCCTTAAACCCCACTTTTATACAGTAAAACTGGGGTTTACAGGGGTATACATTATTTTTCTTATTTCTGCTCAAACACATAGATTGTGGGTACTTGTTAGAACTGCCTCATAGAGGTGGTTCTAATGAGTAACCACAATCTATGTTTTGAGCCAGAAGTATGAAAAATATCAGAATTTTTTATCTGAAAATTTTCATTTTTAGGTGGTAAAATTCTCTATATACGAGGGTGAGTCAATAAGTAACCAGCCTAACTTATTTCCGATGGACCGAGACGGTCACGATTTTCATGCTTTGTTTCAATATAAGTTTTATACATGAGTACAAAATTGCACACGTATCGAGTCATTCTTTAATAAGATATTGAATGTCAAACATGGCTAGTGATGCAAAGGCATGCTTTTCATCTAAAGTTGAGTACCGTACTATAACTCGGTACTTGTATTTAAAAGGTAAAACAGGGAAGGAAATACACGGCGAGTTAGCCGATGTTATCGGGTCTTCTGCACCATCTTATACTCAGGTTAAATTCTGGGTAGGGGAATTCAAACGCGGTAGAACATCTTTAGAAGATGAAGCCAGGTCTGGACGCCCACTGGATGCCACCGAGGAAGAAATGTGCAAGAAAGTTCGGGATCTGGTATACTCTGATAGGCGAATTCAGGTGGAAGAAATAGCGCAGGCATTAGGCATTTCACATGGTAGCGTTTCAACAGTCTTACATAATCGTTTAGGTATGTGCAAGCTAACAGCCCGTTGGGTCCCCAAATCCCTTAGCGATGAGCAAATGGCAACCAGAGCATCAGTATGCAGTGCCTTGTTGAAGCGTTTTAGGTCAAAAGATGATTTTCTTTTGCGTATGGTGACTGTAGTTGAGACTTTGGTTTATTATTATGAGCCAGAGAATAAAGCTCAGAGTCATCAGTGGGTAGGGCCTGGGTCCCCGAGGCCAAAGAAGTTCAAGACGCAACCATCTGCTGGAAAGGTGATGACCGCAGTATTTTGGGACGCAAAAGGCGTTATTATGTTGGATTTTTTACCCAAGAGAAGTACAATAACTGGAGTGTACTGTGCAAACTTGTTAGACCAGCTGAGAACCGCCATCCATGAAAAAACGCCGAGGTAAACTCTCTAAAGGTGTTTTGCTGCAACAGGAAAACGCGAGTCCCAACTTGCAAAGTTGCAATGGATGCTGTAGAGTGAAACAGGTATGAATTAATACCACATCCTGCCTATTCGCCTGACCTAGCTCCTAGCGACTTCTTCCTATTCCCAAACTTGAAAAAGGATATCCGTGGACTTCATTTCCGGTCTGATGAAGAAGTCGTGATGGCAGTTGAGGAGTGGGTCAATGGAAAGGACCCTGACTTTTTCAGTTCTAGACTGATGGCACTTGAACACCGTTCGTCTAAGTGCATCACACTAGAGAGCAATTACATCGAAAAAGAAATGGTGGATCTCAACCGGAAATAAATTAGGCTGGTTACACATTGACTCACCCTCTTAATTGAATAGGTGTGTTTTCATAATGGTTATGATATCATATTATGGACTCCAGGTGAGGTGTAACTCAGCTGCACTTCCATAATCAAGTACTTTAGTCCGAGTCGGGTAGACTAACTCGAGTGCTTGAGTAACCAATGTTGAACCAGTTGCAGACAATTCACATGAAATGTCAAGTCTTAGTTTCTCTGAAAAATAATAAGAAAAATAATAATAAAGAAAATAGATGTCATCTGCAGCAATTTATTTATGATTTTTTAAGATTAACTCTTAAATAAGTTACTATTTTTACCATAAAATTTCATTTTACTGAACCAAACTAGGAGATCCATCTAAAAGGCAATGGTTTAATCACAAAAAGTGCAGACCCTGATCAAACTGTTTAGGAGCAGTTCAGGATCTAAACTGTTTGCTTGGGCTTATTAATCAGGGCCCATGTGTCCAAAACTAAGGATGTCGTTAGTTATCGTAGCATTAAAACTTTGATCATAAAATTGGCACATGCAAAAGCTACTCACATTTTTCAGCAAAAATACCTGTAAATTAGATGTACTTACTAGAACATACATGTACATGCCATGAGCTGTGGACTGAAATCTGTGAGGTTTGGCCAATTTTTATTATTTAAGGGAGATTTGATAAAATTCTGTGAGATTTTAACAATAACTAAAGCGCTATCAAAATAGTCAAAAAGCCTTTATTTAAATGCCAAAGTAGTCAAAAACCTTTATTTAAATGAACAAAGATTATGGTAGAGACAAAAAAGTGTGATTTTCTATTTATTACTTCATTAGTTGTTTTGTAGGATTGGTCTATGTGATTTAGGTATTCCAGGAAAAACAAGATGTTCAAAATTGCCCTGTATCGCTCACCTGATTACCAGACACATTTCGAGTCAATTGGCCTTTCGGATCAAGAGAAGAAGTTCAATATGGTGTTTCATGATAGTGGCCAGCTTGGATTTCCAATCAAAATGATTTAAATTACTTTTGTTCTAAAAGTCACCTCAATACTTGTAGTGGTTTCGAGTACACTGGCCTTTTGGTTCAGGATAAAAAAGTTCAAAATAGATTTTCAAAATGGCTGCTAAGGCGACCATCTTGGATTTCCAATCAGAATGATTTTAGCTGTTTTTAATCTACAAGTCACCCTGATACTTCTGATCAACTTTCTAGTCAATTGGCCTTTCTGTTCATCAGAAGTTCACATTAGATTTTTCAAGATTGCGGCCATATTGGATTTCTGATCAGAACAAAATTAGTTATTTTTGATCTACAAGTTACCCAGATACTTCCTACCAAGTAAATTGGCCTTTTGGTTCAGGAGAAGAAGTGCAAAATAGATTTCTAAGATAGGAGCCACGATGGCCATCTTGGATTTCCAACTGGACAGATTTTAGCTATTTTAGATCTACAAGTAACACTGATGCTTCCTACCAAGTTTCCAGTCAACTGGCCTTTCGGTTCAGGAGAAAAAGTGCAGAATAGATTTCCAAGATAGCGGCCATGGTGGCCAGTTTGGATTTCTGATCAAAATGATTTTAGCTCTTTTTATACCCCATCACATGATAGTGGCGGGGTATTATGGTTTCACATTGGACGTCCGTGTGCCTGTCCGTTCGTCAGTGGTACGTCCATATTTCGTTTCCGGATGATAACTCGAGTTAATATCAATGGATTTTTGTCGCACCTGCTTGTAGCGGGGTGCGATATAGGAGTCCGCTTTTCCGTCCGTCTGTCAACATTTATTTATGTAGTATTCTAATCAACAAGACAAAACAACAATCAAACCTTGCATGAAACATCTCCCTGACCTCCTGAATTTGCGACATAGGCGTCCGCTTTTCCGTTCGTTCATCCATCCGTCAACATTTATGTCGAAGTTCGACATTTATGTCATAGTATTCTAATCAACTACAAGACTAAACAAACATCATACCTTGCATGAAACATCTCCCTGACCTCCTGACTTTGCGACATAGGTGCCCGCTTTTCTGTTCGTCTGTCCGTTCGATCGTCCGTCTGTCCATCCGTCTGTTAACAGTTCTGTTATGTCGAAGTTCAACATTTATGTCAAAGTTAGTATTCTAATCAATTACAAGACTAAACAACAATCAAACCTTGCATGAAACATCTCTCTGACCTCCTGACTTTGCGACATAGGCATCCGCTTTTCCTTTCGTCTGTCCATTTGTCCGTCTGTCAACATTTAGATCCGCAAGAAAATCTTATTTGAAATCTTTGGATACTATTCATCACCAAGGTTTACGTCTGGCTCTAGGGGCTTTTCGTACTTCCCCCGTCGAAAGTTTATACGCTGAATCAAATGAACCATCATTGTATATAAGAAGAGAGAAATTGTCTCTTCAATATGTTACTAAATTAGCCGCCAATCCACGTAATTCAGCCTATGATTGTGTTTTTAATCCTAAATATGAAAGATTTTACAACAACAAACCAACGGCTATTAAACCCCTAGGCCTGAGAATACAACCGTTACTTGAAGAGGCCAATATCAATATTAAAAATGTTCAGCATTTTTCTTTACCATCAAAAGAGCCATGGACGTTAAACCCTCCAAAGATTATTTTAGACCTTCATAAAAATAAAAAAACAGAAGTCGAGTCGCATATTTTTAAGAATGAATTTTTAGAAATCAAATCAAATTATAAACATTACCTGTCAATTTATACAGATGGTTCGAAACAAGATGAGAAAGTTGCTTGTTCTGTTATTAGTCCAAATTTTACTGACAGTATCAGATTACCTGATAATAGCTCCATTTTTACCGCCGAAGCCAAGGCAATTGATATTGCACTTTACCATATCAGAGATCAGTCTGAAAAACAGTTTATCATTTATTCAGATTCTCTTTCTGTATTAAAATCTCTTAAAGATTTACACCATAGAAACCCGTTAATTCAGCAAATTCTTAAAAAATATTATTATCTTTCCGCTTCAAAAGAAATTGTATTTTGTTGGCTTCCCAGCCACGTTAATATTCGTGGAAATGAATTAGCAGATTCAGAAGCCAAATCTGCATTATCCTTAGTAATAACCAATTTCAAAATTCCTCACTCCGACTTTAAATCAAACGTCTGTCAATACATCAACAACAAATGTCAGTCTGTTTGGGAAACACAAACTTATAATAAATTAAATGAAATCAAACCAAATTTTAACAGCAAATGCACATTCTCTAATCTCAGCAGAAAAGAACAAACAAAAATCACGAGATGTAGACTTGGACACACTAGAATTACTCATTCTTATATTTTAAACAATGAACAAGCTCCATTCTGCATTCCTTGTAATGAACCTTTCACAGTCAAACATTTTCTTATCACTTGTGGTGAATTTAATCACATTCGCACAAAGTATTTTAATATAAAAACTATAAAGGAACTTTTTGATATGCCAACTCAGAAAATACTCGACTTTCTTAAAGAGATCGGACTTTTTAATAAAATATGATCAGTATTTTTAATCACTTAAAATCATTGATACTTTATCTCTTTAAAATAAACACATCAATCCTAGATATTTTTAAATTTCTCATTAAAAAAATCATTATATAACATAAAACTTATTAGACGCTATATGCCCTTTTAGGGTTGAGCGTCTATAAACAAAATATCCATCCATCCATCTGTCAACATTTATGTCGAAGTTCGACAATTATCTCCAAGTTAGCATGCTTATCAATTACAAGACTGAACAACCATCAAACCTTGCAAGAAACATCTTTCTGACCTCCTGACTTTGCGACATAGGCGTCCGCTTTTCCGTTCGTCTGTCTGTTTGTCCATCCGTCTGTTAACATTTATGTCGAAGTTCGACATTTACATCAGTTAGTATTCTAATCAACTACATGACTAAACAACCATCAAACCTTGCATGAAACATCTCCCTGACCTCCTGACTTTGCAACATATTTATCCCCTTTTCCGTTCGTCTGTCTGTCTGTCCGTCCGTCTCAACATTTATCTCAAAGTTCGACATTTACGACAAAGTTAGTATTCTAATCAACTATAATTCTACAACAATCATCAAACCTTGCATGACACATCTCCCTGACCTCCTGACTTGGCAGGTACATTGACCCAGTGACTATATTTTGCGTTCCAGATCTCAACTATAAGGTATACAACTACCAAACCTTGCATAGTGCTTCTCCTAGATGTACTGACTCAGCAGGTACCTTTGACCTGGTGACCTTGACCTATATTTTGCGCTCCAGTGACTTTGACACATTTTGTGTCAATGTTCGATATCTCCTCAACTATAAGGCCTACAACCATCAAACTTTGCAAATTGCTTCTTCTCAATGTACTGACTCGGCAGATACCTTGACCTGATGACCTTGACCTATATTTTGGCTGCAGTGACTGACATAATTTACGTCAACATTCGATCTCCTTAAGTGTAAGACCTCTAGCCACCAAACCTTGCATAGTGCTTCTCCTAGATGTACTGACTCGGCAGGTATCTTGACCCGGTGACCTTGACCTATATTTTGTGGTCTAGTGCATTTTACACATTTTATGTCGACGTTCAATATCTCCTCAACTATAAGGCCTACAACCACCAAACCTTGCATAGTGCTTCTCCTCAATATACGGACTCCGCAGGTACCTTAACTCGGTAACCTTGACCTATATTTCATGCTCCATTGACTTTTACACCTTTTACGTCACCCTTCCATATGTCCTCAACTGTAAGGCCTTCAACCAAACCTTGTATAGTGCTTCTTCTCGATGTACTGACTCGGCAGGTACCTTGACCTGGTGATCTTGACCTATATTTTGCACTCCAGTGACTTTGACGCATTTTACATTGATGTTAGGTATCTCCTCAAATATAAGGCCTACAACCACTTAACCTTGTATAGTGCTTCACCTCATTGCACTGGCTTGGCAGTTACCTTGACCTATATTTGACACATTTTATGTTGATGTTTGACAACTCCTCAACTATAAGGCATACAACCACCATATCTTGCATAGTGCTTCTCCTTGATGTACTGACTTAGCAGTACCTTGACCCGGTGACCTTGACCTATATTTCACGCTCCAGTGACCTATACACATTTTACGTCGATGTTCCATTATCATTGGGCTATATAATACGAAAAGTCAGTGCTGAAGATATAACCATTAGAGGGAATGGCACTGGCCTGGAATATATGTGCCCCACTAGGCAATGTGTCTAAAATTTTTTTCAACCCATTTTCCAACTAAGCACTGCTAAGAATGAAATAAAGTTATTTAATAACCACGTTCTGATTGTGGGTCCTTTGACTTTGCCCCAGCAGGTGCGACGCCGCCTTCCGCAGAATTCTTGTCACAAAACTTGGTATGTACATTGATATTGTGGAGATTGGTTTGGGATTATTAAGGGGCAAATTTCATCAAATTTTGACAGATTTATCTGACCGAGACATGCCCCTATTTTCGTTTCAAGACAATAACTTATGTAAATATCAAGGGATTTTAACCAAACTTGGTACAAATATCATCATATCATATCATAATCGGATTTTTGATTAACGTGCAGGTACAGGGGCAACATCCATATCAGTGGGCCCCCTTCCAGATAGCTGGCTTGCTGCACGCATGGCAGATCTCACACCAGATCTCCAGGTAAGTCTATCATGAGGGTTGATAGCCGAGAGCTTCCACTCTTTGCAATCCCTCTCTGTCAGCTGCTTCCATGTCATTTCCCAGGCCCAACCTTTCCATCAACCTGTATGTCAAAGGCTGTCTTGACTGCACCATTGTAGCATTTCACATGTCCATAGCATCCGAGTCTTCTCCTTCAGAATGAGATCCAGATCCTCAATGCCAAGCCGCACAAGTAGCTCATTGGACCTGGTGGTGACAATGTCTTGAGGCCTGACATTGCAGATCTGTCTGATCATTGCCCTGTCATTTTGCTGCAGACGCTGGAGGTTCGGCTTTGTCAATGGCCAAGTCTAGCTGGCATGGAGCATTGCGCTCCGCACACAAGAGCTGTACACACGGCCACGTATTTTGAAAGAAAGGTGGCGTGAAGAGAGAACTGGTAGCAGATCCTTGAACTTCTTCCAGGCTGTTTTCACACTTGTTGTGGTTGAGAGTTCACAGCCACCTGCTGCTGAGAGCATGTCTCCTAGGTAGCAAAAGGAAGCTACTACCTCCAGCTTGTCAGGTCCGACCTGGACTTCCTTCTGTGGTCTGCCATCCAAGGGGCGTGCAGTTCCCTGGCACCGTGTACTTCTGTAGTCAGGGTCTTTTGTCAAGTGCTTGAGCCCACTGCATTTCTTTTGCACCCAGTGCTTGCAGCCATTGCAGAAGATGCTGTTGCTGCCCACTCCAGTGCAACAGACGGCGCATGGAAACTCGACAGATCTCTGCAGGGGGTCCAGTCCCGTACCGCAGATCATGATCTTTGTCTTTCCTGCATTTACTCTCAGTCCTTTCTTCTCCAAGAGAAGAACCATTGTACATGCATTGATATTAAGGAGAACTGATTTTGGATTGCTAATGGGCAAAGTTTGTCATTGTTTAACAGAGTTATCTGCCCATGACACGATAATGGCAGGGTATTATAGTTTAACGTTTTTATTTATCTACAAGTCACCTGGTCTTTCGGTTCAGGAAAAGAAGCGAAAAATAGATTTTCAAGGTGACCGCATTGGCAGCCATCTTGACTTTACAATTAGAACAATTTTAGCTATTTTTGATCTACTAGTCATTCTGATGCTTCCTATCAAGTTTCAAGACAATTGGCCTTTCATTTCAGGAGAAGAAGCGAAAAAAAAAAGAGTTTTTAGGTGGCAGCCATCTTAGATTCCGATCAGAACCATTTTAGCTATTTTTGATCTACTAGTCACCCCGATGCTTCCTATCAAGTTTCAAGACAATTGGCCTTTCGTTTCAGGAGAAGCAAAAACTATATTTTTAGATGGTGGCCATCTTGGATTTCCAATCGGAACAGTTTTAGCTATTTTTTATCTACAAGTCACCCAGATGCTTCATACATCATCATAATCGGATTTTTGATTAAGATGCAGGTACAGGGGCAACATCCACATCAATGGGTCCCCTTCCAGATAGCTGGCTTGCTGCATGCATGGCAGATTTCACACCAGATCTCCAGGTATGTCTATCATCAGGGTTGATAGTCAAGAGCTTCCACTCTCTGTGATCCCTCTCTGTTTGTGTTGAGGTTTTACGGCCCAGTCAACCCAATAGGGTCATGTCGAGCGTGGTCAATTTACCTAACCACACATTTACTGGGCAGGCTTAGTCCTCTAAGAGGTTAACCAGTAGTGTGCACATTCTTTCGCCACTGACAACTGCCCTTCTTGAGTCAGCAGAAGGGAGAGAATGACAGTAGAAAATGTTTCATGATCAATCTCCACGAAAGAATGTTGCTGACCTCGGCGGGGGTTGAACCCGCGACCTCCTGGTCTCCAGTCGGACAGCGCATCCAACAGCTCTGTCAGCTGCTTCCATGTTATCTTGGGCCTCCCAGGCCCACGCTTTTCATTGGAGCATTCCACATGTCCATACCAGCAGAGCCTTTCTTCAGAATGAGGTCCAGATCCTCAATGCCAAGCCGTGCAAGTAGCTCTTTGGATCTGGTAGTGACAATGTCTTGTGGCCTGACATTGCAGATCTGTCTGATCATTGCCCTGTCAATTTGCTGCAGACGCTGGAGGTTTGGCTTTGTCAACGGCCAAGTCTCACTGGCATGGAGCATTGCGCTCTGCACACAAGAGCTGTACACACAGCCACGTGTCTTGAAAGAGAGGTGGCGTGAAAAAACCGGTAGCAGATCCTTGAACTTCTTCCAGGTGGTTTTCACACTTGTTGTGGTTGAAATTTCCCAGCCACCTGCTGCTGAGAGCATGTCTCCTAGGTAGCAGAAGAAAGCTACTACCTCTAGCTGTGGTCTGCCGTCCAAGGGGCGTGCAGTTCTATGGCACCGTATACATCTGTAGTCAGGGTCTTTTGTCAAGTGCTTGAGCCCACTGCATTTCTTTTGCACCCAGTGCTTGCAGCCATTGCAGAAGATGCTGTTGCTGCCCACTCCAGTGCGACAGACAATGCATGGAAACTCGTCTGAACTCCGCAGGAGGTCCAGGCCCGTACCGCAGATCATGATCTTTGTCTTTCCTGCATTTACTGTCCTTTCTTCTCCATTGCTTCTTTCCAAGTCAAGAGCCTCCTGACACATTCCTCGAGCGATTCAGCGACGACAAAGTCATCGGCATAGAGGTCCTCCCAAGGGACCCCAGAGCGGAACTCTCATGATAAGGCATCAAGCACAATGATGAAGAGCAGTGGGCCGAGTTCTGAGCTTTGATGAACACAGACTTTCACTTCAATTCACTGTGCCCCTCACCAACATGGACACAGCTTCGTGCATTTGCATACATTGCTTCCTACCAAGATTCAAGTCAATTGGCTTTTCTTGTCAGGAGAAGAAGAGAAAAATAGATTTTCAAGATGGTGGCCATGGTAGCCATCTTGAATTTCAGATCGGAACAAATTTAGCTATATTTGCTCTACAAGTCACCCTGATGCTTCCTACCAAGTTTCCAATCAATTGGCTTTTTGATTCTTCAGAAGCAGCAAAAAATTGATTTTCAAGATGGCAGCCATGGCAGCCACCTTGGATTTCTGATCAGAATGATTTTAGCTATTTTTGATCTACAAGTCACCCTAATTCTTCCTATCAATATCCAATTAGTTGGCAGTTTGGTTCAGGAGAAGCGAAAAATAGATTTTCAAGATGGCGGCCATCTTGCATTTTAGCTATTTTTGACCTACAAGTTACCTCGATGCTTTCTACCAAGTTTCAAGTCAAATGGCCTTTCAGTTCAGAAAAAGAAGTGATAGACAGATTTTAAAGATGGCAGCCATCTCCTTACTGATAAAGACCTTGAATGTCAGTGACTGAAATTTCAGTGTTTTCTACAGAAGATCTAAATTTCACTGAAACTTCTGTGAAATTCCAGTGACCCTTAATCTATAACTAAGATTTCACTGAAGTTCCACTGAAATTTCAGTCAACACTGAAATTTCACTGAAATGTTGGGGACTATCCTATAAATGATCTCCCCTAGTATGATGAGGGTGATCTCCCTTTGTAAATATGGCAGTAAATTCATATGGAGCCAAAATTTGTCACTGGTAAAAAATCTTTAAATATCGAGAATTGCTTGCTTGTGTTAGATGTAGTAAATCTTTTCTTCGCTCACTTGAGCACAAAGTGCTCAAGGTGAGCTATTGTGGTCAGTCAATGTCTGTCGTGTGTTGTCCGTCGTGCAGCGTCAACAATTGCTTTAAAAGCCTACTCCTCCTACACCCTGGGCCAATAAACTCGAAACTTAGTAGGAAGCACTGGGGTGACTTGATAAAAAATAGCTAAAACTGTTCCGATCGGAAATCCAAGATGGTCACCATTGCCATGGCAGCCATCTTGAAAAGCTGTTTTTCGCTTCTTCTCCTGAACCGAAAAGCCAATTGACTCGTTACTTGGTGGAAAGCATCAGGGTGACTTGTAGATCAGAAATAGCTAAAATCGTTCTGATTGGAAATCCAAGATGGCCACCCTGATGCTTCCTACCAAGTTTCAAGCCAATTGGCCTTTTGGTTCAGGAGATGCCAGAATAGATTTTGAAGATAGCGGCCATGGCGGCCATCTCGGACTTCTGTTTGTAATGATTTTAGCTCTTTTTTATCTACAAGTCACCCTGATGCTTCCTTCCAAGATCCAAGTCAATTGGCTTTTTGGTTCATAAGTATAACATGGATTTTCAAGAAGGCAGCCATCTTAGATTTTCTATCAGAACGATTTAAGTTATTTTTGATGTACAGAAGTCACAAGAGGCTTCCTGTTGTTTCAAGTCAGTTGGTCTTTTGGTTCAGAAGAAGCAAAAAATAGATTTTCAAGATGGCCATCTTAGATTTCCAATTGGAACGGTTTTAGCTATTTTTGATCTACAAGTCACCCCGATGCTTCCTACCAAGTGTTGAGTCAATGGCCCAGGGGTGTAGGAGTAGGCTTTTAAAGCCTACTTTTAAAGCAAATTGTTGACGCCCCACAATGGACGAAGCACGATGACATTGATGGATCACAGTAGTTCATCTTGAGCACTTGATGCTCAGGTGAGCTAAAAAGGCTGAACTTTTTGCAAACAGTGGAAACCTTGATCAGATGCTGCATTTTGCGGCATCTGAGCCTGCGCACTTTGCAAATTACTATTCTTGAAGGTCTCCAGACTACAATGGGTTAAGGTCTGTTCAGGTTGAAGCTGATGACATTCTATTTTTTTCTTTTCGAGAAAATAATGATTGCTATTTCATATGCATTGTCTGCTGGTGCCATGAAATGTCAAGCCTTATTTTAATGAAAAAAATAAAAGTGCTGCAAGCACTGCACCATGTCCCGCTACTGCATTTATGTCAAGCAAGTGCCATAACTCTCTCAAAAATAAAATCAAAGGGAAAGTGCATTAGTCTTTCCCACAATATTATCAACATGGATGCATGTACCTTAAAATGTTCAACATGATTGTTTCCTTTAGCTCACCTGAGCTACAGTGATCACTTTTTGTCTGTCGTCTGTCGATCCATCCGTTAACATTTTTAAACGACCTCCTCTGAGCTAATTTTGCTGAAATTTCATATGGAGCCTCCTTAGGTTGGGTGAATGAAAGATTGCTAAAATGGTTGCGATCTGTTGACCAAAATGGCCAACATGCCCATATATGGTAAAAACCTTTAAAAATCTTATCCAGAGCTGAAGATGCCTTGGGGCTGAATCTTCGCACAAATCATCGGGGACGGGAAGTCTACCAAAGTTGCTAAAATGATGGTTATATGTTGAAGTTTGACCTTTTTACGGCAAGGTCAAGTTTGCTTCCCTAT
Source organism: Anodontia alba (assembly GCA_964016985.1). Lineage (NCBI taxonomy): Eukaryota > Metazoa > Mollusca > Bivalvia > Lucinida > Lucinidae > Anodontia > Anodontia alba. Next base: position 26,914,153 of record OZ024821.1, read on the forward strand.
GCATTTGTATAGGGCCCATACATTTGTATGGGAAAACTTGAGAATTTCAAACAACTTCTATGAATTTGATTGTGTTGGGATTTAACAACCCGTCAACACTTGAAGGTCATTTTGTGTCATCTTCCAGAGCAAGGGAGAAAAGAGATAGAAGAGATAATAGAGGAGATGAAAGATAGGGACAGGGAAGAAAGAGGAACAGGAATGAAAGTGAAGAAACAGAAGAAATAAAAACATTTCCCCTCTACCCTTACCTGCTACAAGGATAGCAAGCTTTGCCAAACTGTAAGCCATTATCAGTTGGACACCCCAGTGACATAAGATACACTACACCGTTGCCACCCGACCACCCCCTTCTCCTCTGAAATTGCTAGGCCAATATTGCTCAAATTTCATGTGAAGCCTCCTTGGGGCAGGGGAACGAAAGATTGCTTAAATGGTCACAGTCCATTGACCAAGATGGCCGCCATGCCCATATATGGTAAAAAACCTTTAAAAATCTTTTTATCCAGAACCGAAGATACCTTGGGGCTAAATTTGTGCACAAATCATTGGGGATGGGAGATCTACCAAAGTTGCTAAAAGAATGGTCGTACATGAACAGCTGACATTTTTATGGTAAGTTTGCTTCCCTATGAATTTGTATGGGCCCCATTCATTTGTATGGGAAAATTGTTGAGAATTTCAAACAACTTCTCCTCTGAAGCCACCAGGCCAATGTTGCTCAAATTTCATGTGGAATCTCCTTGGGGTGGGGGAACAAAAGATTGCTCAAATGGTTGCGGTCAATTAACCATGATGGCTGCAATGCCCATATATGGTAAAACCTTTAGAAGTCCTCTCCAGAATCAAGTTCAGAATCAATTAAGCCTTGGGGCCTAATCTTTGCACAAATCATTGGGCATGGGGGGTCTACCCAAATTGCTAAAATGATGGTCCTACATTGGCATTTGACCTTTTTACGGTAAGGTCAAAATTGCTTCCCCATGCATTTGTATGGGTCCTATACATTTATGTGGGAAAATGTCGAGAATTCATATTTTGGACGTCTCCTCTATGGACTATGATCCAATTAGATGAAACTTGAGGAGCATCGGGGCGCCTAGCAGACACAAAATAGCTAAAACGGAGCCGATCAAAAATCCAAGATGGCCACCACAGCCGCCATCTTGAAAATCAATTTTTGACATCTCTTCTCATCATTTGGTCAGTTTGAGTTGAAACTTGTTCTGTAGCAATAGGACCACTTCAGGATAGAAATAAGCTAAAATTGTGTCAACTGGAAAGCCAAGATGGCTGCCTCAGCTGCCATCTTGAAAATCTGTATTCAACATTTTCTCACAAATCACAAGGCAAATTAAGTTGAAACTTATGACGTTGCAACAGGTTGATGTGTAGATGAAAAATAGCTAAAATCATGCCAACTGGAAATCCAAAATGGCCACCATAGCCGCCCCCTTAAAAAAAAACAATTTTTGACTTCTCCTCCCAAACAGTTGGGCGATTTGAGTTGAAATTTACACTGTACCAACAGGATGACCTCTAGATCAAAAATAGCTAAAATTATGCCATTTGGAAATCCAAGATGGCCACCACAGCTGCCATCTTGAAAATCTGTTTTCGACATCTCGCAAACCTCTCTGCAAATTAAGTCAAAACTTATGATGGAGCAAGAGGCTGATCAGTAGATATGATGTTTGTTTGTGTTGAGGTTTTACGGCCCAGTCAACCCAATGGGGTCATGTCGAGCGCGGTCAGTTTACCTAGCCACACGTTTACTGGGCTGGCTTAGTCCTTTAAGCGGTTAACCAGCATTGTGCACATTCTTTCGCCAGAAACTGACGACTGCCCTTCTTGATTGTGTTGGGGTTTAACGACACGTCAACCCTTGAGGGTCATTTTGTGTCGTCTCCCAGAGAAAGGGAGAAAAGAGATAGAAGAGAGAGTAGAGGAGATGAAAGAGAGAGACAGGGAAGAAAGAGGAACAGGAATGAAAGTGAAGAAACAGAAGAAATAAAAACATTCCACCTCTACCCTTACCCACTACAAGAATAGCAGGCCTTGCCCAACTGTAAGCCAATATCAGTTGGACGCCCCAGTGATGTAAGATACACAGCACCTTCGCACCACCCGACCACCTCAACTGCCCTTCTTGATTCAGCGGAAAGGAGAGAATAACCGTAGAAAATATTTCACGATCAATCTCCACGAAAGAATGTTGCCGACCTCGGCGGGGGCTGAACCCGCGACCTCCTGGTCTCCAGTCGGACGGCACATCCAACTAAGCCACCGAGGCCAGCTCAGTAGATATGAAAATATCTAAAATCATGTTGACTGGAATCCAAAATGGCCACCACAGCCACCATCTTGAAAATCGACTTGACTTCTCCCAAACCAATGGGCGATTTTAGTTGAAACTTACACTGTAGCATCAGGATGACCTCTAGATCGAAAATAACGAATCAGAAATCCAAGATGGCCACCACAGCCACCCTTCTTGTTTTTAAATGTCTTCTCCTGTGAAACCGCTTGAGCAATTTTCACCAGATTTCACATGGAGCTTTCTGTTGAAAGGGTACTGACAATTTGTTTGAAATGTTCTGCACTACTCAACAAGATGGCCACCATGCCCATATATGGTAAAAACACTTAAAATATCTTCTTCTCTAGAGCCAAGAAAGGAGAGAATAACCAGGTGGGGCAATATACACCCGTTCTCCATTTAATCACATGGACAAAGTTTTAATGAGAATTACCAATAGCGCTGTTAAAAGGAAGGGCAAAGACTAACCCTGAAACAATATGCGCTGCCCCACATCATGGTCTAACTATATATCAAGTTTCAGATTGATCAGATGTAAACTTGTTTGTTTGTGTTGAGATTTTACGGCCCAGTCAATCCATTGGGGGGCCTCGTTGGCTCAGTTGGATGCGCCGTCCGACTGGAGACCAGGAGGTCGCGGGTTAAACCCCGCCTAGGTTGGCAACATTCTTTCATTGAGATTGATCGTGAAATATTTTCTACGGTCATTCTCTCCCTTCCGCTGATTCAGGAAGGGCAGTTGTCAGTTTCTGGCGAAAGAAAGTGCACAATACTGGTTAACTGCTTAGAGGACTCAGCCTGCCCAGTAAACGTGTGGTTAGGTAAACTGACCGCGCTCGACATGACCCCATTGGGTTGACTGGGCTGTAAAACCTCAACACAAACAAACAACCCATTGGGGTCATGTTGAGCCCGGTTAGTTTACCTAATCACATACTTACTGGGCAGGCTTAGTCCTCTAAGCGGTTAACCAGTATTGTGCACATTCTTTCGCAAGAAACTGACAACTGCACTTCTTGAATCAGCGGAAGGGCGAGATTGACTGTAGAAAATATTTTATGATCAATCTCCACGAAAGAATGTTGCCGACCTCGGCGGAGGTTGAACCCATGACCTCCTGGTCTCCAGTTGGACAGGGCATCCAACTGAGCCACCGAGGCCGGCTCAAATGTAAACTGTAGTAGTTAGCTGGAAAATAAAAAGGTTAAATTTTAAAAGGGGCTTAACCTGATTAATATCAATATTTGGTGGACTGCAAGCTTGAGTACATTATATGCTATTCCACATCATGGTCAAACTATGAATCAAGTTTCAGATTGATTAGAAGTACTTTGTAGGAGGACTTGATGGGATGTAAACTGTAGGAGTCAGCTAGACTATTTGGTGGACTGCAACCTTGAAACACTATGCATTGCTCCACAGCATAGTCTAACTATAAGTCAAGTTTCAGCTTGAACAGATGTAATCTATAGGGAGTTAGCTGGAAACGAAACGGTTACAAAAATTTTTAATGGGCCATAATGCAGTTATACTTGGTGGACTGTAACTTTGAAACAATATGCGCTTCTCCACATCATGGTCTAACTATATATTAAGTTTCAGCTTGATGGGATGTAATCTATAGTAAAAGTTAGCTGGAAACAAAATGTTTGCAAAAACTTTCAAAAGGGCATAACTCTTAATATTTGGTTGACTATAACCTAGTAATAATATGCACTGCTCTACATCATGGTCTAACTATATATCTAGCTTCAGCTTGATCAGATGCATTGATTGTGTTGGGGTTTAACGACATATCTAACTATATATTAAGTTTCAGCTTGATGGGATCTAATCTATAGTAAAAGTTAGCTGGAAACAAAATGTTTGCAAAAACTTTCAAAAGGGCATAACTCTTAATATTTGGTTGACTATAACCTAGTAATAATATGCACTGCTCTACATCATGGTCTAACTATATATCTAGCTTCAGCTTGAGATGCATTGATTGTGTTGGGGTTTAACGACATGTCAACCCTTGAGGGTCATTTTGTGTCATCTCCCAGAGAAAGGGATAGAAGAGATAGTAGAGGAGATGAAAGCGGGGGACAGGGAAGAAAGAGGAACAGGAATGAAAGTGAAGAAACAGAAGAAATAAAAACATTCCCCCTCTACCCTTACCTGCTACAAGGATAGCAGGCCTTGCCCAACTGTAAGCCAATATCAGCTGGACGCCCCGGTGATGTAAGATACACAGCACCTTCGCACCATCCAACCACCCCCATGATCAGATGCAATCTAGACAAGAAATCCGCAGAAAGCGATGCCGCACCTGTGGGGATTAAGTCATACAAATTCCTATTTGTATTGAAAAAAATCTATTTAGCAGTATTCAAGAAATTGATTGGTTAGTTTGTAAGAAAAATGGACAAAGTAGAAAATTTGGAATATTGGCTTGCAAAATTTGATCTAAACCTGTCCATTATTTCACAAGATATTGATATTGAGGGGATATCATTTTTACCCATTAATCCAGGCCAGTAACTCAGCTGAAAATTGACGAAAAATGTCATGTGACAATCCCAAGCTAGGTATTGTTAACAACAATATGTATGCAAAATATGATCCTGATCCATCAATTCTTTCACAAGATATTGAGCGGAAACCAATTTTGGGCATAAATCAAGGGCCCCTAACTCTGCTGAAATGAATCTGAGACTTGTGTGCAAACAATATGCACATCTTCAGACCATGACCTAATCATCTGTGAAGTTTCAAAACTATTGGCCTAAAACTGCAGGAGGAGTTGCGCTCACGAGACACCCACTGACTATAAGGGTTTTAGGTAAAAACTGACTAAGTTTTAAACAAAGTTGAAAAAAAATCTGAGAATTATGAGCAAACAATATGCGCATCTACACACCATGGCCAAAACATCTGTGAAGTTTCAAAATGATTGGCCAAAAACTGTAGGAGGAGTTGCGCTCACGAGACACCCACTGACTATGAGGGTTTCAGGTCAAAACTGACTAAGTTAACAAAGCAGAAAAAGTTGAAAAAAAAAAATCTGAGAATTATGAGCAAACAATATGCACATCTACAGGCCATGGCCAAAACATCAGTGAAGTTTCAAAATGATTGGCCTAAAACTGTAGGAGGAGTTGCACTAAGTCAATTGTTGACAAACGGACGGGTCACGGCACGCCTATATCGCATCTGCGTGCTAATGCAGGTGTGATAAAAAGGTGTTAGCCAGAAACAAAATGTTTACAAAAATTTTCAAAGGGGCATAACTTTAATATTTGGTGGACTATAACCTCAAAACAATATGCACTGCTTCACATCATGGTCTATATCAAGCTGTTACGCCCAAGGCGGCCAAAACGCATTGAGAGTGACTTCGTTTGACTATGCTTCGGGTTGGGTTTGCCCAACTGTACCTCTACACAGAAACTCCAACAATGTTAGATTTTATAACTTTTTGTTTACATAAATATATATAACAATACATGAACAATCACAAAGCTAGACTCTTCGCGTTGGCCAGAGTCGAACACAACACAGCTGGCAATGTACCAGCTTTTAACTTGATTAACCTGGGTTGGTTACTTGATTAACCTGGGTTGGTTACTTGATTAACCTGGGTTGGTTACTTGATTAACCTGGGTTGGTTACTTGATTAACCTGGGTTGGTTACTTGATTAACCTGGGTTGGTTACTTGATTAACCTGGGTTGGTTACTTGATTAACCTGGGTTGGTTACTTGATTAACCTGGGTTGGTTAATCAATATTTAATCACCAGGGCCCAGTTGTTCAAAGCGTCGTTAGCTTAACGAGTTCGTTAAGGGTCATTTCGTTAACTTTTTTAGCGGATTCAATATACAATATTCTGATATTTTTTGCTCAAAAAATGTGAGTAGCTTTTGCACTGCAAAAGCTACTCACATTTTTTCAGCAAAAAATATCAGAATAATTGCGTATCACTCGATGTAAAATTTAACGAATCGTTAACTAACGACATCGTTAGTTTTGAACAACTGGGCCCAGAACAGCTCCAACTAAGTGTGGTGAACACTACCAATGTGAAGAGAATGCTGACTACCATCTATTAAAATGTAGACACCAATTGAGTCTTGGCTAGTTAATGTAACTAATTAACTGGGGCCCAGTCCACTTACTTGGTTCTTTACTAATCAACTGTCATCCAGATTTATAATCTTCTTTAAGTTTTAACTTAGTTATTAAAACTAAAATTTCACATACTGAGCTCTGGCTCAGTCTATTATGACTTATTCTATTACATAATTAAATCATCATGTGAAGGTCTTTTATTATAGTGATTTGGGACTTCGCCCGCAGCCTTGAAATATATTTGTAGTCCAAATACACCCATTGCCATCTTCAATGGTAGGACCTACATGATTTTAAGGCTTCAGCCTCTGAAGGGCTGAAAAGAAATAAAACAACTACACAGAATTACACCAAATACGATGAAGTTTACTATTATGATTCCATACAATTGACAATGATGCCCTACGTCATTGGTGTCGCGGCTGAATCTCCATCGTCGTGATTGGTCTATCACCGGCGTCGACAGGATTCATCCGCGACTTATGTCATATTGTCAACATCGGTGCGGTCGACATCTAGGTTCCGTCAGCTAGTGGCAGCATTGCCAGTTGACATCATACACAAACTCCATATCTTACTACAAATTAACAAAGTTTTTATGCCCTGATAAAATAATAGTAAACTTAAATAACAGGGCCATGACATTTGAAATGTACGAAGATAGCAACCTGGGCTAAAACATTTCAGCCACCCTGCCTGCGATAATGACATTTCCTCTTAACAATACCACGATCATGACATTCCAATGGCTAAGGCTAACTCACAGGGTCATGACATTTTGAATGTCAACCCTATTTACCCTTATTATTCACTACATTAGGGCCATGACATTATGACTGTCAACCCTATCTACCCTTATTATCAAATACATTAGGGCCATGACATTAAGAATGTCCACCGACAACAAACAGGGTCACAACCTTCCGATCGTCGACCCCTTCCATAATCAGGACATTGCAACCCTCGACTATTAGGGGCCTGACATTTGAAATGACAGCCCGTAAATGTCACTCCATAATAAATGTCAACCCCAATATACCCGAAATAAACCGAATTATTGATGTAGGCTTATTGATACGGGCTTAATTTGCTATTCATGTTTGCTAAATCTGGGCACAGAATTTCAGCAGATAATATATTTATAAAATCAATAATCTTACTTAAAACAAGTTGCCCGTTTCTGTGTTTTACGCGAATGCTTGCAAATTATGTTGTGCTGGGGTTTTACGGTCTAATTAACTTGATGCGGTCATGCTGAACACTGTCAGTTTTCCTAAAACACACGTCCATTGGACAGGCTTAGTCCTCTAAGCGACTATTAGAGGTTTTAGGGATTCCCATTATGATGTCAAACTAGCGCATGCGCCCCTACCTGGCCATCAACTCATCGGCCAGCACTGTGTTTCGCAATGTAAAACTGTAGATTTTAATCATGAAAAAGATCAGCTTCTGGTTGTAATTAATCGTATTTTTTTAAAATGTTCTAGTAGACAATTAACTTAAACTGTGCCTTCGCTCAGTTTCTTAATATTTCAACAGGAAATCACAGAATTTGTATTCATTTAAGTTTGAATTCTAACACGACGCATGGCAAATGAAGAAAGAAAAATTCCTTCGGTAAATAACTATAATTTATTTATTTTTCACAGTTTTTTTTTTTTATTTAAAATGCTTTTAAGCACAGTGTATTAATATTAAAAAAACATTCATTCAGACAGAAATGTAAAAATCCCTACCAGAAATTACATTGTCAGTTTACATGTTGTGCCGGACCTTGAGAAATTGCCAAATGGGAACGAACTAAAATGACTAGCTTACTTTGACTGTATTCCGTCAAAATTCATTAACAATAATAAAATGACACATACATTCTGGTGAATGAACGTCTTCGGCAGTAATTAATTCCAATTGCTTAAGAGATACCACAGATTGTTTCCTGTGTCAACACGTTCCAAATACATAACCTCAAGGCATCAACAAAAGGCAGACGTATACATGCAATGTGTGAAAGAGTACGTACTGAACTCAAGTATCCCGCTTGAGTAGATAATTTAATATCATAATTGGATGTCTTTGAAAATGCCTATTTAGTCCAGCAAAACTCAAACAGGACTAGTTGCACTTTGTGTTTATCTTATTTATTTTTATTTATTTATTTTGTTTCTAGTAAACCGCAAACAACATACAATTATTATTCAGTGTAATGCCGTTCACCTCTGTTAACATGACTTTGTTGCAACATACTCACTGGATTTTTCTTTTTTTTTTATTAATATTACTATTTATAATTAATGAGAAAAGATATGTTTGTAATAGTAATATACTCTTGGACAGCATAACGATTTCGAGGGAAGTTTTTTTTTTAAAGTATAATTTCATAATTGCTTGGGATAAACAAAAACACAATATTAAAATCAATTTATCATATATAAATTTAATATGAGTCTTCTTTTTCATTTTTCTGCATTGTTTCTGGATTGAATTATCAAACGATGCTTCAAAATATTAAATTTCCCTAAAAAACCTTTGTTTTCCCTATCACTTCTTAGCAAGTTTGACGGCCAGGTCTATTCCGTTTCTATTTATACACCGGAAGTGCGTCACAATAAAACCTCCTATATATCACAATTGGGTGCATTTTTTTGCCGAATATGACTGCCCTTATATCAATGAAAGAGCATATATTTGTTTGTGTTGGTTTATGGCCCAGTCAACCCAATGGGCTCATGTCGAGCACGGTCAGTTCACCTAATCACACGTTAACTGGGCAGGCTTAGTCCTCTAAGCAGTTAACCAGTATTGTGCACATTCTTTCGCCAGAAGTTGACAACTGCCCATCTTGAATCAGAGGAAGGGAGAGAATGACCGTAGAAAATATTTCGTGATCAATCTCCATGAAAGAATGTTGCCGACCTCAGCCACATACAATACATATATATGCTTATCTGTCGTGTGTATGCCTTCATGTCACCAATCTATGGAGTGTCGCGATTGCTCCGATGTGTGCACGGGCAAGCCCAGTCCTGCACTGTTCTCATATCCCTTACCCTCTGCGCTTGCTACAAAGAGACCCTGATCAGACTGAACATACTGCACAGTCTGCTCAGTGTCTTTCGTAGTTATTCCTTTCACGCAAACCGGAGATACCTACCAGACCGAATTTGCGCTTGCTAGAAAGAGGCCCAGATCAGAATGAACATTATGCACTGTCTGCTCAGCGTCCTTCCTATCCACCTCATGCACGCAACTGGGAAATTCCCACTAGATTGAAATTTATAGCACAGCTGTCTAGTATACATGAAAATCCTATTTAACAATGCATAACTGGATCACCCTGTGCCCACTATATAGACACAGCAATCAGCAATCTATAGGTTTTAATTCCGACTCGACACATTTCTGGCCTTTCAGATCTTGCACAGAAAACCTACAAATTGATGACAATTTGGAAAATACAAAATATCACCAAACTGACTCCTCTAAGGACTGCGGTCCTCTGAAGAGCAGATGTCCTGCTTTTTCACCCTTATCGGAATTATTCACAATGCAATATTTATATACGTTCAGGTAGCTACTCATTTTCTTACACGTATAGTGCATGGGCAAACCATGATTATACCTTAGTGTCCTATATGATGGACAGACGGATTGAATAATATGTATGGTAAGGCAAAAATGGCCTTATGAAAGTAAAAAGGTATCCTATGTCAGGAAAACAAATGCATTGAGGGTCGTAGGTCGAAACATGGTTTTAGCTTGATCAGAAGTAAACTGTAGGAGGGGTTAGCCAGAAACAAGATGTTTACAAAAATTTTCGGAAACAGTTTTTGTAAATTTTTGAAAGGGCATAACTTAATATCTGGTGGACAGTTCTGTAATCTTGAAACAATATGCGCTATTCCACATCATGGTCTATCAACATACCCAGTTTTAGCTTGATCAGATGTAAACTGTAGGAGGGGTTAGCCAGAAATGAAATGTTAAACATTTTCAAATGGGCATAACTTAATATTTGAAGGACTGTAACCTCAAAACAAATTGCGCTGCTCCACATCATGGTTTGACTATATATCAAGTTTCAGCTTGATTGGGTGTAAATTGTAGGAGGAGTTATCCGGAAACAAAAAGTATACAGACGGATGGACAGACGTAGGGATGGACAGACAAATGCCGAGGGGCATAACATAATACGACCATTTTTCAAACAAGCATATAAAACTTTTTACGATCAATCACTACGAAAAAATGTCAACCCAGCGGGTATCGAACCCTCAACCTCCTGATCAGTCCGACGGGCTTCCGAGCCAATGAGGCCTGCTACAACTAGCTTTACAGACAAGGAACCATTCTTAGCTCCCCTTTACAAAAGTACTGGTAGAGCTATAGCAGTGATCACCATGGCGTCTGCACTGGCTTAAGTTTTTGGTTAAAGTTTTTTAAAGGCTATATATCTCTTGAACCTCTGGATAGAAGTTCATACTTACTCTGATGTTAGATACTGGTGTAGTGTTTTTATACTGTACCATCCGGACCCATATGAGTGATCTTGCAGTTAAGGCTATGGACATTTGTGTTAATTTTTTGGTTAGTTTTTAGAGCAAAGCGCGATTCCATGAGGTCATTTGTAAAATCTTTTCAGTAGGTGTTAAGCAAAAAAATAAACAATGTTTAGTTTTTATTACCTGTACATTTTTTGTACCAAAGTTCCACAGATAAGGTTGTTTTTTTTTGTTTAGCCAATAAATTAATATTGATATGTTTCTTATATTTCCACGAAAACACATGCTGTGGGTACTCAATAGGGATACATGTGCTAGGTTTTCTACCATTTTCTACAAGGGAGACAACTTCACACCAAGTCCCTTCTGAAAAGGGGTCTACTCAAAAAGGATGTTGAAAATGCTTTTAAACCTCTTGACTTATTGTTACAGGGGAGGTAACTCCAGCAATTTTTTTGTCTCCCTTCTGAAAAGAAATTGCTCTCTTTTACAGTAAGTTATTTCCTTTTAGAATAGACCTCTTTTCAGAAGGGGCTTGGTTGGTTGGTTTGGAGTTTAACTGTCCAGTCAACACTGTTATGGTCATGTTGAGCCAGTCAGTTTACCAAACCACACTTTACTGGGCAAGCTTATATCTAATCAGTTGACCAGTACTTATGCACATTCTTTCACCAGAAACTGACAACTCCCCTTTGAAAATATTCATGATCAATTTCCATGAAAGAATGTTGCCTGACCCAGCAGGGATTGAACCTGTGGCCTTCTGATCACCAGTCAAATGTGGACCCGACTGAGACACCGAGGCCGGCTGAAGGGGCTCGCTCTTGGTATGCAGGAAAACACGTCACAAAAATGATCTTTGTAAATAAAAATGGCAAAATATCTACCAAATGTATCCTATCCCCATAAGATTATAGGGATGAAACATGGTTTTTTAGCATTAACATTCGCCAGGTCCTGAGGGAGGTGTTGAAAACGAGGCCGGAGGCCGCGGTTTTCAACATCTCCCTAGGGATTTGGCGAATGTTAATGCATTGAAAATCCATGTTTGATCCCTATTATTACATAAAAACTGAAAACGTTTGCTACATTTCCCATTATTTCTTGCACTATTTTGTTTCACCTTTTCATCAATGTATCACAAATGCAATTTCCATGGACTATGCTCGTTCTAGGGCTGGGCAGTACACATCTTGTAACGGCAGCAAATCTGTGGCCCCCGTACGAGCATATTGAAAGTTGTGTAGCCGTGCTTTAACAGTGTGTGAATTGCCCTGTTAATACAAGGCTTTTCGCCAGTTAATGCACGGCTGTTAATAATGTGCGACACTGCTTTTTATGCAATAAATGTGATTAGCAGATGGGCCCGATTCAAATGTCTGTAATATTGTAAATAAGATACAAGACAAATTTTATTAAGTTGGAAGTATCAACAGAGAAACATGGGCTAAGCATAGCTGTTTATAGACTTATACATTAGACACAACAAATACAAAGCAGCTAGTTACAAGCACATTTAAGACATATCACAGCAAAATTATCATATGGAACTGTTGCAAGCACCATCTGTATTCTGAAATAAAACCTACTCACATATTAACCCTTGCCCTGCTGAACCCGGATATATACTGCCTTTGCAAACAGTGTAGATCCAGATCAGTTGGCTTCTGAAGAAGCCAACTGATCTGGATCTGCACTGTTTGCCATTCAGTATTTGAATTTGTATCAACAACTTGGATCAAGTAATCTGAATCGCTAAAAATTAGAAATGGGCGCAGCATTTTAATTTATTCAGCAGGACAAAGGTTTATTGGCAAAACACTACTCTCTTTACATCATCTTTCGGAAAGTTGTTTTTTGGCTGGCACTTTACACGTAAGTAAATTTCTAAACTTTTAGCAGGATTATATGCAAAACTATCGTACATACTAAGTACATATGCACAAAAAGTTTTATTCTTGTCACTGGTTTAAAAAAAAACCCGATTATTTCCATTTTTTCCCATAGTAAAAATGGCTGCAAATTATACAAAACTTGACAGGTAGGTAGTTTGTATGCAAGTTTTCAACAAGTTCCACTTGTTCAAAATATCTGAAATGTTCACTATTTTGTTATGAAAAACCAATAGCTTAAAATCAGTGAAGAAAAACAAAAAAATAACATTTCATAAAAGATTTCCAAAAATCCAAGCTTCTATAGAAATTGCATAGGTCAGACCTATTTTTGGCCATAAAATTAATTTACAGCAAGTATTTAAAAACGAAGACACAGAAACAGGAAAGACAAACGGTTTCTGATAAGATATGTCAATCACATATCAATTTTTCCATTTAGAATAAAATGCCGAATAAAAAACATCTTTCCAAGGGATGTTGATAGCACAGTAGGAAACAAAGAGGTCAACAGAAGAGGATGTCTCCATCATGCACCCAAGTGGCATGTGAGGGTTCTGCTGGAGCTACTGCCGTCTCTCTCTCTTCCCCCCCCCCCCCCCCCCCCCCCCCCCCCCACACACACACACACACACACACACACACCCCCCCCCCCCCCTGGGCTATGTATAAAATCATGAAATTTTTAAACTTCACCTCTGAAACCTTGGCCTGGTTTCCCTAAATTTCATAACTATGGAGTATGTCAATGTATTGTGAGAGCTACCAAATGATCCCCAAGTGACTTTTTGACCTTTAAAGGGCAAGATCAAATTTACTTCCAAATATATTAGTATGTGGAAAATGTTGAAAAGTTATTTTCTCAAAATCTATTGCATACTATGGATGAACCTTACAATATATGATTATTATTGTAGTGAAACCTTCAGTTATAATAAAAATATTTATCCCCTGGGGGTTATTTACTCATGCTCTTGGACTGTATACATGTATAATATCACGAAATATTTAAATGAACTTTCCTGAAATCACTGCCAGGGACAATTTCCACCAACTATCATGACTTTTTGTGAAGTGTGATGCCTGGAAATCGAAAATTTGTTTTAATGGTCATGCTTCAGTGAGCAAGATGACTGCTATACCCATTTTTAAACGATTTTTAAAATCCTCAGTACCAAGAAAACGTTGGAACTGTCTTGGTATAGAGCATTGTGGATTGGAAACTTTATACCAGCTTTGTTGATCCTAGGTTGACCATTGAGCTTTTTTATGCCATAGTTAAATTTGATTCCCTATATTTATCTATGGAAATCTATCGGATGCAAATTTTGTTTTTTAAGACCATTCACTGCTTTGATTAGTTGCTGTGGCAATACTAGAAGAATATTGCATGCATCTGCAGACATTTCAAAATGTCAAGCCTTATTTTCTCTCAAGAATGATAAAACAAGAGGGCAAACATGGCCCCGTGTCACCAACTGATTGCCAGATGAATTGGCCTTTCGGTTCAAGAGTACAAAATAGATTTCCAAGAGAGTGGCCAAGGTGGCCATCTTGGATTTCTGATCAGCACCATTTTAGCTACAAGTCACCCTGATGCTTCCAATCAAGTTTGGAGTCAATTGGCCTTTCAGTTCAGGAGAGGAAGTGAAAAACAGTTTTTCAAGGTGGCAGTCATGGCGGTTCAGGAGAAGCAGAAATAGATTTTGGATTTCTGTTTGGAATAATTTTAGTTATTTTTGACCTACAAGTCACCCTGATGCTTCCTACCAAGTTTCAAGTCAATTGGTCTTTTAGTTCTTCAGTGACAAGGGCTCAACACTCAGATCCAGCAAGACATAACAGTGGAAGATGTTGCTTCATATAAAGCATGGTGAAAAGGCTGGCTGCCAAGATGAAATGCGGCAGAGAGAATCTGGAAGCTTGACCCTGTGTCCGGGAAGGCGATGTAGCTCCAGATAAGGAATAAGAACTATTATGTGACTATCCCATCTTATATGGAGCTATCAGGCTAGTCATATTACCACATAAGAGACTTGTGCCAAGATAGATGCTATCATCATGGCAGATGGAAGAGTAAAAGAGCATTACATTGCCGAATGGTGTCAGCTCAGTGGGTACAAAAGCTCCTTGAACTGATCAGAAACACTCAGCTCAGCCTGTCAAGGGAGAGTGAAAGCTTAGTGTCCTCCTACTATTTGCGACCACTTTTGAAACGTGGGTTCATTACTTCCTACCATCATTATGATACACCTTCCCCTTGTCCTCCCTCAAGAAAGTCAAGATGGTGATGTCCACAGGCAAGGTGATGGCCTACATTTTATAGAGAAATGCTGCTGCTGTACTAAAAGAAGTTAAACTATTTCAATGGCCTCTATGCTGACAATAGGGCTGCTCTTCCACTATGACAATGCCCTGGCACACACATCCACAGTGCCCAAGTGTGGCTATTAAAATAGATTCCAGCTTGTCAAACACCACTCCTGATGATGTAAATGCTGTGGACCATTTCTAGATTGCCCAAGATGGTGCCTTCTACACAGAAAGGATCCATCTGCTCAATGGACACTGGACAGTGTTTTAAGGGGACTGTTGTCATTTGAAAAATGATTGCTTGATTTTGGGACCAACCCCTAGTTCTCTTGAAGCATGCTCCCACAGAAGCAAATCAGCTGTTTAATACACTATTATATCATCTTGTTTTGGGGTAGATTGTTGAGTCAGTTTTGTTGGAAAATAGGGGATATACTATAATACTGTAATGACCAGAAGTATTAGAACAGACAGGCCTGTGCAAACGGTGTAGATCCAGGTCAGATGTTGCCAAATGTGTCATCTGATCAGGGTCTGTGTTGTTCACCACTCATCCAATATAGTTTTAAACACACAAACAGGTAGTAAAATGGGCTTGTTGAAATACACTATTATATCATCTTGTTTGTTAATACACTATTATATCATCTTGTTTTGGGGTAGATTGTTGAGTCAGTTTTGTTGGAAAATAGGGGATATACTATAATACTGTAATGACCAGAAGTATTAGAACAGACAGGCCTGTGCAAACGGTGTAGATCCAGGTCAGATGTTGCCAAATGTGTCATCTGATCAGGGTCTGTGTTGTTCACCACTCATCCAATATAGTTTTAAACACACAAACAGGTAGTAAAATGGGCTTGTTGAAATCTTTGGACAATTATGTTAAGGTGTCTCAATATTTAGGGTAAATTTGAACTGCAGAAGAAAATTATTGTCTCTTTACATTAAAAAAAAATATATGTATAAAATCAAACAAGTTTTAATCCGGTTACTTGTCTTCCAGTAACTGATTGAGTGAGCAACCATTAAGTAGAAATTGCAAGGTTTTAAGTTTCGTGACTGTGCTTACAACTATTTTGATTTTTGTCATGGCCGTTTTGTTTTTTAAATGCCATCTTTCATATATCAAGACACTATAGCCATTTCTAATTTCCTAGTAAACCAGGTTGGGTTTGAAGAATTGCTTACCATAACGATACTGATGTGAATCCAGATAGGTGTTTAACCTGTCTATGTATGTCTAGATAAGAGTGGGTATCAGTTAAATAGTTTTCTTTTTCAGAGAAAAACATGTGGTTGGTCCTCATTAGGAGTGCCTCAATGAGGCACTTCTAATGAGTACCCACAACATGTATTCATTGAGAAATAAGAAAAATATACTTCATTGAAAAAAAAAAAAGTACATTATCAAGAGCTATGGTCCTGTATATATAAGACAGGTATATTCAAACATAACATTTTGAAAATGATTATTTTTATTCTTATAAAATCTATACATGTTACACACAAGATCAGACAAACTGAATCCTGTATGAAGTTTTGTAGAATCATGCATATGGTATAAATATTGTTGAAGCTTCTTTAGTTTTTGTTTTTGTCTTTTTTTTTTTCAGAATAAAGGGTATGCTTTATTAATTTATGGGGTACAGAGATATTTTGAACTTCAATTTGGGGATATAGGGTATCAAGAAATGTTTGGATATGGGATACACTGGTCACAATTTATGGATATTTCAAAATCCAGTTTGAGAATATGAGATATATCAAGGAATTTATTTCTGGATATGGCATCACCCTTTATGCCTTACTTCTGTCCAATGAAAGTAAACAAAAAGCACTTGTATATTCCATTTTACTGTCTTTTCATCCAGCAACTGCCTAAATATTAGGATTGAATAACTGTTATCATTAGGAAAAAAAAATGCAATTCTGTTATAAAGTAGCGTGCTGTTAATAGTGATTATAAGACAATAAGCAGATTCTGGATGAAATCGAACATGCTTTTGATCAATTTCAGGTGACTAGTTACATATGGCATCCTGTTATGTTGTTTTACACATTTAATAGAAATTATCAATTCAACTATCTCTAACTGAATGGAAGATTTCAACAAGATTAAATAGAGCTATCTCTAATTCAGTTAAAGATATATGTATTGAAATAGATGTCTTTAATTGAATTAGATATTTCTAATTCAATTAATGATATCATTAAGGTAATCCAATCAAAGATATCTTTATTTCCAAATATAGTATGCTTAAATAAAAATATCTTTAAAACATTATTCATAACCTTTAAAAAATACCTTTCAACTGAATTAAAGACATCTCCAATAATTAAACATAGCCTGGAGATATCTTTAATACAATTAGACACGTTTTAATTTAAGTACAAGAATCTCTTTTAAATGGGTGAAAAACTAACCAAATGCCATAATAAGTTACAATTTCAGAAAGTTAGAACTGAGCTTGTCTGTAACATGTATAGATCTTAATAAGAAAGAAAATAATCATTTTCAAAATGTAATGTTCAAATATATCTCTCATTTTTATACTTTTTTTATACTTAACCATAGCTCTTGATAAGGCGTTTTTTTTGTTGTTTTTTTCAACCAAAAAGTATATTTTTTCTTATTTCTGGACAAGAACAGGTTATGGGTACTCATTAGAAGTGCCTTAGTGAGGCATTCTAATGAGTACCAACAACATCTTTTTGTCTAAAAAAGAAGAAAACTATTAACCCAATACCCACTCTTATCTAGACATATGAAGGACTTATAAACACCTATCTGGATTCACATCAGTATAATTATGGTAAGCAAGTCTTCAAACACAACCTGGTTTACAAGGAAATTAGTATGGCTTTAGTGTATTGATATACAAAAGATAGCATTTAAAAACCAAAACAGCAATGACAAAAAATCATAACAAATTGAAAGCACAGTCACAAAATTTAAAACCTTGTAATTTCTTCTTAGTAGTTGCTCACACGCTCAGTTATTGGAAGACAAGTAACCAGAGTAAAATTTGATTATATATATATATAAAGTGCAAAGAGAGACATTTCTTCTGTGGTTTCAAAATGACCCTAAATACTGAGACACCTTAACATAAATGTCCAAAGATTTCAACGTCCATTTTACTACTGGTTTGTGTGTAAAACTATACTGGATGAGTGGTAAACAACATAGACCCTGATCAGACGACACATTTGACAGCATCTAATCTGGACCTACATTGTTTGCACAGGCCTGTCTGTCCCAATATTTCTGGTCACTACAGTATTTTTAAATTGGATTTTCCCCTATTTTCTAAAAACAAACAGACACAACAGTCTACCCCAAAATAAGATGATATTATATAAACAGCTGATTTGCTTCTGTGGGAGTATGCTTCAAGAGAACTAGGGGTCGGTCCCAAAATCAAGCAATCATTTTTCAAATGACAGCAGTCCCCTTAAAACACATAGTCCAGTGGTCATGGAGCAGATGGATCTTTTCTGTGTAGAAGGCATCATCTAAGGGAATTGAGAAATGGTCCACAGCATTTGTAACATCATCAGGAGTGGTGTTTGACAAGCTAGAATCCATTTTAGTAGCCACACTTGGGCACTGTGGATGTGTGTGCTAGAGCATTGTCCTGGTGAAGGAGCTATTGCCAACACAGAGGCTATGGAAATTAACCTTCTTTAAGTAGTACAGCAGCAGCACTCCTCTGTATCCTATAAAATGTAGGCCATCACCTTGCCTGTAGACATCACCATCTTGACTTTCTTGAAGGGCAGAGAACCTAGATGTTCCCTCTGCTTTCATCTCTGGCTGGAAGTAATGGACCCATGTTTCAAGAGTGGTCAGAAATAGTAGGACACTAAGCTTTCACTCTCCCTTGACAGACTGAGCTGAGTGTTTCTGATCAGGTTCAAGGAGCTTTTGTACCCGCTGAGCTGACACCATTTGGCAATGTAATGTTCTTTTACTCTTCCATCTGCCATGATGATAGCATCTATCTTGGCACAAGTCTCTTATGTGGTAATGTGACTAGCCTGATAGCTCCATATAAAATGGGATAGACATAATAGTTCTTATTCCTTATCTGCACCTACATGGCCTTCCAGGACATAGGGTCAGCTTCCAGATTCTCCCTACCACATTTCAGCTTGGCAGCCAACCTTTTCACCATGCCTTATATGAATGAAGGGACATCCTCCCTGGATCTCCTTGAGTGTTGAGCCCTTAATTGTCAATGGAATAGTGAATTACAGTTTGATGGTTGTTTTTTTCCATTTTATTAGAAATCACTGAAGCTCAAAATTTAACCCTTAAAGCCCAAATCACAAATGCAGCAGACAACATTTTAAAATAATTTTATTTTAATTATTTTTCAGGAACAATATGGCAATTCAAGGTTTAACATATGATGTAAAGTTCTATGCTGTATCATCCCGACCCTCATGAGTGACCTTGATGTCAAGGTCACATACTTAGAAAAAATGTTGTTAAAGTTTTTCAAGGCAATTTTCAGGCCAATTACTCTGTTCTGCGAAAATGCAACAAGAGCAAGCTTATTATCTTCTTGTGCTTGGTGGGTTGATCACTTCATTGGGGGAGCTGACTGTCTTGCTTTTCCTTGGTTTGTTACATGTGTGCTGATCATCATTGGCAGGTTATGTTTTTTTATCTTTGTTTTGTGTTCAAGTTTTATGGCCCATTCAACCCAATGGGGTCATGTTGAGCGCAGGCAGTTTACCTAACCACACTTTTACTGGGCTTAGTCCTCTCAGTGGTTAACCAGTATTGTGCACATTCTTTTGCCCTTTTTGAATCAAAGGAAAGGAGAGAATGACTGCAGAAAATATTTCGTGATTAAATCTCCATTAAAGAATGTTGCCGACCCGGCGGAGTCAAATCCACAATCTCCTGGGTCCGGTTGTTCAAAGCGTCGTTAGCTTAACGAGCTCGTTAAGGGTCATTTCGTTAACTGTTTTAGCGGATTCAATATACAATATTCTGATATTTTTTGCTGAAAAAATGTGAGTAGCTTTTGCACTGCAAAAGCTACTCACATTTTTTCAGCAAAAAATTTCAGCATATTTGCTTATCACTCGATGTAAATTTTAACGAATCGTTAACTAACAACATCGTTAGCTTTGAACAACTGGGCCCTGATCACCAGTCAGACGAGCATCAAACTGGGCCACCGTGGCTGGCACAAATCATCTTTAGTAGCAGTGTTAAAGTATAGTAACTCTCCTAAAATATCATACACCAACATTTCTGATGAATGAAATGGCATGTGCAAACAGTGAAGACCCAGAACAGACTGCTCCAGATCAGGGTCTACTCTGTTTGCAATTCAATCAAATATTTTGTAGAAGTTAAGGCCAAAAATGTAAGGAATAAACTGTCCAAATTTTAGGACATTTACCATACTTTAAATACTCAGGGAGGTACATTAAATACTTTTACATGTACATACATTGTGACAACATGTTAACCCTTAAAGCACCAAGCAAATGTGCAGCAGACATTTTTTTTTTTTTTTTGAGAAAATAGACATTTCATGCAACTCATATGCTGAATAACTCATATGGCAGATGATTCACATGGAATATTACACTTCTTCAATGAAAAATAATAATAAAAAAAAATTTTAAAGTTTTGTCTGCTGCTGTTGTAATAGGCACTTTAAAGGTTAAGGTACAGTTAGGTTGCAGGTATTTACCCTAAATATTTTGACTCCCTAACTAGTTGACCATTACCACTCTTTGGGCTAATTCAGCAGACGACAAATTGGTGACATTTTTCTTATTTTCCCTAGAAAACTGGATCTGACATTTCATGCAAAATATGTCACCTTTAGAGACAATTTGCATGAAATGTCAATTCTTGTTTTATGGGAAAAATAAGAAAAAATAATATGTTGTCTGCTGAAATTATACCTAGAGTGCTAAGTGTTAATATACCTATCCTTAAATCTAAACAAGTTCACTTAACTACCTGTTGACATATACATGATTGTATAGACCCTGATCAGATGCTGTTCTGCAGCATCAGTTCTGGTCTATCTCAAGCCTGTGTGTCCAAATACTTAGAGTAACTATGATAATAACATTTTTTCTTGTCTTCTCCATCTCCATTTAGCAATGGAGGACAAATTTCAATCAAACAAGAAGTTGCCGCCCAAACTGCTTAAATCTATCAAAAGTGGGGGCTAGTCTTAAATGAAAGAAATTGTTCCCAGCCCCCACTAAGGGTAAATATTTCCATGTAGGGGTTATTTCCCTTAGAAGCTATCCTTTCCACTTGACCCACTGTAGCCTGGAGACCCCTAAACGGGTAACTGGCAAACAGTACAGACCCAGATCAGACACAGCAGAGCGTGGCATCTAATCAGGGTCTCCACTTTTTTGCAAATAGTTCAACCATTTTTCTCTCAGAATATGTAAACCACATAGCCTGTTATACCTCAAACTGAAATTAGAATCTTCCAATATATAGTGCGAGGGAGTTCATTCAGTCCACAATGGGTTAAATGTAGAATGTATATTTACTCTAAATGTTTGGACAGCTTAATTTCTTATCTACTTCTAAACTTTAAAGATTATTTTAGTACTTTATTAGTGTCTAAAATCTGCTTGAGTAGAGCCAGTAGAGCAGCTCCTGCTCAGACATCACATTCTATAACATCTGATATGGGTCTACACTCTGTATGCTCTAGCCCATCTGTTCAAATTATACTTAGCATAAATAAGGCACGTTTTATTTCACAAAATAGGACAAAATACCTCAGTTTTGTCATGATAATCAGGATACAGGAACAAGGAGGTCCTGATCAACCTGCGCAGCTACAGTCTGATCATTGCCTCTTCTGGTCCTAGATACACACCTTACAGTATCCAATGATCCTTTGGGTAGTGAAAAACCGGAACAGATAATGATGGTTTGGTGTTTTACATCCCATTCAACATAGTTAAGTCATATCAAGATGATGGAAGGGCGATAATGAAGAGCTCTGTGCAATTGATTGATTGTGTTGGGGTTTAACGACACGTCAACCCTTGAGGGTCATTTTGTCGTCTCCCAGAGAAAGGGAGAAAAGAGATAGAAGAGAGAGTAGAGGAGAAGAGAGAGTAGAGGAGATGAAAGAGAGGGACAGGGAAGAAAGAGGAACAGGAAAGAAAGTGAAGAAACAGAAGAAATAAAAACATTCCCCCTCTACCCTTACCCACTACAAGGATAGCAGGCCTTGCCCAATTGTAAGCCAATATCAGTTGGACGCCCCGGTGATGTAAGATACACAGCACCTTGGCACCACCCGACCACCCCAAAGCTCTGTGCAATAAAGTGCCTTGCAGTCTTGGGCTGAATTCAACTTAAGACTTGCAGTGTTTTGTTGCACAGAGCCTTTCTTACCCCCCCCCCCCCCACCCCCCACTTCATGGTCTCTATACGTCTTAAATGCTGAAAGATGTAAAACACCAGATAATCATCATCTTTTTCTATATTGCCTATACTGTTCTTTGATACATTCTAAAGTATACAATGTTCCTTTAGATAGTGAAGACCCTAGTTGAATGCACAAATGCCATCACAAAAACATACAAATATAATTTTTACCCCCTTAAACTCCACTTTTATTTTGTAAAACTGGGGTTTACAGGGGCATACATTATTTTTCTGCTCAAAAACATATATTGTGGGTATACATTAGAACTGCCTCGGTGAGGCAGTTCTAATGCATACCCACAATCTATGTTTTGGGCAGAAATATAAAAAAATATTAGAATTTTTATCCGATAACTCAGTTTTTGGTGGTGAAATTTCAATATATTTGAATCGGCGTTTTTCGTAATGAACTTTTTCTGGACCTTTACTGTCCACATACACCACAAACCCCTTTTTCTCATCATGCCATCCATCTCCCTGGGTACTGTATTTACCCCAAGTATTAGGACACCTAAGCTACCTTAGTAACCATACTTGTCCTTAAGTTTGAACAAGGCTATTTTAATACCTGTTTAAGTGTCTAAAAACTGCTGGTTGAGTGGCAAAACAGTAGACCCTGATCTGAAGCTGCATTCTGTGGTATCTGATCTGGGTCTGCAGTTTGCTCAGGCATGTCCATCTCGATACATAGGGTAAGTATGGTACTTCTTGTGTGATAACTGATTTACAAATAGAGAACATTCAACCTAACACTTAGAGAACAGTCAGTCACATTGCACCAGTCAATATCCACATTTTACTTTCATCCTGTATAAAGTCTGAACTGCATTTATGGGAAGCAGCCTTGATATTCTTGAACCTCCATGGACAAATAATGCAAGGAACAGAAGCAGATCTGAAATAATACAATGCAAACTAAAAAACTTCTATAATAGGGGTCAGCTGTTGAAAGCTTCATTAGCATAGAAAGGTTAACACTTAAGCATACTGAGTAAAACTTACTGCAAAATTTGTTTTGGATTGTTTTCTTATTTTTCCCAGGAAATTGGGTTTGACATTTTATGTAAATTGCAAGTAGGCAACCTGAATGAAATGTCAATTAAACCATGTTTTCGGTAGTGACAAATGAAATGTCATGTATTTGTTCTCTTCTGAATTTGTCCAGAGAGGGCTAAATTACAAGTACCACCCAGCTAGCATTCTACATAAATCTACATCGGACCGTCATCGGCCCGTCAGCTACCCTGACGGGCCGTCATCGGCCCGATATAGATTTACGTTGACTGCTGACTGGGCAGAGGCATTAGATAAGAAGTGGCAGCTTCTACAGAAGTATCTAGCTGCCAACAAGAGACTCTACATGGCTTTCGTAGACATGGAGAAGGCATTTGATTGAGTGCCTCGGAAGGTCATCTGGTGGGCGCTGATTGAACTTGGTGTGGAGGAGTGGATTGTGCGATTGGTGCAGGGGAT
The DNA here is from genome assembly GCA_964016985.1 of Anodontia alba. Classification (NCBI taxonomy): domain Eukaryota; kingdom Metazoa; phylum Mollusca; class Bivalvia; order Lucinida; family Lucinidae; genus Anodontia; species Anodontia alba. The sequence continues at coordinate 26,938,208 of OZ024821.1, forward strand.
GTATGTCAATGCATGAAGCCGTGTCCGTGTTGGTGAGGGATACAGTGAAGAATTTGAAGTGAAGGATCGGTACTCAGCCCGCTGCTCTTCATCATTGTGCTTGAAGCCTTGTCACACGAGTTCCACTCTGGAGTCCCCTGGGAGGACCTCTATGCGAGGAATGTGTCAGGAGGCTCTTGACTTTGAAAGAAGGAATGGAGAAAAAACTGAGAGTAAATGCAGGAAAGACAAAGATCATGATCTGTGGTATGGGTCTGGACCTCTTGCAGAGTTTAGGCAAGTTTCCATGTGCTGTCTGTCACACTGTAGTGGGCAGCAACAGCATCTGCAATGGCTGAAAGCACTGGGTGCACAAGACATGCAGTTGGCTGAAGCACTTGACAAAGGACCCTGATTTTAGATGTACACAGTGCCAGGGAACTGCAATCCCCTTGGATGGCAGACCACAGAGGGAAGTCCGTCGGACCGGACAAGCTGGAGGTGCTAGCTTCCTTTTGCTGCCTAGGAGACATGCTCTCAGCAGCTGGTGGCTGTGACCTTAAAACCACGACTTGTGTGAAAATCGCCTGGAAGAAGTTCAAGGAGCTGCTACCAATTCTCTCTTCCCACCACCTCTCTTTCAAGATATGTGGCCGCATGTACAGTTCTTGTGTGTGGAGCGCAATGCTCCATGTCGGTGAGACTTGGCCATTGACAAAGCCAGACCTCCATCGTCTGAATAGAAATGACAGGGCAATGATCAGCAGAGCTGCAATTGCAGGAGGGATTGCAGAGAGTGGAAACTCTTGGCTATCAACTTGCATGATAGACATACCTGGAGATCTGGTGCGAGATCTGCCATGGTTGCAAGAACATTTCATTCAAAACCAATTTGGCCTAAATTTTGCTTTTTATGCAGTTACTCACTCTGATCTGGGTCTGCACTGTTTGCCTATGCCGTTTTGTTAGAAACTGGTGTACAATATTTTAGGACATTTACCATACATGTATTATACATAAACAAATCTTTCCTCTGTTGCATGATGTAACTATTGCAGGGTGTTGCATGTGCAAGGAAAATATAAATGATGCTCAAAACTGTCATTTACAGCAATTAATAAATGGCTATGAATAATGGTAACAATTTTCAAAATGAACAAAGGGTGTATTACAAAATCCATGGGAAATTTAGATATGCCATCGAATTGATTGTGTTGGGGTTTAACAACACGTCAACCCTTGTGGGTTATTTTTGTGTCGTCTCCCAGAGAAAGGGAGAAGAGAGATAAAAGAGGTAGTAGAGGAGATATAAGAGAGGGACAGAGGAGAAAAAGGAAAATGAATGAAAGTGAAGAAACAGAAGAAATAAAAACTCTTCCCCTCTACCCTTACCTGCTGCAAGGACAGCAGGCCTTGCCTAACTGTAAGCAAATATCAGATGGATGCCCCGGTGATGCAAGATACATAACACCTTTGCCTCACCCAACCACCCCCAATATGCCATTGAAATAAAAGCTGACTTGGCTGACTTCAAAATAAAATTTTTACTGCAAACTTTCTTAAGCAAGGGCACCGTTATCATAATTGTTGTATTGCCATCATTCCGAATTAATGTCCATATATAACACTGGTCTGTAAACACTTCTGCAAGAGGGTCGGTCTGTCTGAACATGAATTTATGGCAACTTATGTCTATAAGTTCAGAGAGATTTTTGGCAAAATTGACTTTTGGGTACAGTTTAAAAACATTGTCACTCACTACAAAAAGACAGGTTACAACATGGACATGCTTTGGCAAACTGCATGCATGGGCCTGGTTGTTCAAAGCGTCGTTAGCTTAATGAGCTCGTTAAGGGTCATTTCGTTAACTGTTTTAGCAGATTCAATACACTATATTCTGATATTTTTTGCTGAAAAAATGTGAGTAGCTTTTGCACTGCAAAAGCTACTCACATTTTTTCAGCAAAAAATTTCAGCATATCTGCGTATCTCTCAATGTAAATTTTAACAAATCGTTAACTAACGACATAGTTAGCTTTGAACAACTGGGTCATGGCTGCTAACCTAATTATAGTTGATAACTTTGCGTCCCTCTTTAATTGCACGATGGTGGGTCCTCAAGACAAAATGAAGGCACCCCTTCAATATGTTTCAGTTGGTGCCCAACTTACAATGTCTGGTCTGGTCTATCATGGTCCGACTGTGATTTTCTGTGTTCCGGCTTCAGATGCTCTTTACTTTGCAGGGTTTTCCCTCAGGGTTTTAAAGTGAGGGTCCCAGGGTCTCCTTTATATGGAGTTAAGGGGTCCTTTAATAAGATTTAGGGGTTTATTGTTTTAAAGAGGTTACCCTGTAAGCACTAATCACAACTGCAGCAGACAACACTTTGAAGTATTTTTTCAGAGAAAATACGGCTTGACAATTCACATGAAATGTCTTCTTTTCCCTGAAAAATAAAATCAATTTTAGAATGGTGTCTGCTACAATTTGCTTAGTGTTTTATGGGTTTACTATTGCCTTAATATTGATCATTCTTGGCCTTTAGACCACAAGTATATTAAAATACAAAGCCACAGATAAAATGCATTTTGGATTTGATTATGTATGCATCACTCAGGACCCTTGCCCCTAATTTTTTAGGTCCTGAACAAGGTTAAGGGGGTAAAAACTGCCAAAATGCAAGTATGAGAAAACCCCGACTTTGTTTCTCAAGTGTTTCACTGTGATGTTTCATAGATGAGGTAGAGGACCCCTATGAGGACCAAAATTATATTTGTAATTTGGAGCTGTATTAGAACTAAGGAGGTTTTGTGCCAGTACAACTGGTTGAAGTCCCCCAGTAGACCATTCAAAGGTGGTTCCTGTTGCATAATTATGAGGCATTTGTTTTGTCATTACATGTATTTGTTCATCTCTCCTTTTGGTGCCTTGGGAAGGCTGTACTTCATGACTGGCATTTCCTGGGTATCTTCGCATATTTTTGGATAAAGTTTATAGGGAGTGTGCTCTAACTTGCAGAACTGTCACCAGATGGGAAGTAATTAGTGTATATTGTGCAACCCCAACTTAAATTTGACACAACCTACACTAATACTCCTTGATTTGCTGGCCATGTTTCCACTTGGATCCATAGAATTTCTCTCCAATCACCTGAAAAATGAAGTTTTTATATGTAAAACATATTTTAACTAGCAATACTTAACCTACAGATAATGTGCTATTCTATTCTGTATTTCAAACCTTCCATAGAAAAAAATGACAGTTCAAAGTCTTAATCCAGAAGATCCCTTAGGCAGTTACCTGTGTGAGGTCACTCTTCCCGCTCTTTTGATCAGGTATCAGTTTATAATCTACATGCAAACTGCATAGGTCAAGATTGGCCTGCATAACCATACACTTATCTATTCCATCACTGCATGATCACCTGTATCCATGTACCACATAGTCTACATGCAACTAGTAAAGGTCAAGACTGGCTTGTCTACCCATACACTCTTATCAATGCCATCATTTCACCTGTAAACATGTGCCGTATAATCTACATGCAAACTGCATAGGTCAAGATTGGCCTGAATAGCCATAGATGCTAATCAATGCCATCTCCATGTAGTCTACATGCAAACAGCAATGTTCAAGATTGGCAGCCACATATTTGTGCACAGCATTCTTTCACCAGAAACTAACAAATAACTGTCCTTCTTGAATCAGCCAAAGGGAGGGAATGACCACAGAAAATATTTAATGATCAATCTCCACGAATGAATGTTGCTGGACTTGGCGGGGAGCGAACCCACAACCGCCTGATCTCCAGTCAGATGCACATCCGACTGAGCCACTCTGGCACTTCAGTGGATGTACCCATTCACCAAATTCAATCAGCATATAGGAGGAGGAGTTCAGGTTTAACGACGCATCAACCCATGAGGGTCATTTGCATCAAAATGGTGAACTAACATGGTTCTGTAATGAAACGATTATAATGATAAGTCATAAATGCATAAAATGTAAAACTAGAACGAATCAGCATATAGGACATACAGAATTGGAGATAGGATATGGATAAGTTATTCTGTGATATGCAAATTATCTTCAATGTCAACTGCTATATAGACCGCTTCCCACTTTATCACAATTTGACTTCTTCATAGGACAGATCTAGAGGACCAAATTATCTTACAGTGCCAATTGCTATATAGACCGCTTCCCACATTATTACATTTTGAATTCTTTGGTTCAGGTGGGGTTGGTTTTGTCATTATTTATTCCTCATCTCTCCTTTTTGAGGGTTGAGCGCAAGACTGAAGTAACTCTAACATATTTCTAAAACCCTTGTTTAGGGGTAACTTTGACCCCTTTGTAAACAATGCAAATTTAGGTGCCATTGCTCATTGTTTACAGAAAGGTATGTTGTAATCTTCATAACGCCTTCATGGTGAAGAGATTAAGTATTGGGAAAAACAACCATCTGACTTGCTACAGTCTTGCAATCAACCCTCATTTTGGTGCCTAGGGAATGCTGTGCTTCCTGAATTTGGAATTTCCTGGGTATCACCACTTATATTTTTACAACACTGTCAAACCCCATGTCACAACACTATCAGATGCTATGTCATATGATAAACTTATATTTTACTTTGTTGAACTACTTATGGAGTTATGGATGGATGGATGGATGGATGGATATTTTGTTTATAGACGCTCAACCCTAAAAGGGCATATAGCGTCTAATAAGTTTTATGTTATATGATGATTTTATTTAATGAGAAATTTAAAAATATCTAGGATTGATGTATTTATTTTAAAGAGATAAAGTATCAATGATTTTAAGTGATTAAAAATACTGATCATATTTTATTAAAAAGTCCGATCTCTTTAAGAAAGTCGAGTATTTTCTGAGTTGGCATATCAAAAAGTTCCTTTATAGTTTTTATATTAAAATACTTTGTGCGAATGTGATTAAATTCAGCACAAGTGATAAGAAAATGTTTGACTGTGAAAGGTTCATTACAAGGAATGCAGAATGGAGCTTGTTCATTGTTTAAAATATAAGAATGAGTAATTCTAGTGTGTCCAAGTCTACATCTCGTGATTTTTGTTTGTTCTTTTCTGCTGAGATTAGAAAATGTGCATTTGCTGTTAAAATTTGGTTTGATTTCATTTAATTTATTATAAGTTTGTGTTTCCCAAACAGACTGACATTTGTTGTAGATGTATTGACAGACGTTTGATTTAAAGTCGGAGTGAGGAATTTTGAAATTGGTTATTACTAAGGATAATGCAGATTTGGCTTCTGAATCTGCTAATTCATTTCCACGAATATTAACGTGGCTGGGAAGCCAACAAAATACAATTTCTTTTGAAGCGGAAAGATAATGATATTTTTTAAGAATCTGCTGAATTAATGGGTTTGTATGGTGTAAATCTTTAAGAGATTTTAATACAGAAAGAGAATCTGAATAAATGATAAACTGTTTTTCAGACTGATCTCTGATATGGTAAAGTGCAATATCTATTGCCTTGGCTTCGGCAGTAAAAATGGAGCTATTATCAGGTAATCTGATACTGTCAGTAAAATTTGGACTAATAACAGAACAAGCAACTTTCTCATCTTGTTTCGAACCATCTGTATAAATTGACAGGTAATGTTTATAATTTGATTTGATTTCTAAAAATTCATTCTTAAAAATATGCGACTCGACTTCTGTTTTTTTATTTTTATGAAGGTCTAAAATAATCTTTGGAGTGTTTAACGTCCATGGCTCTTTTGATGGAAAAGAAAAATGCTGAACATTTTTAATATTGATATTGGCCTCTTCAAGTAACGGTTGTATTCTCAGGCCTAGGGGTTTAATAGCCGTTGGTTTGTTGTTGTAAAATCTTTCATATTTAGGATTAAAAACACAATCATAGGCTGAATTACGTGGATTGGCGGCTAATTTAGTAACATATTGAAGAGACAATTTCTCTCTTCTTATATACAATGATGGTTCATTTGATTCAGCGTATAAACTTTCGACGGGGGAAGTACGAAAAGCCCCTAGAGCCAGACGTAAACCTTGGTGATGAATAGTATCCAAAGATTTCAAATAAGATTTTCTTGCGGATCCATAAACTATGGATCCATAATCCAATTTAGATCTAATTAAAGATCTATAGAGATTTAAAAGAACAGTACGATCTCCTCCCCAGTCGGAACTGGAGAGAACTTTAAGAATATCAAGAGCTTTTAAACATTTAGCTTTTAAAGCTTTGATGTGTGGTATAAAAGATAATTTGTTATCGAACAAAAGACCCAGGAATTTTGCTTCACTGACGACTGGAATTGGACTACCGTATATGGTGAGATGAGGATCTAAATGTAGCTGACGAATCTGACAAAAATGAACACATTGAGTTTTTGTTTTTGAAAATTTGAAACCATTTTCTGTTGCCCAATCTTCTATATTGTTTAAACATCGTTGTAGTTTGAATTCAATGGTTTCCATATTTTTCGATTTAATAAATATTCCAAAATCGTCAACAAAAAGTGAACAATCAAGGTCTTTCACACATTTAACAATATCGTTAATTTTAATGCCAAACAAGGTAGGTGATAAAATGCTTCCCTGTGGTACACCTTGTTCTTGTTTAAATATGTCCGATAACGTATTACCTATTCGAACATTAAATGTTCGATCTGATAAAAAGTTTTGAATAAAAAGTGGTAATCGGCCTTTAAGGCCTAATTTATGTAAATCTTTCATGAAGCCATGTTTCCATGTAGTATCGTAAGCTTTTTCTAAGTCAAAAAATACAGCTACGACATGTTCTTTTTTAACAAAGGCATCACGAATAAAAGATTCCAAACGAATCAAATGATCGTTTGTACAGTTATTTTTTCTGAATCCAGCTTGATATTTTGTTATAAGCTGGTTTGATTCTAAGAACCAAACCAGTCTATCATTAATCATTCTCTCCATTGTTTTACACAAACAACTTGTCAAAGCAATAGGTCTATAGTTAGTAGCTTCAGTATGATCTTTATTTGGTTTTGGTATAGGTATAATCGTTGCTTTACTCCAGTCTTTTGGAAATTTTCCAGTGATCCAAATATCATTTAAAATATTTAATAAAGTTTTTAAAGCGTTATCGGGTAAATGTTTAAGAATTTGATAATGGATGTCATCAGGACCAGCAGCTGTATCGTGAGATTTATTAAGAGCATCTGATAATTCTGAAGCTGTGAATGGTACATTATATCTTTCATGATTTAGTGACGTAAAATTTAGATGCTCTTTCTCTTGTTCCTGTTTTATGTTTTGAAAGGTTTCGGAATAATTTGCACTAGAAGAGTTTTTCTGAAAATTCTCTCCTAGTGCATTGGAAATATCTTTAGTCGTTGAGCATATATTTCCATTTGATTTAATATGGACATGCTTGTTATTTTTATTTTTGCCAGTAATTTTTCGAATCATGTCCCATATCTTCTTTGCTGGAGTTCTAGAATTAAGTTTGGAGACGTATTGCTGCCAAGATGTTCTTTTAGCCGTTTTTATTGTCTTGCGAGCTTTTGCTCGCATTTGTTTGGCATGGATTAGATTTTCTTTTGTTGGCTGCCTATTGAACTTTCGTAAGGCAGATTTTCTTTTATTTATTGAATTTTTAACATCTTTATTAAACCAAGGTCTATTTCTTTTTGAACGTGTCGAGGACTTTGGAATACATTTTTCGGCTACATGAATTAATGTATCAGTAAAAGCTTGTATATCATCTGCTGTTTTAAACATTTCAGGATTTAATTTTTCATTACATAGCTCCATAAAATTCTCCCAGTTTGCTTTATTGAAATTCCATCGGGAATGATGGTCTTCATTTGTCGATTCAATTTCTTCAATTTTAATTGGAAAATGATCGCTCCCATGAAGGTCATCTAAAACTGACCAATCAAAATCTAAGTAAATATTTGGAGAGCATATAGACAAATCTAAAGCAAAATAATTTCTTGTAGGAGAATGAAGATAAGTTGGTTGTTTATCGTTAAATAAACATAAATCATTTTCTGCAATAAAATTTTCTATTATTTCTCCTTTGTCATTTGTATCCAGACAACCCCATAGTTTGCTGTGACTATTAAAATCACCTAATAATAAATAAGGACGAGGTAACTGGTTTATAAGATTTTCTAAATCGTGTTTAGAAAATTTACAGTGTGGAGGAAGATATAGAGAACAAATTGTTATGGATTTAGACAGAGTGACATTTACAGCAACAGCTTGTAAATTACTATTTATATCTATCTGTCTATGAGGAACATTTGATTTTACAAGGATAGATGAACCTCCTGAGGCTTTCTGATTTTCAGTTGCGATATGATTATATAAACTATAATTTTTAAAATTAATATTATCTGTATTTTTTAAAAAGGTTTCCTGGAGACAAAAGACAGTCGGAGAAAGTAGTGTTGTTAAAATTAAAATTTCGTTATAATTTGCTTTTAGTCCTCGACAGTTCCACTGAATAATTGATTTTTTATCCATGATAAATGGAGAGATGATTTGAAGATAAGGAACTTAATCCTTTTGTTTTCTCTGAGACTGCGAGAACATGGAGGAGTCAGTCTCTAACTCCATGGTCTCAAGGGAATCGAACCGATTGACCAACTTGATCGGATCGGCCGACGCCCCTTTACTATATGGATTTGGTGCTTTATCTTTATCTTTTTCTTTTCCATTTTTTCCTTTCTGGTCAGCTGTCCTGGACCTGGATCTCTGTTGTGATCCACTTGTTTTAGTCGGCTGTGTTTGTGAACTGTTTTGAGATTTTGTTGGTGGTCTAGACTGATGAGTAGATGTGGGTTTAGGTTTAGGTTTTACAGTAGGAGTAATAACTTTTGAATTTGCTTTGATGACAGAATCTTTTTCGTTAAACTGGGTAGAACTTTCTTTGGTTTCAGGTTTAGTGTTTAGGGATTGAACAACTTTTGCAAAGGTGATTTCAGGTTGATTTTCTTGAATCTTTTTGGCTTCTAAATAAGTGATTTTTTGTGTAACTTTAATTTTCATGATTTCTTTCTCTTTTTTCCAAATTTCACACTGATTTGATTTTGATTGATGGTTTTTGTGACAGTTCACACACTTGGCTTCATTTTTACAAGCATTTGTAGGGTGATCAAATTCACCCATACCACATTTTTCACATACTGATCCAGGTGCTTCCGGACAGCCGTTTTCATGATGTCCAAACCTCTGACAGTTGAAACACCGCAGAGGATTTGGAATGTAGACTTCAACCGGTATAATTCGGTAAAATATTTTTAGTGATTTCGGTAAAGTTGTGGTGTTGAAAGTTAGTAAAAGTGTATTTGTTTCTATAAAGTTTCCATCTTTTTTAATTTTAAAACGTTTGCAAGCTGTTACTCCTTGTGTGTTAAGATATTCTGTGATATTTTCTTCAGTTTCATGTTTTAGCATTCTGTCACGGATAATACCTTTGCAACTGTTGAGAGTTTTATGTTCCGTGACAGTGACATTAATATTAAAAATTTTTGTAAGTTTCAAAAGATTATCAGTTTGAGATTTTCTGTTCGTTTCGACCAAAAGAGTTCCATTTTTTAATTTTTTTACATTTTTTGGAGTGCCTATAATTGATTCTATTTGCTTTTCTATAATGAAAGGTGACAGTGAAGTAATAGGTTTGTCCTCTTTACTTGAAATCACTAAAAATTTAGCGAAGTTCTCATTTGCTTTGAAAGTAAAAGTAGTCGGTTGCGTGTCGTCCTCCGAAGAGTCGAACGCCAGAAATCGTTTTCGAGAGGCCATGGTGATGAAATTTTTGATTCGATAGCTATGCGCCCCACCCTCCATGGAGCCCTACAAGGGGACGTTTAACAGAAATGGATCTCCTATTTCTAACGTCAAGGCTACATTGCTATTATACTCGGTGTCAAGATCAGAGTCTTCAGCTCGGCCTCATGCTTAGATGATTTCCCACCTATTCATCTAAATTTCCATAGAAAAATTTATGAACAGTTGAGTTCATCCCCCTATCCACAGCCTCCACTCACAGAGGTTTCCGCCAAAGCCCCAATACAAGCCCACCAATTGACCCTTCAGCCGCCGCCCATTGAAACTCACTTAAAGTTAGATGAACAAGAGAAAAATAAGCCCGGTTTGGTACCATAAAGATACGTATGAAAGAGAGAAAGAAGCTAAGAACAAGTTGTGCGCTTCTAGAGCTTGGCACGACTGAGCCGATTGATCCAGGCCGGATCTAACCCAGACCGCTCTTCTATCTGAAATAAGGGCCAAAATGATGTGTTGAAAAGCTGGAGATCCCTGGGCTTTCCTCAATCATCAGGTTCCCCTCTCCCAGCATACGAGACGCCACCCACGGCAAACAGGTGGTTCCTATTTTAATAGGGGATTACACCCTATCCACTACAGAAGGAAAGTGATCTGTAGATTTTATTCCCTACAGACAAGGAAGGCCGAAAACGTCTGGGAAATTGAAAGGTTATTTTTAAGATAAATTAGGAGATCCATATTTAAAATAAACAGTTTATTAAAGAAAGAAGGATTCATTTTGGATTCATTTTTTAAGAGATCAAACAAACAAGCTGTGTTAGATGATATGTAGCTTTCAAATGATATGTAGCTTTCATACCTTGAAAAACGTTTAGTTTTTTTATCTAACAATATTAAATGCATCTTATTTTTAAATGTGGAGAATGCTAGAGTTCGGAAAAATGACACAAACACAAGACAAACACATATGTTAAATACAGATGAGGTTATAATCTTCGTCCCATGTGCGACCCACGGGCACAGAATGATACACAAACAAATGAAGCATGTTAGTAACATGAGATAGGAAAGGTTTAAAAGGATAGATCTCGCGAAATTTGTATTTTCCTATTTAAGATGCATTTCAATAAATTTAATTTTATAGTCTGGAATTATACCGGTTGAACGGACGGTTGCTCTGTTATGTTAGGGGTTTTACCCAACTGCCACAGAAGCGGAAGGCAGCCACCTATTTCGAGGGCCCGGGTGGTCACGGGCGGCCTCTTTTAGACGGCTCGTACGTCACGCAGAGGGTACGTCTGGCCTATTCTAAGCCCGGGTCCAGCACGGGGGACCAGTACTTTGGACAGATACTGACAATTGCCCTTCTTGAATCAACAAAAGGGGGAGAATGACTGTAGAGATAATTTTCATGATGAAACTCCACAAAAAGTATCTGACAAACTTGATACTTTCCCAGCTGCATTAATTATGTCAAATAGAAAATTTTAATCAGAAATCTCAGGTTATCTGACAAGGTTATATTTTTACTTATAGCTTAGCATTCAAACCTCTCCTCTGATTATAGTGGCCACTGGCTATAACCCCTACAGGACACACACCAAACAATCCTCGTGGGTAATGAATCTCTGGACCCTCATCATGAATAGCAGAGTTAACAAAACCAATGCTATCTGTAAAGTAAGAAGATTTTTGATTGAGTTGAGGTTTTATGGCCCAGTCAACCCATTAGGGTCATGTTGAGCCCAATCAGTTTACCAAACCACACTTTTCTTGGACAGACTTAGTCCTCTAAGTGGTTAACCAGTACTTGTGCACATTCTTTTGCCAGAAACTAACAACTGCCCTTCTTGAATCAGCGGAAGGGAGAGAATGATCGTAGAAAATATTTCATGATCAATCTCCATGGTATAATGTTGCCAGACCAGGGGAGGACTGAACCTGTGACCTACTATCATCACCAGCCAGAAGTGCATCCTACTGAGCCATCAAGGCCAGCTAGTTGGAGGAAAGAAGCATAATTAAGGCATATAAATTACAAACACCTTAGAATAAACATAATTACGGCTTATAAATTACAAACACCTGAGAATAAGCATATTTAATGCATATAAATACAAACACCTGAGAATAAACATAATTAAGGCATATAAATTACAACCACATGAGAAGAAACAGAAGGCATATAAATTACTAACACATAACATAATTTTATAGGCATATAAATTACAGAAACCCAAGAAGAAACATAATCAAATCAAGGCATATAAATTACGGAAACCCAAGAAGAAACATAATCAAATCAAGGCATAAAAATTACAAAAACCTGAGAAGAAACAATGAAGGCATATACATTACAAATACCTGAGAAGAAACAAAATGAAGACATAAAAATTACAACCACATGAGAAAAAAAACAGGAGGCATATAAATTATAAACATATACAAAACATAATTTAAGCATATAAACTACCAAAACACGAGAAGAAACAATTAAGGTATATAAATTACAAAAATCTGAGAAGACACAATTAAGGCATATAAATTACAAAAATCTGAGAAAAAACAATTAAGGCATATAAATTACAAAAATCTGAGAAGAAACAATTAAGTCATATTAAATGAAAACACCTGAGAATAATAAATTACAACCACATGAGAAAAAAACATAAGGCATAAATTACAAACACACAAGAAGCCTAATTATTAAAGGCATATAAATTACAAAAACCAAAGAAACATAATTCAGGCATATAAATTACAAAAGATCCTGACAAGAAACAATTATGGCATATTAATTACAAATACATGAGAAGAAACATAATTAAGGCATACAAATTACAAACACGAGAAGAAACATGATTAAGGAATATAAATTACTCACATGAGAAGAAACATGATTAAGATATATAAATTACTAATATGAGATGAAACAAGATTAAGGCATATAAATTACAAACACGAGAAGAAACATAATTAAGGCATTTAAATTACAAACACATGAGAAGAAACATAATTCAGATTTATAAATTACAAAATAAAGAAATATTATTAAAGTATAAAGCATATAAAAACAAACACATTATGATGAGAAAAAAAAACAACAATTTATAATTACAAACAGAAAAAAGCATGATTAAAGCATAAAAATTACAAAGGAAACAAAATAAACACATAAAATTCAGACAAATTACAAACAAGAAAAAAAGAAGCATGATTAAGGCATATAAATTACAAACTTGTATGAGGAAAAGCATAATTCAGATCAATTGCAAGCTAAAAAGCCGGATTAAGGCACATATTACTCATATGAGAAGAAATATATTTGAGACATAAATTACAAACAAAAAATAAATAACAAATACCAACCACCACCACAAACTAATGAACAACAACAGCTACCACCACCAGAAACAAACAAACAACAAAAGGAAACTGTCACATAACATATATTTTACTACATAATATTTTGTAAATATAAAAGATCAAACCAGCTCAAACATCTATACTGGCTGTTGTGAACAGCACCCCCAGATACTGTAAAAACAGACATTAATTTCAAACCACCCTTAAAAAATGCACAGGACCCTTACAGAAAAAAAATGCCAAAAACAATCTCAAGTTAGTGTGAATAAAAAAAAACATGGACTGCAAAAACATAAATATGCAGCACATGACAAAACCAACAGAATAGCATGTGCACCCAGCAAAGACAGATCAGCCTGGGCATTTGCCCAATCTGATCAGTCTCCACTGTGCACTCAATGGGTAGCTAAGGACCCAAGTTTACTTTATGAGTGTGCCCAGGCTGATCGCAGTCTTAGCTGGGCCCACATGCCATTTTGTTGTTTTGTCGCTGACTCCTGATGCAACCAAGTAGCAAGTTTCACAAACTGATTCACTGTTAAGTAACAATCACAAATAAACTGAAAGCACAAACGGTAGGAATACACGTCTTCACATACACGCACTTCTTCCAATCGAGGTCAGCAAACTTTCAACAAGCATGAAACTTTATAAAATGAACACAGCTTAAGGGGTTAGAATTATAATACTGATTGATTGTGTTGGGGTTTAACAACATGTCAACCATTGTGGGTCATTTTGTGTCATCTCCCAGAAAAAGGGAGAAAGAATAGAGTATTTGAAAGACAGGACCAGGGAAGAAAGAAGAACAGGAATGAAAGCAAAGAAACAGCAAATAAAAATATCCCCCCTCTACCCTTACCTGCTACAAGGATAGCAGGTCTTGCCCAACTGTAAGCCAATATCAGTTGGATGCCCAGGTGGCGTCAGATACACGACACCTTTGCACCACCTGACCTACCCACAGAATTATAATATAGCAATAAGTATAAACATCCTTAAATACACTGTTACCTTCCAACTAATCAACCAGCAAAGTTTTAACTATTGACACTTTTCCTGCTGAATAAATTAAGATGCCACGCCCACTTCTAATTTTCAGCCAATCAGATTACTTGATTACAGATTTTTGCTTTAAATTCACACACATGATGGCAAACAGTGCAGATCCAGATCAGTAGGCTTCTTCAGAAGCCAACTGAACTGGATTTACACTGTTTGAAGAAGCCAACTGATCTGGATCTGCACTGTTTGCAAAGGCAGGTTGTATCTGGGTTCAGCAGGACAAGGGTTAAAATACCAAGCAAACTTGTAGCAGATGATATTCTAATTTTTTTAAAAAATATTTTTCATAGAAAATAAGGCTCGACAGCTCGTGAATAATCTGCCTTGCAGACGGATTATATGAAATGGCAAGTTTAATTTTCACTAAAAATATAATCAATTTTAGAATGCTGTCTCAAATTTGTTTAGCATTTTAACCTTTACCACACTCTGGACTACTTCAGCAGACCATTACAAAAACACACCTATTCAAACATACTGAAAATTTTACCATCAAAAGCTGAAAATTTTCAGACAAAAAATTCTGACATTTTCATATTTCTGCTCAAAACAGATTGTGGGTACTCATTAGAACTGCCTTGATGAGGCAGTTCTATTGAGTATCCACAATCTATGTTTTCAAGCAAAAATAAGAAAAATAATGTATACCACTGTAAACCCCAGTTTTACTGTATAAAAGTGGGGTTTAAGGGGGTCAAATTTACATAGGCCTGTTTTCATGGTGCACACATGGTATTTTTTTTTTATTTTTTCCATTCTGGACAATTTGCATGAAATCTCAAAACCTATTTTCTGACAAAAAATAAGAATATTTCTATATGTTGTCTGCTAAAATTTTTACCCAGAGTGCTAAGCGTTAAAAAGGTAAATAATTCTGAATATGCTTACAAGCAGAGTATCTGAATGTATATATTTACTGTCTTATATAATCTTTTAGAACTTTTTTTTGACAAAATTAGCAAGACAACAAATTACTGAGATTGTTCTTACTTTTCACAGAAAATAAGCTTTGGCATTTCATTTAAATTGCCTCCTTTTTTTATTTGGAGACAATTTAAATGATCCTACAAGTCTTACTTTTCTCTAAAATAATTAGTATCAATTTGTTGCCTGCTTTAGGTTAAGGCAAGAAGTATGACAAGTTTCTCTCTGCTGCAAACCCGGGAAATATTCGAACTGCTTTTACAGAGACCATAGGACTTGTTTAGGAGGAGTATTTGATGATAATTCTGAGACATGTTTAAACTTTTCTTATTTCTCAATGAAAACATAGGTTGTGGGTACTCCTTAGAAGCACCTGGATGCGACACTCCTAATGAGTATCCACAACATATGTTTTTATGGAAAATTGAGAAAATGATCCCAGAATTATCTCAAAATACTCCTCCTGAACAAGTCTGCTGCTAAGAGGTAACAAAACGATGTTCAACTAACACAACTCCAAGTGTAGGATGATGGTCAAAAAGTTTTCAGTGAAGACTGGTAGAAGTAATAATTTTTGTTTACTTCAAAGTTAAAGGCTCAAACCTAAATGAGTTGTACCAATACAGGGTATTCCAACTACCCCTTAAAGAACCAATGACAACTTCAGCAGACATTCTGAAATTTTTATAGCTTGGAGAAAATAAAACTTGATATTTCATGTGAATAGTCTGCTAGACAGAGGATTCACATCAAATATTGAGATCTATTTTCACTGAAAAAAAAAATCAATAAAAAAAAAAAAAAAAAAAAAAAATCAGAATTTTGAATGATGCTTTGATGATTTTAAACTGAAATGTAATCAGGAAGCCGATGATCAATGACAATAAAAGTTTAGGAACTTCTGGTATAGCAATCATTAAATTTCTTTGTTTTTTTTTTAAATGTTTAAAAAGTTCTTCCAAATTAACAAAAAAAACAAAAAACAAAAAAAAAAACCCAAAAAAACCCCAACAAAGCATGTCTGTCAAATGTGAATTTTATTTCAAGCTACCAGTTAATGAAAACGAGGAAGTCCATGTAATAATACTTCTTTATTTATATACATAAAGTAAATATATTTGGCATCAGGAGAAGCAGCCCAGTGCAACAAAGATACTAGCTTAATTCATGGGACCAAGCTGTCACATTTCTGCTGAGCGCGCAGAAAAATGTATGCAAATTCTGCCCGATTGCAGAGTGGCAGTTCTGCAGGCTGTCGCAGTTTCCACAAGGTGTGCAGAGTGGTATTCAGACAAGCAGTATTCCTGTTTGTATTGTGCTATGCTAGCTATATAGTCATCAGCAATGTTTGACCAAGGATGACGAATGCAAGTATCATAGTATTAAGGGCGACTTGGGGAGAAAACAGGTTAATTTAAATAAGAAAGTAACTGTTTCCCCAAAAACAAATCAGATGTGAATTTTGCTCACAGCTGAGTGGAATACGTTTCATGTATCTGAAGGCAGGTATACCCTGTCTGTTGCTTGGAGGTGGCAGTTCCTGTGTGTGTATTTATACCATATTGAATGCAATAAAAAGAATTCAAGGACAGAGCAAAGTCCCAGACATCCAATTACTGGGACTATTTAGGAACAGATGTGTGGAATTTTAAAAGCCGCCTATATCTCGGAATATACTGACTGCTTATTACAGGTTGTATGTGCTACAGCTTTCTTCAGATTTCTAAGATGTGGGGAGTTTACCACTGAGCAGCAAAACTTTGATCCTCACAGTAACTTGTGTCTGAGTGACTTAACTTTTTCTGATGGTCATGTTGATTTATTTTTAAAGTCATCCAAAACAGACCCATTCAGACAAGGAATAATCATTCCACTTTTTAAGCTAGAGACGTTTGGATTTATGTCCTTACACTTTGCTAAAAAATATCTAGCTCAACGCACTAACAGATTTGTGTTGAGGAACTTACCATCAGAACCATTATTCTTAACAGAATTTGGTGATCCTCTAAGAACATACTTTATCACTCATGTTAAAGAGTTGCTTAAAAGAACAGGACTAGACATTGCCCATTATTCTGGTCATTCATATCGAATTGGTGCTGCAAGCTCGGCCTGTACAGTGCGCTAAGATCATTTAATAAAAACACTGGGGAGGTGGTCATCAGACAGTTACAGACTGTATATTCATACACAAAGAAGTGTGATTAAACAGGCACAAACAGCTTTAATTAACCCTTGTCCTGCTGAATAAATTAATTTTACCACACCCATTGCTGATTATCAACCAATCAAATAAGTGGATATAACGATAACTATTTTGTGAAAAGAGTCCAAGGGAAATAACTCAAAAAGTATAAATGCAATAGTTATGGTTCTTGCACTCTGCATGTCGTCTAATGTTGATTGATATCTATAGGAGGTTTCACGAAGATAGCTTGATCTGTTTTCAGGTTATTTTGCGGACGTAATTTTGTGACAGAGTCCAAGGGTAATAACTCAAAGTATAAATGCAAGAGTTATGGTTCTTGTGTTCTGCACGTCGTCAAATGCTGATTGATATTTATTATGAAGTTTCGTGAAGACAGCTTGAACAGTTTTCAAGTTATAGAGCGGACACAATTTTGTGACAGAGTCCAAGGGAAATAACTAAAAAAGTATAATTGCAAGAGTTATGGTTCTTGCGTTCTACACTTTGTCTAATGTCCATTGATACTTATATGAAGTTTCGTGAAGGCAGCTTAAATGGTTTTCAAGTTATAAGAGCAGACGCAATTTTGTGAAATCCAAGGGAAATAACTCAAAAAGTATAAATGCAAGAGATATGGTTGTCTAATGTTGAGTGATATGTATATGAAGTTTCGTGAAGATAGCTTGAATGGTCTTCAAGTTATAGAGTGGACACGATTTTGTGATAGCTTGAATGGTTTTTTAGAGCGGACACGAGTGTGACAGACAGACACCGGGGTTGGTGGGGGTGGGGGGTAGGTGGGGGTGTGGGGAGACAATCTTCGAAAATGTGGGCAACAAAAATAAACCTTTGCTTGCTTTGAATGGGTTGAGAATTTGGACTGTCTGAATATGTTAGTGATCTTGTAAGGAATTTTTGCAGCAAAATTGCTTTGATGTTGCTTTATTTTTTGCAGCAATTCATATTCAGGGGTGGAAACAGCCATTTACATCTATATTTCTGCTTGAAATTAAATTATTGTCCCCTGCCTTTTCCAAACAAGAGAGCCATGATGGCCCTATATTGCTCATCTGAGTATCACAATGGCCCTATATTGCTCATCTGAGTATCACAGCACTCAAGGAGAATATGACTTAATCAGAGGAATATTTCTGCGAAATTATTTTGAAATTAGGCCATAGGCCTAGGAGGAGATGTTGTTTAAAGGTTTTTCTATTTTTACCTCTGGTGGCCATTTTGTTCAGCAGAGCAGAACCATTTTAGCAAATTGAGGGTAAAGTCATTTAATTTGTGTGCTCTACAAACAGTTTATAGCACAGATTTCTTGGTTAATTATCAGGGAATTAAGGAAATTTGAATGAATTCATTAAACATGCTATTTGGAGCTACAAATGGCTGTCATGGTTTACTTAAAATATGAGGGCCAAGATGGCCCTTTATCACTCAGCTGATTACTAGATAAACTGACCTTTTGGTTCAGGAGAAGAAGTGCAAAATAGATTTCCAAGACAGCAGACATAGCGCCATCTTTGATTTTTGATCGGAACAATTTTAGCTATTTTTTATCTACAAGTCACCCTGATGCTTCCTGCCAAGTTTGGAGTCAGTTGGCCTTTTTAAGATGGCAGCGATGGCGGCCATCTTGGATTTCCGATCAGAATGATTTTAACTATTTTGATCTACTAATCACTACTATGCTTCCTATCAAGTTTCAAGACAATCGACCTTTTATTTCAGGAGAAGTGAAAAATAGATTTTCAAGATAGCAGCCATGGCGGTCATCTTGGATTTCCTATCAGAACAATTTTAGTTATTTTTTACCTACAAGTCACCCCAATGCTTCCTACCAAGTTTCATGTCAATTGAACTTTCAGTTCAGGGGAAGAAGTGAAAAATAGATTTGGAAGTTGGCCCCTATGGTGGCCATCTTGGATTTCAGAACAATTTTAGCTATATTTTCGATGTACATGTCACCCCAATGCTTCCTACCAAATTTCAAGTTTCAAGACAATTGGCCTTTTGGTTCAGGAGAAGCTAAAAATAGATTTTCAATTTGGCCATCATGGCAGCCATCTTGGATTTCCGATCGGAACAATTTAGCTTTTATTGATCTACAAGTCATCCGGATGCTTCCTACTGAGTTACAAATCAACTGACCCTTTGGTTCACGAGAAGAAGCGAAAAATAGATTTTCAAGCCATCTTGGATTTCAGATCAATGATTTTAGCTATATTTTATGTACAGGTCACCCTGATGCTTCCTACCAAGTTTCAATCAACTGGCCTTTTGGTTCAGGAGAAGAAGCGAAAAATAAATTTTCAAGATGGCCGCCATGGCTGCCATCTTGGATTTCCAATCGGAAAGATTTTAGCTATTTTTGATCAACAAGTCACCACAAAAATTCCAACCAAGTTTCAGTCAATTAACCTTTTTGGTTAAGGAGAAGAAGCGAAAAAATTATTTTCAAGATGGCTGTTACGGTGGCCATCTTGGATTTACGATTGGAAAGATTTTAGCTATTTTTTATCTACAAGTCACCCTGATGCTCCCTACCTGATGCTCCCTACCAAGTTTCAGGTCTTGTTTGAGTTGAGGTTTTACGGCCCAGTCAACCCAATGGAGATGTTGTTTGTGTTGAGGTTTTACGGCCCAGTCAACCCAATGGGGTCATGTTGAGCGTGGTCAGTTTACCTAATCACATGTTTACTGGGCAGGTTTAGTCCTCTAAGCAGTTAACCGGTATTGTGCACATTTTTTCGCCAGAAACTGACAACTGCCCTTCTTGAATCAGCGGAAAGGAGAGAATGACCGTAGAAAATATTTCATGATCAATCTCCACAAAAGAATGTTGCCAACCTCGGCGGGGGTTGAACCGCGACCTCCTGGTCTCCAGTCGGACGGCGCATCCAACTGAGCCACCGTGGCCGGTCCAAGTTTCAAGTCAATTGGTCTTTTAGTTCCGGAGAAGCAAAAAATAGACTTTAAAGATGGCTGCCACAGAGGATATCAGATCGGAACGATTTTAGCTATTTTTGATCTACAAGTCACCCCAAAACTTCCTTTGTCATTTGGTCCTACTGTTCAGTAGAAGCGAAAAATAGATTTTCAAGATGGCCACCATGGTGGCCATATTGGATTTTTAATCGAAAGATTTTAGCTATTTTTGATATATAAGTCACCCGGATGCTTCCTACCAAGTTTCAAGTCAATTGGCCTTTTGGTTCAGGAGAAGCAAAAACATGGCTGCCACAGTGGCCATCTTGGATTTCCGATCGGTATGGTTTAAGCTATTTTTGATCTACAAGTCATCCCAATGCTTCATACCAAGTTTCAAGTCAACTGGTCTTTTGGTTCAGGAGAAGAAGAAAAAAATAGATTTTCAAGACGGCCGCCTTGTTTCCGATCAGAATGATTTTAGCTATTTTTGATCTACAAGTCACCCTGATGCTTTCTACCAAGTTTCGAATCAATGGGCCCAAGTGTGTTGGAGGAGTAGGCTTTTAAAGCAAATTGTTGATGGCCCACGACTGACATTGACCGATCACAATAGCTCACCTTGTGAACATCATGCTCAGGTGAGCTAATAATGTCATATTATCGTGAGTCATTGGACAAAAAGACTTCTGCTGCGCGCCAGGTTGCAGCCATGAATGATCAAAGTTTGCGACTTGAAATTTTTAGAGCAACAGATAATTTTTTAGACAATTGGGTGTATTACCCTTCAAAATTCAATATACTGGGTAAAATCTTATCTTCAGTTTTTGAAATGAGTATTTTTACCCCCCAAAATAAAAATAATTGGGTGAAATTTCAAAAATGGTATTTTGTGATAATTCAGGGATAATTTTCCTTATTTCGATCTTCATAAAAAAAAACATATGTTGTGGGTATTAATTAGAAGTCCCTCAGTGCTTGAAGTAAAGAGTGGATTTTGAGTCCATGGATTAAGTTAATCAGGTCATTTATTCATCATTCCCTATCAGCCTTTCAAGTTTCAAGGCAATGGCTTCAACAGTTCAAGATATCTTGCTTACAAGATTAATAAAAACTTTAAACTATAATACTCCGACATACTGCGGGCAGTTAACTCTGCCAAACATTGACGAAATTTGCCCATAAGCAATCCCAAACCAGATTTCCTCCATCTGAATGTATGTACCAAGTTTGGTTAAAAACCCTTGACATTTACTCAAGTTTTCGTTAGGAAAACAAAAATATGGGCATGTGTCGGGCAGATAACGAAATTTGTCCATAAGCAATCCAAATGCAGATCTTTAAAATATCAATGCACATATAATGTTTGGTGAAAACCCACTGATGTTTACTAAGTTATCATCCAGAAATGAAAATATGGGCATGTCTTGGGCAGATAACTCCATAAAAAATTGATGAAATTTGCCCATTAGCAATCCCAAACCAGATCTCCACAATGTCAATGCACATACCAAGTTTGGTGAAGATCCACTGAGGTTTACTCAAGTTATCAAATGAAAAAACGGACAGACAACTGACAGATGGATGGACAGACAAACGGACGTCCAATGTGAAACCATAATACCCCGCCACTATCGTATGGTGGGGTATAAAAAGCTGAAATTTTCGAAGGGCCACAAAGCAAAAAAAAAAAAAAAAAAAAAAAAAAAAAAAAAAAAAAAATCTAATTTTTTTCAAAAGTTAATTACGCTATCTACTTACTGTCCCCTATCAGCACATCAAGTTTAAAAAACAGCTGCTCAAAGTTTTTCGAGATTATTGTGTTGGGGTTTAACGACACGTCAACCCTTGTGGGTCATTTTGTGTCGTCTCCCAGAGAAAGGGAGAAAAGAGATAGAAGAGATAGTGGAAGAGATGAAAGAGAGGAACAGGGAAGAAAGAGGAATAGGAATGAAAGGGAAGAAACAGAAGAAATAAAAACATTCCCCCTCTACCTTTACCTACTTCAACGATAGCAGGCCTTGCCCAAATGTAAGCCAATATCAGTTGGACGCCCCGGTGACACAAGATACATGACACCTTCACACCACCCGACCACCCCCAAGTTTTTCGAGATAGCTTGCTTACAAGATTTCATTGCAATTTTTTTTGCAAAGGGGCATAACTAAAAAAGATAATTTGTCATGGCTTGAGATATGTCCATTAAAGGCGGCTATTTTGTTTTTAGTTATGGCAAAACTTTAAAGATCAAAATTTGTGAAACACCAGCAGGGAAAGAAGACCATGAGAAGCACCAACAGGGAAAGAAGACCATGTGATACACCAGCAGAGAAAAGACCCTGTGAAGCATCAGCAGGAAAAGAAGACCCTGCAGAGCTTGTTTCTTGTTAAAATTTAGCTCTGGTGGCCATTTTGTTCAGCCTAATAGCCATTTTAGCAATTTTGGTAAAAAGACATAAGAGGTACATATCTGTGAAATTATTTTGAAATCAAGCCATTGGCCACAGAGGAGATGTCATTTTAAAGGTTTTTCTTGTTTTTAGCTCTGGCAACCATTTTGTTCAGCAAAGCAGAACCACATTTCAGTGACATTTTGTTCAGCAGAGCAGAACCATTTGATAAAGGGGAATAAGATGAACATTTCTGTGAAATCATTTTGAAATTGGGCCAAGGAGGAAATGTCATTTTAAGGTTTTTCAAATTTTTAGCTGAAGCGGCCATTTTGTTTAGCCAAGCGGAACTATTTTAGTAATTTTGGTAAAGGGCCATAAGAGAAACTCTTCTGTGAAATTACTTTGAAATAGGGCCACTGGCCGCAGAAGAGATGTCTTTTAAAGGTTTTTTCTATTTTTAGCTCTGGCGGCCATTTTGCTCAGCTAAGCTGAACCATTTTAGCAATTCTGGTAGTTTGTTTGTGTTGATTTTGTTTGTTTGTTTTGGGCTTAACGTCGCTTTCAACAATCTTTCAGTCATATTGCGACGGTGTCTGGATGTGACAGGGAGCTCAATGCTCGCTTTTAGAGTGCTGCCTCACTGAAATATCACGCCCCAGACACTTTGACATGATATTCCACCCAGTCACATTATACTGACACTGAGCTGACCAGTTCCGATTCCTAGCTCTACTTTCTTAATGCTGAGCGCCAAGCGAAAGAGCAGCTAGTACCATTTTTAAAGTCTTTGGTATGACCCGGCCGGGGATCGAACCCGCAACCTCCCGGTCACAAAGCGGACGCTCTACCACTGAGCCACTGTGCCGGTTGTTTGTGTTGAGGTTTTACGGCCCAGTCAACCCAATAGGGTCATGTCAAGCGTGGTCAGTTTACCTGACCACACGTTTACTGGGCAGGCTTTGTCCTCTAAGCGGTTAACCAGTATTGTGCACATTCTTTCACAAGAAAAATTCTGGTAGAGGGGCATTAATGGAACACCTCTGTGCAAATATTTTGAAACTGGGTCAGTGGCCAAGAGGGAGGAGATGTTGTTTGAAGATTTCTCAATTTTTAGCTCTGGTGGCCATCTTGTTCAATGGAGCGGAACCAATTCAGCAAATCTGGTTAAGGGGCAAAAGAGGAACATATGTGTGAACTTATTTTGAAACTGGCCAATCACAATAGCTTACCTGGGCCATCTTGGATTTGCGATAGACACGATTTTATCTGTTTTGATCTAGAAGTCATCTTGTTGCTATGGAGTAAGTTTCGGCTCAAATCGACCAAAGCTAGGTTTGGGATGAGATGTCAAAAATTGATTTTCAAGATGGTGGATATGGCATCCATCTTGGATTTTCGATCAGCTCAGTTTTAGCTATTTTGTGTTAATAGGCCTGCAATGCTCCTCATCAAGTTTCATCTCGATTGGATCATAGAATATAAATTCTCAACATTTTTCCCATATAAATGTATAGGGCCAATACAAATGCATTGGGAAGCAAATGTGACCTTGCCGTGAAAAGGTCAAACGTCAAGGTAGGACCATCATTTTAGAAATTTTGGTAGACCTCCTGTACCCCATTTTTTGAGCAAATAGGCCCGAGGACTTATTTAGTCCTGGAGAAGAAGATTTTAATAGGTTTTACCATATATAGGTATGGTGGCTAACTTGGTCAATGGACTGCAACCATTTTAGGAATCTTCAATTCTCCTGCCCCAAGGAGGCTCAACATTAAATTTGAGCAACACTGGCCTGGCAACTTCAAAGGAGAAGTGGTTTGTAATTCTCAACATTTTTCCCATACATATGTATGGGACCCATACAAGTGCATAGGAAAGCAAACTTGGTAGATCTCCTGTTCTGATGATTTGTGCAAAGATTCAGCCCAAAGGCATTCTTGGTTTAGGAGAATATTTTTAAAGTTTTTTATTATATATGGGCATGGTGGCCATCTTGGTTAACAGACCGTAACCATTTTAGCCATCTTTCACTTCCCCTACCTAAGGAGGCTCCATATGAAATTTGAGCAAAACTGGCTCTGTGGCTTCAGAGGAGAAGTCGTATGAAAATGTTAGCGGATGCACGCGTGGACACATGGACGACAGACAAAAGGTGATCACTAGAGCTAGGTGAGTTAAAAACCAAGTAGTAGGATGTTACTGTTATCAGAGAAATCAGTTAATCCTAACCTACTTGCTCAGGGAACATTGCCAAACTTTTCAGTTATTAAAATATAGATTTTTTTCTGTTGTCATTGTTGTTTTATTTTTTAGCTTTTTATTTCAGTGGTAGTAATGATATAACAAAGTTGAACTCTTCTATCCTTTGCTGCAAGGAAGGCAGATACTTATATTTCTGGTTTCTTCAGCAAATGATTTGAGGAACATTTCTTAAATATTCAACTAATCCTCCACGTGGCAACACTCTTTCATTTCTTTGCATTTAGATTTGGTACCCAACCCCATCCAAATACTTTGCTGTTGTCTGCAGTTATATTTTAATTTTGAGTAATTGTTGTTCACTGAAATGTTTATCAATTAAAACCAATTAAGATCTGCTATATGCTATCACAAATTTATACAGGAAATATACCCGCACATTCTGATCTGCAAGACTTTTCAGTGTTTACTTTGCACCGTGTTGCGATCAAGATATGTTATGAAAAAAAGTCCAGGTTTTTTTACTTGCTTAAACTCGCAGGAAAAGGCTTGGTAATTTAGTTTCCTTTTAATTTGTGTCTGTTTTGTATGCATTTCTGACAAGGAAAGGCTCTACAATTTAAAGAACATAAGTTCCTCTCGAAATGGTTCTACGCTAGGATTTCATGTGACGTTATCATTATAACACTTGGTTTCTTCATGCTGGGTAAAGAAAAATGTAGAGCAACCTAGTCTAGTAACACAAACATTCCAGAATTGTTTACTGTTGCACAGGGTGCAACTGAGCATGCAGTCCCATAAGAATCTACACAATGTTTACTAGATAAATTATGTGGGACTTAGAAACTGTTTTTGGTCAACACGAATAACCGTTTTGGTTTGCAGACTGATTGACTGTGTTGGGTTTTAACAACTTGTGGAGTCATTTTGTGTCATCTCCTACAGAAAGAGAGAAAAGAGATAGAAGAGATAGTAGAGGAGATGAAAAAAGGACAGGGAAGAGGAACAGAAATGAAAGTGAAGAAACAGAAGAAACAGAAACATTCCCCCTCTACCCTTACCTGCTACAAGGATAGCAGGCCTTGCCCAACTGTAAGCCAAAATCAGTTGGACGCCCAAGTGACGTATATTCACAGACTGATATCTCGCATAAGCGCTACGGTACTATTTTGCTTGTCATTGCAAATCATCTTTCAAACAAAAATGGTAAATTGTATATCAAAATACAACTGCACGTCATTATCTCAGTGATGAATATTTGGCATCCCAAAACCTAATGAACCAGAACAAGTGCCCAGAGGATCACGAATACCCCCAGCCGGTGCCATTTCTTAATTATAAAATATTTTAAGTTAATGACAATGATATAAGGAAAAATATAGTTTACAATGTCAGTCTCTGAGTGACACTGATCTCTCAACCCAAGTACAACTTTTCTGGAGTAAATAGTCTTCAAGACATGAAGTAAATTTACTGGACCATACAATATAGGTCACTGACCTACATATATTTGAGAAGTTAATCTGAATGGTGTTACTCCATTAAATAATCTAAAAGATATTAAGCAAAATCACTAGACCGTGAAATATAGGTCATTCTGATTTATTTTTACTTTGAGGTCAAAGTTTGGGTCACACTGTGTCATTATATGTAAATATGGCACTTAGTTATCAAATAGTGGGAAATATAAGACAAAATCACAGGGCTATGAAATATAGGTCACATAATCCCAAAATATGAAAGTAATACACCAAATTGTCTTCAAGATGTAACATAAAATCACTGGTCCATGAAATATAGGTCACAGTGACCTACATATACTTTTAGGTCAACTGTTGGCTCATACCGATTCATAATCCTAAATAATGATGTTCATACATAAAATAACATTCAAGATATAAGGTAAAATTACTGGACCATGCAAACTTGCTGGAGCATGAAAATAAGGTCACAATGACCTTGACCTTATTACACTGAATGGTGATGTGATAAACATGTCTGATGCCCATCCTTCTTTATTAAGAAGTTGTTTGCATAAACAAACTGCAACATACTACTTTATTGAGGCTTTAATCCATGAAATAGTCTTCAAAATATAAGGCAAAATCACTGGAGCATGAAAATAAGGTCACAATGACCTTGACCTTATTACACTGAATGTTGATGTGATAAAATGTCTGATGCCCATCCTTCTTTATTAAGTTGTTTGTATAAACAAACTGCAATATACTACTTTATTGGGGTGTCCTAGATTTTGACCTCTAGCCCCACCCTGGGGCATGACCCAGGGGTTCATAGATGTAGAGAACCCTCCCAGGTACCCCCATACCAAATATGAAGAGTTTTTGATCAGTGGCTGCATAGTTATAATAAAAAAACCTTCGAAGTAAAACTTGGTTATAGAAAGGGTTACCAGACGGAATCACGGAAGGATGGACGGACGGACGGACTAACAGACTAACGGAACGGACGAAAACTATAAACCCCTTCGGCATACTTCATATGTCAGGGGCATAAAAAAAATACTGTTAAAATCTCCTGTCGGAATATTTTGTACAAAAAAAAGAAAGAAGAAAAGCGAGAGAGGAAAACTGCTACTAGTCCGGCATACTAGAACAAGGTCAGACGATATGAAAACAAATGATGTTATTTGACTAGGTAGTGTAAAAAGGTGGACATGTCTGCCAATAATCTCAACCTCAAAGGATGAAAGATAGTGACACCTGCTGTCTTTTGTTTTAGCATTGTCGTGAAAGGCTTTAATGTTAAAAAAATCTAGACAGGTTTGCCATCCATTTGCGGCAATAAAAGGCACAAGTTTTGCCCCAAATTGATGATCAGGGTCTCCACTGTTTGCAAATAGTTAAGCCATTTTTCTCTAAGAATACGTAAACCTCATAGCAGGGTTTACGTAAAACTGAAATTGGACTCTTCCAATATATAGTGTGGGAGAGTCTATTCCTTATACAATGGGTTAAAAATCTACAGCAGACTCCCTTGCTGGCAGTGAAAAAGTTTTGTAGTGCATGCATTCTTTGATATTATTTATTTTTGTATTTACAAATTTTATTTTTTTTATTTATTTATTTACTTTTTTATTTATTTATAAGTGCTTCATTTTTGGTCTCTCTGAATGTTTGCAAATCAAAATGAGTTGACCTATACCCAACTAAGTCACTGTGAAATTAGAATCTTCACCGACCGGTCCGTGCATTCTTTGATACAGGATTTAATTGTCAGACAGTAGATTTTCAACTATTCCAGGCAAAGACGTCACACAGTAGCACCAGATTGGATTATTATTTATAAAAGTTAAACATGTTAATGATGAGTAGCCTATGTAACAGAATTTCTCCAATTTAGATTTTGTCAAATCATCTCCTATGGTAAGAGTAAGATGTGATTGTATGACAGTTACATTAAGGAATCTTCATTTTATATTTACATGATTCAAAAATGCTTAAACACATTTTAAATGATAATATACTGTTAACAAGAGGACCATGATGGTCCTATATCGCTCACCTGACCAAACAGATTTGCATATTTACTGTTGAAGTTTCAGCCAAGTTCACTGCTCTAGGATTTTTGTATAAACTTTATAGCACTAACCACCCCCACCCCCCTCCACCACACCCCAAGCCATGTTTTTTTTTATAAATCTTGATGACTTGAACTGAATCTTAAAAGAGGGTCACCAAAGGAACATTTCTGCCAAGTTATATTGAAATTGGTCCAGTGGTTTAAAAGTTTTATATAGCTATAAAGCCCTACACCCTAACAGCCATGTTTTTTGACCAATCATGAAAGCTTGAACAAACTTGGTAGAGGGTCTATGCAGATATAGATGAAAAATAAGCCCCGCCCCCCCTGGGGGCCATGGTTTTTGACATATCATGAAGGCTTGAACAATCTTGGTAGAAGGTCACCAAAGCAACATTCCTGTCAAGTTACATTGAACTCGGTCCAACTGTTTCTTACGAGAAGATTTTTAAAGTTTTCTATATAGATATATAGGGAAAATAAGCCCCGCCCCCTAGCGGCCATGTTTTTTGATGAATCATAACGGCTTTAACAATCTTTGTAGAGGGTCACCAAAGAAACATTCCTTCCAAGTTGTAATGAAATCGGTCCATTGGTTTCTGAAAAGAAGATTTTTAAAGTTTTATATATAGATATATAGGGAAAATAAGCCCTGCCCCCGGCAGCCATGTTTTTTGACGAATCATGATTACTTGAACAATCTTAGTAGAGGGTCACCAAGGAAAGATTTCTGCAAAGTTATAATGAAATCAGTTCAGTGGTTTCTGACAAGAAGAGTTTTAAAGTTTTCTATAGATATATAAGGAAAACAAGAGGCCCACGGGCCACGGGTCGCTCACCTGAGTGACACAGCCACTGCAGATACGCAGATGTTATGCAACATTTTTCCAATCCTGTCATCGCAACTAATGAAAAGATCATCATTTAAGCAGTTCTTTATTTTGAAGAAGATATATGGCATGCCAGTCAATTGAGCATGATCATTTGAACAAACTCTAAATGGCAGCCAGCTTGGATTTACGATCAGCACAATTTTAGCTATTTTTGATCTACGAGTCACCCCAATGCTTCCTACCAAGTTTCAAGTCAACTGGCCTTTCAGTTCAGGAGAAGAGGCGAAAAATACATTTTTCAAGATGGCTGCCATGGCGGCCATCTTGGATATCCGGTTGGCACAATTTTAGCTTTTTTTTGATCTACAAGTCACCCAAATGTCTCCTACGAGGTTTGGAGTCAATTGGCCTTTCGGTGCAGGAGCAGAAGCCAAATATAGATTTTCAAGATGGCGACCATGGTGGCCATCTGGGATTTCTGATCAGAACGATTTTAGCTATATTTGATCTACCAAGTCACCCTGATGCTTCCTACTAAGTTTCGAGTTAAGTGACTTTTGGGTTTAGGAGAAGAAGCGAAAAATAGATTTTCAAGATAGATGCCATGGCGGCCATCTTGGATTTACGATCGGCATGATTTTAGCTATTTTTGATCTACAAGTCACCCAAATGCTTCCTACCAAGTTTCGAGTCAACTGCCCTTTCGGTTCAGGAGAAGAAGCAAAAAATAGATTTTCAAGATGGCTGCCATGGCGCCCATCCTGGTTTTACGATCGGCATAATTTTAGCTATTTTTGATCTACAAGTCACCCCGATGCTTCCTACCAAGTTTGGAGTCAACTGGCCTTTCGGTTCAGGAGAAGAAGCGAAAAATAGATTTTCAAGATGGCTGCCATGGCGGCCATCTTGGATTTCCAATGGGCAGGATTTTAGCTATTTTTGATCTATAAGTCACCCCAATGCCTCCTACCAAGTTTGGAGTCAATAGGCTTTTGGGTTTAGAAGCAGAAGCGAAAAATAGATTTTCAAGATGGCCGCCATGGCGGCCATCTTGGATTTTCGATGGTACGATTTTAGCTATTTTTGATCTACAAGTCATCCTGATGCTTCCTAGCAAGTTTGGAGTCAATTGGCCTTTCTGTTCAGGAGAAGAAGCAAAAAATAGATTTTCAAGATGGCCGCCATGGTGGCCATCTTGGATTTCCGATCGGCACGATTTTAGCTACTTTTGATCTACAAGTCACCCTGATGCTTCCTAGCAAGTTTGAAGTCAATTGGCCTTTCGGTTCAGGAGAAGAAGCGAAAAATAGATTTTCAAGATGGCGGCCATGGCGGCCATCTTGGATTTCCGATCAGCACGATTTTAGCTATTTTTGATCTACAAGTCACCCTGATGCTTCCTAGCAAGTTTGGAGTCAAATGGCTTTTCGGTTCAGGAGAAGAAGCGAAAAATAGATTTTCAAGATGGCGGCCATGGCGGCCATCTTGGATTTCCGATCGGCACGATTTTAGCTATTTTTGATCTATAAGTCACCCTGATGGTTCCTAGCAAGTTTGGAGTCAATTGGCCTTTCGGTTCAGGAGAAGAAGCGAAAAATAGATTTTCAAGATGGCGGCCATGGCGGCCATCTTGGATTTCCGATCAGCACGATTTTAGCTATTTTTGATCTACAAGTCACCCTGATGCTTCCTAGCAAGTTTGGAGTCAAATGGCTTTTCGGTTCAGGAGAAGAAGCGAAAAATAGATTTTCAAGATGGCGGCCATGGCGGCCATCTTGGATTTCCGATCGGCACGATTTTAGCTATTTTTGATCTATAAGTCACCCTGATGGTTCCTAGCAAGTTTGGAGTCAATTGGCCTTTCGGTTCAGGAGAAGAAGCGAAAAATAGATTTTCAAGATGGCGGCCATGGCGGCCATCTTGGATTTCCGATCAGAACGATTTTAGCTATTTTTGATCTACAAGTCACCCTGATGCTTCCTACCAAGTATCAAGTCAATTGGCCCAGGGGTACAGGAGGAGTAGGCTTTTAAAGCAATTGTTGACGCCGCACGACGGACGACGGACGACGCACGACGGACGACGGACGACGGACGACGAACATTGACTGACCACAATAGCTCACCATGAGCACTTCGTGCTCAGGTGAGCTAATAAGCCCCGACTCCTGGCGGCCATGTTTTTTGACAAATCATGATGGCTTGAACAATCTTGATAGAGGGTTACATAAGAAACATTCCTGCAATGTTACAGGTCAGTCCCGTTATTACGCGTTGGTCGGGATGCACAAATCCAGACCGCGATATAGGCAAGGCGCGTAGTAAGTTCGGAGCCGACTGATCGGACTTTATAAATGTTGACATTTGTATGGGACACACGTATATACATGTTTGGAGGGATTTATGAATGAAAACAATGATATTTCATGTGTTATTTATATAAATAAACGAATGAGTACTAACTTTGTATGTTTTGTCTTTTTTACACCCTCTGATGTACTTTTTCTGCACTATATACGCTAAATACTTTATTTACGTTTCCATTTTGTGGCTCGATCCGCCATATTTGCCGGTGTTGTAATACAGACGGTGTTGAAGTGCGGTGTAAGTCACATAAAAAGTCCGGTATCAATACCGGTCCCTGCGAGCATAGCGAATTATTTTAGTCCAGTAAAAGAAATCTTATTAATAAAACAGCAGAAATCGTTAAGTTTTTTAATCTTTCTGCTTGTATAGAATAGAACGAAAGCTCAAAGAAAAAAAAAATTGACTAAACCAAAGCATTTGATTCCAACAAAGTGCCATGTTCAATGGCCTCAAGTTTTTCTTGAACCGTGAAGGCTTTTTGTTTTCTTCTTTGGTTTTCCATTTTAATCAGTGTTAATCTGATAGAAGAATTAAATTTTTCAAGACAGTAAGTGCCGGACAAATTTCACAGTTACACGCTCTACTACCTGACCGCGTGCGCAGTAATCGACGTCCAGTGATCCGCGTCGCTGATTGGATGAATATCTAATTAGGTCGGCAAGGCGGCCATATCAAACTGAAAAATTCGGTGTCTTTCAAGTATTTACAAATTAATTATGGATAACTGTGGCCATTTTCCTTTTCTTTAGATGCGGGATAAGCCGTTTCTTGATAGATATGTTTGTATCGTTTAAAAGTTAAATGAAGTTTTAATTGGCACAAGTTTGTCTTCTTAAAATAAACATCAAAAGGTCAATTACGGTCATTACGCACGTACACAAACAAAAATACAACAAAGACAATACATTGATTAGCTTTATTCTTTCAAAATCATTTTTTTTATTTGCTATTATGACATGTACAACAGCAGTAAATAATTTCTTTTTCTGCAGATCGAAGCTCTGAAAAACATAAAACACATTTTGTTATTTTGACCTAGAGGATGGGGAAACTGGGACCCTTCGAAAAAATTTTGGGAGGCATGACGTCCCCGCGTTATATCGGTATTCGCGCACTAAAGACGCGAGTACTAACGGGACTGACCTGTACATTGAAATCGGTCAAGTGGTTTCTGAAAAGACTATTAAAATTTTCTATATAGATATATAGGAAAATAAGCCCCGCCCCCTAGCGGCCATGTTTTTTGACTAATCATAACGGTTTGAACAATCTTGGTAAAGGGTCACCAAGGAAACATTTCTGTGAAGTTATATTGAAATCAGTCCTGTGGTTTCTGACGACAAGATTTTTTCAAGTTTTCTATATAGATATATATATTGAAAATAAGCCCAGCACCCTCTAGCGGCCATGTTTTTTGACAAATCATGACGGCTTGAACAATCTTGATAGAGGGTCACTAAGGAAACATTTCTGCCAAGTTATATTGAAATCGGTCCAGTCATTTATGACATGAAGATTTTTAAAGTTTTCTATACAGATATATATGAAAAATTAACCCTGCCCCCTAGCGGCAATGTTTTTTAATGAATCATGGCGGCTTGAACTATCTTGGTAGAGGATCATCAAAGAAACATTACTGCAAAATTATATTGAAATCCGTCCAGTGTTTTATGACAAGAAGATTTTTAAAGTTTTCTATATAGATATATACGGAAAATAAGCCCCACCCCCCACCCCTGGCGGCCATGTTTTTTAACAAATCCAAATTGCTTGAACAATCTTGCAACAGGATCACCAAAGGAACATTTCTGCAAAATCATATGGAAATCGGTCCAGTGGTTTCTGACAAGAAGATTTTTAAAATTTTCTATACAGATATATAGTGAAAATAAGCCCCGCCCCCTGGCGGCCATGTTTTTTGACAAATCCAAATGGCTTGAACAATCTTGGTACAGGATCACCAAGGGAACATTTCTGCAAAATTATATAGAAATCGGTCCAGTGGTTTCGGACAAGAAGATTTTTAAAACTTTTCTATATAGATATATAGGGAAAATAAGCCCCGCCCCCTGGTGGCCATGTTTTTTGACGAATCCAAATGGCTTGAACAATCTTGGTAGAGGATCACCAAAGGAACATTTCTGCAAAATTATATTGAAATCGGTCCAGTGGTTTCTAACAAGAAGATTTTTTAAAGTTTTCTATATAGATGTATAGGGAAAATAAGCCCCGCCCCCTGGCGGCCATGTTTTTTGATGAATCCAAATGTCTTGAACAATCTTGGTAGAGGATCACCAAAGGAACATTTCTGCAAAATTATATTGAAATCGGTCAAGTGGTATCTGACAAGAAGATTTTTAAAGATTTCTATATAGATATATAGGGAAAATAAGCCCCGCCCCCTGACGGCCATGTTTTTTGATGAATCCAAATGGCTTGAACAATCTTGGTAGAGGATCACCAAAGGAACATTTCTGCAAAATTATATTGAAATTGGTCCAGTGGTTTCTGACAAGAAGATTTTTAAAGTTTTCTATATAGATATATAGAGAAAAAAAGCCCCGCCCCCTGGCAGACGTGTTTTTTGACCAATCCAAATGTCTTGAACAATCTTGGAAGAGGATCACCAAAGAAATATTTCTGCAAAATTATATTGAAATCGGTCCAGTGGTTTCTGACAAGAAGATTTTTAAAGTTTTCTATACAGATATATAAAGAAATAAAGCCCCGCCCCCTGGCGGCCATGTTTTTTGACAAATCCAAATGGCTTGAACAATCTTGGTAGAGGATCACCAAAGGAACATTTCTGCAAAATTATATTGAAACTGGTCCAGTGGTTTCTGACCAGAAGATTTTTAAAGTTTTCTATACAGATATATAGGGAAAATAAGCCCCGCCCCCTGGCGGCCATGTTTTTTGATGAATCCAAATGTCTCGAACAATCTTGGTAGAAGATCACCAAAGGAACATTTCTGCAAAATTATACTGAAATCGGTCTAGTGGTTTCTGACAAGAAGATTTTTAAAGTTTTCTATACAGATATATAGGGAAAATAAGCCCCGCCCCCTGGCGGCCATGTTTTTTGACGAATCCAAAAGGCTTGAACAATCTTGGTAGAGGATCACCAAAGGAACATTTCTGCAAAATTATATTGAAATTGGTCTAGTGGTTTCTGACAAGAAGATTTTTGAAGTTTTCTATATAGATATATAGGGAAAATAAGCCCCTCCCCCTGGCGGCCATGTTTTTCAACGAATCCAAATGGCTTGAACAATCTTGGTAGAGGATCACCAAAGGAACATTTCTGCAAAATTTTATTGAAATCGGTCCAGTGATTTCTGACGAGAAGATTTTTTGAGTTTTTAGTTAAAAAATCTATTTTTAGCTCCTCTGACCTAGATATGCAATGGACCGGAACCATTTGAACAACTTTGAAAGAGGATCAACCAAGGATCATTCCTGTGAAATTTGGTCAAAATCCAATCAGTGGTTTAGGAGGAGATGTTGTTTAAAAATTGTGAACGGACGAACGGACGGACGGACGACGACGACGACGACGACGACGACGACGACGGACGATGAGTGGTCACAATACCTCACCTTGAGCCTTCGGCTCAGGTGAGCTAAAAAGGCTGAAGATCTGTTTAAAATAGAATATTTCTACCTTTCAAAAATGAAAATCAAATAATACACTAGAAATTTCTGTTTTCGCAGCAACAGGTAATAATTTGCATAGCGATCAAGGCTGAACCTTTTGCCAAAATAAATGGCAAAAAAATCCTGGAGAGAATAAAATTTCTTCAAAATTTGACAAAAGATTTTATGACTTTAATAATTAAAATGCAAAATATTCAGGTTTAATAATGGTTGGCTCTCCACAATTGGTTAACGGAAAATCCCATAATTACCCCTTCAATTCTGCGCCTGTATTTTTGATTATGGGCACCTACAGGTAGACATTATTGGACAACTAGGAATGAACTAATGCAACTAGGAATGAACTAATGCAAATAAAGTCAATAACTGAATGTGGTGGAAGCAGGTAACAAAAGACTTTCTTACCTTGTTTGGAATCAAAAGTGTTAGAGGGTATACTCAAGTGACAAGTGATTTTGACTTGAAGTACCACGAAATATTGGGACACCCTAATTCCTTATCTTACTTAACCCATTGTAGTAGGGAGACCTGTAAAAGGGTAATTGGCAAACAGTGCAGACCCAGATCAGATGCTGCAGAACACGGCCTCTGATCAGGGTCTCCACTGTTTGCAAAACGTTTAGCTGTTTTTCTCTAAGAATATGTAAATCTCATAGCAGGTGTACCTAAAATTGAAATTGGACTCTTCCAATATTTAGTGTGAGAGAGTCTATTCAGTATACTATGGGTTAAAATGAACAAGTCCATTTTAATACACAACTATATGCCTGAAGAACTGCTGGATGAATGCAAAACAGTGTAGATCCTGATTAAAAGCCTGCACATTCCATGGCATCTGATCTGGGTAAACACTGTTTGCTCAGGCCTGTCTGTTCCAATACCTAGTGTAAAGATGGTATCAAAAGATTTTTGAACTGCTTATGGCCTTTAAGAGCTATGATTCAGAATTTGACAATTCTGTCAAAACTGTTTTGCCTCCATCCAGAAAAGAGGTGTTTTCTAAAAGAAAAGAATTTATTCCCATCTACTCTAAAATGAAAGAATTTGCTTATGCAATAAAAGGAAAATTTGCACCTACGTTTACAGTAAAGCAAACAGCAAGTGACAAAAAATTATCTCCCTTGTAAAAGTTGTGACTGTTCACAATATGAAATAAAAACCTAAAACAATAATACCTTGCCATTATCATGTCACGGGCAGATACCACTTCTCAACAAGACCAGTCGCCAGACAGGATAGCTCACCTGAACTCGCACTTATTTATCAAATAAAAAAATTAAGACTATTATCTTAAAATCCTGATCAAAGTGTGTGTGTGTGTGTGTGGTGGGGGTGGGTGGGGATGGAACGAGGGAGGAAGACATGATACTGGATATAATTTTGGATGAACATCTTCCATAGCTGCTATTTGTATACCAAATATAAATAGTATAAAAGTAGCTGAGTAAGTAAAAGATCTTAAGAACTTTGAGGTAAAACTTTACATAAAATTTCTAAGTGAGCGACAACCTGTAGGTTATAGGGCAGGGATAGTGCTGAATAAAATTTTGGAGCAATATCTTTAATCATGCCAAATAGAAAAAATATCCATGCAAGGATTTAGAAATTAAGAGATCTTAAAAACTTAGATGCAAAACTTTATCATAAATTTCTAAGTCTGTTACCTTGAACTCTTTGTCATAAGCAGGGGTGGGAATGGTGCCAAATAAAATTTTGGATCAATATCTATAAACATGCCAAATATAAAGTAGCTCCATGCAAGGATTTGGAAATTAAGAGATCTTAATAACTTTGACGCAAAACTGTAACATAAATTTCTAAGTCTGTGACCTTGACCTCCAGGTAATAAGCAGGGGTGGGAATGGTGCCGAAAAACATTTTGGATCAATATCTAATACCATGCCAAATATAAAGTAACTCCATGCAAGGATTTAGAAATAAAGAGATCTTAAAAACTTTGACACAAAGTAACAAAAATTTTAAATCCATGACCTTGACCTCCAGGTCATAAACAGGGGTGGGGGATAGTGCTGAATAAAATTTTGGATCAATCTCTATAATCATGCTAAATATAATGTAAATCCATACAAGGATATAGAAATTAAGAGATCTTAAAAACTTTGACCCAAAACTTTAACATAAATTTCAAAATCCGTTACCTTGACCTTTTGGTCATAAGCAGGGGTGGGGGTAGTACCAAATAAAGTTTTGGACCAATACCTATTATCATGCCAAATATACAGTAAATCCATGCAAGGATTTAGAAATTAAGATATCTTAAAAACTTTGATGCAAAACTTTAACATAAAATTTCTAAGTCCGTGATCTTGACCTAGAGGTCAGGATCAGGAATGTGGATATAGCTCAATAAAATTTTGGACCAACATCTATAATTATACCAAATATAAACTAAATCCATCAGAGGATTCAGAAAATAAGAGGTCTTAAAATCTTTGACGTAAAACTTTAACATTTTTGTTAACGCCGATGCCAATGCCGACGCCAATGTACAATATGTGTATGGCAAAAATATGGACAGGCAGACAAACAGAAATAGCAACTCTGTAATTAATGCTTGCACCTATATTAAAACAATTAACATATTAAATACTGTTAGTATATATTAAAAAAAAAGAAATGCTTCCAGGATGAAATGGCACAGATGTTGAGAAATGCAGAAGTCAAACAAGGGAAATAATTTATAAACTAAGTACATTACAGTTACCATTCTTAGTCCTAATGTATTCCCTTGGCAATATACACAACACCATTAAGTTTCGTTAAAATATTTAAAATGGTTGAGGAATTAGAGAAGGAAAAGAAAATTTAGTAATATTGCAATTAATTCAGGACATAAGTAAGCCAGAGTTGTGGTTCTTGTTTATTATATATTGCCCCATTATTATATACATTCCAACAGAATTTCATAAAATATTTCAAAGGGTTATGGCATTATGGATTGAATGAGAATGGCCTATACAACTAGACAAAGTGCCCAGTGGGGCACGTATACCCCCGACCAGTGCTACCGCCACCTTTTAAAGAGCACAAAGTATGTAGGTTTGACTCTGGAGATGATAGCTGTATGCTATATGTTATATTATAACACTGAAAAAATTCAATCACACATAATATGAAGCCCTTGACCTCAAAGGTCAGGCACAGGTGCAGGGATTGAGCTAAATAAAACTTTAGCCCTATAACTATCACCATATACCAGTGAAATCAATCAGCCTTTATAATATAAGCAAAAATGACATTTGTATGAAAAGTCTGTGACCTTGACTTAAAAGCCATGCCCCAGCTTGGGGATGGTGCCGAGAAAAACTTCAGACCTATATATACCATCATGCTAAATATCAATGAAACCAACAAAAGGGTCTTCGTAATATAGCTATATAAACTTAGATGCAATTTTTTTTTTACTTTTATATGAAATTTCTAAGTCTGTGACCTTGACCTCAAGGTCATACCCCAGGATAAGGATGATGCTGAGTAAATCTCTAGACCTATATCTACCAACATGTAAAATATAAATGAAATTCCTCAAAGGGTCTTGATGGTACAGCTATATAAACTTTGACTTTTTTATGAAAATTCTAAGTCTGTGACCTTGACCCCAAGGTTATTCCCCTGGATAGGGTTGGTGCTGATAAAAACTTAAGCCCTATTTTTACCATCATGCCAAACATGAACGAAATCCATCAAAGGGTTTTCATAATATAAGGTCTTATAAACTTTAACGTAAAAACTTTGACCCTAAGACAAAAATAAAGTATGAACGAATAACGCTTCAATGGATGGATGGACAGACAAACAAATTCCTTGCTGATATCTATATCCGCTTAACCTTTCAATCAGGGGATAATAATATTTAACAAAAGGTCTTGATGATATGGCTATATAAACTTAAACACAAAAATTTTTACTTTTATATGAAAATTCTAAGTTTGTGACCTTGACCTCGGTCACACCCGGGGTGGGGATCATGCTGAGTAAGACTCTAGGCTGATATCTACCAACATGTCAAATATAAATGAAATTCCTCAAGGGTCTTGATGATACAGCTATATAAACTTAAACACAAACAAGAATTCCGCGGAAGGCGTCATCGCATTTGCTGGCGCAAAAGTCACAGGAGCCACAATCAGAATGTGGTTATTTAATAAGTTTATTTCATTCTTAGCAGTGCTTACTTGGAAAACTGGGTTGAAAAAAATGTAGACAAAGTGCCAAGTGGGGCATATATATTCCAGGCCAGTCCTATTCCCTCTAATGGCTATATCTTCAGCACTGACTTTTCGTATCATACAGCCCAATGATAATGGAACATTGACGTAAAATGTGTAAAAGTCACTGGAGCATGAAATTTAGGTCAAGGTCACGGGTCAAGGTACCTGCTAATTCAGTACATCAGGGAGAAGCACAATGCAAGGTATGGTGGTTGTAGGCCTTATAGTTAAGGAGTTATCAAACATCAACGTAAAATTTGTCAAATTTAGGTCAAGGTCACTGGGTCAAGGTACCTGCCAAGCCAGTGCAATGAGGTGAAGCACTATGCAAGGTTTAGTGGTTGTAGGTCTTATATTTGAGGAGATACCGAACATCAATATAAAATGTGTCAAAGTCACTGGAGTGCACAATATAGGTCAAGGTCACCAGGTCAAGGTATCTGTCGAGTCAGTACATTGAGAAGAAGTGCTACATAAGGTTTGGTGGTTGAAGGCCTTACAGTTGAGGACATATGGAAGGGTGACGTACACGGTGTAAAAGTCAATGGAGCGTGAAATATAGGTCAAGGTTACCCAGTCAAGGTACCTGCAGAGTCTGTACATTGAGGAGAAGCACTATGCAAGGTTTGATGGTTGTAGGCCTTATAGTTGAGGAGATATTGAACGTTGACGTAAAATGTGTAAAAGGCACTGGAGCGCAAAATATAGGTCAAGGTCATCGGGTCAAGATACCTGCCAAGTCAGTACATATTGGAGAAGCACTATGCAAGGTTTGGTAGCTAGAGGTCTTACACTTGAGGAGATCTGGAATGTTGACGTAAATTATGTTAAAGTCACTGCAGCCAAAATATAGGTCAAGGTCATCAGGTCAAAGTATCTGCTAAGTCAGTACATTGAGGAGAAGCACTTTGCAAGGTTTGATGGTTGTAGGCCTTATAGTTGAGGAGATATTGAATGTCGAAGCAAAATAAGTCAAAGTCACTAGAGCGCAAAATATAGGTCAAGGTCACCGGGTCAAGGTACCTGCCAAGTCTGTACCTCTAGGAGAAGCACTATGCAAGGTTTGGTAGTTGTACGCCTTATAGTTGAGAAGATCTGGAACGTCAACGTAAATTGTGTCAAAGTCAATGGAGCGCAAAATATAGGTCAAGGTCACTGGGTCAACATATCTGCCAAGTCAGGAGGTCAGGGAGATGTTTCATGCAAGGTATGATGGTTGTTGTAGAATTGTAGTTGATTAGAATACTAACTTTGACGTAAATGTCGAACTTCGACATAACAGAACTGTTAAGAGACAGACGGACGGACGAACAGACAGACGAATGGAAAAGCGGGCACCTATGTTGCAAAGTCAGGAGGTCAGGGAGATATTTCATACAAGGTTTGATGGCTGTTTAGTCTTGTAGTTGATTAGAATACTAACTTTGACATAAATGTCGAACTTCGACATAACAGAACTGTTAAGAGACGGACGGACGGACAGACAGACGAACAGACAGACGAATGGAAAAGTGGGCACCTATGTCGCAAAGTCAGGAGGTCAGGGAGATGTTTCATGCAAGGTTTGATGGTTGTTTAGTCTTGTAGTTGATTAAAATACTAACTTTGATATAAATGTCGAACGTCGACATAAATGTTGACAGACGGACGGACGAATGGACAGACAAACGGAAAAGCGGATGCCTATGTTGCAAAGTCAGGAGGTCAGGGAGATGTTTCATGCAAGGTTTGATGGTTGTTTAGTCTTGTAGTTGATTAGAATACTAACTTTGACATAAATGTCGAACGTCGACATAAATGTTGACAGACGGACGGACGGACGGACGGACGGACGGAAAATCGGACGCCTATATCGCACCCTGCTACAAGCAGGTGCGATAAAAACTGACCTTTTTATGAAAATTCTTGACCCCAAGGTCACCCCTGTGGTGGGGATGGTGCAGATAAAAACTTTAGACCTATATCTACCATCATGCCAAATATGAATAAAATCCGTCAAAGGGTCTTCAAAATATGAGGTCTTATAAACTTTAACGCAAAAACTTTGACCCTGTGACGGAAAGACGAAGGAACGAACGAACAAACATACGTATGAACAGACGAACGGAAAAGTGATAACTATATACCCCAACATACTTAATAAGAAAGGGGGAACAATCATTCATCTGTGAGACACATCGCCGTGACCTAATACACATTCCTATAAAGTTGCATGAAGATATCCCTAATGGTTACTGAGTTATGGCGCATACAAAAATGTTTGGAAAAAATTAATCAAAGGGGCATAACTTGGAAGAAAGGGGGAACAATCATTTTTGTGCACGACAAGTTGTCTTGATCTAATACATATTCCTATAAAATTGCATGAAGATATCCTGAATGGTTACCGAGTTATGGAGCGTACAAGAATGTTTACGGACGGACGGACAGACGTCCCGAGGCACAGACAGACGGATGCACAGACGGACGGACAGACAGCGCCATGCCATAATATGTCCGTTTTTTCAAAACGGGCTTATAATAAAAGGCCGCAGGCCAAGTGTCCACCGACGTTTGAAGTGTCAGTATGTGGTGAATACGTCTATAACATATATATCCTAAACAATGTTTTGATATTTTACAACCCTTTGAACAGACTAATTTTTAATTTTCCAATATGTTGTAAGGAACAATTAACGGAAAAAAAATGATCTTCAAAACTGTAAATGATGATTACTTCAGGTGAATGGGTACACTTTCAGGGAAACCAACTCTGTCATTTTTAGTTTTGCCTACCTTCTTAATGGGGGTAAACTCTTAAAGGAAGGAATTTGCTCCTTAAGAAGGGTCTTCAAAATATGAGGTCTTATAAACTTTAATGTAAAAACTCTGACCCTAAGACAAAAATAAAGTATGAACGAATAATGCTTCAATGGATAGACAGACAGACAAACAGATTCCTTGCTGATAGCTATATCCACTCAACCTTTCAGTTAGAGGATAATGAAATTTAATAACAAAAGGTCTTATGATATGGCTATATAAACTTAAACACAAAAATGTTTACTTTATATGAACATTCTAAGTTCGTGACCTTGACCTCGGTCACACCTGGGGTGGGGATCATGCTGAGTAAGACTCTAGGCCGATATCTACCAACATGTCAAGTATAAATGAAATTCCTCAAGGGTCTTGATGATATAGCTATATAAACTTAAACACAAAAAACTTGACTTTTTTATGAAAATTCTAAGTAAGTGACCTCGACCCCAAGGTCACCCTGGGGTGGGGATGGTGCTGATAAAAACTTCAGACCTATATCTACCATCATGCCAAATATGAATAATATCCATCAAAGGGTCTTTAAAATATGAGGTCTTATAAACTTTAACACAAAAACTTTGACCCTGTGATGGAAAGACGAATGAACGAAAAAATGAACGTACGTACAAACGAACGAATGGACGAACGGAAAAGCAAAAACATTATACCCCCACATACTTCGTATGTCAGGGGTATAAATATAGTATCAGAAGTTTTTTAAACTCCTTGGCCTTCTAGAGCTATCTTTAAGAAATGTGACAACAGCAAAAGATAACAAACATCAGCTTCCTGGAATCATTGTCGGATATTACAGGGACGTGATTTTAGGGGAGGCAAATCTGTCAAAATTGTTTTGCCGCCTTTCTGAAAACAGGTCTTTTCTAAAAGCAAAGAATTTGTTCTCATCTGCTCTTAAAGGAAATAATTTGCTAACACTCTAAAAGGAAAATATCCACCCACTTTTACAGTATTGCAAACAGCAAATGACAAAAATTATCTCCCTTGTTAAAGTAGTGACCATGTTCACAATGTGAGAAAAGTAACACGAAAATAAAATGCACAAAAAGTGGAAATAAGAAACAATTCAGGATTATACCCAAATTGTATCCTCACATTACAGACTTACGGAAGCCAAATACTATGTCCCTTTGCTTTTCTTCCAAAATGCAGGGAACAAAAATAAGCAATTGCTTGATTTGAATGGGTTGAGAAGTTATGACTGTCTGAATATGTTACCGTGATCTTGTAAGGGATTTTAGAAAGCAAAATTGCTTTGACTTACTGTAATCTTGTAAGGAATGTTGAATGTTTGAAAGCAAAATTGCTTTGATATTGACTTATTTTTTGCAGCAATTCATATTCAGAGGTGGAATCAGCCATTAACATCCATATTTCTGCTTTAAATTAAATTATTGTGCCCTGCCTTTTCCAAGAAAAGTGAGGTGACATAGTATTTGACTCTGTAATTCTAGAATTCATGGCTCTGACCTTTGACAGTATAGGTAAGTATTTTTGTCATGGTCTGAAGATGTGCTTATGATCTGCATGGGTATAATCCTAGAATTTTTTCCCCACTTCCCAATCTTTTTTTGTTACTTTTTTTAATATTGTGAACTTTACAAACTTATTTTTAGGCCCTATAGTATATGTATGGTGGGTTTCTTGTGTGTACAACTCCTACAGGTTTTAACTGTTTCTTTTGAAATATTGCAGGCATATTCTACATGGTCCGAGGATGTCTCCTCAGATCAATTTTGTCACTTTTTTTCATGTTGTGAACTTAGTCAGCAGTTTAAAGGCAGGGGACATAAATTTACTTAACCTGCTTGTCTGTTTTATTACTTTTTGCTCCATTTTGAACTAACTTAGTCCTTTTTTGCACTAGAATACTATCAAAGTGATTAGACAGTAAGGACCTCGTTGATCTGGTCATTTTTGATGGATTTCTTTAAGGCAAGGGACATAAATTCTCTGAATTTGCTTGCTGCAGCAATTTATATCTGAATGTGATGGAAGCAGCTGGATTTCTATTTGTGTTAAATAAAAGCAGATGATTTTCATATCTTGTTTGGAGTGAAATTGTTAGAGGTAATACAAGTGACAAGTGATTTTGGCTCAAAGTACAATATTTACACTAAATGTTGGGACATCCTAATTCCATTTACTTGGCTTAAAATTTGAACAATTCCATTTTAATACCCGACTACAGGGCTCGGGAAAACCGGAAAAGTAGCCGGTCTGGACCGAAATTAAGAATTCTGGACCGATTTCAAACACCCCAAAACGCTAATAAATCGGTCCAACAGGTTTGTGCCTTGAACCCCATTTTTCCCCAACCAACCAATTTTCACGAATCAATGATGTCTAAAAAATCACAAAAAGTCAAGTCTTCCCAAACTGACAACGTCCGTGCACGTTTTAAATGCGATATTATGGTAGTTAAAAGGCTCTAAACGGTCATTTGACATGTATATTGGAGAGACAGCTGAATAACAGCAACCTACCGCAGCACAAATTAATTACGTCACTATCCAAACATTGTCAAAAAATCAACACTTCACTGACCTTTGTGCGGTAAACAAGCGATTAACACGAATCATCAGTAACGGTAGTCTGATAATTAATCCGTTTGTGTGACACGTGTGAATACACTGAGAC
This sequence comes from Anodontia alba, assembly GCA_964016985.1. Taxonomy (NCBI): domain Eukaryota; kingdom Metazoa; phylum Mollusca; class Bivalvia; order Lucinida; family Lucinidae; genus Anodontia; species Anodontia alba. Next base: position 26,983,129 of record OZ024821.1, read on the forward strand.
TGCAAAACATCCAGGTGCAGTCGGCGTGTCCAAAAGATCAAAGGTCGCTTTACTGAGAGTGATAAAAGAATGCACAGCTTGAACGCACCCGTTTTCTTCCTCTTCTTTTTTGTTTTGATCAACACGGTTTGTCAAACCGTGTACGTCCTGATCTGATGTGGCATACAACGGCGTCTGATCTGGGTATTATTGATTGCTTCTTTTTTTTTTTTTTTTTGTTGTTGATTGCCGTCACACGGCGAGTATAATTCAAGGTAGATTTCACGGTAAAAATAAGTAATGCACCACTTGCGCTAGACAAGATTGGTCAGTGCTTAAAATTTAAGCAGTCTGATCAAATCTTGAAACATTAAAAACTGGAAAACCGCCCGTGGCGTAGGCCTTTTTTATTAGACCTAATTAGGTCCATGAAAGTCGTTTCATTCCGTCTCTCCTGTTTCCCCCCGTCTTCGCGCTTATACAAGACGGGAATCAGTTGTTTATAAATAGTTTAGGAAAACCCTGCGGAGGTGGAAATAATAACAAAACCATTTTTTTTTTTTTTTTTTTTATTTTCTTTCTTTTTACATACCTGACTGTATTTATTGATGACGCCAGCTTTGATCATGCTCGTTATACCCGGACTTCCGTCATATAACGGAGTTGAGGTATATTATTTAAAAGGAGTTATAGGACTGCCAATTGTCATTAGTTTTCGTGACATGTGATATATACATATTTTTTTTGTTTGGAAATGGGCTCATTGATGACGTCATCTTCATCGGCTGGACCGATTCAGATTTCAAAATTTCCAGAGCCCTGCCTGACTATATGTCTACAGAACAGCTGGATTAGTGGCAAACAGTGTAGATCCTGATCAGAAGCATGCACTTTCTGTGGCATCTGATCTGGGTCTACACGGTTTGCTCAGGCCTGTCTGTACCAACACCTAAGGTAAATATGGTATCAAAAGTTTTTTAAACTCCTTGGCCTTTTCGAGCTACCTTGCAGAAATGTGACTACAGCAGAAACAAACATCAGCTTCCTGTAATCATTGTCCAATATTATGGGGACATGCTTTCAGGGGAGACAATTCTGTCAAAATTGTTTTGCCTCCATTCTGAAAAGAGGTCTTTTTTAAAAGGAAAGAATTTGTTTTCTACTCTTAAAGGAAATAATTTGCTAACACTCTAAAAGGAAAATATGCACTCACTTTTATGGTATAGAAAACAGCAAGTGACAAAAATTATCTCCCTCGTTAAAGTAGTGACCATGTTCACAATGTGAGAAAAGTAACACAAAAATAATATGCAGAAAAAGTGGAAATAAGAAAAAATTCAGGATTATATCCAAATTGTATCCACACATACCGAATTACGGAAACAAGATACTATGTCCCTTTGCTTTTCTTCCAAAATGCAGGGAACAAAAATAAGCATTTGCTTGATTTGAATGGGTTGGGAAGTTATGACTGTCTGAATATGTTACTGTGATCTTGTAAGGGATTTTAGAAAGCAAAATTGCTTTGACATTACTTTATATTTTTTGCAGCAAATCATATTCAGAGGTGGAATCAGCCATTAACATCCATATTTCTGCTTGAAATTAAATTATTGTCTACTGCCTTTTCCAAGAAAAGTGAGGGGACATAGGTCAGAACCATGAATTATAGAATTACAGGAAGTCGAATACTGACAGTACAGGTAGGTATTTTTGTCATGGTCTGAAGATGTGCTTATGATCTGGGTATAATTCTAGAATTTTTTTCCCCACTTCCCCATTTTTGTTACTTTTTTCATATTGTGAATTTTTTAACTCAATTTTAGGCTCTACAGTATATATATTGTGGGTTTCTGGTGTGTGCAACTCGTCCTACAGGTTTTAACTGTTTATTTTGAAATATTGCTGTCTCAAGATGTCTCCTCAGACTAATTTTGTCACTTTTTTCTTCTTGTAAATTTGGTCAGCAGTTTAAAGGCAGGGGACATATACTTAATCTACTTCTGTTTTTATTACTTTTTGCCTCATTTTGAACTTAGTCCTTAGTCTAAGTAATTAGATAGTGAGGACCTTGTTGACTTGGTCATTTTTGACAGATTTCTGAAAGGCAAGGGACATAAATTCTCTGAATTTGCTTGCTGCAGCAATTTAAATCTGAATGTGGTGGAAGCAACTGGATTTCATAATTGTGTTTGGTGGAAGCAGAAGATTTTCATCCCTTGTTTGTTGATTGGAGTCAAATTGTTAGAGGTATACTCAAGTGACAAGTGATTTTGGCTCAAAGTACCATATTTACACTAAATATTGGGACATCCTAACTTCTTTTCTGTCTTAAAATTTGAACAATTCCATTTTAATACCTGACTATGTCTAAAGAACAGCTGGATGAGTGGAAAACAGTGTAGATTCTGATCAGAAGCATGCACTTTCTGTAGCATCTGATCTTGGTCTACACTGTTTGCTCAGGCCTGTTTGTACCAACACCTACCTAGGTAACTAGACAAAGTGCCCAGTGGGGCACGTATACCCCGACCAGTGCTACCGCCACTTTTTAAAGAGCACGAAGTATGTAGCTTTGACTCTGGAGATGGCAGTTGTATGCTATATGTTATAACACTGAAAAAATTCAATCACACATAATATGAAGCCCTTGAACTCAAAGGTCAGGCACAGGTGCAGGGATTGAGTTAAATAAAACTTTAGCCCTACAACTATCACCATATACCAGTGAAATCAATCGGTCTTTATAATATAAGCAAAAATGACATTTGTATGAAAAGTCTGTGACCTTGACTTAAAAGCCATACCCCAGCTTGGAGATGGTGCCGAGAAAAACTTTAGACCTATATATACCATCATGCTTAATTTTAATGAAACCAACTAAAGGGTCTTCATAATATAGCTATATAAATTTTATTGAAAATTTTAAGGTCACCTGCCTACTCAATACCCCTCTACATATCGGTAAAGTATCACAAAAATATCTTAAAGAATTTTTAGAGTTATTGCCCGCACAAGATTTAAATAACCAAGAGAGAAAACTGCAGAATGGAGTCAGTTAGTGTCATTCTTGAATGTGATATGCCTACTCAATGTCCTCCACATACTGGTGAAGTATCATGAAAATATCTTAACGTGTTTTAAAGTTATGGTTAGCACAAAATTTTTACAATTCTGGAGACAAGGGGAGATAACTCATGGACCAAGTCAGTTAGAGTTGTCTTTCTTGTACCTGACACCCCCACCAAATGCCCTCTACAACCTGACAGTTTCCTGAAAATAGCTCAAAGGGTAGTTAGGAGTTAAGGGGTGCACAATAATGCATTTATGGACAGACAGATGGAATGATGGATGGATGGATTCCATGCTGACAGCTATATCCCCTAAACCTCTCGGTAGGAGGATAACGAAATTCAACAAAAGGTCGTGATGGTATAGCTATATAAACTTAGATCAATTGTTTTTACTTTTATATGAAATTTCTAAGTCTGTGAGCTTGACCTCAAGGTCAAACCCCAGGATGGGGATGATGCTGAGTCTAGACCTATATCTACGAACATGTAAAATATCAATGAAATTCCTCAAGGATCTTGATGATATAGCTATATAAACTTAAATACAAAAAACTTTGACTTTTTTATGAAAATTCTAAGTCCGTGACTTGACCCCAAGGTCACCCCGGGGTGGGGATGGTGCAGATAAAAACCTTAGACCTATATCTACCATCATGCCAAATATGAATGAAATCCATCGAAGGGTCTTCAAAATATGAGGTCATAAACTTTAACGCAAAAACTTTGACCCTGTGACGGAAAGACAAATGAACGAACGAATGAACGTACGTACAAATGAACGGAAAAGTGAAAACATTATACCCCCACATACTTCGTATGTCAGGAGTATAAATATGGTATCAGAAGTTTTTTTAAACTCCTTGGCCTTTTAGAGCTATCTTTCAGAAATGTGACAACAGCAAAAGATAACAAACATCAGCTTCCTGGAATCATTGTCCAATATTACAGGGACGTGATTTTAGGGGAGGCAAATCTGTCAAAATTGTTTGCCTCCTTTCTGAAAACAGGTCTTTTCTCAAAGCAAAGAATTTGTTCTCATCTGCTCTTAAAGGAAATAATTTGCTAACACTCTAAAAGGAAAATATGCACCCACTTTTACAGTATAGCAAACAGCAAGTGACAAAAATTATCTCCTTGTTAAAGTAGTGACCATGTTCACAATGTGAGAAAAGTAACACGAAAATAAAATGCACAAAAAGTGGAAATAAGAAACAATTCAGGATTATACCCAAATTGTATCCTCACATTACAGACTTACGGAAGCCAAATACTATGTCCCTTTGCTTTTCTTCCAAAATGCAGGGAACAAAAATAAGCAATTGCTTGATTTGAATGGGTTGAGAAGTTATGACTGTCTGAATATTTACTGTTATCTTGTAATGAATGTTGAATGTTTGAAAGCAAAATTGCTTTGATATTGATTTATTTTTTGCAGCAATTCGTATTCAGAGGTGGAATCAGCCATTAACATCCATATTTCTGCTTGATGTTAAATCCTTGTCCCCTGCCCTTTCCAAGAAAAGTGAGGGGGCATAGTATTCGACTTTCTGTAATTCTATAATTCATGGTTCCGATTTCTGACAGTACAGGTAGGTATTTTTGTCATGGTCTGAAGATGTGCTTATGATCTGGGTATAATTCTTAAATTTTTTTCCCCACTTCCCCACCTTTGTTACTTTTTTCATATTGTGAACTTTTTAAACTTATTTTTAGGCCCTACAGTATATGTATTGTGGGTTTCTAGTGTGTGCAACTCCTCCTACAGGTTTAAACTGTTTTGAAATATTGCAGGTGTATTCTACATGGTCTGAGGGTGTCTCCTCAGATTAATTTTTTCACTTTTTTCATGCTGTGAGCTTAGCAATTTAAGGGCAAGGGACATAAATTTACTTAACCTGCTTGTCTTTTTTAATTACTTTTTCCTCCATTTAGAACTAAAACTTAATCCCTTTTTGCACTAGAATACAATTAAAGTGATTAGCTTACTGAGGATCTTGTTGATGTGGTCATTTTTGATGGATTTCTTAAAGGTAAGCGACATAAATTGTCTGAATTTGCTTGCTGCAGCAAATTATATCTGAATGTGATGGAAGCAACTGGGCTTCATGTTTGTGTTAAGTAAAAGCAGATGATTTTCATATCTTGTTTGGAGTCAAATCATTAGAGGTACAGTCAAACCTGTCTTAAGCAGCCACCCATGGGAAGCTTAAAAAGTGGCTGCTGAAGGCAGGTGGCTGCTTAATACAGTTCAAATATATAGGTATATGAATTTTGGGGCAACTTTCCTCTGGCTGCTTAATACAGGTTGGCTGCTTAATAGAGGTGACCACTAACACAGGTTTGACTGTATACTCAAGTGACATCAAGTGATTTTGGCTTAAAGTATCATATTTACTCGAATTATTGGGACATCCTAATTTCTTATCTTACTTGTTTTAAATTTGAACAATTCCATTTTAATACCTGACTATATGTCTAAAGAACAGCTCGATGGGAGGCAAACAGTGTTCATCCTGATCAGAAGCATGCACTTTCTGTGGCATCTGATCTGGGTCTACACTACACTGTTTGCTCAGGCCTGTCTGTACCAACACCTAGGGTAAATATGGTATCAGAAGATTTTTTTTAAACTCCTTGGCCTATGTTTCAGAAGAGTGAGAACAGCTCATAAAGGGAATAATTTGCTAACACTCTAAAAGGAAAATATGCACCCCCTTTTACACTAAAACAAACAGCAAGTGACAAAAATTATCTCCCTTGTTAAAGTAGTGACCATGTTCACAATGTGAGAATTGATTGATTGTGTTGGGGTTTAACGACACGTAAACCCTTGAGGGTCATTTTGTGTCGTCTCCCAGAGAAAGGGAGAAAAGAGATAGAAGAGAGAGTAGAGGAGATGAAAGAGAGGGACAGGGAAGAAAGAGGAACAGGAAAGAAAGTTAAGAAACAGAAGAAATAAAAACATTCCCCCTCTACCCTTACCCACTACAAGGATAGTAGGCCTTGCCCAACTGTAAGCCAATATCAGCTGGATGCCCCAGTGATGTAAGATACACAGCACCTTCGCACCACCCGACCACCCCCCACAATGTGAGAAAAGTACAGGTCAGTCCGGTTAGTACTCGCGTCGTTAGTGCGCGAATACGGATACAACGCGGGGACGTCATGCCTCCCAAAATTTTTTTTTTTGAAGGGTCCCAGTTTCCCCATCCACTAGGTCAAAATAACAAAATGTGTTTTTTTTGTTTTTCAGAGCTTCGATCTGCAGAAAAAGAAATTATTTACTGCTGTTGTACATGTCATAATAGCAAATAAAAAAATGATTTTGAAAGAATAAAGCTAATCAATGTATTGTCTCTGTTGTATTTTTGTTTGTGTACGTGTGTAATGACCTTAATTGACCTTTTGATGTTTATTTTAAGAAGACAAACTTGTGCCAATTAAAACTTCATTTAACTTTTAAAGGATACAAACATTTCTATCAAGAAATGGCTTATCCCGCATCTAAAAGAATGGGAAAATGACCACAGTTATCCATAATTTGTAAATACTTGAAAGACACCGAATTTTCCAGTTTGATATGGCCGCCTTGCCGACCTAATTAGATATTCATCCAATCAGCGACGCGGATCACTGGACGTTGATTACTGCGCACGCGGTCAGGTAGTAGAGCGTGTAACTGTGAAATTTGTCCGGCACTAATTGTCTTGCATAAGTTCATTCTGCTATCAGATTAACACTGATTAAAATGGAAAACCAAAGAAGAAAACGAAAAGCCTTCACGGTTAAAGAAAAACTTGAGGCCATTGAACATGGCACTTTGTTGGAATCAAATGCTTTGGTTAAGTAATTTTCTTTCTTTGAGCTTTCGTTCTATTCTATACAAGCAGAAAGATTAAAAAACTTAACGATTTCTGCTGTTTTATTAATAAGATTTCTTTTACTGGACTAAAATAATTCGCTATGCTCGCGGGGACCGGTATTGATACCAGACTTTTTATGTGACTTACACTGCACTTCAACACCATCTGTATTACAACACCGGCAAATATGGCTGATTGAGCCACAAAATGGAAACGTAAATAAAGTATTTAGCATATATATTGCAGAAAAAGTACATCAGAGGGTGTAAAAAGAGACAAAACATACAACGTTAGTACTCATTCGTTTATTTATATAAATAACACATGAAATATCATTGTTTTCATTCATAAATCCCTCCAAACATGTATAAACGTGTGTCCCATACAAATGTCAACATTTATAAAGTCTGATCAGTCGGCTCTGAACTTACTACGCGCCTTGCCTATATCGCGGTCTGGATTTGTGCATCCCGACCAGCGCGTAATAACGGGACTGACCTGTAACACAAAAAATGAAATGCAGAAAAAGTGGAAACAAGAAAAAATTCAGGATTATACCCAAATTGTATCCTCACATTACAGACTTGCAGAAGCCAGATACTTTGTCCCTTTGCTTTTCTTCCAAAATGCAGGGAAAAAAAATAAGCAATTGCTTACCGGTATTTGAATTGTTTGAGAATTTATGACTGTCTGAATATGTTACTGTTATCTTGTAAGGAATGTTGAATGTTTGAAAGCCAAATTGCTTTGATGTTGCTTTTTTTTTTTTTTTTTTTTTTTTTTTTTGCAGCAATTCATATTCAGAGGTGGAATCAGCCATTAACATCCAAATTTCTGCTTGAAATTAAATTATTGACCCCAGCTTTTTCCAAGAAAAGTGAGGGGACATAGTATTCGACTTTCTGTAATTCTATAATTCATAGTTCTGACCTCTGACAGTACACGTAGGTATTTTTGTCATGGTCTGAAGATGTGCTTATGATCTGGGTATAATAATTCTAGAATTTTTTCCCCACTTCCTCATCTTTGTTACTTTTTTCATACTGTGAACTTTTTAAACTCATTTTAGGCTCTACAGTATATGTATTGTGGGTTTCTAGTGTGTGCAACTCCTCCTACAGGTTTTAACTGTTTTGAAATATTGCAGGCATATTCTACATGTTCTGAGGGTGTCTCCTCAGATTAATTTTGTCACTTTTTTCATGCTGTGAGCTTAGCAGTTTAAGGGCAGGGGACATAAATTTACTGAACATGCTCGTCTTTTTTTATTACTTTTTGCTCCATTTTTGACTAACTTAATCCCTTTTTGCACTAGAATACAATTAAAGTGATTAGCTACTGAGGATCTTGTTGACCTGGTCTTTTTGATGGATTTCTTAAAAGCATGGGACACAAATTCTCTGAATTTGCTTGCTGCAGCAATTTATATCTGAATGTGGTGGAAGCAACTGGACTTCATATTTGTGTGTAAAAGCAGATGATTTTCATATCTTGTTTGGAGTCAAATTGTTAGAGGTACAGTACAGCTCAGGTGGTTTTTCAAAATGCCCCCCGAACCGGTGGGGTTGATTTTTTAGCCCACCGCGGATCTTCCTGATACCCCACTCCAATTCCCACCGCGACGGATTTTTGGTCCACCGCGTTTCCGCCGAGTTCCCTCCGCAAAACCACCCACTTATCTGTAGAACTCCACGGTGGGCAAAAGTTTATCCTGGGGAGCTCGCAATGAAAGATTAGTGACGTCAGAATGATTGACAGCTCCGATTTTTTCTGAGTTTGCATGGGGAGGAAATCGGAACCTTTATTTTGCTTACGCATCATTCGGCTGATTTGCTGCTGAATAAATACAGAAATATTTCTACCTAGAGATTAAAAAGAAAAACAAAAAAAAAAAAACAAAAAAAAAAGAATTAATGAATAAAACAAGAAATAAAAAATAACGTATTTCTGTTTTTTTATTTCTTACCTTGTACCCGGGTACTTAAAGGGGCGCTTCTGCTATCTTAGAGGCTTTTATTTGGAGACCAACGAGCATCGTCCCGGAAAAAAAAAAATACGAGTAATGCCACGTAGGCGGACGCATTAATCTCCGATGGTCAGGATCGTGTATTCGATCCTCACAGATTGAGCGATTTATCATGAAACACATGCATTTGCTACGGTCATTCGCTCCTTCCACTGGTTCAAGATTGGCAGTTACAAGTTTCTGGCGGAAGGGAGTTCAGTGTACTAGTTCACCACTTATTGTATAAGCATGCCCCCCCGCCCCCCCCCCCCCCGCCCCACCTCCCTCTGTATTGGCGCTATTCATAAAAAAATGCTCTTCCCCATTCCATTTCGCAGTAAGATGCGCTGCCCGACTGGAGACCATGAGGTAGCGGGTTCAACCCCCGCCGAGGTTGGCAATATTCTTTCGTGGAGATTGATCATGAAATATTGTCTACGGTCATCCTCCCTTCTGCTGATTCAAGAAGGGCAATTGTCAGTTTCTGGCGAAAGAATGTGCGCAATACTCGTTAACCGCTTAGACGACTAAGCTTGCCCAGTAAACGTGTGGTTAGGTAATCTGACCGCACTCGACATGACACCATTGGGTTGACTGGGACTGGGCCGTAAAACCTCAACACAAACAAACATTCCATTACAGATCAGATGCGTAAAGCAATTGCAGTTAACTCCCTTTTAAGTCAGTTACAGTTAGCTCCCTTAAATCAGTAAAACCTGCAGTGCGAGTACCATTTATCAGGGTACAAATCAATACTTTGTTACGTTATTCTCTTACAGTATAAAACATTAATAACATTATATTTATTGGCTTATACAGCAATCTTCAGAACTTTCGTTTCCATGTAAAGTGTTCTGTTTTTGTGGATTCAATATATGCGATATGCAAAACCAAGACTGCAATTTATTTAAAGAGTAAAAGAGACGCATTGTATAAACCTAGCGCAACGGCGGGAAAGCTTCAGCAGTCGACAGATTGAATTTGTTTTCTTTTTTTTTTTCTTTTCATTACCAAGAAAACAGGATTTGACGTTTCATGCAGTGGAGACAATTTGCATGAAGTGCAAATAATGTTCTCTTGGAAGAATGAGAAAAATATTTCAAAATGTCTGCTGAAAATTGTACCCAGGGTGCTTAGCGTTAAGGTTTGCACAAACAACTCGCGCATGAGTCTGTGCATGGCAAAACCTACAACAAAACTTGTATGAAGAGACGGATCAGCCTGCACACTCTGCACATCAGCAGATATCAGTAGTCTGATCAGAGCCTTCGCTAATCGTAAGTACCCCCTATGATTACTGGGTGTAACAAAACGTCTTGTGCGACGAGCGAAGACTCGGGTCAGTACGCGCCTGCACATTCTGATAAGAGCATTCGCTGATCGTATTTACCATCGATAGCCGGGCTGTCCAAAGCGGAATAAACAGTGCGATTGCAACAGCACATTCTGTTCAGACCTTTCGCTGATCGTACAGTATGCAAGAAGCTTGCTTTATCTAGTCGGTCGATGCACAGACTAGTGGTGTACCGATGATCAGGTGGTATCGATTAGCGGCGTGCTGGAAGCTCCCGATTCCGATAATCGATTGAACTTTCTCACAATCGATCATCGGCAAACTGATTGATGCTGCATGTTTTCAATTAACCACTTGGAGTAAAACAAACACTTACCTATTGATGTACTCAGAGACTATACTTGAGTATTCACGGAAGTGTTTTCACAGTGTATGAGGACATCTGTCACTGATTACACAACTCATTGACCATAAAGATTTGTGACAATAAGCCGCCGCTTTTGATTTACAAAACTACGCAGTAGAAGGCGGGGCAGAGCAAGTTTCTTTTATTGGCTAGTGTGTAGTTATGATGTGGCATTCAGATTCACCAAGCCTGCCGACTGGTTCACGGTTGATTTGATGAAACAGAATCATTCTGTACAACAGATGGGCGGAAATAATGTGTAAACTGTTAAAGTCAAATGTATTGATAGTTCATGTTCCCTAAAATTAAGCTACCTGGTTCTATGACTCGCACAAATGTCCGTTTTGATGTATTTTTTGCCGCTGAAAATTTCTGAATGGAACAAATTCTTCAAAGTTTATTAAAAGTGTCATAGCACTAGTAAAAAAGCTTCAGCCCTTCAGACTAGTGTATCTGTTTTTTTTTTGTTGTTTTTTTTTTCACCCAGTTTTTCATTTAAAATCAATAAAGTAACGCTGAAATTTACCGATTGCACACTAGTACCCGACACTGGACTAGTAGTCGGACATTTTCATTTTAATTCTTCCTGAACCATACAGGTGGGTTGAAACTTATACAATGTCTTAAACAGCATTTTAAAGCATCATAGATATGTTTTCTCTCTATGTTAAGTTTTTTTATTATTATTATTTGAATCTGCAAAAAAAAAAAAAAAAAGTTTAAATTATTAATAACATGCTTAACATAGGCCACCAAATCTCTGAAAAATAGTACCAACAAACGCTTTGTGAATATAGAGTTCAGTTGTTGTGCAGTAAGGTTGAATGAACTTGTAAACATTTGACCATGAACAAGGATTAACAGTGAAACATGCACGCCAAAGCGAATTATTCAGGAACCGATTATAATCGGAAAATCGCATCGACAGCAGCAACCGATGCCAACCGATGATCGATTATGATTTCCAACCGATGTCCCACCACTAGCACAGACTAACCTGAGTCTTTGCTGGTCGCACGTACATTGTAGTATTGTAGGTTTTATCCGGTTCAAAGTTCGTACATTGTAAATCATACTTCAGACATGAGAACTTTGTACCGACGTAATTTTTGTTTGAACTGGAGTTAAACTGCCCAGTCAACACTATTCATCGAGCCAGCACACTTTTCCGGGCGGGCTTATGCATAAGCTATTACAGCAGAAACTGACAACTGCCCTTCTTTTCTTTCATATACTTTGACGATAGAGCCTACTTTTGGAGTTATGGCCCTATTTTAGTGATTTCTGTAATATATTTGTGTCCACTCTGTAACTTGAAAAACTGTTTGCGATATTTTCTTGAAACTTAATTAATTCATTAACAAAGTTATGGTACTTGTTTGATGAAAGTGCAGTGGTGGGGCATGGGGAAATGTCTGCAGCCCTTTTATTAGATATTTAACAGGTTGAAATATTGGGAAAGGGTGCCTCGGTGGTGTAGTGGTAAAGCTTCGCGCCTTGTCACCCAGGGGTCATGAGTTCGATCCCAGGCTTCTTTCATATGGGACTTTAAACCAAGGTCCACACCTCCGTATGAACTAGCTATTAGTGGGACGTTAAAAAAACTCACTCATTTGAATTGTCATTAACTTCTGTGGCCCCTTGTTCGTTACGTGTGTTTTTTGTATGACAGACACCATTTTTGCTTGGGCTGTCTCATTGATTCAATGTCTCTTTGATAGCAGAAGCGCCCCTTTAAGTAAATTTATATTGACACGTGCAGTTGCTGCACGTGAGTGAGAATTTCCCGGTCTTTTACCACATTACGTCATTTATATTGAGCGCGTGCGGTTGTTGCATGGGAAAAGGTACTTACAGGAACACCAAACATAAATACGTAATTCGTGGATTCGAGGCAGATGTTTGATTCTCTTTGAGATTTTTGAGTGTTTGTTTTGTTTTTTTTCGGCACATTAAGTAAAAATGACCATGCTGTGCCCACTTGTTGGTCAGACCAAACTAAGCCACAGAATCCGGTACTTTTTCATATGGAGCTTTCTTGCGGCCCATGTTACCTGCTCGAACAGTGAATGGGGCTACCGGGGTTTTCTATGGACCAAGGGAACACCCAAATATATTTCAAGGAACAGGGCAGCATTGGTTAATATTTCAAGAGAACAAGGGAATAAACCTAATTTTGGGGGATCGAAAAGTGGCAATTTGGAAAACTCATCCTTTTCTATGCATTGGCCATACGCATTTGTTATTGTCCGTCGGCAATCGCAGTGTTTCGATGCTTTATTAATATTCAAAAGGATGTTGATGAGCGAAAACTGACTCAAGCAGGACGTACGAATATTGCAATTTATGCACTGAATTTGCGGTACGTTTTGTGTACGCAAATACCAACAATTCTGTACGCTCATAGTGAATGGGAATGCTTACAATCAAAATTCGTTAATTGCTGTCACACAATGAGTTGAAAAGGCTGATTTGATCAGGTCGGCAGTTTGGTCCTATTCGACCGTGCATGCCGAAAAAGTATGACTGGCTTTAGCCACGCCCCTTTGGAAACGGCTTTCTCACTTCATCGCGGAAACACCGCGTGGCCCCCGCGGCCGTTTCAATTGCCTGTCATAATCGCATCGAATTTTACCTGTTCGAAAGTAATTTTAACAGGCGATTTTTACTACGGGAACGCAGCGGATCCACCGGCCCGGGTGAAACCACCGTGGGATACTAAAATTTAATCCTTTCCACCCAAATCCACTCCCCACCGGCTCGGGGGGGATTTTGAAAAACCACCTGAGCTGTACTGTATACTCAAGTGACATCAAGTGATTTTGGCTCAAAGTACCATATTTACACTAAATATTCGAACATTCTAATTTCATATGCTACTTGTCTTTAAACTTAAACAATTCCATTTTAATACCTGACTATGTCTAAAGAACAGCTGGATGAGTGGCAAACAGTGTACATCCTGATCAGAAGCAGGCACTTTCTGTGGCATCTCATCTGGGTCTACACTGTTTGCTCAGGCCTATCTGTTCCAACACCTAGGGTAAATATGGTATCAGGATTTTGTTTTTCAACTCCTTGGCCTTTAAGAGCTATGTTTCAGAAAAGTGACAACAGCAAATAGTCACATCAGCTTCCTGGAATCATTGTCCAATATTAAGGGGACATGCTTTTAAAGGAGGCAATTCTGTCAAAATTGTTTTGCCTTCATTCTGAAAAGAGGTCTTTTCTTAAAGGAAAGAATTTGTTCTCATCTGCTCTTAAAGGAAATAATTTACTAACACTCTAAAAGGAAAATATGCACCCACTTTAACAGTAAAACAAACAGCATGTGACAAAAATGATCTCCCTCATTAAAGTTGTGACCATGTTCACAATGTGAGAAAAGTAACACAAAAATAAAATGCACAAAAAGTGGAAATAAAAAGATATCGGGATTATACCCAAATTGTATCCTCACATGACAGAATAACGCAGCCAGATACTTTGTCCCTTTCCTTTTCTTCCAAAATGCAGGGAACAAAAATAAGCATTTGCTTGATTTGAATGGGTTGAGAAGTTATGACTGTCTGAATATGTTACTGTGATTTTGTAAGGAATGTTTGAAAGCAAAATTGCTTTGATGTTGCTTTATTTTTTGCAGCAATTCATATTCAGAGGTGGAATCAGCCATTAACATCAAAATTTCTGCTTGAAATTAAATTATTGTCCCTTGCCTTTTCCAAGAAAAGTGAGGGGACATAGTATTCGACTTTCTGTAATTCTATAATTCATAGTTCTGACCTCTGACAGTACACGTAGGTATTTTTGTCATGGTCTGAAGATGTGCTTATGATCGGGGTATAATTCTACAATTTTTTCCACACTTCCTCATCTTTGTTACTTTTTCATATTGTGAACTTTTTAAACTCATTTTTAGGCCCTACAGTGTATATATTGTGGGTTTCTAGTGTGTGCAACTCCTCCTACAGGTTTAAACTGTTTTGAAATATTGCAGGTGTATTCTACATGGTCTGAGGGTGTCTCCTCAGATTATTTTGTCACTTTTTTCATATTGTGAGCTTAGCAGTTTAAGGGCAGGGGACAAAAATTTACTTAACCTGCTTGTCTTTTTTATTACTTTTTGCTCCATTTTGAACTAACTTTATCCCTGTTCGCACTAGAATGCTATTAAAGTGATTAGCTAGTGAGGATCTTGTTGACCTGGTCATTTTTGACAGATTTCCAAAAGGCAAGGGATATAAATTCTCTGAATTTGCTTGCTGCAGCAATTTATATCTGAATGTGGTGGAAGCAACTGGACTTCATATTTGTCTAAAGTAAAAGCAGATGATTTTCACAAATAGTAAGAGGTATACTCAAGTGACATCAAGTGATTCTGGTTCAAAATACAATATTTACATTAAATATTGGGACATCCTAATTTCATGTTACTTGTTATTAAAATTTGAGCAATTCCATTTTAATACCTGACTATATGTCTAAAAGTTTGTTCTCTTATAAAGGAAATAATTTACTAACACTCTAAAAGGAAAATATGCACCCACTTTTACAGTAAAGCAAACAGCAAGTGACGAAAATTACCTCCCTCCTTAAAGTTGTGACCATGTTCACAATGTGAGAAAAGTAACACAAAAATAAAATGCAGAAAAAGTACAAAAAAAAAAAAAAAAAAAATCAAGATTATACCCAAATTGTATCCTCACATTACAGAATTACGGAAGCCAGATACTATGTCCCTTTGCTTTTCTTCCAAAATGCAGGGAACAAAGATAAGCATTTGCTTGATTTCAATGGGTTGAGAAGTTATGACTGTCTGAATTTGTTACTGTGATCTTGCAAGGAATTTTTTAAAGAAAAATTGCTTTGATGTTGCTTTATTTTTTGCAGCAATTCATATTCAGAGGTGGAAACAGCCATGAACATCCATATTTCTGCTTGAAATCAAATTATTGTCCCCTGCCTTTTCCAAGAAAAGTGAGGGGACATAGTATTCGACTTTCTGTAATTCTATAATTCATAGTTGTGACCTCTGACAGTACACGTAGGTATTTTTGTCATGGTCTGAAGATGTGCTTATGATCGGGGGTATAATTCTACAATTTTTTCCCCACTTCCTCATCTTTGTTACTTTTTCATATTGTGAACTTTTTAAACTCATTTTTAGGCCCTGCAGTATATGTATTGTGGGTTTCTAGTGTGTGCAACTCCTCCAACAGGTTTTAAATGTATTGAAATATTGCAGGCATATTCTACATGTTCTGAGGGTGTCTCCTCAGATTAATTTTGTCACTTTTTTCATGCTGTGAGCTTAGCAGTTTAAGGGCAGGGGACATAAATTTACTTAACTTGCTTGTCTTTTTTATTACTTTTTGCTCCATTTTGAGGGACAAGGGACATAAATTCTCTGAATTTGCTTGCTGCAGCAATTTTTATCTGAATGTGGTGTAAGCAACTGGACTTCATATTTGTCTAAAGTAAAAGCAGATGATTTTCACAAATTGTTAGAGGTATACTCAAGTCATCAAGTGATTTTGGCTCAAAATACAATATTTTACATTAAATATTGGGACATCCTAATTTCATATGTTACTTGTTATTAAATTTGAGCAATTCCATTTTAATACCTGACTACATGTCTAAAAGTTTGTTCTCATCTACTCTTAAAGGAAATAATTTACTAACACTCTAAAAGGAAAATATGCACCTGACTTTTACAGTACAGCAAACAGCAAGTGACAAAAATTATCTCCCTCCTTAAAGTTGTGACCATGTTCACAATGTGAGAAAATTAACACAAAAATAAAATGCAGAAGAAGTACAAATAAAAAAAAAAAAATCAAGATTATACCCAAATTGTATCCTCACATTACAGAATTACGGAAGCCAGATGCTATGTCCCTTTGCTTTTCTTCCAAAATGCAGGGAACAAAGATAAGCATTTGCTTGATTTGAATGGGTTTGAGAAGTTATGACTGTCTGAATTTGTTACTATGATCTTGCAAGGAATTTTTTTAAAGAAAAATTGCTTTGATGTTGCTTTATTTTTTGCAACAATTCATATTCAGAGGTGGAAACAGCCATGAACATCCATATTTCTGCTTGAAATCAAATTAATTGTCCCCTGCCTTTTCCAAGAAAAGTGAGGGGACATAGTATTCGACTTTCTGTAATTCTATATGGTTCTGACCTCTGACAGTACAGGTAGGTATTTTTGTCAGGGTCTGAAGATGTGCTTATGATCTGGGTATAATTCTAGAATTTGTTTCCAACTTCCCCATCTTTATCTTTTTAATATTGTGAAGTTTTTAAACTCATTTTTAGGCCCTACAGTGTATATATTGTGGGCTTCTTGTGTGTGCAACTCCTCCTACAAGTTTTAACTGTTTAATTTGAAATATTGCAGGCATATTGAATATGGTCCGAGGATGTCTCCTCAGATTAATTTTGTCACATTTTTTCATGTTGTGAACTTAGTAGTTTAAAGGCAGGGGACATTTACTTAATCTGCTTGCCTTTTTTATTACCTTTTGCTCATTTTTGAACTAGCTTAGTCTGTTTTTGCACTAGAATACTATCAAAGTGATTAGATTTTGTTTGTGTTGAGGTTTTGTTTGTTTGTTTTGAGGTTTTAGAGCCCAATCAACCCAATGGGGCCATGTCGAGTGCGGTCAGTTTACCTAACCACACATTTACTGGGCAGGCATTGTGCACATTCTTTCACCAGAAACTGACAACTGCCCTTCTTGAATTAGCAGAAGGGAGAGAATGACCGTAGAAAATAGTTTATGATCAATCTCCACGAAAGAATGTTGCCGACCTCAGCAGGGGTCGAACCCGCGACCTCCTGGTCTCCAGTCCAACGCGCATCCAAATGAGCCACCGAGGCCAGCCAAAGTGATTAGATAGTGAGGATTTGTTTGTTTGATTTGGGCATAACGTCGCTTTCAACAATCTTTCAGTCATATCGCGACGGTGTCTGGATGTGGCAGGGAGCTCAATGCTCACTTTTAGAGTGCTGCCTCACTGAAATATCACGCCCCAGACACTTTGACATGATATTCCACCCAGTCACATTATACTGACACTGAGCTGACCAGTTCCGATTCCTAGCTCTACTTTCTTAATGCTGAGCGCCAAGCGAAAGAGCAGCTAGTACCATTTTTAAAGTCTTTGGTATGACCCGGCCGGGGATCGAACCAACAACCTCCCGTCACAAAGCGGACGCTCTACCACTGAGCCACGGTGCCGGTAGATAGTGAGGATCTTGTTGACCTAGTCATTTTTGACGGATTTCTTAAAAGCAAGGGACATAAATTCTCTGAATTTGCTTGCTGCAGCAATTTATATGTGGTGGAAGCAACTGGATTTCATATCTGTAAGTGAAAGCAGATGATTTTCATATCTTGTTTGGAGTCAAATTGTTGGAGGTATACCCAAGCAACATCAAAAATGATTTTAGCTCAAAGTACCATATTTACACTAAATACTGTGACATCCTAATTCCTTATCTTACTTATCTTAAAAATTAAATGTGAGAAAAGTAACATGAAAATAAAATGCAGAAAAAGTGAAAATAAAAATAATTCAGAATTATACCCAAGGTTGGCAAAATGCCGGCAAATATGAGTAT
This sequence comes from Anodontia alba, assembly GCA_964016985.1. Taxonomy (NCBI): domain Eukaryota; kingdom Metazoa; phylum Mollusca; class Bivalvia; order Lucinida; family Lucinidae; genus Anodontia; species Anodontia alba. Next base: position 27,001,383 of record OZ024821.1, read on the forward strand.
TTTCCATGCCGGTGGTATTTACCGGTAAATACCGGCAAATACTGGTAAATGCCGGCAAATACTGGAAATTGGCATTTACCACCCTGGAAGTAAGACAAAACCCTACCCTCAGTATCAACCTATGGACAATGTCTGTAATAGGGGCTACATAGTTGACTTAGGCCAAAAAAAATTAATTATTAGATTCTCAGGCCATTTTTGGCAAAAACAGATGAGGCAGGCAGGAATTTTTTTTTTTTTTTTTTTTACTCATGAAACAGGCGAGGGAACTTTTTTTTTATTACACGAACCCTTTAAAAGGACTCGTTTCATGAAATGCATTTTATAGTAATATTACCATAAAAATACTTAATTTTTGGACACCTAGACATAGCTAAATTAAGGAGAAGTACTGAGGATAACTTTTTTATATGTCCCTATTATTATTAAATATAAAGAATAGTCCCCTACCAGCTAAAGTTTAGTAAAGTAAAGTAATAAAATCAGTTTGTGCAGCTCCAGTTTAAATTTCTACCGAAGGTTTATATACCTTCAGAGAGGGATGTGTTGACAGAAATTCTGTCGAATGTGTCTATTTTGGAGCGTCCGATCGACGCACTTACATCGTGGTTTGATAATTCATCCGGGAAGGACCAGAAGTCGATACTTCGGATCCCGATTTTATGCCGTTATACAACTCGGCAATTGTGCAGTCTTTTTCGTAAGCGCCTATAATGTTCCAGGACAGATGCACCGTAGCCCCGGATGAAATCTGGGTGGATATTTGAGACATCTGCTTTGAAAACGAAGGAAACACAAGTTTTGTTTACACAACTTGCGCTTCGGCAGCCATTTTGATCAATGATGGTGCTAAAACGCTTACTCGCAATGTTCAATCCAATGAAAAAATCAATAATATAAGCGTTTACGTGACCGTGTATGCTTCGGTTGCAACTAAAACTAGGATTTTAAAAACCGCGACGCACCGGCATGCTGTATCAGACGCGGATGTGTTTTTTTTATTGGACACGGAAAAAAAGGCTTATGCGCAGACTTTTTGGTACATGCGGCGGGGCCTGAGAATCTAATGATTATTTTTTTTTGGCCTTAGTATTTACATTATACTGATTGCAGTTTAACTCTGGTATAAGTTTACTTTAATATTAAATTCAGTTAAGTGAAATCTAGAGATAAAAAAAGCCTGTTTCATACCTGCCAAAGTACTCATCAGGTGGCTTGTGGCTACCACTACAGGTTTTTATTTTTACTTTTTCTTTCTTTTCATTCTTTTTTTCTTTTGTTTTTTGTTTTTTAATCTTTTTTTTTCTTTTTTCATTTTTTTTTGTATCTTTTCATTTTTATTTATTTTTTTTTTTAACTTTTTTTTTTTTTTTTTTCTTCAATATTTTCAATAACACCTTTTTACTTTCACCTAGACTTATTGTCTATATGCATTCATTTATGACATCTTGCCCCTGGCTATCAAGTACCCTCTTGAACAAACAATTGTCCTGGGATTTGTTGTTTTAGTAATTAGACCATACAGGTAGTCTTGCTAATTACATGTACACTAAAACTCCTAAAAATTTTGAATATAGCAAAGTGATGTAAATATCCTAAACTTTGCAAAACATACTTTTACCATACAGAAGTGTGTTTAAAAGATGCAGATGGCCTGGCAAACATTTAAGATCCTGATCAGACTGTTCAGTATGATCTTGGTCTGCTCTTTTTGACATGGTCTGCCAGCACAAAAACTTAGGGTCATTATGGTAAATGTCAGTGGCCAGGTGCACAGGTGAATTTCTACTATTGAGATAAAGGCCTACATGATTTTTTTTTTAATTAAAGACCATTTGTTGCTTAAATAATTTCAAAATTTTTGTCTTAGATTCACTTTTTGGCAGTGTTACATGTTTATATTGAGATTTCTTCTATTCTTCAGGGTGGTAACCTTATATAATTAATGATTTTTACATTCTTACTCACCTAGTTTGCTTATACTATTTCAATGCAACTTGATTAAAGACTTCTGCAGTTTTTTAAGGCCAAAAAAATTTCAATTTGCCGGTATTTGCCAGTATTTGGCACTTGAGGAGTATTTTCCAGACCGGTAAATACCGGCAAATGCCACTGGTAAATACCGGGGGTGGAATTTGCCGCCCAACCTTGATTATACCCAACTTGTATCCTCACATTACAGAATTATTGAAGCCAGATACTATGTCCCTTTGCTTTTCTTCAAAAATGAGGGGAACAAAAATAAGCATTTGCTTGATTTGAATGGGTTGAGAAGTTATGACTGTCTAAATATGTTACTGTGATGCTGTAAGGATTTTTTGAAAGCAAAAAGCAATTCATATTCAGGATGTTAAAGTGCAAAAGCTACTCACATTTTTTTCAGCAACTATATCAGAATAGTGTAGATTGAATCTGCTAAAACAGTTAACAAAATGACCCTTAACGAGCTCGTTAAGCTAACGACGCTTTGAACAACTGGGCCCTGGTCATTTTTGAAAGATTTCTTAACAACAAGGGACTTATTCTCTGAATGTGCTTGTTGCAGCAATTTATTCATGATATCTGTATTAATGAAATCTCTTGAGAATTTGAGCGAGATTTCGAAATGAGGAGATTTGGAAACATCTGTCAGCAGCCATTATGGGTAAAGTCATTTGATTTGTGTGTTCTACAGGCGTAGTTTACAACAGATTTCTCAGCTCATTTTTAATGGATTAGAGAAATTTGAATGGATTTATTAAACATGCTATTTGGAGCTACAACTGGCTGACTGATTCCATTGTCCGCGTTTTGATTGATTTGAGAGTGGAAGCTCTCGGATATCAACCCTCATGATAGAAATATGTGGAGATCTGGTGTGAGATCTGCCATGCGTGCAGCAAGCCAGCTATCTGGAAGGGGGCCAACTGATGTGGATGTTGCCCCTGTACCTTTTTTTTTTTTTTTTTTTTTGATTTGGGTTTTACGGCCCTTTCAAGAATATTTCACTTATATCGAGCCGATCGTTCATCAAAGGTGGACGAAAACCGGAGAACCCGGAGAAAAACCACCTGACCATCCGTAAGCAGAACTTGGCTTTCCCACATATGACCCAAGTGAGGCTCGAACCACAGCGGTGAGAAACCTAATGGATTAAGAGTCAACTCTCTTATCCACTAGGCTACTGGGGCCCGCACGCCCTTGTACCTGCACTTTAATCAAAAATCTGATTATGATTATTATGATATGATTTAACAACACGTCAACTCTTGTTGGTCATTTTGTGTCGTCTCCCAGAGAAAGGGAGAAGAGAGATAGAAGATACAGTAGAGGAGATGAAAGAGGGACTGGGGAGAAAGAGGAAAATGAATGAAAGTGAAGAAACAGAAGAAATAAAAACATTCCCCCTCTACCCTTACCTGCTGCAAGAACAGCAGGCCTTGCCCAACAGTAAGCCGATATTAGTTGGACGCCCTAGTGATGCAAGACACATGACGCCTTTGCCTCACCCAACCACCCCAGGCTGTCTGCATTAACTCAAAATAATGTCATGTTAACGTGAAAATCATAAGGCAAAAAGACCTCTCTTGTGAGCCAGGTTGCAGCAATGAATGATCAGTTTGCAATTTCATTACAAAAACATTCCTATTCAAATATACTGAAAATTTTACCACCAAAAAAATGAAGATTTTCAGATAAAAAATTTTGATAGTTTTCATATTTCTGCTCAAAACATAGATTGTGGGTACTTGTTAGAAACGCCTCAGCGAGGCGGTTCTAATGAGTACCCACAATCTATGTTTTAGAGCAGAAATTAGAAAAATAATGTATACCCCTGTAAACCCCAGTTTTGCTATATAAAAGGGGTTTAAGGGGGTCAAAATTATATAGGCATGTTTTTTTAGTCATCTTTTATTTATTTATTTTGTCTTTTTTCTTTCCTTTTTTTTGTCTGTTTAGTTTACAAATCATGAGTTAATAATCTACAGCAGACTCACGAGCCGGCAGTGAAAAAGTTCTGTAGTATCTGCATTCTTTGATATTATTCATTTCTGTATTTACAAATTTTATTTTATTATTTATTATTTATTTATACATGCTTTGTTCTGCGACTCTTTGAATGTTTGTAAATCATAACTAGACAAAGTGCCCAGTGGGGCACGTATACCCCCGACCTGAGCTACCACCACTTTTTAAAGAGCACAAAGTATATAGCTTTGCCTCTGGAGATGGCAGTTGTATGCTATATGCTATAACATTGAAAGAATTCAATCACACATAATGTGAAGCCCTTGACCTCAAAGGTCAGGAACAGGTGCAGGGATTGAGCTAATTAAAACTTTAGCCCTATAACTATCACCATATACCAGTGAAATCAATCGGTCTTTATAATATAAGCAAAAATGACATTTGTATGAAAAGTCTGTTACCTTGACTTAAAAGCCATACCCCAGATTGGGGATGGTGCCGAGAAAAACTTTAGACCTATATATACCATCATGCTTAATATTAATGAAACCAACGAAAGGGTCTTCATAATATAGATATATAAATTTTAATGAAAATTTTAACGTGACTGCCTACTCAATGTCCTCTACATATCGGTAAAGTATCACAAAAATATCTTTAAAGAATTTTTAGAGTTATTGCCCACACAAAATTTAAATAACCAAGGACAAAAACTGCAGAATGGAGTCAGTTAGAGTGTCATTCTTGAATGCGATATGCCTACTCAATGTCCTCTACATACTGGTGAAGTACTACATACTGGTGAAGTATCATGAAAATATCTTAACATGTTTTTAAAGTTATGTTTCGCACAAAATTTTTACAATTTCGGAGACAAGGGGATATAACTCATGGACCAAGTCAGTTAGAGTTGTCTTTCTTGTACCGGACACCCTTACCAGGGCCTGACAAATCCATGTTTCAGCCACTTGCCCAGCATTCCACAGCATCTTGAAAATGGCTCGGAATTACAATATTCTCTATATATTCTATACATTTTTCATGGCAAGTGAAATAAAAAATCGCTTGCCCAGCCAAACTTTGGACTTGTCCCGGGCAGCTGGGCAATAGATTTGTCAGGCCCTGTCCCTACCAAATGCCCTCTACAACCTGACAGAGTTTCATGAAAATAGCTCAAAGGGTACTTAGGAGTTATTGGGTGCACAATAATGCGTTTATGGACAGACAGATGGATGGATGGATGGATGGATGGATGGATGGATGGATGGATTCCATGCTGATAGCTATATCCCCTAAATCTATCAGTAGGAGGATAATAAAATTCAACAAAAGGTCTTGATGGTATAGCTATATAAACTTAGATGCAAATATTTTTACTTTTATATGAAATTTTTGTGACCTTGACCTAAAGGTCAAACCCTGGGATGGGGATGATGCTGAGTAAAACTCTAGACCTATATCTATCAACATGTAAAATATCAATGAAATTCCTCAAAGGGTCTTGATGGTATAGCTATATAAACATAAACACAAAAATTTGGACTTTCTTATGAAAATTCTAAGTGTGAACTTGACCCCAAGGTTATCCCCCGGAGTAGGATTGGTGCTGATAAAAACTTAAGCCCTATCTACCATCAGGCCAAATATGAATGAAATCTATCAAAGGGTCTTCATAATATAAGGTCTTATAAACTTTAACATTAAAACTTTGACCCTAAGACAAAAATAAAGTATGAACGAATAATGCTTCAACAGACGGACGGACAGAGGAACAGATTCCTTGCTGATAGCTATATCCACTCAACCTTTCAGTTAGGGGATAATGAAATTTAACAAAAGGTCTTGATAATATGGCTATATAAACTTAAACGCAAAAATTTTTACTTTTATATTAAAAATCTAAGTTTGTGACCTTGACCTCGGTCACACCCGGGATGGGGATCATGCTTAGTAAGACTCTAGGCTGATATCTACCAACATGTCAAATATAAATGGAATTCCTCAAGGGTCTTGATGATATAGCTATATAAAAAAACACAAAAAACATTTGACTTTTTATGAAAATTCTTAGCTATATAAACATAAACACAAAAAACTTGGACTTTTTATGAAAATTCTAATGTGGCCTTGACCCCAAGGTCACCCCGGGGTGGGGATGGTGCTGATAAAAATTTTAGACCTATATCTACCATCATGCCAAATATGAATGAAATCCATCAAAGGGTCTTCTTATAAACTTCAATGCAAAAACTTTGACCCAGTGATGCAAAGACGAACGAACGAATGTATGAACAGATGAACGGAAAAGCAAAAACTATATACCCCCACATACTTCGTATGTCTGGGGTATAATGAGTTAATCTATAGCTGACACTAAGTCTCTGTGAAGTTAGAATCTTCACTGGTCTGTGCCTTCTTTGATATCTATAGGATTTAATTGTCAGACAGACAGTGGATTTTTAATGCTGCCACTGCCTGGCAACCGAGTCACACAGAGGCAGTGCTAGATTTAAATGTATCAAAATAAAATAGTTTATTCAAAAGGATTATTATTTGTAATACATATGTAGTTAAATATGTTATGATGAGTAGCCTATACAACAGAATTTCGCCAATTCAGGTTTTGTCAAAACCAATCTTATAGTCGGCAAGAGTAAGATTTGATAGTACATGTATGACAGTTACATAAAGGAATTTTCATTTTGTATTTACACAATTTTATAAATGTTTGAACACATTTGAAATGATAATATACTGTTAAACAGACTGAAGATCTGTTTAAAATAAAATATTTCTACTTTTTAAAAATGAAATAATACACTAGAAATTTCTGTTTGCACAGACATCATTATCACTATCAGACATAACAAAGGGAGATAACGCCAACAGTAAGAAAGGCAGAGTTGTCATTCTTGTACGTGACACATCATCTGGTCCTGCTCTACATCTCTACTAAATATCATAAAAATATTCCAAAGGGTCTTTGACTTACAGAGCGGACAGGAAATCAATGGATAATCACTGTCAAATATAACAAAGGGAGATACTGTCAAAAGTAAAAAAGGCAGAGTAGTCATTCTTGTACGTAACATGTCGTCTGGTCCTGTTCTACATTTCTGCCAAGTATCATCGAAATATTCCAAAGGGTATTCCAGTTACAGAGCTGACTCAAAACCTTTTTTCAAATAAAACAAAGGGTGATAACTCCAAAAGTAAGAAAGCCAGAGTTGTCAATCTTGTATGTGACACATCATCTCGTCCTGATCTACATTTCTACCAAGTATCATCAAAATATTCCAAAGGGTATTCAAGTTACAGAGCGGACAAGAAGTTTTAGCCGACGCAGACACTGACGCCAACAGGATCCGTCCCAAAAACAATATGTACCCCACCCCTTTGGTGGGGGGGGGGGGGGGGGGGGGGGGGGGGGACATAATAAAATCCTAGAGAGAATAAAATTTCTATTTTTTGTTTGCATTGTTTGCAAAACAGTCTAATATTATACTTCAATAAAAGCACTGCAAGCATAATATTCTGCCACAGCAATTATTTGTTTTTGTATTAAAGTTATTGTCGCGAAAATGTCTGGAAAGAAAATGACGGAGGGACAGATAACAATCCTAAACCAGATCTTGATAATATCAACGGACAGATAACAATGCTCAACCAGATCTAGATAATACCAATGCATACAGCAAGTTTGGTTAAAAGGCCTCGTTATTTACTCAAGATATTGTCCGGAAACGAAAATATGGGCCTGTCTCGGGCAGGTAACTCTGTAAAAATTTTACGAAATTTGCCCATTAGCAATTCCAAACCAGATCTCCTAAATGTCAATGCATATAGCAAGTTTGGTTAAAATCCCTTGTTATTTACTCAAGTTATCATCTGGAAACGAAAATATGGACATGTCTCGGGCAGACAACTCCCTAAAAAATTTGACGAAATTTGCCCATTAGCAATTCCAAACAAGATCTCCTTAATGTGAATGTATATAGCAAGTTTGGTTAAAATCCCTTGTTATTTACTCAAGTTATCATCCAGAAACAAAAATATGGGTGTGGGTCAGGCAGACAACTCCGTAACAGTTTGACAAAATTTGCCCATTAGCAATTCCAAACCAGATCTCCTTAATGTCAATGCATATAGCAAGCTTGGTTAAAATCCCTTGTTATTTACTCAAGTTATAGTCTGGAAATGAAAATATGGGCGTGTCTTGGGCAGACAACTCCGTAAAAATTTGAAGAAATTTGCCCATTAGCAGACATCCACAATATCAATGCACATACCAAGTTTGGTGAAAATCCATTGATGTTTACTCAAGTTATCATCCGGAAATGAAAAATGGACGTACATACGACAGACGGACAGACACACGGATGTACAACGTGAAACCGTAAACACAATAGTGGCGGGTAATAAAAATTGACAAAAGATTTTATGACTAATAATTAAAGTGCAAAATATTCAGGATGAATAATGGTTGATTTTCCACAATGGTTAATGGAAAAATCCCATAATTACCTCCTCAACAGACCCTTTTCGCATTGTTAACTCCCTTATCTCTTCAACTGAAAAATCAATGAAGTGTACGAAATCAAACGATGGGGCAAGAAGCCACTCTGATACACTGATAAAATGTGTTATGATGAAATAAAGTTGTTTTAATTGGCCTGTTGAAAAAGTATTATTCCGATTAATAAGTGATACACTTTGCAACTGATTCCCTTAAAGTTCCTTATGGCAGCTAGAGTAATAAAACATCTATACCTGGCCATACTTTTTGTAAAGACACTTTTTTAGACATGCAATTTCAACTTAAATAATAATAAATAAATTTGCCAGAAACAAAATAACATTCCAAGAAATAATAATAATTCCATGTGTCATCTTTCTCATATGCTTTGATAATAAACAAAACATTACTTAACCTCTATAATCACGAGCGCGCACCAAAAGTGGGTATATCCATTTTCAGCACATTATAACACTAACATCAGGAGAAGAGATAAGCAACCTATCTGCGTATTTTACGCAAGTGTCAAGTCTATATACTCAATTGTTTTGAAAATTAATTGTATTATAGATACGCAGAATGTTTTTTCAATATGTAAATCACCTCTGCTTGATGCGTATCTGATTTGTTTATATTTATCTCTATGATCCAGACTGAGTTCTGTATTTTCATAAATTCAGGGCGAAATTCCTGCCTTTTTTAACTGCTGCAAATGGATGGTAAACCAGTCTAGATTTTTCATTGAGCATGCTTCAAACCATTTTATGACAATGCTAAAACAAAAGGAAGCAGGTGTCATGATCTTTCATCCCTTGAGGCTAAAATTATTGGCAGACATGTCCATCTGTGAAATATTTTACACTACTCAGTCAAATAACATTTGTTTTCAGATCGTCTGACCTCATTCTAAAATGCCTGCTTCATAGCAGTTTTCCTCTCTTGCTTCCCTTTTTTTTTTTTTGTACAAAATATTCGGACAGGAGATTTCAACAGTATTTTTTTTCATTCCAATGTTTTGGATGCTGAATTTTTGTCACTGAGATGATAGACGCGCCGTTGTATTTCAGATATTTACTGTGTTCATTTAAAATACGATTTATATGCGGCGACAAGCAAAATAGTACCTAAGCCCTAATATGTGAGATATCAGTCTGGCAATCAAAATGGTTATTCAGTTTGGCCAAAAACAGTTTCTAAGTCCCACATAATTTATGTAGTAAATATTGTGTAGATTCTCATGAGACTTCTGAGTGCTGGCATGGCGCCACTGTAAACAATTCTGGTATGTTCCCATTACCAGTATAGGTTGCTCTACATTTTTCCTTACCCCGTGCCGTAATGGTAACATCACATGAAATTGTCTCGGAAAACAGTTTTGAGAGGAAAAACCAACTTATCTTTGTTAAATTGTACAGCCTTTCCTCGTCAGAAGTGCATGCGAAACAGACACAAATTAGAAAGTAAACTAAATTAGGCCAAAAAAAAAGTATTAGATTCTCAGACACCACCGCATCTGTCCAAAAGGTCCCGCATATATGATTTTTTTTCAGTGATAAGTTTTATCCAACCCACGAAAATAAGTGACACTGGATTTTACCCGCTTATCTGAGAATCATTTCTAACCAAATTGCAATCTAGACCATAAACATATGGCATTCTTTCTTGCAAAGAAAATCAGTAAATTACGATCCGTTTATGTTGTTTGAGACTTTAAACTTGCATTTTAGATACTTCCAGTAAAACTACCACGATTTCGTTTAGCCAAACAAACCCAAATGTCCAAGAATGTACCCAACTAGAAAATAAAAGTAAAAGCAAAAAGCCGTTTACACACATCTATTTTTGGAAAAAAGTGTCTGAGAATCTAATAACTTTTTTTTTTTTGGCCTTACCAAGCCTTTTTCTGCGAGTTAAGCAGAAAATAGAAAATTTAGCAAGTAAAAAAGACCCCAACTGTTTTTCCTAACATTTGTTGATCGCAACACAGTGTGAAGTAAACAATGAAATAATGTTTTGCAGGAACTTCAATAGAGGGCCACGATCATAATGTGTGGGCATATTTCCTGTGTAAATTTGCGATAGCATATAACAGATCTCAATTTGTTTTAATTGATAAATACTTCACTCAACAACAATTACACTCCAAATTAAAAGATAACTGTAGACAGCAACAAACTTTTTGGGAGGCGTTGGAGTTGAAGTAAAGAGTGGAATATGTCCATGAAGTACACATAGCTTTAGCACAGTGTCTTAGTGTCATCGTAGAGAAAGACAACAGAAGCAAGAAGTAGGGCATTGCTATTGTCGTCAGTGAAAACAGTTTTTCCCAAACTACTTTACTTGCACAGAGAACATTGCCAAACTTGCAGTTTAATAAAATACAGATTTTGTTTTTTAGTTTTTTATTTCAATGGTATTTATAATATAACAATATAGTGGAACTCTTCCATCATTTGCTGCAAGGAGAGCAGACATTTTTCATGGTTTCTTAAGCAAACAATTCGAGTTAACATTTCTTAAAAAGTATTGAACTAATCCTCCAAGTGGCACCATTCTTTCATTTCTTGTCATTCAAATTCAGTACCCAACACCATGGCCGTTCTAATGAATACCCACTGCATATGTTTTTTTTATGGAGAAATAAGGAAAATTATCCCTGAATTATCACCAAATACTAATCTTATCTATTTCACTGCTCTAGTTCCTTTGTTGAAATTATAAAGTCAAAATATTAAGTTCTTTCAAGTTATTTTGATGAAGTAAACTTATTAAAAATGGCTCTTAGTCTAGGATTTTATTCCTGTTTTAGTGCTTTTTTGTTCTTTTTTGAAATTTCACCCAATTATTTTTATTTTGGGGGGTTAAAATACTCAATTCAAAAACCGAAAATAAGATTTTACCCAATTAATTGAATTTTGATGGGTGAATCATACCCTATTTTCTAAAATTTATGCTGCTCTGCTAAAAAACATTTGATCTGGTACCTAAATAAACTAATCAAACGCCTGCCCAGTGAGAGGCAAATGCCCTAACAGAGGTCGCCTTCCCATTAGGTGGCATTTTATTGCTTTACAAAGCAAACTCGGGAGCTTTATAGAAGCTAAACATAGGATGGGACATGTTTGGGGTGCTGCATGATTATAACAGCAAACTGACTGGTGTCTAGCAATGACCAGTATCAGCTTAGGCACATGTCCAGCCTGCTCAGAGTTTTCATTGCAACTTCAGATGATGGCTTTAAACCTTTGTTCTTTTTTCTTGTGAACAGCAATTACTGACCATACGGAAAAGGATAATTAGGCTGATCAGAGTCTTTGCTGGGTGCATATGATTGAAATGATTGTATGAAAGAGACATTAAGTTAGGACAATACCTGAAAAGCCGTGAAAAAGACAGAAGGAAATGAAACACTAAAATGCGACACAATTTCTGATACAGATAGAAGTTATTTCATGATGATTATAAATATAATAATAATAGTGAACTAGCAAATGTGTCATTATATAATGACACAGATGCCCCTGCCCAGGGGCCATCCTCACCCACACACACGCATTTGCAAAAAATGAAGTTGAAAAAGGGCCATAACTCTCATAATAATTGGCAGAATTTACCCTAAATTGAACTTGACCTATATTTTTTGACTAAATACCTGGTTATAAAATATGAATCCAATACACTAATCTTTTCAAAAAATATCTAAAGGAAAACATTTTTCAAAGATGGAAAAGGGCCATAACTCCCATAATAATGGGTGGATTTTACCCTAAATCCTCTATTTTATGATTATATACCTGTGTATTAAATATGAATCCAATACACTAATGTTTTCAAAAGATAACAAACAGAAACTATTTTCAACATTGAAAAAGGGCTGTAAAAATAATTGGTGGATATTACTCTAAATCGAACTTGACCTATATTTTATAATTATACACCCATGTATAAAATATGAATCTAATACACTAATCTTTTCAAAAGATATCGAATGGAAACCATTTTTCAAAGTTGAAAAACGACCATAACTCCCATAATAATTGGCGGATGTTACCCTAAATTGAACGTGACCTACCTACATTTTATGATTATATACCTGTGTATAAAATTTGAATCCAATATACTAATCTTTTTAAAAGGTATCAAACGGAAACCATTTTTGTTATGGACTGAACAGACAGGACACACGTACGTAAGGACAGCGGTTATACTATATGCCACCCCTCCCCCTCACCCCCCCAACTCCCCCCACGAAAATGGCAGGGGCATAAAACTCTAGTTATAAAATGATCATATCCCTAGTTCTTAGTATGATATTTCGGGTATAAAATATAAATCAATTTCAGTTGATGGCTTTTTGCTAGTATGTTAGTGCAAAAAATAAATTTAAATCTGATGTCCTGAATTTATTTATTTATTTGAAGGGAACTTTGTTTTTAACTTAGAAATAAATGAAAGTGACATGCATGAACATGGTAGATCTGCTTGAGGTAAATGAAATCTTTGTGGTCTTTTAAGTCTCTTGGCAGTATTTTAACTTTTAATTCTACTGATGAAGCAATAAAATCAATTTTGACACCTTCACGGAAGACGATTTCATTCTTTTTTATTTTGTTCCCATCTGTTATCTCTGAGGACCTCTATTTTGATATGCTGGGTATTGAAGATTGCTCCCTCGATCGTAATCTCCCTGAAATAACACCGATTTGAGACATAACTGGACATTTTGGCACATACGCATAACAACGTTGAAGTGGTCTATTTCACGCTTGCATTTCTGGTTACCACTTTCATGTTGGCATCATTGGAAAACTACGAACCAGTGAATTTATGCATATAAAGTCAATTACTGAATGTGGTGGAAGCAACTGGATTTCATATTTGTGTTGGTGGAAACAAAAGATTTTCATATCTTGTTTGGAATCAAACTTAGGTATATTCAAGTAACATCAAGTGAATCTGATTTAAAGTACCATATTTACACTAAATATTGGGACACCCTTATTCCTTAACTTTCTTGTCTTAAACTTAGAATAGTCCATGATAATTACTGACTTTATGTCAAAAGAATTTCAGATAAGTGGCAAACAGATACTTTTCAAGATATCTTGCTCACAAGATTTAATTCTGATTTTTTTCAAAGGGGCATAACCCAAATATAAAATTTCAAAACCCTAGCGTGCAGGGTTCTTAAGATATGGCATGCACAAAAAAAGCTTGATGAACGGACAAACAGTCGGATGGACAAATGAAGGCAAAATAATATGCCCCATCAATTTCATTCGAAACTGAGGGCATAATCAGGTCATCTACTCATCGCTACCAATCTATTCATCAAGTTTCAAGGCTCCAGCTTCAATAGTTTTTGAGATATTTTGTTCACAAGGGATACATGCCCAAATTTACAAAGGGCCATTACTTATGAAATATTTTTCAGAATTTACAAAAAAATTAATCAGGTCATCTACTCATCATTACCAATCAATTCACCAAGTTTCAAGTCTCTAGCTCTAATAGTTTTTGAGATATTTTGCTGACAAGATAAAAATGCCCAAAATAACAAAGGGGCATAACTCAAGAAGTATATTTCAAAATTTCTTCAAAAGTTCATCAGGTTGTCTACTCATCACTACCAGTCTATTCATCAAGTGTCAAGGCTCTAGTTCCAACAGTTTTTGAGATATTTTGCTGACAAGGTAAAATTGCCCAAAATTACAAAGGGCCATAACTCTTGAAGTATTTTTCAGAATTTCTTCAAATATTAATCAGGTCATCTACTCATCACTACAAATCCATTTACTAAGTTTCAAGGCTCTAGTTCTAACAGTTTTTGAGATATTTTGCTGACAAGATAAAAATGCCTAAAATTACAAAGGGGCATAACTCAAGAAGTATATTTCAAAATTTCTTCAAAAGTTCATCAGGTTGTCTACTCATCACTACCAGTCTATTCATCAAGTTTCAAGGTTCTAGCTTCAATAGTTTTTGAGATATTTTGCTGACAAGTTAAAAATGCCCTAAATTACAAAGGGCCATAACTCATGAAGTGTTTTTCAGAATTTCTTCAAAAGTTAATCAGGTCATTTACACATCACTACAAATCCATTTACTAAGTTTCAAGGCTCAAGCCCTAACAGTTTTTGAGATATTTTGCTGACAAGGTAAAAATGCCCAAAATTACAAAGGGCCATAACTCAAAAGGCATTTTTCAAAATTTCTTCAAAAGTTAATCAGGTTGTCTACTCATCACTACCAGTCTATTCATTAAGTTTCAAGGCTCTAGCTCCAACGGTTTTTGAGATATTTTACTGACAAGATAAAAATGCCCAAAATTACAAAGGGCCATAACTCATGAAGTATTTTTCAGAATTTCTTCAAAAGTTAATCAGGTCATCTACTCATCACTACTAATCCATTTACTAAGTTTCAAGGCTCTAGCTCCAACAGTTTTTGAGATATTTTGCTGACAAGGTAAAATTGCCCAAAATTACAAAGGGCCATAACTCAAGAAGTATATTTCAAAATTTCTTCAAAAGTTAATCAGGTTGTCTACTCATCACTACCAGTCTATTCATCAAGTGTCAAGGCTCTGGCTCTAACAGTTTTTGAGATATTTTGCTGACAAGGTAAAATTGCCCAAAATTACAAAGGGCCATAACTCAAGAAGTATTTTTCAAAATTTCTTCAAAAGTTAATCAGCTTGTCTACTCATCACTACCAGTCTATTCATCAAGTTTCAAGGCTCTAGCTTTAATAGTTTTTGAGATATTTTGCTGACAAGATTGCATCCATATTTTTTCAAAGGGCCATAACTCAGAAAAGGGGCATAATCCTGTCAAGAAAAAAAATAGGTGTCAGCTATTTTTTCATGAGGAATCCATATATGAAATTTCAAAACAGTAGCATTCACGGTTTTAAAGTTATGCTATGCATCAAAAAGCGTGACGAACGGACGGACGGAAGGACAGACGGACGGACGGACGGACGAACAACCCAGAAGCAATATGCCCCTCCAACTTCTTTGAAGTTGGGGGCATAAAAAGTAAACCCTGAGGCACTTATGTTTTTCAGCCTTTTTCTCAAATTCAGGGATCAATTTTAGCACTTGCTAACTTGCTAAATGCTGGTTAATTTCCTCAAAAAGCAAGCTGCAATTTCCATCACTTGCTAATTCTAGCAAGTTGAAAAGATTCTCTTTAACTGGCAGAACCTTAGGCATTGTTGCTAAAGTTTTGCAATTTCTTTTCCAAAAGCAATGATGATATTTTTCTTATTTTTCCCAGAAAACAGGTTTTGATATTAGACAATTTGCATGTAATGTCAAAACCTGTTTTCTGGGAAAAATAAGAACTATGGAGACAATTTGCATCTAATGTCAAAACCTGTTTTCTGGGAAAAATAAGAAAAATATTCTAAAATGTCTGCTGAATTTTTTACCCAGAGTGCTAAGGTTAAAGCCACATTTAACAGTGTTTATAAGTGTGAAAAAGCAAGTTGGCTGAAAGGTTTAGCAAGTAAAAAATAATGCCACTTCCTAATTTTAGCAAGCTGTCAAAAAAGTTAAATTTGAGCCCTGAAATTACCATTAAAAATTAACATTTGTTCATTTTTCTCTGATCAGTAAACCCCATCCAGACCCTCTTGTATGTGTAACATGAAAACCCAACCAGACTCTGCAATGCTCAGGCTGATGCATAGCTACAGATTAGAGGGGGTATCCACATAATATTTTTCTTATTTCTCGACAAATACATATGTTGTGGTACTCATTAGAAGCACCTCACCGAGGCGCTTCAAATGAGTACCCACAACATATGTATTCGCCGAGAAATAAGAACTTTATCAACATTTATCTGTTGCTATGCTGATGTGGCTCTACTATTCCTCTGTGCCGAAGTGCAACAGCACAATCTACAGTAAATGTCCTAAAATTGTCACAATTTAAGTATTTGTTTGTGTTGAGGTTTTGCGGCCCAGTCAACCCAATGGGGTCATATAGAGCGTAGTCAGTTTACCTTACACTTATACTTATATATTGTGCACATTCTTTCATCAGATATACACAAGTAAATGTCATAAAATTCTGAACACTTGAATTATTCCATTTTTCTGTGTGGCTTTTTTTTATTTTTAAGAGTTTGGTTTCACAAACTGTTCAAAGACTGGCAAAGAGTGTGGACCATTTGATCTGGTCTGCACTGTTTGCATACAGCATTTTATTTTTTCACTAATAACTGCATGGTGTATGAAATTTTAGGACAATTATCACATTATTTATCAGGCCATGAATTAACTCATTTTAGTCTAGAGACACAGAAAAGGGTAACTGACAAACAAAGCAGTCCCAGATCAGAAGCTACAGAATGCAGGGCTTCCACTGTTTGCCAATATTTTAATGATTTTTCTCTAGGAAAATTTAAATTACACAGCCTGACATATCCAAAACTGAAATTGGACTCTTCCAATATATAGTGTGGGGGAGTTAATTCAGTCTAAAATAGTACAGCATAAAAGACAAAAATAAACTTACCAAACACATCAGAAATTTTGCTTGAGTAACAGGAACTGCTGTACTTTGGCACTCCCATCTTCAATAAATTTCAAATGACATCTAATGATAAAGTTCAGTTCAAAATTGGCATCTGAAATGATAATGGAATAGTGTTTGGATTCTGGATGATTGATTGAGTAGAGGTTTTATGGCCAGGAGAAGAGATAAGCAGCGTATCTGCATATTTTACGCTAGTGTCAAGCCTGGATACGCATCTGTTTTGAAAATTAAGCGTACCAGAAACGCAGAACATTTTTCCAATACGCAAATCACCACCGTTTGATGCGTATTCATTTTGTTGACATTTCTATCCATACTCCAGACTGAATTCTGTGTTTTCATAAATTCGGGGTGAAATTCGCGCCTTTTACTGCCATAAATGGACAGTAAAGCAGTCTAGATTTTTGTTACTTTGAACATACTGTAAATTGCTTTGCAACAATGCTAAAACAGAAGTCAGCAGGTGTCATGATCTTTCATCCCTTGACACCAAGATTATCGGCAGACATGTCCACCTGTGAAATATTTTACACTACAGTCAAATAACATTGTTTGTTTTCTGGTCGTCTGACCTCCATTTAACATGCCTGTTTCTTAGCAGTTTTCTTTCGCTTTCTGTCTTTTTCTTTTGTTTTTTTCTACAAACTAATTGCACAGGAGATTTCAACTATATATATATGTTTTTTGTTTTTGTTTTTTCCCCAATATTTTCGTCACCATGGAGACTGTATTTAGATATTAACCAATTTCGTTTGAAAGATGATTTAAAAATGCAGGGACAAGCAAACTAGTACCATAATAGCGCTTATGCGAGATATCAGTCTGCGAATCATATTTATGATGACCAAAAACAGTATCTAAGTCCGAGATAATTTTTCTAGTAAACGTTCTGTAGATTCTCACAGGACTGCTCAGTTGCACCCCGCACACGACGGTACACAATTTTACCAAGTTTCATTTTTCCTTACCCCACATCAAGAAATCATGTGCTGTAAATGTGTCACATGAACTTGTGGCGGAAAACCGAGAGGAAAACTAACGTATGTTTGTAAAATTGTAGAGCCTTTCCTCGTCAGAAATGCACATGAAACAGACATAAATTAAAAAAGAAACTAAATAACCAAGCCTTGTTCTGCGAAAATAGAAAATTTAGCAAGGAAAAAAGACAGACTTTTTTTTCATAAGGTGTTGATATCAACAAGGTGCGAAGTAAATATTGAAATGATGTTTTGCGGGAAGCTTAATAGAGATTGGAAGTCCATGGATCAGACTGTATGGGTATATTTCTTGTTTTAATTTGCGGTAACATGTAACAGACTGTAATTGGATTTAATTGATAATAATTTCACTTAACAACAATTTCACTCAATATTAAAAGACAACTGCAGACAGCAATGATTATTTTGGGTAGGGTTGGGTACCGAATTTAAATGAGGCAAAAAAGAAAAAAAAAGGAAAGAGCGGTGTCACTGGGAGGATAAGTCCAATATTTTTAAGAAATGTTCCTAATTCGTTTGCAAAAGAAACTAGAAAAAAAAATATCTGCCCTCCTTGCAGCAAATGATGGAAGAGTTCAGCTATTATTATATTATTACCATTGAAATAAAAAGCTAAAACAAATCAGAAAAAAAAAATCTATTTTTTAATAAACTAAACGTTTGGGGATGTTCGCTGTGCAAGTAGAGTAGGTTGGGATTAACAGCAACACCCTACTTCTTTGTTTTGTTGTTTTTCTCTCCCATGACACCAAGGTAGTGCTAAATCTACCTACCTGTACTCCATGGACTCACAACTCCACTCTTTATTTCAGCTCAAGCACCCAGGCAATTCTTATTAAATGCCCACAGCATATGTTTTTTTTTCTCTTTTTATGGAGAAATTATCCCTGAATTATCACTTAATACCCTCTATATCTGTTTAACTGCTGTAGTTCCTTTGTTTAAATTATTATGTTAAAATATGTTGTTGTTTCAAGTTATTTTGAAAAATTAAACTTATTAAAAACTGATATTTACTTTTGGTCTCTGAGATTATGCCTGTTTTAGTGCCTTTTTGTTCAGTTTTGGAATTTCACCCAATTGTTTTTATTTTGAAGGGTAAAAATACCCAATTAAAAAACTGAAAATAAGATTTTACCCAATTAATTGAATTTTGAAGGGTAAAATACCCTATTACCTAAAAAATTATCTGTTGCTCTGTATGGCTCAGTGACAGTCATTTAGGTTATGTCCAGCCAGTCACTTTACCCAACCACAGTTTTCCTAGGCAGGCTTATAGTCCTCCATGTGGTTAACCAGTATTTGTGCATATTATTTCAAAGGTCTAGATAAGATTGAGTATCAGGTAAATAGTTTTCTTATTACTCGACAAAAACATGTTATGGGTACCCATTAGAAGTGCCTCACCTAGGCACTTCTAATGGGTACCCACAACATGTTTTCGTTGAGAAAGGCGAGGCGCTTCTAATGAGTACCCACAACATACGTTTTCGTCGAGAAATAAGAAAAATATAGATACTTTTTGGTGGAAAAAAGCACCTTATCAAGAGCTATGATTGCCAGAAACTGACAACTGGGCTTTTAGAATCAGCGAAAAGAAAATAACCATAGAAAATATTTCATGATCAATCTCTACAAAAGAATGCTGCTGGACCTTGTTGGGGGATCCAACCCGCAACCTGATCACCAGTCAGACATGCATCCGACTGTGCTACCGAGGCAGGCTCAGATTCTGGATGGGGGGTATAGTTAACCCTTGTCCTGCTGAAGGATATGGCCTGCCTTTGCAAACAGTGTAGATCCAAATCAGTCTGCTTCAGAAGCCGACTGATCCGGATCTACATTGTCATTCAGTGTGTGAATTTGTATCAACTCGGGATCAAAAGCAATCTGATTGGCCAACAATAAGATGTGGGTTGGCGAGAACGCCACTTTTTTGACAATGTTGCATCAACGTCAATGCAGTCTTTTGACAGACAACGTCAATGCGCTGTACTGACGTTGATGCAATGTTGTATAAAAAGTCATGTGTTTCTTCTCACAATGCTAGTAAATATTCCTTGAAGTTTTTCCTATCCTATCTCTCTCTTATCCTGCTTAGATAAAAATCGCTTTAAATTCTACCCTGTTCAGTATTGGTGTAAATACAAACAATAATATAATGGACACTTACCAGCTGCAGGTTGGGTCAGCACTTCGGTTCTATGTTAGGCATTTGGAAAATGACAGCGGCCAGCTGTGTCACGTGTCCCATGTTTGGCAGTTTGGCGGGAACACCTCCATGAAATTCATGAGCTAGTTTTTGGGTCATTTTCGCTGTTCTTCGCCAAGACTCGTACTTCTCCGTAACTGTACAATCTGCACAAAAGAGTACATCTAAAAGTGTGTTCAAGGTACCTGAAAACATGGTCTGACTAGAGTATAGATGAAAATCATAATTATTGTTAACATTTATATTTATTTATTTTATTTAATTTTTTTTAAGTGCTTAAACTTACAAGTGTCCAAAGCGTCTTCATCATTCTCTCTGACCCAAGATCAACAATGTCTCACATGTATAAAAAGAAACTCACCAAATGCACGCTTTGTCATACAGTTCACTCAGAGCATAGCTCCAGATAAGAGGAATATCCAGATGAATGTTTACCTTATTTCTCCACAAAAGCACACACTGTGACAGTGCGGGTGCTAAATAGAAGCACCGCAGCGGGATACATCTGGTGAATAGCGATCATTAGCTATAATATGTGTTGTTGTTTTTTTTTAATGTTTTTTTTTTTTTTGGAATATTACACACAAAAAAAAAGAAAAAAACGTTAACGCTTTTTTTAGTTTGAAAGAAGTGTTATCTAGAGTTCAGAGCCAACTCAACAAAATGTTAATCGCCATGAAAAGTTCACAGATTGACCAAAAAGTACTGTTAAACTTAAATATCTGGACAGTGCAAAAACTGTATAGACCCAGAACAAACTGCTCTGAAATGAGTAATTTGATTCGGGTCTCATTATGAAAACATGCCTATTCAAATATACTGAAAATTTTAACCCCCCCCCCCCAACCACCCCCCAAAAAATGAAAATTTTCAGATAAAAAATCTGATATGTGTCATATTTCTGCTCAAAACATAGATTGTTGGTACTCGTTAAAACCGCCTCGATGAGGCGGTTCTAACGAGTACCCACAATCTATTTTTTGAACAGAAATAAGAAAATAATGTATACCCCTGTAAACCCCAGTTTTACTATATAAAAATGGGGTTTAAGGGGGTCAAAATTACATAGGCATGTTTTCGTGATGTGCCTCAGGGGTCTGAACTGCTAGCTACCATTTGTACAGTACTGTCTAGGATTGCCGGCCTCGGTGACTCAGCTGGATGCGCGTCCGACAGCAGGTTGCGGGAATCGGCAACATGCCTTCATGAAGACTGACCATGAACTATATATATTTTCTGCGGTCATTCTCTCAAGGCAATTGACTCCTCCGTCAGAAGGCTATAACCACGCCCATGCGTAAATCCTTAGATAAACAATATCGTGATACCTGTATTTGTCAATGAAACCTGCATTCATACCTGTATTTATCAATGAAAAAAGTACATAGGTAATATTGTTTGTCTAAGCAATAACATTAACCGTTAACTGGTAAGCTAGTTTGGTTGGTAAGATTTTGGTGTCATTTACTGGTCAGGTGATTTCACGGAGGACTCAATTGTCAGTTTCTGGCGAAATAATATGCACAATACTGGTTAATCGCTAAAAGGACTAAGCTAGCCTACTCAGTAAAAGAGTAGTTAGGTAAACTGACCGCGCCCGACATGACCCCATTAGATTGACTAGGCGTAAAACCTCAACACAAACAAAACACCATTTAAACTTTTCAGTAGATCAACTTGGTGGAGTTATCTCTTATCTCCCAAATCTCCCAAAACTTTCAGTTTGGTCACTTTCGGAAGATTTGCGATTACAACATTAAGATAGTGCACAACTAGGAAGCGAATAGATTGTTATATTTTGGCTTTACTGTTTACAGTATCTTTATTATTATTATTATTATTATTATTATTATTATTATTATTATTTTACTTTTTAGGTGTGAATGGAATTCAGCGTTAAACCACCGTGAAGTACAGCAAGGAGATGTGTTTGAATGTTGGGGAGGACGTAGATCTCTCTCTCTCTCTCTCTCTCTCTCTCTCTCTCTCTCTCTCTCTCTCTCTCTCTCTCTCTCTCTCTCAGTGTGTGTGTGTGTGTGACACGCCTGATAAAACAGAGTAGACAATATCAGGCATCCGATCAGGTCTACACTGTGCCATTTATCAAGCAGTATTTTAGAGACATCAGCAGTTAGCTGTTCAAATTTCAGAATAAGTATGGTAAAGGTAAAGTGTTAGAATACTCCCAGCGGGCATATGATGTTTACACAACGTCGCCTAAATGTCGATATGTCTTGACGTTGCATCGATGTTGAGGCGACGTTGTATGAACGCCATGTCCCCACCGGTGACGGTAAATACGATATGATTGGTAAATCTACATTCTGCAGAATGTGCCGTCTAATCAGGGAACCCACTGTTTGCTAATAATTTAGCCGTTTTTCTCCGGGAATATTTAAATCACATGGCCCGACACTCCTAAAATTGAAATTGGACTCTTCCAGTACATAGCGTGTGGAGAGTTTACGAATGAGAGTGGCGCTGCCTCTATGTGACTCAGATGCCTGGTAGCGTTAAAAATCTGAACAGTCAGTCAGTCGAATGAGAGTACGTTTACAATATATCCATAGTATACTCGTACATACAACAAAATTTCCTTAAGGTTGTTGTCCACATGCTTATCATTCACCAATGAAATCAAACCGCGCGTCATTTTAGTAAAAATGAATATCAAATACCAAAAACAAATTGATTTGTATTCCCCCGTAAAATAAAATTATTTGATATTTCATTTTTAATACTGTGCTGAACTAAACATGGTATTCTATACAATAAAACCGTATTTTTTGTCAGATAAAGGTCCAAAATATATTCAAAAGTAAAACAAAAAATATTTTAAATTTATTCAAAGGAATACAATTAAATAGTATATTAACAATCTATGGGGAGCAATTGAAGCTGTGCGGGTGTTAGCTTCTAGAACAGAACAGAACAGAACAGAACTTTATTAATCTAACTACTTCTCAGGCCACACGCAGGAAGCGTAAGAAAGGAAAAACAAAACAAAAACTACATAATGACCAAAGCAAGTAACAAAGGTTACAAATAAACATTGTACACATCACATACTGTCCACACATATAAACATGCACATACACACATATACATATGTGTAGGTATACGCGTACATATACACACAATAAATAAGTAGGAAAAAAATTCACACAACAATATCCTATCACCTTCACCAGCACCAGGAGGTTAACTGCTGCTATGAACAAATATGAAACCGGTAGAGGAATCGAACCATTACCACATGCAAACTGGCTCACTTCACCACTTACTAAATTATATATATATAACCTAATTCATCACTGGAAACTTCTTCATAATAATGTCAACAAACTTAACCGAATTGATAAGTGTTTGAGTATCTTTGGTAGAAAAGAGCTCTTTAAACTTCATAACATTTGGTCTCTTGTAGAAGTAAGATTTTAAAAACTGTTTCCGATCCGAACGAAAGTAATCGCATGCAAAAAGGTAATGAAATTCATCCCCAATATCGTTTTTTTTTTTTTTTTTTTTTTTTTTTTTTTTTTTTTGATGGTGTGGGGCGGGGGAGGGGGGTGCATACGTTACATTTCCTTTCATCTAATGGGATGTTTTCCCAACGGCCTGTTTCAACAGGAAGCCTGTGATTACTTAGTCTAAATTTCAGTAGTGAACTATAATGTTTCTTGCTTAGATATATTAAGTAATTTTCAAAATTTGGTTCCTGCTTAAATAAATAATTTTTTTTTTTTCCTTTAGAAGACAATTCAATTTTAGAAAACCATTCCTGTATATATAAATCAACCAGGGCTCTGGAAATTTTTGCTTTCAATGATTTTGTATTTTTAATATTAACTTTATTGAAGAGATCTATACGTCCAAATGAAATGAGTATTTCTGTTATACAGTGAATCCATTTATGCCGAAAGATTCCTGCATTGTATTCATGTAAAAGTACGTTATACAACAGTTTTGATAATTTACAGTCTTTACTTTTGATAATATTAAACCAGTATCCTATCATTCTGTTTTTTTATACTGATATTAATAGGTTTACGCCCAAGTTCTGCATACAACATATATACTGGTGTACTTTTCTTAGAATTTATGATATGTCTTAAAAATTCATTTTAAAGTTTCTCAATGAGTTGGATGCTCTCAAACCCCCATACTTCACAAGCATAAAGGGCTATAGGGAGTATCATCTGGCCAAACAATAATAGCTGTAAATCAACAGGTAGATTCAAATTACGTATTCTTTTGTATAAAAGATGCATTGCCTTCTTTGCCTGATCATAATTATGTTTTTTGGCTTTGTTAAAATTCCTACTCTTAGTAAAAACTGTCCCTAGATATTTAAACTCTTTACAAATTTGTATTTTATTCTCACCCATTTTGAAATCGAAACGATCATCATTACGTGTACCAAAGATCAATATTTTTGTTTTGTCATAATTAATATCTAACCTCCATATGTTCGAATATTCATAAAAGGCATTTAAATTGTTCTGGAACTTTGTTTCATCTGTACCAAATATCACTGTATCATCAGCATATAACAAGACAAAAAAGTTGAATGTACATAATATTATTTACATCATCAGAAGTAAACTCGAGATCAATACCAGAACAATTTCTGATTGAGAGAAAAAAAAATCTAAGTCGTTCAAGAACAGTGCAAACAAAACTGGTGACGTTTTCCCCTTGCCGAACCCCTCTAAAACTTTGGAAGAAGCTAGACAGATTACCATTAAAAGAGATACAAGACTTTATCGCTTGGTACAAGTTATAAATAATACGAAAAACTTTCCATTGATGTCATTTTAAGTAATTTTGACCACAGCCCCACTCGCCAAACAGAATCAAATGCTTTACTTAAGTTAATGAAGGAACAGAACAACTTTAATTTTTTAGATTTCAGAATTTCAGTGAGAGCATGAAGAACAAAAATATGGTCAGTGGTTGAATAGCCTGCTCTGAAGCCTGCCTGGTTTTCTTCTAAAATATCATGACTATTCTGAAATTTATTTAATCTTGAATAAAGCACAGCTGTAAAAAGTTTACCAAAACAGCTTAATATTGTTATAGGCCGGTAATTCTGAGGCTGGAGAGAGTCACCTTTATTCTTGTATACGAGTTTTATAATTCCTTCAAGCCAAGAATCAGGCAATATACCTGTTTCGAGAATTAAATTAAAAAATGAATTATATAATGGGAGCATGATCTCAGATGTACTCTTTATATATTCATTAATTATTTGGTCATTAGAACAAGCTTTATTATTTTTAAGAGATTTAATGCATTTCAAGATTTCACAGTCAGTAATTGGTTGGTTCAGAACTTCTTCATCATCATCAATACTCATATTATCAATTGTCTGGTGGCTTTCGAAATCAGGTTCTGCATTAAGGTCATTGAAAAAAAAGAATAAAGAGAGTCAAGTTCAATGTTGCTGTCCACTTTCTTATTGTCAATACTATTTATGACTTTCCAGTATTCTTTTGGATTTTTACTTTTTAAATTTCTTGATTTAGTTTTGGTAGTTTTGTTGTGTTTATTTATGTAGTAATTCATTTTCTTCTTATAATACTTGCTTGCTTGTACGAGGTTAGACTTTGAACAATGTGTTGGATTTCTTGAATGTTTAGACTTTGCAGAATGATACTGTTTGCGTGCATTTTCACACTGGGTGCCAGACCAAACGTTTTTGCCTATCTTACAATCTCCTTTAGGATTATCATTAATGCTCAGTTTTGCAGACACTGAATATTTCTGAAAACTGAAGACATATACTATTAATTTTAGCCTTGCATACTAAGGTTTGGTTTACACTTGTTTCATTTATTAATGAGCTTAGTTTCTAACAAATATAATCTTCTAAAATATGATTGTATAAATACTTACAGTGGGTCGTATTTCCTCTGAGTTTTCGACCAAACGGACCTGGACAAAGAGTCAAGACTCAGATCAGACGCCGCAGAATACGGCGTTAGGTCAGGGTCTACGCGGTTTGCCACTTACACAGCTGTTTTATACACATCAACAGGTAGTCAAATTGACTAGTTCAAATTTAGAAATATAGCAAGGAGTGAAAGGGTCCGTACTGTTTGCTTACTCGCAAATAACAAGAAGTTAAGGGTCAATTGAAACAGTCTCGTCCCCGTCAAGGACCGTTTTCTCAGCCTACACTCAGAAACAATCGACCCACCAGTGCTGTCAGTTCTTTGATTTCTTATTTTTGTTACTGCATGCTGTTATTAACTGGCGGTACCACCACTCAAACTATAGTATTGAAAGTATCTGAATTAAGTATAAGAAACAAGTATAACAGTCTTGCACATGTATACCTATTTAAATCGTTTACCGTTACAGTTGGTTTGGAGTTTTACACAATTAAAGCCATGTCGAGCCGGTCACGGTTTACCTAACCGCCTTTTTCCTGGGCAGGCTTCGTCCTCTAAGCTGACCGGTTAACTAGTACTTTTGAAAATTCCTCCACCAGAAACTGACAACCGCCGCGCAGCTTCTTGAATCAGCGAACGAGAGAATGACCGTAGAAAATATTTCATGATCAATCTCCATGAACCCGTCTTAGATCGACCCCGTGACCTCCTGATCACGAGTCGGACGTGTATCCGACTGAGCCACCGAGGCCGGCTTTTACCGTTGCCTCATCAGCAAACAGTGTGGACCCAGATCAGACGCTGCAGAATGCGGCGTCTGATCTGAGTCTACGTTGTTTGCAATTTGTCCAGCATCAACAAGTAGTTAACCCTTAAACTGCCAATCACAACAATTGTCGTCTGCTTTGTCCTCGAGGCTTTGTCATCTGCTTGTGATTTTAAAAGTCATGTTTGCAAACAGTGTGGACCCAGATCAGACTGCTCCTCTAAATCTCTAAATGTGGCACCTGGCAGCCTGTAAAATTTCAGTTAGTCTCTCCTTCTTGAAATGAAATGATTTTTTTATGGTTTCTCTGAATTATTGTTTCCAACATTTATTCAGAGATACGATTAAAAATCAATAATTAAAAATCATTTCATTTTTGATCCAGTTCAAAAACGAGAGGCTAACTGAAATTTTACAGGCTGTCAGATGTTATATTTTATGATCGTATAAATACTATATATCAATTTATTTAACCTTTCTTGGATAAAAAATTCTATTTTTGAGGAATATGGAGCCTTTAAGGGTTAAATTGATTTGTTCAAATTTTAAGAATAATTATGGTAAACAGTTAAAATGTCCCTATATTTATGGCAAATACAGTATTAACATCTCACTGTTGGCTTGGAGATGCTGAAGTGTAGATGTATATGCTCTACCTCAACGCACTCAATTCTTCTCACATAATTCATACGAGTATGTAATTGTGTCAAGCTTCCTAAAACAGAAACTCTCGTAATATTAGGACATCATAACTCCTTTACCGTACTTTCCATAAATCTGAACAAGTACCCTTAAAGCGCCAATCACAACTGCAGCAGACGACATTTTGATTTTTTTTTTTTTTTTTTTTTTTTTGAAAAATAAAAATAAATGTCGTCTGCTACAAATTTTGCTTGGCGCTTAAGGGTTAATGTGTATAAAATACTGCCGAATGAGTAGTAAAATATGTAGACTATTAGCAAACGCCATAGTTTCCTCAGGCTTGTCTGTATCAATAACTGGAATAAATATGGTATATGATTACGTGCGCGCGCTTGCACGCACAGACACGCAGGCACACACTTAAACGTTGCCATGTCCCTGATGAATTTCAGTGCATAAGAATTCCTAAAGAGCTTAGCAGCATTAACCACTCTATGGGAAAATTCAGCAGACGACAAATTGACGATATTTTTTCTTAATTTTTCCCAGAAAATAGGCTTTGGCATTTCATGCAAATTGTCTCCAATTTGCGTAAAATGTCAAAGCATATTTTCTGTGTAAAAATAAGAAATCTATCTCTAAATGTCGTCTGCTGAATTTTTACCCGGCATGCTAAGCGGTAAAAAATATATCCACTCTGTCTTGTGACTCATAAGTGCTGTGTTCGGTATATATTATCAGGAATTTTTTGTTGTGTAGGCTTTTGTATATGTGCAAATGAAAGAAAAGACAGACGATCCTCATTTCCCTGATTTGGACCGAGGCTGGGCATGGGTCGTCTTGGTAGCGAGTTTTGGGTGCTTTATGCTGATTGGAGGGACCATGTATGCCGTTGGAATTATACATATCGCCTTGTTGGAGAGATACAAAGAAGACATATCGAAGACAGCCTGGGCGGGCGCTCTACAGTCCGCGATTATGTCTCTGGGAGGTTTGTAATTTTATTCTTTTATCCTGCTGGACTCAAATATCAGCAGGCGACATTTCAACGCATAGTACTCTGGGTAAAATTTTCAGCAGACGACATACTGAAATATTTTTTTTTTTCATATTTTCCCTGAAAACTGGTTTGACATTTCAAGGAAATTGGAGACAATTTGCATGAAATGATAATTCCTATTTTCAGGGAAAAATAAGAAAAATATCGTCAATTTCTGGGCTGCTGAACTTGCACAGAGAGTGGTAAAGGTTAACCGTTATCCTCCTGAATAATTTTAATTAGCCACACCCATTTCTGACTATCAGCCATTCATATTACATCATATATGTTTTCGTTCAAATTCACAAACTGAATGACAAACAGTGTAGATCCTGACCAGATGGCATCTTCTGATCTGGATCTACACTGTTTGCAAAGGTAGGTGTTGTCGTGAACTGCAGGATAGGGGTAAAGGAGAATGGCTATACATTATGAAAACACGCCTATTCAAATGTATTGAAAATTTTACAACCAAAAAAAGGAAAATTTTCAGAAAAAAATTCTGATATTTTTAATATTTCTGCTCAAAACATATTTTGGGTACACGTTAGAACCGCCTCGGCAAGGCGGTTCTAACGAGTACCCATAATCTATGCTTTTGAGCAGAAATAAGAAAAATAATGTATACCCCTGTAAACCCCAGTTTTACTATATGAAAGTGGGGTTGAAGGGTGTCAAAATTATATAGGCGTGTTTTCGTAATGATCTAGGAAGGTAGCTTTGTCAAAATTGCATTTACCTCCTTTCCCCATCTACTCTAAACGGAAAGAAGTTACTCCCCGTTGGGTGTAAATTAAAGGGACCAAAATCTTTCCTTTCAGAGAAGATCCCTACTCAGAAATGGTTTAACGTACAGGAAAGCAATAGAAAGTCGCAAAATTTGTCTCCCTTGCAAAAATGATGGAAAATCTACCAAGTTCCCTTAAAATACTTAGTTTAAAAAAAATCTATGGATATTTTCTCTAAATAAGCAAATCATATGAAATGCCAAACCCTATTTTCTGGAATATCATTTTTTATTTTGTAAACGGTTTGCCTGTAGACTGCCAAACCTTTAAATATTCAGCCTAGAAGCGCCCGGGTGGTCGAGTGGTCACAAGATCCCGGCGGGTTCTAATCCCGCTGGAGGCGAAACTCAGATCATGATGTGCGGCGTTTCATTGCATGGAGCCTTTCATTATCGCCCTTCTGTCATCTCGATATTACTTTAAATAATGTTGAACGGGACGTAAAACACCAAATCATCATCATCATCATCATCATCATCATCATCATCATCATCATCATCATCATCATCAAGAACAACATACTATTCAGCTTTGCCAAGCGAAAGGCAAACTATGGAACATATACGAACAAACAATTAAGTCCCAGACAAGCCTGTGCAATCTGGTTTAGGGATGCTGCTCGAATTCGGGTTCTACGGTATCTCGTGTTTCTCGTATGGCGTAAACCACCAATGAAGATGCGTAAGTTTATGTGATTAGGCCGCGTCAAGCGAAAAAGTGCCTTCGAACGTAAGCAAACGTATGCAAAAAAAAAAATCGCATATTCAGATCATCCTGTGCATGCGCAAAGTATCATTTGGGCCTTTGCTCTCCATTCATATATTCTGCAGTATTCAATGATTCTGTTAGCGGAAGGTGAAGGTCCTGATCAGACTGTGCGGATGCGCAGTCTGATCTGGGCCTTCGCTGTTCGTGTATGCCTGGACACGTTTTCGCATGGCGCGGCCCAGTGGTTCAGTTGAAGGGGATGATAGATCACTGATCTGGGCCAGATTTTGTTTTCATATTAATCCTGTTCCTACTGAACCCGGATATGCCCTGCTATTGCAAACAGTGTCTGATCTGGATCTGCACTGTTTGTCATTTAGTATGTGAATTTGTATCAACAATATCAACAACCTGGATCAAGTAATCCGACTGGCTGGAAATTAGAAGTGGGCGTGGCCTCTTAATTTATTCAGCATGGCAAGGGTTGAACCCTTAATTTTATGAATAATGAATATTTTAGTTTAATGAATAGCATGTTGATCTGGACCTTCATTCTTCATCTGCATTCCCTTATTTTTTGTTTCGTTTGGTTTATTTAAAAAGAATGGCAAGTTGGTCTGGACCAGCAGAACGCGGCGTCTGATCAGGATCTTCACTATTTGCTACTCATCCAGCAGTTTTTCAGACATATCAAAAGGTAATAGCGTATAAACCAATACCGTGAATGTACAGCAAAACTAGTTTTGCGTTATTAAAACCTAAGGTGAAATTGTGGAT
Source organism: Anodontia alba (assembly GCA_964016985.1). Taxonomy (NCBI): domain Eukaryota; kingdom Metazoa; phylum Mollusca; class Bivalvia; order Lucinida; family Lucinidae; genus Anodontia; species Anodontia alba. Next base: position 27,032,219 of record OZ024821.1, read on the forward strand.
AAAGTCAAATAGAAACACTATCAAGCGTCTAAATACAGTAAAGGAATGAATATAACTTTTGTGGTTTTTATTGATGTGTAAACGCCGGCATATCACTAACAAAAACTAACAAGCACTAAAAAAGCTTAACATAAAACCCGAAGGATTCACTGGCATTTGCACATCGATAAAATCCAGAAACTCTTCGGGCATTATGTTAAGTTTGTTAGTGATTCGACGCATCGATAAAATCCACAAGAATAAAATTTATTTCATATATAATTCCAACTAGGTGATATGTACGTTGAAAATATGGGTAAAGTAGCTCATTTTCAGACATCTGCGCGAAAAAAAAAGTTCCGCAATTCCAGCTCAGTGAATTTATAGAGGTATAAATGCCCACCTATATAATTTTGACCCCATAAACCCCACTTTTATTTAGTAAAACTGGGGTTTACAGGGGTATACATTATCTTTTTTATTTCTGCTCAAAAACATAGATAGTGGGTACTCGTTAGAACCGCCTCGTCGAGGTGGTTCTAAAGAATACCCACAATCTATGTTTTGAGCAGAAATATGAAAACTATCAGAATTTTTTATCTGAAAATTTTCAGTTTTTAGTGGTAAAATTTTCAGTATATTTGAACAGGCATGTTTTCGTAATGCATTTTCTAATTACTCTCGACCTTTACAAGGGCTGGGTGGCTTAGTGGTTAGCGCACTCGACTTTGAAGCAGGATATCGTGGGTTCGAATCCCGCTCGGTTCGAGACAATATTCAGACTATTAACACACCTAGCTCATTCTCGACGTGCCCTGGGTTGAGTATAAAGTGGACAGGGCGGCGTTTGGTGACAGACAGCGGCACCAAGTGTGCATGGGTGATCCATGAAAGCAAGGCTGTACAAATACATGTACGTAACAATTGCCGCTGCTTCTATGTGCCTCGGGTGCCTGGTAGCGTTAAAAAAAATCCGCATCACCTCTCTCGACCAATAAAATTGCGCTAAATGAATATAAGCCTGTTGAATTGAAGTTATTGTTTTATAATTACATTGTCACAGAGATAACTTCTTTGATTGCGCAAAGAAGACAAAGAAGAAAGTCAAAATAGAGTTTACTTTATATATGGCAAATAAACATTTTTACTTTTGTAAATTGGCTGTAACACTCTCGCTTCTTCTTTGTTTGATAATAGCTTCGGCGCACTGAATTCCGGAGCAACTGGACCACAACGTCAGAAACGTACGTTTCTGACGTTGTGGTTCATTTGCTCCGGAATTCGGTACGTTTCTGACGTTGTGGTTCATTTGCTCCGGAATTCAGTACGTTTCTGACGTTGTGCTTCATTTGCTCCGGAATTCAATATGTTTCTGACGTTGTGGTTCGTTTGCTCTGGAATTCAGTGCGTTTCTGACGTTGTGGTTCATTTGCTCCGGAATTTAGTACGTTTCTGACGTTGTGGTTCATATGCTCCGGAATTCAGTACGTTTCTGACGTTGTGGTTCATTTGCTCCGGAATTCAGTACGTTTCTGACGTTGTGGTTCATATGCTCCGGAATTCAGTACGTTTCTGACGTTGTGCTTCATTTGCTCCGGAATTCAGTACGTTTCTGACATTGTGGTTCATTTGCTCCGGAATTCAGTACGTTTTTGACGTTGTGCTTCATTTGCTCCGGAATTCAGTACGTTTCTGATGTTGTGGTTCATTTGCTCCGGAATTCAGTTTGCGCCAAACGAAGAATCAGATGAGCCTGCGCATACGCGCAGTCTGAACAGAATCTTCTCCGTGGGTGTATTTTGAATAGCCTATAGGATGCAAAGTTTCTTCATGCGGACAACGAATACTCGGATCGCGTGATGCGCAGGCTGATTCGAGTCTTCGTTGGACGCATTTATCAAAAGGTACGTTTTCTCACGTTGCGACAAATTATAAAGACAAAGGTCAACGAACTATACCTTGAGATGTCTTCGGTGCCAGTACAATTAAAATTTAAAGGCTTGTAGAAATTATGACTTGTTTACTGCGTTGGTATTGTTTATTCTATCCTGTATATATATAAACAAGACAAAATATTTAGGCGTAAACGTCTAAGTATCGGCGCAATTTTTTTTCATGTTTACATAGAGAGATGGGACAAGTGTATACTAAAGTTTAATAAATTTTCAATGTAACAGGTAAAAAGGAACAATAATGTGATTTTTTAACTTTCACTGCCACAGGCAGTAATAAAAGGCTTTTTGCAAACAGCATAGGTCCAGATTAGACAGCCGTCTCATCTGGATCTACGCTGTTTGACATCCCGTCTTTCAGCTTTACGTATAAACTTCTTTTTCAGCGATAGTTTCTTAAAAAAGAAAAGCAGAAAACAATGTCGTCTGAAATTTGGCACCGAAAGAGTTAATGTTTGCTTTTATTATGCTTTATGAGAATAGACATTAATCTGTTTACAACACAGTTTGTAATAAGATTTTTTATATTTGCCGGGATCGTCTCAAACCGACGATCCCGGCAAATATAAAAAGTCCTTAGTGAGCTTATCGAACACGCTCCCATATGTACAAATCCAGACCGGCGCGGGAATCTAAATTATTGGATCTAACATCAAGTCTCATCAGTGAGATCACACAAGATTCTCTGATATTTTTCACATTTCTGCTCAAAACATAGATTGTGGGTATTCGTTAGAACAGCCCCGATGAGGCGGTTCTAACGAGTATCCACAATCCATGTTTTCGAGCAAAAATAAGAAAAAAAAGTATACCCTTGTAAACCCCAGTTTTACTATATAAAAGTGGGGTAAAAGGGGGTCAAAATTATATAAGCATGTTTTCGTGAAGTGTCATTTCTCTATATTTTCCGCCATTTTCATAAGAGCCACATTTTAAGACTTCCTATTTGCTTTCCTGAACATGGATTGTGGGTATTCGTTAGAGCAGCCTCGATGAGGCTGTTCTAACGAGTATCCACAATCTATGTTTTCGAGCAAAAATAAGAAAAAAGAGTATACCCTTGTAAACAAGTTTTACTATATAAAAGCGGGGGTCAAAATTACATCACGAAAACATGCCTATATAATTTAGACCCCCTTAAACCCCACTTTTATATAGTAAAACTGGGGTTTACAGGGGTATGCATTATTTTTCTTATTTCTGCTCAAAAACATAGATTGTGGGTACTCGTTAGAACCGCCTCGCCGAGGCAGTTCTAACGAGTACTCACAATCCATGTTTTGAGCAGAAATATGAAAAATATCAGAATTTTTTATCTGAAAAATTGCCATTTTTTGGTGGTAAAATTTTCAGTGTATTTGAATAGGCGTGTTTTCGTAATGTGTCATTTCTCTATATTTTCCGCCATTTTCATAAGAGCCACACATTTTAAGACTTCCTATTTGCTTTCCTGAACAACAAACTCGTTTTGAAAGGAAAGAAATGTGCTCTCAAGAGAACAAAATTATTTCTCTTTTTGAGATGACTTCTTTTCTGGAGGGAGGCAAAATAATTTTGACAGATTTGTCGCACCTGAAAGTGCCGTAAGTAGTTGGCACTCTCCAGACAAATTCAGAAAACGACAGACTGGTTATATCTTTCTCATTTCTCCAGGAAAAAAAATATGGCTTGATATTTTATGCAAACGAACCAATAAATGCTGAGCCATATTTTCTGAAATATAAAGCAAAGAAAAAAAATATTTCAGATTCTTCTGCTGAAATTTTTGCCCAGCATATTAAGCGCTAAGAAAGAAGTGGATGGCTTTGTGAGAAATTTGACCAGCAGACACACAGCGTTAAACAACGTGGTGTCCACGTCAAGAACGTTGAATCAACGTTGAAACGAAATTGTTCAGTAGAAATCACAAAATCATAAAAAAGTATTTAAAACAAGCAAATTATAATTCAAAAGTCGCATAAACCTTATAGATAGATACAGTTAAATCCTGTCCTAAAGGACGATCACCTGCCTTTAAAGGCCACTATTTCAGATCCCATCGAAGGCAAAGAAGTGGAAATCCGTCTGTATTAAGCAAGCACATGTCTTAAGCAACCAGTTTTTAGCTTTCCCATAGATGCTTGCTTAACACAGGTTTGACTGTAGATAGATAGATAGATAGATAGATAGATAGATAGATAAACAGATAGATAGCTAGCTAGCTAGCTAGCTAGCTAGATAGATATATAGATAGATAGATAGATAGATAGATAGATAGATAGACAGACAGACAGACAGACAGCCAGACAGACAGGTAGATAGATAGATAGATAGATAGATAGATAGATAGATAGATAGATAGATAGATAGATAGATAGATAGATAGATAAAACAAGGACAAAAATAAACATTTGGGTATACCATCTGGCATTTCAAATAAAACTGCCTAATAAAGACTAGAACTGGTTTATTTGGAGCTTACTTGTATGTATTCTTTGGTTTAAAGTTCACTGCTCTTCTTAAGGTACATGTTACATGTATCTCTTCGAGTAGAAAATAAACTTTTAACATATGCATCCAGCATAGACCCTATTCAGCTTGCGCACCCGCACAGTCTGATACAAATCTACGCTGTTCGCTAATTGAACCTTTAAAACCCATGCATCCTATAGTCCAGTGTAGACCCTGATCAGACTGCGCACACGCAGACTGATTTGGGTCAACGCTGGTCGCATATGCCATATGGTCGATTTCAATATGGAGCAGCCAGTGAACGATTTTGTTTGTGTTGAGGTTTTACGGCCCACTCATGTCGAACGCAGTCAACTTATCTAACAACACTTTTACTGGACAGGCTTAATCCTCTAAGTGGCTAACCAGTATTGTGCACATTCTTTCGCCAGAAACTGACAAATGCCCTTCTTTCATCAACGGAAGGGAGAGAATGAGGCCAATGAATGAAGCACTCTGGTTGAACATGCCGAACAACACCCAATTAAAAGTTTAATGAAGGTTCACTGGTTAGGAGGACGGTCTAGAAAAGAAGGTCTGGCCTGCGATATCTCACGACGTCGCTTTTTTAGTAAGTAAATGGCAGTTAAACTTTTCCCGACAATAACACAGATAATGACACCGCCGACAATGACACCGATAATGACACTGACAATGACGACGATGATGACACCGAGTACAGTATCGATTGTGTGTAGAGACACCAGAAACGTAGAATAACGATCTAAATATAGTCGTAATCGGTAATGTCCATGGCGTGTTTACATCTCTATGGAAACATCAAAAGGTCAAACGTTTTAATATAGATTTGTGTCACATATTTCAAAACACTTCCATTTAATATGAACCGGTTATCTTTGCCGGCCTCGGTGGCTCAGTTGGATGCGCCGTCCGACTGGAGAGCAGGAGGTCGCGGGTTCAACCCCCGCCGAGGTCGGCAACATTCTTTCATTGAGATTGATCATGAAATATTTTCTACTGTCATTCTCTCCCTTCCGCTGATTCAAGAAGGGCAGTTGTCAGTTTCTGGCGAAAGAATGTGCACAATACTGGTTAACCGCTTAGAGGCCTAAGCCTGCCCAGTAAACGTGTGGTTAGGTAAACTGACCTCGCTCGACATGACCCCATTGGGTTGACTGGGCCGTAAACCTCAACACAAACAAACCGGTTATCTTTCTTTAATTGAATCATTTCAGCTCCTTTATCAACAGCATTGATCGACAGGTTTAGCTGCAGGATTGCCTTGGTAACATCGGGCTGCCTCTACGTCATCGGCTATATTGCGTCAGCGTTTGCACCAAATATTGAAGTTTGCATTTTCACGTGTGGAATAATTGCAGGTTTGTGTTTTATTAGACTTAATCACGTCTGCCTCTGACACAATTCTTTATCGCATTAGGCAGTATTTACCCTAAGTATTCGGACGGACAGTCTTGATTAAATAGTGTAGACCTAGCTCAGACGTTCTGCAGCGTCTGATCTGTACTATACAGTTTGGTCATGCCTGTCTGTCTGAATACTTAGGGTAACTACGGTAGTCAGGTAAGGCCACACTCAAAGCAGTCTCTCGAATGGAACCAAAAGTACACAGTTTCAAAGGACATGCAGTCTTCCGAATGCAACCAAAACTACACAGTTTCAAAGCGAAATCTTACAAATGGAACCGAAAGTACACAGTTTCAAAACACAGTCTTCCGAATGTACCCGAAAGCAGATTAAAAGAACATCCCAGCTAGCATTCTACGTAAATCTACATCGGGCCGTCATCGGTCCGTCAGCTACCCTGACGGGCCGATGACGGCCCGATATAGATTCACGTAGAATGCTGACTGGGGTGAGACACTCAACACAAAATACAAATATTACATGGATAGTTACCAAGTAAATAGAGAGGAAGCACAAAGAGATAATCTAGAGAACCTTAGGGGAATTGGTATACTGTCAAGGAGGCAGCTGTCAAATTGTTTTACCTCTCTTCTGAAAAGGGGTTTACAGTGAACCCTCGTTACAACGACAGCATTTGTTCCCAAAGATATTGCCATTAAAATGAATTTGCTGTTGTAGAGAATTCTGACTTAGCAGAATGATATGCAACAAATGCCATATTTTATTCTTATTTCTTCATAGAACGTGTGTAAGGCGAGGCGAGGCGATTCTAACAAATATCTAAAACATATGTTGCTTGAATAATAATGTTCCTGCTTAATTTCTTGAGAGAGGGTTCCCGTGCTAGTCAAATTGTCAGTATAACGAATTTTGTCGTTGCATCGAGTGTCGGTGCAATGACGGTTGACTTTACTTATTTACTTTACTTAAAATTTGACAGAATTCGGTTCAGAAGGGATCTGCAGGAAAGCAAACAGGACAAATGTTGTCTTCCTTGTAAAAACTAGCAAGTGTATCTAGTCCCCTTGCATACACATCACTTTTAAATTCTGACAGTTCCAAAATTGCAATCATTTTTCTTCCGAATGCAACCTTAAATACAAGTCCCAAGGCACATTCTTCCAAATGCACGCCTACCAAAGGAAAGACTGCGTAACCATCGGTTAAGAACGTGAAACAATTAGGGAGACATCTGGTCTGGAATTCGATGACTCAAAAAAGGTAAACAAACTTTGCATTTTCAGTGTTTCATGAGCGATTTGAATGTTTTGAGGAAATGATTTAAAAAAAAACGGGCAATTACATTCAACAGCCCATTGATATCGGAATCTCAGACCACCTACTTCACGCATATTGGCAGAATTATTTTTCGCGTGCTGAAGGTGTACCGAGAGCCATAGAAAACACGTGGAAATTCATGGTGTTTATTCCCCTTTATTTAATTTTGCGCTTTGCTAGTAGTTCAGCATATCATCACACACACACGATAGACACATATGGGTATTTGTGTTATGGATAGTTCGGTTGTCAATGCAGCATTGTCGAGAAATCGCCACGGGAAGGGTCGAAAATGGTTTATTACACATTAGAGCTCTAAGTTTTGTTATCATTTATATAGATCTAATGCGTAACCACCAATTTTCGAATTGTTATTAATATTCGAAAAGTTATTGGAGTTTAAATATTTGAAAACCAACTGTCATGGAGACCGCCATTTTTAGGCTTTGTGACGTCACACAACCCTAATTAATGCATAATTAAAATAAACACCATATAGATGGATATTTTGTCTTAATGTATCTGAACATGATTTCCTAAAGTGGTAAGCAATTTATTTTCGAAAAACAAATGCTTTAGTTATAAAAAAATAATTCAAAATTTTAAAGTTTAAAAATTCTTGAAATGTCAGTAAATATTCAAAATGGCGGCGCCAATGTCGGTTATGTTAAATCCTTCAAACAAATATAACTTTGTTATTTCTTGACCTATTTTGATCAAACTTGCATCAATGTTTTGCGGTTTGTTAAGTTCTTCGTTGTGAAATATAATTTATATATTTGGTTGCGTTCCCCTTTAAAATACGAGGCATACGTGCCCGTTCAAATTAGCCGTTGTCGATTTTGCAGGTTGTGGTGGTGCCGCTGGATACACGGCTGCAATGGTAGTGATAGGATTCAACTTCAGGCACAAACGTAACCTGGCCATGGGAGTGGCTGTATCTGGTAGGACCATGGTATTCCCCTAAGTATTGGGACATACAGGCCTGAGCAAACAGCGCAGGTCCAGATCAGACGCCACAAGACTGATCAGGGCCTACACTATTTGCCACTCATCCAGCAGTTTTAGACGCTTCAACAGTAGTAAAATATATTTTATTCAAAGATTAGGAGAAGAAGAGTAAGAATACAAGGTATTCCAATATTTAGGGTAACTAAGGTATAATAAAGTCGACTCTCGTTATCTCGACTCTGCTTATCTCGAATAAACGCTTATCTCGAAGTGAAAATCTGGTCTATTTTAACACGGAATAACAGGTAACAAAATATTGTGGAAAAGAGGCGGAATAGCTCCTTAGGAGTAATTTCTTTTCTTTTCCATAAATGTTTAATATACGAGGGTAGTTCAATAAGTACGTAGAACTCGGTATTTTTCTATACAATTCAAGATTTCTTTTTTCATTTTTGTGCAGTGTAAACCTTTGTCAGTTGAATGATAACAGCCGTTCAGTCAACACGTACATTTTTTCCTCTTACTTTTTGTTTGAAAACCTATACCCATAGGCAAAAATGGAAAGTCAGAATATTGAGTTCAGAGCAGTCATAAAGTTCCTCACTAAGGAGGGTGCAAAGGCCAAAGAAATCCATTGGCGCATGGCTGATGTGTATGGTGATAGTTGCACAAAGTATTCCACAGTGGCAAAGTGATCAGCAGAATTTAAACGTAGGCGAGACTCCTTAGAAGATGACCCAAGGCCAGGTCGCCCTGCTGATGTCATCAACCAGGAGATGATCGACCGTGTTGAGAGACTTGTACTAAATAATCGCCGAATCAAAGTTGCCGAATTTGCTTCAGAATGTGGTATTTCTAATGGAAGTGTTTACACTATAATCCATGAACATTTAGGCATGTCAAAAGTATCTGCCAGGTGGGTACCCAGAAACCTGAACATGCAAGATCGTCAGCAGAGGGTGGAGTCAAGTCAAGAACTTCTGGAAGTGTACAGTGCCAATCCAGAAGACTTTCACACTCGTCTTGTAACAGGAGATGAAACTTGGCTTCACCACTGGGACCCAGATACTAAAAAAGAGTCCATGCAATGGAAGCACCCTGGCTCACCCCCACCTAAGAAATTTCGTACCCAACCATCAGCTAGCAAGGTAATGGCCAAGGTGTTTTGGGACTCCAAAGGGATTATATTAATAGATTACAAGCCTGCTGGTACTTCAGTTACAGGAGAATACTATGCCAATGTCATTAAACAATTAAGGGTTGCTATTAAAGAAAAAAACGAAGGGGAAAGCTAGCTGCTGGTGTCCTTCTTTTGCATGATAATGCCCCTGTGCACAAGTCCAGAGTTGCACAAGCGGCTATTCGTGAGTGCAAGTTCGAGCAGTTAAATCACCCGCCATACAGTCCAGACCTGGCCCCAAGTGATTATTATATGTTTCGAAATTTAAAGTCCCACTTGCGTGGAACGAGATTTCGGGACGATGATGAGCTCAAGGCTGCTACAGAGGCTTGGTTTGAGGACCAAATAGACGACTTTTATTTCAAAGGCATAGACTGCTTAAAAGAAAAGTGGGCCAAATGCATTGAAGTAAACGGGGATTATATTGAAAAATAATGTTGAAACCATCTTCCAATCTGTGAGTTAAACCCCGAGTTTTACGAACTTATTGAACTCCCCTCGTATCTCTAACTTTAGGAGTCAAATAACATATTCATTTGTGAAATGTGGCTGTTCGATTTATTTTTTCCTCGAAGGATTTCAGAGAGTCCCTTGGACTTCGAGATAACGAGGGTCGACTGTACGTAGTGTAAGACAAACGACTGTGTACCCAAATTTTCCTCGGTCTTAACCATTAAACTGCCAATCACAACAATTGTGAAGTTTACAAACTGACCCCAGAATCCTTGATTATAGACTCTTATTTGCTTATTTCTTTTCAGGGGATTTAAAAAAAAGCAGGTAAAGATCAGTAACAATTACCAAGTTTATTTACTTGCTTCTCCCAATGTACTGCCAGTGTAGGGTTACAGGGAACTAGTACTTTTTCCCATAGAGCTCCATGATAATTCCACCCTTTTTGGTGATTAAGAGTTCATTTCAGGGTATGGCTGGGCTTCTCAATTTTGTTTTAATTCAAAAACCAGATTAGCACAGCAAAATAAACAAGGAAAAAAACACCACTGTTACCAGCACATTCTGGAACTTTTTGGAGGCTGAATATAGCAGCCACTCAATAGTATCGAAAAATGAAACTTGAAGTTTACTACTAAACTTCTTTTTTTGGCTCCAGGAAACACAAACAGAAACATTCATTTCTTTGAAACAATCAAGAAATTACACACAAACATTTTTCTTAAAATTAGAATAAGTTTTAATTAATCTTTAATATTAACCAGCCACAGGTCGTCTACACAAATTACAACTCCGCACTTTTTTGCACCAACCAGCAGTCGTGACACAATTGGTTCCATGTGCCCTGCAGGAAGAGGTGTTGTCTCTTAAAATGGGGGAAATTTACCAACTGTATCAAGTCTCAATATATATTGTAGAACATACACTAAAGGACACCCTCAACAATAGCCACCTCTGTGTAACGGCCATTTTTCTGATTTTCAAAAATGCTAGTTTAGTAGGTCATGTCCGGCATAATCGTCACCTCTTTAGGTAAGAGGGTATTTACGCTATTTGGATAGGTCATTCACCCAGCAGTATTTGGACACTTCAACAGGTAGTTTTTAAATGTTTCAATTTTAGGACTACCGGTAGTATGGTATAGAGTTGAAGTGTCCGAATACCCATCTCTTGGCTAAGTCAGCAGACGACAGATTGATGATATTTTTTCTGATTTTCTCCAATGGAGACAATTTGCATGAAATTATGAAATCCTATTTTATGGGAAAAATAATAAAAAAAAGTATTACAATATGTCGTCTGCTTAACATTTAACCCATAGTGCAAAGCGTTAAATAGATTTCTTGCTTTTTCGATCATAAAATATGAGAGGATAACATACCAAAATGTTATGGAAAAGCTCAGATCAAACCAACATTTTATGATATCATTACTACAACAAGGTTACATGTAGCACCTTGGATTAAGTTGATAAACCAGTTAAAATGGATATTTTGAGATATTTTGAGAGTGCACAAAATCAAGTTGTTACGTTTTATTCAACTAAGTATCTTTAAACCTTCAGCTAAACACCCAGCAAACATGTATATATGTGACCCATATGGGCAGAATCTGGGCATTTATCCCATTCGGGTCCTACATGGTCCCCATATAGGCTTTTTTTGCCCATATAAGACCCATATAGGTCCCATATTGGTAAAATTCGACCTGCAAACATGTATATATGGGAACCATATGGGCAGATTCTGGGCATTAATCCCATTTGGGTCCTACATGGGCCCCATATAGGCTTTTTTGCCCGTATAAGACCCTTATAGGTCCCATATTGGTAAAATTCGATAACTAGAAAAATAAATTCTAATATGTGGGGATCCCCGAGATAAAACTGAAATAATCCTGGAAAAGTGATAATTTCAAGATACATAGGGGCCCAAATGGCTCCCATATGATACAGATATTGGACCTCTATGGTTCCAATGTTGACCTCCCATTACTGTATGGGACCCATATGGGTTCAATATATGGATATTATGGGGGAACAACTGTACCACTATTTAAATATAATATAAAAAAGAAATAGTAAATATCCTGATATAAATGCAAATAATAATGATAATAGTAAAATAAAAATAATAGTTTGTTCATTACAAAATGAAAGTATCTATTAAATTATCTTAACTATTTTCCCGATATGGACGTCGATTCATGGTCATAGTTTTATTTTAATTCGTATGTCCCTATTACTTTTAAAATTGAGAGGTATTTATAAATACGCATGAGGCCGCTGTTTCCATCTATTAAAAAGACGCCTATATGATTGTACGCTGATGCAATATCTTGCACATGTATATAGGTCTCTATCGGTTGGGACCTTACCAGTCCATCAAATGCGCTGGGACTGGGGATTTATAATCATTTGTGTAAAAATATGTAAAAGTCTTTTTTCTGAAGATAAATGTGTGTTGATTTTACCCATACTTGACCCATATAGTTCCCATATGACTTTGCCCATGTGGGTCCAACATGGAACCCTGTTGCAAATCCCTCATGAGTCCCTTATGGGTTGCCCATATAGGACCCATATAAATACCCATTTAGGGCCCATGTGGGTCCTATATTGTTTGCTTGCTGGGTGCAATAGATTAATTAAGTGTTTGTCACAGCCAATCCATAAACAAATTTTCTATACCCCGGGCATTACTATTTTCCGTATTTTCTAAAATCTCTGTTCAGGTCTTTAGGCATGGTGGGCGAAGCATCCTTACCAAATAGTGCTTACTTTCCATGGACGCCTGTTTACACTCCATTTATTCTGGGTCCATGTCTGTCTGTCTGACTGTCATCCTGAACATTCTTAATTTTGTCTTTGTGTACATCGACTTTATAATGTTCCGAAATACGATCTTGGTATGTTAACCTCAGACTCATCTATGCATATGATAGAACAAAATATTTATTGAAATAAAAGTTGTAAAAACTGCGCAAAATATGCACTTTACTGAACGCAGTGGGGCACGCTGTTGTTTAACCCTTATCCTGCTGTTCACGACAACCCCTACCTTTGCAAACAATGTAGATCCAGATCAGATGGCTTCTGGAAGCCATCTGTTCAGGATCTACACTGTTTGTCATTCAGTTTGTGAATTTGAATGAAAACATTATATGATGTAATCTGATTGGCTTATAGTCAGAAATGTTTGTGGCTAATTAAATTATTCAGCAGGATAAGGGTTAAATTTGCTGACTATGCTGTTCAAAATTGGTCACTTGTTTTATTATCTATTTCCAGGTATAGGCGCAGGAATGTTTGTAATGGCTCCAGTGTACGAGGTTGCAAGAGACTTCTATGGAAACTCCGGATTTTTCATCGTTTTAGCGGGACTTTCTGCAAATATAATTGTTTTTGGCACATTATGTATTCCGAGCAAACTAGAAGTGCACGCGCAAGAGAGACGGAGACTGGAGATAGCGCGAAAGAATCAACAGGGTCGTTCGGAATTATATTCTGTTATTAAAATTTATATACTTATTGCTCTTAACAAACCTGTGATTTGTCTTTGTTTTTGTATGTTCAATTATGGGTTAGGAACATTTCTGATATTTCTCCATCTTCCAAATTACGCTATTCACAAAGGTTCCACACCCGTTCAAGGATCGATTTTAGTTTCTATATGTGGAATTATGGGAGTAGTAGGACGTATTCTGACTGGACTCGCAGCAAATCATGAGAAAATTGACGAAATACTTTTATATGGCGGATCCATGGGTGTCATTTCACTGGCAACGTTTTTATTTCCTCTGTTCTCTGATTCCTTTGCGGGGCAGAGTGTGTATTCGGCCATACTTGGACTATATTTTGGATGTTGCTACGTGGTAACGGGGACTGTCAATATTAAATATGTTGGTGTGAAATCCATGGCAGCTGCTATTGGTTTAGAGTTCTTTTATTGTGGAATCGGTGCGGTAGTTGGACCAGTCTTAGCAGGTTAGTTGTACATTACCTTTTGTGAGCTAGTCTTAAAATGTTTTTCGTTTTTCGTGAGCATAGAAAAGGTATGTGAAGATACACAGAAACATGCGACAAGCACGAAACACAACAAAAGAAGGAGGATGAGTTTCAAATAAGTCTGAGGTCATACCAAACTGGTATTTCAGAAAATCATTGTCGATATACACAGAGACAACACTGGAAATGTTCAGAAGACCCAAAATAAATGGGGTGTAATCAGGGTCAGTGGAAAGTAAGCATTACTTGGTACGAAGGTCCTGCAAAAAGTTTTGTCACTGGGTTCGGATTACTTCAGTGCTACGTTTTATCAACCATATTTTTATTACAAACCTTCAAAGTATTCCCCCTTTACTGAAACACATTTTTGTAACCTTTTTACTCAGTCGTGAAAAGCAGATAAATAGTCTTCTTTTGGTATCTGTTGGAGACACTGATAAATAGCGCTGCCAAGAGAACTTCTAGACATATACATATTTCCAGAAAGCATTTTCTTAAGCCTTGGAAATAAAAAGAAGTCACAGAGACTCAGGTCAGGTGAATAAGGTGGATAGTTTAAAACTTGCACCTTTTCAGAAGCCAAAAAAGACTTAACAACCTCACACTTATGAGAGGAGGCGTTGTCATGTAAAAGGTGGACTCCTGACCATACTTTGCTAGGTCGTTTCTTATTGTAACAAGTAAATTGGTCAGTGTATATGACAGCATCTATTTCAATTTGAAATAACTCCGTCAGTTGGAAAGCAATTTGAACGAAATTAACGGGTATCGTTAGCTATTCAAAACACCATTCAAGTGCAGTGAAGCATTTTAAAATATACCTGGGATAAAACCAAGGAAGCCTATTAGTGACAGAACTTTTTGCACGACCCTCGTAAGCATGCTTCGCCCACTATGCCTATGAGCCTGAACAGATTTAAACAATGACAAAATAGACCCATCACAGACATTGAAACTTTAAAGTAATTAGATTATAATCACTATTTAATTAATAACAGTATACTCCTCCCCACTTCACATCAGATGATGTGCTGGGAAAAGGACATTAACCCTACTATCAGTTCTGACGTTGTTATGCCCCTTTGTTTATTTCATGTAGTGAGTTTGTGTCCGCTCCACATCTCCATGGACTGAAGGAGTTTTATACGCCTGTCAAAAGACGGGTCGTATTATGTCCTTAAGATGTACGTCCATCTGTCTGTCTCGTCCGTTCGTCCGTCTGTCTGTCTGTCCATTAACTTTGAGTGTCCGCTCCATATCTTCTTAACGGATGGAAGGATTTTTATGAAACTTTGGTCAAATATTCACCATACCAAGGCAGTGTATGTGCAGCTCATAACTGAACCCTGACCGATGAAGATCAAGGTCACAATTCAAGGTCAAAGTTCAAATGGTAATGTTTCGTGCCTGCTCTATAACTTTAAAGATTTCACGAAGCTTTGTACAAAGTATTAAGCATCATTAATCTTTCTTCCATTTTGACGTAATTATGCCCCTTTTGTATATTTCATATAATGATTTCTTGTCCGCTCCATATTTTCTTCATCGACTGAACATTTTATTTTTCAAACTTTGGTCTAGTGTTCGCCTTATCGTTATGATTTGCAGAGCTCATAATTGAACCATCTTGGATGAAGCTTAAGGCCATGCTTGAACGTCAAAGTTCATATTATGACGTTTCCAGATATAAAACATCATCTGACAACATGCGGAGCAACAGAAGCATAACCTTTTTTAGGTTTGACATAATTATTCCCCTTTATATATTTCATATACATGTAGTGATTTTGTGTCTGTTTCTAGTCTCTGCTACTAGCCAAAGAAAGTTTTTTTTTTTTTTTTTTTTTATTCTTTCTGTTACCAAAACAATATGCCAATCTCAAAATAGAACTGGCAGATCAAAGTCGAGGTCAGATTTTAAATGCGCGCGCCGGTTTAATATAGCTTAGGCATCAGGGGACAGTTGCGGATCTGTCAGTGGAGGAAATAAGTTCTTTTTAAGTATATGGTACAAAAATGCCAGAAATGAGCTCATAAATTAGAACTGCTTATTAAATTAAAGAATAATTAATGCTTTTATGATGAAAATCTGTCAAGTGAAGTGAAATTCGAGAAAAAAAAACCCCTAGCTTTAGAGGTCATTTCTCAAGGGAGATAATCACTGACTTGCACATGTTTGGCCAGAGCTTTTTGGTGTGAAAAATCACTGTTTTTCAGATTGGATTAGCGAAAAAGTTACCTGGTTGTGGGTTTGCTATGATTTTTCCAAGACCTGATTTAGTGCCCAACACAGTGAGGCATATGGGATTAGCTGGTGTCGCGCAGAGAAAGTTTGAGCAATTTGCAAACTGAGGTGGTGTGAAGCCTTCTTCAGTGCTAAAATACAGTGGGTGGGGTATAGTTGACAATCCATCTGAGAGTCCTAGGCAGACTGCAGATTTTTTTTTTCTATCTGAATCAGTTTCTACTCTTTCAAGGCTCATATGTATATGGCCACAATAATCATGGTCTGTTGCAGTTGCATGTTATAATGTTTCAAAAAATGTAGGTGTCTTCATGACCAGGGACCCTACAAAAAGCAAAATTTTACTGTCCCCTGATGCCTTAGGATTTTTATGTACGGTAGAAAGTTCGATTAGCTGACAAAGGATTTTTTATATTTGCCGGGATCGTCGGTTCAGTTAGCTGATAAAGGATTTTTTTTATATTTGCCGGGACCGACGATCACGGCAAATATAAAAAAAATCCTTTGTTCACAAGTGTTTGTATCTGTCGGGAACACCAGTGTCTGACTTCATCCAAGCTATTAATTTGTTGATTTCGGTAATGTCTAACTTTGAATGCGCATGTTGAAACACTCAGAGGGGCTAGGACCTGATTGTTTGGCTGAGAATGCTCGTATGGGAAACTAGCTAAGGTTCTGGCGAGATTGCATAATTGCGCAATGAGTTAGAAGATCGCTCAACGAGCAGCACAAATAAGTGTTTTGAACCACAGGGAAAGGGCGAGGATTATAACTGACCGTTCCAAGTCGGCTCTTTTGTTGTGGTTTATTACTGTTCTGTGTTTATGTTGTTGATGATTTATTTCATTTTCCGGTTTTACTGCAGCAGACTTGGGTCTAACTAAAGGATCCTATATCGGAAAACTGTGGCAGAAATGAAATAAAACCGTGATATGCATTTCAATGTTAAGAGTCTAAAGAACAAGCATACAAAATTGTTAAAGAAAGTTCGTGTTTAAGCCTCACGCCTCGTGTCGCGGGGGGGGGGTATCTACTGGTGATTTTGGTATAAATTTGTATGCTAAAATCTGAAACACTCTCCCGATCATAAACTTGGACTTTGAAAGAAAGGAACCATTCATATACTTAAAAAGTTCAAACATATTCATATCTGACGCATGCTAAAATAAGCTTCTAGGTAAGATCTGGTAACTTATTCAAGTTTTGACCGTGATCTGCGGCGTCTGATCTGGGTCTACACTATTTGCCAATGTCCACTTTATGGGACCCTAGGCAGAAATGGGTTGATAATTTTCTCGGTTTTGCAGGATTGGTGGTTGATAAAGGAGGAACTTACGAGCAGTCGTTTATAGCAGCAGGTAAGTACCTTAATGCGCCGCAACGTCAGAAAACGTACCTTCGGACGTGTGCACAACGGAGAATCAGATCAGCCTGCGCATTCGCTCAGTCTGATCAAACTCTTCACTGAACGCATTTTGGATGGCCAAGGACGCAAAGATTCTTCATGCGGACAACGAAGCCTGATCAGATTGCGCAGGCGTGCAGGCTGATTTGAGTCTTCGCTGGCCTCACATGTCTGAAGGTACGTTTTTTCTCACGTTGCGATTCAAATGTAAATGAAAACCAAAATAGCCGGCCCGTTGACGAAACCGAAGATTATGTTATAGTCACGGCCTCAGTGGCTCAGTCGAATGTGCGTCCGACTGGTGACCAGGAGGTCGCGGGTTCGATTCCCGACGGGTCCGGTAACATTTTTTTCGTGGAGATTATGAAATATTTTTGGTCATTCTCTCCCTTCCGCTTATTCAAGAAGGGCAGTTGTTAATTTCTGGCGAAATAATGAACATAAATACTGGTTAACCGCTTAGAGGACTAAACCTATCCAGGACAAATGTGGTTGGGTAAATAGACAGCTCGACATGGCCTTAATCGTGTTGACTACGTCGTTAAACTCAAAACCAAACCAAAGACTTGGTTCGTGTTACTCATTTAGTTATATTGCATACATCTTTGTTTGTGTTGAGGTTTTACGGCCCAGTCAACCCAATGGGATCGTGTAGAGCGCGGTCAGTTAACCAAAACCACAATTTACTGGGCGGGTTTAGTCCTCTAAGCGGTTAACCAGTATTGTGCACATTCTTTCGCCAGAGACTGACATTTGCCCTTTTTGATTTAGCGGAAGGGAGAGAATGATCGTAGAAAATATTTCATGATCAATCTCCATGAAAGAATGTTGCCGACCCGACAGTGGGACGAACCCACAACCTCCTGATCAGCCGTCAGGTGCGCATCCAACTGAGCCACCGAGGCCGTACAACTCTTTAGAAGAAAAAATGTGCAATAAGTACGAATATTAACTGTGTTTAAGGGGAACGGATACACTGTCAGAGGAGGTTACTCTGTTAAAACTGTTGTCTCCTTTGAAAAGGGATCTACTCTGAAAGGAAAGTATTTGCTCCCCATGGGAGCAAATTCTTACCTTTGAGAGTAGATCTCTTTTCCGAAGAGGCTTGATGTGCAGGAAAGTAAGCAAGAGCTCAGAAAAGTTATCATCCTTGTAAATAATGGCAGAAAATCTGTCTCAGTTCCTCCTCACCCATTTATGCCTAGCTTTCCATAGAAGGGGCATTTGCAAACAGTGAAGACCCAGATCATACGCCGCAGAACGCGGCGTCTAATCAGGGTCTACACTGTTTGCATGAAGTACAGAAATTTCTACAAAACATGATAGTAATAAAAACTAACCAGACACCCCTTATATAGATATTTGACCTGTTCAAAGAGAGTGGGTGGGGGTAGAAGAGTCCACTCGGCAGAAATGGGTCAAATGTGTTAAGAGCATGCCTTGCAGTTTTACACTTAAAGCGCCAATTAGAGCAGCAGAAACCTCATTCAAAGACGATTCACATGAAATTTCAAGCCTTATGTTTTCGGAAATAGAAAGCATTATTTTAGAATGCCGTCTGCTACAAATATGAATGGCGCTTGAAGAATTATTTAATAGTTTTTTAGTGTAAAATATTATGTTCATATAACAATGCCATCTTGTGCCTCAATGAAGTCTGTGTCTCCGTTGTCTTTTTGTCGATTTTCTGTACCTAACGATTCTGAAAGCTAAGAATTGATAAGCATATGCAGACACACAAGCTGTCCTGGACTGATTCGTCGACTGAGGACCTTCGTTGTTGGTATGTACCATTTTAGTTGGTATCTGTTTACCCATTTATGCCTACGTTCCATAAAAGAGACATTGGCAAGCCTCAGTTAAGACGCCACAGAACGCAGCGCCTGATCAGGATCTACACTTTTGTACCAAATATAGGAATCCTATAAACCCATAGTAATAATAAAAAAAAACAAGCAGACACCCTTTTTTGCCATTCCGTTACTGAATTTTGACAGAAACACCTATTTGAAACAATGGATGTGTCCAAATTTAGAGATGGAAGAGTGCATTTTAGAAACTCAAGGGTGAAAGGGTTAAATTATGCATCTTATTTCTATTACAGGTTTCTTTCTACTTCTTGCATGTATTCTGGCCATGGCTACAGCGGGGGTGTCAGCTCCTAAAGACAACGAATTTGAAATAAGCGACAAAGAAATAGAAATAGTTAGTGAAGAGAGTATATGTGACAAACTAGTAGAAAATTTAGATCTACAGCTTAAATCAAAAGAGACAAATGAACAAAGTTCAACACATGTAAAATCTGAACTGTTGGCCTGTGATAAGTTCAATATTGAAGATATTCTGGACAATGCATATTCGCTACATAATGATTCATAGTTTGTTGATTACAACAAAAGAGAAGAGTATGATAGAGTGCAATAAATGGTTGGGTCGCCAAGCTGATATATCAAATATCTAGATCAGGTGAATATACGGTATAAAAGAACTGATCTCATCCCAAATATACTACGATTTGTTTATAGAACAATAGAATTAATTTGGGGAGACATAAATAGACATTTCTTCAGAGTTCATTGTTTATGCAATTTCCTGATCTCTGCTACACATGAGAATGACATGAACTTATATTTTGAGTCAACGAGTAAAATATTTGATATGAATGAACACACCTGAAAGATTGTTCTCCATTTTGCAAACTGAGGCAACTTTTGCGAACAGAAATTTTCTCCAGTCAACAAGTAAGGTAGGTGAGGTGAGTGGCTAACCATGAAATATTATCCGCATTTTCGCACAGAGAGTCAGGAAAGACCACAACACGGAACACAACCAAGCGAGCACATGATATCCCAGTTAGCATTCTCTATAAATCTATAGCGGATCGTTATCGGCCCGTCAGCTACCCTGACGGGCCGATAACGGCACGCTATATATTTATAAAGAATGATTACTGGGATCTTTATACAACATCGCGTGAACGTCAGTGCAACGTTATGCGAGGTTGTTTCAACGCTGCTAGCCCGCTGGTAACTCTTCCAAGGCTCCGGGTAAGGGTTGAATGGCACAAAACAATACAACAAAAAGCGGCACCCATCGAAAATAGAAGATAAGAAGAACTGCAGTAAAAATATCGCCTTAGAACGGTCAACAACACAGCTATTTGGACGTGGAGGTGTGTGTAGAGGGCGTAGAGAGGGGACTGGTGTGTGTGGAAAGTTAAACCTTTTTTTACCGGAACGAAGAAGTTGCCTTCTTACTATTTGATTTTTTTTGTTTCAAAAAACGAAGGCTACTCTTAAAGAATTTTGTCACACAGAGCATTTTCCATTAAGAGTAGTCCCCACTGAGAAGACAGGTAAGTACTTCCATGCCATGAGAAGACAGCTAAGTATTTCCATGTTCAGAAAAGATAGACAAGTATGTGCATGTCATGAAAAAGCAGATAAGTATTTTCATGCCATGAAAAGACGGGTAAATATTTCCATGTTATGAAATGGTGGATAAGTATTTCCATGTCATGAAAAGGCAGGTAAGTATTTCTATGCCATGAAAAAGCAGACAAGTATTTCCAAGCCATGAGAAGGCAGGTAAGTATTTCCATGTCAGGAAAAGGCAGATCAGTATTTCAATGCCATGAGAAGGCAGGTCAGTATTCCATGTCATGAAAAGGTAAAGTATTCCCATGTCATGAAAAGGCAGATAAGTATTTCCATGTCATGAAAAGGCAGATAAGTATTTCCATGCCATGAGAAGGCAGGTAAGTATATCCATGCCATGAGAAGGTAGGACAGTATTTCCATGTCATGAGAAGGCAGGACAGTATTTCCATTACATAAGAAGGCAGGTAAATATTCCATGCCATGAAAAGGCAGATAAGTATTTCCATGCCACGAAAAGGCAGGTAAGTATATCCATGTCATGAGAATTAGGCAGGACAGTATTTCCATGCCATGAGAAGGCAGGTAAGTATATCCATGTCATGAGAAGGCAGGACAGTATTTCCATGTCATGAGAAGGCCGGTAAGTATTTCCATTACATAAGAAGGCAGGTAAATATTCCATGCCATGAAAAGGTAGATAAGTATTTCCATGTCATGAAAAAGCAGATAAATATTTCAATGCCATGAGAAGGCAGTAAGTATTCCATGCCATAGTCATTTTTCTTAACCGTTATACTTTCCTCTCAAGTAAGTGGAAGGATATTTTTCACAAATGTTAAGTGTGCAAAACGATTATTTTGTTTTTCTATAAAATTTATTTTCATTTTAGACATGAAGTTACTACAGAACAGATCATTAAGTCGAACAATGAAGAAAGTGTCTTCGGCCATATATGAACAGTAAAGATTCAGATCAGCCAGCTAAACCGCACAATTTTAATCCTGGCCCTGCTAAACACTGTTGTTCCCTACCTTTGAAAACAGTGTGGATCCAGATCAGTTGGCCTCTAGAAGCCAACTGATCTGGATCTGCACTGGTCGTCATTAATATGTGAATTAGTCACAGCAATCTGTATCATGTAATCAGATTGGCTGAAAATTATAAGTGGGTGTGGTATCTTTATTTATTCAGCATGGACTGGATATACTTGGTAGAGTTTCCAAAAGTGTTACATGGAAGGTAGTTTTGTGACTTCCTTTTTGCTTACTGGAACACTAAGACATACTTGCCTATGACGTGGCTTATTTAATAATAAGAAGGAATAGTTAACATAGCTAAAATGAGACCAAAAGTGGTACTCTCACTAATGATTTACTGCCCCTACCTAGGCGCTATGCAAGAGAGATCAAAGACATATCATGAAGAGGTGGTTATGAGTGACCAGCAGGGGGTTGTAAAGAGGCCCTCTGAAGGGTAATACATTTTATAGGACTATTGCGCCTCTACCTTTTTATCGTTTATTGACAGTATACTAGGTTTGTTGTGCCTAGTCTCTTATCAGTGGTAAGACTAATGTCAGAGATACATCTTCTTTTTAGGTATTTAAGATCACGAATTCTTATAGAATAATAATTCTGAATTATTGAATATAGAATTATTTGATTGATCTCATCATTTCCAGACAAATATTAAACTTTGTTTATTGTTTAACGACATTTTGCGATTGTTGTGTTCTGTTGTGTCTCCATTAGCAGGGCTTCGTTTACTATCATACATTTATGTGATACACCCAAAAAGGTTTTAATTCTTTTTAGAGCTGTCCGACACGATCATACAAGCTGCATCATGTATCCCTAGAACGTCCTAAAAGAAATAATTCCATTTAATGTACTACACAGGAGTCCAGGAACCATACATCATGCTATAGTCCGTTCAAAGTATAATATGCATGTATAACTTGCTTTAAATAGTCTCGCAAGTTTTCTCACAGAAAACAGTATAAACAGTCTAAACCTGAATCAAACTGCTCCAAAAAAGGGCAGATAGATCAGGGTGTGGACTGTTTGGCAATCCTCCAGTATCATACCCAGCTAGCATTCTTTATAAATCTATAGCAGGCCGTTATCGGCCCGTCAGCTACCTTGACGGGCCGATAACGGCCCGCTATAGATTTATGTAGAATGCTTACTTGGTAGACACGTTACTAGTCAAATGGATTCGTTTGGTTTTAGTGTAAGTACTGTAAAGTATTCAGGTGTCCGTATATTTAGGTCATTGTGGTACATAATCAAAACTATAGTCTGATTCAGAGTCTTTGAGGGATTTCGTTCATCTACTAAATACATTAGTAGCTGTTTAGTTGCCGTTCCATTTTCCTATAATACGCCTGAGGCAAGCGACAAAGTTAGGCAAATCCATAAACGGCTAATTAAAAATGAAGACTAGTTCCTCCGTTTAAAGAGTTTTGCATGCGCGGGAAACCAGACGAACCATGTTTCAACTAACATGACTAAACTGAATCGGTGGTTTGGTAGGTCCGAGGTGTTCCAAATGTGACTAAACTAGTCCGTTTGATCAACTTTAGTCAAATCGTGGTAACTACGGTTGGTGTGATCGAACTCCCTCGTTATTTACTCGTTGTTGTATCATCCGAATATGTAAACAGGGCCTATGCTACGTTACAGAAACAAGCACTGGCCTGTTAATTTGACACTTTATCATTTACTTTTTTACTAATACTGGCCTATTTATTTTAAACGCTATCGGCTACTTTATACATGTAGGATCAAGTACTGGCCAGTTTATTTTACACTTTATCAGCTGCTTATTGGGAACGTGCACTGGCTAGTTTTTCTTTTACGCTTTATTAACTGGTTATTGGGAACGAGTACTGGCCAGTTTGTTTTACACTTTATTAGCTGCTTAGTGGGAACTAGTACTGACCAGTTTATTTTACACTTAACTGCTTATTGGGAAAGAGTACTGACCAATTTATTTCACACTTCGTTAACTGCTTATAGGGAACGAGTACTGGCCATTTTTATATACTTTATTAGCTGCTTATTGGGAACGAGTACTGGCCAGTTTATTTTACACATTATTAAGTGCTTATTGGGACTGGTCTATTTTACGCTTTATTAGCTGCTTATTGGGAACGAGTACTGGCCAGTTTATTTTACACATTATTAAGTGCTTATTGGGACTGGTCTATTTTACGCTTTATTAGCTGCTTATTGGGAACGCATACTGCCATGGTCACTTTATTTTACACTTCATTACCTACTTTAACGAGATCTGACCGTTTATTTTACACTTTGTCAGCTGTTTTATTTGGATTTCATTTTTACACATTACACTTAACCTGATAGTTTGTAGAAATGGATAAGGACCCCCTTTTATTTACACATTATCATCTACTATATATGAATGCGTATTGACCTGTTTATTGCAGACTTTATCAGCCTATTTTTAGAAGCGGATCCTGACCAGTTTAATTTTCAGTTCATGTGCTGGTTTATAGGAATGAATACTAACTACATATAGTTTCCTTTACATTTATCACCTGCTTTATGGAATGAGTACTGACCGGTTTATTTTACACATTATCAACAAGTATATGCAGGAATAAGTACTGACCAGTTTATTTTTAACTTTATCAGCTACTTTATAGGAACGATTATTCACCTTAATTTTACACTGGTAAGGACCTCTTTTATCGACACTTTATGATTTACATATACTTTATATGAATGAGTATGGACCTGTTTATTTTACAGTTAATCAGTCTATTTATAGGATGGAGTACTAGCCAGTATTTTTACCCTTTTATATGACGAGTACTGACCAGTTTAATTTTACCGTTTCAAAGGAAATAGTAATGACCAGTTTAATGAACACGGAGCAATTTATTTAACATTCTACTAACTACTTTATAGGAATGACTAATGACCAAATTACTCGTCCAATGTTTTACTTTATCAGCTGGTATACAGGATTGAGTATGGACTGGTTTATTTTATACATTATCAGCTAGTTTATAGGAATGAGTACTGACTAATTTATTTTACATTTTATCTACTAGTTTGAAGGAATTAGAACGGACTTGTTTATTTTACACAGGAGTACTTTCTAGGAACGAATACTATCTGTTTACTTTACATGGCACAAGTGCTGACTAGTTTATTTTACACATAGCAACTTTATAGAATTGAATACTGACCTGTTAACTTTAGAATTTATCATTTATTTTGGCACAAGTACTGATCGACCAGTTCATTTTACACCTTATCTGCTTGTTTTCTGAAATAAATAAGGACTTTTCCTGGCTACTTTTTAAGGACGAGTACTGACCAGTTTATTTTACACTTTATCAGCAAATTATGAGAGCGCTTTCTGATTTTTCATTAACATTTTAACTGCCAAGAGTATTGGCAATAACAGAAATGAATATTGGATTATTCGAATGCTAATTATGATCGAAGAATGATTTCAAGGTTTCAGGAGATCGATTTGAACATACATACCGTAAAATTATGTATTTTGGTTTGAAATAGTTTGACATACATCACAGAACTGTTCGGCTATACATGGGTTAAATACGTACGTGATCAGGCATGCCAGTGAACAAAGTTCCACACGTGTAAAATCTGTACTGGTGGGTTAAATACGTACGTTGTCGGGCAAGCATGCTGGCTTTTCTTGTTTACATACACTTAAAGGGGAAGGCAATGTTGATACAGGTAAATCTGAAATAAAAGGTTTTGATAAAGAATGCACGTAAATGCAAATGTAATCGAAATAGGATGAAAAATAAGAACGTTATCGAGGTTTGAAGAGGTCAAAATTACTTGGGCCCATTGTGGTATCTTTGAAAATGGTGTTCTGCTCATGTATACTCTAGAGGGCGAAAGCAGTATTTCAAAGTTCATTACTACTTATTAAAATCGAGACTCTCATTTCCTATCTGTAATATGTTCTTTGTTTCCAAAGGCAACCTTTTAGATGGTTAATTTACTTCACTTTAAACAGCTAGTGTTAGTGCCGTTTGGCGGCCGTAGAACGTCTCCTCGTACTTCATCACAGTGCAGATTATATTTTCATTTCCTTTGGGATCATTGGGCCAATCTGGTATCTTTGAGAATGGAGTTCTGCTCATGTATACGCTAGAGGGCAAAAGCAGTGTTTCAAACTTAATTACTGCTTATGAAGAGTCTCAGTAAAACCGAGACTTCCAGTTTCTCTTTAATGTGTCCTTTGTTTCCAAAGGCAACCTTTTAGATTTTTATTTCATGTTCAATATTTTACGGGAGTTTATGGCGTCATAATGTTTAAATTAAATATGTAAGACGTAAATAAATATTATTCGCAACAATATTTAATGCTATATTTGTGTACATAGATTCATATATTGATTTTGATTGAAAATTGCATGGGTTTCTGTCAGCTAGAAGATTTTATTCATTACTTTAAAATTTTGAAAACCTCATTGAATATTCAAAATGGTGACGCCCTTGGCAATGGTTTTGGCATCTTTATAAGGCAATAGGTTTCTTAGTTCTTATTCCGTTTTGATCAAATTAGCATAAAATGCATGGTTTGTCAAGCTCTTTTATCTGAGATATTATTTGTCAAAGTTTTTTAACCTCGTTAAGACTGGATCTAGTTGGTCGAGTGTCCTCCATATTTTGCAAGGGAAACTTCTTTTATAAATTCCTCATTACGAAAACACGTCTATTCAAATATATAGAAAATTTCACCTCCAAAAACCTAAATTTTTCGGGTAAAAAACTCTGATATTTTTCATATTTCTGCTCAAAACATAGATTGTGGGTACTCGTTAGAACCGCCTCACCGAGGCGGTTCTAACGAGTACCTCAATCTATGTTTTTGAGCAGAAATAAGAAAAATAATGTATACCCCTGTAAACCCCAGTTTTACTATATAAAAATGGGGTTTAAGGGGGTCAGAATTTTATAGGCATGTTTTCGTGATGTGTTTGATTTCCTGCACCCCGGACCCATTCTGAAAAGGCATCTGCTCTAAAAGAAAAGAATTTGCTTCCACGGAGAGCAAATACCTTCCTTTTATAGTAGAACCCTTTTCCGAAGAGATGCAAAAACTATTAGAACAGAGTTGTTTCCTCTGAAGCTGTAGTCATTTCCCATAATCTAATAAAGTTTTCAGATTAAAAAAAAATATATATAATTTGGAGTAAAACAAATCTGGCTCATTTCGGTTAATGAGGCATATCTGTATCATGGATCATGTGTGTATTGCTCGAAACGATTTTAATGGTAAAGGACGTGATATATATATATATATATATATATATATATATATATATATATATATATATATATATATATATATATATATACATATATATAAATATATATATATATATATATATATATATATTAGTCTGACCCAGAAAGCTTGACATTTAAGTTGTTTTCAGTTTTGTGAATGTGTTCATCTCTCTTAAGGGGCATTCCTATATATATATATATATATATATATTAGTCTGACCCAGAAAGCTTGACATTTAAGTTGTTTTCAGTTTTGTGAATGTGTTCATCTCTCTTAAGGGGCATTCCTTTCTTTTAGAATTACCTTGATAACCGAGACACCTTAACTGCTTACTATACTAGTCCTAAATATTGAACAAGTCCATTTTACTACATGTCGATGTATGCGAGTTGCAAAGAGTGTAGATCCTGATCAGACACCGCATTTTGCTGTGTCTAATCTGGGTCTACACTGTTTGCTGAAGCCTTTCATACATAGGGTAAAGGACCTCTGACGGTAACATAGGCAATCTGCCTATTTTTTAGCGGGTTGTCCCAGCTTCCATGATTTCCCCATACTATTATATTTGGTATTTTTAGGAAGACACATGTTCAATAAAGAAGCAGAACTAGACACATTGTAAATACTTGTCATACAGAAGCTGCATTGTATTTATGTAGGAGGGAGGGGTAACATTTTTAGAAAAATTAAATTGATCCAGATTTGGATTTTTTTTCATATATATGAATGTTTATGCATATCCTTATAAAATACATATTTACATTTGGGTATATAGCCAATTGTTTGACTACAACTGATGGGTTAAATGCACTTTTTCTACAGAAAAAATTAAAACTTGTACCAAACATTTAACATACCCTATAGCAGTGCTAGCATTTATTGTTCAGTGATCCCATTTGTAACCAGGTGCTCCAGGTAAGTTTGTTATCATAGAGATAAATATCAGTACGTTTTTTCCATTTTTATACAAATTAATAAGCGTTGGAATCTACAAGACACTATGGATAATTAAGAACCAAGGTTAATTTTGTCACAGTAGAATAAGAAATAAAAATACATCTGTCTGCTTAACTGGAGCCCTATAGTGTATCCCACATCTACCTGTAGGTTCCACTTCTTTGGCTGTATATACACTATATGCACAGGTATCTTATGTTGTACAGCTGCCCCCCAAATACACATTACTGACTCAGGCATTAAATACGTAAAGTACTGAATGAAGGCTGCATTCCTGTAACAAGTCAGGCAGATGACCAAATATATGGACCGATTAAATTGTAGTGTTTACTAGCATGAATATGCCAGGACATAACAGTTCAGATAGTTCAATTGGAAACAGTCATACTTCTTTCCATGCTTAAAACTGCTACAGTGACATTGAAAAAATAGTTTTTTTTCTAGGGTATCGCCCCCCCACCCC
This sequence comes from Anodontia alba, assembly GCA_964016985.1. Classification (NCBI taxonomy): domain Eukaryota; kingdom Metazoa; phylum Mollusca; class Bivalvia; order Lucinida; family Lucinidae; genus Anodontia; species Anodontia alba. The sequence goes on from OZ024821.1 coordinate 27,060,653, forward strand.
CTTGCCTCAGGTAGCCACTTACATATGTTGTGTAAAATATGCATATACAAATGCCTGCAAAAGGATTTGCTGAGACAAAGGGGGGTGGGGGGGACAGTACTTTATAAAAACTTTTCCATTTTCCACGCATTTCAACAGCAAAATGGGCAGTTTTACCCAAATTTAGGGTTCAAACACATTTCATTTGAAAAAAATTATTTTCATTACATTAATGATGAGCCATTAGAGGCCCACAGCACTAAAAATTATGCAATTTACTGAAACTTTATTTTCCATCATGTTGTAGACAAATTTACATTGCTACTGTCAGAGGTCCTAAATATTCTGTATATTTGTCGTGCATAGATGAACAGCATCTTTTCATAATTTGCATATGATCCGCTCCATGAGAAAATGTGTCCACGGGGTATATGAAAGATCCAGCGAAGCTATATACCCAGTAAAATTTCTTTATAAATCTATAGCAGGCCGTTATCGGCCCGTCAGGGTAGCTGACGGGCCGATAATGGCCCGCTATAGATTTATAAAGAATACTAGCTGGGTAGTCTCATCATGGATGTTGCTGTACACCGTTATGCATTGTTTTCTACATTACACAATAACGCTGCAATCGCAGATGCGCAGGCTTATCTGGGTCTTCGCTGTCCGCATATATCCCGAAGACACCCTTTTTCCGAGCTGCAGCTCAATTGTTTTTTTTTTTTTGTTGTTGTTTTTTTTGTAGACCAATCAGCGGTGTTTTCTGCCAGCAAATTCAGCAGACGACAAACTTTGTTTTCCAGAAAATGGAAATCGTTTTATATGGAGACACTTTGCATGATTTGACTTATCGTTTCAAACCTTGTACAAAGTGTATATAGTCCCTGTAACATAATGGCTGAGTGGCGGCAAACTGTACAGACAGGAGCAGTTTGATCTGGGTCTACATTGTTTAGCTCTGACGTGAATGTCCGATTATTCACTACGAAAACTCGCCTATATAAATATATTGAAAATTTCACCACCAAAAACTGAAAGTTTTCAGATAAAAATTCTGATATTAATCATATTTCTGCTCAAAACATAGATTGTGGGTACTCATTAGAACCGCCTCGGCAAGGCGGTTCTAACGAGTACACACAATCTATGTTTTTGAGCAGAAATAAGAAAAATAATGTATACCCCTGTAAACCCCCAGTTTTACTATATAAAAGTAGGGTTTAAGGGGGTCAAAATTATATAGGCGTGTTTTCGTGATGTAAATGTGTATGCAGAGTGCCTGGCTTACGATTAATTCGAACCTGAATACAATGTTACACTGGCTTTAAAGTTTTGCCAGAGAAACAAGCGTCAACTTGATAGTGCTTGATATTCAACATTAACACTTATCCTGCTGACTTCTTTCTAGGGGACGAGGGATCCCTTTACATGAGCACCCTTTACTGTCATCATTTTGCATTGAGTTTACTCAGAGTCTTATATGTGGTGTCTCGATAAAAAAGCAGCCATATTAGCGGATCTGCCATGATCACATGATCACCACTTGATAACAGTCATGTGACAAACCAGCTTTCGCTGCTGACACTTGAAAAGAACAAAAAAAAAAAAAACTCCAAGAGATTAAAACAAAATGCGGCAATGTAGGCAATCGATTCATCTACCATTCGTGCATATTCATCACCCGAAGATGCTTTAGTAAAATCTGCGTGGTCGGCACAGGATCCTATCAGATTCGTGCATATTAATCACCCGAAGTTGCTTAAGTAAAACACGCGTGGTCGGCCTAGGATCCTATCAGATCTGATATCGAGATCGAAATAGCGGGGAATTAGAAAAGGGTGACTTCTTACTGTGATTTTGGAAAATAGTTTCACTGACTGGCCTCAGTTGCAGGTAAATCTAGGTATATTTATGGGCGTTTTCAGTTTTCTGTTGGAAAACCTAGAACAAAGGGATAAGCCTAATTTCTTGCACTTAAGTAGGCCTACCTCTAGAGCACGCGAACAGAGGATAAGTACATATATTAAATGTCTTAAGCGTATTTGGCAAACTTAAATAATATTTCTTCACAGTTATTGATTTAATCCATTGACAAATAAATCATTGTGATCACCACATGCCAAATTCCCTTCTTACTATGAGTCGATACACCAGGGCCCAGTTGTTCAAAGCGTCGTTAGCTTAACGAGCTCGTTAAGGGTCATTTCGTTAACTGTTTTAACGGATTCAATACACAATATTCTGATATTTTTGCAGAAAAAGTATGAGTAGCTCTTGCACTGCAAAAGCTACTCACATTTTTTTCAGCAAAAAATTTCAGCATATTTGCGTATCACTTGATGTAAATTTTAACGAATCGTTAACTTAAGACGTCGTTAGCTTTGAACAACTGGGCCCTGGTAGATTTTCAGTCATTTCCACCCAGGAAGACAATTTTTGTGACATCCGGTTCGCTGTACTGCACACAGGCCCCTTCGGAAAATGGGTCAACTCGAAAAGGAAAGAATTCGCTCCACAGGGGAGCAAATTCTTTCCTTTTAGAATAGGCCCCTTTTCAGGAGGAGTCAAAATCAGTTTTAAAAGAGGTGTCTCACTTGAAAGTGTATCCATTTCTCTTAACCCTTGAATTGCCAATCACAACAGTTGTCGTCTGCTTTGTCATCTGCTTGTGATTTTAAAAGTCATTTTTGCAAAGAGTGTAGACCCAGATCAGACTGCTCCTCTAGGCTCCTCTGATCAGGTTCCACAATGTTTGTCTGTATGCAAAAATAGATTTGAAAAGTTTGCAAGAATATTCAGCAGACGACATAAACAGACGACATTTTCAGATGCGGGTTTTCTTGGCATTTTAAGGGCTAAGTGTTTGGCAAATATAAATAATATTTTGTCACAGTTATTGACTTAAACCACTGACAAATAAATCTTTATTATCACCAAGTGCCAAAGTCTCTTCTTAACAAAATCCTCTACAAAATACATTCAGCATTTATGTCAGCGCATAAACTTTAATCTGTTTCGATTGCCTCAAAGTAATAATTAGTAGTGACCGTTTGTAATCCAGACACACGGACAGTGGCCCAATTACACCGTCTTTTTCAAGTAAAATCTCCCTTATTGTGTATCCATCTGCACTTAGTTGTAAAATGTTGTTGGAACTAGTTCCGCACACAAATGCGTTACCCGCTGGATCTATGGTGATGCCATAAGGCAGATCAAGGAATTTAGGCATATGCTTTTTCACAATGACTCCCATTTTTGTTAAACACATCAACCCCACATTTCCATCACTGACATATATTTTAGTACCGTCAGAACTTACGGCAACGTCGTTAGGATCAGAGAACAGTGGGTTTCTAAACATATCGTTGCCGATAGTTCGGAGTAATTTTGCACTCATATTATAGACATATACTTGTGCTGGCGCTGAACCTCTTCCCAGTGAGGTAACGTAGAGTTCTCCGTCATGATGCGCCACACTGAAGCATTCTATCTCTAATTTGAACGATCGGGTTCTTTTCAGCTTCTGCTCGACGTACATGAATTGTAATGTTTTTTCATGGGGCATACAGACAATTATTTCCTTTTGGCTAGTCCTACACATTCCACCTGGAGTCCCATCTAGAATACAGTTAGAAATTATCTTAAAGCTTGTATTTAGCAGCAGTATCTTACTACTAGATGAACTACATATCACAACCTTTCCATCTGGAAGACATAGAGCATTAAAATTCGGTTCTGGTCCAATACCATCGTCTGAAATGTCAAAATCTCCTCGATATGTCAATTTATAGTCATGAGGCGTACTGCTAAAAGCACCAAATGTTCGTATATTATGAAGTACTGCATTAACACTCGGGTCAACATTGAAAACAATGGACTCTATACCCTTCGCAGCATCCAGATTTTGTAAAGTCTTATTTGCTTCTGAAATGTATTCGTTTGTTTTCTGGACCTTTATGAAAATTTCGACGTCCTGTTTTGCTTTTCTATCGAGTTTATTTTCCTTATCTATTAATGTTTGAATCAACGTCATAGTTTGGTTAATACTTGCATTACATTCTTTAAATCGTTCATCTAATTCTTCTTTAGCAGCTCTTTCGAGTTTATCAAATAGTTCTTCAACCATTTTCCGATAATCTCCAATAGTCTGAAGAATATGTGCTTTTTGATTTTCCAGTTTACGTACTGTTTTTATATTTTCTTTTCTTAGATTTTCTAACTTCGTTTTAATATTCTTTAACGTAGGATCGAATTCCTTCAATCGTTTTTTCAGCTCATTAACGTACAACTCCGATGGTATAGTGATGAACTCTGAACACAACTTGTGGTCATTTCTGACACATTCAGAACAACAGAACTCGTCGTCTTCCTTACAGAACTTAGTTAATTTATTTCCTATATGTTTGGAACACAGACTGTGATCTTTTAAGGAGGAACGTGAGAGTGATCTCAGGGACTTCTTATCCTCGCCATTCCGAACAAGATTATGGTGTTTAGAGGCAGCAACCTTGGTGTGTTTCTTGGAACAAGCCAGGCAGAATAGCTCCTTGCACTGAACACAAAACATAGCGGACTCTGTGTGTTTATCGAGTTTAATACATTGACTGCACAGTGTGTCAAAGGTCATATCAAGACCTCCATCTGTAGAGGTGGTAGAATTTGTGCCAGATGTCGCCATACTCCGTCTGCAATAGAAAATGAAAAAAAAAAAAAAAAAAAACATGCTGCGGTGAATCTTGTTTTCACATTACAAAAACACGCCTATTCAAATATATAGAAAATTTCACCTCCAATAATTGAAAATTTTCAGATAAAAACTCTGATATTTTTCACTCGGCAAGGCGGTTCTAACGAGTACCCACAATCTATGTATTTGAGCAGAAATAAGAAACCTAATGTATACCCCTGTAAACCCCAGTTTTACCATATAAAAGTGGGGTTTAAGGGGGTCAAAATTATATAGGCGTGTTTTCGTGATGAGTTAGAAAATTGGCGTCTGCATTCGAGCCGCAACGTCAGAAAGCAGATACAGCAAAACCTTGTTTGACAGAGTCCACTTTTGAGAAAGATACTAACGATGGCGTTTCAGAGGCCAATCAAGAGTAAAGGGTATCTAAACAACTCAAGAGAGTCCTGATTCAGTGTGTAGTTGAATCACTCACTACAATCCACGTATTTTTGTCAGTAACATGTTTTTCGGAACCTTACCGAATTAACTAGAGTTTTCAGAAATTCAGAATATTAACGGACAAAATTCACTGACATACGGACTGTCTGTCTTTCAAACAATCAGGCCTCTGAAACGTAACGGATATTCAGACACTTCGACTATCCATGTTGATCTACAATAATGCTCATCATTTAAGCGTAATTGGTCTTCAACGACAAGAATGTGTATGGAATTTGCATCTTGTTTTAGAAAGACAGTGCCAAAATGGACATGTTTAGTGAACTAAGTGATGTTTTACTGTATTGTGCACACTTCATGATTTTGGCATAAACCCGAACAAATGATACAGTCGCAGCTATGTGCATTTCACCATATTGATGACGTAGGTTGTTGCCCCTGTGAATACTCAGTTTCTGTGAAACTTGGCCAAATCTAAATTTGTTACAGCAATTCGACAAGTTCCAGATTTTGTTACAGCAATTTTATTGTGTTGCTGCAATTCATCAAGCTGAATATTTCATCTGAAGAACATACATTTCTCATACTGGATAATTCAGTTGTTAGCAATATGGCGGCTCTTTGCTTTTTATACTGTATCCACCCATGAAGAATCACATTGCAGGTACACTTCCTACTTGACCAATACAAACAACGAAAGTACGGTAAATGTCCTAAAATTTCGTACACCAAGGTGTCTGAAAAAATGGCATATGCAAACAGTGCAGACCCAGATCAGACTGCTATTGATCAGGGTCTACATTGTTTGCCATTTCACTAATTATTCTAAGAAACGACTGCATAAAAAGCAAAATTTTGGTCCAAAATGTATGAAAAAAATGTGTTCGAATATTTAGGACATTTACCGTAAAAGTGTTTACAGCACAGTACTCCATCTTCGGCTGTAACATCATTGTTCACATACATGCCATACCTCACACGGTGAGACAAAATCTCACAGAATTTTAGCCCTTCTGGACCTCGTTTCCCATAAGATTTTCAAATCTCACAGAATTTTCATACCATTTAATAAGCTATTTTTTGAAGAACTAGAAATAAATCACACATCAGCATGGTTGTCCCAAGCTTAATTCATTGAAATAATGGTTTTTAACTTACTTATGTAAGCTTGAAAGTGATTTTCATAAAAATCTCACAGAATTTCATCAAATCACCCCTAAAAATCTGCAAAATCTCACAGATTTCTGTCAACAGCTAATGGCATGTATCTGTTCATAATAAATTCATTTATATCAACTAGGGTGTCCATTCCAGTGACTTCTTGTCTAATATCTAATGATATAGTAATAATCTAATATGTTGTATGTTCCTCAAAATTAGAGAATTATTATCTATGCACACTATTAGATGATGTATGCATATTTTTCAGAATGTACCCGGGGCTATCACTTCAGTGATTCATTACAGGAATGCAAATGCCTTTCCGATTTTAGATTATATGAACTATTTGATAAATCACAGTTTATGTCTCGTCCTAGAATCTTGAAGATTCTAAGTTTATACTTCTTACTCTCAGGATTTGATTCATTTGCATCAAGCAAAATATGTGCAAGTCTCTTATTTCGTTATTCTTTGATTGGATGTAAGAATATTGTATCTGGGTTACTTTTTAGGCTGGCACGATTAATCGGATAATCGATTAATTGATCGATAAATTCCATAAAAAATGACGATCGTTATAGATTTGCTAAAAATGATCATTTAATTCCTGTGTCTCTTACTTTACCGCTATTTACCCTTAATATTCAGACACCTCAACTCCGTACCATACTTAATCTAAAATTTGAAACAAAGTACAACTTACTACCCAATGGTGTGTCTAAAATAGCTGGCTGAGTGGCAAACAGTGTAGACCCAGATGAGACACCGCATTTCATCTGGGTCTACACTGTTTGCTCAGGCCTGTCAGATCAAATACATACAGTAAAGTACAACATATTGTAAGGATTATGCTCAGACAGACAGGTAAAATTATGACCAAATCTTCAGTGATTACTAATCGATCATCGATCGCAATGTCGGGACCGATAATCGATTATCTTTTCAGCTCTGATTAGCCAGCCTTAGTTACTTTACTTAAATCCTTAATAGGTGCATCTCAGTGCTTGATCCTGTAATAAAAGCATAATTTAATCATTATTGTCATTTGGTTTTAATGATGTACATGTATATTATTAGGAATTCAGGATCTGGGAACTTTTCATCACTTAATAGTTGTACATGTCATGTGGCAATAAACATAAAGGTTCACAAAATACACACTGGAAAAAATCAAATCCTCTAATTATATCAGTAATGGGGCATCAGAAAAATATATTTTGGAAAGGACTCACTGCAGGGTTTACTTTTTCATACAACTATGACGAAGTATGGTAAAAACTCGGTAAATATCTGAAACCTATGTCTGGAACTCGTCCATTAACTGTAACAATTGCTGTTACACGTATTTTAATAACACCCCCTTGACATTGATTTTAATTAAGATAATGTATGTTTTAAATAACATTCTAACTACATCTTAATTATGGATACCTTAGACTACACAACAAATAATTTTAAACAAAAGTATATTAATAGTCGATTCTTAGTTGATTTACAGCGAAAACTACCAGTGATTATTTTACGACAAATTTTACAAAATTTTACAATCACTTCATATTTATGTTAATACATTTATGCCCAGCGTCCCATAAAAGGGACATTGGCAAACAGTGTAGACCCAGATCAGAGGCCACAGAACGCGGCGACTAATCAGTGTCTACACTGTTTACATTAAATTCAGATATTTCTACAAAACATGACAATAATAAAAACTAAACTGACACCCCTCATTTAGGAAATGAACCTGTCCAAAGAATTAAAGTAGAAGAATCCACTCGGCGTAAGTTGGTTAATATAATTATATGCAAGGCACTTCTAATGAGTATCTAAAACATATGAGCCGCGCCATGCAAAACGTGTCTTCGAGAATATACGACAGCGAAAGCCCAGATCAGCCTGCGCGTCCGCGCAGTCTGATCAGGGTCTTCACTGTCCGCTAACAGAATAACTGGATACTACAGAATGTATGAATGGAGAGTAAATGCCCGGATAATACTTTTCGCGGGCGCAAGATGATCTGACTCTGCGCATGTTCAAAGGCACTTTTTCCCTAGACGCGAGCCATATCGTTTTGGCTAAAAACTTGATTTAGCTAGAGTTAGTGATAGAAGTATTTTTATATAGATTTGGTAAAGGCTCCATTTTCCTCAAAAACAGACATTTTATCCCAGAAAGGTTCCCAGCAGGCAAACAACATCAAAATGACGTCGTATCAACGTCAATGCGACGTGATCACGTCGCATCGACGTTGATACGACGTAATTTTAACGTTGTGTGCCCACTGGGTTTAATAAAGTGATATATGGCGTTAATACGATCATAGAATGTGACATCTGACAGCCTGTAAATTTCAGTCAGTCTCTCGTTTTTGAACTGGACCAAAAATGAAATTACTTTTTATCGTATCTCTGAATTAATATTGGCAACATTAATTCAGAGATTCAATAAATAATCAATTAATTTTTTATCTAGTTCAAGAACCAGAGAGACTAACTGAAATTTTACAGGCACTATTTTATGATTGTATTAATACCATATGTTAATTTATTAAACTTTTTTCTTGGATAATAAAATGTTTCTTTTGAGGGATGTGGAGCCTTTAATAACGTGATGCGGTGCCTTTTTTTAGACACGCTGATCAGTATATTCAATTTGACACCAACCAATGATATTATTTACTTCTTCCGGAGAACACAACGACAACAACAACAACAACAACAACAACGACAACAACAACAACAACAACAACAACAACAATAATAATAATAATAATAATAATAATAATTAGCTCCTGAGAAACACACTTTTATTATTGTACTAACAACTAGCCCATGAGAAACACACGATTAATAATAATAATAATAATAATAATAATAATGATGATGATGATGATGATAGTTTAGAAGCGGTACTAACAGAAAACGAACAGATGAAAAAACGGCTTACCTATGTAACTTGAGTAAATAATATATAATACCAGCGTATGTATGAACAATTCTTTACCTATTGCCAACCTTAAATCGATGTGTCACATAGATTGACATTATAACAGTAAAAAAGACTTCAAACAGCTACAAATCCTTCAACAATATATGTATATAACATGGGACAAATGCCTTTTCGCAGATACGGGCAACGAAGTTCCTGATCAGACTGCGCACACGCGCAGTCTGATCAGGGCCTTTGTTGCCCGCTTACGGAATTACTGGATACTGCAGAGGGCGAAGGCTCACATCAGACTATGCGGATGTGCAGGTTGATCTGAGCCTCTGTGGTCCGCATTTGGCATAAGGGCCATATTTTCAGGCTGAACGTCATGATTTGTTGAATGTTAAATATTTGAGATCATTCAGTTTTCAATATACCTGTTGTATCTTGATAACCTCTCAAGTTTAATACAGGAATTATCACAAAACAATTGATTTATGAAGTATACCTCAAATCCGGTTAAGACATTATAATATCTATCTTTGTCAGAAGTTTATGTTTGATTAATTGTGAAAAAAGAATTCAGAGGACTTGTTAAGAAAGAGCATTTGGTGATAAGCTGTTGTGGGTACTCATTGGAAGTGTCTCTGCGAGGCGCTTCTAAAGAGTACCAACAACATATGTTTAATAAATGTATTGAGAAATAAGAAAAATGATATCAAAATTATTACCAAATACCCCTTAACAAGTCCTCTGAAAATCCCTTTTTTCACAGTTAATCAAACATAAACTTCTGACAAAGATAGATATTATAACATCTGATATTGTATTACATGACTATGTAGTGCATTCACATTTCATTACGAAGACACGCCTATTCAAATGCACTGAAAATTTTACTACCAAAAAAATGAAAATTTTCAGATAAAAAAAAATCGATATTTTTCACATTTTTGCCCAAAACATAGATTGTGGGTACTCGTTAGAACCGCCTCGGCGAGGCGGTTCTAACGAGTACCACAATCTATGTTTTTCAGCAGAAATAAGAAAAATAGTGTATATCCCTGTAAACCCCAGTTTTACTATATAAAAGTGGGGTTTAAGGGGGTCAAAATTATATAGGCATGTTTTCGTGATGTGATGTCTTCTAGAGAAACGTCATCACTGAGCGTAGCATGCAGTGGCTGTGGCCACAAAAGAAAGAAGCGAAACTCGTTTGAGTGAAAGCCAAGGCCGAGGTTAGAGCTTTGGATAATGTAGACCCAATTGGCTAATATAAGACTGCACAGGTGCGCATGCTTATCTGAATTTAGGTTGATCGTTTATGGCGCCTTTTTATTTGACGCAGGGGCGTGGGTGCAGAAAAAATGCACATATCTATGGATATCCTTGCCCAAATTCTTTGTCTTAGATACAAAAATACTGACGTGTACGATTTCCTACAACAGAGAAATTTTATATGGACTGGGAGCAAATTCTTTCCTTATAGTTTAGAGCCCCTTTCAGAAGAGGATAAACAATTAGAACAGTTGTCTCCCTTGAAAGTGTATCGATTCCCCTTAAAGGGTAAGTCAACATTGACAAAGGTTGTATCTGAAATAAAATGCATTCCCAAACATCTTCCCCAGTAGTCTTGCGGTCCCGTTGTTAGTCTTACTCTTTGTTGCTTTGTGGTTTATTCTACGAGGCGATTTGTTTTATGTCTTGCCTTGTGTTATTTTGTTCTTGTATTTTTCAGTCCTTTCAGCACTGCGATTACCTCGCTTGGGGAAGAGAGAGAGCTAATCTTAGTGCTTGTTTGCGCTTGTTTGGTTTTGTCTGTTTCCTCTTCCTCTTCGTGACTGGGATGGCTGCGGCTTGTGATTGTGGCACTCCCTGGACTTTTCTCTTACCTTTTTTGCTGTTCCAAGGTGGTGCCATTTCCGTCAAGTGAAATAACTTTTGTGATTTTCTGTTTGCTTTACAGCACAGTATAAAAATACGGGGAAGCAGTTTAACTCTTTCCCCTAGTGGCGACTTTTGTCGTCTGCTGATAACCTTTGCAAACAGTTTGGACCCAGATCAGGCCCGACAAATGTCGGGTCTGATCTGGATCCAAACTGTAGTCGGCCTGATCTGGATCCAAACTATATGACACTCTGATGATATTCCTGAAAGTTTGTTTGAAAAAGTTAATTTTAAAAATAATCCAGACAGCAACAAAAAAAAAAAAAAAAAAAAAAAAAAAAAAAAAAAAAAACATGCAAAATTACCCAGCATGCAAAGAGTTAAATCGACAACAGATTTTTGAGATAACATGGGAGCTGTGCTTTATCTGAACCAAATTCGCCTATTATTACTACAATAATTGGGCCGCGCCATGCGTAAACGCGTTTTCGGGCATATGCGGACAGCGAAGGCCCAGATGTGCCTGCCCATCCGCAAAGTGTGATTAGGGCCTTCACTGTCCGCTTACAGAATCATTGGGGGGTGGGGGGGGGGGGGTGTGTGTGTGTGTGGGGGGGGGGGGGGGGACAGAATGCATGAATGGAGAGCAAAGGCCCAGGTGATATCTGCGCATGCTCAGACTGATCTGTATCTGTGCATTTTGCGCATTTTCTAAGGCACTTTCTGGCTTGACGCGGCCCGAATTAGGAAATTTTGCCGTTGCTAAGTCGAATTTTGAAGTGCGTGTTATCAAAAAGTCATATGGGTTTACTAGCATTTGCATGTTGCACGGAGACATTCATTGTATAGACAGTGCCAAAGGTTAAGAGGAAATTTTACAGGATTTATACGAGTCGCGTCAAAGGAAAAAGTGCTTTCAAATATGCTCAAAATGCGCAGATTCCGATCATTCTGCGCATACACAATGTATCCCGGGCCTTTGCTGTCCATTTATACATTCTTTAGTATCCACTGATTCTGTTAGCGGACAGTGACGGTCCTGGTCAGACTGTGCGGATGCGCAGACTGATCTGGGCATTCGCTGTCTGCATATGCTCGAAAATACGTTTTCGTATGACGCGGTCCATATTCAGATAACATTGCCATTTGAAAAGAAACAAAATCCTACCGTATTCATGTATATGCCCTAAGGATTCGAACAGATTTGTTTGAGCAAACAGTATAGACCCAGGCCAGACGCCGCAAAATGTGGCATATAATCAGGGACTACACAGTTTGCCACACATTCAGCAGTTCTTAGACACATCAACAGGTAGTAAAATTGACTTCTTCAAGTTTAGAACAGAAAAAGGTGTCCGAAAAGTTAGGGTAAATAAGGTAAACTTAGCACATGTTAAATTAAATACAAAAAAAAAAAAAAATGAAAGAGAACACTTTACTTTAGGGTAAATGCTTACGGTATATGACCTAAAGATTCGAACACTTTATTCCATACTTTTTTTTTGCCTAAATTATGCAGTTGTTTCTTAAATACTTAGTGGAGTGTAGACCCAGATCAGACTGCTTTTTAAGAGCAGTCTGATCGGGGTCTGCACTGTTGACCTATGCCATTTTGTCAGACCATTTGATGTTCAAAATTCTAGGACATTTACCGTTCAATGCTTTTGTTGTGGAACTGAAAATATTAGAAAAAAAAAAGAAGAAAAAAAAAAAGGCAAATGTACCTAGTGCAATGTATATCTCTAGATAAAGAGGTAGCGGGTAAATAGTTTTCTGCCTCCACGAGAACCAACAACATATGTTTAAACATATGTTGCGGCGCTTCTACTGAGTAACCACAACATATGGTTTCATGGCGAAATAAGGAATGATGTCAATACTTTTTATTAAAAAAAAAGTGCCTCATAGGGTAAGTGAGAATAAGGGCTCATGTGCCATATCAGCCTTCGCATCCTTACAGTCTGATCGGGGCTCTCTCAGTTTTACGATGTGTTACACAATACCAACTGATTCTACTGATTCTGTAAATATACAAATATAATCAGACCGCCATCTGGGATTTCGTTGCCCGAATATATGTCATAAGGGTCTTTTCCCCACGTTATGTACAAAAAGATACCTTATTTTATATGAAATTTGCATGTTGTATTTTATTGAGGATAAAAGGTAACATAACCCATCTAAAAAGTCATTTTATTTGAAGACAGGTTTGCGATCTGAATATCTACGGAAACCTGGAAGGGACATAGTTTGTCTCTGTTTTTGAGTGGTCGTTCCCTCAAAAAAAGGTAAATATTACAACATAATACCTTGAGGTCACAACGCATTTTTTAGGCCACAAGTTCATTAATATGCTGAGGGAACAAGGTATTATTTTGAGGCCACAAGAGAACATATTGATACCATAAGTTATTTATATTCTGAGGGAACAAGGTATTATTTTGAAGCCACAAGAAAACATATTGAGGCTACAACTTATTATTTTGAGGGAACAAGGTTTTTATTTTGAGCCTCATGGTAAGATCTTGAGATCACAAAATATTATCTCGAAGTCACAGAAACGATATTGGTGCCACAAGGAATTTTCTTGAGAGAACAGGATAGTATCTTGATCCTCGTGATAAGATCTTGAGATCACAAGGTATTATCTTGTTGTTACAAGAAAAGTTATTGAAGTCATGCGAAATTATCTTGAGCGAACAATGTATTATCTTGAGGCCATATGATAAATTCTTGAGATTACAAAAGCTTATCTTAAAGGCACAAAAACAGACACTGGGACCACAACGTATTATCTTAAAAAATTGACTATTTTACCTTGAGACCACATGGTGAGAGCTTGAGATAACAAGGCACTTGTCTTGATGCCACAAGAACAGATATTGAGGAAACCTGGTATTATCTTGTGAGAACCAGTTATTAGCTTGAGATCACATATTAAAATCTTGAGACAGAAAGGTAAAATCTTGACGAAACAAGGTAATATCTTGAGGTCACATGATCAGATATTGGAGATCACAAGGAAACAATCTTGAAGCCGAACGAGAAGATTCTGGTGACCCAAGGTATTATCTTGAGAGAACAAGATATTTTAAAAGTATCACGAGGCCACGTGATCTTTATGGCACAAGATATTGTCTTGAGGCCACATGATAAACTCTCGAAGTTACAAGACAAAATCTTAAGGGTAAAAGACATTATCCGGTCTTGGTCACAAGATTTTATGACACGATTTATTTTGAAGGAACAACTTTATCTCATCCGCACTTTCTCTACTTTTGTTTGTAATGGAAAACATGCGCGACAACCTGGCCGGTCAGTGTTTTCATTTAGTTTTGAAATACAAAAAGGTCGATTGCTTATATTTAAGCCATAACATATGATTTATACATACAAGTGAACATTCCGCCATTTTGTATGAGAACTTGAGTGATATTATGTCGTTCCCCGAAGACAGTATTTTGTGCCCTCGAGATCCTGTGGACTCAAGGCAATATCTTTTCCTTGTAGCTCAAGATAATATCTTGTGGCCTCAACATAATATATTATTCCACCGAGATGGTATCTTGTGGCCTCAACACAATATCTTATTCCATCAAGGTAATATCTTGTGGCCTCAAAATAATATCTTATTCCATCACGATAATATCTTGTGGCCTCGATATAACATATTATTTCATCAAGATAATATCAAGATGATATCTGGTGTCCTCAACACAATATCTCATTCCATTAAGATGATATCTTGTGGCCTCAATACAATATCTTATTCTATTAAGATGACACCTTGTTGCCTCAACACAATATCATTCCATCAAGGTAATATCTTGTGGCCTCAAGATATCTTATTCCATCACGAATATATCCTGTGGCCTCGATATAATATATTATTCCATCAAGATAATATCTTGTGATCTAAACACAATATCTTATTCCATGAAGATGTTATCTTGTGACCTCAGCACAGTATATTATTCCATCAAGATAATATCTTGAGACCTTAAGATCTTTCTTGTGGCCTCAAAGTAATATTTTTCTCTCAAGTTAATACTTGTGGCCTCAAGATCTCGAAATACCCAAGACATTGCCTTTAGGGGACGACATAAAACCGAAACATGCCATGTTCCTTCCGGGGTTCCGTAGACTATATAACAGGCTGATTTCTAATGGTATTTGCATTTTTTCGTGATTAATTAGACGAGAACAAACAACCCACAACTATTATGACTGTTGCGACAGAATGGACCAAAGGTGAATAGGTTCTTTTCTCTGAAAGCCAGTGTTAAATTCACTAATGACATATTGTCACTTCTCACAGAATCGATGCACAGATCGATGGCCAAAGTCTGTTGTCACATGTGAACGGCGAAGGTCCTTATGAATTTTCTCTCGGCCGATCAAAATTGCGTAAATTACTTTTAATAACCAAAAGTATCGAGATAGAAATACTAAGCAAACAACAGAATGCGGCGTCTGATCAGGGTCAACATTTTTGCCACTCGTCCAGCTATATTTTAACATATCAACAAGTAGTAGAAAGGACTTTTTCAGTTGTACGTTTTTTTCAAATATGGTAATGAGTAAAGGTGTCTACAACACTAGAAAAGGCTCATTATGTCATGTGTAAACAACAAAGACCCAGATCAGCCTGCACATCTGCACAGTCTAAACAGAGCCATCGTTGTCCCCTAACAGAATCAATGGATACTGTATAATGCCGTAATTACCTACTTTTTATGCCCCAACTTCGAAGGAGGGGCGTATTGCTTTTGGGTCTTTCGTCCGTCCGTATGTCTGCTCGTCCGTTCGTTCGACACACACTCCATAGCGATAGGATCTTGAAATTTTATATGTGAAATCAGAATGAAAATTTAAATGACCCAGATTTTTTGTATCCGTCGGACTTATAGCTCCCCCTTTTTTCGACGGACATATTGAAATCTTGTTAGCAAGATAGCTCAAAAATTATTTGAGCCAGGGCCTTGAAACTTGGTGTGCTGATTGGGGATGAGGATTAGATTACCTGATTAACTTTTGAAAAAAATCTGGATTAGTTCCGGAGTTATGTACCTTGTTAAGAACTGATGATGGAATTTTGTCAGGCTCGAAAAACGTTCGATCTAGAACCTTGCAATTTGGTATGTTGATTGGCGATGATGAGAAGATTAAACGTTTAACTTTTTGAAAACATTCTTTCATGTTTTCGGAGTTATGCGCCTTGTAAAAACTGATGTAGAAATCTTGTAAGCAAGATACATGTATCTCGAAAACCATTTAAGTTAGGGCTTTGAAACTTAGTGTGCTTATAGGAGATGATGAGTACATTACCTGTTTTACTTTTGAAAACAAAATTTTTTTTTAGAAATGTCCCTTTTAGTATAATGAAAATGAAAACTTGACTGAAAGACGTCTCGAAAACTATTTGAGCTAGGGCCTTGAAACTCGGTATGCTTATTGGTGATGATGAGTAGATTACCTGATAATCTTTTGAAAATATTCCGATTTTAGCGGAGTAATTTCCTTTGTACTATTATGATAATAAAATTTTGTCAGCAATGTGTCTCAAAAATCATTTAAGCTAGGGCCCTGAAACTTGATGTGCTTATTGGGGTTGATGAGAAGCTCTCTTGATTATCTTTTGAAAATATTCCGATTTTAGAGGAGTTATTTCCCTTGTATAATGAAAATAAAATCTTATCAGCAAGATATCTAAAAATACTATTTGAGCTAGGGCCTTGAAACCTGATGTGCTTATTGGTGATGATGAGTGGATTACCTGATAATCTTTTGAAAATATTCCGATTTTAGCGGAATAATTTCCTTTGTACTACATGAAAAATGATAATAAAAATTTGTCAGCAAGGTGTCTCAAAAAATATTTGAGCTATATAGGGCCTAGAAACCTGGTGTGCTTCTTAGGGATGATGAGCAGATTTCTTGATTATCTTTTGAAAATATATTTTAGCGGAGTTATTTCCCATGTATTATGATGACAAAATCGTATCAGCAAGATACTAGGGGAGTTCAATAAGTTCATAGAACTCGGTATTTTTCTATACAATTTAAGATTTCTTTTTTCATTTTTGTGCAGTATAAACCTTTGTCAGTTGAATGATAACAGCCGTTCAGTCAACACGTACATTTTTTGCTCTTACTTTTTGTTTGAAAACCTATACCCATAGGCAAAAATGGATAGTCAGAATATTGAGTTCAGAGCAGTCATAAAGTTCCTCACCAAGGAGGGTGCAAAGGCCAAAGAAATCCATCGGCGCATGGCTGATGTATATGGTGATAGTAGCCCAAAGTATTCCACAGTGGCAAAGTGGTCAGCAGAATTTAAACGTGGGCGAGACTCCTTAGAAGATGACCCAAGGCCAGGTCGCCCTGCTGATGTCATCAACCAGGAGATGATCGACCGTGTTGAGAGACTTGTGCTAAACAATCGCCGAATCAAAGTTGCCGAACTTGCTTCAGAATGTGGTACTTCTAATGGAAGTGTTTACACTATAATCCATGAACATTTAGGCATGTCAAAAGTATCTGCCAGGTGGGTACCCAGAAACCTGAACATGCAAGATCGTCAGCAAAGGGTGGAGTCAAGTCAAGAACTTCTGGAAGTGTACAATGCCAATCCAGAAGACTTTCACACTCGTCTTGTAACAGGAGATGAAACTTGGCTTCACCACTGGGACCCAGATACTAAAAAAGAGTCCACGCAATGGAAGCGCCCTGGCTTACCCCCACCTAAGAAATTTCGTACCCAACCATCAGCCAGCAAGGTAATGGCCACGGTGTTTTGGGACTCCAAAGGGATAATATTGAGAGATTACAAGCCTGCTGGTACTTCAATTACAGGAGAATACTATGCCAATGTCATTAAACAATTAAGGGTTGCTATTAAAGAAAAACGAAGGGGAAAGCTAGCTGTTGGTGTCCTTCTTTTGCATGATAATGCCCCTGTGCACAAGTCCAGAATTGCACAAGCGGCTATTCGTGAGTGCAAGTTCGAGCAGTTAAATCACCCGCCATACAGTCCAGACCTGGCCCAAAGCAATTATTATCTGTTTCGAAATTTGAAGTCCCACTTGCGTGGAACGAGAGCTCAAGGCTGCTACAGAGGCTTGGTTTGAGGACCAAATAGAGGACTTTTATTTCAAAGGCAGACTGCTTAAAAGAAAAGTGGGCCAAATGCATTGAAGTAAAGGGGGATTATATTGAAAAATAATGTTGAAACCATCTTCCAATCTGTGAGTTAAACCCCGAGTTCTACGAACTTATTGAACTACTCGTATTTAAAAAAAAACAAAACAATTATTTGAGCTGCCTTGAAACGTGGTGTGCTTATTGGGGATGATGATTAGATTTCCTGATTGTCTTTTCAAAACACCGAATATTAGACTTAGCGGAGTTATGTCTCTTGTACTATAATGAAATAACATACTGTCAGCGTGATATCCCAAAAACTATTTGAGCTAGGGCTTTGAAACTTAGTGTGCTTACTGAGGATGATGAGTAGGTTACCTGATTGACTTTTGAAAAAAAAAAAAAAAAAAAAATTCCGGAAAAATGCACCTTGTAATAAAATGATGAATAAATGTTTTCCGCAAGATATATCAATAATTTGAGCTGGGGACTTGAAACTTGGTGCGCTCACTGGGGATGATGAGTAGATATTACCTGATTTAATTTTGAAAAAAAAAAAAAAAAAAAAAAGAAAAACAAAAAAAATCCGATTTATTTCTCAGAGTTATGCACCTTGTAATATAATGAAATCTTGTCAGCAAGCTATATCAATAACTATTTGAGCTAGGGCCTTGAATCATGGTGAGCTTAATGGGGATGGTGAGTAGATCAACTGATTAATTTTTGAAAAAAAAATCAGATCACTTTTGTCAGAGTTGTGCCCCTTTTCAACTTTGGCATTTTGTATCGACAAGCGTGACAATACTCAAATATTGTGAGACTACTCAAATACTGAAGGCGACAATTACTGCTGATGAGATGAAGCATATAATTTGGGGCATAGTGTTTCACAAACATATTCTAGTTTCTTTCTTTCTGTCGTGTAGACAGATCAGAAGTCGCAAAAAGCGGCATTTGTTCAGGGTTTACACACCCAGCAGGCACTCAACGTTAAAACAACGTCGATTCAACGTTGTTTCAACGTCAAGACGTCTAATCAACGTTGAATCGACGTTGTTTCAACGTTTTGTGTCTGCTGGGCGGTGTGCAAATTTAGGGATATCAACGGGCAGCAAAATCAACTTGTTCAAGTTATTAGAACAAGTATGGTAAGGTATCAAGTGTCCGAATTTATCAAGATAATCTTTTCCACTCTATGGTCAGATTTAGCAGACGGCAAATAAATTATATTTTTTTTATTTTGTTAAAAAAATAGCATTTGACATTTCATGCGAATCATCTTCTAAGGAGATGCTTTGCATGAAATATCAAATTCTATTTTCTACGAAAATATAGGAAAAACATATCAAAAGGTCGTCTGCTGAATTCTTCCCAGCGCTGAATTCTTCCCAGCATGTTTCAATGGATTAATATGGTGGGCAGGCGAAAGAACCATGACTCAGTTAGTCAATGCAAAGGTCTGTTTAGAAGAACTACGGCCTAGCGACAGAGAATCGATATCGGAATTTTGGACAAAAGTAATGTGTTTGAATGAGTTTGAATGATTTAATTACCTCTCTCTTTTGAACAACATGCCGAAATATAAAGTATTTGCTTTATAGATCTACAGTTGTGTATACAATAACTATTAACCGTCGTAGCAATAATCATACATTGTAACGTGATTGTGAAATCCCCTAGGAAATCCCTAACAGCTTGTTACTGGGGAGATAAACATTGTCTTTTATCAGCTGATTGTTAATCCCTCCACGACCCAAATCCTAATATACACGTCATGAGAGCACTTATACGTAGCGCTTATCACGCACATTACGCGTGTACGTAAGGAAAATATTTGCAATAAAGAGAAATTACCTGACATAAAATATATTTGCCTTCTTTTATCATAGGGGCTATTCTTAAAGGGAAGAATTTGCTCTCTCTGGGAGGAAATTCTTTCCTTCAAGAGTAGTCTCTATTTTGAAAGCGATACTATATATATATATATATATATATATATATATATATATATATATATATTTTTTTTTTTTTTTTTTTCAGATTTTGTTTTTAGATTTCGGAGGATGTGCATAAAATAACTCTACTATGGCTACGCCACTGCTGACCTAGTAGGTATACTACATGCACCATCGTCTGGCATATTCACCAATCGCTTTAGCCAATAGAAACAGAAGTGTGCCGATTTTCTTGAACGAAACTAGCACAACGGCATCACAATAGAAGAAAGTTTGTAGCAAGAATTGAATAATTATGTGACTTACCAATGGCATTGCAAGCAGACCAGAAATCGACCAGAAAATGAAATGTATAAGGAAACAATAATCGTAGGTTACCAGGCCAAGCAGCTGAGGTCAACAGTCCGTTTAATCGCAAATCGAAGCGACAAAAGACAAAAACGTAAAATATAGATTTAAAGACATGGATCTCTTTGAAGAGGAATAGCAACAAATATACCTCATTTGAACGGTCAGTGGTAATAGTATTAGGGAATAAACCATGTGACACGAGTACCCAAACTGTTTGCTGTAATTATTGCACTATAACTGCAAGTCAACTAATTTAGCGCAATATGATTGGTTGGTAGCTAATACATAACGGCTTTTATACTTCGATACTTTTAGCACGTCTGTGAACAGAAATCATAGTGTGTGTGTGTGTGTGTGCGCGCGCGCGCACGCGCTTCTAAAATAACTATTTAATTAATAATTTTGCCTCAACCCTTATCCTGCTGTTCACGACAACCCCTACCTTTGCAAACAGTGTAGATCCAGATCAGATGGCTTCTGAAGAAGCCGTCTGATCAGGATCTACACTGTTTGTCATTCAGTTTGTGAATTTGAACAAAAACATTATACGATGTAATATGATTGGCTGATAGTCAGGAATGGGTGTGGCTAATTAAATTATTCAGCAGGATAAGGGTTAAACGTGACCGAACTTGAATTATAATAAACGGTATTCGTGGATTTTATCGAGGTGTAAACTCCCGTGAATCACTCACAAGTCCAAAATGACTGATTCGCTGGCATTCGCACATCGATAAAATCCAAGAAAAGATTCCTATAACATAAAAACATAGCAATAAAATGACGTTACCAGCTTATAGTGTTCATAGAGGATCTTACACGAGTGGTAATTTCATATGAAATTTATGAAACGAACGAGTTTTATAAATTTTATATGAAATGACCACGAGTGAAAGATTCTGTTTATCATATGACTTTTTTAAATTGAATTTTATCGCTTCTAAAGTTTTAAAGTCATGACGTTACTTGTTCCCGCCAAAGTGTTATGTAACGTGTGGTCATACGATTTTTATGACATGACGTTATCCACTGATTAACAGCGGCGTCATATGATAAATTGTATTTATTGTGCAATAACATAAAAATGGAGTTAAATTTAGTGTTTATTTTATTTTTACAATGGACAAAAAGGACGTTGCCAGTTCACACTGTACATGGTTGTTGTTGTGTAATAACCATAAGAAAAGAAATAAGGCTATTGCTTCACAGCTTACATTGTACATATATTAGAAATGAGGTTATAAACAGACGAATGTTCACGGACCATTATGTCACACGAGGTTATAAACAGACGATTGTTCACGGACCATTATGTTACTGACATTTCAATGTTAAACATGGGAATCCCATGCTACGTCAGTCAACATTCTTCGAATTAGATCAGTTCGTCCTGTGTATCATGTTTTGTACATTGTATAGAATCAAAGCATCGGCTTTATAAAACCCGGCCCGATTCACAGTGAAACATGGCCCTAACTCATAAAAATTATGGCCGCGTCATGAATTAAACCAGCGGGCACGCGCATTGAGATAACATTGCATCAACGTCGATGCCACGTCATGACGTTGCATCGACGTTGATACGACGTTGCATAAACACCATGTGCCCGCGGACCACATGTGAACAGTAAAGATCAAGATCAGTCTGGAAACCGTACATACTGATAATGGGTCTTCGTTAAACATTAATTTACCGTAGAACTTCGTTAACTGGAACTGGCTAAGATAACTAGAACTAGTGTTATGTCCCTCTTGGTGTTTTTCTATACAATTCAACCCTCAATAACTGGAACAACCCTTGAAAGCGCTTTTACTCTCCTTATTCTGAGACCCGACTCACCGTTGAACAGTTGAACAGAGAAGCAAAGAGTTAAAAAATTTCTTTTTTAGAGTTGAACACCATGTAAGCTATTTTACCTTTTTTTTCGGGGGGGGGGGGGGGGGGGGGGGAGGGGGGAGGGGCGGGGATGGGGGCGGGGATGGGGGAGGGGGATGACTTAATATACCACAGTTCGACAATCCGTTTTCCTGTTACTATCAACCGTATAACTACCTTACAACTAGTTTACCTGCTAACGCTGATAAAGCTAAATTCTGCATTCAAACATATTAACTTTATACATTCTGATGCTTATGACTAGCGAATAAATAACCACAACCAAAGAAAACTTTAAGCAACACGCGCCAAATCTACAGCTTTGGGGGAAAAGGTGTAACCCGAGTGTCCTACTAAACACCGAAAAGTACATTTTCCATCGAAAAGGGGCTATCGGATACAGAAAAGGAGTTCTAGAGGCCT
The DNA here is from genome assembly GCA_964016985.1 of Anodontia alba. Lineage (NCBI taxonomy): Eukaryota > Metazoa > Mollusca > Bivalvia > Lucinida > Lucinidae > Anodontia > Anodontia alba. The sequence goes on from OZ024821.1 coordinate 27,083,484, forward strand.
ATTGAATTTCAGGCAACCACCCCATCAGCACTCTCAGTGCTTTGATTCTGCCATGCAGTCAAAATAAAAATCGGAGACAATGATGTTTATATACATGAGATAGATTACTTGATTCGTCTAGATCGTCTCTAATGGTTCATATCTAAATGGCAATTTCACATTTTTATGACATGAAACGTTTTTATGCGTGTGTAAATTAGTGAGATAGTAATAAATATTATATATTTATATCATATTACTAATAATTATATCGCTTAAATCAATTTACTCTTCAACGATAATCTTATTAAGTATGTGGCACGTCGTTTCGTTTGCGGTTTCATTCATATTTTATTAACTTAAAGCAGATAAAAAGTTACCATTACGATTTTAGCTATCAATGTGAAATAATACTCGAATAATATTCCTCGTATGGATTATGGTGATAGGCGATGTCTTATTGATAATAACAATTATAATATCAGTTTTAACATACAGTCGAATTTCAAAGGCACGAACATCTTTGGGACCATGGGGATTTGTTCGAGACATGGGCAGCCACTGATGGTTAGTCATGTAGCGCCAGGTCAGGAGGCAAATGGGGATACTTTAGTTCGTCTTAATTATTTCCGGTCTCCTGTAAAATAAGCAATGGTATTTTGAGTGTTCTAATGAGTTTTGGGGGCGGTTGCCAAACCACCACCAGTTTTAACATACCACATTTTTGACAGTCCGTTTTCTTGTTACTACCAACCTAATAACTACCTAACAAGTAGTTCACTGCTAATACTGAAGACGCTAAATTCTGCATTAAAAATGTAAAGCATAAACACGCTGATGCTTGTAATAGTGACTAAATAAATAAATAGATAAATAAATAAAACAAAAGAAAATTTCAAACTTTTGAAGAAGAAAAAAATAACCAGATTGAGCACAATATCGCCGGACGAATATGAATACACCAGTAAAACGCGTCAAATGTACAGCGTTTGGTAAAGAGTGTAACCCGAGCCACGGTCCTACTAAACGCCGAAAAGGGTCTTTTCCACCGAAAAGGGGCTATTGGTTACCGAAAAGAACTTTAATTTCAGTGTAAATCCCAATCACTTCTAGAGGCCTAAAGAATGCAACTGCCCCATCAGCATTCTTAGTGCTTTGATTTTCCTATTTATCTTTAATTTTAGAAGTTTCATTATTTTTATCTTTTTAGCTAATTTTACAACTAATGCTTAGTAGACGTTAGTTTTATAAATTGTTTGCTGTATATAGTGTAAATCATGTTTATGTTCACTTCACTAATTTAATTTTTGAGGACTATATGTTGGATAAGTTTACACTTAATATGTAGTTTGGCGATGTCTCTATGTGGCTCTGCTGCCTGGTAGCGTTAAAAATCTGAATAGATAGATAAATAGATAGATTGATATATAGTTCTCAGAAAATAAGAACATTATTATTACTATTACCTATATTTTGACTGACAAACAGTGAAGACCCAGATGTTTCACAATTTCAAAGTCAAGATCTTCTTTCTCATCATAAAGTCTAGTCTAAATGCTTCCTTATGGGGCTTCGTAATCAAACGTATTTGCTTTGTTAAAGGTGAAGTTATGTTCAAATAATTTTAAGTAGCATGTATTCATAGTTTAAATCATTGAGAAATAACGACGAACAAAGAGTACACAGTTTGTACCTATTAGAAAACTTTCTGTTTGTCTGTATAATGAATCGCGACATTACGCTAACACACCTATGTAAATTGATTACTTCTTAGCCATTGCTGTAAATAATATGTTTTTGTTGAGTAACACGAAAAATATTAATCTTGATAACCTCTTATTTAGAGTCATGTACGCCATGGGGTTTTCACCATATGAGCCAGCGCACGACAAAACCTACAATAAGACCTGTGTGACCAGCAAAGACACAGATCAGCATGTACATCCACCAAGTATGTCAAGGTTCTTGTTCATCCTTCTTTGGATAGCCCGGAGGCACATGCGACCAGTTTGAATCCCAACTCGGCCACATAACTTTCGTGGAGATTGATCATGATATCATCTCTACGGTTGTCCTCCTCCTTCCGCTGATTCAAGAAGGGCATTTGTCAGTACAAAAGTAATGGTTTACCGCTTAGAGGACTAAGCCTGTCCAGGAAAAAAAAAGTGAGTTGGTTCAATAAAAGGCTCGATATTCCCTTAACGGTGTTGCCTTGACCGCAAAATTCCAACCGAAACAAAGGTACTAACACCATTCTCTAAACGCATCATGCTGTCAAAGTTTTGTTGCGGATTGAAAGTGGGTCAATTTTTCTTCGGATTGCTCTGAATTAAAGTAAGAATTCTCTGCATAACCCAATTCTAGATCTATGTTGTCTTAAAAATGCATGAACTTTCAGATTTTGGGAAAGAGGTCATAAGAGGAAACCGGAGATATCCTTTGTTTATATTCTTGCACTTACTCGAAAGACAGAACAATTCTGCTGTTGATTTATCGCAACATGAAATCGACCTTTCTAATACAAGGGCAACAAAATTAATATCATCCTATCATCCTCATCTCGTGCATTTATGACGTCGTTCTTTTAGCTTTCGTTGTTTCTATCCACCTTCGTTGTCCCCAGGTGACCGGTATGTAGTAAAAGTACTAGCTTGTTCAAAAAGCTAGCAGATCGTTTAGCTTCAACCATTGCATGTACGTTTGTGGCGTTATTAATTCATTGAATTAACCTACATGATCCCAGTTACTTTCCGATTTTGGTTTACTCCGTACTGTCAAATTTACCTCTGTCGTAAACACAACAGTACCACGGACTTTGTTCCTTGACATTAACTATTATCCTGTGAGGTTTGTCAACATTTTGACTATAGCAGATCACAAGATGTGGGAGTCCTGGACTAGATTTATCTGATTCAACAATAGAATGCTTTCATTTTAATGCCAGTACAGATACTCTTTGGACAGGTTCATTCAGAGTTAAAGGGTGTCTGTTTTTTTTTTGTTTTTTTTTTCCTTTTTGTATTATCATTTATTATAGTGATTTCTGTACCTAATACATTGTAGACTTAGATCAGACGCCGCGTTTTGCGGCGTCTGATCTGGGTCTATACTGTTTGCCACTGTACCTTTTATGGGACACTATGTATAAATGGGTTAATTGCATAGCCGAAAGATGCCATAATAGGTTAATAGAGCAGTCTATTATATCTGTTATCAGATGCACGACTACTACGTCGACTTTTATGTCAACAGTTTTGGCAGTTACTTCCGCTTAAGCTGGGTTCGGTATAATTCCCGTATTTGATGTGTGATTAGCATAACTCCTATGTGGCTCGCCAGGGCGACCCGTAATAAAGATGTTGACTTCATGCAGAGATAAATGAACTTCAAGGACCATATTGCCCTCAGTATTCGTTACGGTTGGACAGTATTCTATATATCAAATCCAATTTTAATGTCACATTTTTATCTCAGTATTTGACAGAGTTTTTTCAACCCTCATAGAAACAATGCCAATATAGCAAGGAGTACAAAAAGGCTAATTCTACAACGTCAGTCAGACAATCCTTCCCGCCCAGCATCCCATAACAATCAGCTTCAGATCAGTACAGGTTGTAATAAAACAATGTTGACCAACACCACTCTCTGGGCTAATCCAGTAGACAACAAATTGACAATATTTCTTTCTTATTTTCCTCAGAGAATGCAAATTATCTCCTGAGGAGACAATTTACGGAAATGTCAAAGTCTATTTTAGGGAGTATTAAGTAAGATGTTTCAAAATGTCGTCTTCTGCATTTATCCAGCATGTATCTGTTTTATTTTATTTTATCTTATTTTAGCTTGTAGCTAGCTCATTTCCGTACGTATAAACAAAATCACTCCCTGAACAAAATCAGCAGACGACAAAATGACATTTTTTTTTACTTTCCGAGAAATAGGGTTTGCCTTTCGAGCTAATTGTCTCATAACGAGACATCAAAACGTATTTTCAGAGACAATTAAGAACAAAATTATAGAAATATATATAAAATCCGTCTGAAATTTTACGCAGCATGCTAAGCGTTAATGAAAATGTCAAAAAAAAAAAATATGTATCAGATCAGGCTGAACATCCGCGTAGTCTGATCAGGAACTCCGCTGGTCGTCAGTAGATTTCATAGTGAAAAATTCGTGTTAGCAAACAGTGAACGCGGTGCGCCAGCTAATCTGGGCCCAGTTGTTCAAAGCTAACGATGTCGTTAGTTAACGATTCGTTAAAATTTACATTGAGTGATACGCATATATGCTGAAATTTTTTGCTGAAAAAATGTGAGTAGCTTTTGCAGTGCAAAAGCTACTCACATTTTTTCAGCAAAAAATATCAGAATATTGTGTATTGAATCCACTAAAACAGTTAACGAAATGACCCTTAACGAGCTCGTTAAGCTAACGACGCTTTGAACAACTGGGCCCTGGATATTTACTGATCGAATATGAGCCAGCGCACGACTAAGCCTACAATAAGACTTGTGCGACCAGTGAAGTCATAGATCAGCCTGCGCATCCGCACAGTCTGATCAGAGTCTTCGCTGATTGCAGGTGCCTTCAACAGCCTCCAGGCTATCCAAAGAGGAATGAACAAGAAGCCTTGCCATACAAGGTGGCTGTACAGCCTGATCTGAGTCTTTTCTAGTTACATAGGTCTTATTGTAGGTTTTGTCGAGCGCCAGCTTATAGAATGAATACATTTTCAAAGGTGGAAACTCCCTCAAATTGTGTTTACCTCCCTTTTGAAAACGGGGCTACTCTTAAAGGAAAGGAACAAATTCTTCCTTAACCCATTATAGACTGAATAAACTCTCCCACACTTTATATTAGATGAGTCCATTTTCGATTTGTTTTAGGTATGTTAGGCTATATGATGTAGAGATTCCTAAATAAAAATGGTTGAACTATTTGCAAGTAGTGGAGACCCTAATCAGACGCCGCGTTCTGCGGCGTCTGATCTGGGTCTTCACTGTTTGCCAGTTTCCCGTTTAAGGTGTCTCCAGTCTTCAATGGGTTAAGAGTAGGCCACTTTTCAGTCTTGGAAGCAAATTCTTTGCTTTAAGAGTATGTCCCTTTTCAGAAAGGTCTTGCTGTACAGGAAAACAATCAGGAAGTCACAAATGTTGTCTCCCTTGCAAACAATGGCGGAAAATCAAGCATATGCAGTCTTCTGAACGCTTAGCACTCTGGGTAATATTTTCAGCAGAAGACATATTGATTGATTGTGTTGGGGTTTAACGACACGTCAACCCTTGTGGGTCATTTTGTGTCGTCTCCCAGAGAAATGGAGAAGAGAGACAGAAGAGATAGTAGAGGAGATAAAAGTGGGGAACAGGGGAGAAAGAGGAAAAGGCATGAAAGTGAAGAAACAGAAGAAATAAAAAACATTCCCCCTCTACCCTTACCTGCTACAAGGATAGCAGGACTTGCCCAACTGTAAGCCAATATCAGTTGGACGCCCCGGTGACGTAAGATACACGACCCCTTCGCCACACCCGACCACCCCCAAGAAAGGGAGAAAAGAGATAGGAGAGATAGAAGATGAAAAGAAAGAAAGGGAAAGGGAAGAAAGAGGAACAGGAAGGAAAGGGAAGAAATAAAAGCATTCCCCTCTACCCTTAACTGCTACAAGGGTAGCAGGCATTGCCCAACTTTAAAGCCAATATCAGTTGGACGCCCTGGTGACGTAAGAAACATGACACCTTTGCCACACCCAACCACCCCGCGATATATTGAACTGTTCTTATTTTTAAGAGAAAACAGGATTTGACATTTCATGCAAAATTGTCTTCATTGGAGAAAGTTTGCATGAAATGTCAAATGCTGGTTTCTGGGGACAATATCACCAATTTGTCGTCTGATGAATTAGCCAAGAGAGTAGAAAAGGTTAAGCACTATTTTGGCATGAAACCAATTATTGTTGTCAACAGAGCATACCTGTTTCGAATTCAACTCCGTCCATTACGAACACTCCTGTTCTCAAATGTGAATCCTTTTAAATATTTTATGTCAGCTTATTATTAAACACTGGTGTATACGTACCTATACATTGTATTGACTAAAGGGTAACGCTTCTCGTCAATATTTGAATCGCAACGTCTAAAAACGTACCTTTGTACATGTGCTCCCAAAGAAGACTTAAATCAGCCTGCCTATCCGCGCAGTCTGATCAGAGTCTTCGTTGTCCGTATGGAATGTTGCATCCTTGGCTATCCAATTTGCGCCCAGTGAAGATTCTGATCAGCCTGCGCGATCTGAATTTTCGCTGGGCACATGTTTGAGGGTACATTACGGACGTTGCGGCTCATTTTATGTTCAAATGTGATAATTTCTATGAAAGGCTTTTGAGTCAACAATGATGTTTCTTTAAAATCTGTCCACATTCAAATAACGAATATAAGTATGAGTACTCTTGAAGTTATTATAAACCGTATTTTTCCTAAATATTGGAACACCCTGAACTCTTAGCACACTTCTCCTAAATTTTGAACACTTCCATTTTACTACCTGTTGATGTGTCTAAAACCTGCTGGATGAGTGGCTAATAGTGTAGACCTAGATCAGACGCCGCATTTTTGCTGTATCTGATCTGGGTATACACTGTTGGCTCAGGCTTGTCTGTCCAAATACTGAAGTTAAATACAATTACAGTGATAGGGTCAGAAATTGCAAATTACCCTCTTCAAATCACTGCTCTTGCTCCTATCTAAAAAGGGATCTACTCTAAAAAGATAGAATTTGCTCCCTTTGGGGGAGCGAATTCTTTCCTTTGAGAGTAGACCCCTTTTCAGAAGAGGACTGGTGGCTAAGAAAGAGAAAAGGTCAGAAAAACCGCCTCCCTTGTTGAAAATGGCGTAATATCAAGCAACTGTATTCTTTCCCCTGAAGATAAATAGGGTATTATGCAAATTATGAAGGTCCATTCAAACCTGTGCACCTGAACAGCAATATCAAGGCCCAGTTGTTCAAAGCTAGCAACGTCGTTAGTTAACGATTCGTTAAAATTTACATCGAGTGATACGCAAATATGATGAAATTTTTTGCTGAAAAAATGTGAAAAGCTACTCACATTTTTTCAGCAAAAAAATATCAGAATATTGTACATTTAATCCGCTAAAACAGTTAACGAAATGAACCTTAACGAGCTCGTTAAGCTAACGACGCTTTGAACAACTGGGCCCAGATTGATAGCTATTTACCCGTGTTTTAAATGGTTGCACAAGCCGACTTCAAAGACATTAAGTCTGCGCGGAGGCAAGTTCTGTTCTTTATATAACAATCATTTAACCAGTGCTCATTTGGCCTCATAAATACTTTTCTCATTAAAATCAAGTCACTTTTATGTTATAGTTAATGTTAGTAGTATAGGGTGTCACTCTGGTACTTAGTATAGGACGTCACTAGTACCAGAGTGACGCCCTATACTACTAAAGTTTGAGCTGTCTGTTTTTTACCTACTATTTTACTATTCGGAAAAACACAAACAGGAAAACAATTGATCAGTCATAAATCAGTCATAATTGTTTTAACTTAGATATAAGAAGGACAGTGGTAAAAAAGATGGATTGTTTCCAAGGAAATGTGATCTAAGATTGCGCAGCTGAAACGAGGGACCCGGCGGATGGTGTTTAGGGGGATGGGATGAAGGAGAAGCGCGGAAAAGGGATCAAAGGGAGGGAGATGGTGGAAGGTAGGCGCTTTTGTATTTGATGGGGAGCAACCAATTGTAGATATGGAAAAATAACTTTATTGGGTTATTCTTCTTGATGTTATCCGACTATTCCAGATGCGCCCAGCGGAGCCTCAAATCAGCCTGCGCATTCGCGCAGGCTGATCAGAGTCTTTGCTGTCAGCTGAAGACGTTTTGGATCTTAACGATACCCAGGCTGATCTAAGTCCTAGTTCGGTGCAGATGCAGTGTTGTAGGAAATGATGTACCCTGGCACAATATAGGGATCAAACATGGCTTTTCAAGCATTAACATTCGCCAGGTCCCGAGGGAGGTGTTGAAAACCGAGGCCGGAGGCCGCGGTTTTTAACACCTTCCTAGGGACCTGGCGAATGTTAATGTATTGAAAAACCATGTCCGATCGCTATTATTGCATAAAAACTGAAAAAAAATTGCTACATTTCGCGATATTTCTTGGACTATTTTGTTTCGCCTTTTCAACGATGTCTCGCAAACGCAATTTCCACGCACTATATATGGTCGTTCTGAGGCCGCGCAGTACACATCTCGTAACGGCAGCAAATCTGTGGCCCCGGTACGATCATACTGAAAGTTGCGTAGCCGTGCATAAACAGCGCGTGAATTGCCTTGTTAATACACGGCTTTTCGCCGGTTAATGCACGGCTGTTAATAACGTGCGACACTGCTTTTTATGCAATAACTGTATGCCCTGAAATAAAGGGGTCATTATGTCATATACAGTGTCCAATCGGGGTGTTCACTGCTGTTCTCGATCAGACTGTGCGCCTCGATCAGACTGTGCGAAGGCGAAGGCTGATATGGGCATTTGCTGTTCGCATATGACATATTGCATTTACCATAAGTAGAGAGAGAGAGAGAGTAAGAGGGAGTTAGAGAGTGAGATTAATATATTGCTTGACTTTCAAATAATCGAAATAGATATTTTCACCTGCTACATTGGCTCGTTAGCGGCAAAATATTTTCACCTAAATACCAATATAGATTGCCCCCCAAAACTTACTTTGCTCCAACCTCTTTTAAGACAGGTCATAGCATTTCCTATTAGATTGCATTTGCGCCCAGCAAAGACTCAGATTAGTCAGCGCATCCGTGCAACCTGTTCATAGTTATCATTTGGAAGAGCATAAACAGAATCCGAAAAAAAAAATCATTTTTATGATATGTTATATGTAAGTTAATACACATTGAGTTTGAAATACAGGAAATGTTTCTCACGAGACTTGCAAATCTTATAAACAAATTCGTGCCAATGCACTCGTTTGTGCGCAAACAATTTCCTCCAGAAAGATTCTGGAATGGTATCCAAATTGTGCCAAAAAGTGACAGCCAGTCTGCGCCAGTCTCTCAACCTAATTAATTCCATTGTTACCAGGATTATCTGTATTGATGCTAGCCGATCGTGACAAAGCGCAGCTGATCATTTACATGTATGCAAAGTATCGAAGGGACGAAATAACCCGACTTTCCTTCATTAAGGCCGTGGGACATCGCCTTAGACTTGTGTACCCGTAATAATACAGTGCACATCAGATCTGTGAACACTAACATGAAATTATAAGCTCAAACTAAATATGTGATAATTCTACAGTAGAAGTGCTTAATAGTTACCCATCAGATTTAAGATTTCAATAGATGAGCTTGAACCGTAGTCTATTTTAGCAACGTTTAAATGTAAATATGGTACCAGAATTTAATAGTTTTGTATGCTTGTAAAAATATTCTATACATGTATTTTAATAACTGTCACAGATTTTACATCCTCCCTCACACATGTATATGAGTAGCGTGTTCCCGTCTACCTGTTTGACGCATTTCGTAAGTTAATTTTCACGCAAATGGACGATCATTTTTGGTGCAGTTTGAAAAATAATAGGCGCGAATGTGTTATAGTTTGGCGAAAACTGTAAGCGCCGCACTCATTTGTTTATCGCATTTGCAAATCCTTCGGGAAATATTTCATGTATTTTAAACTCAAATTGCTTCACCTGTCGTGGAGAAGATAACATTTATCCCTTTTCCTGTTATAATTGTTTGCAATGGCAACCAAAATGACTCTCAGTCAGTTTGGTTGCCATTGTAAACAATTACATAGGCTGACATAAACAATTATATAGGCTGACCAGCACAACGGCATATATCTAATAGAAACCAGCCCAAAGATCAATGGTGCTCAAATCTGGCTTAGACTCCTCCGTTGGTTTCAGAGTGTATGACGTTTGAAGAGTTCCTATTTTAAAATTAACCGTTGCCATGGCAATATAATGGAGATAGGCATGAAGAAACATTGTCCGCTAGGAACATTATTACGAAGGTTTGTTCAAACTGCTTCATTTACTTAAACTGATGTCATTTGTCAGGTCTTGACATCAATAGTATGTACAACTAATGTCTTGACGATGCAAATACGTGACCTCCTATACGGCCAATGTATTGAATATAGGGATCAAACATGGTTTTTCATGCATTAACAGTCGCCAGGTCCCGTGGGAGGTGTTGAAAACCGAGGCCGAAGGCCTGGCGAATGTCAATGCATTGAAAAACCATGTTCGATCGCTATTATTGCATAAAAACTGAAAACATTTGCTACATTTCGCGTTATTTATCGATGTCTCGCGAACGTTATATTCCCGGACTATGCTCCTTCTAGGGCCGGACAGTACACATCTCGTAACGGCAGCAAATCTGTGGCCCCGGGACGATCATATTGAAAGTTGCATAGCCATGCATTAACAGTGCGTGAATTGCCTTGTTAATACACGGCTTTTCACCTGTTAATGCACGGCTGTTAATAACGTGCGACACTGTTTTTATGCAATAATGCACGTTGAGATTTTCCTTTTTGTAAGTGGGGTAAATAACGTCAGTTTATGTTGCATCGGACGTCGATTGGAAAAACTGAACGTCAGTCATCGATGGCTTCTGCGTCTTTGAAAGGTGAAAATAAACCCTTAAAAACGCTAAAAGTTTGCAGTTGGAAATAAAATCTAAAGCTATAGTATATATCAAAAGGTATGTAAGAAACATACAGTCGACTCTCGTTATCTCGAAGTCCAAGGGACATATCAGATTTGCAGAACTGAAAAAAAAAATAATTCGATTAACCACATTTAACAAATATCTGTGTTATTAGATTCTTGAAGCTATATATTAAAAATATTGTGGAAAAGAGGAGAAATTGCTCCTTAGGAGCAATTTCTCCTCTTTTTCCACAATATTTTTTACCTGTTGTTAAGGCAGGGACTAGATATTTACTTCGAGATAAGCTGTTTTTTCGAGATAAGCGAGTTCGAGATAGTGAGAGCCAACTGTATTCTATTATGGGTGTTCGGATGCAGGGTGACGAATTCGTTCCTAGGGATACCTGTTTGGCACCATTCAGCAAGCCTCGTGACTCGTTACTCTCGGAACTTTTTTTTTTCAGTCTGCACTTTATACACTCATGAAAGATTCTTATAATCTTAACTGTCTTCTGTTACACTTTTTTCTCTTGGTGAACATAATTCTAACTAGATGGTGATGCAGATAGACAGAACGCTACTGCGTAGAGAAAACTGTAGGCCAGACTAACGTCATCATGAAAACATGCCTATATAATTTTGACCCCCTTAAACCCCACTTTTATATAGTAAACCTGGGGTTGACAGGGGTATAAATCATTTCTCTAAAAAAACAAAGATTGTGGATACTCGTTAGAGCCACCTCGGCAACCGCCTCGCCGAAGCGGTTCTATCGAGTACCCACATTCTATGTTTTAAGCAGAAATATAAAAAAAATGTCAGAATTTTTTAACTGAATTTTTTTCATTTTTTGGTTGTAAAATTTTCAATATATTTGTATAGGCGTGTTTTCGTAATGGTGATGAGTTAAGGAATACTCTGCTTTCGACATCTTTCAGAAAGTCGTTGTGTGTGTGTGTGTGTGTGTGTGTGTGTGTGTGTGTGTGTGTGTGTGTGTGTGTGTGTGTTTTGCCCAGCGCTTAACACTGAAGAAGTAAATTTGCAAACTTTTATCATCATTTAATGCAAAACCTTTTGTCGTAACTAACTACGCACAAACAAAATTATTCTATTCGTTGGCGTTAAAAAACTGAATAATTTCATTTTCCCCATAGTAAAAGTGACTGCAACTCATAATTGGAACACCGGAACAGGCTAGACAGCCTCTGCGGGCGCATTCTTGCAGTAATTTCTGGGTTTTGGCCCGGGATTGTAGAACCAAGGGTCAAAGTTGTAGGGGTGGTCCTTCCATTGTATATTCAGCCTGGACTTAAAACGGTTAAGGGAGGGTGCAATGACTATTGGTAATGCGTTCCACGAGTCAATCACTTTTAAGCCAAAACTATTTGCCCGATTGTTTAATCTGTGTTGTTATTTTTTTCGGAGCAAATTTGAGCTGATGACCTCCAGCTGCTGCACACGATGAAGTTGTAAAAAATACGTCCTTCACTTAAGTGAAATCGGCAGGGTAGGTAAATTTGAGGCAGATTTTCAACAGGTTCCACTTATTCATTTTTTTTTCTGAAATGTTGACAATATTGTGATGAAACATCAGTCATTAAAATTGAGCAAAGAAATATAAAAAATATTTTTATATATAAAAATTCTAAAACAATCAGTTTACATATACACAGGTGGAAATCAGGGGAACTACCTCGAAATCGTCAACGTGAATATGTTCCCACGTCACATCTGCAACCTCTCGAGGTAGTGACAACATCAAAGGTTTTGTAAACAGAGGTAGGTGCTCTGTCATTTTAATGCATTTTAGAAGAAAAAGCGAATTACAGAATTCTGTACATATGATTTAACTTTCTATGCAGGCCAAAAAGCCAACAACAAAAAACATTTAACTGTGTATAATTTGGAGAGGGTGACCGTCACCAAATCGACCACGGATCTCACAGGTATCATACCGTTTTTTTCTTGTTTTTTTTTTTTTTTTTTTTTTTTTATTTATTTATTTTTTTGGTCTCGGCGTTTTTCCTGCTAATCTTATTACGGTGCAGAAGTTATGTACAACAGTGCTTGGGGCAAAGGGTAAATGAAAATGTTTAGAGTATTTGAAAAAATCAAACACTTTGTGCACAAATATAAGAAATGAACCACTCTTCCCATGAAAAGACCAGAGGCATATAGGAAACCTTTCTGTTCGTCCGCAAAATTAATTTTAAAATCGAAGAAGCTGTTTAGAACGGCTAAAACTGACTTCAGGGACCTATATCTGTATAATATTGACACCGATACTTCTTCCACCTTAATTAATAGCTGTAATGCCAGGTTATTAATATTTGTTTTCCCAAAATTTTACGTTCATTGCACGAAGCATTTTGTAGTTGAAGTCGTTCAAACAAGGTACCCATACTTACAAATGTTGATCTTCTCCGCGGCGATGCGTGTTACTGCCCTCGGCGCTTATATTCTTTATGCTAATCTGACCGCGGATTACATTCGCAGAAAATGCTAATACTGACCTCGACTGTTTTTATGTTGGATGCTAATACTTTTCTCAGAGCTACCGTCAATGTCAAAGACTTTAAGATTACAATCAGCTTTCAAACAGTGTATTGTTAGTTCATGGTGAGTTACTTGCTCCAGATAAGCTTATGACGTGGCCTGCTATCCGTCGTCCATCGTCCGTCCGTCGTCCATCGTCCGTTGTTAGCTTTACACATTTTCGACGTCTCCTCCAAAACAGAACTGATAACTGGTAGGAGGCATTTGGGCAATATGCAGATTTAGAATTTAGATGGCCGATATCTTGAAATTCTTTAACGACATCTCTTCGCTAACGGAAAGTCAGATTGAGCTGAAATTTGGTGGGAGGTATCAGGGCGACATGAAGATTCATAATTGTTAAATTCGTTCCGTTTCGGTATTCAAGATGGCGCAAATCTTGAAATTCTTCAAAAGACATCTCTTGAGCGGAAAGTCAGATTGAGCTGAAACTTGATGGGAGGTATCGGGCCGACATGAAAATTCAGAACTGCTCAATTCGTTCCGTTTCGAAATCCAAGATGGGTGCCATCCTGAAATTCTTTGAACGACATCTCCCGAACAGAAAGTCGGATTGAGCTGATACTTGATGGGAAGTATCGGGCGACATGGAGATTCAGAATTGCTCAATTCGTTCCGTTTCGATATCCAAGATGGCGGCCATCTTGAAATTCTTTAAACGATATCTTACCCAGGACAGAAAGTGGAATTGAGCTGAAACCTGATGGGAGGTATCGGGACGACATGGATATTCAGAATGCTAACGTCGTTTCGTTCAGATATCCAAGATGGCCCATGGCAGCCCTCTTGAAATTATTTAAACGACATCAATCTCTAATGGAAAGTCGGATTGAGCTGACACTTGATGGGAGGTATCGGGGCGACATAGAGATTCAAATTTGCTAAAACAGTACAGTTCCTATATCCAAGATGGCCGCCACTTTAAACGATATCTCCTCTCTAACAGAAAGTCAGATTGAGCTGAAACTTGATGAGAGGCATCGGATCGACATGGCGATTCATAATTGCTAAAGTCGTTTCGTTCCGATATCTAAGATGGCCACTATGCGATCCATCTATAAAATCTTCATGGCCCATGGCGGCCATCTTTAAATCCTTCAAACAGCATCTTCTCCTGAACCGAAAATGAGATTGAGCTGAAATGTAAAGGGAGGTACTGGGGCGACATGGAGATTCAGAATTGCTAAAATCGTTCTGTTCCTATATCCAGGATGGCCACAATGGCGACCATCTTTAAATACTTTAAACGACCGAACGGAAAGTCAGATTGAGCTGAAACTTGATGGGAGGCATCGGATCGACATGGCGATTCTTAATTGCTAAATTCGTTCCGTTCCGATATCCAAGATGGTCGCCATGGCATCCATCTATAAATTCTTCAATCTATATCTGCTCCAGAACGGTTAGTCGGATTGAGCAGATATTTTTTCGGAGGCATTGGGGCGTCAAGGAAATTCCGAATTGCTAAACTCGTTCTGTTCCGAAATCCAAGCTGGCCGCCATGGCGGCCATTTTGAAATTCTTCAAACGACATCTGTTCCTGAACCGAAAGTCAGCTTAAACTGAAACCTGATGAGAGGCATCCGGGTTACATGGAGATTCAGAATTGCTAAAATAGTTTCCTTCCAATATTGAAGACCTGAAACTTCTTGGGAGGCATTTGGACAACATGGAGATTCCAAATTGCTCAAATTGTTGGATTTCATTATCCAAGGTGGAGCAATTAAAAAAGCATCGGTATTTGCTACAAAACTCTTAGGACCTATCGATGTCTTTATTTGACGTATGAGTTGTTGAAATGTAACTTTAATTGATTAAACATTTCCGGCACTATTATTGCCTCATTCCTAGAAAACAACATTTGAAAACACGATTCATATGGCCGAAATGTTTGTAATGACTCATACTTTTACTGTATAACGCAATGAATAAACAAACTACCATGAAATGTTTGTGCAACCATCATTGCGTTTTAGTGATGCTTTAAAAACTGTTAGGCACGTACGTTGAGCCAACTTTTGGCTAACGTTGGGCAAACTCTAGCCCTGCATAATTTTTAACGTTAGGCCAACGAAGAAATTATGTATGATGCCAACCATTTTTGTCAGTGAAAAAGAACTGTTCCTATATACAGTTATAATATATATTCGTTTCTAAAAATAGAACTGTGCACTAAGAATGTCAAAATCACAAATGAGCCAGAGCACAGCTAACCCTACAATGTCATATGTGCATCCAGCAAAGACTCAGATCAGCCTGCACAACTGCATAGCTCCAGATAAGAAAGGGTACCCATATATTTTTTTTCTTATATCTCGACAGAAATGAATATTGTGGGAACTCATTAGATGCGCCTCGCCGAGGAGCATCTAATGAGTACCTACAACATACATTTTCTTTTAGGATATTGGAATGTGAAAATCTTTAAATAATAAAAAAAAAGACGCATTTTTCGCGTCCGAAGACAGGATTAGCAGCGTCGTTATGCGCCGCGATGCAGATTCGCATCTATATATCACGATAGAAGCAGTTTTCGTGGCTCTGGTAGGTACAATCCAGAAGATCATAACAGGAGACGTCCGTTTTAAGTCTAAAACTGGTTCTGATCGCGTGGGTTCTTATTATATAAGGTGTTTAATAATGCCTTGCGCCGCAGTCACAAAGCAAACCTCCGAAGACTGAAATAGCATCCGCGGTTATGATTAACATCAAAAGACAGGGTAGTGTCAGAAAAATGGTTATCATTACTAATCTATGAGGACTTGTATAAAATACTTTCATACAGAAGAACAAGACTGAATGTTGTTTAGATAAAGCCAAAAAGAAATTAAAATAAGAAACCAATCAGACGTTTAATTGCTGACAAACCTCACATTTTCTACTTTGTTCTGATTCAGTCTAGACATGTTGGCGTTTTCTGGATGTTCTGAGTATGCATACTTTCAAAATCGTACATAGTTAATACTTAAACAACTCATGGAGATCGCTCTAGATAACGTCATGCTATGCTAACGTCACTTTCGAACTAACGTCATGCCTCGAGCCATGACTTGTCTTTCTCCATCAGACTGACTTTTGGAAGCAGCTATTTCATTGGTTCATTGAATGACCAATACAACAAGAATCTTGTCATTGTATTTTAAACTTCGTAATGATTTTTGCGATGTTCTTACTTTAGTTTCAAATATGAATATTAGCGATAACGGAAATGTATATTTTAGCCCAGATGCTGGAGATAAAATTCTGGCTTTCTTGACCAGTGGAGATTTGAAAGGGGATTAGATTTTGTTATTTTGTTGCACTATAAACTCTTCCCTTGGCCTTATGAAGACAAGGTGAACTGTTCTTCAGCAGCTTGAAAAGTCTTGTTGCAGATGCGCGCAACTGTTTGTCGAAAGACACGCTGAAGATGTAACATTTCTTCGCGGCATCAGAAAACAATAATTTTGTGTGGTTGTATGCGCGATGGCAATACGTTTTGAATGGCAATGCCAAACCATTCTTTTTCCTCCCTTTTTAAACCCTATCTAAATAACTGAAAACTGATCAATAAAATTAAACTTTTTTTTTTTTTTTTTTTTTTTTTTTTTTTGCATACATTAGATTGCCAAGGTTCCACGAGAACCTTTTGACAGAAGGTATTCAACGATGAAGCTGGTGCATCTCAGTGAATTTACAACACATGTTTGAACGTGTTAAATGCAAAACCAGGCCCGTATTGAGGGTGGGGTGCAAGAATATTTTTGCACTCCCTTTTGGCAAACTTTTAAATCACTCACTTGCTTTACAAAAAAAAAAACAACAAAGATTAGTTCTTTCTATTAAACTTTCAGAAAATCTGACAAGAAAAAGTATGGGACTCTAATCGCTCGTCATCTTAGATAGATTAACAGGCAAGCTTTGTCTGAAGCGAAAACAAAAGTAAACTGGGTTAAACTTTCAGTTTTTATTGTTATAGATCCAAATTAAAAGCACGGTTAACTCGCTGGAACTGGCACGATAGTGTTGGAGTTACCTCGATACTTGGGCTACACGCCAGAAAATTTTGGCGATATTTCTCATGGTGAAAGTTAAACGCTGAGAAATGCGGATCCTTGGTCGATTTGGTGACGGTCGCCCTCTCCAAATTACAGGCTTCACTGTTAAAATTAATGTTTTGTTCGGTCTTCCTAGAAAGTTAAATATTATTCACACGGAATTCTGAGTAATTTACTCTTTCTTCTCCAATACAGTAAAAAAACGACAGAGCACTTACCTTTGTTTACCAAAATGTTGATGTTGTCACTTCCAGAAGTTCCGCATATGGCGTTGGGTAGTTCCCCTGTTTTCCATCTGCTGTCAGACCTTTGAGTGTGCTGAGCTTTATGGAATTTTGTCCAGTGTACCTTTGTAGTTGTCAGTGCGCTGTACAAGCGGATTCCCAACCATACAAAGTTTGAAATACTTAGACTTCAGGATTGAAAAGCATTACACTGTATCACAAAAGGAAGGTTTCATTTATGTTCCCCATGGTTTTGTTATTTGGATTTGCAATTTAGAAATTTACTCATGGATCAAACATAGAGGATAATAATCAGGAGTGTATGATAAATAAACTTGGCAAGGGGGTGTCACAGTATTTGGCTATTACGAAGAAACTTGGGAACAAAAGACGTCAGAGGGCTTACCTAACTTCAAGTCCTCAAATGGAACAAATCTGATGGTTCTTCTGATCTTGGCCGGGGACATCGAAACTAACCCCGGTTCAAGGCTTGTTGCGGCTTCTGCAAAGAGTACGACAACGCTTCGGAGAAATGGGTTGAATGTGGAGACGCTGAAAAGCGCTTTCAGATATCGTGCTCTAAAATTGATGAGATCCAATTTTTGAAAGAAAAAAAAAGGTAAAAAAGAGAAAAGTCCAGGGAGTGCCACAATCACAAACCGCAGCCCTTCCCAGACACGAAGAGGAAGAGGAAACAAACAAAACCAAACAAGCGCAAATCGAACAAACGTACGAAAAGCACTAAGATTAGCTCTCTCTTCCCCAAGCGAGGTAATCGCAATGCTAAAAGGACTGAAAAACACAAGAACAAAATAACACAAGGTAAGACATAAAACAAATCGCCTCGTAGATTAAACAACAAAGCAACAAAGAGTAAGACTAACACCGGGACCACCGCCTTAGAACGGTCAGTAGAGTAAACCACTGGGGGTTTAAAGCACTTTTACAGCTAGCCAACTTCACCCTGGGTCCCGATGCTACTCTTAATGCAGAAATACATAAAAATTCGGTTCTCTTAAAGGTCCCACCTAAGTCAATGCATCAAAGCAAAAACATAAAAATCAAATTAATCACTATAATAAACAAAGACGAGTACTCATGGCTAATTCTACAGTATGCCAGAGTAAATGAAAACCAATAGTTGAACATGGGCGGGCCAAGCCAAAGACATTTAGTCAAGCCCCAACCCACTGGTTAAAGTTTTACGAAGAGGCCGTCATTGAGTCTGAGGCCCGAACCGCCGTCGTGCAATTAAAGAGTGAAGCATAACCATCAACAGTGATTGGGTTGACAACTAGGCATGCAGTCTGCCGCATAATATCCAGGCTCTAGCCAATTCTTTTATAATGATTAATTAGTTTTCTGAATTGCTCCGAAAAGTTAGATTTTCCTACATTTGTTTCTAAATCTGTACTATAAGTCACCGTAAAATTCTGGTTCCGATATACCTAGTTGCAGAAGTGTTTTTAGACTGCCGCTGTATTTTTCTACCAAGGCACTGTGTCTGTGATAGAAAAGGGAACTTGACTATATCAAAATCAAAATCGTCCCGTTTATCATAAATTTTGGTGGAAACTGTACCATTAGATATACCTAGATTCAAATAAAAAACAAAACAAAAAGGGTGCCTCGGTATCGGAAGAATTGGCTCTATTTAATTGGAGTTCTGTGGGGTATATGCGAGCCACCATTTGGTCAAAGTAAATATTGTCAATATTTAATAAATCATCAAGGTATCGAAGTTGATTCGAAAGCCTCAATAATATCAGAATCTGGAGTTGGAACTTGGTACTGCACATACTGTAAACATAAATGGTGTCAGAGGCAAAATCCTGAAACTTCTGGTTTTTCTAGAGGCTCACCAACCACATGTTGTGGCTATTCAAGAAACAAAGACTGACAGCATAATTACAATTTCTGAACTGTTCCCAGAAACTTGTATGTACAATGTGTACAGAAAAGATAGAAATACTCATAGTGGCGGGGTGATGCTACTCATTCATAGAGACATCTCTCACATGCCAATCACGGAACTGGAAAATAACTCTGAATCAGTTTGGGTAAAAAATATTCGCAAATAAATCTTCTCATCATGTAGCAAGTTGATATCGACAGCCAAATGGGACTGTCGAAGACTTCCAGTTGTTTCAAGACCAGCTTGATCATATTAAGTCTCAGCATACATGTAAAGGTAAAATAAATTCCATCAGTCCATCTACTAGGTGACTTCAAATTCAGAGAAATTTTCTGGCCTGCTAGGCTTAGCAAATCTGGTAACATGATAAGTCAGTCCGAAGGACAAATGTTACTTGACATTATGGATGATCATGGCTTGGAACTAATGATACCCTTTCCTACTCGTGATAAAAACAGCTTGGACTTTCTTACCTCTTTACCAGGTCAATTTCAGGACATATACTCTCCAGACAAACTTAGTGATCACGTCATTGTTTCCGGATTTTTAAGACTCTTCATTCCGTATATAAAGAAACCTCGGAGGAAGGTGTATTCATATCAGAAAGGTGATTTTGAAACTATGAGAAAGGATGCGTTACGATTGCTGATGATAAGTATTTCAACGATCACTCGGATGCTAGATCAGTACAAGAGAACTTTAATTTGATAACTTCATTTATTCATGATTCAGCTGATAAGCATATCCCCTCAAAAATTAGTAAGTCTGTCTCTACAATTCCTTGGATCACTCCAGAGATAAGAAGAAAGATTCGCAGAAGGAATAAAATTCATACTAAGGCTAAGAAGACATGTAGTGGTAAACCGGACTAAATTGAATCTTTAGGACTGGAAATAAAGGCTGACCTTAAAAAGCAGCATAATTTTATGTGAATAACTTGGTAGAGGATGTAAAGGCAAATCCCAGAGACAGGTACATAAATAGTCCAAAAAAAAAGTCAGGCAAGGTATTCCACCCCTTAAAAAGAGGGGAGGAAATGGAGTTGCAGAATTAGACTCTGAAAGGGCAGAGGAACTAATCGGTCAATTCAATGATGCGTTCAATAAAACTGAGTACAATGAGGTTCCGTTAACCAGAAGCTCGGTCCCTTTCATGGATAGTATTGATAGTATTGTGGTATCTACAAAAGGAGTGATTAAGTTACTCAAAGACTTGAATCCCTCAAAAGCCTTAGGACCTGATGAGCTTCATCCTAGAGTTCTAAAGGAGCCAGCAAATGAACTAGGTCCAGTATTTGCACATTTGTTCCAACAATCTCTTGATACGGGTGAAATCCCCAAGGAATGGCTTCTAGCAAACATATGTCCCCTCTTTAAGAAAGGAGATATGGTTCTTGCTTGTAATTATCGTCCCTTATCCTTGACATGCGTGCCATGTAAGTTGCTTGAACATATAGTATGTTCACATATCATGGTTCACTTGGATGAATATCAGCTCTTGTCCAACAGGCAGCATGCATTTAGGAAAAGGCACAGTTGTGAAACTCAGTTGACCACTGTCATATATGACTTGGTAACAAGCTTGGACAAAAGAGGACAGGCTGACACATTTATTCTGGACTTCGAGAAGACTTTTGACACACCGCCTCATGAACTTCTTAAAAGCAAATTATTCGGTTATGGCATCGGCGGAAAAACACTCAGGTGGATAGATTCCTTTCTTTGCTATAAAACACAACGAGCTGCTGTAAACGGTAAAGCTTCGGAGTGGGCTCCAGTTTTGTCAATGACTTTGAAGACTGCCTTTCACAGCTACAGGAACTGGTAACCAAATACCAGGATACTCATGCAGTGCTCATAGGCGGAGATTTCAACGAAGATTTGTCAAATACGCCCAAGTCTAAGAGGACCAAGAGTCTTGAGATTTTCCTGTCTGACTACCATCTGGGAACCATCCAAACCGGTAAGACATACATCTTTGACTACATCTTTTTTAGTCGGAATCTTGCAAACAAGGTACGACGAATGGAAACACTGATAGACCAGCATACTAATGTGTCAGATTA
Source organism: Anodontia alba (assembly GCA_964016985.1). Taxonomy (NCBI): domain Eukaryota; kingdom Metazoa; phylum Mollusca; class Bivalvia; order Lucinida; family Lucinidae; genus Anodontia; species Anodontia alba. The sequence goes on from OZ024821.1 coordinate 27,104,958, forward strand.
TATCCTGTTTGCTGTTCTCTCAAGTGGCACATCGACTACAATGCAGTAGTGAAGGAAGATAGATTAGTGGTCCCTTCTCAGAGGGTGAAGTGGGAGAAGATTGACAAGGAGGAGTATAATAGGGCGGTGACTGGCAAGAACGCGAAACAACGACAGGACATTGCGTCAGAAGGTGTTCTGGATGCACAGATTAGCAAGCTTAACCAGATTGTGGTACAGGCTGCTGAAGCCCAGGGGGCCGAAGAAAGTTCGGAGACAGCGGAAAGCGAAGCTGGACATTTGTACCCCAGAGATTAGACAGGCAGTAAAGGACAAGAAAAAGGCCTTCTATGAATGGAAGAACGTGGAAAGACCCAACGATTCATCCAATATTTTTGTGATCAATAAAAAGTTAGCTATCTGTTATCTTAGGAAACTGTGTAGAATTGAGTCAGCAAAAGCGAAAGAGAGAACTCGACAGGAAATTCTAGATGCAAGAACCAGCGACACCAGGCTCTTTCACAAATTGATATCCAAACAAAGAGGCAAATTGAAGTATTGTGTTAATGAACTATCAGTAAATGGTAACATCTATAAAACAGAGGATGACATACTCCATGGATGGCAGGAGCATTTCTCTAACTTGGCAACTCCGAGTTATGATGATGATTTCGACGATCAGTACAGAGAGCAGGTCCACCGAGAGATGAGGGAGATTATTGACCTATGTAGCAAGTACGGAAACCCAAATGATTTCGAACATGTAACAAAGAGCCAGAATCTGGAAGCCATTGCGTCTCTCAATAAAGGAAAAGCACCTGATTATCATGGAGTCCAGGTTGAGCATTTGCTATCTTGTTCGTCTGTCATTACTGACAATGACCAATCCTAATCAACTGTGTGATGTGTTATTATTTGTGTGTTCTAAGATGGCTGATGAGACCAATCTTAGCTCAAAACTGCCTGTTGCAGATAGAACAAGAGAGGTCTGAGGAAGAAAGCTCTGTTGGTGATGCCTTAGCTCTGGCTTTCGCTGTGCACGTTTCTGCTCTGCTTCGCTGATTCGCTTTGCTTCGTATTCACCAGCTCCCCTTTTTATGAGGCCTCGCCACTTTGTACGATCTTGTGCAATCTGTTCCAATGACTGTGGTATGCTGAAGTATGTTGAAGGCTTTGAGGGTGTCCTTGTATCGCTTCATCTGACCACCATGGGAGCGTTTTCCTACTTGGTTCTCCATAGAGGATTTTCTTTGGCAAACGTTGTAACATGGCATGTCCATCTTAACTGTGCCAATTTCAGAAGAGTATGTATACTCTGCATCCCTGCCCTTTTCAGGACTTCTGTGTCTGGAATCCTGTCTTGCCACTTGATCTTTAGAAGTTTTCTAAGACAGCTTGTATGGAAGTGGTTCAGTCTTTTGGCATGCCGTTGGTAAACTGTCCAAGTTTCGCATGCGTATAATAGTGTTGGCAGCACTACCGATCTATATACTTTCAGCTTTGTGTCAAGTCTGATTCCACTTGGTCCCAAATACTTCCACGCGGCCAAATGCTGCACTAGCTTTGGCAACTCTAGCATTTAACTCCATTTGTCACAGGAAATGGATCAGAAAACTCGCCATCATTTTGGACCCTTGCAAGCATACCATCATGGAACTGCCGCACCATTGCTATGAATTTGGCAGGACAACCAAACTTTGCCATAATGTTCCAAAGTCCCTCACGACTGATTGTGTCAAATGCTTTGGTAAGGTCGACAAAGGTCATGGAGAGGTCCACATTCTGTTCCGGGCATTTTTCTTGAAGCTGTCGTGCTTTGAAGATCATGTCTATTGTTCCTCTGTTTTTCCTGAATCCACACTAGCTTTCTGGTAGAAGCCCTGACCGTTCCAGGTGTTCATTCAATCGGTTCAGTAGGACCCTAGCAAGAATCTTCCCAGCAAGTGACAATAAAGAGATGCCCGGATGATTGTCACAGACTTGAGGATTCCCTTTCCTTTTGAATAAGTGGATAATTGTTGCATCCTTGAATTGAGGGATGGCTTCTTTTCTCCACATAATGTGAAATAACTCTGTCAGTTTCTCTGCAACTGGAGGACCTCCTGCTTTGTAGATCTCTGCAGGTATTGCATCTGAAAAAAAAGTAAGAGAAAACCTGGAGCCTTGCCAGATGACAGGAGTTTTCACTGTTTCAGAGACGGTTGGGAGCTCATCAAGCAGCGGATTACATTCCACCTGTGGTAGTCGGTTGATAGCTTCATTATTGGTAGATGATGGCCGATTAAGGACACCATCAAAGTGTTCAGCCCATCTTTTCAAGATAGCTTCTTTATCAGTCAGAAGACTAGTTCCATCTGCACTAAAGAGTGGGTGGTTCCTGAGCTCTGGGGACCATATACTGTCTTAATGATTTTAACTACCGTAATAAAGCCCTTACTGCCAAACGTCTTAGGCAGGGCTATCGTTATTTTAAACTTCGTAAGGCGTTTTCGAAATTTTATCGCAGACACAGTGCCTTGTTAGAAAAATATAGCGTCAGTCTGAAAACACTTCTGCAACTAGGTATATCGGAACCCGAATTTTACGGTGACTTAGTGTACAGATTTAGAAAAATTGTAGGTAAATCTAACTTTTCGGAGCAATTCAGAAAACTTATTAACCGTTATAAAAGAATTGGCTATAGCCTGGATATTATGCGGCAGACTGCATGCCTAGTTGTCAACCCAATCATTGTTGATGGCTATGTTTCACTCTTTAATTGCACGACGGCGGTTCGGGCCTCAGACTCAATGACGGCCTCTTCGTAAAACTTTAACCAGTGGGTTGAGGCTTGACGATATGTCTTTGGCTTGGCCCGCCGTGGTTCAGCTATTGGTTTTCATTTACTCTGGCATACAGTAGAATGAGCCATGAGTACTCGTCTTTGTTTATTATAGTGATTAATTTGATTTTTATGTTTTCGCTTTGATGCATTGACTGAGTGGGACCCTTTATGCGAACCGAATTTTTATGTATTTCTGTATTAAGAGTAGCATCGGGACCCAGGGTGAAGTTAGCTAGCTGTAAAAGTGCTTTAAACCCCCGGTGGTTTGCTCTACCGATCGTTCTAAGGCGGTGGTCCCGGTGTTAGTCTTACTCTTTGTTGCTTTGTGGTTTATTCTACGAGGCGATTTGTTGTATGTCTTTCCGTGTGTCGTTTTGTTCTTGTGTTTTTTAGTCCTTTTAGTATTGCGATTACCTCGCTTGGGGAAGAGAGAGCTAATCTTAGTGCTTTTCGTACGTTTGTTCGGTTTGTGCTTGTTTAGATTTGTCGGTTTCCTCTTCCTCTGGGAAGGGCTGCGGTTTGTGATTGTGGCACTCCCTGGACTTTTCTCTTACCTTTTTTTAGTGCATCCAAGAACTTTTTCATGTCCTTTCTGTCTGCAAAGGACTGGATTTCATCAGCCTTTTTTCTCAGCCAGGAGTCTTGCATGTCTCTGAGCCTCGTCTGAACTGTCTTGCATATGTTTGAATAGGCAGTCTTGTTAGATACTGAGCTGGTATTTCTGAGGTAAGCCTTGTGTTTTTTGATGTTTCTCTTCAAGGAGTCCCTGAATATCTTTGACATTCTCATCAAACCAATCTTGGTGTTTGCGAAATACTGGTCCTAGGGAATCCGTTGCTGAAGAGTGAATGGTGTCTCTGAAGACAGTCCAGCTCTCATCTACATCTTCTGAACTGTGTTCCAGTGCATCTAAACGGCTGCAGAGATCATTGACGAATGCTTGCCTCTTGCTGTCTTGTTTCAGCTTGGAGACATCTAATTTCTTTGGCACCTTCTTGCCCTGTGGTCGTCGTACAGATTGAATGCGCAGGTTGAGTTTGCTGACAACAAGCCTGTGATCCGTCCAACAGTCTGCACCACACATAGTTTTAGTCACTCTGACATCCTGTCTGTCCGTCCTTCGCACTATGACATAGTCAATGGGATGCCAGTGTTTGGAGTGCTACATAAGACATTTAAGTTGCTGCTTCTATATAGCTGTTAACAGAATCTGTGTAGCAATATCTAGGGTAGATGGAGCTCTCGCCCTGGTCGGCAATCCATCTAGGAGTTGGCAGCTCCAAATAAAAACCTGCATCCTGGATTTGCCTGTTCCAGTTATGTAAAGTCTGCTTCGGCAGCTGGGGCGGAAGAAATCATTACTATGATTCAACGGCCCAAATGGCGATGCAGCAGCATGTTGTGGAGTATGGAGAGCATGACAAGGCACAAAAGAAGTCATGGTCATCCACTGCATCCGGCCTTAGCTCCAGATGTCCTGACACTGTCTTGCCTCTGGATCCAGCTAGGTCAGGATGAGAGAGTGACGTTGAATCTGCGCGCCTCTCCCTCACTATAATCCAATTCACAGCGCATGCCATCTTAATCAGCAACACACATTCACAGCAAGCACATATATGCAAATCATACAAAAGCCCTGTGGCGATGGGCGAGCATCGAAGCAGCAGGTGAGGAAACACTGGAAGCTGTAGTTGCGGACCTGCACACAGGCGGCTTGGTTCTATATGGTCGCTTTCCTTAAGAGCGAAGCGGTATGGGGAATTCGGCAGCCGAACTGAGCGACTGAGCAGATCTTTTTAGGATCGCACTGCTCACCCTCGTAGCATGGGGAAGGGGACAGAAAAAGTGCCCTAAACAATTGCCTGCTTCAAAACTCCTGGCTGGTTAACCGCGATCAGCGTGAATCCCATTTAGCAGTCAAACAAGAAAAAAGAAGATGAAGGTGATACCTCTTACTATCGGCGCTTGGAATGTGTGCACCCTAATGGACAGTTCTAGTTCTGACAGATCTGAGCGAATATCAGCTCTAGTTGGTAGAGAACTTGACCGATACAAAGTCGAGATTGCAGCTCTGAGTGAAACTTGCCTTGCAGAAGAAAGGCTTTTAAAAGAAGTTGGTGCTGGCTACACTTTCTTCTGGAGTGGAAGCAAGAAAGAAGAGCGGCGTGAAGCAGGAGTAGGATTCGCCATCAAGTCACACCTCGTCAGCAAGCTTTCAGGACTTCCCAAAGGCATAAATGACCGCCTGATGACGCTGAGACTTCCCTTATCTGGCAAGAGGCATGCAACAATTGTAAGTGCCTGTGCACCCACAATGACCAACCCAGTTGAGGTTAAAGACAAGTTCTATGATGATTTGGATTCTGTGATTTCTGCAGCACCCCGGACAGACAAACTCATCCTCCTCGGGGACCTTAATGCCAGAGTGGGCACAGACCACCAGACCTGGGAAGGAGTGATTGGATCTGAAGGTGTAGGGAAGTGCAACAGCAATGGACTTCTCCTTTTAAGGAATATATGGCAGTGGAGGAAATATCTGACACTTCTGGTCAATAGCATCTTTCAGCTCGGGAAACTTACAGATGTTCTTAAAATTGGAGCTCTTACCCCGATATTCAAAAAGAAAGGTTCCAGTAGCGAAGCAAAAAACTACAGGGGAATAACCATACTTCCAATTGTGACGAAACTCGTAGAGGTCATACTCAGAAACCGGATACAACCACTCATTGAAGAAAATCAAAACAACCTCCAAAGAGGCTTTACTCGCCACTCTTCGCCGATGAATTGTTCCTTGATTCTGAAGGAAGTGATTAGAGAGTACAGAGACCTACGGAAGCCCTTATATCTGGCCTTTCTCGGTGTCAAGTCTGCGTTCGATGTAGTTTTTCATGAGAGTCTGCTGAGAAAGCTATTCCATATTGGAATTGAAGGGAACACGTGGACTCTGATCCAATCCTTACATCAGGACGCAGAGTCTGTGGTCAAATGGAATGGAGCATACTCTGATACATTTAAATTGCAACGAGGAGTACGACAGGAAGGGATACTCAGCACCGATCTCTTCAAGCTGTATGGCAATGATCTACTGGATCGTCTCAAGATACCCGATATTGGCTCCTATATTGGTAAAATACCCTGTATTGCCCCAACGTCTGCGGATGACATGGTGATTGCATCAGACCGACTTGATACACTGCTGATACTCCTTAATATCGCAGTTGATTATAGCTGTCAGGAGCATACTTACTGCAACCAGTGAAGAGTGTATTACTCGAGATTTCCCACTCTCAAAGGAACAAGATCCTGAAGAAGCGGACATCATCATGAAAGGACAGCTGATGCCAGTCGTGCAAGAGACAATGCATATGGGTATTTTGAGATCCGCCAATAGTCAGGAGTCAGCTGTGGAAGAGAACATCAAGACAACTCGACGTACCATTTATGCCCTAATGGCCGCAGGTCTCCATGGGGAGAATGGTTTGGACCCTGAAACTTCTTTCCGGTTGACATATACATACGTCCTTCCAATTCTTGTGTATGGGCTTGAGGTGGTGCTACCTAACAGAACTCTCATGGACAAGCTAGAAAGGGTGTACAAGAAGTTTCTGTAGCAAGTGCTCTCTTTACCAGACACCGTGGCTGACCCAGCAGTGTATGTTCTCACAGGCACCATCCCCATTGAGGCAGTTGTTCACAAGAGGGCGCTGACATTGTTTGTGAGTATTTGCAGGTTAGGTGATGACTCAGTGGAAAAACAACTGGCCAGACGACAGCTGTCTATTAAGAGTTTCAGCTGGTTTATCGCCATCCGTAAGCTTCTCATCAAGTATGACCTACCACATCCATGGGACCTACTGGACGACCCACCAACCAAAACAAGATGGAAAGCTACAGTGAACAAGAGTGTCAATGAGTATTGGTGCATAACGATCAGAGAGAATGCGGCATTGTGTCCCTCCCTGCAGTACCTCAACACAGAGGATTATATGCCTGGCAGGAAGCAATGGTTGATACAACATACAAGAGAAGTGAGAGAAGTCACACGTCTGAAGACGAAGCTTAAGCTCGTTACAGGATCATACGTCTTACAAGTGAACAGGGCATGTTTCAATCAGAATCAGGTGAATAGAAGCTGCATGATATGCAACGCCGATGATGAGACAACCGAACACTTTCTGCTGACCCATGATGCCATGGCGGAAACCAGACGCCCTATGCTGGATCGACTAGTGAGTCTTACCGACAACTTCTTACAGTCCACTCAAGACAGTCTGCAGATATCCACACAGTTTATCCTAGATTGCAGCAAGATCATCGATTCCAGTGCTTCATCTGAATACCAGTCTCAACTTAGAGCCTTAGAAAGGCAGCCAGTTAGCCAGTTAGCCTATGTCATGCTCTACATACCGAATGCTATAAATTCACTCATCAATAAACGGAAAAAATGATCGCAGTACACACCGTTAGGGAACACTTTTTATTACTATTTTTAAGAATAAAGACTTTTACAGCTTATCTTAAGATGTAAATAGAGTGGTGAAATATACACCATCTTAGTCCCTGTACATACGCCCACGAACGAGCATTTATCCAAGAAGACTCCAGAGCTGGAGGTGTGCCTCAAGTGGCAGAATTTATAATCTACTACTACTACTACTACTAATGGCGGCGCCTATTCCACCCATCCCGAAAACATACCTATAAAATTTTGACCCCCGTAAACCCCACTTTTATATAGTAAAACTGGGGTTTACAGGGGTATACATTATTTTTCTTATTTCTGCCCAAAAACATAGATTGTGGGTACTCGTTAGAACCGCCTCGCCGAGGCGGTTCTAACGAGTACTCACAATCTATGTTTTGAGCAGAAATATGAAAAATATCAGAGTTTTTCATCTGAAATTTTTCAGTTTTTGGAGGTGAAATTTTCTATATATTTGAATAGGCGTGTTTTCGTAATGAATGTTAAAATATCCAAATTATCTATAACTTACTTAATTTTCAACCGAGTTTGATCAAATTTGTGTCAAAATTCATTGTTTGTAACTTTCTTTATTTTAAAGCACAATACATTTTAAGGATGCGTTCCCCTTTCAATAAGAAATCGAAAAAGTTCAGAATATGGCTGCTGGGTTTGTTACTAGCAATTACTGTTTTGAATTTGGGAATATGACTGGAATACTGGAAAAACTAAAATGAGAGTCTCTCAAGAAAAAGGAGGAGAGACAGTGGACTGATTCTTTGTACAAAGGTCTAAAGGGTGCTGCCAGCATTCCAACAGATGATCTTATCACCCGAATTAGGCGCAGTAGAAATCATTACTCATTGACTTTTCAGACCCCCGTATTTACAAGGGCTCATTCTTCCCTCAAACAATCAGAGATTGGAATGCCCTTCCAGATTCGATCATTACCTCTACTGAAGGAGCAGAGGATGGTGTGGCAAGGTTTACCTCGCTGCTTGGAGCTAGGGGACTAACTTTTGATTCTGATCTGTGCTAAATTGCTATTTAGGTCAGACCAATTTTTGCGGTACGTATGTGATGCTATTTCATTAGCGGATTCAATACTATCACTCCGTCGCCACTTTGACTCACTACTTTATTGATTGTAAATAACAGGATACCAAATGGACACATGACTTCTATGCAACGTCGCATTGACTTCGATGCGTCGACGTTGATACGACGTTGCATATTTGTTGTGTGCACTTTACATCAAATTTATATATGTTTTTAGTGCAAATAAACTATGTTATAATAAAAAAATTGATTCAAACTTATATGGTCGTTTATTTGTCATGTTTTAAAAAACCTGTATTGGAAGTGCTCAATGTAAAGGATACGAACCTAGCGTCGCCATCATTACGACAACACGCCTGTGCACATATATGTATATGGAACAATTTCAATCAGTTACGGCCCCGACACCCTCCCCTACATAAAGGGCAGATTTTTTTCTTATGTCTGCTCAGAACATTGATTGTGGATACTCGCCAGAACCGCCTCGTCAAAGAATATACCCAGCAGGCACATGCTGTAATTGCTACGTCAGATCAACGTACGTGCAACGTCATTACTTTTATGCAACGTCACATCTACGTCGTTGCAAGAACGTTGATTTGACGTTGCCATTGCGACTTGTGCCTGCTGGGTAAGAAGAACGGGCCATTGATTTGTTGCTAGATAATCTCATGCTTTAGAATCTGCACAGTCAACATAGAATGCCATATCGACGTCGGACCGACGTTGTCCCGCTGTTTGTTGCTGGCTTGTCATCCGAACCTAATGCAAATGCTACAGACTCCTAGCATATCCTACATTAGCCGTTTGGCTATATATATATGGGTGGAGTTATGTTTGGTCCGGTTTTTTTTTATATTGGAATGAAGGTGTGAGGTAAAAATAGTTTTGTATGCTGTAAACCTCTTCCAACTGTGCATAAAGAATAAAATATCGAAGAAAAAATGACCATAGCACAGAAAGCCGGGTCCGATCCGGTAATTGAGCCCGATCCGGTCCGATCCGGTGTTTGTACGTACCCCAATTTTTGGCCTTAAATTTAATTTTAGAGTAAATATTTGAGAATAAAACACAGAAACAGAAAAGACAACTGTTTTCTGATAAGATATGTTCAATCAGAACAAAATATTAATTTCATTTAGGATAAACATATTTAGCCAAAAAACTTCTTTCCGAAAGATTTGGAAAGGAGAGTAACTTGTGGCCTGTTACTGTATAAGCAAATAATAATTTCTCCCTTGACCGCATGACGTCATACGGCAAACACATGTCTGAAGTGAACATTATAAACAGTTCCGTGGTGTAGTATTTTACGAGTTATAGCAACTTAGCTACCGTAAGTAAGTGATTACATATTTGTAAAACAATTCAGCTAAGTGATAAATAATTGTTAGAGTGGATCTGTTTGCTCAATTTGATCGGAGCTGCAAAATAATTTGTTTATGTTTTGGCGCATAAATTTGTGAGGTCTCACAGTACTATTGTCGTCAAATTCTGTGCGTGCCGCGAGACAGGTTCGACAGGTAAGTGCAGTAGCGGGTTCAAAAGGCGGGTTATACTTTGCATCGGTTCCAACCTCAGGTTCCAACAGTTGTATGTATATAGTTTTGAGCACATGTAGGTCCATTTATAATATAATTCTTTACCACTCGGATGACAAATTAGTGCCATTTTTCTTCTTTAATTTGCGAAAATGAATTTATATTGTGAGAAATAGTTTTTCTTTGAAAATGTAAGAAATTGGAGACAATTTGTATGAAATGTCTAAACCTCCTATCCGAAGAAAAAACAAAACATTTTTAACGATCTCAGGCCTTTGTGTTCCTCCTAGCCCCCTTTAAGCATGGTGCCGCTCCATGCCCAAATTTCCCTTGCCCTTTTCACTGGCACCGTGCCCTTTTTGGCCCAACAGTAACATCTGATTGATCATGCATATTCTCAATTAACCACTTAGGGTAAACCAGACAGTTATGGATATAGTTACCTGTTGATCAACTTAGAGTCTATACTGTCACAGGGTTTTCTTCGTATAAATTTACTGTAGGTTTCTCTTGTTATATTTGTATAAATTTAAGAGGCACACTATCATTTATTTTCCATTTTTATTTTCTCCACCTTTGTCTGTGTGTATTTTAAATTTATTAACAACTGATGTAAATGTAACATGGCAGGGGGCAAAACCCCTGCTAAATGTTAATATGTCGTCTGCTCACATCATGTGCTTTCTACACAATCAGTAGAAAGCCTATGATGTTGACCCGTTTAAGGCAAACCTGAAACTGATTTTGTTGATCAGACGATTTTTTTATCATTTCCCTAAATTATGTTTAATTGGCCTATCAAATTTCAGTGTTGTTTATGTCCAATCAACCTGACTTTAAACCTAATTTTCTATTCTTTTTGATGTTGTCTGAATATTGACAGCAATTGATCTCTGCCATCTTAATGCAAAGATTGGAGAAAGTAAATTTAACAAAATATACATCAGTGTAATAAAATGAACATTAAACTGTTGAGTAAATTAAGTACAGTCAAACCTCTATAAGAGCGCCACCTTTGGGAGTGGACTAAACTGTCTGTTATATAAAGGTGGCTTTAAGGTTAAGTCAAAATTGTCACCATGGAAGAAAACAAGGTCAACACACCAGTCTGGCGAGTATCTAGAACATTAATTAGTGATAATTAAGTTTGGACTTGGTACTCGTGTCAGCTGAAAGAAAATTGCAAGCATCTTTCAATTTTAATACGCTTCTGTTGTTGTGTTTTTTTTGTTTTTTTTTGTTTTCATTATTTTGAACAAAAAACAAAACAAAACAGTCAAGGCCAAACATCATGGGGCAGGGTTCTCACTAGGATTTTAAAAGTAGGAGTCCTGGACTCCCTTTTTCGAAAAAGTAGGAGTCCCAGCCCAAAAGTAGGAGTCCCACTCCCCCAAAAATAGGAGTCCCATTTTTTTTTCATGACTCTCCTTTAATAGCGAGCATGTCCCCGCTTACTTCATTCTATAAATACCTGATGGAGATTCGGTTTCCTTATTTTCACATACTTTTTTTGTGGGTTTTTTACCAACTGATTTTGGTATCTGCTTTGCTTTATGTATTCCGAGCAATGTGTGTAACCAACTGGTAGTCATTATCACATATCCTGACGTTGTTTGTTCAATAGAGTTAGCCCAAAAATTAGATGACTAATGTCTCCCTCATGGGAAAATAGAGATATCTTTGCAGATCAGGAAGACATGACTGCAGACATGACAACCCTAACCTAATTTACTTGCATGGTAAAGATCGTCGCACTTAAATTCAATACCCCACCCCAACTCAAAAAAAAAAGTTCGGTTCGTTGCTGTCTGTATTAAGTGATCTTGAGTGTTATGGATATTAAGTGAAATATATTTTAATCAAAACTAATTAAAGCTCCATTCTATGCTATCGCAAACTGATGTATGCAATATATCCACACATTCTGATCATGGACACCTCTGTTGAGATTCACGTAAAACGTCATTTCAATGTTTACATTTGCACCGTGCTGTGATCAATACACGCTATGAAAAAATGTCCGGGACTTCTTCACTATAGCTGAAATTTCGAGCTACTGCTTTGATTTGCCCAAAAACTCTTGATAATTTAGTTCTATTTTAAATATGTGTCTGATTCATATGCATTTCTGACAAGAAAGTGCTCTACTATGCAACATGGTAATACTTTGGTTTTTCACCAAAACGGTTTCCTGCCACGCTGTCAAATGACGTTTCTCTTACGAGCATGCGCTACCGTTACTTACATGCACATGCTTTCTTCGTGCGGGAGCAATGGAAAATTAACTTAAAGTATAACAGCCCCGAATCGTATACCGTCGGCCGGGGTGCATCTGAGCAGTCCCATAAGACTCTTCACAGGGTTTACGGGATAGATTCTATGGAACTTGGGACACTATATTTTTTAGTGACAAGCTGGAATATAAACCGTTTAGATGTGCAGCCTGATATCTCGCAAAGGGATAAAGTGCACTTGTCTGAGACACGTCGTCTTTTAACAGAAAAAAGTAAGCACGCGCTTTTGATGTCAGTGACGAAAATTCAACGTCCGAAGATTATTAAATTTTTGATGAATCAGTCGGGGGTGCAGGCAATACACATTGAGGGAAGGGGTCGCATACCGGTGTCAGTCGCATGCTTTAATTGCATGCTTTAATTACTCGATCGCTGGTGTGAACTGCCAACACCTGTTTAACTACCGCTTGCTTAGCAAATAACGGTACTGTCGCAGGTGTGAAAAACACGCTGCGGATTACTACTGTTCCGACGGTACGAATAACACGTGGCGGACTTTGGACTTCAGTCAAATAAACCGACCATAATTAGTAGTAGTCCCACGGGAAAAAAACATGCGTCCGGCGGACTCGGTTTTGGGAATTTTTAGGAGTCCGGACGCTGATTTATGTGTCCCGGGATGCAGGATTCTCGCAGGATTCTGCGTCCCCGAGAACCCTGATGGGGGCGAATCGCTCCGACAATATCAACCAAAATTCAGGAAGCTGCCATAATCTCGGTCAATATTTGTGCGCAAAAGGAGGGCATTGTACCGAAAACCACTTACATTGCATAAGAACACCTTTGATCCACTCTGATTTGAAGTTAAAAGATGGTTTTATCAAGAAAAAAAAAATAAGTTCTGTTCCGCAAGAAGTTCTTCCCAATGTTCGTTTGCGGTCTTTCCATGTTCAGTTATGAACTACCATTACTAAATTAGTTTTGATCGATAGAGATCGCTAAATTACTTATCGATGTAAAAATCTTTTCTCCAGTATGCGTAAAATTATTTCAAAGAAAGAAAAAAAACTTAGCTTTACACACGAGATTATGCGAGACACAACGAGAGTTGGTGAGTTAGGCGAGAGTGTGTTGAAAATTGACAACAGACTGGTTTCCCCAGTGTATTAACCTGTAATTTCACATGTTTGTGACCACATGATTGGCTTCTAATTGACATTTGAAGTTAATTGTAGATGATTATGGACAATTTAAATTTTTACAGGTAACGTGGCCGCCATACGGAGGACAATTTGAGTTTTGGGAATGCATTTACTGGCTGATGATGCTAATAGAACAAAATTATAGAGAAATTGATTGGGAATGTTTATCAAAGGTGTCAGAGCAGTATTAAAACAACTTCATGAATAGACCTTTTTAATGTTATTGTTTTCATCGGGGCTACTGACCGCGTGATTACAACGTTATGTCACATGACCAAAAGATGTGGATGGCAAAAACATTTCCGGTTCCATTGATACCAATTGATTCAATCAAGATTTTACTTGGATAATAAATTCCTTTTGGTAATATTTAGTCGTAAATTTTATTTAGTGTTTTAGAATACAGAGCTCTTTAAGAAGCCATCTGACTGCTTTTTCCTAAGACAAATACAAATGTTTCAATGATATTTTTCCGATATCAGCAGGCACGCCTGTAACCGTAATATTGCTGTATGGTGACCATTTTAACACCTAATTTAGCTAGTATATCGTCAAAATATATGTTAATATTTGTGTTTATGACATTTAAATGATCACTCAATGAGAATCTCTTCTGAAAAGAAACTTTTGACGAATGAAATGGCTCATTGGCAATAATAATGTCCGATAAATGTAAACAACAGCTTTCTGCCATCCACTTGGAACAAGGCTAAAACGTACTCTGTGTTAAAGACCGAGAGGTTGCGAATGATGATTATTATGTGACGTAATATTTAAAAGGCCTTAACACAGGTATAGACTCTAAGTAGATCATCCAGGAGATGACTTACAGACAAGCTAAGGCTTACAGCAAGATCCTGGAAAATATTGTATTGTTGTAAATTATGTATTTGAAGCAACCAAAATAAGTTTAAACCAACTTCAGACTAGTGTCAGTCTTCGCGAAACCTTTCGATGTGCTGCAGAACAGCTGTCAGACAAACTGAAATCTGCTGCAGGACAAATTGAAAATCTGCAGGGCAGACAAATCAGTGTTTAATTTATTACAACTGCATTTTAAAAAAGAATTGCAGGACAGCTGTCAGTCAGACTGAAATTTTTTGCAGGACAAAATTTGCCGGTTTTGTCCTGCGGTCCTGCAGTTTTCCTGAAGACTGAGGTGTATCTGTTTTTTACCCAGTTTTTTCAGTGAAATTCAAGAAAACAACTCTGAAAGTTACCAATTGCTCACTAGTACCTGACACTGGACTAGTAACCAATTGCTCACTAGTACCCGACACTGGACTAGTAGTCGGCCATCTGAATTTTAATTCTTCCTGAAACAAGGGGGGTTAATTTTAAACATGTTGAACTTAGACAATGTTTTGATCAGTATTTTAAAGCATCTTTGATGAGTTTTCTAAGTTTTCTCTCTATGTTAAGTTTTTTTTTTTTTTTTTTTTTTTATAATTATTTAAATCTGAAAACACACACACACACACACACACACACACACACACACACACACACACACACACACACACACACACACACACACAGAGAAATGCTTAACTTAGGCAATCTCTCAAAAATAGTACTGACAAAATGCCTTGAAAATGTAGATTCAATTATTGTGCAGTCCCGGGTGTGCAGTACGGGTGAATGAATTTAATATGCTAATAGGGGTTGATGAATAGATGACATTACTTTTTGAAAAAATTCCCAATTTTTTTTCCTGAGATATAACTTTGAAAATTCCGGCATTTTAACTTTGTAAGCAGCTATCTCGAAAATTGATTAAGCTATTGCCTTGAAACTTTTCAGGCTAATAGAAAATGATTAACCTTGTAAGCAGCTATCTCGAAAATTGTTTAAGCTATTGCCTTGAAACTTGTCAGGCTGATAGAGAATGATGAGTAGATGACCTGATTAACTTCTCAAAAAAATATCTGTATTCCAAAATTTTTTTTTTCTTTAGTTATGGCCCTTTGAAAATTTTGGTATTTTCACCTTATTATCAAGATATCTCAATGTCAACTGTTTACGGTAAATATCCTAAAAATTCGAACACTAAAGCATCTGACAAAATGACATATGCAAACAGTGTAGACCCTGATCAGACTGCTCCAGAAGGAGCAGTCTGATCATGGTCTACACTGTTTGCCATTCCACTAAATATTTAAAGAAACTGCTGCATAAAAAAAGCAAAATTTAAGCCAAAAGAGTATGGAATAAAGTATAAAGTGTTCGAAATTTTAGGAAATTTACCATAGGCTATTGCCTTGAAATTTGATAGGCTGATAGGGGATGATGAATAGGTGAACTGATTAACTTTTTAAAAAAACTCTGAAAACTTTTTCTTCTAGTGATATGGGGTGGTTGGGTGTGGTAAATGTGTTGTGTATCTTGCGTCACCAGGGAAGGAGTGTCTGCGCAAGAGAGTATGGGGCGTCCAACTGATATTGGCTTACAGTTGACGAGGCCTGCTATCCTTGTAGCAGGTAAGGGTAGAGGGGGAATGTTTTTATTTCTTCTGTTTCTTCACTTTCATTCCTGTTCCTCTTTCTTCCCTGCCCCTCTCTTTCATCTCCTCTACTATCTCTTCTGTCTCTTTTCTCCTTTTCTCTGGTAGAACCACAAGGGTAGACATGTTGTTAAACTACACCACAATCAATCTTTGAGTGATAGCCCTTTGAAAATTTCAGCATTTTTTTTTTTGTTTTTGCATGGGGTTAAATGTTTGTTCTGAATACATTTAAATAGGTAAGTACTGGTAAGTTACATCTCATCTGGAGCCCAAATTATATAGTTTGTTGAGACAACAATTAAAATCAATCTTTTCTAAAATGTAACATGGTGTTCACACAGAATATGTATTTTATTTTCCTGACAATTGCTAATTTTATCTCTTTCTTTTTTGTACATATTTCCTTTGGTATATATGTAATTTCTCCAGTAAATTGATTTTCATTGTTGCAGAGCTTAAATCTGGGCATTATTGATTTTAAGGCAGCCGCTTTTTTTTCCCCCTTCATTAAATTACAGATAATGTTCAAAAGACATGTCCCTGCTCATGGACATTTTATCAGTAAATTCATAGAACCGCAAAATTGTCAAAATCTGACACACCATGGATATTATTGAGGTACATGCAATTAAATGTTCTAATATGAATTTACTAGGTGCTACCTATATCCATGCGTCCAAATTATCACCACATGCTTCATAGGTGGGTTGGCCAGCTCTAACTGAATTTGATTTCAGACCACGCTTGACTTCTGAATCCACTGCATGAGTGGCAATATACATCCAAGTCAACAATATTTCAGTAGTTCAGAGACATTGTCTCCAAATTCGTGTTACTTTTACCCGACCCGATCACATGAATTCAGGTCCTGCTTAGTTACTAGTAGCTCTGCCATGGAAGCTTTAGGCAGCCCATCTATTTCGCGGGCTCCAATGGCGGAGGCCTTGCTATCTGAATACCAAAATCTAGTGTATGCCGGTGACAGGTACAATGACAATACACTTTTGTTCGCTTACCTGAAGTCCATTTTACTGCTTCAGGGTTTTTCCTAAAGATTTTTGACCGTTTGTGTTTTTTTTGTCTTTGTTTCTTTTTGGTCTTTTTTTTTTTTTTTTTTTTTTTTGGCGAGTCTACACATTATGAAAAGCAGAAAAAAAAACAACAACACAAAATAAACAACACTTTACAAACCGGCCGAACAAACATATTATTGTGTCAAAGTTTCTTCAGATTATCATGTGAAAACAGCGTAAAGTCTGTGTTATCTAAAAATCTACATCAAAATGTACCTTATGCACAAAACGAACATACATGTGATACCTCCCGGATCACGCGGGAGGCTCCCGCATTTGAAGCCTATATCCCGCGCTCCCGTCCGGGAGACAGAATCTCCCGCAATTGCAGTTTTCCTATCCCAATTTTTTCACGAGTGACCATTTTGCGAGTATTTATAGTAAGCAGTAACAGACTTCGATAATTTTGCTGGCGAGGGTGTTTAACAGATAAGTGGAAGAATATAATACACAACCATAAACAGGTGACATTATACACGGCTGTCATAACCCGCGTCGATTTTGCCATCAGCTGTCTGTTAAATGCCTTCACTTTCTATCCGTACATGATCATTCTCAGTCCGAAGAAGAAGCTGCAGAGATGTCCAAAAGATCACCATCAACCCATAAGAATAAGACTAAGAAGTACAAGACTACCTTTCAGGGTTCGCATTTTGTACATTTTGCAACTCAACTTTCGGTGTCACCGCGGGTGGAAGGAACGACGTAACCAGACAAAACAAAGGATCGACACACATTGCAATGCAAGCAGCAGTAAGATAATGCCAAATATTGCTACGCTATTCAAGGCAACCACACCCGAAAAATTCACCGGGGCAGAAGTGGTTTTTTCCACATTCATTGCAGAGCACAACATCCCTTTCGCTGCTGCAGACCATTTTACATCCCCATGCTGAAATATCTATGCGACGACTGTTCGCACATTTTTTTTTTTTGAGAATAATGAAATCTTTCGCATGCAGATTCCCAGCTGACACCAAATGGTGAATCAACATTGAAACAACTTTGACTAACGTTAATTCAACTTTTGAATCAACGGTGTGTGCATGAAGGGCCGTTTTTTTTTTTGTTTTTTTTTGTCTCCTAATATCCTAATACTTATGTTTACTTTTCTGTTGTAAATGAACTGCAATTTAAAGTATGTAATTGAGTTGTTTGCAACTGAACAAACAAGAAAAGAAAAAGAAAAGAAGAAGTAGAAAAACAATCCCGCTAAAAATCACGGTAGTCATCGTGCACCGGATAAAATTGAAGGGCAAAATTGATCAGATGACATTTGATTACGTCCCTTGAAACCGGTGATCCAATATGGCGTCCTAGAGACGAATAAACCCGGAAGTATCTAAGTAACAAATACGTGTCACTCAATGGTTTCGTTTCCTTAGCACAGAATATCTAGGAAACAACAAAAAGCACGTAGCCTTGAAATATTTGAGTGAAGACTAGCGAGAAATCCAGCAACAGTATTTAGACTATCTTTATATTTTTTTCAGACAGTACTAGTAGTCGCACACGATCTCACATTAGAAACACAACCATATCTTTATCGTTCTCGGTCTTGTCAATCCAGTGCTTGGTTAACCCAAACCCCTAAAAGGGATATAGCAAACAGTGCAGACCCACATCAGACACCTGATCAGGATTACACTGTTTGCAAACAGGATTTTCCATCATCTGGACCTATGGTTACAGCTTTCTTTCTTTGTAAATAACCTAAAACATTCTATTTTGAAATTAAAACTTGAAAATGTATGTTCCTGTCATTTAAATTCAGTAGTTCCAGTTCCTTTGTACATCTAAACCATATGAAATTGATAAGAAAAACTACTTGAACACGTCGTCAAAAAGTCTCCCTCATTGAGACTCCAATCTCCCTCATCTGAGAAGCAAATCTTCCACATGGTCATCATAAAATTATCACATGTATGAACGAATCATGCTTAGCTTGTAAATAGACGGAGAATGGATAGAAATAAAATTTGAAGTGGAGACAAAATTCAAAATGGCTGCGATCGCAGATTTTGTAGGCTGACGTCATGTCTTATGATTCAACCCTTTGCAATTGGAATACTTGGCGTTATTGGCTGTTTTGTTGCTATTATCGGCACGGCCGTTGTGTCAGTAGTCTCTGCCAAATCATAGAACACTTACTGTTTTTCAGGATAAGCACCGAACCACCAAAGCGTTTGTTGGACCATCACATTTTGGTCACACACATCACTGGTCACATCGGTTGTCTTTAGTAGTGCTTCTGCATGACGAACCGCTCTGAGGTTTGGGGAACTGCGAAGCAGTTCATGTTGGACACACTTACTAAACACAGCTCCAGATAAGGCACTTTTTTTCAGCCTAAATGCGTCAGTATTTTTCTTATTTTCCCTTGAAACAATTATGTTATGGGTACTCAGTAAGGCCGGCTAATAAAAGCTGAAAAGGTAATTATCAGTCCTGCCATTGTGATTGATAATCGATTAGTAATCTATGAAGATTTGATCATAGTTTTACATTTGTCTGAGCATGACTCTTTACCATATGTTATACTTTACTGTATGTATTTTAAGTCAGATAGGCATGAGCAAACAGTGTAGACCCAGACAAGACACCACAAAACACAACATAGCATCTGGGTCTACACTGTTTGCCACTCACTCATCCAGCAATTTTTAGACACAACATTGGGTAGTAAATTGTATTGTTCAAATTTCAGATGAAATATGCAAAGGAGTTGAGGCGTTTGAATAGGAAAAAATAACTGTGTTTCAGGTTTCCCGACCGATTCGGCCGAAATGCAGCCGATTCAATCAATTTTTAGACGTTTTTAAAAATAAAAAATAAAAACACCGATTCAGACGATTTTCTCACTTGTATCCGTTGCGGTTCGTTTCATTTTTCGGTAAGCAGTGATGCCTGAATAGACTGGTTTTCAAAAATCGGAGGGGTGGTCGGGTGTGGCAAAGGTGTCGTGTATCTTGCGTCACCAGGACGTCCAACTGATATTGGCTTACAGTTGGGCAAGGCCTGCTGTCCTTGCAGCAGGTATGGGTAGAGGGGGAATGTTTAATTTCTTCTGTGTCTTCACTTTCATTCATTTTCCTCTTTCTCCCCTGTCCCTCTCTCTCATCGTCTCAACTATCTCTTCTATCTCTCTTCTCCCTTTCTCTGGGAGACAACACAAAATGACCCACAGGGGTTGACGTGTCGTTAAACCCTAACACAATCAATCAATCAATTCAAAAATCGGTTTATTGTCGTGATTTATTTTTTGTAAAAATACGACAACCAGACAATTTTATTCGATCATCTAAACGCTTGAAATTTACTCATGGTTGTTTTTATATTAGCAAGCGTTGGGAGGAGTGCGCGATTGAAGAATGGCTTCGATACTTTCGATTCGCATGCAAAAATGCTCGCACATCGAGGGTGCGGTCAACGTCCTCAGGCCATTTGCGAATGGTATGAGCATGTGAGACGTTTGTTTTCAACACCATCTGCCCCTCAATAAAAGCAAGCAGTCGACAACGAAAGCAAAAAATACAATGATGTTTTCTTGTTATTCCTTTAATATCTAGTCGCTTGAAAAAAAAAAACAAACAAAAAACAACTACCTACCGACCCAGGGTGAATTTTCAGAAGAAACCTGAAACACACGTATTATTTTTTTTTGGCAAATGAGATATCTGAATACTAAGGGTAAATACGGTAAAGTAACAGACACAGAAATCAAATGATGATTATTAGCAAATCTGTAATGATAATCATTTTTGTGGAATTTATCGATTGATTAATCGATTATCCGATTAATCGTCCCAGCCTTAGTACTCAGTCATTAGAATCACATTGCCAAGGCGCTTCTTATCAGTACCCACAACATTTGTTTTCATGGAGAAAGAGCCAGCCTCGGTGGCTCAGTTGGATGCGCCGTACGACTGGAGACCAGGAGGTCGCGGGTTCAACCCCCGCCGAGGTCGGCAACATTCTTTCATGGAGATTGATCATGAAATACTTTCTACGGTCATTCTCTCCCTTCCGCTGGTTCAAGAAGGGCAGTTGTCAGTTTCTGGCGAAAAAATGTGCACAATACTGGTTAACTGCTTAGAGAACTAAGCCTGCCCAGTAAACGTGTGGTTAGGTAAACTGACCGCGCTCGACATGACCCCACTGGGTTGACTGAGCCGTAAAACCTCAACACAAATCATGGAGAAAGAAGATAAATATTTTCTGGATAGTCTGATACACCCTCTTATCTGGACTGGAGTTATGAACTGAAGTTCCTATATTCTTGTAATTATTTGTTCCCTGAAAAGAAATCTTGTGAAGATATATTACCTTTAGCAGTCATTGGCACCAGAGCTATTTGTCCATATGCATATATTGCGAAAAATGTGATTGAAGTGTTTATAACCCTTGTTCTGCTGAACCTGGATATACCCTGTCTTTGCAAACAGTGTAGATCCAGATGGACCAGATCAGTTGGAACCTGGATCTGCACTGTTTGTCAGTAAGTATGTGAATTCATAGCAACAATACAGATCAAGTAATCTGATTGGCTAAATTAGAAGTGGGCATGGCATCTTAATTTATTCAGCAGGACAAGGGTCAAGACATGATCATAGCGCTAGATGAGAGGGAGTTTCAGGTACATGTATATATTTTTCTTATTTTTCCACAAAATATTTGTTGTGGGTACTCATTAGAAGTGCCTCTGTGAGGCACTTCTAATGAGTGCCCACAACATATGTTTTTCTGGAGAAATAAGAAAAATATTGATACTTTTTGATTGAAGGAAATGGTCTCATGTTGATCTTTGACATTGTGATTCGTCTTATTATCAGTATTGACATAATGCTGTATCTTTTTTTCAATAACGATACCATATCGTGATATGATATATGCATTTACAGGTCATTAATTTTCAACAGTGATGCAGTATCGTGATCTCACTTCCTGAATTGATACTTTATGATACTAGTACTTTCACAAGAAAAAAAAGATATATCAAGGAAAAACACTTTTTTCTTCTTTTTATATTGATTTCAGCAGTTCCATGTTAGTATTTCACACATGCAATACAATTTTTATATGTACAGGCAGGTCTGTGTCTCTATAATGCCATGATTGTGCATCTTTTGTTGTTGGTCATTTTAGTGGCAGCGGGCCTCGGTGGCTCAGTTGGATGCACATCCGACTGGAGACTAGGAGGTCACGGGTCAACCCTCGCTGAGGTCGGCAACATTCTTTCGTGGAGATTGATCATGAAATATTTTCTACGGTCATTCCCTCTCTTCCGCTGATTCAAGAAGGGCAGTTGTCAGTTTCTGGCGTAAGAATGTGCACAATACTGGTTAACCGCTTAGAGGACTAAGCCTGCCCAGTAAACGTGTGGTTAGGTAAACTGACCGCCCTTGACATGACCCCATTGGGTTGACTGGGCCGCAAAACCGCAACACAAACAAACATTTTAGTGGTAAAGTCAAGCCTCTTTATACCAACACTCGATACAACAACAAAATTCATTATAATGACAATTTGACTATCATGAAACCTTCTCTTCAGAGGTAACAATTAGTCACAAATTATGCAAGAATATTGTACTTAATATTTTAAGGAAACATATGTTTTGGATATTTGTTAGAATTGCCTCAATGAGGCACTTCTAACAAATATCCAAGACATATTTCTATGAGGAAATGAAAACAAAACAAGACCTTTCTTACATACATCAGTATGCTCATTAAGTATTCTATACAACAGCAAGTTCATTTAAATGGCAACGTCTTTGGGAACAAATGCTGATTATTGTAACAAGGGTTCACTGTACTTATATAATCTGAAATGCAACTTCAAAAGCACCATTTCATGCATGAAAATCACAACTTGAAGTTAATCCTGTGAAAGTAGGTGGTCTGCAGTGCTCACAAACAAAATACCGTATTCAACCTAATTACTGCACATGCTCCTATAAGGGCACAGTAAAGTGGTTGAGTAACCTTTAGATTACAGTCAGTGTACTTTTATCTGCTTCTTTCTAAAAAACATATGTTGTGGGAACTCATTTGAATTGCCTTGACAAGTCGAGGCAATTCTAACAAGTACCCACAACATATGTTTTTTTTTAAAGAAAATCAGAAAATAATATTGCAAAAGCATCATTTAATACGCTGCTCATTAAGTCCTCTGCTGATCTTTCTTTAAAGAGTGCCCTTATTAGGTTGATATTTTACTACAAGTTTGTACAGTAATTTTGAAAAATCTAAGCACAGAGTGCAGTAATTAGGTCAAATACGGTAGTACTTTACTGTCTGTGTGAAACACAGGCCCAGATCAGCCTCTGCATTAACTTGTACAGCGCCAGTCACAAATGCAGCAGATGACACTGATTTTTTCAGAGTATGTGACGACATTTCATGTGAATTGTCCATGCAGTCTGATCAAATTCTTTGTTCACTGTCTGAAGAAGCTTTGGAGACTTAGCTACCCATAGACGTTCTCCAAATATTGATCAGACTGCGGGGATGTGCGGGCTGATCTGAGTGCGTTGGGCGCTTATGCAGTCTTGCTGGAAATGCTGCGCCCCAGCTTGTATATATTAATTTACCTGATAACTTGAATAAATCTTTTTTGTTTAAAATCAGGTAAACCTGGACTGATTTCAAGGTTTGCTGGTTGTCTGGTAAATTTATGTATTCATTTTAGCAAGTAAGCAACAAACTTTATTACTTTGCATGTCGGGTAAAAATTTCAGCAGATGACATTTTGAATTATTTTTCTTATATCCTGGAAAATAGAAATTGACATTTCATGCAAATTGTTACCTTAGAAGACAGTTTGTATCAAGTGTCAGATCCTATTTTTTAGGGAAAAAAAAGAAAGAAAACTAGATTGCGCAGGCGATGGCAGCCATCGCAAAATTCCCATGCTCCATGCTAATGTTGCTAACAGCATGACAGACAGATGGACGGAAAAATAATGTTACGTACCTAAAACACCATTACTGTGTGGGGAAGTCATATAGCAAGTTTGCCGGCCTCGGTGGCTCAGTTGGATCGTCGTCCGACTGGAGACCAGGAGGTCGCGGGTTGAACCCCCGCCGAGGTCGGCAACATTCTTTCGTGGAGATTGGTCGTGAAATATTTTCTACGGTCATTCTCTCCCTTCCGCTGATTCAAGAAGGGCAGTTGTCAGTTTCTGGCGAAAGAATGTTCATAATACTGGTTAACCGCTTGGAGGACTAAGCCTGCCCAGTAAACGTGTGGTTAGGTAAACTGACCGCGCTCGATATGACCCCATTGGGTTGCCTGGGCCGTAAAACCTCAACACAA
The DNA here is from genome assembly GCA_964016985.1 of Anodontia alba. NCBI lineage: Eukaryota > Metazoa > Mollusca > Bivalvia > Lucinida > Lucinidae > Anodontia > Anodontia alba. The sequence goes on from OZ024821.1 coordinate 27,129,157, forward strand.
ACAAACATATAGCAAGTTTAGTTAAATTCTGCCCAGTGGTTTAGGAGCAGATAGCGTGATGGCAGATGGATGGACAGACAGACAAATGGACGAACAAAGGCGTTCACAATATCCCCATCGCTAAAGCCTAGGGATAAATATCACTAGTTTGTTGTCTTTGACTTTGCACACAGCATGGAAAATACGTGTATATGAGCTAGCAGCATTTCCTGCAAAATTGCATGTGTGTCCAGCAAAGACAGATCAATCTGTGCATCCAAAGACGCTAATCTTAGTCTTTGCAGTCCACAGAAGACACTTTGGATCCTTGGCTATCCACAGAGATATGCACATATGCACAGTTTGATCTGAGTTCACTGGACTCACATGCAGTCTTGTAGGAAATGCTGTGCCCCAGCTCAAATAGAACGGGCCAGTGGCAGTGGCAGATGGCATAGCTCCAGATAAGAGGGGGGAGGGGAGGGGGGTATCGACATATTTTTCTTTTTATATAAGTTGCAGGTATTCATTAGAAGTACCTCAGTGATCTGCTTCTAATGAGTACCATAGTATATTTTTTTGTGGAGAAGTACAAAAAATACAGGCACTTAGCAGTGAGAAAAAAAACAAACTTGTCTGGAGCTATAATGACATACAGTCGACGAGAGTCATCTCGAATTCCAAGGGACTCACTGAAATACTTCGAGATATCCGTAACTTGACATATCAGAGTTGAGAGAGTGAGGAAAACAATAAATTGAACAACAATATTTAACAAATGGATATGTAATTTGACTCCTGAAGTTAGAAATATATATATAAAATAATGTGGAAAAGAGGAGAAATTGCTTCTTAGGAGCAATTTCTCCTCTTTTCCACATTATTTTGTTACCTGTTGTCATAGCTTCATGTTAAAACAGGGACCAGATTTTCACTTCGAGATAAGCGGTAATTCGAAATAAGCGAGTTCGAGATAACGAGGTTCGACTGTATTAATCCATTGTAGACTGAATAGACTCTCCCAGTGCCTGCATTAAGGGAGGTCTGGGAGTCAGAGACTTCCAAAAATTGCTCTGGGACTTCCAAATATCAATGCCAGGGAGTCTGGGACTCCAACTTTTAAACATATCCTACCATTAATAAGAAGGATTTAAAATGAACATTTGTGCTATCTGGCTTAAGAATGGCTGTTTTTCTCCAAAAATGTTAGTTTAATAATATTAAGTTAAATTTCTGTGAGTCATTTAAAAGATTTATCAGCTGGGACTTCCAGATAATGGAACTAGGAAGTCTTGGGACTTCCTGATTTTGACAGTTAGTGCAAGCACTACTCTCCCACACTATATATTGGAGAGTCCAATTTCAATTTTAGGTACGTCTGGCTATGAGATTTATATATTCCTAGAGAAAAATGGTTAAACTGTTTGCAAACAGTGGAGACCCTGATCAGATGCCGTGGCGTCTGATCTGGGTCTGTACTGTTTGCCAGTTACCCTTTCACGGGTCTCAATGGTCTACAATGGATTAAAGAGCATGTCAATATTATTTTTATTGACCGTTACCAGAAAGTAAATCTTAAACCTTTAAATACTTATAACACCAAGCATATAAACATTCTAACACTGTATTATATGTACTGTTCTCCTACATGATGCAGTCTGTACAAAATTCTCATAGCTCCAGATGAGAGAGGGTATTAGGTAAATATTTTTTTCTTATTTCTCTATGAAAACATGTGTTGTAGGTACATGTGCTCATTAGAAGCATCTCAGCTGGCCTGGGTAGCTCAGTTGGATGCACCGTCCAACTGGAGACCAGGAGGTCGCGGGTTCAACCCCGGCCGAGGTCAGCAACATTCTTTCGTGGAGATTGATCATGAAATATTTTCTACCGTCATTCTCTCCCTTCTGCTGATTCAAGAAGGGCAGTTGTCAGTTTCTGGCTAAAGAATGTGCACAATACTGGTTAACTGCTTAGAGGACTAAGCCTGCTCAGTAAACGTGTGGTTAGGTAAACTGACCGTGCTCAACATGACCCCATTGGGTTGACTGGGCCGTAAAACCTCAACACAAACAAGAAGCATCTCATCGAGGCACTTCTAATGAGTACCCACAGCATATGTTTTCATAGAAAAATGAATAAATGGTTGAAAAAAAAAACAACAAAAAAAAACAAACAACACCTTACCTGACATTATGATTGTGCCCACGGCCCCAGTATGCGGTTTGGTAAAAGACCCTTATCAGGTTGTATGATTTGACTTGCTTATTCAGAGCTTTATTGTATGCTCCGAAGGCTGTCCTTTCCTTAATGAAACTGCCTTAGGAAGGAATACATTATTCATTATTGCAGACAATAACATTTATTTATGAATATTTTTTGGTTGACGATCATTATATAGAGTTATCTTGTTAAGATATTCAGGAACTTGAAACTTTTGTGACATTTGAGTATTTCTTCTTTTTACTGATTTTCAAATATGCATATTAACTTTGGAAAAAAATTCAAATTAAAAAATTTACTTCAAATTTTACCCATGTAATTTTATTTGAAGGAGTAAAATACTAAAATACCTAAACAGTTATCTTTTGTTCTGAATCCCTAATTTTAATCCTAAAATTTTGTAATAGGGAAAATTTACATGTCATTGTAATTTAGTGAAAATTGTATTTCGTTTTGATTTTGATATCACGTGAGTAATGCTTAAGTGAATAAAATTTTTGTCTGTCTGTCTGTCTGTCAGTAAAATATTTCAAGTTTTTCATTGACAAAATGTCCCATTCCTAAACAGCAGGCTAAATTATCACAAAGAGTACTATACATTCAGTAAACAGATGTACAATAATTTGATTTGTACTAACCAAATAAAACCAACTATTGTTTTGCATTCTTTGTTTGGGAAAAGATCAAGCCTTCATATCATTTAATATTTATACAGTCAACTCTGGTTATCTCGACCTTGCTTATCTCAAATAACCGCTTATCTCGAAGTGAAAATCTGATCCCTGCCTAAACATGAAAATCTAACAACATGTAAAAAACATTGTAGAAAAGAGCAGAAATTGCACCTAAGGAGCAATTTCTCCTCTTTTCCACAATATTTTCAATATATCTAACTTCAAGAGTCCAATTACACATATATTTGTGGTTAATCGAATTAGTTTTTCCTCAATTCTGCAAATCTGATATGTCGAAGTACGGATATCTCGAAGTATTCAGAGAGTCCCTTGGAATTTGAGATAACGGGAGTTGACTGTAATAAGTGGCTGTGCTAAAAGTGTGCAAAAGATACAAACTATGATATGTGTAAAAAAAATTCTAATAAGTCAATCTTTTAGGGGGACAGTATAGTCAAATAATTCAGTAAACTGAGTCTTGACTCAAAGAAAATACAAAATTTGATTGTTTTTTTAAGTGTGTTGCTACATGTAAGAGACAACCAGTTTGACTGGCCCGAAGAAAATTGGATAGAAGGCCATGTCAGTCAGTCAAAATCATGATCTCGGACTGATCAGTGGAAATCTGGCGCTTGGACTGACAAGTCTAAACTTATGCTTCTGAGTTTGATTTTATAATGCAACAATTTTAGGCTGTGTGTGAACACTGAAATAATGTAAAGTTACATGTTTCAGAAATAGGCAGTGACCTTTTGGCCATTGCCATGACCATTTTCCAGATGCAGGAAATAATCTGTAAATAGTGTATTGTAAATATGTGGAAAACTAAGAAGAAAAAAATAAAAAATTGATGTGGAAATATTATTTTGGACTTCAGACATTATCCATTTAGATAGTAGAATTATCTGTTATCAAAGTTATCCTAATCAGTCTACCCAATGTGAACTATTCCCCACGAAAACAAAATACACATTAGAAAAGTCAAAAAGAATGTACGAAAAACTTTGTCACAATTTTGTTAAAAAAAAAATAAAAATAAATAATAGTAATAAAACAACAACAAAAAAACAACAACAACAACAAAAAAAACCAAAAAAACAGATAGCCCTAATTTTAGTCCTATGCTTTTTACAGTAATTTTGGTAAATCCTAAAATTTCAAACATTTTATTCAGTCCTTTTTTGGCCTAAATTTTGCTTTTTATGCAGTTGCTTCTATACTTAGTGGAATGGCAAACTGTGTAGACTTGCATCAGACGTCTCCTTCAGGAGCAGTCTGATCTGGATCTGCATTTTTTGTCTATGCCAGTGTTTTGGAAACTTCAGTATACAAAATTTTAGGACATTTACCATACTTAATTTGAATCATTTCAGAGTGAGAGCTGAACACAAGCCCAAAATGGATGATTCTCCCATCACAGAGACAAAAGAGGTAGAACATATCCTCGAGTTTCAGGACTCAGAACATGGGAGATGCATGATGGAGCAGCTGAGCCATTTACATAGCTGCGGCAGGTTCTGCGATGCTACTCTCGTTGTGGGAGAACACGAGATTGGAATCCATAGGGCTGTCCTTGCTTCAGCAAGCAGTTTATTTTATGACCTGTTTTTCGGAGCAGAAGAAGACGGCAGAAATCAGACAGTGTTTAAAGTGAAAGAGGTGGACTGGACCAGCTTTGACTTGGTGTTGAAGTTTATCTACACAGGAAGGTAACCACACTGTCACACCTCATTACTCTCAGTGATTTTTTACCTGCGAGTCCTGCTTCATATGCTCAGAATTTCTCTCTGGGACTCACAAATTTTATATATGTGAGTTCCTGGACTCAGAAAATATGGTAAAAAGTTGCTCTAAAATATGTTTAAAGGACTCGTGATTTCATTATGGGACTCTGTGAATTTAATCTATGTGAGTCCTTAGAACTCAATAGAACCAAACTGTAAATAAATCACTGTACTCTTAACCTTTTGCATGCTGGATAAAAATTTCAGCAGATGACATTTTGAAATATTTTTTTTTATTTTTCCTAGAAAACGGATTTGATATTTCATGCAAATTGTCTCCTTAGGATTTTCTAGGAAAAATAAGAAAAATATCATCAGTTTATTGTCTGCTGAATTTGCCCATAGCATGGTAAGTGTGGATAGGTAAGGGAATGGATACACTTTCAAGGGAGACAACTCTGTAAAAATTGTTTTTGCTCCCTTCTGGAAATTGGTCTATTCTAAAAGAAAAGAATTTGCTCCTCTTGGGAGCAAATTCTTTCCTTTTATAGTAGCAGGGTTCTAGATAAAGTTTTGGTACAAAGAGTATTTTACCCCCTGCTTTAAAGCTTAATGCTTAAATGCGCATTTGCAATACAAGGCACCAAGCTTAAAAGTAGTATAAAAAATTCTAACTTTTACAGAGAAAATAGAGCTTGGAATTCCATGTGAATTGTCTGCTAAGCAGACAATTCACATGAAATGCCAAGCTTTATTTTATCTGAAAAAAGGGAGGAGAAAAAAAACACCTAGTAATGCATTTGTCTTTGAAGCTTAAGGGTTAAGCTCTTTCTGATCTAATGTACTGCTGCTCACAACAGATTCAACATGAGGGAAATTGCTTTGTATTAAAAGACATAAAGTTCACAGAAAAACTTAACCCCCTAAATTTGATTTCAATGCTGAAATGCAAAATTTCTTTGCGATTTTCAAAAATTCAATGCTGAAATACCCTTAACTCCCTCTTATCTAGAGATCTGAGTAGGCTCTTTTCTGGAAAGGAGTCTACTCTAAAAGGAAAGAATTTGCTCCCAAGGAGAGCAAAGTCTTTCTTTTCAGAGCATACCAGTTTTCAGAAGGGATTCGGTGAGCAGGAAAGCAAACAGGAAGCCACAAAAGTTGTCTTCCATGTCAAAAATTACGGCTATCTACAAAGAAGCAACCCATTCACCTAAAAGCTCCAATCACAACAGAGGAGACAAAAAAATTACCGAAAATCATTTTATTTCTCAGATAATGTCTTGCTTTTTCGTGTGAATTATCAACTATGCAGACAATTCACATGAAATGTCATGCCTTATTTTCTTGGAAAAATATGTATAAATATTTTTGCAGAATGTCGTCTGCTGCAATTTTGAAAGGGTCTTTAAGGGTTAAATTTTTGTGTTGTCAGAAAATATTACTTTGTTATGGCTTTTTTTTTATTTTTTATGGATCATTTTTTTAAATCCAAAAGTGGATTTGTTACTTTTTTGCCTGACAAAAACTTGCATTGTGGTAATTTGATATTAGAATTGCCATGATATATTTTCATGAAGAAACAAGAAAACTGTTCATGTGATCACAGGTGTTGGATTCTTTTCCATGCTTCCTAAACACAAGTCTGTGGTATAAAGGTCAAGGTCACTGACAGCATAATGTTAAAGTTTTATATTCAGTCTTAAAGAGATATACCTGCAGAAATGTATCATTGATACTTAGACTGTCAGATACTAAAACTGGTTAAAAGTTTTAACCAATATAAGCCCCATCACCTCATCAGGATTGACCGAGAAATTTTCATTACACTGTTTTGGTTAAAGTACTCTGAAGATCTTGTGTTTATAATAATGTCTTTAAAGTTTGTAATTGGACCAATATTAGATGCTGATTTAAAGATCCATCCATTACAAGCCCTATCCTATATTTGAGGTCAGTGTGGTAGAGAAATTTTAACCCTTGTCCTGCTGAATAAATTAAGATGCCACACCCACTTTTAATTTTCAGCCAATCAGATTACTTGATCCAGATCGTTGCTATAAATTCTCATACTTAATGTCAAACAGTGCAGATCCAGATCAGTTGGCTTCTTCAGAAGCCAACTGATCTGGATCTACACTGTTTGCAAAGGCAGGATATATCCGGGTTCAGCAGGACAAGGGTTAAGATAAAAGTTTTGGTAAATTATAATTGCACCATTTTTGGAAGAGAAGCTGTGATTCAGCAAGCTATGCTATCCTGTGAGACATTGTTACCTTGTTACATTTTGATCTGATAGCACAGCATAACTGAGATGCAATGGAAAAAACATCTGGGTGTTCCATGAGAAAAGATTCTTTAGATCAACAACAGATTAGTCTGATCAGTGCACACTCTTATCAAAGGTATTTGCTTTATTCAGAATGGTCTAAAACTTCATTTTTCATGCTAGGTGAAATGTCAGTACAGTCAGGAATTTCAATTTTTTGGCCCAGGGACCCCTACCCTCCAAAAAGTTGGGGACATTTGAAAAAATCTGGGGACAGTATAATCAACAATCAAAATTTTATAGAAAATGTTCCTGTTGCTTTCAGATGTGGGTATTTTGCTCCATGTAATCTGTTCTTGTAACATCTGATCAGATGTACAATCCAGGTTAACACAGGGAAATTAATAAGAAATGGCACAACAGATGAACATAAGAAATCAACAGATTGGACAGGATGTCAAGGGGGCTGCCATTGTTTTTCTTTTCTTTTTTTTTTTTTTTTTTGTGGGGGGTGGGGTGGGATGGGTGGATAATACTGCAGAGATATAGGGAATAATAATCATAACTAGATATTGTGAATAGATGTAAAAGCTGAAAATCATTTTGAATTAGTTCTTTTGAACACTGCTTCAAATTGATGAGCTGGATGATCTCTTTAGTATGAGTCCTATTCTAGTTTCAATAGGACTGACCTTCACCCAGAATTAAAAACTTTCCATTAGACAATCAGTCAATCATATTTTTACCTAATCATTCAATCAATCAGATTGAGAAAAGAAAGAAAACTTCCAACAGTTCTTTCTGATAGTGATGTACTAACAGTGTACACTCGATCTACCGCTGAGTGAGGTGACCCCTAATTTATAAATGAACATTGAACCAATAGTCACAGTATGAGCAATGAACCAATAGTCAGGGCAAAATGGCTGCCACCAATGCTAGAAATAACATCAAAAATGCATAAACTACAGGCAAAAATCATACCAGATTGTCTGTTTAAATGTATTTTCTCAATTATTTTAAAGCTTTCTTTGCATTTTAAAATAATTTCTGTGCCAATTTATAGTGAACCGCAAGTAAAAGCACCCGATCACAATGCATTTGAAGCCAATACTGTAATAAATTTTCTGCGCCTGGATGGCGCAAGAACTTATTTTTTCTGCGCCAAAACATGAAAAAATGTGCGAATGGCGCAATGGCGCAGCCTGGCTTGAACACTGCAGTCAGTACACAGACAAGCCTGCACAGCTGTACAGTCTGGCCATTGTTATGGCTTCAGATCAGCTGCTTTTTCAAACAGAACCTATCAACATTTGTTTTTATTTTTCCACGAAAGTTTATGTTGTGGGTACTCATTAGAAGCGCCTTAAGGCATGTCTAATAAGTACCCACAATGTAAATTTTCTTGGAGAACTAAGAAAACATATTTGTTTGCATTCCATTTATCTGTTGTCGTGAATTGTCATCACTGCACAGGAGAGATCTGTAATGCAGGAATACAGAATAGATGAAAAGTAAAAATCTTGTTCAGAATAGGGATATTCCGGTAAATATTCATTTTATTTCTTCACAAAATCATGTGAAGTGGTTACTCATAAGAATCCCCTTTTCAAGGCATTTCCAGAGAGTATCCACAGCATGTTTGTTTGCTTGGAAAAATAATACTTAGCATGTTTGTTTTCTTAGAAAAAAAAAAAAAACAATATTTTTTGTTGAAAATAACACCTGTAGAGCTATGGACTTTGCTGGCTGGCCAGATTCAGTGTTGTTGCCTATTCAGTATGGGTAATTTTCCCCTGTGTGTCACAGTTAGATGGTGCACTGGCTGCATGCCATTTGATGTAAGCATAAAAACAGGGCAGAAATCTACAAATAGCCCAGTTGTTGGCTTTTTAAATGTTAACCACTTTCCATGAATCCATCAGTACTTGTGACATAGCTCCAGGTACTATACATTTTTCAGCCTAAAAGTATGAATATTTTTCTTATTTCTGCATGAAAACATATTTTGTGGGTACTCATTAGAAGCGCCTCACTGAGGTGCTTCTAATGAGTACACACAACATAGGTTTTCATGCTGATATAAGAAAAATATTTACCTATCACCTCTTCTTATCTGGAGCTATGCTGGTGAATTCTGCCAAGTTGCAGATAAAAGGCGTAGTTCAAGATAAGCCTTTTTTATGGACCCAAAGGTACTGACATTTCACTTACATTGCTACAAGAAAACATACTAAGGTTGTGGATTGCAAGTTTGCCAGTCTGTTGTGGATTACAAATTTGCCAGTCTGTTTTAAAGCAGATTTTTTGTCTTTTTAAAATTGAATTTTTGCCGTATGTTTTTATAAATAGAACAAACAAAAATGTGTCTAGATGAGTGTTACAGAGGGACCCCTGCTGACTCGTCCTTACTGTACTGGGCCCAGTTGTTCTAAGCTAACGACGTCGTTAGTTAACGATTCGTTAAAATTTACATCGAGTGATATGCAAATATGGTTTTCATATTTCAGTAGCTCTGGATAAGAAGTGGTATCAGGTAAATATCTTTCTTATTTTCCAAGAAAACTGTTAGGGTACTCATTAGAAGTGCCATAATGAGGCGCTTCTGATGCGTATCCACAACATATGTTTTCATGGAGAAATAAGAAAAATATCAAAACAATAAAAAAAAGAACAGATTATCTTAAGCTGTGATAACTGTGATTTTTGCTCTGATTATCAGGGCCCAGTTGTTCAAAGCTAACGACATCGTTAGTTAACGATTCGTTAAAATTTACATCGAGTGATACGCAAATATTCTGATATTTTTTGCTGAAAAAATGTGAGTAGCTTTTGCAGTGCAAAAGCTACTCACATTTTTTCAGCAAAAAATATCAGAATATTGTGTATTGAATCCACTAAAACAGTTAACGAAATGACCCTTAACGAGCTCATTAAGCTAACGACACTTTGAACAACCGGGCCCAGATTATTAGATGAAGATTAGATGATTTCTCTCAAATTATCACTTTCAACATGAGTATATAATATTCTGTCAGTCACTGAAATATTGAAGCCATTGAAATATAAATATATGAATCACCTTCTTCAAACCTTGTCTTCATCAAATGTTACCTACTTTTTTCAAAAAAATATTATTGATTCAATGAATTCGAAGCATGCATTTGAAGGGTTGTTGAAAAACTTTGTCTTGCATCTGTAGGATTTTTGCCAAACTTTGCCTTGCATCTGTGTTTTAGTATATGTCGATGTTGAAAGTTTAAAAATCAATTTCCTCAGAAAATAGCTTTGACATTTCATGCAAATTTGGGGTGGTTGGGTGTGGCAAAGGTGTCCTGTAGCTTTTGTCACCAGGGTGTCCAACTGATAATGACTTACAGTTTGGCAAGGCCTGCTGTCCTTGCAGCAGGTAAGGATAGAGGAGGAATGTTATTTCTTCTGTTCCTTCACTTTCTCTCATTTCACTCTTTTTTCCATATCCCTCTCTTTCATCTCCTCTACTATTTCTTCTATCTCATTTCTCTCTTTCTCTGGGAGATGACACAAAATGACCCACAAGGGTTGACGTGTCGTTAAACCCCCAACACAATCAATCAAAATTCATGCAAATCTCCTAAGAGGACAATTTGCATGAAATGTCCAAGCCTATTTTTTGGGAAAAAATAAGAAAAGTATCACCAACTTGTTGTTAAAGTTTGCTGTAACTATTAGCCCAGAGAGTGGTATGATTGATAGCAAGAAGACTTATATTTAACCTTTTATTTTTGTTGAAAAGCAAACAAACAAAATTAAAGCACTGACAACACTGGTGGGTCCATTGTCTGAGTGTAGGGTGGGAAATTGGCCCTGAACGGGGACTTAAGACTTTAATTTAACCCTTCACTTCCTGTAATTTAGGCAAACAGTGCAGACCCTGATCAGATGCCACGTTCTGCAGTGTCTGATCTGGGTCTGCACTGTTTGTCCTGTGTCCCTAATGTCCCAGTCCAAGTTTTACAGATAACTGGCAATCAACAGCACTCTGACATCACAGTGACAAGAATAGCATGGCTATAAATAACTGTTACTGGATTTTGTCTGATATGCAGTTTGATTATATTGGTCAAAGATATTTACCTGAACAATTACCTAAAGAAAATTTTGGCATTTGTACTCTATGGCTTGATTGTAAACAATCTACCCAAAAATGGTAAAAAACCCCCCCCAAAAAACAACACTTTTATTTTAAATGAAAACAACCTATTTAGTAAAAAGCAGTACTTCCTGTCTGTTAACCCATAAAGTGCCAAACTCAATAGCAGCATACAACATTCTGAAATCTTATTGTTTTTATTTCAGAGAAACATCAGGCATGACATTTCATGTGAATTGTTTGCCAAGCAGACAGTTTCTGTGAAATGTCAAACCTTATTTTCTCTGAAAATAATAATGAAAATTAACATGTCATCTGCTACAATTTTGCATGGTGTGTTGAGTTACTGGTTATGCAATTATGTAGCTTCCATATTGCTTCTGAGTGGAATTGTGATCATCAAAATTTCTCAGGTATGCCAAGGCTAAGACAAAAAATAAATTTTGTTGTGTATAGCTAAAGGTAAGATGCATTTTAACCCTAGTCCTGCTGAACCCAGATATGCCCTGTGGTTGCGAACAGTGTAGATCCAGATCAGTTGGCTTCTAAAGAAGCCAACTGATCTGGATCTGCACTGTCATTATGTATGTGAATGTGTATCAACAACCTGGATCAAGTAACCTGATTGGGTGAAAATTAGAAGCGGGGGTGTCATCTTAATTTATTCAGCATGGTAAGGGTTAAAGCAGGGTTTCTATGTTTTTGACAGCCGAGAGACGAGGCAAAGTAGGTGGGGAATTTTCTGTGTTTTCTGTATTAACCCCATTTAAATTAATCAAATTTAGCCAGTGGATAATGCCTTAGTAGTAGGAGAAAATCACCGGCCCTTGCCTCTTAATGAAATCCCTGTAAAAGGACTGTTTTTAGATAAATTGGTAGCTTTTCTGCCATTTTTATACCCAGCCAGATGATAGTGGAAAGGTATTATGGTTTCACGTTGGATGTGTGTGTGTCCGTCTGTCTGCCTGTCATCCTTCCATCCGGCAGTCTGTATTTTTGTTTTTGGAAATAACTTGAGTAAATATCACTGGATTTTCACCAAACTTGGTATGTGCATTGATATTGTGGAGATCTGGTTGTGAGATTGCCATTTGAGCAAATTTCATCAATTTTTGACAGTTATCTGCCTGCCAAACGATAGTGGTGGGGTATTATTGTTTCACATTTTAATCACAAGGGAAATAATTTCTGTGAATTCTAGTTGTCTTTCCTGTTCACCAAACCCTTCTGAAAGGGGTCTACCCTAAATGGAAAGAATTTGCATCCAATGGGTCTGAAAAGGGGTCTACTCTAAAAGGAAAATTTGCTTCCAAAGTTCCAATGGGAGCAAATTCTTTTCTTTTAGAGTAGACCCATTTCAGAAGGGAACTGCCAGCCTCGGTGGCTCAGTGTGGATGTGATCAGGAGGTCATGGGTTCCAAATCAACTGGGTGGGGCAACATTCTGTCATGGAGATTGAGCATGAAATGTTTTCTGTAGAAAGTCAGATGTCAGTTTCTGGCAAAGGAATGTGCACAAGCACTAGTTAACCACTTGGATAGAAAAGTGTGGTAAGGTAAATTTACTACACTCACATGACCCTAATGGGTTGGCTGGGTTGTAAAACCTCAACTCAATCAATCAATTACTGTATGATCTATTAGGCTGACCAATTTTTGCCTGATATAAGTTGGCCTTTTTGACCTATATTCTGACCTTTGAGCAGCTACAGTTCAGAGAAGAAATATATGATAGGTTGGGGACATATATAAAATAAACCATCTCTCTTGATAAGATGCTTTTTTCAATCCAAAAGAATTAATATTTTTTTTATTTCTCAATGAAAATGTGTGTTGTGGGTGCTCATTAGAAGCACCTCGATGAGGCATTTCTGATGAGTACCCACAATATGTTTTCATGGAGAAATAAGAAAATATAGAACATGTGATTACGTATTAGAAGCGCCTAGCTGAGGTGCAATGAGTACCCACAACATATGTTTTTGTTGAGATATCAGGAAAATATTTACCTGATAACCCCTCTTATCTAGGCCTGTGATAAACTTTAACCCTTGTCCTGCTGAACCCGGATGTACCCTGCCTATGCAAACAGTGTAGATCCAGATCAGTTGGCTTCTGAAGAAGCCAACTGACCTGGATCTACACTGTTTGCCATTAAGTATTTGAATTTCTAGAAACAATCCGGATCAAGTAATCTGATCGGCTGAAAATTAGAAGGGGGTGTGGCATCTTAATTTATTCAGCAGGACAAGGGTTAATAAATGTAAGCCAGAGGTCAGCATATACTCCCAGCAACACACAGTCCAGTTAAGTAACCCTTAAAACGCCATTCAGAAATTGTATGTGATAACTTTATTTTTCAAGAAAATGCCAGGCTTGTCATTTCACGTGAATCATGTGATCAGCAGAGGATTCATATGAAATGCCAAACCTAAATTTCTCAGAAAGATAAAAAAAAGTGTTTTAGAAGTTAGAATTGGTCCGTTGTGATGTCACTTTTGCTTAAGAGTTAAATAAATTCTTTTCAAAACAGCATCTAATCTAAGTACTGGTCACTCTAAGAATGTAAGCTAATGTTTACTTGTTTACTTTAATACTTACATAATTCATACCTTCAGATAAGGCACCAGCCCAAAAGTATTGATATTTTTCGTCTTTCTCCACAAAAAAAAAAACAACAACAAAAAAACAAAAAACAAAAAAAACAAACATAGGTTTATGGGTACTCATTAGAAGTGCCTCTGTGAGGCACTTCTAATGAGTACCCATAAACCTATGTTTGTGGAGAAGTAAGAAAAATATATATCTGGATAGTGGTTACTTCATATCTGGAGCTTTGCATAAAAGGTTTACCTTTTACACTCTTTGGGCCAATTCAGCAGATGACAAATTGGTAATATTTTCCTTATTTTTCCCAGGAAAAAAGGCCTGACATTTCATGCAAACTCTCTCTTTAGGAGACAGTTTGCATGAAACATCAAAGCCTAATTTTGGGGAAAAATAAGAAAAATATTTCAAAATGTTGTCTGCTGTAATTTTTACCCAGCACTGGGGCGTCAAACTGATATTGGCTTACAGTTGGGCAAAGCCTGCTATCCTTGTAGCAGGTAAGAGTAGAGGGGACTGTTTTTATTATGCCCCACCATTTTTAATGGGGAGGCATAAAGTATCGCCGCTGTCCATACGTCCGTCCCGTCAGTCTGTCCTGTCCGTCCCGTACGTAACACAAATGGTTTCCGTTCTTTTGAAAAGATTAGTGTATTGGATTCAAATTTTATACACAGGTATATAATCATAAAATGTAGGTCAAGTTCAATTTAGGGTAAAATCCACCAATTATTATGGGAGTTATGGCCCTTTTTCAACTTTGAAAAATGGTTTGCATTTGATATCTTTTGAAAAGATATGTGTATTGGATTCATATTTTATACACAGGTATATAATTATAAAATATAGGTCAAGTTCGATTTAGGTTTAATCCACCAGTTATTTTAGGAGTTAATTGGCCCTTTTTCAACGTTGAAAAATTGTTTCCATTCGATAGCTTTTGAAAATATAAGTGTATTGGATTCATATTTAATACACAGGTATATAATCAGAAAATAGAGGTCAAGTTCGATTTAGGTTTAATCCACCAGTTATTTTAGGAGTTAATTGGCCCTTTTTCAACGTTGAAAAATTGTTTCCATTCGATAGCTTTTGAAAATATAAGTGTATTGGATTCATATTTAATACACAGGTATATAATCAGAAAATAGAGGTCAAGTTCGATTTAGGGTAAAATCCACCCATTATTATGGGAGTTGTGGCCCTTTTTCATCATTGAAAAATGTTTTCCTTTCAATGTTTTTTTAAAAAGATTGGTGTATTGGCTTCACTTTTTATACACAGGTATATAATCATGAAGTATAGGTCAGGTTCGATTTAGGGTAAAATCTGACAATTATTATAAGAGTTATGGCCCTTTTTCAGCTTCATTTTTTGCAAAATGCCTACATGCGGGTGAGGATGCCCCCAGGGCGGGGGCATCTGTGTCATATTGACTCATTTCTAGTTTCTTCTGTTTCTTCCCTTTCATTCCTGTTCCTCATTCTTCCCTGTCCCTCTCTTTCATCTCCTCTGCTATCTCTTCTATCTTTTCTCCCTTTCTCTGGGAGACGACACCAGATGACCTACAAGGATTGACAAGTGGTTAAACCACAACACAATCAATATCTTGGAGAAATGAAAAGTATGTATTTACCTGATATCCCCTCTTAAACTAGACTTATGCTGTCTTATTTATTCAACAGCCCTGCTGTCTATTTTGCAACATATGCATAAAGCAGATTGCTTATTGCTTAGCATGCTGATGAAAATTTCAGCAAATGACATTTTGATTTTTTTTCTTATAATTCCAGGAAAACAAGGTTTAGCATTTCATGCAGATTTTCTCCTCAGGAGACAATTTGTGTGAAATGTCAAACTCTGTTTTTGAGAAAAAAACAAGAAAAAGAAAAAAAGAGTCATTTATTTGTCATCGGCTGAATTTTCCCGGAGAATGCAAATGTATCACTGAAAGAAATTTGATCTAAAGCTGGTGCAGAAGTAAAGGAAAATCAGGAGTATCATATGGAAGAATGTGGCTTGAATTTGCATGGCCAAGGTCACATTTCCAAATGTAAGGTCAAATTGTTTTTGCTGTGTCGCTCATACCTCCAAAAACACTGATGGGAATTGCATCACACTTAATACATTTGTAAAGGCTCATGAGAGGGCATGTTGCATACAAGAATTAGATTTACAAATTCACAACGTGTCAGTTGCAGATTAACCCTTCTCTTGCTGAGCACGACATGCCCTGTCTTAGCAAACAGTGTAGATCCAGATCAGTTGGCTTCTGAAGAAGCCAACTGATCTGGATCTGCACTGTCTGTCATTAAATATGTGAATTTCTGTCAAAAACCCGGATCAAGTAATCTGATTGGCTGTCAGTTAGAAGTGGGGGTGGCATCTTAATTTATTCAGCATGACAAGGGTTAAAGGCCATAAAAAAAATACACAGTTATAATTGCTGTCTCGAGTCATATTACCAAGAACACCAATGGGGATTTCATCTAATATTTCACAAATAAAAAGGCACATGAGAAGAAGTGTTGCATTTCAGAAAGAAATTCACTTTCACAAAGGTCACAAGGGTCAAGGTCGCAATTGCAGGTTAAAAGTCAAAAGTCAAGGTCATAGTTGTAGTTGAAAGTCTAACTCATTATTCAGCCTTATCTCAAAATGCAAGAAGGGAATTCATCAAAGTTTCTACAAACATGTGGGATAATAAAACAGGTATGTTGGGCACATTGTTGGGGGTGAGGGGGTGGGGGCATATATTACTTTACTTATGTTACTGCCTCACTAGGAGGGTTTTAATGAGTACCCAAAACATAAGTTTTCTTGGAGAAATAAGGAAACACTTCTGGATGTCTTCAGTAGCTGGCTGCTATTCTGTCATAAAAATTGTCAGATTAGCCCTATGGAAGACTTACAAATGACATAAATATAAAAAGGATTTTTATTGCATGACCATTGATAGGTTTGGCTCAAATACCACACAGAAAATATACTGTCTGTTATACATGTTTACTGTAATCAGCCCTCAGGCAAACTCTGCAGTAAGGTTTATTTTTCTGCAGTAAGGTTTATTTCTCATTTTTCTATAAAACAAGGTTATGGGTACTCATTGAAATTTTTTTCACAAGTTGTTATTTGTGCTCAAAACTTGTTTTTATGGCGATACAAGAATATATATTAGGTAGTTTTGGTTGGGGAAAAAAAAGACATTTTGGCTGGAGATTGTGGACTTATTGTGTTAATGGTCATTGTGATCAATACTGGCACAGATCACCTTAGATAATTAAGTCCTGTTGTACCAATGATGCAGAGCTCTAGATAAGGCAGATTATTTCAGCAGAATTTTTTTTCTTATTTCTCCACGAAAACAAACGTTGTGGTACTCATTAGAAGCGGCTCGCTGAGCCGCTTCTAATGAGTACCCACAACATACATTTTTGTGAAGAAATAAGAAAACTATTTGTCTGGTTACCCATTTCATCTGGCGCTTTGATGTAATTTGTGGATGACCTTGCTGTACAGTTAGTGCTCAGAGGTCTAGTAATTATTTTTTTTTATAGACCATCAACAGTATTTGCATCAGTGGATAGCTTGCAGTCTCTTGTATGTCCATTCTTATAACTGAGGTGAAACTGACAGTGTCTTGCTGGCCTCGGTGGCTCAGTTGGATGCGCCGTCCGACTGGAGACCAGGAGGTCGTGGGTTCGACCCCCGCCGAGGTCGGCAACATTCTTTCGTGGAAACTGATCATGAAATATTTTCTACTGTCATTCTCTCCCTTCTGCTGATTCAGGAAGGGCAGTTGTCAGTTTCTGGCAGAAGAATGTGCACAATACTGGTTAACCGCTTAGAGGACTAAGCTTGCCCAGTAAACGTATGGTTAGGTAAACTGACCGTGCTCGACATGACCCCATTGGGTTGACTGGGCGGTAAAACCTCAACACAGACAGACAGTGTCTTGGGCATATTCCCAAAGCAAAGGTCCAGGTCAGCCTATACATCCATGCTGTCTGATCAGAATCTTCACTGTCTGCTTAGAGAATCATTTGCTGTCGCAGAACATACCCATAAGAAAAATATCTGGATATTCCTCTTTTCTAGAGCTCTGAATACAAACAAAGTATCTTCTAATGACTAGCCACAAAATGTGTTATTGTATAGATATAAGAAAAATATCTAGATATTTCTTGTTTCTAGAGCTCTCTAATAGGAACACATCAGCTTTTCTTGTTCAGTGTATTAATGTATATGTATGTGACAGGCAATGCGAGTCTGGCGAGTGGAGGGTGTTTGATAAGTGCAGAATTTCTTGGGTTATTTTTCTTGTTTTTTCCTTGAAGCCATTTTGGGATCTCATTAACCTTTGTCACTCTCTGGCGATCAGCTCCACAGAAGACAAATTTATGATCTCTTCTTATTTTCCCAGAAAATAGGATTTGATGTTTCATGCCAAATTGTCAGGAGACAATCTGCTTGAAATGCCATGCACGGGCCCCCGTAGCCTAGTGGATAAGAGAGTTGACTCTTAATCCATTAGGTTTGTCACCACTGTAGTTCGAGCCTGGCTCGGGTCATATGTGGGAAAGCCAAGTTCTGCTTACAGATGGTCATGTGGTTTTTCTCCGGGTTCTCCGGTTTTCGCCCACCTTCGATGAACGATCGGCTCGATATAAGTGAAATATTCTTGAAAGGGCAGTAAAACCCAAATCAAAAAAAAAAAAAAAAAAAAAAGAAAAAATGCCATGCAACTATTGTTTTCTTGGAAAAGTAAAAATATATTTAAAAAATGCCATCAGAAAGTTTTACTTGGCATGTTAACCCTTCTCTTGCTGAACACGACATGCCCTTTCTTAACAAACAGTGCAGATCCAGATCAGTTGGCTTCTTCAGAAGCCAACTGCTCTGGATCTGCACTGTTTGTCATTAAATATGTAAATGTCTATCAAAAACTCGGATCAAGTAATCTGATTGGCTGGAAATTAGAAGTGGGCGTGGAATCTTAATTTATTCAGCATGAGAAGGGTTAAGTGTTAAGATAAATCTTGTGCAGAATATTCTTACAGACACTTAAACATATGTTTCCTAGAGAAGTAATGAAAATGCCAATGATTTTTGTCTTCTAAAATTAATTGCTACAAGGAATATCAGCCTGTTTCTCTGCATTATAGATGTGTAGAACTAATACCCTACTCAAAGTGTAGATCAGTAAAATGTCAGCTGTCTGACACAGTGCTTGATCAGAGGGTATCCAGAAAAAGTTTTCTTCTTTCTTCACAAAAAAACATCTGTTGTGTGTATTCAGTAGAATTGCCTTAATGAGGCAATTCCAATGAGTACCCACATTATATGTTCCTAGACAATGCCTATAAGTACTTACTACGTAACTCTTGTCCTGCTGAATAAATTAGGATGCCACTCCCATTTCTAATCTTCAGCCAATCAGATTACTTGATTAGATTGTTGATATAAATTCATATGCTTAATGGCAAACAGTGGAGATCCAGATCAGTTGGCTTCTTCAGAATTGTTTTTCATTAAGTTTGTGAATTTGTACCAAAAAACTTGGATCAAGTAATCTGATTGGCTGATAGTTAGAAGTGGGTGTGGCACCTTAATTTATTCAGCATGACAAGGGTTATGTTGTCCTTAAGAAATAAGTAAAATATCAGTTCTTTGATTGAGAAATGCTTGAGGAGGAGGAGTACCTGATGATAATTCTGGGATAATTTTTCTTATTTCTCCATAAAAACATACGTAGTGCAGAAGAATGTTAAGGAGTATTCGGTGATAATTATGGGATAATTTTCTACAGTTCTCCATAAAAATATATATATGTTGTGGGTACTCATTAGAAGTGCCTCGGCAAGGCGCTTCTAATGAGTACCCACAACATATGTTTTTATGGAGAAATAAGAAAAATTATCCCAAAATTATCACCAAATAGTCCTCCTTAACAATTCCTCTGTAGTGGGTACTCATTAGAAGCACCTTGCAGAGGCACTTCTAATGAGTACCCCCAGCATATGTTTTTATGGAGAAAGAGAAAATTGTTCCAGAATTATCATCAAATATTCTTCCTTAAAGGTTAATACCATAGCTAATCTTGATATAACCTTACTTTTTGTGGTCTAAATAATACTGTTTCAAAATGAAATTGATCTGCCCCTAGTTTGCTATAAAATGCTTCCGGGAACTGCAATAAAGTATTATAGGAGAAAATATTGTCTAAGTATGTAGTTTTCCGACTAGGCTTTGTAGCCAAGTTAGGTCAAGGTAGGTAAAAATGTTATCAGTTAAATAATGATTATGATCCAGTTACTTCAAAAACTTTATAATATATTTGTATTTTTATGTACTTTTATGATAAGCATGTATATTTCTTTCACAATGAGTATGCAGATTCTTCAGAACCTCAGTGAGAGCATAAAATATTTTCATGAAACTTAGAGTATCATAACACTTATTCTAACTACTTTTACGGACAATATAACTATCAAAACAGTAGTCTGGGAAAATTAGTTTGAAAACAAAAGTGAAGCTCCTGTGATTTTCGTTACATCTAAAATAGCTCAAGTATCAACCTTTAACAAGTCTATGACAGATGTCTTATCTAGAGCATCAACCTTTAGTAACAAGTCTATGATAGATGTCTTATCTAGAGCATCAACCTTTAACAAACCTGTGATAGATGTCTTATCTAGAGCATCAACCTTTAGCAAGTCTATGATAGATGTCTTACCTAGAGCATCAACCTTTAACAAGTCTATGATAGATGTCTTATCTGGAGCATCAACCTTTAACAAGCCTGTGATAGATGTCTTATCTTGAGCATCAACCTTTAATAACAAGTCTATGATAGATGTCTTATCTAGCGCATCAACCTTTAACAAGCCTGTGATAGATGTCTTATCTAGAGCATCAACCTTTAGCAAGTCTATGATAGATGACTTACCTAGAGCATCAACCTTTAACAAGTCTATGATAGATGTCTTATCTAGAGCATCAACCTTTAACAAGCCTGTGATAGATGTCTTATCTTGAGCATCAACCTTTAATAACAAGTCTATGATAGATGTCTTATCTAGCGCATCAACCTTTAACAAGCCTGTGATAGATGTCTTATCTAGAGCATCAACCTTTAGCAAGTCTATGATAGATGTCTTACCTAGAGCATCAACCTTTAACAAGTCTATGATAGATGTCTTATCTAGAGCATCAACCTTTAACAAGCCTGTGATAGATGTCTTATCTAGAGCATCAACCTTTAGCAAGTCTGTGATAGATGTCTTACGTAGAGCATCAACCTTTAACAAGCCTGTGATAGATGTCTTATCTTGAGCATCAACCTTTAATAACAAGTCTATGATAGATGTCTTATCTAGCGCATCAACCTTTAACAAGCCTGTGATAGATGTCTTATCTTGAGCATCAACCTTTAATAACGAGTCTATGATAGATGTCTTATCTAGCGCATCAACCTTTAACAAGCCTGTGATAGATGTCTTATCTTGAGCATCAACCTTTAATAACAAGTCTATGATAGATGTCTTATCTAGAGCATCAACCTTTAACAAGCCTGTGATAGATGTCTTATCTAGAGCATCAACCTTTAGCAAGTCTGTGATAGATGTCTTACCTAGAGCATCAACCTTCAACAAGCCTGTGATAGATGTCTTATCTTGAGCATCAACCTTTAATAACAAGTCTATGATAGATGTCTTATCTAGAGCATCAACCTTGAACAAGTCTTGTCTTATCTAGAGCTGCACACACTAAGAATGGAATCAGTTCTCAGGTAGCTTCTGTCAGAAATGTAACAGTTAAAAAGTACAGTGGCATAAGCCAGTAAATAGGTGAAAAAACACATGTAAAGACATTCATACACTTTACCTAGCCAAGGTGGGGGAAACATCTCTATCATTATAATAATACACAGTTCATTAACCTTTAGCTTGCAGAATGTTCTCTTAAAGCATCAGATTTAGATATTTAACAGAGGAGTCTTGTTAAGGAAGAGTTCTTGGTGATAATTTGGGGTAAGTTTCTCCATTTCTGCATAAAAACATATGTTGTAGGTACTCATCAGAAGCTTATCGGTGAGATGATTCTAATGAGTACCCACAACATATGTTTTCATGGAGAAATAAGAAAAATTATCCATGAATTATTACCAAGTACTACCTTACTCCTCTTTATTAGCAACATTACAGAAAATAAGTCTTATATTCTGGAGAAATTGATACTTTGCATTTCATCTTAATCTTTTCCTCTGGCAACATAACACATAAAATGTCAGATCTTATTTTCTCAGAAACATAAGAAAATTATCTCAAATTTGTAATCTTATCATGAAAACATGCCGATTCAAATATAATGAAAATTTTACCACCAAAAAATGAAAAATTTCAGAGAAAAATACTGATATTTTTCATATTTCTGCTCAAAACATAGATTGTGGGTATTCATTAGAACCGCCTCGACAAGGCGGTTCTAACGAGTACCCACAATCTATGTTTTTGAGCAGAAATAAGAAAAATAATATATACCCCTGTAAACCCCAGTTTTACTATATAAGAGTGGGGTTTTAGGCGGTCAAATTAATATAGGTATGTTTTCGTGATGACTAATTCTAAGGATAAATATTAACAAAATAGTTTAAAATATTCTTTTTTCTTAATTTTTTTTTCTTCAAGCACATCTCAGTTTTATTCAAATGGTTTCCTTTGGAACCAGCTTCAAGTTAACTTGTAACTTGTAAATCTCTGTTTGTTTTTCTAAAAAGATGAAAAGAACAAAGAAAAAATGGTCTGTTTATTTTTTGGCAAAAATAATATTTAACATTTCATTTTAATCGCTTCATTTGGCCAAGATACACATAAAATGGTAGATCAAAACCATCTCAAATTTGTCATCTTCTAATTCTAAGGATAAATAAATTTGTCATCTATTCAATTTAAACAGTTTCCTTTGGAATCAGCTTCACATTAACCTGTTAATCCCTATTTTTTTATATATATATTTTAAAAAACAAAACAAAAAAACAACAAAAAAACAACAAAACAAAACAAAAACACACATGCGCACGCATGCATGCATGCACACATACACGCGCGCCACACACACACATACAAAAAAAAAAAAAAAAAAAACAACAACAAAAAAAACAAACTTTATGGTCTATGTATTTTGTCATTAAATGCTTAAGACTTAATAGTAGCTCAAATAAGGTGTGAATTCAGGTGCTAACATTAAACTGATTTTTATAATTTTTCCATATGAAAACAGACTTTGTGGATACTTGCATGCGAATAGCCCCACTGAGGCAATTGTAACAAGTACTCACGTGATAAAGTTTTCTTGCTAAAGGAACAAAAATGTCTTTGAAACTCTATTTATCTGCACACAGAGCCCAGTGGATTAATTAATCTAGCATAAAGTTGTATGGGAGGCTGCATGAAAAACAACATGATGCAATTATATGTATTCAAGACCTGTAGCCCCAGATAAGAGAGAATATACCGTTGCTCCAGATAAGCAGTACATTTGGGTATTTACTGTATTTGTACATCTTAACCCTTGTCCTGCTGAATAAATTAAGGTGCCACGCCTACTTCTGATTTTCAGCCAATCAGATTACTTGATCAAGATTGTTGATATAAATTCACAAACTGAATGGCAAACAGTGCAGATCCAGATCAGTTGGCTTCTTCAGAAGCCAACTGATCTGGATCTACACTGTTTGCAAAGGCAGGATATATCCGGGTTCAGCATGACAAGGGTTAAATAGGCAATTAAATTTATTTTGTCTGCATACAAAAGCAAAAAAAAAAAAAAAAAAATTGTGGACACACAATACAAAAATGTTGTCAGCGCAAGGTCCATGTACATTCTTATGATGTTTTCGTTAAGTTTCGGCTTTTTCGGTACACAAAAAATGTATAGATAATTTTTGTATTGGAAAATCTGATAAAAAGTAGCGTTATTCATTTGGATTTTATACATGTAGATCTATTCTTCTGTCTTGAATATTTTATAAACACAAAATTGCACTTTTAAATCGGATTTTGTATTTGTACAATCTGTGACTACATACTTGACTTTTACATGGGACGTTTCAGCATGATGGCTGAATCAAAAGTGAAACCCACCCCCCTCCCTTCCCCTCCCCTCCCCCACCAAAAAAAAAAAAATCCATGTCCTGAAGCCAATGCAAGGTTTTTCTAGTGGGGTTATATGGCTCTAGATGACTGACTTGCAAAAAAAGAAAGCTTAGACATGTTGAAGGCTGTATCCAAACTTGTCACAAAGAGTATGCCTTGAAAAATAATCTACAGTTTTGTCATACAATGCCTCTCATGCCTTTTGTCCTTCATCAATCATAATTGTAAGTCTGATGATCTTACAAACTGGACAAATCAGAATGGTATGTGGGACTGGATGCTTGCATATACTACAACTTTACTGATATTGTTACATTATCTTTGATTAACCCTTGTCCTGCTGAATAAATTAAGATGCCATGCCCTTTTCAAATTTTCAGCCAATCAGATTACTTAATCCAGATTGTTGATATAAATTCACATACTGAATGGCAAACAGTGTAGATACAGATCAGTTGGCTTCTTAGAAGCCAACTGATCTGGATCTACACTGTTTGCAAAGGCAGTGCATATCCAGGTTCAGCAGGACAAGGGTTAACAATTTGATGGCTACCCAATTGAAAATTCTGAAATACCCAATTGAAAACTATGAGGAAGAGTATGATACCCAATTGAAAAAGCTAATCCCAATTCATATTTGCTAAGGCTGGCACGATTAATCAGATAATCGATTAATTGATCAATAAATTCCACAAAAATGATTATCATTACTGATTTGCTAATAATTGATCATTTGATTTCTGTGTTTGTTACTTTACCATATTTACCCTTAGTATTCAGACATCTCAAAGCCTTACCATACTTTATCTAAAATTTGAACAAGTACAGTTTACTACCCACTGTTGTGTCTAAAAATAGCTGGATAAGTGGCAAATAGTGTAGACCCTGATGAGACGCCGCATTTGCGGCGTCTCATCAGGGTCTACACTGTTTGCTCAGGCCTGTCTGATCAAATACATACAATAAAGTATAACAAATGGTAAGAGTCATGCTCAGAAGGTAACCATGATTATGACCAAATTTTCCGTGATTACTAATCAATTATCAATCATAATGGCAGGACTGATAATCGATTATCTTTTCAGCCCCGATTAGCCAGCCTTAAGTATTTACCCAATGATCACAAATCTTTATCTGGAGCTTAGATATACACAATATTTTCCTTATTTCTCCATGAAAACATAATTATGTTGTGATTACTTAGTACCTACCAGTAAGTGAGGCGCTTCTAATGAGTCCTAACATATTTTGTTTTTGGAGAAATCAGATAACTATCAGATCTTTTTGGAAGGAAAAGCACCTTGCTAAGAAGACCCCTTATACCAGATCAGGTTAGGGTCCTTGCATGTTGGTATACTTCCCATGAGCTCAGTACATCTATCAGACATAAATGAAGGCCTTGATGAATGTTGCAGCATGATAATTTTCAGGCTTGTCTAGGTCTTTGCAAATCTTTTTTCGTGGCAAGTTGTAGGTTTTCTCCACTGTTTTCATGACCTTGAAGGCTTATTTCCTCATTGCTGAATCAATTGAGGCTTATTCAGGATTTTGTACTTTAATCCTTGATATGCTGAATAAATTAAGATGATACACCCACTTCTAATTTTCAGCCAATCAGATTGCTTGATGTGGGTTCTTGTTATATATTCACATACTTAATGGCATACAGTGCAGATCCAGATCAGTTGGCTTCTTAGAAGCCAACTGATCTGGATCTACATTGTTTGCAAAAGTAGGGCATATCCGGGTTCAGCAGGACTAGGGTTAAGTCTGACTCTTGTCTAAATGCTCTCAAGGTCATATCTACTGTAGTTACCTTAACCCATTTATTCCTTGCATCCCATAAAAGGGACATTAGCAAACAGTGCAGACCCAAATCAGATGCCTGACATCTGATCATGGCCTACACTGTTTGCATTTAGGAAAGGATTTTCAGTAAAACATGGTAACAATAAAAACTAACTGGACACACCTAATATTGAAATGAATGGGTCCAAAAAGTTAAGGTAGAAGAGTCCACTGGGCATAAATGGGTTAAGTATTCAGACTTACTGTATTTACACAAAGTATTTGGACACCTCAATTCTTTACTACCGGGTACATTTGAAATTTGAACAAGTCCATTTGACTTTTTGTTGATGTGATTAAAAACCTGTTGCATGAGTGTCAAACATTGTAGACCCTGATCAGATGCTGAGGTGCTTCTAATGAGTACCCACAATGTAAGTTTTCATGGAGAAAAAGAAAAACATTTATAGGATATCCCCTCTTTTCTGGAGTTGTGGGATAGCTGGATAGATATTATTTTGATATATGGATGAAAACATTGAAAACCAAACCACTTGTTGCTGCAAGCTTATGTGAACTGCGGATTATTACATCATGCAACATTGAGCACAAGGGTACAACCCAGTCAGCATTCTACGTAAATCTATATCGGCCCGTCATCGGCCCGTCAGGGTAGCTGACGGGCCGATGTAGATTTACGTAGAATGCTAGGTGGGAATATTTACCCCTAATATTTGGACACCATCAATCCTTTACATACTATAAAAATTCTAATAAACACCATGCGCTAATTAATAAACACTCATCCTTGCAATCTGGGCCTAAAAATCAGTTGATTTTTTTCTTTTTTTTTTTTTTTCATTTTTCTCAGAAATACCAGCCTGTAATAAACGCCCACCAGTCAAGTTAGAAAAAAATATTGCTATTCCTTAATGCCTTCATGCAGTTAGTTTCTGAATCTACCATTTAACCCTAGTCCTGCTGAACCCAGATATACCCTGCCTTTGCAAACATTGTAGATTCAGATCAGTTGGCTTCTGAACTGATCTGGATCTGCACTGTTTGCCACTAAG
Organism: Anodontia alba; assembly: GCA_964016985.1. Taxonomy (NCBI): domain Eukaryota; kingdom Metazoa; phylum Mollusca; class Bivalvia; order Lucinida; family Lucinidae; genus Anodontia; species Anodontia alba. Next base: position 27,155,779 of record OZ024821.1, read on the forward strand.
TATGCAAATTTATAGCAACAATCCAGATCAAATAATCTGATTGGCTGAAAATTAGAAGTGGGCGTGGCATCTTAATTTATTCAGCAAGACAAGGGTTAGTAATCAAACAAACAAGTCCCTTCTCTCTTGGTCCAAATAATAGATATGAACATGGATTTGTATAGGGATTCTACTAGAGAGGCAAACATTTCTTTTGTAATGCTAGTCTATACTTAACACGTCTGTTGTAACGCTTGTCTATATGTCCATTTCTGACATCAATATGGTGGTTGTCACTGGAGGAAAACTTCAATATTTGGATGTTTTACCTATTGCTCTCAAACACTGTAGTCTCTAATAAACGGCCATCTCCCTCTTTACGAAAGATAATGATATTAATAAACACCTGGGCGATAATTAGAATTTTTATGGTACTTGTCAAAACACTTCAATATGTCTTTTATAGTACTTGTTATTGTGTCTAAAAACTGCGGGATGAGTGGTAAACAGTGTAGAACCCAGTCAGATGCTGCATTGTGCAACTGTTTAGGCCTGTCTTTCCAAATAATTAAGTCAAATGATGGTATGTTTGGATCTCCATGACCAAACGTGTTGTTAAGTACTTAATAGAAGAGCCTTCTTGAGTACCCACTACATATATTTTTTCATGGAGAAATAAGAAAAATATCAGTTGGATTTAAATGGTTAAAGAAAAACAACAACAAATCCCAACACAATACAACTTATTAATAGATCCATATAAGGCCTAAATAATTTGTGCTTCAGGTGAAATGGCTGAAAGAAAAAAAAAAGGACTATAGACAGGAATTTGTTTTAGCTTACCTGCGTCAAAGGCTCATGAGAGCCAAAGGCTCATGAGAGCCAAAGGCTCATGAGCTATTGTGATCACTTGCTGTCTATCATCCGTTTGTCATCCATTCGCACCTTTGAACGACTTCTCCTCTGAAACCTCTGGGCCAGGTTTCTTCAAACCATGTGGAGCCTTCTGTTCAAGGGGGATTAAAAATTCATACAAGTAGTCAATGTCAGTTAATTAAGATGACCGCCATGCCCATATATGTTGTAAAAACACCTAAAAATCTTCTTCTCAAGAACCAAGAAAGCCTTAAGGCTAAATCTTGGTATATGGCATTGGGGACTCAAAGGTCTACCAATTTTGTTCAAATGATGACCCTAGGTTGATATTTGACCTTTTTATTGCAAGGTCAAATTTGCGTCCCTATGCATTTGTGCATTTGTATGGGGAAAATATTTATTATAACTATATAAATATATGATCAAAGTAGCAAACCCTTTTAGTTAAAATCAAAATTTTGTCACCTCGGGTTATCTGCCTTTGTCCCTGGGCCTTATACATGATTGTTTAGAATCGAGTAATCTTTGGAATCGTCTTCTCTGAAGCTGCTTGACCAGCTTTCACCAGATTTCACATGGGGCCTTATGTTGAATGGGTATCATCAATTTATTCAAATGGTTTTGCACCATTGAATAAGATGAGCGCCAGGCCCATATATGGTAAAACACACAAAGAAATCTTTAGAACCAAGACAGCTTTGAGGCTGAATCTTGGTATATAGCATCGGGGACTCAAGATCTACCAAGTTTGTTCAAATGATGATCTTAGGATGACTGTTGTACTTTGTACATTGAGGTCAAATTTGCGTCTCCATATGGGTATGACATAAAACTGCGTCCAGCTGTGACACTCAATATGAGTGTGGGAATGTGAGGCTGTCCTCTATTACAGTTGTCTCCCCACCTTCAGGGTTACCAGGCTGCCACAACCTGGTGGCAGAGCTAGGTGGCAATCATCTACAGACCGATGGCTTGGTGTTCTAGCTGTTGTGATTTGGCAGACGATCCTTTCTTCATAAGGACAACGGCAAAGCACACTGCCCGAGTGCGGGAACGGTGTGCATGTTCAGATGTAGTTAAAGAACTGAGTAGGGACGTCAGCTAGGACAGGCGATCCCGTAAAAACAAATGTTCCAAAATCTTTATGGCGATCACAACAATAGAATCTGAGTTAGGCGGTGCCAATAGACATCAAAGTTCTGTTGGTAACGTCTCCGGCTTGGCCTCGTGTCAGGTGTGGGAGGCAGGGTCAGGCCATTGTTGTGAATGAAGCAAGCACCTGAGGAAATTCAGGGTGGGAACACTCAATGTAAACACTCTGAGAGGAAGAGATTGTGAGGTAGTGGAAACACTATCCCGCAGGAAAGTGGATGTCTGCTGTATTTAGATCAAATACCATAGTGGCAACTGCTGCACATTCAATGGCAAGGACACCAGGTACAAGCTCTACTGGTCCGGAAACGACAAAGTCACTGCTGGTGTAGGAGTGTTTGTGGCTGAAGAGTGGATTAAGTTTTTCAGGTGCAGAGTCTCCGACAGAATCATCTTAATGAAACTTATTGTTGGCCAGCATGTGGTTACCTTTCTGTCTGTATGCCCCACAGAGTGGTCTATGTGATAGGACCTGTTCTTTGATCAGCTGCGTGCTGTGACTGCCAGGATCCCAGGATCCGAATTTCTGATCCCATGTGGAGATTGGAACGGCTATGTAGGCCATGCAGGCACTGGATACAGGGAAGTGCATGGTGGGATGGGGTGAATGGCAGGCAGGAACCAGATGTTGAGGGTGAGAGAACCCTAGAGTATGCCCTAGCATTCAACCTGCTTCTTGGGAACACATGTTTTAAGAAACGGGACAGCCATCTCATCACATACAAGTCGGGGAAACGTAGCCACACAGATAGACTTCATCCTTTTCCGTAGGACCATGCGCAAACTTGTCATATGTAAGAGTGATGCGAGGAAGTAGCCGTGCAACGTCAGCTTCTTGTATGCAATATGAGGATTGATGTGCCACCAAAATCCAAGCGCAAGTTCACCCCTCGCCTTAAAGTTTGGAAGCTTAAAGACCCTCAGACGAGCAATCATTTCCAGGAGGTCTTCAACTCACATGTGAGTGCGTCTGCAGGTAAAGCTGATGCTGCCACTGACGATACCTGGAACAACATCAAGACTGGCCTGCTCAAGACAACTGAGGAGGTGTGTGGCACAACTCGGCCTCACCGTTGGCGCCCTGAAACCTGGTGGTGGAATGAGCACATGGAAAAGGCCATTGCTGCCAAGTGGAAAGCTTTCAAGGCCTGGAAGATGGGTAAAGGCACTAGGTCATCATATGATGCAGCCAAATGCATTTCCAGACATGCAGTGCTCATGTGCTGGTCAAGAAGCTGACAAGAAGGTCTTCGAGAATATTGACCCCAAGTCTTCAGAAGTCTACCGCCTTGCTAACCAGTTAAGAAGAGAGAACGCTGATGTTGGTGACAAACCAGTGAAGAATGATGCAGGGGAGATGTCAATGAGCGAAGACTCAAAGCAGAACGCCTGGTTAGAGCACTACCAAAGGCTTCTCAATGTTGAGTTTGACTAGACCCAGACCACCTGTCTGACGAACCACCAGTGGAAGGCCTGCCCATCCCAGTCACCATTGATATGGTTAAGAAGGCTATCTCTCAGATGAAGGCGGGCAAAGCACTGGGCCCATAAGGCATCATGGTGGAGATGATACGAGCAGCCGGTGACACGGGTGCCTCCATGATCCGTGACTTTGCAGCTGCAATCATTCAGGATGACAACAGGTAGCCTCTGACTGGGAGCAGAGTTTTACTGTCTGCCTCTACAAGAGTAAGAGGGGTGCATTGGAAAGGGGAAACTACCGCGGTCTCAAGTTGACAGAGCAGGTCATGAAAGGAATGTGGAAGGCCTCATCAGACAGATGGTGTCAGTCAAAGATTCCCAGTTTGTCTTTGTCCCAAGCAGAGGCCCAACAGAATTGCAATCTTTGTAGTTAGGCAGCTGCAAGAGAAGTATCTAGATGCCAACAAGAGACTCACATGGCTTTTGTAGACCTGGAGAAGGCGTTTGACGGAGTGCCTCGGAAGGTCATCTGGTGGGCGCTGAGAAAACTTGGTGTGGAAGAGTGAATTGTGTGACTGGTGCAGGGGGTGTATGCCAATGTGCGGAGCCTTGTCCATGTTGGTGAGGGGTACATTGAAGAGTTTGAAGTGAAGGTCGGTGTTCACCAAGGCTCGGTACTCAGCCTGCTGCTCTTCATCATTGTGCTTGAAGTCTTGTCAAGGGAGTTCCGCTCTGGGATCTCCTGGGAAGACCTTTATGCAGATGGCCTTATTATCATCGCTGAATCACTGAAGGAATGTGTCAGGCGGCTCTTGACTTGGAAAAAAGCAATGGAGGAGAAAGGACTGAGAGTACATTTGTAAATGCAGGAAAGACAAAGTTCATGATCTGTGGTACGGACCTGGACCTCCTGCAGAGTTCAGGCGAGTTTCCATGCGCCCTGTCGCCCTGAAATGGGCAGCAACAGCATCTTCTGCATCGGCTGCAAGCACTGGGTGCACAAGAAATGCAGTGGGCTCAAGTGCTTGTCAAAGGATCCTGATTACAGATATACACTGTGCCAGGGAACTGCACTCCCCTTGGACGGCAGACCACAGAGGGAAGTCCGTCGGACCTGACAAGCTCGAGGTGGTAGCTTCCTTTTACTACCTAGGAGACATGCTCTCAGCAGCCAGTGGCTGTGAACTTTCAACCACAACAAGTGTGAAAAATGCCTGGAAGAAGTTCAAGGAGCTGCTACCAGTTCTCTCTTAATCCCGCCACCTCTCTTTCAAGACACATGCGCAATGCTCTATGCCAGTGAGACTTGGTTATTGACAAGGCCAAACCTCCAACGTCTGCAGCGGAATGACAGGGCAATGATCAGACAGGTCTGCAATGTCAAGCTGCAAGACGTCACCACCAGATCCAATGAGCTATTCCAGGATGGCTGGGCATTGAGGATCTGGACCTCATTCTGAAGGAGAGAAAACTCCACTGGTATGGACATGTGGAATGCTCCAATGGTGCAGTCAAGACAGCCTTTGACATACAGGTTGATGGAAAGCGTGTGCCTGGGAGGCCCAAGATGACATGCAAGCAGCTGACAGAGAGGGATTGAAGAGAGTGGAAGCTCTTGGCTATCGACCCTCATGATAGACATACCTGGAGATCTGGTGTGAGACCTGCCATGCCTGCAGCAAGCCAGCTACCTGGAAGGGGGCCTACTGATGGGCCCCTGTACCTGCATTTTAATAAAAAATCAGATGATGGTGATGATGATGATGATACTTTTGTCTGGGGAAAATGTTAAAAAATCATTTTCTCAAAATGTATTAAAGACTATAGTGAAATGTGCAATGTATGATTAAAGTAGTAAGACTTTTTAGTTACAGTCAAAATTTTGTCCCCCCGGGTGTTATCTGCCCTTGCCCCCGGGCTATATATATATTTATAAAATTGTGTAAACTTTAAACGTCTAGCGCGCGCTTCTCTGAAACCGCCTGACCAATTTTCACCAGATTTCACATGGGGCCTTCTGTTGAAGGGATATTGACAATACGTTTAAATGAATAAGATGGCAACCATGCCCATATATGGTAAAACTGCTTAAAAATTTTCTTCTCCAGAACTAAGAAAGCTTTGAGGTTGAATCTTTGTATATAGCATCGGGGACAAGGTTTACCAGCTTTCTTCAGATGATTATCCTAGGATGATCTTTGTCCTTTTTACGGCAAGGTCAAATTTGAGTCCCCATACAAAATGTTGAAAAATCATTTTCTCAAACTGTATTAAAGACTAAAGGCTGAAACTTAGTTGTATGATTAAAGCAGTGAAACTTTTTAGTTACAATCAAAATTTTATCTCCTATGAGTTATCTGCCCTTGCCCCTGTGCTATATACATGTATAAAATTGTGTAATCTTTAAATTGTCTTATTCTCTGAAATTGCTTGACCAGTTTTCTCCAGGTTTCACATGGGGCCTTCTGTCAAAGTGGTATTGTCAACTGTTCAGATGGTTTTGTACAACTGAATAAGATGTCCACCATGCCCATGGTAAATAAACACTTAAAAATCTTCTTCTCTGGAACCAAAAAAGCTTTAAGGCTGAAACTTGGTATATAGCATTGGGAGGTATATATAGCATTGGGGAAGCAAGGTCTACCAAGTTTGTTCAAATGAGATCCTAGGATGACCTTTGACCTTTTTACGGCAGACAAACTTCTGTCCTAGTTGCTGTGGCAATACTGGAAAAATGTTGCATGGCATCTGCAGATATGCAATGTCTGTTTTACTCAGGTGAGCAAATCGTGGCCCATGGCCTCATGTTTATTTTACTACAGGGCTCTGGAAATTTTGAAATCTGAATCGGTCCAGCCGATGACTATGACGTCATCAATGAGCCCATTTCCAAAAAAAAAAAAAAAAAAAAAAAAATATATATATATATATATATAATATATATCACCTGTCACGAAAACTAATGACAATTGGCAGTCCTATAACTCCTTTTAAATAATACACCTCAACTCCGTTATATGACGGAAGTCCGGGTATAACGAGCATGATCAAAGCTGGCGTCATCAATAAATACAGTCAGGTATGTAAAAAGAGAGAGAAAAAAAAAAAAAAAAGACGGTTTTGTTGTTATTTCCACCTCCGCAGGGTTTTCCTAAACTATTTATAAACAACTGATTCCCGTCTTGTATAAGTGCGAAGACGGCGGGAAACGGGAGAGATGGAACAAAACGACTTTCATGGACCTAATTAGGTCTAATAAAAAAGGCCTGCGCCACGGGCGGTTTTGCAGTTTTCAATGTTTCAAGATTTGACCAGACTGCTTAAATTTTAAGCACTGACAAATCTTGTCTAGTGCAAGTGGTGCATTACTTATTTTTACTGTGAAATCTACCTTGAATTATACTCGCGTGTTACGGCAATCAACAAAAAAAAAAAAAAGAAGCAATCAATAATACCCAGATCAGACGCCGTTGTATGCGACATCTGATCAGGACGTACACGGTTTGGGAATTAATTTATCAAATCTGGGACCGACTAACCGTGTTGATCAAAACAAAAAAGAAGAGGAAGAAAACGGGTGCGTTTAAGCGGTGCATTCTTTTATCGCTCTCAATAAAGCGACCTTTGATCTTTTGGACACGCCGACTGCACCTGGATGTTTTGCAGTCTCAGTGTATTCACACGTGTCGCACAAACGGATTAATTATCAGACTACCGTTACTGATGATTCGTGTTAATCGCTTGTTTACCGCACAAAGATCAGTGAAGTGTTGATTTTTTGGCCATGTTTGGATAATGACGTAATTAATTTGTGCTGCGGTAGGTTGCCGTTATTCATCTGTCCCTCCAATATACATGTCAAATGACCGTTTGGAGCCTTTTAACTGCCATAATATCGCATTTAAAAGGTGCGCGGACGTTGTCAGTTTGGGAAGACTTGACCATTTGTGATTTTTTAGACATCATAGATTCGTGAAAACTGGTTGGTTGGGGAAAAAGGGGTTCAAGGCACAAACCTGTTGGACCGATTTATTAGCGTTTTGGGGTGTTTGAAATCGGTCCAGAATTCTTAATTTCGGTCCAGACCGGCTATTTTTCCGGTTTTCCGGAGCCCTGATTTTACTATATTTCTCTTTGGTATGAAGCAATTTGGGAAAAGTGAAAAATATTGAGAATTCCCTTCATATTAGGTCAAGGTCTCAGTTGGATGCGTGTCCAACCGGTGATAGGAGGTTGAGGGTTTGACCACTGCCGAGTCGGCAACATTCTTTTGGGAGATTTGACCATGAAATATTTTCTGTGGTCATTATTTCCCTTCCGCTGATTCCAGAAGGGCAGTTGTCAGTTTCTGGGGACAGAGTGCAAACGATACTGGTTAACCGCTTAGAGGACTAAGCCTGCCCAGTAAAAGTGTGGTTAGGTAAAACTGACCACATTTGATATGACTCCATTGGGGTGACTGGGCCATAAAACCTCAACACTGGCCTGGCACCACACTGTGAGTTTTACATTTCTACACTAGCAAAGGTAAAATACTCTTCCTTGACTATTTTTTTCTACACATATCATCTCCCTTACTAGTCAGAAACTCGCAACTGATCAGCCAAATCAGAGAGAAGGACATTCCAAAAGATGGGATTTTTTTTTAAATATAATTGTTTTTATGCGGATTCATATATTGGTTAGATGGTAGCCAGTCTACCTCAACACCAACAAACAAAATGTTAGATGGGTGGGTAAAGTGAGACACATAACTTTTATTTAGGCCCAGGTAGTTTTCTTTTTCTCCATGAAAACGTAGTGTGATACTCATTAGAAGAGTGTCATGCAGGCAGCTATTCCCTAGAAGGAATTTTTTTATGCCCCCACTTGTGAAAAAGCTTGGGGCACATTGATTTTGCTTTGTTCGTCTGTTCATTTGCAATTCCATTTGTCACACTTTACCTTGCAATGTGTATACAAGATGTCACAGATTTGGCAGCTGACTTCCTAGAACTGAGAAGTAGATCACCTATAATTTTTTTTGTGGGGGGGGGGAGGGGGGGTGGGGGGGAGTGGAAGATTTTGTAAGTTATTGCCCTTTTCAAGTTTTGCATTTTGTAAGGACAAGCATACATATGGTGGCATGGTCTTAAACACACATTCATAGTTAGACTGAACAGGTTAATGATGTATATGATTGTAATTATCTTCCTTCACAAGGTAGAGCCACCACTATTTATTTGCATTGCTGTGGACTTATGTGTAGTGCCTGTACATTCATAGTATAATTCAGGGATCCTTCCTTGTGTAGTGTTTAGGTTATAACCTAAAGGTTAAGGTTAACATCCTGGGTAAAAATTTCGGCAGACAATTTAGATTTTTATTTTTCCCAGGAAAAAGGTTTTGACATTTCATGTGAATTGTGGAGACAATTTCCATGAAATGTCAGAACCTGTTTAATGAGGAAAATAAGAAAAATATCATCAATTGGATGTATTCTGAATTAGCCCAGAGAGTGATAAAGGTTAAGGTTAACCTAATCTGATTACTATTGGCTATTGTTAAAATAGCATGCTGGGTAAAAATAATTTTGACATATGACATTTTGAAATATTTTTCTCATTTTTAACAGAAAATAAGATTTGACATTTGATGCAAATTATCTCCTTACAGTTTGCATGAAATGTCTAATCTTATTTTCTGGGGAAAAAAAAGGAAAAATATCAATTTGATATTTGAATTTGCCCATAGCATGCTAAGTGCTTAACCCTTGTCCTGCTGATACCGGATGTACCCTGCATTTGCAAACAGTGTAGATCCAGATCAGTTGGCTTCTGAAGAAGCTAACTGATCTGGATCTGTACTGTTTGCCATTCAGTTTGTGAATTTATATAAACAGTCTTGATCAAGTAATCTGATTGGCTGAAAATGAGAAGTGGGCATGGCATCTTAATTTATTCAGCAGGACAAGGGTTAATTATCTAGCTTGATATGTGAAAAGCCACACAAAAATCCCCATGTTTTTCAAACCATTTGGCTATTATGCTGATGACCAAATTAGAAGACAAGGATATTTTCTTATTATTTTTTCTCTGAAAATAGGGCTTGACATTTTAGCTAAAGAGATTATCCACATGAAATATCAAGCTCTTTTCAGCAAAATATTATAAGGAAGTAATAACGGTTTTAAAAGATTGTGGTCTATTGTTTAACTCAGAAGTGTACTAAAGGCAAATTACTGGCTCAGTACTAAAGGCAAATTACTGGCTCAGTAGGTCAGTGACTGCTTTGGTCTGTTTGTGTTATTATATAGTGTATTGAATATTTCCACATTATACCTGACTTGGATCAAAGTCATTAACCTTTTGTAAAAAAGATTATGAATCAGATTATTGCAAAAAGCAACATGGTTCCTTATGCAATACTGCCACTCTTCAGGTACACAAAATAAATACCATATTAACCATTATCGGGACACCTGAATCCTTTACCGTAGATGTCCTAAAATTTGAGCAAGTCCATTTGGTGAGCTGTTCAGTGTCTAAATATACTGGATGAGTGGGAAACATTCAAGGTCTTGATCAGATGTAGTGCTCTGCAGTGTCTGATATCATCTGGGTCTACACTGTTCAGGCCCATCTGTCCCATTACTTAGAGTAAATATGGTTTTGTTATAGTAAGCACAGTACTATACCTGAATATTTGGACAAACAAGCCAGAGCAAACAGTGAAGACCCTGATCAAACTACTCCTAAGGAGCAGTTTGATCAGGGTCTGCACTGTTTGTCAGTCTGTCACAACATTTTAGACACATGATCATTTAGTCAAATGTATTTTTTTTTTTCATTTTTTTTTTTTTCATTTTTTTAATTATAGGATAAATATGGTAAGGAGTATTGATTTCCATGTTTCAAATGTTTAGGGAAAATATAGTATGAATTGAATAGAAAAAAAAAGAAAAAGAAAAAAAGAAGATCTGCCTGTGTATGGAAAAAAGAAGAAAAAAGAAAAAGAAAAAAGATTTGCTTGTGATGGAAACAGTCTAATAGGGTTTGTTCACTAATAGCCTGTCCAGATTGGACATTCAGAATAACATGATTATACTGGCAGTGGCTGTTGTCAGTGGTCCATTTACAAAAGCTTCCAGACATATATTTGAGCATGGGTATGTATCCTAGGTCTAGATAAGGCACTTTTTTAACCAACGACAGTTGTATCAGTATTTTTGGGGCATTACCGATATTGTTTACAGTGGCAAATACTGGCAAATACCGGCAAATTGAAATTTTTTTGGCCTTAAAAAACTGCAGAAGTCTTTAAACAAGTTGCATTGAAATAGTATAAGCAAACTAGATGAGTAAGAAAGTTAAAATCATTAATTATATAAGGTTACCACCCTGAAGAATAGAAGAAATCTCAATATAAACATGTAACACTGCCAAAAAGTGAATCTAAGACAAAAATTTTGAAATTATTTAAGCAACAAATGGTCTTTAATTAAAAAAAAAATCATGTAGGCCTTTATCTCAATAGTAGAAATTCACCTGTGCACCTGGCCACTGACATTTACCATAATGACCCTAAGTTTTTGTTCTGGCAGACCATGTCAAAAAGAGCAGACCAAGATCATACTGAACAGTCTGATCAGGATCTTAAATGTTTGCCAGGCCATCTGCATCTTTTAAACACACTTCTGTACGGTAAAAGTATGTTTTGCAAAGTTTAGGATATTTACATCACTTTACTATATTCAAAATTTTTAGGAGTTTTAGTGTACATGTAATTAGCAAGACTACCTGTATGGTCTGATTACTAAAACAACATATCCCAGGACAATTGTTTGTTCAAGAGGGTACTTGATAGCCAGGGGCAAGATGTCATAAATGAATGCATATAGACAATAAGTCTAGGTGAAAGTAAAAAGGTGTCATAGGTAAGGCTTGAGTTATAATAGTATGGCTTCAAACCTGATATACCCTGGAAGTCAGAAAATTTCTGGTTATAGTCACCTCTAAAATCTGCACTATTCACAACAGTATCATACTACTATTCATCATGAAGCAAAAAGATCCCATTTGGAACTTCTTTGCTGTTGTTGAACAAGACAACAAAACCAGAGTTAAACTGCAATCAGTATAATGTAAATACTAAGTCAACTATGTAGCCCCTATTACAGACATTGTCCATAGGTTGATACTGAGGGTAGGGTTTTGTCTTACTTCCAGGGTGGTAAATGCCAATTTCCAGTATTTGCCGGCATTTACCAGTATTTGCTGGTATTTACCGGTAAATACCACCGGCATGGAAAATACTCATATTTGCCGGCATTTTGCCAACCTTGGTTATTTGTAAAACCTGGACTGGGACATTGGCAAACAGTGCAGATCCTGATCAGATGCCATTTTCTGGGGTGACTGATCTTAGTCTGCACTGTATGCTTAAATTACAGGAAGTTAAGGTTTAAATGAAACAAGTCCCCATTCAGGACCATTTTCCCAGCCTATGCTGAGGGACAGTCAACCTACTAGTGCTATCAGTGCTTTGATTATTGTTTGTTCTTGAAATCCTATATTGTGGGTACTCTGAAGCACCTTGCTGAGGAGCACCCTGCCAAGGTTCTACAAATGAATACCCGTATTTTCTTAAAAAAATAAGAAAATATTTACTGTATTCGACCTAATTACTGCACATGCTCCTATAAGCGCACAGTCAAGCAATGTAGTAGTCTTTACATTACAGCCAGTGTACCTGTATCTACTACTCTGTTAAAACATGTTGACAAGTCGAAGCAATTCAAACAAGTACCCACAACATATGCTTTTATAAAGAAAATAAAAAAATAATATCTCTTAAGCATCATTAAAAAGCTCTTCATGAAGTCGTCTGCTGATCTTCCTTTAAAGAGTCCCTTATTAGGTGGATATTTTACTACAAGTGCTTCAAGTAATTTTTAAAAAACCTAAGCGCACAGTGCGGTAATTACGGTAAATGTCCTAAAATTTAGAACTCTTTATTATCTACTATTCTGGCCTAAATTTTGCTTCTTATGCACTTTTCTTAAAAAACTTAGTGGAATGGCAAACAGTGTAGACCCTGATCAGACTGCTCCTTCAGGAGCAGTCTGATCTGGGTCTGCATTGCTTGCATATGTCATTTTATCAGAAACTTTGGTGTTCGAATTTTTAGGAACATTTACCGTAGGTAAAATACAGTTTATAGATACATCTTATCTAGAGATCTCCGTCAACAGGTGGCAAAATGGAATTGTTTAGATTTTAGGACAAGTGGTTATTATATCTTTCAGGATGAGTGTTCCAGAAAGCCAGATTCGATCAGTCTATAAGGTGGCTCACAGACTACGACTGGACTCAGCCTCCAATGCCTGTGCCCAACATCTGGTCAGCTCCCTGACACCAGATAACTGTCTAGGTAGAATATCTCTGTCTCTCACAGAGTTATCTCCCCTTTCTGTTTGAATCCCAGTTTGTTGTAGCTTCAGGAGTTGCAGACCGATAGCCAGAATCATGTTGTGAGAGAGTTAGATCCGTCAGCCAATAAAAATGGTAAGGATACCCTTTATCTGTTAGTTCTTCCACTATTTCATAATAAAGCTTTGGCTGAACCTACATCTATATCGGTCATCTTAATTCAATCCAGTAATAAAATTATAGCAACAAATAATATAAAAAAACAAAAAACAAATAAAACAATACCTCTTCTTGCTAGTTTCAAGATAATTTCGCCTAAAATAAATTTACACATGTAATCAGATCTATTCTAATCGCTTAATATTGAATTACGATATTTTTTCCAACTACTTGATCAATATTTTACTGTTGTTTTTTTTTTGTGTTTTTTTTTTTTTTGCAATGAATAAAGGTTCTTTTCATTATATCCCTTCTTTCTGCTCTATATGACTTAACTAATGTTAAAAGGGACGTAAAACACTCAAGCATCATTTTATTTCTGTATAAAAACATACGTGGTAGGTATTAATTAGAAGTGCCTCTGTGCCTCTTTTCGGAGCTTCTAATGAGTCCCCACAACATATGCTTTTATGCGAAATTAAAAAAAAAAATATTGAAGAACTATCTTCAAATACTCCTGGGCCCAGTTGTTCAAAACTAGCGATGTCGTTAGTTAACGATTTGTTAAAATTTACATCGAGTGATACGCAAATATGCTGAAATATCAGAATATTGTATATTGAATCCACTAAAACAGTTAACGAAATGACCCTTAACGAGCTTGTTAAGCTAACGATGCTTTGAATAACCGGGCCCTGATCTCCTTAAAATCCTCTATGGTTTGGAGTAAGATTTGTCTATTACATTTTACCAGGTAATACCAATATGAGAAAATTAATAAGTATTTTCATAGCTTATAATCACTCCTGAATTTGCTAAATGCCAATGCATGCATTGTGGTTTTTTGCTCACTTCCATTGAGCTATGCATCCATTTCATTGGTGAGTATGGTTTCTGTTTCGTTTTTGTATTATGAAACACTTGGAATGATAAACTGATTGGCGTGTGCTGTACAAAAATCAGCCTTATGCCAAATACAAATGTCAGAGCTAATAAAAGATTACAAACAATGCTTGCTGTATTTACCCTAATTATATGGCTGTAGATAAGAGGGGCATCCAGGTAAACATTACAAAAACAAGCCTATTCAAATATACTGAAAATTTTACCACCAAAGAATGAAAATTTTCAGATAAAAATTCGGATATTTTGCATATTTCTGCTCAAAAACATAAGATTGTGTGTACTCATTAGAACCACCATGGTGAGGCTGTTCTAAGTACCCACAATTTATGTTTTTGAGCAGAAATACGAATAATGTATACCCATGTAAACCCCAGTTTTACTATATAAAATGGGGTCTAAGCGGGTCAGCGTTATATAGGCATGTTTTTGTGATGATATTTTTCTTATTTCTTCATGAAACCATACCTTATGGGTACTCATTAGAAGCGCCTGGCCGAGTTGCTTCTAATGAGAACCAACGGCATATGTTTTTTTGAAGAAATAAGAAAAAATATCAGTACTTTATGGATGAAAAAAAAGCATCATGTGGAGCTTTGCTGAAAATTATTGGGAAAGGCAGGCTTCAGTGAAAGTGCCGACCCAGATCAAATGCAGCTGAAAGCAGGGTCTGATCAGGGTCTACACATTTTGCTACATATCTAACAGTTTTTGGACACATTAACAGGTAGTAGAATTAACTTGTTCAAATTTTAGGACAGGTATGTTAAGCTGTCTGAATATTTAGAGTAAATACGGTAGTTATCATAGCTACAGATAAGAGGGGGTATCCATATTATATTTTTCTTATTTCTCTACAAAAACATATATTGTGGATACTCATTAGAAGCACCTTACTGAGGTGCTTCTAATGTGTACCCTCAAAATATTTTTTTGGAGAAATACCTGTAAGAAAGATATCAGCATTTTTTGGATGAAAAAAGAACCTTATCTGTTGCTATGAGTTATTGTAAGGTGTAAATGGGCCTCAGTGTGGAAAATTATCATGCCTTATGACAATTATTGAGCCATTGCGTGACAAAACCTACAATTAGACCTGTGTGACCTGCAAAGACTCAGAGCAGCCTGTACGTCCACTAAGTATGGCAAGGGTTCTTGTTTATCCCTCTTTGGATAGCCCTGTGGCTGTAGAAAGCACATGCGATCAGTGAAGACTTTGATCAGACTGCTTGGATGCACAGGCTGATCTGTCTTGGCTGGTCACACAAGTCCTGATAGATTTTGTCATGCACAGGCTCAATTCATAGCTTTAGATACTAGAGCATATCAGGAAAACATTTTTCTTATTTTTTCTCAAAAAGCATATATTGTAGGTACTCATTAGAAGCGCCTTGCCGAGGTGCTCCCAATGAGAACCCACAGCATACTTGCAAATTGCTTGTTAAAAGCACATTTCTGAGGTGCTTCTAAAGGGTAGCCACAACATACGTGAATAAGAAATATATTTTCTTGATGTCCCCCACTTATCAAGACCTATGAGACTCTTTACTAGCAGTACAGGCTCTGTCAAGACTGCCTAGAATTGTTATGTCTGATTTGGGTCATTGAGTATTTGCATATAGTTACCATTGGTAGAAGACTGGTTTTTGTCACAGTGCAGTTTAATTAGTCTTGCACATGTTTTTTTTTTTTTTGTTTTTTTTTTTCACATTTGGCCTGCTGAATTGAAATACAAGCATTTTATGTGAAATTCTCACCATGAAGTGGCTCAAAAATTTAAAAAGTTTCAACCTTGATTTTCTATACACTCAGTGTGAGCTGTAAAGAGAGGTATGCAAAAGCATTTTGCTGCCGTTTTACAAAGGGAGACAATGACAGATGAATTTAGTTCCTTAGTATTTGAATCCTTCTGACAGTGGGGCTACTCTTAAAGCAAGGAAGCAAAATCTTCTTGTTAAGTGTGAGCCCATGGAAAGAAGGCAGGTAAGTATTTTCATGTCTGTTATTTCCCTTCAAGATGAATCCATTCCCTGTAAAACATTTTATCCATCATCAGTGGATCTAGGTATGTCTTTCTGTGCAACCAATCTTGGAAACTTTGGTAGTTCATGGTTTCAGATAAGGGACTTTTCATCCAAAATGTGCTGATACTGTTCTTATTTCTCCACAAAAACGTATCATGGGTATTCATTAGAAGTTGAGTCGCTTCTAATGAATATCCACGTTTTTTGTGGAGAAATAAGAAAAATATTTTGAGGATAACCCCTCCTTTCTGAAGCTAAGTAGTAAATCATAGTTCTAGATAAGAGTGGGTATCAGGTAAATAGTTTTCTTATTTCTCAATAAAAACATATGTTGTGGGTACTCATTAGAAGTGCCTCGTCGAGGCACTTCTAATGAGTACCCACAACATATGTTTTTGTCGGTAGATTTTGCTTTTGTCGAGAAATGAGAAAAATACAGATTTTTTTTAGTTGAAGAAAGCGCCTTATCAAAACCTATGAAGTTACGGCATTCCTTCTAAAGTTCTATATCAAGTTTGTGTGATTACTTATACCCCACTACATGATAATTATGGGATAAAATGTCTGTA
Organism: Anodontia alba; assembly: GCA_964016985.1. Lineage (NCBI taxonomy): Eukaryota > Metazoa > Mollusca > Bivalvia > Lucinida > Lucinidae > Anodontia > Anodontia alba. The sequence goes on from OZ024821.1 coordinate 27,172,273, forward strand.
TCCATCTGTCTGTCTTGTATGTACATCTGTCTGTCCATATTTCATTTCCGTGCAATAACTCACAATAGCTCCTTAAAAACATTAGAAATCAGTTTCCTTGAGAAAAGGCTTTTCTTTTTCATCCAAACTAAAAGAAATTGAACAGTGCTTTACATTATTGAAAAAAAAATATGTGAATATACACAGGAAATGCCACAATCGTGAAACAGCCTTCTCCGGGCACCGAAAGAAGAGTTAAGGAAAAAACAGTGGCAAGACAAAAGCTACATGTGAAGCCACCTACGCACAAACTAAGAAGAGCTTGGAACGGTCAGTGTGGTGCTTTTAGTTTATCAAGCAACTCCAGTAAGTTGGTTGCCATGGCAAACAGCAATTCTTATTGACTTACTGGGAATATGGTGGTTGAATATCATTACTCAAAAACAATGAAATGATTAAAGCAGACTTGGCAGTAATAATTCCTTTTCATCATCATCATCATCATCATCATCATTCCATTGTCAGTCATCACCATCTCTTTCTTGTTATAACTATCTTTATCCCCTCATTTTTTTAGAGAAGAAGAACTGAGATCTCTTTGATATTATGCAGAAAGGGATCCTTTGGAATCAAAAAAGAGATAAAATAATCAAAAATAGTTGACTTGGTGGGTCGAGTCTGTTCATAAGCAGAAATATAACAGGCAAAGCTGCTGAAGACTCCTGGTACATGGTTGATAGTCATATATCATAATCGGATTTTTGATTAACGTGCAGGTACAGGGGCAACATCAGTGGGCCTCCTTCCAGATAGCTGGCTTGCTGCACGCATGACAGATTTCACACCAGATCTCCACAAATTTCTATCATGAGGATTGATAGCCGAGAGCTTCCAATCTCTGCAATCCCTCTCTGTCAGCTGCTTCTATGTCATCTTGGGCCTCCCAGGCCCACACATTCCCTCAACCTGTATGTGAAAGGCTGTCTTGACAGCACCATTGGAGCGTTCCACATGTCCATACCAGCGGAGCCTTCTCTCCTTCAGAATGAGGTCCAGATCCTCAATGCTAAGCCACACAAGTAGTTTATTGGACCTGGTGGTGACAACGTCTTGCGACCTGACATTGCAGATCTGTCTGATCATTGCCCTGTCATTCCGCTGCAGACGTTGGGAAGTTTGGTTTTGTCAATGGCCAAGTCTCACTGGCATGGAGCATTGTGCTCTGCACACAAGAGCTGTACACACAGCCACATGTCTTGAAAGAGAGGTGGCGTGAAGACAGAACTGGTAGCAGCTCCTTGAACTTCTTCCAGGCAGTTTTCACATGTGTTGTGGTTGAAAGTTCACAGCCACCTGCTGCTGAGAGCATGTCTCCTAGGTAGCAAAAGGAAACTACCACCTCCAGCTTGTCAGGTCCGACTTGGCCTTCCCTCTGTGGTCTGCCGTCCAGGGCAGCGTGCAGTTTCCTGGCACCTTGTACATCTGTAGTCAGGGTCCTTTGTCAAGCGCTTGAGCCCACTGCATTTCTTGTGCACCCAGTGCTTGCAGCCATTGCTATTGCAGCCTACTCCAGTGCGACATACAGCGCATGGAAACTCACCTGAACTCTGCAGGAGGCCCAGGCCCGTACCCCAGATCATGATAGATAACCTGTTTTCAAATAAATCCAGATGAGGCCATTATCCCAAAGGGCCAGAATATAGATATAAATTACACTAAAGTGAAATATAGGGTCATGTATTATAGCCTCTGATAAATGATACTCCATATGATAACTTAGTTTCTTCCACCCTATTGAACTTAAATTCATGTGGCCCATAGTGAATTTCTTCCACCCTATTGAACTGAAGTCCATGTGGCCGACTGAATTTCTTCGACACTATTGAACCGTAATTCATATGTCCCACATTGAGTTTCTTCCACTATTGAACTGAAGTCCATGTGGCCCACAGTGAATTTCTTCCACCCTATTGAACTGAAATTCATATGTCCCACAATGAGCTTCTTCCACCCTATTGAACTGAAGTTCATGTGGCCCACAGTGAATGTCTTCCACCCTATTGAACTGAAATTCATGTGTCCCACAATGAGCTTCTTCCAACCTATTGAACTGAAGTTCATGTGGCCCACAGTGAATTTTTTCCACCCTATTGAACTGAAATTCGCATGGCCCACAGTGAGTTTCTTCCTCATTCATATGTCCCACAGTGAAATACTTCCACCCTATTGAACTGAAATTCATGTGACCCACAGTAAGTTTCTTCCACCCTATTGAATTGAAATTCATGTTTCCTGCAGTGAATTTCTTCCACCCTATTAAACTGAAATTCATGTGGCCTACAGTGGGTGTCTTCCATCCAGTTGAACTGAAGTCCATGTGGACCACTGTGAGATTCTTCCACCCTATTGAACTGAAATTCATGTGGCCCACTGTGGGTACTCAGAGGCAGTAAACAGCAGTTTATTTAGAAAACAGCATTCTCATTCTTGATTCTGAGTTTACTGGGTGACTTCTGTTTCTTTTTTAATTGAATGTAGATACATGTTAGGCAGATGTTAGAAGTTTTGCTTACTGACATTTCTGATTAACCATCCATTGTCATCATCAACAAGCCTCGACCCCAGTTGGTCACCATATGAGCCTGCAAAAGAGATGAGCTGCTAGTAGCTTAAGGGAGGACTTTTTCATCATTTGACTGGGTCATGTAAAAGACCCACAAAATTGGAGGCAGTGTCTTTACATGACTGAAACTGTGTTGACAGGGTCATTACAGCACAACTTAGCACAGCAGAATCAGTAGTCATAAATGTTGTCACCATTAGTAACCATCATCTTTGCAGTCATCAACACCACCAACCTCCATCTCCTTCTCATCATCATAAACAACTTTACCTTGATCACCTGCACCATTATTGTTCAAATGGTCATCATTGCCATGAAACTCATTTGATCAGAACCACCAATTTTCATGAACCTCCCAAGGAAACAAAAGAAAGTCTCTAATTTGTGCAAAATTTTATCTTTGTTGCATCTTTTGCATTTGGGAAGAGAATTGTGTTCCTGTTAAGGTAAGTAAATAGAGTTATTGCTAAAAGTAAAGCAGGAAAAAAAATATCAGGGACACCATAGGAATTATTATTTTTTTAGATTTAAACCTAATTCTAATAATCAGAGATGACAATTTAAGTTAATAAATTGAAAACTTAGCAAAGCTGACTGTTGCAGCTTGCATGGTAAGTTTTGTTAAACTATGTTTAACATTGCTGTGATTTTAATGTATTAAGGTCACTGTTGCCATTAGTTGGTGAATCACTGAGATATCTATTTGGAACAGGCAAATAAGTCATCATTGTTACAGGAAACTTTCGGAAATCTTATTATAGTACAAGATAAGTATGATTTGGAAGCCTTAATTAAGTTTTAAAACATTAGCAATTATTTAGTCACATACACAGTTTTGGAAGTTATCAAACGGTTGACCTACACACCAAAACTTACGGTAAGTGGACTTCATTGTGAAATCCAGTGACTGTTGGTCTTTTTTCGAAAAACTGACATTGTGTTCCCACAGATGTCCATTGGTACCCTCAGAAAATTGAATATATTTACCTGAAGTATTTTGACAGAAAGCTGCATCTGATCGGAGTCTACACATATTGCCACTCATCCAGCACATTATTAGGTTGTAAAATGGACGTTCAACTTTTAGGACAAGCATGGCAAGGAATTGAGTTGTTTAGGGCTCAGTTGTTCAAAACTGATGATGTCATTAATTAACGTACTGTTAAACTTTGATCATTAAATATGGCATATACGCTTACATTTTTGCTGAAAAAAATATGAGTTGCAAAAGCTACTCACATTTTTTCAGCAAAAATACCTGTGAATTAATTAAATATTGTTCTTACTAGAACAGTTAACATTTTGACCACTAATGAGCTCATTAAGCTAACAATGCTTTGAACAACTGGGCCTTGCTATTTAGTGTAGATACAGCAGTTTTTGATTTCACATGAACCCTGAGCTGTTCCTGCAGGTAAAATTAATTTTACTTTGCCAGATATGGCTGCTGAGAAGGTACAAAAATGCAATGATCTGAAGAGAGAGAGACCATATTAAAGTACTTTTTTTTCATATTTTACTATTTCTAAAGTAGGTGAATTGTTTGTTTCATGGTATTGTACCATGTTTGTGTTAACATTTCTTTCTTTACAGATCAGCTGACTGGCCTTGATTGTCTGCGTCAGGCTGTCGCCTCACAGGTTTATTTTCACCATTTAAGTCACTCAGATAAGGCATTTCTTTCAACCAAAAAGTACTGATATTTTTCTTATTTCTTCAGAAAAACATACATTTTGGTACTCATTAGAGACCCTTTGGCAAGGTGCTTCTAATGAGTATCCACAACATATGTTTTTGTGGAGAAATAAGAAAAATATATAGATACCCTTCTTATCTGGAGCTTTTTAAGTACAAAATGAAAATAATACAAAAATGGAAATAAGGCTTCTTACTTCAAAGAATTATTTCTCTGACTAATTGTCATGTTTGCCTGCTATACATTTTAAGGCTTTAAAGCCAGTGTACTTCTAAGGGCAATGGTAACACCTGTATACTTGTTTTCCATTACATGATGTGTTTCTTTTACTTCATGGCCTATGTTTGATGGCCGCATAGCTCCACATAAGGCACAATAGTTATTTTCAGCCAAACAGTTTTGATGTTTTATTTCTCCACAAGACATGTATTGTTGGTACTCAGAAGTACACTGAGGTGCTTCTAATGAGTACCCACAGCATACATTTTTATGGAGAAATAAGACAGCTATCTAAATGATCTCTTATCTGGAGCTAGCCGGCCTCGGTGGCTCTGTTGGGTGTGCGTCCGACTGATGATTAGGAGGTTGCATGTTCGATCCCCACAGGGTCGGCAACATTCTATCGTGGAGATTGACCATGAAATATATTCTAAGGCCCTTCTCTCCCTTTTGCTGATTCAAGAAGGGTGGTTGTCAGTTTCTGGCAAAAGAATGTGCACAATACTGGTTAACTGCTTAGAGGACTAATCCTGCCCAGTAAAATTGGGGTCTCTCCCTTCTGCTGATTCAAGAAGGGCAGTTGTCAGTTTCTGGCGAAAGAATGTGCACAATACTGGTTAACCGCTTAGAGGACTAAGCCTACCCAGTTAACGTGTGGTTAGGTAAACTGACCATGCTCGACATGACCCCATTGGGTTGACTGGGCCATAAAACCTCAACATAAACAAACAAAAGTGTGGTTAGGAAAACTGACCGCATTGACATGACTATTATGCTTTTGGTAGTAAGTGACAAGACTGTACACCTGGTATGAGAATAGAATCAAGTTATATATGATATTGAGAAGGATGTGTTTTGCTCTAAGAGTAAAGGGATAAAGGCTAATATTAAAGTCCAGCTTTGCAAATGAAAGTAGGACTGCCCCATTATTAAAATAATTTTTTGTCTTTCTTTGATTTATTGTCCTTTATTTCAATATGTTCCTCCATTATGTCCACAATTTTTTCTCTAACCCTAAATGCTGGGACAGACAGGCCTGAGCAAACAGGGTAGACCCAGATCAGACCCTGCAGAAATCAGTATCTGATCAGGGTCTACATTGCTTGCCACTCATCAAGCACCGTTTTAAAGACACATCGGCAGGAAGTAAGAGACTTTTTCAAATTTTAAGACAATTATGGTAAGGAATCCCGCATATTGGGTAAATATGGTATTCCAGTTTTAGTGTGTAGATAGATGCGAAAAATTATTACCTAAAGAATTGCAATTAGTTTTTTGTCGTTTTGTTTTTTCCTCAAGTAAAACAACAAACATTTCTAATTTTTTGCTTGTGGAAAATTTGGGATCAATGGCCAATTGCGATCTGCTGAATTTCGCAAAATAAAAAGCCATGATGAGTTGGCTGTGCAGTGTATTTATGTCTTCTAGAAATGGTGCAAGTTTGTTGATAGCACCAACCAACATTGGAAAACAATGAAACAGTCTATTCTTTAATATGACCCTCACAGCAGGAATACTTTTGGGTATGTCTAAATAAAAGAATGTCAGATACAGTGTATAAAAAATTCTGTATATGAAATTGATATAACTTATGACTAACACCAGAGTTGTTTGAATTTCAGAATATGTAAATATCACTGCAGCACATGGTGAAATAATGTAGCAGTGTTAACTCAGGTCCTGCTGATCCCGGATATACCCTGCCTTTGCAAACAGTGTAGATCCAGATCAGTTGGCTTCTGAAGAAGCCAACTGATCTGGACCTGCACTGTCAGTCATTTAGAATGTGAATTTATATCAACAATTTGTATCAAGTAATCTGATTTGCTGACAGTTAGAAGTGGGCGTGGCTTCTTAATTTATTCAGCATGACAAGGGTAAAATTATGATGAGTAGCATAGCTCCAAATAAGGTGTTTTTTTCTCAACCCAAACCAAAAAGTATTGAGATATTTTTCTTTATTCTTTACTAAAACATGTGTTGTAGGTACTCATTAGAAGTCCCTCAATGATAACATGTTTTGGTGAATAAATAAGAAAAATATTTATCTGTATACTCTTATCTTGAGCAATGGAGGATAAGGAGTTGTTTTCTTCAGGAATTAATTTGAAATGGACATTACTCTCACAATGTATTTTGCAAACAACAGACTATAATATAAGGCTGATTTTTTCTAAACCCGTTTTCTGCTGAACCCAGATATACCCTGCCTTTTCAAACAGTGTAGACCAAGATCAGTTGGCTTCTGAAGAAGCCAACTGCTCTGGGTCTACACAGTTCTCTATTCAGTATGTGAATTCATATCAACAATCTAGATCAAGGAATCTGATAGGCCGACAGTTAGAAGTGGATGTGGCAAATTAATTTATTCAGCATGACAAAGGTTAAGAATTTGGTCGGAAGGGCGGTATTTTTTTTTTTCAACAAGATCAAACTGTTGGTTGTCAGAATTATAATTTGTGACTATATGTCTTTTAGACATATAGAGGGTTGAGCACAAGACTGTAGTAACTCAAACATATTTTTGACGCCCTTGTTTAGGAGCAACTTTGATCCCTTTGTAAACAATGCAAAGTTAGGTGCCATTGCTCATATTAGCAATGACACCTAAATTTCCATTGTTTACAGAAAGAAATGTTGTAATCTTCATAATGCCTTCATGATGAGGAGATTAAGTGTTGAGAAAAACAACCATCTGTCTTGCTACTGTCTTGCGATCAACCCTCGATATATGGACATCAAAGGCCCAGATCAGGATGCATATCTTTATGCTGACAAGCAATGATTGTCAGCTTTTGAAACCATAACATACTCTAGACTTAAATGATGTAGATCTTGAATTGACTGTGTCGATGTGCAGGCCAGTCTGGTTCTTTACTGTTTACATGTAACTAGAAGACATTTTACTTTGTGCAACTCAGTGAGGCTGATTGTTGGAAATCAACTTTAACCCATAATGCAACAGTAAAGTGCTGTGCTTTTTGCTTGCACTGGTTGTTCACTTTTTAAATTGATAGAAAAATACATGTACATGTACAAATATCTTGGTGAGAGTGGGTATCAAGCTGATGTATTTCTTATTTTTCCACAACATATGTTGTGGGTACTCTTTAGAAGCGCCTCATCTGTGGTGTGTCTAATGAGTATCCACAACATATTTTTGTGGAGGTGCTTCTAATGAGTACCAACAACATATTTTTTGTGGAGAAATTAGAAAAATGTAAATACTTTTGGATTGAAAAAAGCGCCTTAACTAGAGTTATGATGTACATAGTTCTAGCTCTAGAGAAAGCACTTATTTTTTCAACCTAAAAGCACTGATGTTTTTCTTCTTGTTCACAAGCGCCTCGTGAGGCTCTTCTAATGAGTAACCACAACATACGTTTTCATAGAGAAATGGGGGTGGTCGGGTGGTGCGAAGGTGCTGTGTATCTTACATCACCGGGGCGTCCAACTGATATTGGCTTACAGTTGGGCAAGGCCTGCTATCCTTGTAGTGGGTAAGGGTAGAGGGGGAATGTTTTTATTTCTTCTGTTTCTTCACTTTCATTCCTGTTCCTCTTTCTTCCCTGTCCCTCTCTTTCATCTCCTCTACTCTCTCTTCTATCTCTTTTCTCCCTTTCTCTGGGAGACGACACAAAATGACCCTCAAGGGTTGACGTGTCGTTAAACCCCAACACAATCAATCATAGAGAAATATTTTTATGGCAAAAGAATGTGCACAATACTGGTTAACCGCTTAGAGGACTAAGCCTGCCCAGTAAACTTGTAGTTAGGTAAACTGACCGCGCTCGACATGACCCCATTGGGTTGACTGGGCGGTACAACCTCAACACAACCATCATAGAGAAATAAGAAAAAAAAATTATGTGGATAACCCCTCTTATCTGGGCTATCATATTTATATTACTATAAGCCCATGTCTTAAAATGCCTTCTCCCAGTAAGCATTCTTGATAAATTTATTGTGGGGCCATTATCAGCCCATCAGGGTAGCTGACGGGCTGATAACGGCCCACTATAGATTTATAAAGAATGCTAGCTAGGCTCCTACTTTTCTAAGAGATAAGCATTACCAGATGTATGCAAAACTGAATTTAGACTTTTGACTCAGTACTGTCATCTTAGCAGTAATGATTTGCAATGCCCATGGAGGGTATATTAGAATGAATACAGTATGTATAATCTTGAAATATAGAAGAGCATTTGGCAACACTTTATATATGCAGCTATGACTGTATTACCTAGTCTGGGTCTTTAATGTTTCTATATGTTATATTGCTGTTTTCCCCAAAACCCAGATCTCCAATGACATTTTATACAACAATCCTATATTATTTTTCAGGGGTGAGAATGTTTGCTGCGGATGATTGGTTTCGAGACCAAGTGGATGACTATGTTTTAGCCAATATTGCTGAGGTTACAAACAGCAAGAAATTTTATGGATTACCACGGGTAGCAGTAGAAATTGTTGGTAAGTCTGAATCACAATTAGCCTATTTACGACAAGTGGATTCGTCTACCACAACTCTTTGGTCCGATCTAAATTTCTTTCCCAGGTAAATAATCCTTTGAATTTTTACTGTCCACAGAAAAGAAACTGACACGTGATCAATTGGGCGGGAAGAGTTACGTCACACAGGTAACTGCCTAAGCGACCTTCTGGATTAAGACTTTAATTGAAGACTGAAAGGTCGTTTTTCTGTGGAAGATGTGAAAAACAGAATAGCACATTATCTATAGGTTAAGTATTGATAGTTAAAATATGTTCTACTTTTAAAAACTTCATATTTCCAATAGAAGGGTGTCTGGTTAATTTTTATTATTACTGTGTTTTATAGACATCCCTGTATCAAATGCAAACAGTGTTGACCTTGATCAGATGCCACATTCTGTGGCATCTGATCTGGGTCTGCACTGTTTGCCAATTACCCATTTGGGGGGTTTTAAGACTAAATGTGTTAATTAAAGCTACAGTTGATTTGATGTATCGGCAAATATTTTCATTCACTGGGTCTCAGAAGAAATTGTTGAAATTCAGTTGATTTGATGTATCGGCAAATATTTTCATTCACTGGGTCTCAGAAGAAATTGTTGAAATTCCAGTGAGGTTCAGAGTTGAAAATGAGAGTGTTTTGACATTTTTGAGGGACAAGGTACATGTTCATATAACAGTAAATCTTGTTTTGATATACACACCAAAATGTTTTTATAATCTGAATTACTTAGGTCCAAAGCAAAAACCATGTAAGCTAAACAGATGTGTTGTACCCAAACCAAAATGTATATATTATTAAAAAAAGTGACCAAAGCTGAGATCCAAAGCAAAAATCAAGGCGGTATAGGTTATATAGAAAAATGACCATAATATAATCAGAATTCAGCTCATGACTGGCATTTCATTGCACTGAATCTTTCAATATCAGCCTTCCATTGTCTTGAAATGACTTAAATAAGTATTTATTAAAAAGGGATGTAAAACACCAAATCGTCATCATCCTTAACAAGTTTTCTGGGATATTACAACAAAAATATTAGGAGACTTGAAACAAGACCTGTCGCCAAACAGGATAGTTCGCCTGAATTCATGCTTGTCAGTCAAATAAAAAATAATGAGGTCCAAAAAATGTTGACGTAAAATTTTGACATGAAAATTCTAAGTCCTTGACCTTGACATGATCTGTCGGGGTGGAGATGGTGCTGCACAAAATTTTGAACCAATATATATATTCTTACTAAAGGTGAATCAAATTGGTGTTAAGGTTAGGAAATAATGAGGTCTTAAAAATTTTAACGAAAACTATAACATTTTTGGATGCTGACGCCAATGCTGCCGCCGATGCCGAGGGTAGTAGCTCTCCATACATGTTGTTCAGGCAAGCTAAAAATTAAATTGAACGTTTGTTTCTTTCTGTTAGTTGCGGATGATGATTTGGTTATGACTACTGATAATAGTCAGATGTTGCCACTTGTAATGAACTGGATCCGACAACAGATGGTGTCGTCAAAGAGCACAATAGACAGACTGACTGAAGATGTAAGTATATTTGATATACATATATGGTAAATGTCCTAAAATTTCGTACACCAAAGTGTCTGACAAAATGGCATATGCAAACAGTGCAGACCCAGATCAGACTGATCTTGAGCTGTCTGATCAGGGTCTACACTGTTTGCCATTTCCACCAATTATTTTAAGAAACAACTGTATGAGAAGCCAAATTAATTTAGGCCAAAAAGTATGAAAGTGTTAGAAATTTTAGGACAATTTCCATAGAAAGGTAGACTTGAGAACAGCATTTGCCCAGATCAGCTTCGGGCATAATTTAAGTACTTTTGTTGCACCTGCTAGCATGGTGCAACATAGGCATCCAGTTTTCCATCCGTGCATCAACAGTTTAATTGACCCCTTGCAATCTCATCCCCTTGCAATCTCATCAACTATAGTTGATAGGACCTTCAAACCTTGCATAGTGTTTCTCCTCAACATCCTCACTTAGCACACAGCAGACCTTGACCTATATTTGATATTTTATACAGCAGGTGTGACACCGCCTTCCGCGGAATTCTCGTTTGTCATCCCTTACCCAATCAACCAGTAGAAATGGCCCCTACCAAAATTTTTCTTGCTCTGGAATGAAAAATATTTTTTACCAATAATTTATTTTGCCATTTGAAAAGTTGTCTGTATCATTTTGCTGTTTTTAATGTTATTCTGCTGAAGTTCTAAAGTCAACACAATTTTGAAGCATTTGTAAAGAAAGTCAGATATTTTTTTTTATATTTTTCTCATAGTTTGGAATCATTTTCATTCATCCAAGAACAAAAGTAATTTCTTCGGACTGACTGACCCTTCTCTTTTTGATATGGTCAGCTGAGGGGAAACAAAAATATTTTTAGTTGACCTGCATCTTCATACTGGCTAACATTACCTTATTTTCCCAAGCATTGGGACACCTTATCTCCTTTACCATACTTGTCCTAAAAGTTGAAAAAGTCTAATTACTACCTGTTGATATGTCTAAAGTAGTGAGTGGCAAACAATGAGGACCCTAATCAGACGCCAAGTTTTGTGGCGTCTGATCTGGGTCTACACTGTCACTCTGGCCTGTCATTCCCAATATTGATTATGGTAAAATACTCCTAATAGAACCTGGCTCTATTGTGCATTTGGTAGTATGTCTGACTGCAGATCCGGGGTTCTCAAGTCTGAATCCCAGCTCAGCCATATAACTCTCACTGAGCTTGATCAACACTAAGTCAGACTGTCACTTTCACTGATTTGGAAAAAACCAGTGCTCTAATGCTGCATCTTATGTGTGCCCATACTTCCATACATTCCACAGATAAAATTTACTGTATGGAATAGCATGCAAGTGTGTGCACTATTGTGGGTCTTAGTATGCTTAGTATGCTCGTGTTTATGTTTTTTCCATCATTAATTCATAATTTGCACATCCAAATATCTGAGCAGTAAATCATAACTGTTACAGTACTCTGTAGCTGACCTCGGTGGCTCAGTTGGATGATGCGCGTCCAACTAAAGATTAGGAGGTTGCAGTTTGACTCCCGCCAGGTAGGCAACATTCTTTCGTGGCTATTGATCATGAAATATTTTCTATTGTCATTGAAGGAGGGCAGTTGTCTTTTTTCTTGTGAAAGAATGTGCACATTGCTGGTCTGTGCGCATGCTGGTCTCTGGGCAGTAAACCATACCAGTGCACTGTTCTTTGCTGCATCATCATATGCCCATACTTCCATACATTCCACAAATACATTACACTGTATGGAATAGCATGCAAGTGTGTGCACAGTTTGTTAGGCCATTATTCTACTATTTCTGAAATGATTCTTAAGTAGGCCTCTATAGCCTAGTGGATAGGAGAGATGACTCTTAATCTATTAGATTTCTCATTGCTGTGGTTCGAGCTTACAGATGGTCAAGTGGTTTTCCCCGGGTTCTCCGGTTTTTGCCCATGAATGATTGGCTCAATATAAGTGAAATATTCTTGGAAGGGCCATAAAACCCAAATAAAAAAAAACAAAAACAAAAAACATTCAAATGTCTTCATTTGGATTTGTAGATGTACTAAGCTCTGTCATCTGTTCGGGTCCCTCCACAGTTCAGTCATTAAACTTATCTGAGAATATAGCATTTTATTCCATGCCCAGTTAGCTGTACACTTCTGCTGTCATATTTCATGTCATGTTCTGTGGTCATAGCCCAGACTTTCATACATTCTACAGGTACATTTCACTATATGGGTTAGCATTCAAGTGTGTGCACTAATATGACAATAGAACACACTGTAAAATCATGTCCACATCCACTGGAGTCTTGTCATTCTAATGCCCATACTTCCATACATTCCATAGATTTTACTTCATGGAATAGCATGCAAGTGTGTGCACTAATTTGACATAATAGTATATGCTTGTTATAATGTGAATCCATTATTATTTTGTCATACTGATGCCAATACTTCTAAACATTCCATAGATACACTTCACATAATGGAGTAATATGCAAGTGTGTGTACTAATTTGACTTAATGGGTAGGCTTGTCTGATGTAAAACTATGGTGAATCCATTACTGTTTTGTGTCATACTGATGCCCATACTTCCATACATTCCATAGATACATTTTAGGTTATGGAGTAGCATGTAAGTGTGTGCACTAATATGACATAATAGTATATGCTTGTCTAATGTAAAAGCCATGGTGAATCCATTATTATTTAATGTCATACTGATGCCCATACTTCCATACATTCCATAAATACAATTTACATTATGGAGTAGCATGCAAGTGTGTACGTTCTTATGACATAATGGTATACTCTTGTTCTGACATAAAATCATGGTGAATCCACTATTAGTTAGTGTCATACTGATGCCCATACTTCCATACATTCCATAGATATATTTTACATTACGGAGTAGCATGCAAGTGTGTGCACTAATGCAACATAAAGGTATATACACTTGTTCTGATGTAAAACTTGGTGAACCCGATTATTGCTTGTGTCATACTGATGCCCATACTTACATACATTCCATAGATACTTTTTACATTATGGAATAGCATGCAAGTGTGTGCACTAATTTGACATAATGGTGTAGGCTTATTCTGATGAAAAGCTATGGTGAATCCGTTATCGTCTTGTGTCATACTGATGCCTTTTCTTCCATACATTCCATATATACCACTTGGTTTTACTTTATGGAATAGCAATGTGGAATACAGTGTGTGCACTAATTTGACATAATGGAAAAAAAGTGTTCTGCTGTGAAATGGACTTGGGGGTGGTCGGGTGGTGCGAATGTTTTTATTTCTTCTGTTTCTTCACTTTCATTCCTGTTCCTCTTTCTTCCCTGTCCCTCTCTTTCATCTCCTCTACTCTCTCTTCTATCTCTTTTCTCCCTTTCTCTGGGAGACAACACAAAAGGACCCTCAAGGGTTGACGTGTCGTTAAACCCCAACACAATCAATGTGAAATGGACTGAGGAGCATCTCATGATCACCACAACATGTTTTCGTGGAGAAATAAGAATAAAAATGCATCAGGAGCAATGATATCTGCTGTACCCTTGATGTGTCATGCTGTTGCCCATACTTCCATACATTCCACAGATGCATATTCCTTTATGGAATTGCATGCAAGTATGTGCACTAATATGACATAGGCTTGTTCTGATGTAAAACCATGTTGAATCCTTTATTGTCATGTGCCATACCAATGCCCATACTTACATACATTCCACAGATACAGTTTACTTTATGGAATAGCATGCAAGTGTGTGCACTATTTGACATAAGTATATGGCCTTGTTCTGATACAGTAACTAAGTTGAATCCATTATTGTCTTGTGACATACTAATGCCCATACTTACATACATTCCATAGATACATTTTACTTCATGGAATAGCATGCAAGTGTGTGCACTAATTTGACATAATTATATAGGCTTGTTCTGATGAAAAACCATTTTGAATCCATTATTGTCTTGTGTCGTACTGGTTCCCATGCTTCCATACATTCCATAACTTAGCAACATTTTACTTTGTGGAAGTTCCTGCAAGTGTGTACTTCAATATGACAACATATTCTTTAAAAATCCTGTTGCATCCACTGGCTTAGTGTGTCATACTTATGCAAACACTTCCATACCTTCCATAGTTTGTTTTACTATATGAAACAGCATGCAAGTGTGTGCACTAATATGACGTATTGTTTATGGTGTAATCACACTGTAGTTCACAAAGTTGTCTTGCTTCATACTTGTGGCGTATTTATGCTGAATAACTTAGGCCTGAAAAAATGTGGTGTTTGCAGAAACCATAGCTCCATATAAGATGGGGATTCAACATAATATTTTTTTCTTTCATTTGTTGTGTGTACTAATTAGAAATGCCTAAATGTACTGACTTATTCCTGTCTTGAGCTGAGAGAGAAGTGAAAATGTATAGAAATGTATATAGAAATACAAAATTTGGACCAAAACTTCTCCCTGAAATCCTGAAATTGTCTCTAAACTTCTCCCTCTCTGAAAGCTCTAGGATACCCTGTACATTTATAGATGTTTCTGGAAACAGACATCTTTTTGCCCTAGCACCTCACCATACTTATGATTAAATTTAAACAAGTCCATCTGATCTGGGTCTATGCTGTTTAGGTAAGGCCCATCTGTCCTAGTACTTACTTAATTACAGTAGTATAATTGATTTATATGTGGGTTATTGATGCCGTTAAGAGTCACAGGCCATACTTCCTCACATTCCACAACTACAGAACAGTATGGAACTGAGAGTAAGTGTGTACTGTTCTCTTCAGGGGTCACAAGTTCAAATCCCAGCTCAGCAACATAGCTTTGATGTAGATGGATCATGAAATACTTTCTGTAATCATTTCCTCCTACTGTATTTTTGAACAAAGGAACACGTAACTGATTAGAATATTGTGCTAGATTCTACACCTTGAAAATACAAATATATAAAAGATAGAATCTGAAGACAAACAAGTGCAGCTGTAATGGTATCATTTTTGTCTTTCATGCCCATGCACTTTTATCACTCAGTCTGTAGCTCAGAAAAGGTATTACTTGATATTCTTTAGAATGTCCTAACTGACACATCAATAGTTTTGGTTAAAAAGTTGTTTCCTTTGGAATTGTCTTCCAACATGCCTATTGCTGAACCCATTTAACTCTTTCTCCACTAGTGGTGACTTTTTTCGTCTGCTTATAACCTTTGCAAAGAGTTTGGACTCAGATCAGGCCCAACTATGTTGGGCCTGATCTTGATCCAAACTGTTTGACACTGAGATGGTATTCCTAAAAGATTTTTTTGAAAAAGTTAATTTAAAAAAAAAAAATCCAAAAAAGCATGCAAAATTACCCAGTATGCAAAGAGTTAGTGACAATCATGACAGCAGCAGATGACATTCTTTCTTTATTCAGAGAAAATGGGCCTGACTTTTCAAAAAAATCATCTGCTAAGCAGTTTTGCACGGCTTTTTCAGGTTTTAACCCTTATATACCAAAAGAGCATTAGGCAGTTATAAATGTCAGCAGGCCCCCATAGCCTAGTAGATAGGACAGTTGACTCTTAATATATTAGGTTTCTTTGTGGTTCGAGCCTCACTAGGGACACATGTGGGAAGCAAAGTTCTGTTTACCGATGGTCAGGTAGTTTTTCCCCGGGTTCTCTGGGTTCCGCCCAATGAACGATCAACTGGTTATAAGTGAAATATTCTTGAAAGGGCAGTAAAACCCAAAATCACCAAAAAAAAAAAAAAGTTGTAAACATCAGCTGGTTTGCCTATATTAATGCCCATACTTGCTCACATTCCATGAATTTATTATAGCATGGAATAGTGTGCAAGTGTGCACACCAAGATAGTGTAGTAGGAAAGCTATGTAAATATAAGCTGCTGTGTGGAAAAACATACCTACTGACGTGTGCCAAAGGATGACAAATCCGCCTGTACATCTTAGCAGTCTGACCAGAGTCTTCATTGTCTGAATGAAGAAAAATTGCATCCTTGCTTATCCATAATGCGCCCAGTGAAGGTTCTGATCAGACTGCTCAAACATGCCGTCTGATCTGAATCTTCACTGGTCGCACATGTCTGAAGGTATGTTTTCTGATGTTGCTGCTCTTATATAGTACCGTATATAACCCAAGTATTCTGACACCTTAAAGGCTCAAATCCTTACCACATTTGTTCTAAAACTTGAAGAAGTATAATTTACTACCCCATGTTGTGTCTTAAACTTGCTGAATAAGTGGTAAACCGTATAGACCCTGATGAGATACTGTGTTCTGTGGCGGCTTATCATGGTCAACAATGTTTTCTCAGGCCTGTCTGTCCGAATACATATGGTAAATATGGTACCCAGATCATAATGCTATACACTTTTAACATTGTGCCATTCCATGTGCCCCACACATAGTGTCATAAAGGGAGCATACTGTATTTGCTTTCGCAAACTGAATAATCCCGTAAAAATCCATAAAAATATATACTGAGTACCCTCTTTAGAATCACCTCACTCACTGACAAGATGATTCCTATGAGGGGCCACAAAATATATCTCTAAAGAACTGATTAGAAAACTGTCAAATTTTCATTAGAAACTCCTTACCTGGAGCCTTATAGATGCTGTGCTCCTTGCATATTTGGTATAGGTTTACTTGCACTGGAAGTTGTGATCCTTGTGTAAGTAAACCTCCTCTAGAAACTGATCCTTGCATATCTGGGGTAAAAGCTGTGATCCTTGCATACTTGGTGTAAGTTTCTTGGTCTTTTCATATTTGGTAGAAGTTCACTTTCACTGCCTACACTTACTATCATTTCGTGGGGTAAATTCAGCACGAAATAGCAAGCAAGTGTGTGCACTAAAGTTACTGTCATAGGGTACACATTGGTGGACAAAATGTTGGTCATTCACTCTGGATATCTTCCGTAGTAGTTGTATCTGCTCTCAGTTTCTGAACCAATACCATATGTTGAAGCTTATCCCAGCAGGTAAATGACATGTATACAATTAAATAATAGGTCGCGTCAACGTGGATGACGTTGTATCAACATTGATGTAACATTGTACAAATGTCGTGTGCCCGCCATGGTAGCTTTAGATAAGAGGGGTAACATATCAGCCATCGGTAGAAATATTTCTCCACATTTATGTATGCTCTTGGTACTGTATTTACCCTAATTATCCAGACAATAAGCTTGAACAAAGATTGAGGTCCAGATCAGATGCTGCATTCTGCGGAATCTTATCAATATCCGCATTGTATGCTGCTCATATGTCAGTTTTTCAGGCATGTGTGGCCAAGCTATACTTGCCCTAAACTATGTGTCTGTGAGCATTGTTGACGACCTGAACAGATGCTCACATAGACACGTAGTTCAGAGCAAGTACGGCTTGGCAAGGCTCACATAGACACATAGTTTAGGGCAAGTATGGCTTGGCGTCCAAATACTAGGTAAATCACCACATTTTGGTTCCAGGACTTATTAAGAGGGAGTATTTGATGTTAATGCTGGTCTATATTCCAATTTTCTTGTGAGTATTTAGTAGAAGCTTGTGGAAGAGGTGCTTCTAATGGATACCAACAGTTTTTATGTGTAAATAGGAAAAAATATCCCAGAATTCCCTCATAACTTATGGGATCTTACCTAAATATGAGCATTTACACTGTGATGAGATGGGTTAGCTTGCCCAGTGCTCATACTTGCTTACAGTCCTTGAAGTTTGAATAAAGCAAGGAATAGCTAGCAAGTGTGATCACTGGAAAAACATAGAAGAGCTTTACCAAGACAATTTCCTTTCCCATGAAAAGATAGTGATATTTTTCTCAACAATTCATGCTGCTAATGAGTACAATATTTACTGTAAGTACCATATTCGACCTAATTACCGCACATGCTCCTATAAGCGCACAGTAAAACAATTAAGTAGCCTTTAGATTACAGTCAGTGTACTTTTATCTACTTCTTTATAAAAACATATGTTGTGGGAACTCATTTGAATTGCCTCGACAAGTCGAGTACCCACAGTATATGTTTTTATAAAGAAAATCAGAAAATAATACAGTGTAGCTCCAATACATCGTGGTCCATTATTTCGCGAAATCAAGTATATCGCGAATAGGCTATGGCTCCCAAATTTTCCATTAGCAAAAAAAAAAAAAAATAAATATATAAAAATAAAAACATAAAATGTTTGTTGTTTTATTTAACTTCACTTCAGAAAAAAAAAAAACAAAAAAAAACGCGTTCCACCTCCGGTAATTGATTTTTCGCGCCTATCCCGACGCTAAGCCACGCGTCAGGTATTATATGATAAACAATCCACTTAGTGTCAATCAGCGCACACGTTGATTATAATTGGCAAACAACAAATTATATCGCCGTAATTGTCGTAATCATCATCATCATTTAGTACATAGATCTACTCAATGCTCAATGAGTCAATGATGCCCACAAACTAATTTTGCTCAGCAGGGGAAAACGGTCCACCTCCTTTTCAACACTAGCAAATTTTACAAGACAGTAGTCTTACGATGTTTCTGTCCAACATACACAGATCGTAGTCCACTTATTTTACACTTCAGTAGATATAAATATTTCAGAAGAAAACAAGTGCGTCAAAAAAACAAAAACAAACAATAAAAAAAATAAATAAAAAGAAATTAACTTTGTTTTTTTTGCGCCCGCAATATAAGCCAAGGGAAGCAACTCAAATTATCTTAGCACAATTGAGTAACTTCCCTTCGCCAGAGTATCCAAAATGGCGTCCTAAATTGTCAATCCGATGATTTCTTGTTTTCAAACGTAGTTTATCAGCTGGTTTCGATTGGAATTACTTGTTAGACATAGCGCACCATTGTAAATTATTCCATTGAGCAATTCTAATTCAATTTTAATAAGGAAATATGGTGACAACATAACTGAATGCCATTTATCCGTGATGTCTCAGCAAACTACCACAGCGACAAACCGAGCGAGTGTTATGCACGCCGTTATACATGCATGGTACATGTCGGGACTTATATCGCGCTCCGACCACAACGCGGTTTCGCAGTACCGCGATATATTGGAGCTACACTGTATTGCAAAAGCATTTTTTAATACGCTGCTCATTAAGTCTTCTGCTGATCTTTGTTTAAAGAGTGCTCTTATTAGATTGATATTTTACTACAAGTTTGTTCAGTAATTTTGAAAAATCTAAGCGCACGGTGCGGTAATTAGGTCGAATACGGTATTTGGACAGACAGGGTTGAGCAAACAGTGTAAACCCAGAGTAGAGGTTGCAGACTTTTAGACACAACAATAATTAGTAAATTGCACTTCTTCAAATTTTAGATGAAGTGTGCTGAGGAGATCTGGTGTCCGAATACTTAGCCCTTAAACCACCAATCACAACAATTGCCGTCTGCTTTGTCATCTGATTGTGATTTTAAAAATCATTTATGCAAACTGTGTGGACCTAGATCATACTGCTCCTCTAGATCAGTGTCTACACTGTTTGCCTGTATGCAAAAATAGGTTTGAAAAGTTTACAAGAATATTCAGCAGACGACATAAACAGATGACATTTTCAGATGCAGTTTGTTTTGGCATTTTAAGGGTTACACACAACAGGTTTTGCAGAAAAAGTTTTTGATAGCCATCTTATGTTGAGTCATAGTCCAGTTCAATTACTATGACTGCAGTGCAGATGCATATTTGATGTTTGGATTCTGCTTGGTCCTTCCTTACACTTCCCAGTGAAGCTCCTGTCTGATATTTCGGTTGCCTGTCTGCTTGCTCATTCTGATGCAGTGATCTCTTGTAAGTTACTTTGTTGTAGTTTCGGTGTACAGTGCCCATACTTCCACACATTCCATATTAGAATTAAAAGTATGGACTAATGTAGAAGTACGTACACCACAGCACCATATTAACTCTTCTCTTGTTGAACACGACATGCCCTGTCTTAGCAAACAGTGTAGCTTCAGATCAGTTGGCTTCTGAAGAAGCCAACTGATCTGGATCTGCACTGTTTGTCATCAAATATGTGAATTTCTATCAAAAACCCAGACCAAGTAATCTGATTGGCTGGAAATTAGAAATGGTTGTGGCATCTTAATATATTCAGCATGACAAGGCATAGGTCTAGATAAGAGTGGGTATCGGTTAAAAAGTTTTCGTATTTCTTGACAAAAACATATGTGTGGGTACTCTTAGAAGCGCCTCGGTGAGGCGCTTCTAATGAATACCCACAACATATGTTTTCGTCGAGAAATAAGAAAAATATAGAGACATTTTGGTTGAAAAAAGCACCTAAAGAGCTATGCAAGGGTTAAAGTGGTCAGGAATGGATACACATTCAAGGGAGTGCAACACATATCAATAGTTTTGTCTCCCTTCTGAATAGGAGTCAATTTTGAAAGGAAAGAATTTGTTCCCCTTGAAGCTTGATGTTCAGGAACACCACAATGAAATCATAAAAGTTGTCTCCTTTATGATAAATGGAGGTGATGGTGGGATTTACTTGTATACCAATTCGGAGATTTTGGCTGGGATTGTATTTGGGCTGTTCAAAAGTTGTAGCCCAAATTATGATCAGGCTATTTACTTCGCATTATTTCGAGTATGGAAAATAGAAATGAGACGAGAAAACATCTTAATGCCCATACTTGCACACATTCCATAATTTCAATACAATATGGAATAGCAAGCAAGTGTGTGCACTAGAAGCAGTCAATCAGTAATGGCTAGATGGATCTTTTGGTGCTGTTGATTCTTTTATGGACTTCAGAAAACCCTTTTGAAAGATTTAAAACCTACCATATTACTGTGTAGATGATTCTACCAAGTACCCATAAACTGTTTTCATGGAGAAGTAGAAAAATTTGATTTTAAAAGGATGCCCCAGAACACTGCATCTGATCAACGTCTACACCATTTGTCACTCATCCAGAAATATTTTATAATTAAATGGACTTTGTTAGGTTTTTATAACAGATAATAATTCATAGCTTTTGAGATGCTTTTAAATCCATAGGTATTGATAAATTTCTTATTTCTCCACAAAAACATACATTGTGGGTTCTATTAGAAGCACCTCAGTGAGTCTTGTGTCAAGTCTTATTTTCTGTGAAAAATAAAAAATTAGACCCAAAATATTTCTTCCTATAAGGTACTCAGAATTATTTTGTAGTATCTATCTGAACCCTAACACTTGTCTGAAACTGTTATGTCACAACATTTTCACATATATTTAGGGCAGTGATGTTGACTTTTTTGTTGATTTTTTGTACTGAGCTGTCACCTTTTCCACTTTTTGAGTAGCTGTATCAGGAGACCGTTCACAATCCTGGGTCATGTTGATATGGCAAAATAATTGCTTTGTTGGTGGCACACATTTCATCAGCAAACTGATAAAAGATAATACTGAGGTCGGACCTTCTTAAGAATATATGTCATGTCTAAATGATCCTCTCCTATATTATTCATTGATGCCCAGGAATAGCTGCAATTACTGCAATTTAATTAACCCTTGTCCTGCTGAATAAATTAAGATGCCGCACCCTTTTCAAATATTCAGCCAATCAGATTACTTGATCCAGATTGCTGATATTAATTCACATACTGAATGGCACACAGTTCAGATCCAGATCATTTGGCTTCATCAGAAGCCAACTGATCTGGATCTACACTTTTTGCAAAGGCAGGGAATATCCGGGTTCAGCAGGACAATTATTGATTCTCTTTGCACTGCTCCCGGTAAGGAACTTTTTCAACTGAAAAGCACTGATAGTTTTCATATTTCTTCATGAAAACATATGTTGTGGGTACTCATAAGAAGCAACTTGCTACCACTTCTAATGAGTACCCACATTAATGTTACCTTGGAGAAAGAAGAAAAATATTATGTGGATACCGCCTTATCTGGAAGCATGTCCTTGAATCATTAATGTGATCATTTAAGGCTAAGCATGCTGGACAGAAATTTCCGCAGTTCCATTTTGAACTATTTCAATTTTCCTAGAAAATTAGATTTGACATTTCATGAATTTTTCATTCTTCAGACAATACGGCAGATTGTAGCCTTAGATCAAACCTTGTAGTTTTTAGAGAGAGAGAAAAAAATGTCATCAATTTGTCTTTGACTGCTTTTGTCCTTTATGTGACAGTTAAATGTAATTGTATTGAAGTACTTATTGATGAAACACTGAAGATATAACATCTAATGGTTATTTATTCTTTTTGCATCATTGATCATTGATCATTGATCATTCAACCTCAAAAACACCATTCAAAATTGTAGCAGAAAATGTTCTTAAGTTGTTTTTTTATTTATTATTTCTAAGGAAATAAGACACGACATCCATTTGAATCATCTTCTAAGCAGATGATTCACATGAAATGTCAAGTCTTATTTTACCTGCAAATTAAAAAAAAAATAAAAAAATAAAAAAGAATATGAATATTGTGGCTACAATTTTGAATGATTTTAACAAATAATCTGAAACATGCTGGGATGGATACAACATTGGGACTTTTAGAACTTATTAGATTTAAGTGGCCTTGACCTCATGTTAATTACAACTGCAGCAGACACTTTGAATTTTTTTTTTTGGTATATGGAGTCTGTATCTATAAAGTGATTTACATCCCAGCTAGCTTTCTACGTAAATCTACATCGGGCCGTCATCGGCCCGTCAGCTACCCTGACGGGCCGATGACGGCCCGATAAAGATTTACGTAGAATGCTTAGCATTCTACGTAAATCTACATTGGGCCGTCATCGGCCCGTCAGCTACCCTGAGGGGCCGATGACGGCCCGATATAGATTTACGTAGAATGCTGACTGGGATGTCTCATTTTCTCTGAAAAAATAATAAAATCTCTTGATATGTCTTAAATGTTGAAAGAGACGTAAAACACCAAATCATCAACAGTAAAATGTTGAGACGTAAAACACCAAACCTTCAACAGTATTGGTTACGGTTTAAATCAAAACTTTGTGAATATTTTTTTCTTATCTCTCCCCATGAACATAATTTTAGTATTCATAGTTGTATTAAATAGATGCAAATGAGTCCCAGTAACAGGATTTGGGATAGAAATAAGTCTCCTAACCTGCTGTTTATTAACTTCAGCCTACTGAATTTAAATAGCAGATATTGTTCTTGACAATTACGATTTTTTTGCGAAAATAAAGCTTGATGTTTCATTTGATTTGACTCCCATAGAAAATAAGGCTTGACATTCTATTCAAATTGTCTCTATCAAGCCTTATTTCCTATGAAAACTGTAAATAAAATGTCAGTATTTTATCATATGCTGTTTTGCCCTACTGATTGCTAAAGTAGTAAGTTGTACTCTATCATATAACATGAAATAATTGTACCGCAATAGTCCTAAGTATTGGGACAGATAGACAGTGTAGACCCAGTTCAGATGCTGCAGCTAATCAAGGTTCCCACTGTTTGCTATACATACAGCAATATTTTAGCTGTGAATGTGTGTAAAATTGCTGGGTGAGTGACAAACCGTGTAGAACCTGATTAGATACCATGTTCTTTGATTTCTGATCTGGGTCTACACTGTTTGCTCAGGCTTGTCTGGCCAAATACATAGTGTATGGTAATTTTATTAAATCAAACCTCTGGGAATTCATCCTGGATTCTCCCCTGTTTAATATACTTGTCCTAAAATTTGATCACCTTTTGATGTGTCTAAACACTGCTGGATAAGTAGCAAACATTGTAGGCCCTGATCTGAAGTTAATTATTTGGCATTTGAGCTGGGCCTACACTGTTTATGCAAGCCTCTGTGTCTGAACTCTTAGGCTAACCCAGTAAGAGACCAGCTGATGATAATTTTCTTATTTTTCCGATAAACAGGTTTGGACATTTCATGCAAATTGTCCTGTATGAAATTGTCCCATTTGTTTGTGTTGAGGTTTTACGGCCCAGTCAACCCAGTGGGGTCATGTAGAGCGCGGTCAGTTTACCTAATCACACGTTTACTGGGCAGGCTTAGTCCTCAAAGCGGTTATTGTGCACATTCTTTCGCCAGAAACTGACAACTGCCCTTCTTGAATCAGCGGAAGGGAGAGAATGACCGCAGAAAATATTTCATGATCAATCTCCACGAAAGAATAGTGCCGACCTCGGCGGGGGTTGAACCCGCGACCTCCTGGTCTCCAGTCGGACGGCACATCCAAATGAGCCACCGAGGCCGGCTGTCATCCTATTATCCTGAGGAAATTGTCCCATTATGAGACAATTTGCATAAAATGTCAAGGCCTTTTCTCTGGGAAAAATATTGCAAAATCTCTTGTGCTGAATTTTTTATCCAGCATGCTGAGCATTAAATCAAATATTCAATACTGTTAATTGTATGTTTTGCATGTTTTATTATCAGCCTTGGTAAATAATTTTATGATGACCCAGCAAAATCTGGAATTGCTAAAGTACAATTTGAAAACCAAGCCATTGACTTGCCCTAAAAACAACCTCATTAAAATGTATTGAATGTCAGGAAATAAAAAAGAGCATAATTTATGTTTGCTGATCCAGGTTACACAATCATTTTAATACTGTATTTACCCTAAGTTTTCTGTCAGTTAAGGCCTTTAACTCTAGACAGAGTCCATTTTTTTTACTGCCAAAAATATTAATGCTTTTGTAAATTCTCCGTGGAAACATATGTTGTGGGTACTCACTAGAAGCACTCTGTGAGTACCAACAACTAGACTGGCTCCAGCCTCCAGTGACTAACGTTTTTTTTTTTCTTATTATCTGTTTAATAATCCACTAATTAAACCAAAATAATACCATGACTATGAAGGCTGGTCCTTTATAGTAATGATATTTTTTTGGTTTTATTTTAGTTGATTATCAAACATGATTTATGAGAAAAATATTTAGTCACTGTAGACTGGAGCCAGTCTGACCTACAACATATAGTTCTCTGACACCACTTTTATCTAGAACTATGTAGACCTGCACATTCATAGAGTAGATCCAGATCATATGCTGCAGAAATGTGGTGTCTGATCAGGGTCTACACTGTTCAGCACTCACACCCATAGTCTTTTAAAATGTAACAAAAAATAGTCAGATGGGCTTCTTCAAATTTAAAAGTTATGTTCCATTATTTCAGGTAAACATCACGAAAACATGCCTATATAATTTTGACCCCCACTTTTATATAGTAAAACTGGGGTTTACAGGGGTATACATTGTTTTTCTTATTTCTGCTCAAAAACATAGATTGTGGGTACTCGTTAGAACTGCCTCATTGAGGTGGTTTTAATGAGTACCTACAATCTGTGTTTTGAGCAGAAATAAGAAAAATATCAGAATTTTTCATCTGAAAATTTTCATTTTTTGGTGGTAAAATTCTCAATATATTTGAATAGGCGTGTTATCATAATGATATGATAAATAGGGTGAATGTTCTAAATTGTAACAGTAAATAAATATACAGTAATGAGATATATTCTTTTACTTCCCCTCCACAATGAAACATTTCCACAATTAAACATTTGAAAAAGGAATTACTAATTGGTTGCAACGGGAAGCAATTGGAGATAACCTAAATGTTTACCTGTCTGGGTGAATTGAGCAGATGACAGATTGATAATTTTTATACTTTTCCCGAAAAATAAGCTCTGACACTTCATGCAAATTGTCTCCTCAGAAGACAATTTGCATGAAATGTCATCCTATTATCCTGAGGAGACAATTTGCATGAACTGTCAAATGTCAAAGGCATTTTTTCTTGGGAAAGTAGTAAAAATAATTCAAATTGTCATCTGGAATTTTTACCCAGCATGCTAAGGGTTAACTACTAAATGCCAGGATAATGAAACAAAAACCAAAAAAAAAGCGGAATAATTGAATGCTATACGGAACTGCCATAATAATCTACCCAAAATATTCAGACAGTGTAGAGCCAAATGAGAATTACCATGTTTACCCTAAGTATAGAGACTTTATCTACTTAACCTACTAGTTCTATATTTGAAATAGTCTGTTCTACTACCTCTTGAAGTGTCTTAAATAGATAATAAAGTAATTATGAAACAAATTTTGATGTAGCAAGTATGTAAATGATGCCTGAACTAACCCATTTTACACTGAATCAATCAATCAGCCACACTATATATTGGAAGAGACCAATTTCAATTTTAAGTATGTCAGGCTATGTGATTTATGTATTCCTAGAGAAAATGGCTAAACTATTTGCAAGCAATAGAGATACTGATCAGATACCTAATTATGTGTCATCTGATCAAGGTCTGCACTGTTTGCCAGTTACCAATTGGGGGTCTCCAGACTAAAATGGATGAAAAAAGCTTTATAGAAGGAAATAAAATAAACAAAATGACTTAACCCATTGTAGTCAGGAGACCCGTAAAAGCGTAACTGGCAAACAGTGCAGAGCCAGATCAGACACCACTGAATGCAGCATCTGATCAGGGTTTCCACTGTTTGCAAATAGTTTAGCCATTTTTCTCTAGGAATATGTAAACCTCATAGCCAGACGTACCTAAAATAGTTTCATCATCATCATCATGCACAGTAATACCAAGTACAGAGCAGTATAGGTGTTAATCCAGGTCAATACATAAACTTAGTTATGTCATTGAAATAAAGTAGAAGTTATGACCTGAAAAAAATACAAGAAAGAAATACCTTTTTTCTAAGATGTTCTCTGACCACAGTTAAAAACAGCAATGTTATTAATTTGAATTTGATAAAGATATTAACAGAAACTGTTACTTTCTGACACATTATATCAGCCAATCAAATTTCTGATAAAAACACCAAATGGGTGACCAATGAGCTTTGATGGCTACTTAGGTAGTCTCTGCTTCTGTGGATTAGGAATATTAGGTGTTAAAAAGTCATGTGACCAGAGGAAGTCAATTAGGGATATACTGTCACAGTAGGTGACACTTTGTTTATTGTCACCCACTGTGGGGATTTGGAGGAAGGGATTAATCTTTGGGGTGTGAAGTTTCTCCATATGTTAGAATCAAAGTGAAATATGCAAATGTCATGTTAATAAGCAATGTGTTGTCTTTGATTAGTAAAACCAGTGAATCAAATTATTAAAACAGACAGACAGTCAGCAATTCAATATTCACCAAACAATTTTCTTTCTGTTCCTTTTTATTATACTTATATTATTGAGCATTGTATCATATAAATATTGTTGGTTGTGCCTGTTATGGTTTCGTACCCTGGGACCCCCTGCACCTAAGAGAATTAACTGAAACAACAACATATAAATATTGTTTTACACTATCATAACCACTTTGTTGATACCTATTTGATTTTAAGTATTTCAATGTGTTTAACTAAATATATATATATATATATATATATATATATATATATATATATATATATATATATATATATATATAACTTGGGCAAACTTTCTTTCTTGTTTTCTTCTTCATCTTCTTGTTATAGTTATCATTATTGTTATACTTAATCAATGAGTATTCATCATATTGCTAATATTATTCTACATTACCCAAATATGATTTAATATATTTGGACCTTTAGAGCAGATTTTATGGAAATGAAATTAGCACATATTTCTGTTTTTTTTTTTTTGTTTTTTTTATCTATCGAAAGATGTAAAAAAATAGATATAGAAACTGATAGAGAAAAATTGGCAGTAGCAGCAGTAAACCATACCAGTGAAATGATAATTAAATGGTAGACATAAAGTTAAGTAGCTACAAGAATGAGCAAATTGATGCAAAATTTGATTTATTAAAGAAGATCATTGTTATTAAATTGTGTAAGCAAAAATAATAATAATAAAAATTTGAAAACAGAAAAAAAAAAAGAAAATTTGAAATGAAATAAAATCAATAGCAGATTAATTTCTAAACGAACATAACAAAATAAAAAATAGAGAAAAAAAAAATGATGAACAGAAAAAAAAATTATAATGTGTGTAAAGAAAAATGAATAATAATAATTAGAAAAAAAGAAAAAAGAGAGAAAATGTGAAGATGCAAAGAAGATCAGTGACAGATTATTTTTACAATGAATAATGTAGTTAAATTGGGTATAGCTCAGGAAATGTGTGTTTTTATTGAACTGCATACTCAAAAGGGACAGAACCTAACTGTGCAAGCATATCTGAGAGGATCCAAAGTTCCATAAACTTTAACCTGTTGAATATACATTAAAGCAGACAGCATTTCATATTTTTCACAGAAAATTGGACATTTCATTCAAGTTGTCCTGTAAATGAAATGTCAAGTCTTTGTCTCTGTGAAAAAAAAAAAGAAGAAAATTTTCACCAGTTTTCATCCGATGATTTAGCCTACAGAGTGTAAATCTTAAACTATATATGAGATGGAACATGTCATTGCGAAAACACGCCTATTCAAATATATAGAAAATTTCACCTCCAAAACCTGAAAATTTTCAGGTAAAAACTCTGATATTTTTCATATATCTGCTTAAAATATAGATTGTGGGTACTCGTTAGAACCGCCTCGGCGAGGCGGTTCTAACGAGTACCCACAATCTATGTTTTTGAGCAGAAATAAGAAAAATAATGTATACCCCTGTAAACCCCAGTTTTACAATATAATAGTGGGGTTTGAGGGGGTCAAAATTACATAGACGTGTTTTCGTAATGAATGAGATGGGACTCGGGGACATAATTAGACAATAAAGGCCAAGATAGTCAATGGATTCAAGCAGCCTGATCAGGATCTTTGTCATCTGCTTACAGAATGATTGTTTACCTTAACATTTACCATATGTTATGGGAAAATTCAATAGAAAATGCCAACCTTCATATTATTTATTTGCAGTGAAATTTTCGATGCTCAGCTATGTTTAGAATAAATTTGCAATTGATAGTAATTTGAGATTTATTAACCGGAAAAAAGTTTTACAACCTCGGCAGTTACCTTAACTGACCAAGGTGCTTCTGATGAGTACCAACAACATTATGTTTGCTTGGAGAAATAAGAAAAAGGAGTCGGGACACAGCATTTCTTCATTATGAAAACACTCCTATTCAAATAAACTGAAAATTTTACCACCAAAAAATGAAAATTTTCAGAATTTTTTTTTTTATATTTTTCACATTTCTGCTCAAAACATAGATTGTGGGTACTCATTAGAACTGCCTCAGTGAGGTTGTTCTAAGCAGTACCCACAATCTGTGTTTTTGAGCAGAAATAAGAAAAATAATGTATACCCCTGTAACCCCAATTTAACTATATAAAAGTGGGGTTTAAGGGGGTCAAAATTATATATGTATTTTTTCGTGATGCACTGCATTGCATGTGTGCTTAGCGAAAACTCAGATCATCTTTTGCAACAACCCCCCCACACACCACACACACACATACACACAATTATGTAAATGACAATTATTTTTGACCAGTTTTGGTTGTACGATCAACCCTTAACATGCTAATCAGCAGACATCATTTGGATTTTTCTCTCTCTCTCTTTTTTTAATATGTTTCTCAGAGAAGATAAGGTTTGACAATTCCTATTAATGCCATTTTTTAAGTCTGTTTTTCTTGAAAAATAATAATGAAAAAAAAATAGTATGTCACATGCTAATATTTTGCTTAGCACATTAAAGTTTTAACTCATTGGTGATGGCTTTGAGTGTGTTCACAGTTTTTAGAATGGACAAGTTAAGCTGTCCCAATAAGGTAACTATAAAACCCTAAATATTTCGACAGAGATCCTGAACAAACAGTTCTGACTGAGCCAAGTCAGCTTGTAGGTCTGCACTTCTTAGGAGAGGGAGATGATTACCATGTCATATGCTGTTATTCTTGAATATTAAAAAAAAAAAAAAAAAAAAAAATGTGTTTTAAAATGTTTTATAATGTAACAGTTGAACAGGCTAAGGGTTAATCCATTAACCTTTAATCCATTAACCCTTAAAACAAGAAACTTAAATATTAGCAAACAATGGTTTAAACTATTTTTCTTAATTTTTAAAAAAGACAAAAAAAAAAGACTTAAGCTGTCATGGAGGCTATTGAAAAATAAAGGTTTCCTATTTTCTGGAAAAAAAAAAATAAAAGACAAAACAAAACAAAAAAACACACAGAAAACAACAAATAGATGTGGTCTATTCATGGGTGCACGGACAATTTGGCCAGCGGACAATTTGTCCAGGACGATTTGGCCTAAGACAATTTGGCCTAGTATGATTTGGCCACAGAAAAATAATGGGTAGGACAATTTGGCCAGATGAATTTGATGTTAATATCATTTATCATTATTATTTTTTATTTTATTCCAATGAACTTTTTTTTCCTAAAATGATGATGGAAAAAGAAGCACTCAATCAATTTCTTTAAAACTGGTTCATTAATTACCTTGAAAACAGATTAATGATGATTGGCCGTTTGTTGTGTGGTCATTCTTTCTGATCATCTCTCATTACGCCTTTAACTGTTTAATTCATCATTAACACAATTTAATTGCTATTACAGTTTTCAAAGATCAAAAAGTTGGTCTTTATGATGTTTGTCATACCACAAACTTTTTCATTAATTATTTTATTATAATATTTTAATGGCTTAATTGCAATAGTTTTTGAATGATCCTAAAAAATCAAAAGGTTTGTTTTAATTTCGGTTTTGCAAACAAAATACTTATCATAGGAGCAATATATAAAGCATAATTTTTCAAAGTTTGGCCTCACTGTTTTCATACTTTTTCAATAATGGAGATCATTATTACTGAGAGAGGAGGCAAAAAGTTATGTTTGAATGGCTTTATGTACACAGTAAAAAATGAAGCAAAAGTCAAGAATGAAATTACATGGCGCTGTGTCAGACGAACAAACTACTCCTGCAAAAATAAAATAAAATGAATAATCCTTGTGAATCAAATTCTACTTTTAGTCTATTTCCCCCAAAAAAGTCATTAAAAATCAAATCCCATAACATTATATTCATCTGGCCCAGTTGTCCTATCCAGTATTTTTTGGTGGCCAAATTGTCCTAGGCCGAATTGTCCTAGGCCAAATTGTCCTGGCCAAATCGTCCACTGGCCAAATTGTCCTACATTCCTATTCATGTGGGGGATAAATGGTCTAAATGGTTAACTGTCAGTTCTGAATAGATTCTGATCAGCTGATAATATTCTTTCAAAAAATAAATAAATGAAAAAATAAATAATAAATATAGAGATGTAGTCTGCTAATGTGGGGATAAGTGATGTAGTCAACTAATGTGGGGATAAAAGATCTGATGGTTAAATGTCATTTCGGAATAGATTCTGATCAGCTGATAATATACTTAGGTTGCTACTAGTCCTTGAAGGTGTCAAACTGGTAAGAAGGAAG
This sequence comes from Anodontia alba, assembly GCA_964016985.1. Classification (NCBI taxonomy): domain Eukaryota; kingdom Metazoa; phylum Mollusca; class Bivalvia; order Lucinida; family Lucinidae; genus Anodontia; species Anodontia alba. The sequence continues at coordinate 27,204,171 of OZ024821.1, forward strand.
AGATTAACTGGAAGTGACTAAGACAGCACATGGCTGCTTTTAACCTTTACCACTCTCTGGGCTAATTCAGCAGACAACATATTGGCAATATTTTCATATTTTGCCCAGAAAACAGGATTTGACATTTCATGCAAATTGTCTCCACTTGAGACAATTTGCCTGAAATGTCAAAACGTGTTTTTTTTTTTTTTTTTTTTTTTTTTTTTTTGAGGAAAATAAGAAAAATATTTTAATATATAGTCTGCTGAAAATTTTATCCTGAGAGCTTAGTGTTAAAATAATGTCAGTTTTTGTACATATTCAAATTGAGCGCCTAAACGCTTAGCATCCTTTGAAAAAATCAGCAGATGATATTTTTTTTCTTATTTTCCCCAGAAAATTGAATTTCATGAGGTTTTCACAGTAAGGAGAGATTTTGCTTGAAATGTCCTATTCTCTGGGAAAAATAAGAACAAATATTTCAAAATATCATCTGCTGAAATTTTACCCAGTCTGTTGTGAGAGTGTTGAAGTGTAATGCAAAATTGTAGTAGATAACATTTTATTTTTTGTATTATCATTTTTCAGAGAAAATAAGACTTGGCATTCCATGTGAATCATCCGTTAGGTAGATGATTTGGATGAAACATCATGCGTTATTTTATCTGAAAAATTCTAAAAGAAAAATAAATCAAATTGTTGTCTGCTGCACTTGTGATAAGCACTATAGGGGTTAATTGGGTTAATCGGCCGGTGGATGATTTGGTCTGGATAATTTTATCCAGGACAATTTGGCCAAATTAATATTTCCCAGCAGTTTTTCCTATTCCTATTCTTTTAATCATTTTATCTGTCATTTCTTGGCTTTTGATGAGTGAATCAAAAAACAAAACTTTTTGATTTTCTATGATCTTTCAATAACTGTATTGCAAATTTGTCATCAAACATTTTTTTTTTTTTTTATGTAGTCTCATTAATCAGCCAAGCAATTAAATAATTAATGAAAATTTTGTTATGTATTTTGTAATATTTGTAATTATTGTGAACCAAAAACAAACCTTTTGATTTTCTATGATCTTTCAGTGACTGTATTGCAATTAAGTCAGACATTGTTTGTAATCAAACACATTAATTAGCCAAGCAATTATATATTAACAAAATAGTTAATGAAAAACTTGTGGTGTAACAAACAACGTTTATACAAGTTAACTTTGATCTTTGAAAACTTTTATAGCAGCTCATTGATGAATTAAAAATTTTCAAAAAGTCTTTAAAATTAAAGGGGTGATAAGAGTTTGTTTCTGTAAAAAAAAACAACAAAAAAACACACAATTAGGAAAGCAAGGAATCAAAACCAGTCAATAAATCAGGTAGCCAATCAACCATGTATACAAAAAATATACTCCTTAATCTTGTTTTCCAACAAATTTTAACAAAATGATTAAATTTATATTTTTTACTTTATTATCAATTTTTACTAATTTGCTACAAAAGATTTTGGGTTGGCCAGAATATCTCAGACCAAAAGTAGCAATATTAGAAAAATAAAATTTCTAAATAAATTCTGCGAAGTTTAAAATTTTCTTTCTAAAAAGTCAATCCATACTGTATATGAGAAACAAACCCCAAAACAATAAATTGTCCATTTACACTAGGCATCATGTTAATCTGGCCAAATTGTCCTACCCTAGTTTTTTGCTGGCCAAATTGTCTTAGGCCAAATGTTCTGGGCCAAATCATCTGCGGGCCAAAATGTACAAGATTCATCGCAGACGTTGCATGATCAGAGGAATCGTTAACCCTTGTCCTGCTGAATAAATTAAGATGCCATGCCCATTTCTACTTTTCAGCCAATCAAAGTACTTGATCAAGATTGTTGGTGGAAATTCAGATATTAATGGCAAACAGTGCAGATCCAGATCAGTTGGCCTCTTCAGAAGCCAACTGATCTGGATTTACACTGTTTACAAAGGCAGGACATATCCGGGTCCAGCAGGACTAGGGTTAAGGAGGAGTATATGGGGATAATTATGAGATAATTTCTCTAGTTCTCCATACAAACATAAGTTGTGGGTACTCATTAGAAATGCCTTAGAGAGGCACTTTTAATAAGTACCCACAACATGTTTGTTTGGAGAAATAAGTAAAAAAAGGGCCCCTATGTCTTGTGAACAACAAAGACCCAGATTATCATGCACATCTGCACAGTCCTGTCTAGGCAGTCTCTGTTCATTGACACTATATAGATTCTTTTTGATTTTTTACAAGGGGTTTCGATTGGTGACACTGAGTGAGTTACCTGCTTTCTCCCTTGAACCCACACAGGATCACCACTTTTTATCACAGTAAATCACAGACAAGGATCACAGACATACATGGAGCATGGCATAAGAATAGAGCCCTTATACCATGTGAACAGAAAAGATCTCAATCACCATGCACATCTGATATAGGCCTTTTGCTGTTCATTTATATAAATATTATTCTGTCTAGTGTCTTTTTTTGTATGTATACAAATTGAGCACAGTAATATCCAGACTAGGATCACAGTCATTATATGAAGCACAACATCAGAAGCCCTTATATTACATGAGATGATGAAAGACTTAGATCAGCATTCACATCTGAGCAGTCTGATCATTTGGGGGTGGTTGGGTGGTGAGAAGATGTCGTGTAGCTTACGTCACCAGGGCGTCCAACTGATATTGACTTACAGTTGGGCAAGGCTTGCTATCCTTGTAGCCGGTTAGGGTAGAGGGGGAATGTTTTTATTTCTTCTGTTTCTTCACTTCCATTCCTGTTCTTCTTTCTTCCCTGTCCCTCTCTTTAATCTCCTCTACTATCTCTTCTATCTCTTTTCTCCCTTTCTACCGGCACAGTGGCTCAGTGGTAGAGCGTCCGCTTTGTGACCGGGAGGTTGCGGGTTCGATCCCCAGCCGGGTCATACCAAAGACTTCAAAAATGGTACTAGCTGCTCTTTCGCTTGGCGCTCAGCATTAAGAAAGTAGAGCTAGGAATCAGAACTGGTCAGCTCAGTGTCAGTATAATGTGACTGGGTGGAATATCATGTCAAAGTGTCTGGGGCATGATATTTCAGTGAGGCAGCACTCTAAAAGTGAGCATTGAGCTCCCTGTCACATCCAGACACTGTCGCTATATGACTGAAAGATTGTTGAAAGCGAAGTTAAGCCCAAATCAAACAAAATTTCTCCCTTTCTCTGGGAGACGACACAAAATGACCCACAAGGGTTGGCCTGTCGTTAAACCCCAACACAATCAATCAATTGATGTTCATTTATAAATTTTATCTAGCGTCCTTTTTTCATATACAGTAAAACCTCAATGGCTTGAACATCTTTTGGATCATGGAAATTTATTTGAGACAGGGGTAGTTTGAGCCTTTTAGGGTTAATCATGGCGCCAGGTCAGGAAGCAGATAGTGATAATTTAGGAAAATCTTTGATTTTCTACACAGTAATGATATAATGTTGAGTGTACTCATTAGAATTGCCTGGTTGAGGCACAACATACTATTTCATGATAAAATAATGAAATATCCTAAATGTTTTTTCTTGAGCTATCGGAAGAATTTCGAAGCGACTCAAAAATGACTTAAAATCATCCAAGATAAACGAGCCATCGAAGTTTGAGTCATCGAGGTTTTACTGTATACTAGTTGATTACAGTAATATACAGACATAAAGATCACAGAAAAGAGTCCTTATGCCACATAAACAAAAAGTCCTAGATCAGCATGCACTTCGGAGCAGTCTGGGCCCAGTTGTTCAAAACTAACAATGTCATTAGTTAACGTATCGTTAAAACTTTGATCATTAAATATGGCATCTATACTAATATTTTTGCTGAAAAAATAAGAGTAGCTTTTGCATTTTCAGCAAAAGTACATGTGAATAAGATATTGTACTTACTAGAACAGTTTAAATTTTTACCACTAACAAGCTCATTAAGCTAACAATGCTTTGAACAACTGGGCTCTGATCTAGACCTTTGCTTTTCATTGATATAATCTAACGATAATGATGGGGGTATTATGGTATCATGTTGGTCATCTGTATGTCTGTATGTTGTATGTCCATCTGTATTTTCATTTCGGGACGATAACTTGAGTACATGTGAATGGGTTTTCACCAAACTTGGCATGTGCATTGATATTGTGGAGATCTGTTTTGCTAATGGGCTAAATTTCGTCAATTTTTGACGGAGTTATCTGCCCGTGACACAATAATAGTTCATAGTTTCTTTTCTGGATGATAACTTGAGTAAACATCAATGGATTTTCACCAAACTTGGTGTGTGCATTGATATTGTAGAGATCTAGTGTGGGATTGCAAATGGGCAAGTTTTGTCAGTTTTTGACGGAGTTATATGCCCGCAACACGATAATGAGGGAATATTATCATATCATGTTTTATGATGTTTTTATATATTGTAGTGAAAGAATTCAAGGTACAATTAATGTTTTTCAGGTGAATGTTTTATACCTGAACACAGACAACACCCTGGCAGACTGTATGGAGGTAGAGAATACAAGCTTAAAGCAGAATGATGTGGTACAAGATTACAAGAAACTGGCAAAAAAGAAACAGGTATTGTGAAAAACTTATTATTCACAGATACGAGGGGATATCAAAACATTTTGAGCCTGACATACTTAACAGTGACAAACAGATATTATTGTCATCTCTGCTTAAGATGGGTGGGGTTCTGTCCATCTGTCTTCTCATCCATCCATCAACATTTGTGACCACCTTAGCATTTAAGTCTATTTCTGAATAACTTTTACACCTAATATCATCTTACTTGGCATACAGTTTCTTTCTAACAAGGACTCAAAGAGTGGGGCATCACTTTATGCCTATTGCCTGTTTTTTTGTGCTGTAACAACTTGGCCAGTTTTTGTATCAACCCTAGATGTTAGCTCCATTTCTGATTAACTATAAACCATGGCATGATTTCTCCCTTTCTTGGACTCAAACACTGCAGTGTCTTTTTAACCTTGGTCCAGCTGGTCCCGGATATGCCTTGCCTTTGCAAACAGTGTAGATCCAGATCAGTTGGCTTCTGAAGAAGCCAACTGATCTGGATCTGCACTGTTTATCATTCAGTATGCAAATTTGTATCAACAGGCTTGATCAAGTAATCTGATCGGCTGAAAATTAGTGGGTGTGGCATCTTAATTCATTCAGCATGACAAGGGTTAAGACCCTGACCTATCTTTCGTGGTTGAATGACTTTGTTATTTGTTTCTGTCAACCCTGGCATTCAGCTCCATTTCTGATTAACTGTATAATGCACAGTCATGAAATTTGGCTTACACTTCCTCCCTAATAGGGAATTTATTTATCTTCAATAGCCGGCCTGGGTGTCTCAGTCTGATGCGCATCGGGCTGGTGATCAGGACTTTGAAGGTTTGATCCCTTCTGGGTCCGGCAACACCCTTTCATAGAGATGATTGTGAAATATTTTCTCTGGTCATTCTCTCCCTTCTGCTGATTCAAGAAGGGTAGTTGTCGGTTTCTGCAAAAGAATGTGCGCAAGAACTAGTTAACAGCTTAGAGGACTAAGCCTGTCCAGGAAAATCTGTGGTTAGGTAAACTGACTGGGCTTGACATGAGCCTAATGAGTTGACTGAGCCGTGAAACCTTAAAGTCTATCCCTTTATCTGCAGTACAGCTGGTGTTAGTGCCATGTGGTGTCTGTACATATCTCCCCATAGTGACTGATACCTCACTAATGTGTAGTTTATATTTACTGGGCCCAGTTGTTCAAAACTAATGATGTTGTTAGTTAACGTATCGTTAAAACTTTGATCATTAAATATGGCATAAATGCTAATATTTTTGCTGAAAAAACGTGAATAGCTTTTGCATTTGCAAAAGCTACTCATATTTTTTCAGCTTACTAGAACAATTGAAATTTTCACCACTAACAAGCTCGCTAAGCTAACGATGCTTTGAACAACTGAGCCCTGGTCTTTTGCCTGTTGAAAATTTATATGAGGATTATTATTTATGAGACCTTGTTGGCTGAAGATGGCTGGTCTGGCCCAGAAAACATGGACAGTTCACGTTTACTGGGCAGGCTTAGTTCTTTAAGCTGTAAACCAGTATTGTGCACATTCTTTTGCCAGAAATGGACAACTGCCTTTCTTGAATCAGCTGAAGGGAGAGAACGACCATAGAAAATATTTCATGATAATCTGCAGGAAAGAATGTTGCCAACCTTGTGGGAGTCGATTCTGCAACTTCCTGATCACCAGTTGGACACACATCCAACTGAGCCACCAAGGCCAGCTTTGGTGTGTTCATTGCTTGCAAGGCTTATTCTTTTTAGAATTTATTATTCTGAAAGTTTCAATTTATTTTGAATAAAAATGGTTAAAAACAGTGAATCTTGCAAGAAAGGTAATGATAATGTTAATTGGGCTCTTGCACTCTGCTGTTTAACCCTGTCAGTCTGGTAGACCAAAACAAATACTTATGCAAACAGTGTAGATCCAGATGAGACGGCTTGTAACAAGCCGTCTCATCAGGATCTACTCTGTTTGCCATTCTTTTCTTGATTTTAGACTGAAACTCCTGTTTGTACCAGTGGACAAGTCCAAATTCAAAAATGGAAGAGTTCACTTTGGAAAATCAGGGATGAAAGGGTTAATGAATCCTCAATTGGTTTTCCCCAGATTTTATGTCTTAAAACTGAGATGGTTCTCTGTTATAGTGGAAGCATCTTTTGTTTCAGAGTGGTCAGTTGAAGTCAAGAGAGAGCCAGTCATCACCAGACCAGACCAATGGAGCACTGCCAATCAAGAAATTTAGTTTAAGTTCAGAAATTTCTGCACAAGAAGTTGAATGGTCAGTTATTGGATCACACCAAGTGAAAGGTATGGAAGCATTAACCTGTTTCAGACTGAATAAACTGCCCCCACACTATCTAATAGAAGAGTTGAATTTCAGTTTTAGGTAAGAAGGGTCCAGGTGGCCGAGTGGTTAGCGCTCCCGACTTTGTATCACAAGGTCCCAGGTTCGATTCCGCTGGAGGTGGAAATTAGCTCAAGACTGTATGACGCTTTATGGCACAGAGCCTTTCATTATCATCTTTCCATCGTCTCGATATGACTTTAATAATGTTGAAAGGGATGTAACACACCAAACCATTGTCAATTTTAGGTATGTCAGGCTATGTGATGTAGATATGTCTAGAGAAAAAACAGCTAAACTATTTGCAATCAGTTGAGACTCTGATCAGACGCATGGGTCTGCATTGTTTGCCAGTTACCCTTTTGGGGATCTCCAGATTAAAATGGGTTAACAGAGGTCTTGTTAAGGCGGAATATTTGATGACGATTTTGGAGATAATTCTTCTTGTTTCTCCAAAGAAAACTATTTTGCAGGTATTCAGTATATAAGCACCTTAGTGAGGCACTTCTAATGAGTATAAATAACATATGTTGTTATGGAGATGGAGGAAATATCCTAGAATTGTTGTCAGATACTCATTAATATGTCCTCTGGTTAATCCATTGTAGTCGGGAGACCCGTAAAAGGGTAATTGGCAAATAGTGCAGACCCAGACCAGACGCCGCAGAATGTGGCATCTGATCAGGGTCTCCACTGTTTCTAAATAGTTTATCCATTTTTCTCTAGGAATATGTAGATCTCATAGCTGGACGTACCTAAAATTAAAATTGGACTCTTCCAATGTATTGTGTGGGAAAGTCTATTCAGTATACAATGGGTTAATGTGCCATTCATTTGTAACCACTCACTTGTATCCACCTTTACTCCAGGTTCTGGGGCTATTGGGGAATTAAATGTTAAACTCAGCAGAGCCTTGGTAGAGGTGCTGCTAAAACATATGTTTTTGTACAAAGTGTAATAAAAGTCTACCAGGTTTAACCCTCTTTTGGGTATACTATTATGAACTTCTAAAATAATCCAAATAGACAGCTTAGTATTTCTTTATTTTTTTCACAATTTTTATATTAAAGTGAAAACTGAGAAAAAAAATCAGTGAAAATAGAATTTCTGATTGGTCCACAATGAAAATTCTTTCCAATCATAAGTCACAAGAGACAAAAGTGACTGATGATCGATTATAATCAATCATCAGTACTATACTACTGTAGAGCACTTCATTGCACACAACTTATCATTATCGTCTCTTTACCTTGATACGACTTAAATAATGCTGAAAGAGACATAAAAGACTGGATCATCATCATTTAACATTGTGCCTCATTACAGTTTTCACTCAGTAACTGTTTGCCACATTTCATTATTTCAGATCGTACCTACATGGCTATCGTTGTGGTCAAGGGGACTTTGGCAAGTATATCCATCCACTATCGCCCTGCTGTTGATACGGTTGGTTCAAATGGGCCTGACTCCCCAGTTCATTCATCACCACCCGACAGATACAGCTCTCTGGTACCTCTAGAACCCATGCAAGTCAAACGGTGTGCATTTGGTCTAAAGATGCTTAATGATAAACTGTTTGCATGTGGTAAGTGTAAACCAGGAAGGATGAAGACAGAAGGGATATTGATAAGTTTAAGTTTTGTTATGGGGAATTAATACTCCTGGGCCCAGTTGTTCAAAGCGTCGTTAGCTTAACGAGCTCGTTAAGGGTCATTTCGTTAACTGTTTTAGCAGATTCCATATACAATATTATGAAATTTTTTGCTGAAAAAATGGGAGTAGCTTTTGCACTGCAAAAGCTACTCACATTTTTTCAGCAAAAAATTTCAGCATATTTGCGTATCACTCGATGTAAATTTTAACGAATCGTTAACTAACGACGTCGTTAGCTTTGAACAACTGGGCCCTGGCAGTTTTCTAACCATTTTTCCAAGGGAGACTTTTCTCCCTTTCTCTGGGAAACGACACAAAATGACCCTCAAGGGTTGACGTGTTGTTAAACCCCAACACAATCAATCCAAGGGAGACAATTTTTGTGACTTCTGTCAGTTGTCCCACATGCCAAGTCCTTTCTGTAAAATGGGTCAACTCAGAAAGGAAAGATTTGCTCTCATGGGGAGCAAATTCTTTCCTTCTAGAGTAGACCCCTTTTCAGAAGGGAGACAAATGAATTTGACAGAATTTCCTCCCTGAAAGCGTATCATTTCCCCTTCACTCCCTGTCCGAAAGTGCAGGGAGCTATTGTTGTCACCTGATTGTTGCCGCCTGCATGAGAGTTGGCATCGGCAAGAGCATCTCACATCATTTCAAGTTTCGTACGAGATTTACACCCCCACATCAGAGGTGGAGGGAGACATTGAAGTTGAGTTGTCAAAGTACTTTGATTACAGAACTGCTCTTTTATGACATAAGTGTATACAGTTGAGTTAAGACTTGTTGGCCTTGAGTTGGGGATAATGTGAGCCATGCTCAGCAAAATTTGCCTTCAGGGTATATGCGGACAGCAAAGGCACAGATCAGACTGCGCGGATGCGCAGTCTGATCAGGGCCTTCGCTGTCCGCTGCCAGAATCATTGGATGCTATAGAATGTATCAGTGGAGAGCAAAGGCCAGGAGGAGACATTGGGCATGTGCAGAATAATGTGAATCGGCACATTTGTACAGGCTTGAAGGCATTTTTTTGCTTGATGTGGCCCACTGTTCCTTTAACATTCCAGTGAGACAGTGTAGTGGTATGACAGAAAAATGGTTGCATATGCATGAAACACACCCACACACCCGCATATCCATGTACATGATCACATGCAGGTGATCAACAAATTATTATATGGCAGTTTTCATATCATACCCCAGTATCAATAGACACCCATATCAGCTTGAGGACCGAAGGCAGGAGAGCTGATATGGGTGGAGGAGGTCTCCGGACGTTTGCCTGCAAGGACATTTGCACACACCCCCTACCCCCCCCCCCCCCCCACACACACACACACACACACACACACACACATAGCCATGAAAAATGTTAACGGACATTTGGAGGGTTGAAATGGGGTATGATATGAAAATTTCCATATCATAATCTATCATACATTTTTCTTTCTGACAAGTTCACCTAGTTGATATTGTATCAGGTGTGATAATACTGAGACTGAGCGTGGTAATCTTAACAGTAAAAACAGAACTCAAGATGGTGGCTTATAACGTTTTATAAAATAGAACAGAAAGTCGCGGGCCCCCAGGGGTCAAGCTGGCTCAGAAATTTTGGGAGAAGTGACTTCTCCCTCCAGACAAAACAGGGAGAAGTTTTATAGGATGAGGGAGAAGTCAATACTTGGTTAACCTATCACCTTAGTGAAAGCATGACACTTAAGGACTCTCGACTCGCTTTACCGCATTGTCTTGGGAATTAACAAAAAAGGAAACAATTTGTACTGTAGATCTGTTAATTCTTACTTCTAAACCAATTAAATGATCCACAGAAACACAGACGTGAATAGGGAAAATGCATCATATCTGCACCCATATCTTTTTTGGAAATTGATCTTCTCTGTCAAAACATCAAGATCTGATAAGCTATAAACATAATGATAAAAAAAAATTTGTTAGCTAAAATGTCTGTCAACTTTTAAACTTAGTTTTTAGCATTTTTAATGCTGTTTCTGATCTTTTTTCAGCACGTAAATGGTTCATTTATGAAAAGACGGACACCCACGAAAACTAATGACATTGACAAAAACAATCTTTTGGTCACTTAGTAGGCAAACAGTTTTCCTACAAAACTTGTTTAACCACATTAGACTTTTATTCTGTGGCCTTTCTGATACTTCTAACAACCTTTTTTTCAAAAGAATTTTACCTTTGCATGTTTGTTCAATTTTTACTGGATTTCTCCTAACAAAAAGTTCGTTTTGCACAAGTATTAGCTTTTTCAAAAGTTGCAAAAATCGAGGGCGAAGTTTTTGTCACCCTCGGGCTTTCCCGGGCGACTTAGAGCCCTCAAGAGCGACTATTTCGCCCCAGTTGCCCTGTAGCCTGACCCCGGGCCCCCATAGCCTAATGGATAAGAGAACTGACTCTTAATCCATTAGGTTTCTCCCACTGTGGTTCGAGCATCATTGGGTCACATGTGGGAAAGCCAAGTTCTGCTTACGGATGGTCAGGTGGTTTTCCCCGGGTTTTCCGTTTTTCACCCACCGTCGATGAATGATCGGCTCGATATAAGTCAAATATTGCTGAAAGGGCTATAAAACCCAAGTCAAAAAGAAAAAACAGAACAGTCAAGACCACCAAGTACTCAGAATGTGGTGATATGGGTTTTTTGCCTTAGGGAGTGATATGGGTCACGCGTGTGATACAGTTTTTCACCGTAGGGCATGAAATGGTTTTTGGCTTATTTTAGCTTGATACAGCTTATGTACTCAGCAATAGTGATATGTGCTTGAAAGCAATGTCAGTATCACATTTGCAAAATGAACATTTTTTCTAATAAATGTATGATAAGGAGTTAAGATATCCTAATATTGTAGTGATACAGTAATTTACATATTAACCCTTAATTTGTAAAATTTGTAGCAGACGATTCACATGAAATATCAAGATGTTTTCTCTGAAAAAAAATAAAAAAATTGACTGCTGCTGCAGTTGTGACTGACATGTTAAGGGTTAAAGGGAATAGATACCCTTTCAAGGGAGGCAACTCTGTCAAATTTCATATAACCTCCCATCTGAAAGGGGTCTACTTTGAAAGGAAAGAATTTGTGATATGTGCATGAAAGCAATGTCAGTATCACATATGCAAAATGAACATTTTTTCTAATAAATGTATGATAAGGAGTTAAGATATATTGAGGTGATACAGTAATTTGCACATTAACCCTTAAAGTGCCAAGCAAAATTTGTAGCAGACGATTCATATGAAATATCAAGACGTTTTCTCTGAAAAAAAAAAAAAAAAAATTGTCATCTGCTGCAGTTGTGACTGGCACTTTAAGGGTTAAAGGGAATAGATACCCTTTCAAGGGAGGCAACTCTGTCAAATTTCATATTACCTCCCTTCTGAAAGGGATCTACTCTGAAAGCTTCAGAAGTGTCTTGATGTGTTAGAAAACAAAGAGGAAGTCACAAAAATTGTCTCCCTTGGAAAAAAAGGGCAGAAAAATCTACCAGGTATATCCATTTACTTTAACTTCAGTAATACAGAGTAATTGCTAAGGAGGAGTATTTGGTGATCATTCTGGGATAATTTTTCTTATTTCCCCATAAAAACATGTGGGTACTCAGAAGTGCCTCGCTGAATCACTCCTAATGAATACTCATAACATATGCTTTTATGGAGAACTGGAGAAAATTTTCTAATAATTATCACCAAATACTCCTTAACAATTCCTGTGGTAATGGTTTTTAGGTGGCTATGATCGAGGTGAATGCATGAATTCTGCAGAACAGTATAGCTTCGAGGAGAATATGTGGACAAGCTTGGCTGAAATGAAGTCTCCTAGAGGACGATTTTCCATTGCTGAATATGAGGGCAAGATTTATGCCTGTGGTGGGTCGGATGGTCACAGAGAAATTAAAACCGTGGAGGTTTATGACTCGGAGGAAGACAGATGGAGCTATGAGACAGAATGTCCTTCAGCTAAAGCTTCACCAGGTATTTGGGGAGGTAGTGGTTGGGACAGGAGGGATGAGGAATAAATGTATTACATGTACCTTCCTTAACCCAAGTTAGTCTGGAAATCCCTAAAACGGTAATTGGCAAACAGTGCAGGGCCAGATCAGACACTGCAGATCAAGGTAAACACTGTTTGCATTAAATACAAGAATTTCTATAAAACATAGTAATAATAAAAACTAACAGATACTCAGATGTTAGAAAGAGATCAGTCCAAAGAGTTCTGGTAGAAGAGTCCACTCAACATAAATGGGTTAACCAATCTAGGCAAAGGGAGGCAATTTACCTTTACAGAATTAGTTATTTCTGTTTCCTAGATTGTCTCTCTTTGCTGATTGTTTATTTCTCTTGCTTAGATTGAATAAGGGAGTTAATCCATACCTCCAGATAAGGCTCTATTTCAGCCTAAAAGAACTGATATTTTTCTTATTTCTCCATTAAAATACACTTTGTAGTACTCATTAGAAGCGCCTCACTGAGGCGCTTCTAATGAGTACCACAATGTATGATTTTTATACCCCGCCACACTATAGTGGCGGGGTATTATGGTTTCACGTTGGATGTCCGTGTGTCTGTCCATCAGTCCATCCGTCAGTCGTCCGTCCATCCATTTTACGTTTCCGGATGATAACTTCAAGTTATCAAGTAAACGTCAGTGGATTTTCACCAAACTTGGTGTGTGCATTGATAATGTGGAGATCTGATTTGGGATTACTAATGGGCAAATTTCGTCAAATTTTAATGGAGTTATCTGCCCGAGACACACCCATATTTTCGTTTCCGGATGATAACATGAGTAAACATCAGTGGAGTTTCACCAAACTTGGTATGTACATTGATATTGTGATGATCTGGTTTGGGATTGCTAATGGGCAAATTTCGCAAATGTTTGACAGAGTTATCTGCATCAACATGGCGGGGTATTAAAGTTTAACGTTTTTTATTTTTGTGGAGAAAAAAGAAAAATATTGGATACCCATCTTATCTTGAGCTGCATAATCCACTTGTCCCATAACGGACTTTCTAAGAATTTGTGTCAGCTGTCCCAGCTTTCTTACAGCAGAAGGATGGTCTCACAGATTTGGAATATTTTTGGGGGCCACCGAGTGGTTAGAGCTCCCGACTTTGGATTAAGAATCCTACTGGAGGTGGAGTTCAGCTCATGACTGGTACTAAAAAAAATGCCAGCAGTCATGACGTAGCCATTCAACAAATTTCTTGTGTTATAATTTGTACAGTTTTGGGTTATTTTTTTTTCTATATAATCTATGCAGTTGGGGGTCCATATTTAAACCATAATATATTGGCAACTGCACCTTTTTCAGATCTGGGTCTTTGAAAGGGGTACTCTTACCTGAGTACATTTTATTTTCCTTTTTTTCCATCGATTTACTTCACACTTGCACAAGAGGCATATCAGTGGATTGGCTGTTAGCGTAATAGTAATAATCATGTGACTAACATGTCATAGAAAGTCACATTACAAATGGCTGTTTGCTGCACATACTGATAAAAAAAAAAAGAGAAACTCTAAGAGGCTAGTGCTACATGTGGCCATTCCAGGAAAGATTTGACAACTTGCAATGATACACCAACCATTTGTTTACATTTATCGCCAGAAATTGTTTAAGTAGAGTTGGCATGATTGGCACAGGAGCCTATTTGATCTGATAGGGGTGAGACAGAAAAAAACGGAAAACAGAAAGTGGTAAGGTTTGACTGTGATTTTGGAGAATTATTTCTCTGTTTGGCCTTGAATACAGACAAAGGAATGTTTGTGATAAAGTACATTCCCTCCCCTGTCAGACAATCTAGAACTAAAGTATGGGCCTTGTTTCTGTTGGTCTTGAGATGCTCTCAAATAGGCCTACCCCTGAAAGGGTGTATATACACAATCTGCAGGATAAGGGTTAAATAGTCATTTGTAGCTCACCTGAACAATGTTCACGGAGAGTTATTGTACTACCCTCAGCATTGGCGTTGGCGGTGGCATTGGTGTCAGCATCCACAAATGTTAAAGTTTATGTTAAAGTTTTTAAGACCTCATTATTTCCTAACCTTATCACAGATTTGATTCATCTTTGGTATGATTATACATATTGGTCCAAACTTTTGTGCAGGACCATCCCCACCACCCTAGGTCATGTCAAGGTCAAGGTCCCAGGCCTAGAATTTTCATGTTAAATTTTTACGTCAAAGGTTTTAGGACCTCTTTAGTTTTTTATTTGATTGACAAGTGCAAGTGCAGGTGAGCTATCCTGTCTGGCCACAGGTCTTGTTCTGTATACTTTATACATTGTTTTGGGGATCTATCATTTTTGGGGTTCATCTGTTATATCTGAAACCATATTATAAAGGGTTCCTGTGTATTTCTGTGTAGGAAATATCATAAAAGATGGTAAGCTGTATGTTATTGGTGGCTCAATGGGACAGAAGACAGTGACTGATTGTGAGAGGTACGATCTGAAAGATAAAAAGTGGGCGCCTGTGGCTAAACTCAAAATAGGTAGGTATAGCTTTACTTGTGTACGGTGAATGGCCTAAAATTAGGAACAGTTTATTCCATACACTTTTTGGCCTAAATTTTGCTTTTTATGCAGTTGTACTTTGTGGAATGGCAAGCAGTGGAGACCCTGATCAGACTGCTCCTTTAGGAGCAGTCTGATATGGGTCTGCAGTTTGCATATACCATTTTGTTAGAAACTTTGATGTTCAAAATTTTAGGACATTTTACCATATATATAAGGGATGTTCGAAATGAATTGCTTATTTCTATCTGGAAACTTCAAATTTCAAGTTAGCCCAAAAGTACTCATTTCATGCCCTTGAAGTACTCCCCGTGGCTAGAAATGCAAAGTTCCAGCCATGTATCCACTTCTTGAAGGCGTCACGGTACACTGATTTGGGCACAGTAATAAGGTACTGATGAATGGCAGATCCAAGTGCCTGTCGGGACTGGTATTTCCGCCCAGCAAGGAATGCTTTCAATTTCGGGCAAGGTCTGGGGAATATGGGGGGTGAGGCTAAACAGTTACTTTTTCTTTCTTCAAATACGCTGTAACTATTGCGGAGGTATGAGCTGGGGCATTGTCATGTAGAAGATGGACATGTTTAAAACCAGTGGCAGGGCGTCGTTTCTGATAATGCTTTTTCAGTTTCTTCAGTACTACGTCTTTGTGGATGCGCCGTCCGACTGGAGACCAGGAGGTCGCGGGTTCAACCCCCGCCGAGGTCGGCAACATTCTTTCGTGGAGATTGATCATGAAATATTTTCTACGCTCATTCTCTCCCTTCGCTGATTCAAGAAGGGCAGTTGTCAGTTTCTGGCGAAAGAATGTGCACAATACTGGTTAACTGCTTAGAGGACTAAGCCTGCCCAGTAAACGTGTGGTTAGGTAAACTGACCGCGTTCGACATGACCCAATTGGGTTGACTGGGCCGTAAAACCTCAACACAAACAAAGTACTTTCCAGTGATGCTTTTGCCCTTTTTCACTGGCACTTTTATTGCGACTCCTTCACCAGAGAAGAAGATTGCATACAAAACATTCTTTGTACTCAAAGAACGTTTGGCTATTATTGGGCGTTTGCTGTGTTTAGTGGCCCAGATCTTATTGCTAACATTTCTGACGGGCTCAAAATAATGGACCCAGGTTTCATCACCTGTGACGACATTAGCAAACTGCTTTTTGTCATATTTTGGAAACATTTGAAGCAGCTTTTTGGCCACTTTAACCCGTTGCCTCTTGCTCGTCAGTCAACAGATGTGGCATCCATCTAGCAGAAATCTTTCTGACTTTCAAATGCTTCTTCAAAATAAGGTGAACCGTTGATAGTGATATGCCTACCTTTCGTGCAATATCACGAACTGTAAATCTGGCATCTCCTTTAATGATTTCCTTTATTTTGGAAACGATATCTTGACGAGATGCAGATTTTGGCCTACCTGATTTCGGTGCATTTTTGATGGACTCTACACCAGACTCGGATTTCTTTTTCCACTGCCGAACTGTGTCATAAGACACACAAGAAGGTCCAAAAGCAGTAGAAATTTCAGTCATCAACTTCTTCAAAGAACAATCAAGTTTTGAGCGAGCTTTGATGTAAGCCCGTATTTCATATTTTTTGTCGACGCTTCTGCCAACCATTTTTACTGCAGTGGTCAATGTCTGCGTGTATTCAAATGGCAAATTTTATGTCTTACACTTAGTCTTACATGTACATTTATACACCATTGTGTAGATATTGAATAACCCTATACAGGTATGTATTGGTTTTTACCGTGCCCCACATGGGTATCGAGCTGGAGGACAATAAGCAATTCATTTTGAACATCCCTCGTATGTATAATTTTACCTGAGTACATAAATATAATTTAAAGTGAGGATGTAAATATATTTTGTTCATAATTATAAATTTTATTGAGTATGCAAGAATAATTTTATTTGAGTATGTAAGAATAATTTTACTTTGAGTATGTAAGAATAATTTTACTTTGAGTACGAGGGATGTTCGAAATGAATTGCTTATTGTCCTCCAGCTCGATATCCACGTGGGGCACGATAAAAACCAATACATACCTGTATAGGGTTATTCAATATCTACACAATGGTGTATAAATAAATGTACATGTTAGACTAAGTGTAAGACATAAAATTTGCCATTTGAATACACGCAGTCATTGACCACTGCAGTAAAAATGGTTGGTAGAAGCGTCGACAAAAAAGATGAAATACGGGCTTACATCAAAGCTCGCTCAAAACTTGGTTGTTCTTTGAAGAAGCTGATGACTGAAATTTCTACTGCTTTTGGACCTTCTTGTGTGTCTTATGACACAGTTCGTCGGTGGAAAAAGAAATTTGAGTCTGGTGTAGAGCCCATCAAAAATGCACCGACATCAGGTTGGCCAAAATCTGCATCTCGTAAAGAAATCGTTTCCAAAATAAAGGAAATCATTGAAGGAGATGCCAGATTTACAGTTCGTGATATTGCACGAAAGGTAGGCATATCACTATCAACGGTTCATCTTATTTTGAAGAAGCATTTGAAAGTCAGAAATATTTTTGCTAGATGGGTGCCACATCTGTTGACTGACGAGCAAAAGAGTCATCGGGTTAAAGTGGCCAAAAGGCTGCTTCAAATGTTTCCAAAATATGACAAAAAGCAATTTGCCAATGTCGTCACAGGTGATGAAACCTGGGTCCATTATTTTGAGCCCGTCAGAAAGGTTAGCAATAAGATCTGGGCCACTAAACACAGCAAACGCCCAATAATTGCCAAACGTTCTTTGAGTACAAAGAAGGTTTAGTATGCAATCTTCTTCTCCGGTGAAGGAGTCGCAATAAAAGTGCCAGTGAAAAAGGGCAAAAGCATCACCGGAAAGTACTACAAAGACGTAGTACTGAAGAAACTGAAAAAGTATTATCAGAAACGACACCCTGCCACTGGTTTTAAACATGTCTGTCTTCTACATGACAATGCCCCAGCTCATACCTCCGCAATAATTACGGCGTTTTGAAGAAAGAAAAAGTAACTGTTTTGCCTCAGCCCCCGTATTCCCCAGACCTTGCCCCATGTGATTTCTTTTTGTTTCCAAAATTGAAAGCATTCCTTGCTGGGCGGAAATACCAATCCCGACAGGCACTTGGATCTGCCATTCATCAGTACTTTATTACTATGCCCAAATCAGCGTACCGTGACGCCTTCAAGAAGTGGATACATCGGCTGAAACTTTGCATTTCTAGCCATGGAGAGTACTTCGAGGGCATGAAATGAGTACTTTTGGGCTAACTTGAAATTTGAAGTCTCCAGATAGAAATAAGCAATTCATTTCGAACATTCCTCGTATGTAAGAATAATTTTACTTCAATAAGTAAGAATAATTTTACCTGTTTATGTAAGAATAATAGTTTTGAGTATGTAAGAATAATTATACCCCGGCATACGAAGTATGCTAAGGGGGTATATAGTTTTTGTCTTTTCTGTGTGTGAGTTAACATTTATTCTGTGTGTCTGTGAGTTAACATTTATTTTGTGTCAAAGATTTCTCAAGAACTTCTATACCTTGAAATTTTGTTAAGTATGCTAAGGGGGTATATAGTTTTTGTCTTTTCTGTGTGTCTGTGAGTTAACATTTATTCTGTGTGTCTGTGAGTTAACATTTATTTTGTGTCAAAGAGAACTACTATACCTAGAATCTTGAAATTTTGTACACATGACAAGTATGACTAGTTGTATTGTGGGAAAGAAAATAGGGGCTGTGGGGCCAGGTCCCTTAGAGTTATTTCCCTTTGTTGTTCTGGCTATACTGATGGCCATGGCCGGTGGTATTAGTGAGCATATGCTCACTTCATGGTCAAGTTTTACTTGAGTATGTAAGAATACTTCTACTTGAGGATGTAAGAATAATCTTACTGTCCAGAGTAAGGAATTGAAATTTTCTTGAGGTCTTCATATAGAAAACCATATATGCAGCCAGGGTAGTGTCTGCATCTGTGCAGTCTGATTAGAGTCTACTCTGGATGCTAACTCCATATCTGCACAGTCTGGATCAGTCTACACTGGTTGGTAACTTTATAAATATCTTGACCTTAAATGCTCTGATAACAACCAGCACAGGTCCTGATCAGACTGCCTTGCTGCACAGACTGATCTGGATCTGTGCTGTGATGTATGTAGTAAGGTCAATTTCTATTTGGAGGGGCTCACTTGTTGAATGCTGAATAAAAACAAAATAGCAGATGCCATTTACATGGAGAAGAGAGCATGTAGCTGTCACATAGCTCCAGAGGCCAGCCTCGATGGCTGTTGGATGTATGTCCATCTGAAGATCAGGAGGTTGCAGGTTCAACCCCTGCCAGATTGGCAACATTCTTTCGTGGAGATTTATCATGAAATATTGAAATATTTTCTGTGGTCATTCTTTCCCTTCCACTGATTCAAGAAGGGCAGTTGTCAATTTCTGGTGAAAGAAAGTGCACAATACTTGTTAACTGCTTAGAGAACTAAGCCTGCCCAATACAGGTGTGGTTAAATAAACTGACCTCGCTCTTCATGACCCCATTGAGTTGACTGGGTTGTAAAAACTCAACACAAACAAACAAATATAGCTCCAGATAAGGGGGACAGGGGAATTCACCTAATATTTTATTTCTTCACCAAAACATGTTGTAGGTACTCCCTGAGGCATTTCTTATGAATACCTACAAAATATGTTTTTGTGGTAAAGTAAGAGACCTAACAGTACTTTTTTGATGAAAAAAAGTGCTGTATCTGGAGCTATGTGTCTTCTGAAGAAAGAGAATACTTTGAAAGGTTTTCAGGGTTAGAAATGGTTGATTGTTGAATGATTAAAAGAATGACAGCTTAGGACTGTCCATGTTCTTTCAGAATATGTAATATTTGTGCAAGCATACCATACTGGTTTTGCTATGATTTATAGTGCAACCTCCCTACAACTGCTACCCTTGGTAACTCACAAAACTGGCTGTTGTAGGGAGATGGCTGTTGTAGAGAGGTTAAATATATAGTAAAACAAACTTGAGAAGTCAGGAAAGTAGCTGTTCTAGAAAGGTAGCTATTGTTAGGAAGTGGCATTTTCTGGTAGTTCCATTGTAGATGTTGTGACAGTGATAGATCTTGAAAATTGAGGCAAATCTACACACAATCAGAGGAAAAAATTCTGACATGAAAGTATTTAGTTCTGTCCCACTGGAGGCAACTCTTAAAGAAAAGACACATACACACACACACACACACACACACAAAAAAAAAAAAACCCAGACAAACAAACAAACAAAAAAACACACAATGTGCACAAAAACAACAACAACAACAACAACAAAAAACACAAACACAAACACACACACACAAAATGCAAACAAGAAAAATGATTTTTAATTTTAGCTCACCTGAGCCCAAGGTTCAGGATGAGCTATAGTGATAACTTTCTGTCTGTTTGTTGTCTGTCTCTCTTTCATCATTCATCAACATTTTCAAATGACTATTGTGTAGCCACTGGGTCAATTTTTATGAGATTTATGAGATTTGATGTGGAATCTCCTTGGGTTGACCTTGGGGCAAGAAAAAAGCGCTAAAATGGACAAATTCCATCAAAAGATCAAAATGGCAGCCATACTCAAATATGGAAAAATCCTTAAAAATCTTCTCCAAAGCCAAGAATGTATTGGTGCTGAATCCTGGCATAGGGCATCATATGCATTCATAATGTGAGATCTACTTGTAGGGAACTAAAATGGCAGCAAAATTTTCAAATGATTCCTCGTTACCCATTGTAGACTGAATAGACTCCCTCACACTATATATTGGAGGAGTCCAATTTCAATTTTAGGTATGTCAGGCTATGATACAGTTGACTCTTGTTATCTCAACCTCGCTTATCTCGAATAACCGCTTATCTCGAAATGAAAATCTTGTCCCTGCCTAAACATGAAAATCTAACAACAGTTGCAAAATATTGTGAAAAAGAGAAGAAACTGCTCCTTTCTCCTCTTTTCCACAATATTTTCACTATATCTTAAACTTCAAGAGTCCAATTACATATAAATTTGTTAAATGTGGTTGTCCGAATTATTTTTTCCTCAATTCTGCAAATTTGATATGTCGAGGTATGTACATCTCAAAGTATTTCAGAGAGTCCCTTGGATTTCGAGATAACGAGAGTCGATTGTATTTAGGTATTCCTAGAGAAACATGGCTAAACTATTTGCAAACAGTGGAGACCTCGATCACACGCCACATTCTGCCGCGTCTGATCTGGATCTGCACTCTTTGCTAATTACCCTTTTAGGGGTCTCCAGACTACAATGGGTTAAAGTGAGTCAGTCATGGGAAAAAATACTTAGGTAAAATACCTGAAGCTGTTTGAAAAATAGCAGGATGATGGCCATTTTCTAACTATTTAATCCTTGTCATGTTGAATAAAGATGCCACGCCCACTTCTAATTTCCAGCCAGTCAGATTACTTGATCCAGGTTTTTGATAGAAATTCACATATTTAATGACAAACAGTGCAGATCCAGATCAGTTGGCTTCTGAAGAAGCCAACTGAACTTGATCTACACTGTTTGCTAAGACAGGGCATGTAGTGTTTCGCAAGAGAAGGGCTAAGACATAAAGAAAATGACCAAAATTTGCCAATTTTTGAGACTTTTGACTGGGTCAGAGGCGTAATTTCTCACTGGTAATAAAACACATGGCAAAACTCAGTGTGGGAGGCTAGAAAATGACTTTTATCAGAGGTGACTGGCAGTCAGTCAGCTCAGTGTTGGAGGCTAGAAAATGACTTTTATCCGAGGTGACTGGCAGTCACCTCTGATAAAAGTCATTTTCTAGCCTCCCTCACTGAGTTTTGCCATGTGTTTTATTTGCATTGAGAAACTAAGAAGTTACAAAAGTCATTTTACTGTATTTTACAGCAAGATACCAGGTAGCTGTATGCTGTTTTGAAGATGAGATCTGGGCAATAGGTGGCACTAATGGATGGAAATGTCTCACTGAAACTGAGATATATGATCCGAAGTCTAATACATGGTCACTAGGTCCACCACTGAACATTGCTAGGCGTGGCCCAGGAGTAGCTGAATTCAATGGTAGGTATTTTGTCTGTGATAATTAATACAAATTAATCCAAAATACTAATTCATTTGTAATACATATAAAATGTATTAAGGGGAATACATACATTGTCAGGGAAGGCAGCTCTACCAGAATTGTTTTACCTTCCTTTTGAAAGGGGTCTACTGTTGAAAGGGAAGTAATCTTTTTTCTTCATAAAATCATATTGTGGGTACATTAGAGGCTCCTCATTGAAAGAAAAAAAATCAGCATTTTTCGGTTGAAAACGGTTCTTGTATCTTTTTAGCTCGCCTGAATAAAGTACAAGGAGAGCTGTTGGTGGTCACCTCGGTCATCCGCGTTCCCGGTCCTGTTCCCGTCGCACTGCGGTTAAGTTTTCCAAATGCATAAATCTCTGCAGTCACTCAACACAAAGCATTAGTATTTAGAACATTGGTGCCTGGGAGGGTCTTCTGCGATTCCATGAGAACAGATCCCTGGGTTACTGCCCCAGGGTGGGGCTAGGGGTCAAAATCTAGGACACCTTTGTAAAATGCTCTATTGCTGTGTTTAAGTTTTTCATATGCTTATATCTTAGTAGTCAGTTGTCAACAAGCATTCATATTTGGAATATGGGTGCCTGGAAGGGTCGACTAAGTGTCCATAGGTATCGGCCACTGGGTTCATGCCCTGGGGTGGGGCTAGGGTTCAAAATCCAGGACACCTCTTGTAAAGTGTTTAGTGCATTTCTGTTATGCTAGCATTGTAAACACATCCTAGGTAATACATAGTCAGCCTTGTGACATTACTTTAAGTGTCATTGGGTGAAGGTCATGGTGACCTACATATCACAGTCCAATGACCTTTATTTCATAGTCCAATGATTTTGCCTTATATCTCTTAAGACTATTTTATAGTGAAATGTCATACCTTGGATATTAGTTCCTTGTGACACGAAGAGTGACCTCAAACTATAATTAGGTCAGTATGACCTATATTTCATGGTCCAGTGATTATGCCTTATATCTCAAAGACTATTTGATAGAGAAATGTCATATGTTAGATATTAGTTTCATGTGACACTAAGAGTGACCTCAAAATATATGTAGGTCAATGTGACCTATATTTCATGGACCAGCGATTATGCCTTATAACTCAGAGTATTTGATAGAGAAATGTCATACCTTGGATATTATTAGTTTCATGTGATACTAAGGGTGACCTCAAAATATATGTAGGTCAATTTGACCTGTATTTCATGGTCCAGTGATTAGACCTTATATCTCGAAGACTATTTGGTAGAGAAATGTCATACCTTAGATATTAGTTCCATGTGACACGAAGAGTGACCTCAAAATATATGTAGGTCCATGCGACCTATATTTCATGGTCCAGTGATTATGCCTTATATCTTGATGACTATTTGATAAGAGAAAATGTCGTACCTTGGATATTAGTTCCATATGACACGAAGGCTGACCTCAAAATATATGCATGTCACATAAATTTCATGGTTCATTGATTTTTCTCTATATTTCGAAGGCTATTTGATGGAGAAATATCATACCATGACTATTAGTTCCATGTGACACTAAGAGTAACCTAAGAATATATGTAGCTCATTATGACCTACATTTCACAGTCCAGTGATTTTACCTTATATCTCGAAGACTATTTGATAGAGAAATGTCATACCTTGGATAGTAGTGTCATGTGACACAAATAGTGACCTCAAAATATATGTATGCCAATGTGACCTATATTTCATGGTCCATTGATTTTGTATTGTATCTCAAAGACTAATTGATGGAGAAATGCCATACCTTGGGTATTAGTTTCATTTGACACGAAGAGTGACCTCAAAGTATATCTATGTCAGTGTATCCTATGTTTCGTGGTTCAGTGATTTTGCCTGATAACTAGAAGATTATTTGATGGAGAAATGTCATATCTGGATTATAAGTTTCATGTGACCCGTTGATTGACCTCAAAATATATCTAGGTCTTTGTGACCTATATTTCATGGTTCAGTGATTTTTGCTTCAGAACGAAACCTTGGTCTTTAATTTCTGAATGATAAAAATGGTACCATACAAAATGTGCCCAGCAGGCGAGCTACACTGCTCTGTCCTACGACAGCTCTTGTTCAATATGACTTAAATACTGTTGAAAAGATGTAAAACACCAGATCAGATTATGTGAAACACATTAGGTATTGAAAAATTTATGCAAACTATGTTACTTTTGACTCGTTTGCTTTAAAGAGGTCATGAGGTCACTGTAAGTAGCGATTATTGAAAACTAAACTCTACATTCAAGGCTTAATTTGCAGTTTTCATGACAAATAGTTATTTGAAGCATTACTATATACATAAGCGTTCATAGCATTTCTGAAAGGGAAAAGCAGCATTCCCGACGATATTTCCTTGATGAAAAATCTTTACAAAATATGTATATCTGATTAAAACTGGTTAAAAATTAAGGAAGCTTATGGCATACCTGTACCACACTGTTCATGACGGAAAATAATTGAGCCAGTGCACTACAAAATCTTGCAAGTGCCCAGTCTGATCAGTCTTCGCTGTGTGTTCAATGGATAGGACCCAAGCTTTCTTCATGTGGACAAAGACTGATCAGACTGAGCAATTGTCCAGGCTGATCTGAGTCTTCGCTGTGCACACATGCCATTTTGTAGGTTTTGTCATACGCTGGCTCAGTTAACTGAGTAATCGCTGTATGTCGCTACTAGGCATATGATAAAGTATTTGTAACTTCTTCAGGTACTGTGTATGTGGTGGGTGGTAATGATGGAACCTCAGCCCTGAATTCCACAGAAATCTTTGACAGAAAGTCTGGTTCCTGGGTTCTCGGTCCTATGTTGAGTGTACCTAGAGCGAATTGTGGTGTATGTGTTCTGGAAAATAAACTCTTTGCTGTTGGAGGTTTTAACGGCAAGAAATTCCTCGATACCCTCGAGTATTTGGATACAGAGCACAAGGATGAATGGTGCACGTACCTGCCAGTGGAATATTATAAAAAATCTTCTCCACATGAAGAGGACAATTTCTCGGCTGATCGTGAAAAATCAAATTTAGAAAATAAAAGTGAGCAGCTAGCCAATGAAAATGAAGTTACTGTTGATGAAAGAAAAATGTGTGTTTCCGAGAATGGATCTATTAATCCCCCTGATCTCTTGCCAGTGAAGCCGTCAAAGGCCGGAACAAATGCCATATCCTGTAATGGGGTGTTGAATGGACATCATGAAACAGGAAATGGAAATTCATAACCTTCACCTCCATTGAACACTATCATTCATTTACATACCAACATAAGCAGACATCTCAAAATATATTATTGCATAAAAAGCAGTTATTAACAGACGTGCATTAACCGGCGAAAAGCCCTGTACTAACAATACAGTTCACGCGCTGTTAATGCACGGCAATGCAACTTTTAATATGCCTATACCGGGGCCACAGAATTGCTGCCGTCACCAGATATGTACTGCCCGGCCCTAGAACGAGCATAGTCCATGGTAATTGCGTTTGCGAGACATCGGTGAAAAGGCGAAACAAAATAGTGCAAGAAATAACGCGAAATGTAGCAAATGTTTTCAGTTTTTATGCAATAATAGCAATCGAACATGGTTTTTCAATGCATTAGCATTCGCCAGGTCCCTTGGGAGGTGTTGAAAACTGCGGCTTCGGCCTCCGTTTTCAACACCTCCCACGGGACCTGGCACATGTTAATGAATGAAAAACCATGTTTGATCCCTATAGTATTGGAGCTTCAAGAGATCTTTAGATAATGATATTTTTGGCAGTTTTGACCTATTGATCCCTCAAGGGTTGACGTGTCGTTAAACCCCAACACAATCAAAAAAAAAAAAATGACCTATTGATCCCTGTATATCAAACTCTTCCATCTCTGTGAGACAGCTCTATGAGCCATGTCATAGAATCTACTCGATTTCCAAGTAAAATTATCATATCCCCCACAGCTCCAGACAAGGCATTTTTTTATTGATATTTTTCTTATTTCTCTATAAAAACCTATATTGTGGGTACTCATTGGAAGTGCCCCTGTGAGACACTTCTAATTAGTACCCACAGCATATGCTTTTGTGAAGAAATAAGAAAAATATTAGGATATCCCCTCTTATCTGGAGCTCTGTACCCTAAGTATTAAGATAACTTAACTCCTTAACATATTTGTTGTTAATTTTAACAAGTAGATTTCACTACCTGTTGGTGCATCTGAAAACAGCTTCTGTGTTATCAACATCTTCCAGAAAGTCGTTTTTTGTTTGGTGCTTTACTCAGAAGTAAATTTGCAAACTTTTGTCATGACTTAATACAAAACCACAAAATGCACAAAAGTTTTATTCTGTTTAGTCATTAGTTTTTAAACAATTGAATATTTTCACCGTTTCCCATAGTAAAAATGCAAAGTACATTGTATACAGAAAGCTGTAGGGTAGGTAATTTGGAGGCAGAATTTCAACAAGTTCTGCATATTCTTCAGAAATTTTCACAATACTTGTGTGAAACAGCAATAATTCAAATTCAGCAAAGAAAAGTAAAAAAAATATTTTTGTAGAAAAAAAAAATGCCAAAAAATCTCTTTACTATAGAAATTGCATTGGTCAGACCAATTTTTGGCTGTAAATTTAATTTGAGCAAATATTTAAGAACAAACACAGAAACAGAAAAGACAAATTGTTTCTGATAACATATGCTCAGTCAGAACAAAATACTTTCATTTAAAATAAAACGCCAAGAAAAAAATCTTTCTGAGTGATGTCGAAGACAGTAGATGAGCTGTAGATGAGTGACCCTGATCAGATGCTATAATCTATGGTGTCTGGGTCTGCACTGTTTGCTCAGGTCCGACTGTCTCAGTAATTAGTGCAAATACTGTAACATTAGA
The DNA here is from genome assembly GCA_964016985.1 of Anodontia alba. Lineage (NCBI taxonomy): Eukaryota > Metazoa > Mollusca > Bivalvia > Lucinida > Lucinidae > Anodontia > Anodontia alba. The sequence goes on from OZ024821.1 coordinate 27,231,263, forward strand.
TTATAAGTTGACTGTCTCATAAAATCTACACCCAGAGGAGTTGTGAAGAAGATGTATCTAATCTAGGTATTATTCTGGATAATTTTTCTTATTTCTGCATAATAACATGAGTTGTGGGTACCAATCAGAAGGCTAATGAGTACCCCAACATATTTTTATGGAGAAATATGAAAAAATATAAGAATTATCATGATAATTCTTGGATATTTTTTCATATATCTCCTTAGCATCTCCTCAGCTATACTACTTGTAAAACAATAGACTACAGTATGAAGACATTGACAAGTAAAATCTATACAAGATTGAAATTGTAATAGATATGTAAACCATACAGATATTGTGACAGCTAAAATAATTCAGACATTTGTCAGATACAAATTCATACAAAAACCAAAAGAAACAGAGAGACATTGTAATACAAGAAACATGCTTGTTGGATTACTGGCGACAACTTGTCCGTATACCAGAGAGTAATACAGTTCTAAATAGGAGTGGTCTCCAGATAAACAATTTATTTCTTCTTGATAATCAGGGGAGTTGTTAAGGAGGCACATCAGGTGATAATTCTGGGATAATTTTTCTTATTTCTCCATAAAAATGTATGTTGTGGGTACTCATTTGAAGCACCTCACTGAGGCACTTCAAATGAGTACCCACAACATACATTTTTATGGAGAATTGGAGAAAATTATCTCAGAATTATCACCAAATACTCCTCCTTAACAAATCCCCTGAATTAACATACATTGTCACTACACATTAAATGATGGCTTTAGATAAGAGTTAAGGTAGTCCGATAAATAGTTTTCTTATTTCTCCCAAGCATATTTTGTGGATAATCATTAAAAGAAGCATTTGGGCTCCTGAGCATGAGGGCTCCTGAGTCAGATTACAAGGTCCTGGGTTTGAATCATGGTGGCGGAATCCATCTTATGACTGTACAATGCATCATTGCACAGAACCTTTCATTGTCACCCTTCCATCACCTCAATGTGACTTAAATAAGGTTGAAAGGAATGGAAAATACCAGATCATCATCATTATCATACTTTTTAGGAGCAACTCCCTTCTAATGATGACCAGTCAGGAGCATAACTTCTACAAGTTAATTGTTTTTGTTTTTTTTAACTCAAAAAGAGTTAACAATTTTGCTACAGTCTGTGGATTAAACTTGTTTCAGTTATTTGTGTCATTTTTTCACTTTCTGATTGTAGACTTATAGCAATGTTCATCGGCAAGTGGTTAATTTTGTATGAAAGATCTGTTACTTAACCCTTAAAGTGCCAAGAAAATCTGCAGCTGAAAATGTTGTCTGCTTATGTCGTCTGCTGCATCTTCTTGCAAACTTTTCAAACTTACATTTTGCATATAGGCAAACAGTATGCAACAATGACTTTTAAAGTAACCAGCAGAAGACAAAGCAGATGACAATAGTTGTGACTGGCGCTTTAAGGGTCAAGCTTAAACATTTTGTGCACATCCTCTAGAAATGTATACACAGGGCCTTTGAAGTTAATAAAAATATAGAAGCTATTTTCAAATTATTTACAAATTTGAGAAATAACCTAAATATGTTAAAACCTCCAGCCAAAGGAAAGTTGACTCTCACACTTTTGAAGGAAGGTTACTTTATAGTTGAATATTAACTTAACAAGTTGTAAATTTTCTCAAAATTTTAACCTTTAGAAGTTATGCTCCCGACTGATTTCCCAAAACATGTTTTTGTGAAGAAGAGAAATATATCTACAATTGACTCTCGTTATCTCGACCTCACTTATCTCGAATAACCGCTTATCTCGAAGTGAAAATCTGGTCCCTGCCTAAACATGAAAATCTAACAACGGGTAAAAAAATATTGTGGAAAAGAGGAGAAATTGCTCCTCATTTCCGCAATATTTTCAATATATCTCTAACTTCAAGAATCCAATCACATATATATTTGTTAAATGTGGTTGTTTGAATTATTTTTCTTCCTCAATTCTGCAAATCTGATATGTCGAGGTACGAGTATCTCAAAGTATTTCAGAGAGTCCCTTGGAATTTGAGATAAGGAGAGTTGACTGTTTTGAATGGAAAAAAGAAAAACAAGATGTCTTATCTAGAGCTTTGATTAAATGTACACTAAAAAAAACAAAACATTGTCAGTATTCATTGGATTATTTTCAATGAAGCTAGCATTTGCTATAAACACAGATTGTCTTGCCAAGTAGCAACAGCATTTTTTTTGTACAGAAATTTTGATGCACCACAACCTTTGTATACACTATTGCTAGGGTCCATAGCCAAAACCATGTTCAATAGCAAAACAAGCCACTGTATCCAAACAAAAAATGTATAGATTATATAGTAAAAAGACCATAAATTTTATAGAAAAAATGACCATTTTCTGGATAATCTATACATTTTTGTTTGAATATACCGTATTCGACCTAATTACGCACCGTGCGCTTAGATGTTTCAAAATTACTGAACAAACTTGTAGTAAAATATCAATCTAATAAGAGCACTCTTTAAACAAAGATCAGCAGAAGACTTAATGAGCAGCGTATTAAAAAAATGCTTTTGCAATATTATTTTCTGATTTTCTTTATAAAAACATATATTGTGGGTACTCATTTGACTTGCCTCGACTTGTCTAAACAAATGAGTTCCCACAACATATGTTTTTATAAAGAAGTAGATAAAAGTACAGTGACTGTAATCTAAAGGCTACTTAATTGCTTTACTGTGCGCTTATAGGAGCATGTGCGGTAATTAGGTCAAATACGGTAAAATTTTTTGGTCCCTTGACTGTCTTATATCCAAAACCATGTTATAATGAATCATGTTATAAAGAGGTTGCTGTATTGATCCTTTTATCAGAAGTCCTGCATATGTCCGCAGTAGTTTTTGAAAGTACTCTCATGAAAGCTCCAGATAAAACACTTTTATTTTTCAGCCTAAAAAGTTGGTAGTTTTCTTATTTCTCCACAAAGACATATTTTGTCTCAACTTGTGGGTACTCACTAGAAGCTCCTAAGGCGCTTCTAATGGGTGCCCACAACATATGCTTTTGTGGAGAAACAAGAAAAATATTTACCCAGTCCCTGCTCCTATCCAGAGCTATGACTCCCATTTTATAGCCTTATTATGTGTGTTTGTTGATCAGGGTCCAGTTGGTTTAAAACTAACCATGTCGTTAGTTAACATATTGTTAATTTTTGATCATTAAATATGGCATATATGCTAATGTTTTTGCTGAAAAAAAAGTGAGTAGCTTTTGCATTTGCAAAAGCTACTCACATTTTTTGAGCAAAAATACCTGTGAATTAGATATTGTACTTACTAGAACTGTTAACATTTTGACCACTAACAAGCTCGTTAAGCTAACTATGCTTTGAACAACTGGGCCCTGATTTGATGTTAATTTCACACTCAACTGCATGTTAATGTTATTTAATTTCTCATGAAACTGCATGTTGATGTTATTTAATTAAATTATACATACCTTGGAATGAACTATTTATGAATTTTACTTTGTAAATTAAGTAGAGATTGTAAGTAAAAAATGTTGAAGTCAGTCCAAATTTTGAGTGTACACATTACGTGAACTTCTACTAATTTCTGACCCTGCTCTCTGTCTCTTCCTATCTCTTCACTATATAAGAGAAGGAATTGTGTGGAGGGTGGGACGATACCTGAATTCTGAATAGATTAAGTATTGCTTTGTGTATTGCTGTGTTTAAAACCTCAAAAACAATTTATGAAACCATATTTTTTATAGAAATGGCCTGTGAAAATGGGCAGAGCCTAATTTTGTGCAGGGTTATTCTATTTTCAGTAGGGTTATTCTGTTTATAGTACGGGTACAAGATATTGTATAATATTAGAGTGAGACCAAACCCTTCATAATAAAATAACCCTGCTTTATGCAAGCACATAAGAGCGGTTCCAAAGATGAAAGCTAAAACTTTAACCTATAAAAGACTCTCCCCCAATATATATTGGAAGAGGCAATTTTCGATATTAGATATTCCTAAAGAAAAATGATTGAACTATTTGCAAACAGTGGAGACCCTGATCAGACACTGCAGAATCTGGGTCTGCACTGTTTGCCAGTTACCTGTTAGGGCTCTCCAGTCTTCAGTGGGTTAACCTGCTGACTATAAATAAAGCATATATTTAATTGTTTTTCTAATTTTTCACAGAAAAATACGACTTGACAATCAAAATGAACTTTCAAGTTATTTTTTGTGTAAAATAAGAAAAATATCACTGTTTTCATCTGATGATTTAGCTTATAGAGTGCTAAGGCTTTAAAAAAAATGTGAGGCCAAACAAAAATATATGTTTGTTTTAGAAAACCCTAATTCTTCTGGTGAAACCTAGCATTTGTTTAACACATTTTCTCAGGAAAAAAAACAGCAGGTGTTACTAGGATAAAAATATTTGTGCTACCATATTTATGCTAAATATTTGGATACGTAGGTTTGAGCAAGCAGTGTATACCCAGATCAGACTGCTTGATCAGTCTACATTGTTTGTCATTCTATCAATATTTTAGACACATCAAAGGGTAGTCAAATAGATGTAAAATTTTGTGTGAATTAGGAAGCTAAGGCCAAATATATTTGGTAATATTATGGTATAATTATATATAAAAACTGTGAAAAACAACAACAACAACAACAACAAAGAAAACAACAAAAAACCTACCTATCTTTTCTTCTAATATTGTATCCTAAATACACATTTTTCTTTATTTGGCCTGAGATGGAACATGTTATTTGTGTTTGTGAAAATATACTACAGTATCTTACTATTCAGTAAGTGGACAATGAAGGCCAGGATCAGTCTGTATATATCAACCTGATTTGGGGTTTGATTGTTCATTGTTGTCTGCATATGCTATAAGGGGTCTTTCAACACATTGTAAATTACTGTATGTACTCTAATTAATGCATTGTGTGCAACAGGGTTTTCAAAATAACTAGAAAAATTTGCAGTTAAATATCCAGTTAAGGGCACATTTAACACTTAATACTCTGGGTAAAATTTTCAGCTGATGACAGTTTGAAATATTTTTCTTATTTTTCCCAGGAAACAGGATTTGACATGTCGTGCAAATTGTCTCCAATTTGCATGAAATGTCAAATTCGGTTTTCTGGGAAAAAATAAGAAAAATATCACCAATTTGTTGTCTGCTGAATTAGCCCAGATAGTGGTAAAGGTTAAAAGACAGACGAGCAGAGGACTTCATGGGTAGTCATTAGAATTGCCTCAACCTGTTGAGGCAATTCTAATGAGTACCTATAACATATGCTTTTATTTAAAATGTATAAAAATAACTTCATCTGTAAGTTGAAGTCAGAAATTGGTAGTCTTTGTGTTTATAGGGGTATATGCGGTAAATGGATTATAATACGGTAATCTGTCTAAATGTGGCTTACTCGGGCCCAAATAAGTTTTTTGCACCCATACCGTCTTGGCATCTTCATTAAAATTCATTGTTATTTCCCTGTCCCTAAACTTACAAAATATAATCGTGATATTTTTGTAACACAACATGATATGAATGATATATAAACTGTCTCCATCATGGAAACATACCTATATAATTTTGACCCCCTTAAACCCCACTTTTATATAGCAAAACTGGGTTTTACAGGGGTATACATTATTTTTCTTATTTCTGCTCAAAACATAGATTGTGGGTACTCCTTGGAACCGCCTCGACCAGGCAGTTCGAACGAGTACCCACAATCTATGTTTTGAGTAGAAATATGTAAAAAAAATATAAGATTTTTTATCTGAAAACTTATTGTTTTTTGGTGGTGAAATTTTCAATATATTTGAATAGGCGTGTTTTCGTAATGTCATGAGAAGATAATACTTTAGAGGATATTAGATTTTTAGCTCTAGATAAGAGACATAAAGGAAGTTAATCATGGGTCAGTTTTTCAAAGATTAGTTGTGGCCGTTAGAGTTGCACGCTGGTATCTAGATAAGCATTCTTCTTATTTCTCCATGAAAACATACATTGTGGGTATTCATACGTTATGGGTATTCATACATTGTGGGTGTTCATTAGAAGCATCTGACTGTGGTGCTTCTAATGACTGCCTAAAACATATGTTTTCTTGGTAGAAATAAGAAATATACATTTAGAGCTATGCTGAGACTGAAAGGTCCAGGTCAGTTTCAGCTTGCACATCATGTAGTCTGATCAGAGTTTGTTTTGTTCACTGAGAGAGTCTAAAAGAGGAACCTTGATGCCTTGATCAGCTGTGTGGATACACAGACTGTTCTGGGTCTGCTGTCTATTTTTCCAATAAAAGCAAGTTATCCAATGGGAGATAGCAGTCAGTTAACTCCCCTGAGTAGTCTCTGTAAACAACCAGGTCCAGTTAATTTGATTCCTCTGCTTTTATCATTAGCATCTCCATTAAGGATAGCAGTTTTATCATTGCAAAACCTAACTTAAATGGGGTATATGCGCGAAAAGCTTCCTAAATAAAAAATAAGAATAAAAAAATTCTGTGCAATAAAATGTATAATGTTTATAAATCTTTTGTGGAAAATTTTCAAGTTAAATATTAATTAAATTCCAGAGAGGAACTATGATTAAAAACTGGATTCCAATCGGAAGGACCTATTTAGTGTTTAGTCTACCTTGCAATTTACCTGGAGAGATAATAGAAATGCTACTGCTATCTTTCATAATAGCTAATATGAAATAAATAGGTGTTAGCTATGAAACGAGCTTAAGCATTTTGTGCATTTTTTTTTTCTTCTTTTTTCACCAGGTATGCAAAGTCACGGACCAGACAAAACCTGTTTAAATAGGTCCAAGACAAAGTGCACAACATCAAACATTATGCTTACATCAATTTAACCAGAGTTTCCTAGGAAGCATCGCTCTACTGTATTTTTTTTTTTTTTTTTTTTACATATTTAAAAAGTGAGGCAAGTGAAAAGAGGTTGATTTGATACTGAATACAGCTATGTTACCCAGTCTGAATCATCTAAAATCTGCCATTAGTGATATGCAAATTTGATGCCTTCAGGGTACAATAGAATCATGTCCTAAAAACACCACTAATTTGACAGACATTTACAAAATGGCATGCAACCGATGCGTCCATGTTAATTGGTCTGCCTTGGCTTTTGGCTTGGGAGAGGGGTGTAGTACTCTCCACAGTGTCGTTACTGCTATCAATTATACCATAAGTGTAGCTCGGTTTCTAGATATTAACTTTATGGATACTTGTGATGTTTATCAATAACACGAGCTTCGACACAATTTGACAAGCAAATCATTGTGCAGCATGTGTGTATAGACGAAAGTCGCTAAAGTACGAATGATCAGCTGATCACCAGTCAGCTGAAATCACTGCATATCCTACCTTTATCATGTTGTCAGCGATAAATTCTTTCCTATGCATAATTCCTGTTATGTGCTTTAGGAATGTAATCCATTTTTTTACAGCAATACTTCAGTATTTACCCTTAAATACACAAAAATGTTGTTTAATGCAAGAGAAATCTCAGATTACAAATGGCGGATAAAACGCAGATCAGTCTTGCAGTCATCCGTGTCAGTGACGTAAAAATGCGATTCTTTGCAGCCAGTGAGATCGCTGGCGGCAGCTGACTGGCTTTCCATGTTTGCAGCAGAGCATATCTGATCATCATATTTTTCGGAAACCAGGCCAATGGCTCCGGCCTTATTAGCATTGGTTTTAGGGTTCAGCATTAAGCCGATACACTCCGCTGTAGATATGGGAAACCAGTCAACCACTCCATGCGAACTCTTCTGCATAGTATGTGAGAGACTCGGTATAATTAGCTAGTCTGGCCCAGAAAACTTGACACTTAAAACTGTTTTCAGTTTTGTGAGGGTGTTCATTGCTATCAAAAGTCATTCCTTTTAGAATCTTTTGACATATATATGAACCATCTGCATGAAATAAGGCTTGATATTTCATGTGAATCATCTGCTAGTTGATTCACATGAAATGTTATCATTTTCACAGAAAAAAAAATGTTCTTTTATTCTCTAGAGCCCTTTGCTCATGAGACAGCTTGTGAATTTGTGCAAATGCATTTATTGTTTGTTTATTTGTTGATGCATGGTACATGTATACAGTTGGTGGCATTATTATTTATGAGCTTGTGTTACATCACGAAAACATGCCTCTATAATTTTGACTCCCTTAAACCCCACTTTTATATAGTAAAATAGGGGTTTACAGGGGTATACATTATTTTTCTTATTTTTGCTCAAAAACATAGATTGTGGGTGCTCGTTAGAACTGCCTTGCTGAGGCAGTTCTAACAAGTACCCACAATCTATGCTTTGAGCAGAAATATGAAAAATATCAGAAAAAATTCAGTTTTTGGAGGTGAAATTTTCTATATGTTTGAATAGGCTTGTTTTCGTAATGATTTGAATTGCAACATCAGGAAAGTTTACTTTTGGTGCTATAGCTCTAGATAAGATCTGTACGGATAAATAACTTACTTCTTCATGAAAACATGTTGTGGGTACTCATTAGAAGCACCTCGATGAATGTGTCTCTAATGAGTATCCACAACATGTTTTCTTCGAAAGAAATGATAAATACATACCTATAGATTGAAAGAAAAGTAGAAAAAAGTATTGTTATATCTGGAGCTGTGATGAATACTCTGGATAGCTAAGGGAACAGTGCCCTGGAACAGACAGAAAAGAGATATGAACCAGCATAAGACAAAACCAACAAAGTGGCATGTGCGCCCAGCAAAGACTCAGATCAGCCTGGGCATTCGCCCAGTCTGATCAGAGTATTCGCTGTCCGCATGAAGAAACCTTGGGTCCTTAGCTATCCATTGAGCACACAGCAAAGACTCTGACCAGACTGGGTGGATGCCCAGGCTGATCTGAGTCTTCGCTGGAGCACATGCCATTTTGTTGGTTTTTTCATATGCTGGCTCATATAAGAAGACTGTAGGTGTGCAGGCTGATCAGGTATTTGCTGGGCTCTCATATCCTAAGTTATATACTCTCTCATATTGTGGCTGACTGAAAACCTTTGAATTTCACACTAGGCTTACTTCAGTTTGACAGCTGAAATAATACAGTGGAATGTAGTTACCCTAATTATTGAAAGTCTGAAATAATACAGTGCTATGTACTTTAGTTACCCTAAATATTTGAAGTCTGAAATAATACAGTGCCATGTACTGTAGTTACCCTAAATATTTGAAGTCTGAAATAATACAGTGCCATGTACTGTAGTTACCCTGAATATTGGAAGTCTGATATAATACAGTGTCATGTACTGTAGTAACACTAAATATTGGAAGTCTGAAATAATACAGTGCCATGTACTGTAGTTACCCTAAATATTAGAAGTCTGAAATAATACAGTGTCATGTACTGTAGTTAGCCTTTATATTGGAAGTCTGAAATAATACAGAGTTATGTACTGTAGTAACACTAAATATTGGAAGTTGGAAGTCTGAAACAATACAGTGCCATGTACTGTAGTTACCCTAAATATTTGAAGTCTGAAATAATACAGTGCCATGTACTGTAGTTACCCTAAATATTTGAAGTCTGAAATAATAGTGCAATGTACTGTAGTTACCCTACATACTTGAAGTCTGAAATAATACAGTGCCATGTACTGTAGTTACCCTGAATATTGGAAGTCTGAATTAATACAGTGTCATGTACTGTAGTAACACTAAATATTGGAAGTCTGAAATAATACAGTGCCATGTACTGTAGTTACCCTAAATATTTGAAGTCTGAAATTGTACAGTGCCATGTACTGTAGTTACCCTGAATATTGGAAGTCTGAAATAATACAGTGTCATGTACTGTAGTAACACTAAATACTGTACTGTAGTAACCCTAAATATTTGAAGTCTGAAATAATACAGTGCCATGTACTGTAGTTACCCTAAATATTTATTTACTGTAGTTACCCTAAATATTTGAAGTCTGAAATAATACAGTGCCATGTACTGTAGTTACCCTGAATATTGGAAGTCTGATATAATACAGTGTCATGTACTGTAGTAACACTAAATATTGGAAGTCTGAAATAATACAGTGCCATGTACTGTAGTTAGCCTTAATATTGGAAGTCTGAAATAATACAGAGTTATGTACTGTAGTAACACTAAATATTTGAAGTTGGAAGTCTGAAACAATACAGTGCCATGTACTGTAGTTACCCTAAATATTTGAAGTCTGAAATAATACAGTGCCATGTACTGTAGTTACCCTAAATATTTGAAGTCTGAAATCATACAGTACATTGTACTGTAGTTACCCTAAATACTTGAAGTCTGAAATAATATAGTGCCATGTACTGTAGTTACCCTGAATATTGGAAGTCTGAAATAATACAGTGTCATGTACTGTAGTAACACTAAATATTAGAAGTTTGAAATAATACAGTGCAATGTACTGTAGTTACCCTAAATATTTGAAGTCTGAAATAATACAGTGCAATGTACTGTAGTAACACTAAATATTGGCAGTCTGAAATAATACAGTGCTGTTACTGGAGTTATCCTAAATATTTGAAGTCTGAAATAAAACGGTGCCATGTATTGTAGTTACCCTAAATATTGGAAGTCTGAAATAATACAGTGTCATGTACTGTAGTAACACTAAATATTGGAAGTCTGAAACAATACAGTGCCATGTACTGTAGTTACCCTAAATATTTGAAGTCTGAAATAATACAGTGCAATGTACTGTAGTAACACTAAATATTAGAAGTTTGAAATAATACAGTGCAATGTACTGTAGTTGCCCTAAATATTTGAAGTCTGAAATAATACAGTGCAATGTACTGTAGTAACACTAAATATTGGCAGTCTGAAATAATACAGTGCTGTTACTGGAGTTATCCTAAATATTTGAAGTCTGAAATAAAACAGTGCCATGTATTGTAGTTACCCTAAATATTGGAAGTCTGAAATAATACAGTGCCATATACTGAGTTACCCTAAATATTGGAAGTCTGAAAAAATACAGTGCCATGTACTGTAGTTACCCGAAATATTTGAAGACTGAAATAATACAGTGCTATGTACTATACTGTACTTATCCCTAATATTGGAAGTCTGAAATAATACAATTGGAAGTGAGAAATAATATGGTGCTATGTACTGAAGTTCATTTATGACTTATCATTAAAATTGTTTCATTACATAACCATGTTAGTTCACCATTTTGACGCAAATGACCCTCATGGGTTGATGCGTCGTTAAACCTGAACTCATCATCATCATCATGTACTGAAGTTACTCTAGATTTTGGCAGTTGGAAATAATACAGTGCAATTTTTGTAATTACACTAAATATTAGAACTGATATAATATAGTGCCAGGTACTGAAGTTACCCTAAATATTGGAAGTCTGAAATTATACAGTGCAATGTACTGTAATTAAACTAAATACAGGAATTCTGATATAGTATAGTGCCAGGTACTGAAGTTACTCTAAATATTAGAAGTCTGAAATAAATAATACAGTGCAATGTACTGTAGTTACCTTTAACATTGGAAGTCTGAACTAATACAGTGCAATATACTGTAGTTACCTAAATATTGGCAGTCTGAAATAATACAGTGCCATGTACTATAGTTACCCTAAATATTGAAAGTCTGAAATAATACAGTGCAATGTACTGTAATTACACTAAATATAGGAACTCTGATATAATACAGTGCCAGGTACTGAAGTGACCCTAAATATTTGAAGTCTGAAATAATATGGTGCCCTGAACTGTAGTCACCCTAAATATTGGAGGTTTGAAATAATACAGTGCAAAGTACTGTAGGTACCCTAAATATTTGAAGTCTGAAATAATACAGTGCAGTGTACTGTAGTTACCCTAAATATTTGAAGTCTGAAATAAAACAGTGCAATGACGTGTAGGTAACCTAAATATTTGAAGTCTTAAATAATACAATACCATGTACTGTTGTTACCCAAAATATTGGAAGTCAGAAATAATACAGTGCTGTGTACTGTTCCAAAAATTTTGGAAGTCTGACATAACACTGTGCAGTGTAATGTAATTGCCCTTAAATACTGGCAGTTTGAAGTAATACAGTGCAATGTTCTGCAATTGCCCTGGATCTATACTGTCTGTGATACTGTCAGTTCAGGGTTTGCAGGACAGAAAAAAAATTAACCCTTTAAGCATCAATCACAACTACAACAGGCAACAATATTTTCTTCTTTTTTTTCTGAGAAAATGAAGCCTGACATTACAAATGATTGAATGGTTTGCTTAGCAGATGATTTACATGAAATGTCAGGCCTTATCTTCTCTGAAAACTAATAATAAATAGAATATTGTCCGCTACAATTTTGCTGGGCATTTTATGGATAGGGTTAAAATGATTGTCTTACACTTTTATTTCTGAATCTATATATGCATATATGGTTACATTACCATTTTCAGAATTCTTTTTTTGCTACGGGTAAGAATTTTGGCACTTTAACTCCTTTACATACTTTTTCAAAATTTGAAGAAGTCCATTTAACTACCTGGGCCCGGTTGTTCAATACACAATATTCTGATATTTTTTGCTGAAAAAATGTGAGTAGCTTTTGCAAAAGCAAAAGCTACTCACATTTTTTCAGCAAAAAATTTCAGCATATTTGCATATCACTCTATGTAAATTTTAACGAATCGTTAACTAACGACGTCGTTAGTTTTGAACAACTGGGCCCTGTTGATGTGTCTAAGCTTTAGCAGGATTAGTGGCAAACAGTGCAGACCCTGATCAGATGCTGCATTCTGCTGTGTCTGATCTTGGTATTCTCTGTTTGCCCAGGCCTGCCTTTCTGAATACTTACAGTAAATACTATATTTTGTCCGATTCTGTTGTTCCGATGTTGCATGCGTTAGGCAGTTTTCCTTGTTAGCCGCTGTATTTACCCTAGATATTGGGACACTTTAAATCGGTACTAAGCTGTTCCATACTAAACTGGTCCTAAAATTTGAATGTGACAATTTGACTACCTGCTGATGTTTTTGAAAACTTGGCTAAATGGCTAATAGCACAGATCCAGAATGCAGCATCTGATCAGAGCAGACCCTGATCAGACGCTGCATTCTGGATCTGCACTGTTTGCTCAGGCCTGTCTTAGGCCAAAAACTTAGGGTAAATAACATAGATACAGTAGTTATCCTGAATATTGGGACACTTTAAAACCTTTAGCTCCAGGTAAGGCACTTTTTCCAACGGAGAAGTATTGATATTTTTCTTATTTCTCCATAAAAATATACCTATGTTGTGGGTACTCATTAGAATGAGTACCCCCATCATATATGTAAGTGGAAGCGAGGCGCTTCTAATGAGTATCTGCAACATAAGTTTTTGTGCTTGGACTGTATTTACCCTAAGTATTCCGACACCTCAACTCCTTACCATATATGTTCTAAAATTTGAACCAGTACAATTCACTACCCGATATTGTGTCTAAAAATTGCTGGATGAGTGGCAAACAATGTAGACCCAGATGAGACGCCGCATTCTGCTGCGTCTCATCTGGGTCTAAACTGTTTGCTCAGGCCTGTCTGTCCGAATATATATGGTAAATACGGTAGTAGAATTTTTTTTAATCTGTTGTCCTTGTGGTCTTCCTTTGTTGCATAGAAAAAAAAACAACAAAAAACATACCTATAACTTATGTCCTAAACTCCTTGCCTGTTCCAGATGTATAAAATTTTATTTCTGCTTGTTTGATTCATTCTGTGATCCATTTTGTGTGATACTTATGCTCAGATGGATATTTTTCTTTCTGCCTACTGTTGTTTATCTTTATTTGCTCTCCACTATAATTTATTGTCTGCGCCACTGGGCATAGTTAATCTAAGAGTTTGTCATTGCTCAGGACGCTCTTTATGAAAAGGTCGTGGACTGGTCTCATGCTATTGTCCATGGACTTCTTAATGTTATTTTAACCAAGTATCTGCTTTCAAGAAAAGCTTGGCCAAGCTTTTTGTGAAAGCCAGTACGTGTACTTGTTTGAAGTAGTTCCTCAAAGTAAAAGAACTAAGCCTGCCCAGTAAAAAGTGTGGCTAGGTAAACTGACTGTGCTCGACATGACCCCAATAGGTTGACTGGGCCATAAAACCTCAAGACAAACAGTTCACTACATGAGAATCAGTACTTCTTGTGGCAAACAGTGTTGCTGCTGATAGATGCCACGTCTTGCGGCATCTGGTCTGGATCTACACTGTTTGCTATGGCTGTCTTTCCTAGTACTTACAGTTATTGCAGTACTGTCAATGGAATTCCTTTGTAGAGAAAAATAGACAGAAAAGACCTTTCAGGATTCAAATTTGAGGTAGTATCTGATATTATATATTTTGTATTAAAGCTTATATTAAGTTTTATATTGTTTAAACCAAGCTTATATTAAGTGGATATTGTTTTTCTTAGAAATGCATATACTTGGCGAGAGAATAGAAGAAAATTGCATATAAAAATATAAAATTAAAGTCCCCATTTTCCTCAAAAATAGACATTTTATTATCTAAGAAAGGTTAATAAATTGATATATGGTATTAATACAATCTATAATATGGCACCTGATGGCCTGTAAAATTTCAGTTGGTCTCTCATTCTTGTTATGAAATGATTTTTTATTGTATCTCTGAGTTATTGTTGGCAACATTAATTCAGAGATACAATAAAAAATCATTTCATTTTTGATCCACTTCAAAAATGAGAGACTAACAGAAATTTTACAGGCTGTTAGATGCCACATTTTATGATCGTATTAATACTATATATCAGGGCCCAGTTGTTCAAAACTAACGATGTTGTTAGATAACTTACTGTTAAAACTTTGATTATTAAATTATATAGCATATACGCTAATATTTTTGCTGAAAAAATGTGAGTAGCTTTTGCAAAAGCTACTCAGTTTTTCAGCAGAAATACCTGTGAATTAGATACATGTATTGTACTTACTAGAACAGTTAACATTTTGACCACTAACAAGTTTGTTAAGCTAACGATGCTTTGAACAACCGGGCCCAGTTTATTAAACCTCTCTTGGATAAAAATTGTCTTTTGAGGAATATGGAGCCTTTAACAATTACTGTTGAAGCTTCTGCATGGCAGAGCAGAGCACTCCTGACTTTGATTCACAAGGTCCCAGTACGAATACATGCCTATTCAAATATATATAGAAAATTTGTCCTCCAAAAACTGAAAATTTTCAGATAAAAAACTCTGATATTTTTCATATTTCTGCTCATAACATAGATTGTGGGTATTTTTTAGAACCCCCTCACCGAGGCAGTTCTAACAAATACCCACAAGCTATGTTTTTGAGCAGAAATAAGAAAAATAATGTATACCCCTGTAAACCCTAGTTTTACTATATAAAAGCGGGGTTTAAGGGGGTCAAAATTATATAGGCATGTGTTCGTGATAGTAATTCAGTTTTTGACTGTACAGCACTTTATTGAACAGAGCCTTTCATCATCATCCCTTCATAGTCTTGATACGACATCGTGGGTTGAGCGCAAGACTGGCGTAAGTCAGATGATTGTTTTTTCCCAAACCTAATCTCCTCACCATGAAGGCATTATGAAGATTACAACATTTTTTTTCTGTAAACAATGAAAATTTAGGTGCCATTGCTAGTATGAGCAATGGCACCTAAATTTGCATTGTTTACAAAGGGGTTCAAGTTGCCCCTAAACAAGGGTTTCAAAAATATGTTTGAGTTACTATAGTTTTGCACTCAACCCTCGACATATTGTTGAAAGAGACGTAAACCATCAAATTATCATAATTATTAATTATCAAGAAATTGGAAATCTTATATTCTTAAGAGAGTAGTTTTACAACATACAGCTATTGCCCTTGTGCGAGAGTTATATGATGATTTGTTCACCTAAGGCAGATAATATTAGCCAAGGGCTTGCCCTCATGTAACATTAACTGTTGATTGTGAACAAATAAACAATTGTTTTTTTAAACCAAATTCTTGCAGTTGCAACTGCACTGACAGCAATGACCTCACCAGAAGATGATATTACTTGCAAGGGTAATATTGCAGGGAAACCCAATAGACTATTACACTGCATGTGAAATGCGCTTACCAATGTGATGCCAGAGGGTAATATTACTTGTAAGGGTAACATTACATAATGTTACCCTGCATGTGATATGCTCTCGACCAGTTAGATTTCTGAGATAGCCTATGAATAATACTGAGGTATAATAATGTAGTTTGTGATGGTAGTTTGTGATGGTTAAAACAGGGTAACCAATTTTCTGGGCCCAGTTGTTCAAAGCATCGTTAGCTTAACGAGCTTGTTAAGGGTCATTTCGTTAACTGTTTTAGTGGATTCAATACACAATATTCTGATATTTTTTGCTGAAAAAATGTGAGTAGCTTTTGCAAAGCTACTCACATTTTTCCAGCAAACAATTTCAGTATATTTGCGTATCACTCGATGTAAATTTTAACGAATCGTTAACTAACGACATCGTTAGCTTTGAACAACTGGGCCCTGATGTATGTATTTCCAGAATTTTTATACTGGTTCTGTTTTGGAATGTTCTGTATAGTACAGTTTGAGTCGCACAGCATCAGAAAATCCAAATATCCAGATAAGACATGTTTTTTGGCAGAAAAGTTCTGATTTTTTATTTCTCCATGAAAATATATATTGTGAGTAGTCATTAGAAGCACCTCAGTCTCCACGAAAACATGTTGCGGGTACTCATTAGAAGTTCCTCGTTGAGGCATTTCTAATGAATACCCACAACCTATGTTTTCATGGAGAAATAAGGAAAAGATTATGTGGATACCCCTTCTTATCTGAAACTGTGATAATTCATACTTCTTCCTGTTATAATTTTCAGGGTATTTATGTTAGTTTATGGAGAATATTCACAGTTTCTACTGATGGCAAAAATATATGAAGCTTATCTTGAGAAAATTGTCATTAAGACATAGGAAAACAGCAAAGGCGATGATCAGCCTGTGCGGATGCACAGGCTGATCAGTGCCTTTGCTGTTTGCCATTATATTTCAAGGGTATCCAGTGATTAGGTAAATAGAGAGCAAAGGGCCCTGATCAGACTGCAAATATACACAGCCTAATCTGGGCCTTTGTTTTCCAAGTGATAAGTACTTAGCTCATATGTACCCTGCTTTTCCTAAGTATTCAGACACCTTAATGCCTTACTTTACTTGCAAGTATTTGGACACCTTAACTTATTTCTGTACTTGCACAAAACTTTAAAGGAGACCATTTTATTATCTGATGAAGTGTCTGAGAAACTGCTTGATGAATGACATTGTAGGCTTGGATCAGCTGCCACTATCAGCTCTGGTTCTACACTGTTTGCTGAGGACTGTCTGTCTGTCTGTCTGAATACTTAGGGTAAATATGGTAGTTTTGCAAGATTTTTCTGTAGCTGAAGATTTTCAGACAAACATTGCATTTAGGTCGGCGTCGGTAGCTCAGTTGGAGCACATCCGACTGGTAATCAGGAGGTTGTGGGTTCGCCCCCAGCCGGTTGGCAACATTATTTTGTGGAGATTGATCATGAAGTATTTTCTACAGTCATTTCTCTCTCTTCTGCTGATTCAAGAAGGGTAGTTGTCAGAAAGAATGTGCACAATACTGGTTAACTGCTTAGAGGACTAGCCGGCCCAGTAAAAGTATGGTTAGGTAAAATGACTGCACTCGACATGACCCCATTGGGTTTACTAGGCCGTAAAACCTCAACACACCTAAACACACATTGCATTTAGTGTTCCTTTATATATCTAACAATGATAACTGTTACACACTGAATGTTTACTTTCCCAACTTAGTCCAAACTTCTTGTATTTACCAATTCTCATTTTCTTCTTGAAGGTTAATGTTTATTTGTTGCCTCGGCTTGCTGTGTAAAAATACAACTGTTACATGTATTCCAAATTGTTTTGTTGCATGTATGAGAATAAAATTTTTATGAAGTTAATTTGTTTTCATCTCATTCTTTCTCTCCTTTAATCAGTCTAGACCACCAACAAAATCTCAAAACAGTTCACAAACACAGCCGACTAAAACAAGTGGATCACAACAGAGATCCAGGTCCAGGACAGCTGACCAGAAAGGAAAAAATGGAAAAGAAAAAGATAAAGATAAAACACCAAATCCATATAGTAAAGGGGCGTCGGCCGATCCGATCAAGTTGGTCAATCGGTTCGATTCCCTTGAGACCATGGAGTTAGAGACTGACTCCTCCATGTTCTCGCAGTCTCAGAGAAAACAAAAGGATTAAGTTCCTTATTTTCAAATCATCTCTCCATTTATCATGGATAAAAAATCAATTATTCAGTGGAACTGTCGAGGACTAAAAGCAAATTATAACGAAATTTTAATTTTAACAACACTACTTTCTCCGACTGTCTTTTGTCTCCAGGAAACCTTTTTAAAAAATACAGATAATATTAATTTTAAAAATTATAGTTTATATAATCATATCGCAACTGAAAATCAGAAAGCCTCAGGAGGTTCATCTATCCTTGTAAAATCAAATGTTCCTCATAGACAGATAGATATAAATAGTAATTTACAAGCTGTTGCTGTAAATGTCACTCTGTCTAAATCCATAACAATTTGTTCTCTATATCTTCCTCCACACTGTAAATTTTCTAAACACGATTTAGAAAATCTTATAAACCAGTTACCTCGTCCTTATTTATTATTAGGTGATTTTAATAGTCACAGCAAACTATGGGGTTGTCTGGATACAAATGACAAAGGAGAAATAATAGAAAATTTTATTGCAGAAAATGATTTATGTTTATTTAACGATAAACAACCAACTTATCTTCATTCTCCTACAAGAAATTATTTTGCTTTAGATTTGTCTATATGCTCTCCAAATATTTACTTAGATTTTGATTGGTCAGTTTTAGATGACCTTCATGGGAGCGATCATTTTCCAATTAAAATTGAAGAAATTGAATCGACAAATGAAGACCATCATTCCCGATGGAATTTCAATAAAGCAAACTGGGAGAATTTTATGGAGCTATGTAATGAAAAATTAAATCCTGAAATGTTTAAAACAGCAGATGATATACAAGCTTTTACTGATACATTAATTCATGTAGCCGAAAAATGTATTCCAAAGTCCTCGACACGTTCAAAAAGAAATAGACCTTGGTTTAATGAAGATGTTAAAAATTCAATAAATAAAAGAAAATCTGCCTTACGAAAGTTCAATAGGCAGCCAACAAAAGAAAATCTAATCCATGCCAAACAAATGCGAGCAAAAGCTCGCAAGACAATAAAAACGGCTAAAAGAACATCTTGGCAGCAATACGTCTCCAAACTTAATTCTAGAACTCCAGCAAAGAAAATATGGGACATGATTCGAAAAATTACTGGCAAAAATAAAAATAACAAGCATGTCCATATTAAATCAAATGGAAATATATGCTCAATGACTAAAGATATTTCCAATGCACTAGGAGAGAATTTTCAGAAAAACTCTTCTAGTGCAAATTATTCCGAAACCTTTCAAAACATAAAACAGGAACAAGAGAAAGAGCATCTAAATTTTACGTCACTAAATCATGAAAAATATAATGTACCATTCACAGCTTCAGAATTATTAGATGCTCTTAATAAATCTCACGATACAGCTGCTGGTCCTGATGACATCCATTATCAAATTCTTAAACATTTACCCGATAACGCTTTAAAAACTTTATTAAATATTTTAAATGATATTTGGATCACTGGAAAATTTCCAAAAGACTGGAGTAAAGCAACGATTATACCTATACCAAAACCAAATAAAGATCATACTGAAGCTACTAACTATAGACCTATTGCTTTGACAAGTTGTTTATGTAAAACAATGGAGAGAATGATTAATGATAGACTGGTTTGGTTCTTAGAATCAAACCAGCTTATAACAAAATATCAAGCTGGATTCAGAAAAAATAACTGTACAAACGATCATTTGATTCGTTTGGAATCTTTTATTCGTGATGCCTTTGTTAAAAAAGAACATGTCGTAGCTGTATTTTTTGACCTTGAAAAAGCTTACGATACTACTTGGAAACATGTCATCATGAAAGATTTACATAAATTAGGCCTTAAAGGCCGATTACCACTTTTTATTCAAAACTTTTTATCAGATCGAACATTTAATGTTCGAATAGTTAATACGTTATCGGACATATTTAAACAAGAACAAGGTGTACCACAGGGAAGCATTTTATCACCTACCTTGTTTGGCATTAAAATTAACGATATTGTTAAATGTGTGAAAGACCTTGATTGTTCACTTTTTGTTGACGATTTTGGAATATTTATTAGATCGAAAAATATGGAAACCATTGAATTCAAACTACAACGATGTTTAAACAATATAGAAGATTGGGCAACAGAAAATGGTTTCAAATTTTCAAAAACAAAAACTCAGTGCGTTCATTTTTGTCAGATACGTCAGCTACATTTAGATCCTCATCTCACCATATACGGTAGTCCCATTCCAGTCGTCAGTGAAGCAAAATTCCTGGGTCTTTTGTTCGATAACAAATTATCTTTTATACCACACATCAAAGCTTTAAAAGCTAAATGTCTTAAAGCACTTGATATTCTTAAAGTTCTCTCCAGTTCCGACTGGGGAGGAGATCGTACTGTTCTTTTAAATCTTTATAGATCTTTAATTCGATCTAAACTGGATTATGGATCCATAGTTTATGGATCCGCTAGAAAATCTTATTTGAAATCTTTGGATACTATTCATCACCAAGGTTTACGTCTGGCTCTAGGGGCTTTTCGTACTTCCCCCGTCGAAAGTTTATACGCTGAATCAAATGAACCATCATTGTATATAAGAAGAGAGAAATTGTCTCTTCAATATGTTACTAAATTAGCCGCCAATCCACGTAATTCAGCTCATGATTGTGTTTTTAACCCTAAATATGAAAGATTTTACAATAATAAACCAACAGCTATTAAACCCCTTGGCCTGAGAATACAACCGTTACTTGAAGAGGCCAATATCAATATTAAAAATGTTCAGCATTTTTCTTTTCCATCAAAAGAGCCATGGACGTTAAACCCTCCAAAGATTATTTTAGACCTTCATAAAAATAAAAAAACAGAAGTCGAGTCGCATATTTTTAAGAATGAATTTTTAGAAATCAAATCAAATTATAAACATTACCTGTCAATTTATACAGATGGTTCGAAACAAGATGAGAAAGTTGCTTGTTCTGTTATTAGTCCAAATTTTACTGACAGTATCAGATTACCTGATAATAGCTCCATTTTTACCGCCGAAGCCAAGGCAATTGATATTGCACTTTACCATATCAGAGATCAGTCTGAAAAACAGTTTATCATTTATTCAGATTCTCTTTCTGTATTAAAATCTCTTAAAGATTTACACCATAGAAACCCATTAATTCAGCAAATTCTTAAAAAATATTATTATCTTTCCGCTTCAAAAGAAATTGTATTTTGTTGGCTTCCCAGCCACGTTAATATTCGTGGAAATGAATTAGCAGATTCAGAAGCCAAATCTGCATTATCCTTAGTAATAACCAATTTCAAAATTCCTCACTCCGACTTTAAATCAAACGTCTGTCAATACATCAACAACAAATGTCAGTCTGTTTGGGAAACACAAACTTATAATAAATTAAATGAAATCAAACCAAATTTTAACAGCAAATGCACATTCTCTAATCTCAGCAGAAAAGAACAAACAAAAATCACGAGATGTAGACTTGGACACACTAGAATTACTCATTCTTATATTTTAAACAATGAACAAGCTCCATTCTGCATTCCTTGTAATGAACCTTTCACAGTCAAACATTTTCTTATCACTTGTGCTGAATTTAATCACATTCGCACAAAGTATTTTAATATAAAAACTATAAAGGAACTTTTTGATATGCCAACTCAGAAAATACTCGACTTTCATAAAGAGATCGGACTTTTAAATAAAATATGATCAGTATTTTTAATCACTTAAAATCATTGATACTTTATCTCTTTAAAATAAATACATCAATCCTAGATATTTTTAAATTTCTCATTAAATAAAATCATCATATAACATAAAACTTATTAGACGCTATATGCCCTTTTAGGGTTGAGCGTCTATAAACAAAATATCCATCCATCCATCCATCTCTCCTTTAAAGACAAATTCATTAGTATGATGCTGCAATTATGCTTATTAGCCCAGTCAGAGGCTTATAACTCTACTAAAGGGTTAGTAGAATTATAAACCTATGCCCAGTTTAGTCTGAAACCCCCAAACGGTAATTGACAAACAGTGTAGACCCAGATCAGATGCTGCAGAATGCAGCATCTGATCAGGGTCTGCACTGTTTGCATGAAGTACAGAATTTCAATAAAAATAGTAATATTAAAAAAAAATAACCAGACACTCTGCTTGTGGAAATGGACCAGTCCAAAGAATGGTAATAGAAGAGTCCACTCAACCTAATGTATGGAATAAAGTGGATGAAATTTTAGGACATTTACCATACTTCATATTTCTGGAACTAGTATGTACAGTCTAGTCAGGTCAGGAGCAGATCCAAAAGGGTTTCAAGGGGGACAGTCAAACCCAATGCCGGACTAGAAATACTTTGTTTTCATGGGGAAGGTTGTATTTTTGCCTCATCATCACGAAAACATGCCTACATAATTTTGACCCCCTCTACCCCCACTTTTATATATAAAAACTGGGGTTTACAGGGATATACATTATTTTTCTTATTTCTGCTCAAAAACATAGATTGTGGGTACTCGTTAGAACCGCCTCATCGAGGCGGTTCTAACGAGTACTCGCAATCGATTTATGAGCAGAAATATGAAAAATTATTTAGGAGGATTTTTTTATCTGAAAATCTTCATTTTTCGGGTAAAATTTTCTGTATATTTGAATAGGCATATTTTCATAATGTGCTGTCCAAACTGAACACAATTTTCAGAAACCCTACATTCAGCCCTGTACAGTTACCCTTTCACCCCAGAATTTCTGAAATGCACTCTTCCATCTCCATCTTGAATTTTGGCACTTCCATTGTTGCAAATAGGGGTTTGAGTAAAATCAATAGAGACAAACTGTAAATATATTCAGGTCATTGACTCATAGGGTAATAAGTCAAAACATGATGGGCCTCAGCATATTCTGCGTACACAAACTCCCTCCAGTTATAAACCAGAAAATTGACAAGTCAGCAAGGACCCAGTCGGCGACCCCCACATATGAAGGATATCACAAACGTATAGAAGTAAGAAGGAAAAGTATCACGGAGCAATTCATAGTCCCCCACCAGATGAATTCTGTGTCCAAATTTAGAGAAGCATCTGGGTGGCCAAGTGGTTACTGCTCCCGACAGGATCACGAGGTCCCGGGTTCAAATCCTGCTAGAAGGAGAATTCAGCTCAGGACTACGGCGCTTAATTGCATAGAGCCTTTCATTATCATCCTTCCATAGCCTTTATATGACTTAACTCTTGCCTTGCCGAATAAATTAAGATGCCACGCCTACTTCTAATTTCCAGCCAATCAGATTACTTGATCCGGGTTTTTGATAGAAATTCACATATTTAATGACAAACAGTGTAGATCCAGATCAATTGGCTTCTTCAGAAGCCAACTGATCTGGATGTACACTGTTTGCAAAGAAAGGGCATGTCGTATTTAGCAAGAGAAGGCTTAATGTCCAAATTTAGTCAGTCGTAGCCTTATATTGTAGGAGACGCCCAGACAAAACAGTGTGAACCTAAGCTAAACAGTGAAGGAGATTTGCACTGACAAGTTTTTTTTTCAATAATGTAGGTCAAATGTCACATACCGGTTACAGTGACCTAATGATGGTATGCAACACATTATTCCGCAAAATCAACCGATGGACATGAATTGGCGAACCTTGGTCAAATGCTAAATGAGATTTTCACTCCTCCATATAATGTTCGATTATATATAAACGTCACTCAATGTAGCCATACACGAAATTTGGTGAACAAAGGCTTAACTGAAAAGGAGATTTATACTCGAGAAGTGAAGTTTGTTCTATAATGGTTGGTTAGATATAAAATAGGTCACAGTGACCTGCAACACATTAACTTTACTAAATATACCCAACTTGTGGTGAACCAAGGCTAAACAAAACAGTATAGGAGATTTTCTATAATGTAGGTCAGTGTTAATGTCATGCATCACATTAACTTCCTGATTATATTGCAGTTTTGTACCCCATTTGACAAAATGAAAAATTAAGGGGACTGGAACTTTTAACCTATTTATGCTGAGTGGACTCTCTACCATAATACTTTGGGCCGGTCCATTTCCAAGTGAAGGGATGTCTGATTAGCCTTTTATAGAAATTTCTGTACTTAATGCAAGCAGTGTAGACCCTGATCAGATGTCGCGTTCTGCGGAGTTTGATCTGGGTCTTCTCTGCTTGCCAATGACCCTTTTATAGGACGCTAGGCTTAAATGTGTTAAGAAGTCAACTGTCAAATTGTTTTGCCTCTCTTCTCTACATGGACTTGCTCTGAAAAGGAATGAGTGTGCCCCCACCCCATTTTCATATGGAGCAAATTCTTTCGTTAAATGGGGCACAGTCTTTCCTTTCGGAGTAGACCCATTTTCACCAGCGACTTGACTGAAAGAACGCAGACAGGAAGTCGCAAAAGTTGTCTTCCTTGTAAAAATGACAGAAAAGCTATCCACAGTCACCTTAATGAGAAGGTATGTTCCATGTAAGAATGAAACTACAGCTGGCCCTCGTTATCATCTCGAACTCGCTTATCTCGAACAACTGCTTATCTCGAAGTGAAAATCTTGTCTCTTCCTAAACATGAAAATCCAACAACAAGTTAAAAAGAGGTGAAATTGCTCCTAAGGAGCAATTTGTCCTCTTTTCCACAATATTTTCGATATAGCTTTATCTTCAAGAGTCCAATTACATATACTTAAATTTGTTAAATGTGGTTGTTCGAATTATTTTCCTCAATTCTAAAACTCTGTAATGTCAAGGTACGGATATCTCGAAGTGTTTCAGAGAGTCCCCTGGAATTCGAGATAACGAGAGTTGACTGTATCTGTAAGGTCAAGGTCACAGTTCAGGCTTAGCACTCTGGGTAATATTTTCAGCAGACTATTTTTCTTAATTTACCTAGAAAATAGACATTGACATTTTATGCAAATTTTCTCCTAGGGAAAAATTTCCATGAAATGTCAAAGCCTACTTTCCTGGGAGACGATTTTTCCTGGCAGACAATGTCAAAGCCTATTTTATGGGGAAATTACGAAAAAAAAAAAAAAATCATTTTGTCGTCTGCTGATTTGCCCATAGAATGATAAACATTAAATACAGATATAAAACTTGTGTAAGTCAGGTCTCTGAAATAACCCGAATTATTCAGGCGGCTTGTTTCGTTGGTATTTCACTTGTATACTGAATCAGACTATTTAGTTTTCCCATTCATCATTCTAACTTTTTGTGCAATTGATTGTGTTGAAGGTCCTTTCAGAGAGGCTGTTTTGGAGGCTGATACAGATGAAGTTGCAGTCGACTTTGCTGTCCCAAATGAGGCGACACTAGTTTTAGACCCGACGCTGCCGGAAGACGATATGCTGCTTTTCGAACCGAGCGTGAAGCGTGGCGTTGTGTCTGAAACCATGCTGTTTCTGGACATCCGATACTGGTGGTATTTGATAGAACTTGCGGTCCGGGTTGGCATATTTCGGTTCTTCAACTGCTCAATTTCTGTTACTGCATCTCTTAGTTTCTTCTCTGTATTGGAAATACTTTGTAAAAGCTTTTGTTCCTTTTCTTTGAACAGTTCAACCTGTTTTTGTATGCCCGTAGTTCCAGATGCGGTAGAATCAAGTTTTGACTGAACTTTAAGCATTCTGTCATCAAATTTCATCTTCTCACTAATAAGATCGTTGAGCTTAAGTTCGATCTCTTCCCTTTCTTTCATCTCTGCTTCTGCGCTTATATTAGCTACATCCAAATCACTCTGACAAGTGTCAAGTTGTTCTTTTACTGTTGCTATTAGTATGTCTAACTGCCGTATTTTTTCATTTTTTATCTCTAGCTGTTTCTGGGTCTCCGACCTCTCTGACTTGATGCCTTCAAGCTCATTCCTCAGTCTCTTTAGCTCCTTCCTGTCATTTGCAGCCACCTTTTTCATATTGATATTGCTGTCGGGATTGGTTGGATCTTTTAACTTTTCCAATTCTGTAGTGCAAGTACTTATGCGTTCTTCAAGTCTAGCCTTTTGAATTTGTGCTTCTTGGTTCTGCTTTCTCAGCTGGTCGGATTCAGCTTTACTGACATTAAAATTAGCATTTGCTACACCAAGTTTTACCCTTAACGTTGCTAGTTTTGCATTTAAATCATTTCTGTCTTCTTCTGATGATTGTAATGCAGATTGAAGCATTTTCTGATGCTCTAGTTCATGCTTTAATGATTGTTTAATATCTTCAAGTTCCATTACTACTGTAGTTTGGTTGTCGCTATATATAAGGTTTTTCTTTGCAAGTGAATCTTTATAGATATTATAAGAATTAGGAGGTGTTGGAGGAGATACTATTCTGCCCAAATCTTCATCCGATACACTAACAGTACTTGATAAATTTCTCAGTTCTTCTTCTTGTGATTCAGTGGAGTTATTGTCGTTTTCATTACATGTTCTGCTATTCACAGACTTAGTTTCTACTCTGCCAATACTATTTTCATTAAGCTGTAATTGAGCTTCCGCTGATCCGTTGTTTTGAAATGATTTTCTGTCGGCTGCGTTTGTACCTTTTTCTCGATCAAATGTATCAACGTCCATATGACTTTTAACAGGTTCACGATTTATTACGAGCGTCTTAACTTCGTATTCAGTAACATTTTTATAGTCATTGTGGGACGTTTCTTCTGTCATAACCGTTTAGTATATATTTTGTAAAACACAACTATTCAACCTGGGGAAAGAAATAAAACACAAGATGATGAGTAATCGATTAGACTTAGGAAGTGGATAGAAGTCCGGTACCGGACCTTTAGCCAGCGAGTCCAGAGGTCCGGTACCGGATCCCTAGCCATTCCTACTAGGACAGGCTAGAGGTCCAGTAATAGATTATTTATTTGTTATTTTCCCGAATAAAAGTAAACTATCTATAAAATCACGATTTGTAATTTTCTTCCATCAGTTAGCCTCAATCTTGAAATGGGCGATCAGATATACGGTAATATTAGTAATTATGGTCAGTTATTACTAATTTAATGTGTTGACATACAAGACAGGGCTTACATCTACATCTATATCTAAGTTAGTGGTAAGTATCTCCAGTCATCATTGACTATTACGATACTGCTGGTGGTAGAACAATGAAAATAAATGGAACATTAAAATATCAGCAACAGGAAAGAAAGAAAAAATTAGAAAAGATTTTAAACTGAGTTTTCGTCCCTTCAGTCTAGACCAAACCGGCTATGATAGCCGTCCCCTAGCACCTGGTCAGGCCGGCATATCTTTAGTCCACCATTAGGTCCTACTTGCAGTTTGGTCCCTAACTGTATTAAAATGAGCACTTGGAGAGCTCCCGCCTGAAGGATTCCAAGTCGGGAGCATCAGCTGCTGAAGCTGACAAGGAATTTCAGACATTAATAATCCGTTGAAAGAAGCTGTATAAAAGTGCGTTAGTGAAGGATGCATACTGTCTCAGCCTCTTTGTTTGGAGGCTCTGGTTCGAGTTGATGCTAGAATAAGATACAGTAGTCTGCAGCTGGGATATCCACTAAACCATGTATAATCTTGCACGTCACGGTCAGCTGTGACTTGGTTTCTTTGTCTCAAGCGTTTCCCAATATACTAAATTGTCTAGGAAGTTCGTGTGGATTCCTCTTAGCGGGTTCTTCGCATGCAAATCTTAGCTAAAATCGGCTAAACTTGCATGCATTTCATGATCTTTCTGTGCAACAAAATCAACCACCCTCATATTTCATCTATGTTTCGGTTTGTACCAAAGGCAAGATCTTATTCACATGAAATGTCACTTTATCTGAATAAATGAATCAATTTTAGAATGTCGCCTGTTACAATTTACTTAGTGGTTTAAGAGTTAGTGCGTTACTTCTAAGAACACAAGAGGAACCGCAAAACAACAATAACATCAATAACAACAATAAAAACTAAAAACGACAACAATAGCACAGTCGGTACTTAGTATATACAGTCGAACTTCAATGGCTCGAACATCGATGGCTCGTTTACCATGGCTTATTCGAACTTATTTTTGAGTTCTTACGGAATTTCTCAAATAGCTCAAGAAAACAAATATTGAGTGAAATTTTCTTATATTGTTATGAAATTGTATGTTGTGTGTACTCATTAGAATCGCCTCATCGAGGCGATTCTAATGAGTACACGCAACATACCTTTATTTTGTTGAAGATCGAAAACATTTCCATAAATATCGCCATTTGTTTCCTGACCTGGCGCCATGATTAAATCTCATTGGCTTGAACTACCCATCTCTCAAACAAATTTCCATGGTCCCAAGGATGTTCGAGCCATTGAAGTTTGACTGTATTCTAATGATTTTTCAAAATTTTAAATTACTTCCTCCCCGCAAGTCCAAAATTTGAAACTTTGCTTTGTGCTTTACACTGAAGATGGACTCTTAGCCAGCTATTCTTGAATTTTGATGTTTCGTTAAACCAAATTAAACAGACCTAAGGGAAATAATTCAATTAATTTTAAAATTACTGCGCACGTGTCCATGCCACCAAACGCCCAATTCTATGTGTCTCTTGACGTAGCTTGGAAATCGTGCTTTGGCACATCAAAGGTTCTATGTCCGACATTGCAACACCTTTCAATTACTCAAGTGTCATAAAAATATATATCACCTATTAAACATTGCGGTTAGGAGCATTAATTGGACTAGTTCCCATTTTGCTATGTCGCTTATGTTTTAAAAGCCGAGAACCAACCGCACACTCTGATCGGTGTTCGCTGAGCGCTCTATGGATTGCTGCAGACGCACAGTTTCTTCATGCGGCACGTATAAACTGTAGGAATTGCTGTGCCCCGGCTCAACAAATATTGTTACAGTTTAAGTCATCTTCAGTGAAATGTAAAACTGTTCCAAAAGCCTCCGAATGCATATAATAATATGCTGATTTTAGTGCCAAAGCACGAATTTCTGAAATGAAGAGGCAAAATTAATACTGGAATAAGAAAGATTAGAAAAAAAGGCCAAACAAAACACAAGTATTTTAAAAGTTTTATACCTGCAGACGTCTCTATGCCATTATTGAAACATTGATATACAGTATATATTTACCACCTATTCTTCTCTAGTATTCTTTTATTCCACCAGAAAGCTAGTGAGATACGCGTGTATGCGAAATCAGTGAAGATTGAAAAAAAAAAAAAATGATACTACCCCGTTAACCCTAAATAATCGGACACCTTAACTCTTTCGGCGCCAAATTCTCAGACGACTAATGTCGTCTGCTTTATTTTTTTTAAACAAAGTATTCATTGAAAAGAAGTTTATTATATGTAAAGTGGAAAAAAAACTGAATGTCAAACAGTGTAGATCCTGATGAGACGGCTCATTATGAGCCGTCTCATCTGGATCTACGCTGTTTGCAGAAACCTATTGTTATCGCCTGTGGCAGTGAAAGAGTTAACGGCCTACCAAACCTTTCCTAAAATTTGAACAAATCTGACCACCTGCTGATGTGTCTAAAAACTGATGTCTGCGGCGTCTGATCTGGGTCTTCACTGTTTGCTTAGGCCTATTTATGTAAACACTTAGGGTAAATACGGAATATAGTACAAAAATCTATGTAGAACAATAAAAGTGGATTCAGTGACCTATTTCGGAATTGAATATATCGTTTTAACCTTCAGCACTCTGGGCAGATTCAGCAGGATGACATTTTGATGGTGATTTTCCTATTTTCCTCTGGAAATTATTGGCATCTGACGCACGCTGTCTTCTTACGAAACAATCTGATTAAATGCGAAACCGTATTATCTGGTGGAAATACTGAAATATATTTCAAAATGTTTTCTGCTAATATGTATACCCAGCATGGTTAGCGTTAAACGAGATTAAAGGGACTGAATACTCGTGATAGATTTTCCACCATTTTAGAAGGGAGACAACTTTTGTGACTTCCTGTTTGGCTGTTTCGTGCACCAAGCCTGTTCTGAATATGGGTCTATTTTAAAAGGATAGAATTTGCTCCCCTGAGGAGCCAATGCTTTACTTTAAAGTAGAGACGGACAAACAGTTTTGATAGTTACCTCCCCTGAACCTGAAAGAGGATCAGTTCCTCTTAAAAATGCAAAAATCCACTTTTCTCTATTTATGAGTCCATAGTTACTACGTAGATGAGTGGCAAACAGTGTAGACCCTGATCAGACGCCGCGTTCTGTGGCGTCTGATCTGGGTCTATACTGCTTGCTCATACCTATCTGTCCGAAAACTTAAGGTAAAGATGGTAGATAGCCATTCCTTTTCAATTCATAAAAGAACTTCTAGAATTTCATTTCAAGATTATCGAATGATATACTTCACTTATTTCAAAAGAAAACTGAAACAGAAAACAATAGAAATATCTCAACGCAAACGAACACCGATATACATAAAGTGACAATTAAAATATTCAAATTTTAACAATAACTATTACATGTATTATAAAAAGATTAAAAATCCAGCAAGGATATTTCTGGTAAGTTAATTTTCGTTAATTCTATCGTAATAATGAAGTAATTTTTTTGTGTTTGTAGACAAATTAGTTTTCTTAAAATGCTACAAAAGACGATATATATAGTCGACTCTCGTTATCTCGACTTCGCTTATCTCGTGCAACCGCTTATCTCGAAGTGAAAATCTGGTCCCTGTTTAAACATGGAAATTTTGCACTGTGACCTCTGAGATGTTATCAGTAGCTGTATAATTGCTTCTGTATGCGGCTGACTACAGTGTTGTTTGTATAAACAGAAAATCACTTCAGTTTGTAAGAATTGTTGCAGAGAATTTTTAATGTGTTTACTAGCAAGGCTGTTGGAAATTCTATTCAATTTAATGCCATTATTATTATTGCTTTCGTTGTTGTTATTATCATTATTATAACTATTGTTGTTGTAGTTGTTACTGTTGTTGGTGGTGTTTTTTTTATTGTTGTTTTACATAAGCATTTAAATTATTTTTCATTTATCCCAACAACAGTTAGGTTAGTATAAGTAATGCTTTTCAGCTGATAAGCTTCCACAAATACTTTAATAACCTATGGACAGATTTAATTTCTGGATCAATTTTCCTTTGGACACATTACAGTTAATTTAAATAATTATCTAAGAGGTCAATCCAGATTTCTTTTTCTCATTCAAGATTTCGGGCAAATATTCCAGACTGAAAAGTATAATGAAGTAAGACTAGGAAGGTCAGAATCAAGAAGCACGGTCTTCCTGAGGGACGGACAGACGGAGAGATGAGGAACGGACAATGACAAAAACCAAAACAGCATTTTTTTTTTGCAATAACAGACATAGGAACAAAGAACAACTGAAACAGGAGACGAAAACTAATTTCATCATTCTGGCCACAAGATTATAAAAATATTTGCCTGCTCAACTCAGCTGAGCATTAATTTTTCTCTGCTAATAAATATGAAAATGCCAACAATAGTTGGCATTTTCATATTTATTAGCAGAAAAAATTTCAAGCTCAGCTATGTTTAGCTATGTTTAGCAAGAAAGAATTTGCAATTATTAGTAATTTGAGATTTATTACTAAGACAAATTTTATGCTCAGCTGAGTTGAGCATGAAAAATGCTTCACAACCTCGGGGTCTGTTCTATAAGATAATACAATATAAAGATGTCTTAATTAAAGTGCTAAGCAAACTCGTAGCAGACGACATTCTATATTTTATTCCAGAGAAACTATTTTAAGATTGGCATTTCATGTGAATCGTCTGCTGTAGGCAGTTGTTGACTTCTGTCTGCTGTTGAAAGGACTTATTGACATGAATGTCATGAGAGAGAAAATGGCGTTGTCTGCAGTTATAAAACAATAGGATATAGCAGGATAATATCTTTAATAACCTTCAAAATTGACAACTTGTTTAGAGATTTATCCATTCTGTACAGCCTTTGATTAAAATGTCTGTTTATGTTTTTCAATACAGAAAAAAATGACTTTCTGAGAGGTTCGACATTTTTTTTTAACATTTTGCTGACAGTTTTGAAATCATTGCCAACAATGAAATTGGACTAGTACTAAGACTATCTTGTTATTTACTGTTTACTGATTTCAGGAACTGAGTGTTTGTGTTACGTCGAGAGCGGAATCCTAGAAAAAATGACGTTCTCAATACTACTCTAGTCAGTTTCTATGCGGAACATTCCTATCTACTGCATTGCGGATTTTAAAATTCAGGAGTTAGACAAATTTGACTGGTAACAAGATATCATCATGGCCCAAGTGCATGTGTCGCATGGAGAGATAGTTCGGTACGACCGGCTAAATTCTCTAGATGATGGCGTTCGTAACAGAATATTGGAAATAGACTCTGCTAAGAAAGAATTAGTACGTGTTCAAACACAAAATAAAGCAACTGAAAAGAAACTCGAATCTGGAGAGCAAGAGAAAACTACTTTAAATAATAAAGTCAGTTCTTTGAAAGTAAAACTAGGCGTTTCCAATGCCAATTTAAATGTTAGTAAAGATGAAATGGAATCGTTAAGGACAAGTTTGAATGAAGCCCAAATTCAAGTGGCGAGACTTGAAGAAAGACTGTCAGCGGCAAATGCTGAGTTAGATCGACTGAGAGATCCTGCGAATCCAGACAGTAATATGGGGATTAAGAAACACGTGGCAAATGATAGACGAGAAATAAAAAGATTAAAACTGGAAATAGGCGTGGAACAGGCTGCTCTAGTTACAGATCAGGACACAGTTAAAAGAAGAGATTTCGAGATTAAAGAAATGGAACGGTATCTTGGTAGTGTTAAAGATCAGCTACATGTGTGTGAAGCTAAGAGAACAGAAGCCCAGGAAAATGAAGAACTAGAACGAGAAAAGAAGTCTGACTTGCAAAAAGAGTACAATCATATAAGGAAAGAGAGAAAGCTTTATGACAGTAGGATAAAAAATGCTAAAATAAAGCTAGGCGTATCGCTCGCTGGACAAAATGTAAATGCTAAACTTATGGATGACATGGAGACAAGAGAACTGCAGTTAGCGCGGAGATTGAATGCTATAGAGAAAAAGTATAAGGAAACTTCAGGCGAACTAGATGTTTTGAAAACTAAAGATAAAATGACAAAAACAGCTTTATCAATAAATGACCATACTATTAGATACAATAAACGGAGAGATGAACGACAGCTGAGCGTGGCACAAACTGGTGTTGGGCCGGTGAGATTTGTAGAAAAACTAGCCAGAGGTATTCAAAGTGATCGGAAATTGCCCCGATCTGTAGACAAAAATGAGGCTCGTCGTCCGAAACAACAGGACGGTGCCAAAGCAAGTGGAAATACAAAGCAGCCTAAGAGCTCAAACAATGCAATACAGAAAGCAAAACCTATAGATCAGCCGATAAAAGGGACAAAACTAAAAACAGGAAATGAAAAGGCAGTGCAGTTTGTCCCTCCTCCTAAACCAAAACTCAAACAAAGTAAATAAGTAAGAAAAACGGTCCCGGAACTATTTATAAATGTGAAACTAATGAGACTCCTGTTGTCGAAACCCGATTATCTAACTGAGCTGTAATCTAGCTGAACTGTAACCTGACAAAACGCATTTTAAGGAATCTTTATACATTTGATACATGTTCGGCCAATTAGTACAAAGGAGGAAACTTTTATGACTTACTAATTGCTTTCCCACATATCAAACCCTTTCTGAAAAGAGGTCTACTCTAAAAGGAAAGAATTTGCTCCCTCGGGAGCAAATTCTTTCCTTTTGGTGTAGATCGTTTTCCGAAGTTGCTTCTACTGACCGTTCTAAGGCGGTGGTCCCGGTGTTAGTCTTACTCTTTGTTACTTTGTGGTTTATTCTACGAGGCGATTTGTTTTATGTCTTACCTTGAGTCATTTTGTTCTTGTGTTTTTCAGTCCTTTTAGCATTGCGATTACCTCGCTTGGGGAAGAGAGAGCTAATCTTAGTGCTTTTCGTACGTTTCTTCGATTTGTGCTTGTTTGGATTTGTCGGTTTCCTCTTTCTCTTGGTGTCTGGGAAGGGCTGCGGTTTGTGATTATGGCACTCCCTGACTTTTATCTTTTTTTGGATTGCCAAGGATCCGAAATTTTACAAACTGGCAGCGAAGTATTTGGTCAGACTGCGAGGAGGCCTCTTTGATGGACATGCCTGACGGTACATATTGTCTCACGAAACAGCTCGGTGGATCCGCTAGCGTTACTGACGTCGGGTTTTCCTTTTTCTTGTTCTCTGATGTGTTCAGAAATTCAGATATTCGGCTTCCTGGTTTGGTATGCAAATGATACTTTCTTTCTTGAGTTTTTTTTTTTCACCAAGCGCTTTTTGTCGTTTAAAAGGCGTGATGTCTGTGATGTTTTTTTTTTTCTTTCTTTCTTTTTTCTTTTTTTTTTCTTTCTTTCTTTTTTTTTTTGTTTTGTTTTCACGAATTAATGTTGGCTGTATAACCTTTTATTGTGTTGTTTATCAAATGTACGTGTATATCATTTCCTTGGTAACCTGTGTTACACAACGATAATAAATTATATAAATGCATTGGAATAGGAGATATGATGTTTTTTAAACAACCTGTTTCAATTGGGTTACCATTGCTAATACAGTATATATCTGACCATGCAGAAACACATAAGCCAAGTCATGTAAATACGAGGGGCGTTCATTTAATTGTGTCACTAATGGTCCACTATACCGCGTGGTTGTAAAGAACACGTTGGAAACTGCGGTGATTTCACGGTGGTGGTGGTGGGGAGGAGGGGGTGGGGGCGGGGGGAGGCTTGGGCGGTCCGGATGGAGAGTGATTTTCTATAATAGGAAGAAATTTCAGCCTAAACCGTTCAGTTTTTCAAAAGTTATTGAAATTCAAGTTGGTTCAGTCATATACACTCAAAAGTAAAGGCACACTATGAAAAATGTGGACCTGCAACCGGTTTAAGAGGTCTGTGTCTTATCCATGACAACGCACCTGCTCACAAGTGTGCTTTTGTCCAAGACATCTTGAAAGACGACAATGTAGTTCAGCTCTCTCGTCTACTTTATTCGCCAAACCTTAGTCCCTGCGACTTTTTCCTGTTTCCTTTACTAAAGAAAACCCTTTCTGGTCGTCGTTATGAATCCCGAAGTGCACTTGGTAGTGTAATTTACCGGTGTCTTCAGGGTATACCTGTAAAGGTCTACTTCTCTGCCTTTACAGAATGGATTTCGAGACTTGAAAGTGTGTTTCCATTAAGGGAGACTATTTCGAAGGGTTGAAGTAAACGAAATGTGAATGGGATTAATAACGCGCCCTGTAGAATCCCAGTGACAACATTAAATGAACGCCCCTCGTATATGCCACCAGGGCATCCGCGCAGTCTGTCGGTGCCATGAATCACGAAAACATGCTATATAATTTTGACTCCCTTAAACCCCACTTTTATATAGTAAAACTGGGATTTACATGGGTATACACTGTTTTTCATATTTCTGCTCAAAAACATAGATTGTGGGTACTCATTAGAATTATCTGAGTAGAAATATGAAAAATATCAGATTTTTTATCTGAAAAAATTCAGTTTTGGGTGGTAAAATGTTCAGTATATTTGAATAGGCATGGTTTCGTAATGGTTGAAGTTGTCTTGGGGAACATGCAGATAATGAATCCCTAAGTCAGTTGTGCGTTCGCACAATCTGATCAGGCCTGCACTGTCTGCTTTCAGCTCTTTGGAAAATTTAATGCTAGCACTCTGGGCAAAATTTTCAACAGACAACATTGCACTCTGGGTAAAATTTTCCGCAGACAACATTTTGAAATATTTTTCTTATTTTCCCCAGGAAACAGGATTTGTTTTTCATGTAAATTGGAGATAATTTGAATGTAATGTCAGATCCTGTTTTCTGGGAAAAATAAGTAGATCTTTCGCCATGTTTTACAAGGGAGACTTTCTGCTTGCTTTTCTGCACACGAAGCTTCTTCTAAAATGGGTCAAAGCTAAAAGGAAATGAAGAGAAGTAGACCCATTTTAAGAAAGGCAGAACAATTTTG
The DNA here is from genome assembly GCA_964016985.1 of Anodontia alba. Taxonomy (NCBI): domain Eukaryota; kingdom Metazoa; phylum Mollusca; class Bivalvia; order Lucinida; family Lucinidae; genus Anodontia; species Anodontia alba. The sequence continues at coordinate 27,267,543 of OZ024821.1, forward strand.
AAAGAGTTATCTCCCTTTCACTGAAAATGTATCAATTCCACTTAACCCTTAAACTGCCAATTCCTACAATTGCCGTCTGCTTTGTCGTCTGCTTGTGATTTTAAAAGTCATTTTTGCAAACAGTGTGGATCTAAGAACAGTCTGTTCAGGATCCACACTGTTTGCCTGTATGCAAAAATATTTTTGAAAAGTTTGCAAGAATATTCAGCAGACGACATAAACAGACGGCATTTTCAGATGCAGGGTTTATTGGCATTTTAAGGTTTAATTTGCCAAATATTTATGTACTGCAACAGTGGAAATATAATATCACGTGACGACCATGAAATACACCGGAGTTTCTGTAATTTTAGAACCATTTATAGCTTTTGTAAATAGCTGAACCTGTTTGAATATATCGAAAAGGGCTCAGTGATCACAAAGAAACAGAAAATATCAAACACACTAAAGCGAAGAACCTGGAGACATTTGAAGGCCGCCACACGTTACTACAACCTCTATTAGTGCATGAGGAAAAAACAAACAAACAAACAAATAAAGAACGGTCTGCCAAGTGTCTGAATGTAATCGCCGAAGGTGTTGTAGGACATTAATATAGTTATGATCTGCCAGATTTTATGTAGCAATAAGCCAGTTCTTTTGTTTTCATAGTCGGTGATATAGAGTTTGTTTCAGAAGATTGTCGCCTGACTATTGATGTTTGTGGTCGTGACCGTCGTGATGCTACATGTATTTTTTTTTTTTTTTTTTTTTTTTTTTGGTTTTCTTGTAATCTGATTGTGGGTGCTGTTTTCATTATAGTGTTTGTGTTTATATGTGTTTTACTGTGATAGATGAAGTAGAGGATCTATAGGCGGATCGAACACATATTTGTAACTTTGATTTTGATATTGTTAATTTTCCTTTTTAGGATGGGGACGTCCCTTGTACTATACTACGGTGTATACATTTCTCAACTTATTCGTATCGCTAGAGCATCTTGTCAAGTCAGTGACTTAACCCTTGTCCTGCTGAACCCAGATATGTCCTGCCTTTGCAAACAGTGTAGATCCAGATCAGTTGGCTTCTGAAGAAGCCAACTGATCTGGACCTGCACTGTTTGTCATTAAGTATGTGAATATGTATCAACGACCTGGATCAAGTAATCTGATTGGCTGAAAACTAGAAGAGGGCGTGGCATCTTAATTTATTCAGCATGACAAGGGGTAATAATCGTAATGACCTTTTCACTACTAAACTTCTAAAACAGGGGTATCGGTATCATAAACTGCGTAAAACATTTTCAAGGTTTTATCGCCATCATTCTGAATTCGTATGACGTTGGCTTGAAAACACTTTTGCTGTTTATTCTATCGGAACTACTGTCCTTTCGACATCTCTTGGAAAGACATTTTTTGCTTGGCGTTTTATTTTAAATGAGACTATTTTGTTCTGATTGACCATGTCTTATCAGAAACCATTTGTCTTTTCTGTTTCTGTGTTTTGTTCTCAAATATTTAACCTAAAATTAAATTTACGGCCAAAAATTTGTTTGACCTATGCAATTTCTACAGTGAAGTGAATTTTTTGGAATTTTTGTCCAAGAAAATATTTTTTTACTTTTCTTTGTTGAATTTTAATTATTGATATTTCACAACAATATTGTAAAAAATTCAGAAAAAAAATGAACTAGCGGAACTTGTTGAAAATCTGCCTCCAAGTTACCTACCCTACGGATTTCTGCATAATTTGCATTCATTTTTACTATGGGAAAAAGAGAAAATATTTGATGTTTTAAAAACCAATGACTACAATCAATTTTTTTTGTCGTGCATAGGTAGTTACGACAAATGGTTTGCATTTAGTCATGATAAAACTTTGCAAATTTACTTCTTTCATGTAAAGCACCAAGCAAAAAACGACTTTCTGAGAGATGTTGAAAGCACAGTAGTATTTTATGACGAATTTGTCTATAAATTAAAAAGAACTGTAATATCTAGTCCAGTTCAGAAAACTTGTCTGTTTTCAGTTATGTGAGTGTGTTCCTTGCCATCAAGAGTCATTCGTTTTAGAATCTGTAGTTGGTAATACTGATTTTTGGAACAATTAAAATCGCCAATAAAAAGCGACAAGAATGTTATGTGACAGACTGCAAGTATGGTTGTCAGCCCAATTATGGTTGCTTAATTTGCTCCACTCTTAAACTCTTTCGCTGCCACAGGCGATAACAATAGGCTTTTGCAAACAGCATAGATCCAAATGAGACGGCTCAATGAGCCGTCTCATCTGGATTTACGCTGTTTGACATTCAGTCTTTCAACTTTATATACAAATGTCTTTCCAAACGAAAGTTTGTTAAAATAAGAAAGCAGACGACAAATGTCGGCTGAATTTGGCGCCGAAAGAGTTAATTGCACGACAGTGAGTCGGGCTTCAGACTGGATGACGGCCCCTTCCTCAATCTGCTTCAGAAGATTGGCGTCTGACACCACTGTCTGTTGCAGAATCCATCTAGATCCAACTTGTGTTTGTCTTTGCTCTAGTTTCAGGTTGCCATTGAGTCCTCTACCTTTTTTTCATGGTAGTTTTGTGATTATATTTTTTTACTGCAATGTTTCACTGATGAGATGGAGGATCATACGCTGATCAAACACATTTGTAACCCATTTAAGCCTTGCGTCCCATAAAAGGGGTATTGGCAAACAGTGTAGACCCAGATCAGACACCGCAGATCTCGGCGTCTGATCAGCGTCTACATTGTTTGCATTAAATACAGGGATTTCTATAAAATATGATATTAATAAAACTGCCCAGATGCCCCTTATATTGAAAATGGACCGGTCCGAAGAGTGAAGGTAGAAGATTCCTTTCGGCATAAATGGGTTAACGGCGAGGTTTCGCTCGATTAAAACTAGTTTAAGCACCCTGCTCCCAGCCCCAGTAGTTTTCTGCTGACCGTTCCAAGACGATTCGCTCTTCTTTGTATGTTGGTTTTTGCAACTATGCCGTTATGTCTTGTCATTTTTATTTCCCATCTTTTCCTCTATGCTGAAGACAGGACAGCTAAATGAAAAAGTAACTGCAAGAGCACCACCTTGGAACGATCAACTGTAAAACGGCTGCAGGCTTAAACCTGGCTTTTCTGAACAGCCAGCCTCACCCTTATATACTGAAACAGCTCCAAATATAAACACAAAATACGGAAACATCAAAAAAGCATGGCCTAAAAATATATATAAAATAATAAATAAATAAAAACGAAAATCTAAGTGGACGACAGTTGCAGACGGTGACCGCTACTTGCTTTCAGACCAGACAACACGACATCAGTAAGACAACAGTAGGCAAAGTGGACAACCTTACAGAGAGTGACAAGAATAGAACTGCAAGAAATTGGATCCTTATCAGAAATTGCGCCTTGGAACGGACAACTGTATAAACTGCTGTAGGGCTTGGTTTTACGGGCGTCCAACGTCGCCCTCAACTCTTTCAGCCCTGTAGACCAGTATATATACTAATGCAAACAGTGTAGATTCAGATGAGACGGCTCATAATGAGCCATCTCATCAGGATTCACACTGTTTGCAGTTCTATTTTGATTTTTGACTAAGACCGCTATTTGGAAAAATGGTTCTGACCAGATTCAAAGATGGAAGAGTCCACTTCAGAAGCTCAGGGATGAAAGGTTTAATCCTGATACAGATCCAGCTACATATAACCTATGTCGGGATAGTCTAACTCATCCGTGGATCAACACAGAAAAAACATAAAACTGACATATTGTAAGGATGTGTGCTTCAAAACAGATAGTAGGAACAAATTAATTAACGCTTAGTACTTTGGGTAAAATTTTCAACAGATGGCATATTGAACTATTTTCTTTTTTCTTTTTTTTTCTCAGAAAACAGGTTTTGACATTGCATGCAAATTGTCTCCATTGGAGACAGTTTGCATGAAATGCCAAAGCCTGTTTTCTAAGAAAACTAAGATAAATATTTCGTCTGAAATGCCAAAGCCTGTTTTCTAAGAAAACTAAGATAAATATTTCGTCTGCTGAATTAGTCCAGATAGTGGTTAAGTTTAAAAAATTCTACCTTGTAATCTTAGGAAGTGCACACTTTCTCTAGATGTTGGGTACAGCTGGAGAAATAAGGTTTCCCAGGGTGAAGCTAGTCGACTGTACAAAAAAAATTCCTTTAATACCCCACCCCACCCCACCCTTGTAGTTTATACTACTGACCGTTCTGAGGCCGTGGTCCCGGTGTTGCTCTTACTCTTTTTAGCTTTGTGGTTAATCCTACGTGGCGATTTATATTGTCTTGTCTTGTCTTGCGTTTCGTCCTTGTGTTTTGCACTCCTTTTAGCATTGCGATCTCCTCGCTTGGGGGAAGAAAGAGCTGATCTGTGTGCTTTTCGTGCGTTTGTTTGTTTTGCGCGTGTTGGTTTGTGTCTCTCTCATCTTCCTCTTGGTGTCAGGGATTGGCTGCGACTTGTGTTTGTGGCACACACTGGACTTTTCTTTTTACATTTTTTTCATACCAAATATGCCAAACACCATACAACACACTTTATGGTATGTCCACACTATTCCATTTTATATGTTCAAATATTAGCCCTTAAAGAGCTAATCAAAATTGCAGCAGACAGCCATGCATGTTTTAATTATTGTTTAAGAGAAAATAAGACTTGGCATTTCATGGGAATCGTCTGCTAGGCAGACGATTCACATGAAATGTCAAACCTTATTTTCTCTGAAAAATAAACAAAAATCAAAATATTGTCTGATGTTCGTGAGTTGCTTTTTTGAGAACGAACTTATTTTAAGTTACTTGAATATACAAGAATTCCGCGGAAGGCGTCGTCGCACCTACTGGGGCAAAAGTCACGGGAGCCACAGTCAGAACGTGGTTATTAAATTAGTTTATTTCATTCTTAGCAGTGCTTAGTTGGAAAACTGGGTTACAAAAATGTAGACAAAGTGCCTAGTGGGGCACATATATTCTATGTCAGTGCCATTCCCTCTAATGGCAATATCTTCAGCGCTGACTTTTCGTATTATACAGCCCAATGATAATGGAACGTCGACGTAAAATGTGTAAAAGTCATTGGAGCGTGAAATATAGGTCAAGGTCACCGGGTCAAGGTACCTGCTAAGTCAGTACATCAAGGAGAAGCACTATGGAAGATATGGTGGTTGTAGGCCTTATAGTTGAGGCGTTATCGAACATCAACGTAAAATGTGTCAAATATAGTTCAAGGTCACCGGGTCAAGATACCTGCCAAGCCAGTGCAATTAGGTAAAGCACTATGCAAGGTTTAGTGGTTGTAGGTCTTATATTTGAGGGGATACCCAACATCAACGTAAAATGTGTCAAATTCACTGGAGTGCAAAATATAGGTCAAGGTCACCAGGTCAAGGTACCTGCCGAGTCAGTACATCGAGAAGAAGTACTATACAAGATTTGGTGGTTGAAGGCCTTACAGTTGAGGGCATATGGAAGGGCAACGTAAAAGGTGTAAAAGTCAATGGAGCGCGAAATATAGGTCAAGGTCACCAAGTCAAGGTACCTGCGGAGTCCATACATTGAGGAGAAGCATTATGCAAGGTTTGATGGTTGTAGGCCTTATAGTTGAGGAGATATTGAACGTCGAAGTAAAATGTGTAAAATGCACTGGAGCGCAAAATATAGGTCTAGGTCACCGGGTCATGATACCTGCCGAGTCAGTACATCTAGGAAAACACTATGTAAGGTTTGGTGGCTAGAGGTCTTACACTTGAGGAGATCTGGAACCTTGACGTAAATTATGTCAAAGTCACTGCAGCCAAAATATAGGTCAAGGTCACTAGGTCAAGGTATATGTCGAGTAAGTACATTGAGAAGAAACACTTTGCAAGGTTTGATGGTTGTAGGCCTTATAGTTGAGGAGATCTCGAACGTCTACGCAAAATGTGTCAAGTCACTGGAGCACAAACTATAGGTCAAGGTCACCGGGTCAAGGTACCTGCCAAGTCAGTACATCTAGGAGAAGCACTATGCAAGATTTGGTAGTTGTACGCTTTATAGTTGAGAAGATCTGGAACGTCAACGTAAATTGTGTCAAAGTCACTGGAGCGCAAAATATAGGTCAAGGTCACTGGGTCAATGTACCTGCCAAGTCAGGAGGTCAGGGAGATGTGTCATGCAAGGTATGATGGTTGTTGTAGAATTGTAGTTGATTAGAATACTAACTTTGATGTAAATGTCGAACTTCGCGATAAATGTTGAGACGGACAGACGGACAAACGGACGGACGAACGGAAAAGTGGATGCCTATGTCGCAAAGTCAAGAGGTCAGGGAGATGTTTCATGCAAGGTTTGATGGTTGTTCAGTCTTGTAATTGATAAGTATACTAACTTTGACATAAATGTCGAACTTCGACATAAATGTTGACAGACGGACAAACGGACGGAAGAACGGAAAAGCGGATGCCTATGTCGCAAAGTCAGGAGGTCAGAGTGATGTTTCATGCAAGGTATGATTGTTGTTTAGTCTTGTAGTTGATTAGAATACTAACTTTAACATAAATGTCGAACTTCGACATAATATAACTGTTAACAGACGGACGAACAGACGGACGGACGAACGCACAGACGAACGGAAAAGCGGACGCTTATGTCGCAAAGTCAGGAGGTCAGGGAGATGTTTCATGCAAGGTTTGATGGTTGTTTAGTCTTGTAGTTGATTAGAATACTAACTTTGACATAAATGTCGAACGTCGACATAAATGTTGACAGACGGACGGACGGACGGAAAATCGGACGCCTATATCGCACCCTGCTACAAGCAGGTGCGACAAAAATTAAGATAGGATTATGACATATATACATGTGTTTGGTCTTCTTTTGTATGAACAAGACTTGATTTTTTGTCTTGACAAAATTGTATATATTTGATTCTATATTGCATATGGTATGATACAGTCATAACGTTTGCATGTACGCACGCATGCGCACACAGTGCACTTTCTATGCGACGCTATATGTATATGTATGTAAATCAATGAATAAATAAATTACACTGTTGATTAGGGTCAAGTACTGAAATTTTATACGTACTTATCTTTCAGAAGTTTTTGTTCTTCAAATAAAAACATTTATTTGTTTTCTTTGAAAACCATTCAAGCAACCCGTAGAAGTGTTTGACATATTGGTTGCAAAAAAGAACAAATTGGCCTTGCACTAATATTAAAGTTATTCGCTGTCAAAATACCATTTTTGTTGTCTTAATGCCTTCAACATCCAGATTAATTAGCATCGCAAAGTGTCTGTAAGGGTTAAATGATGCCATGAGGAAATATTAGCCACATGAAGTTTACAGACTTTTAATCGTGTTTCTTAAAATAACTTTTTCCAACACTGATTGTCACTTGTGCTGAATGTCTAGATGGAGAGAACTAATGAGGTAAGCAATTAATTTTATTTCAAATTAACATCAGCAGACGTCAAATACGTGATTGTTTTCTCATCTGGATGACATTCATTCAAAATATACCTCATACTTTATGCAAGATTAGCAGCTCCCAGCTAGCATTCTTTATAAATCTATAGCGGGCCGTTATCGGCCCGTCAGCTACCCTGACGGGCCGATAACGGCCCGCTATAGATTTATAAAGAATGCTTACTGGGTTTTAACTCTCACTATTTTGTTCGCTATTTGCTAACAACGTCTTTGGAACCCGTGTCACTAAGAGCCTGATCAGCTGCGCTTAAAAATGGTTAAACATAGGTTTGAATCTCATTAGGTTATATGAAGCCTGAATGTACAGTTGAACTTCAATGGCTCGAACATCTTTGAGACTAAGGAAATTTGGTCGAGCGACTAAAAGTTAATTATGGCGCCAGGTCAGGAAGCAAGTAGCGATAATTTAGGGAAATCGTTTCGACTTCCTATACAATAATTGTAGGTTGAGTGTACCCATTAGAATCGCCTCATTGAGGCGAGTCTAATGAGTACACACAACATACAATTACATGATAAAATAAGAAAAAAATCCCTAAATATTTGTTTTCTTGGGCTGTCGGAAGAATTTCAAAGGGACTCAGAACGAATTCGAATTAGCCATGGTAAATGAGCCATCGGTGTTCGAGTTATTGAGGTTCGACTGTATATGGTTCAAGATCAGTAGTTTCAACAGCAGGGCGCCCTATTGTTCTTTGAATTCATAGCATGGTCACCTTTTTAACAGCCTAGAAAAGATTGTGTGTTGTTAATACAATTAAGGAGACTTTATATACTTGGCAGATTTTTCGGGAATAAATACTTTCGTTTTAGGGTAATGCTCCAGTCATTTGTTGACCCGGATCCTGCAGGACCGGGGAATAACGGGACTTTTTAACAATTTAGTTTACAAAGCCCTGCTAAGGGCCCTGCAGTTCGAGGCTTTTATGGTAAAATCCCTGCTAAAAGCCCTTGTTAACCGGGTTTTGACAAAAACTGAAGAACAATAAGTGAAATGGATCATTAGGTAAACTTTCTTACCTGTGGCAATAGCGCAATATTCTTCAACTTTTGATTTGTACATGTAAGGAATTAGTTGGCGGCTGGAATATGGAAATCCTGTATTTGTATATACTACTCTCTTTCAAATGAGCCAGAGCATGACAAAACCAACAAAATGGCATGTGCGCCCAGTGAAGACTCAGATCAGCCTGTGGGCTAAATGGGTAGCTAAGGACCCAAGTTTCTTCATGTGGACAGCGAAGACTCTGATTAGACTGGGCGGATGCCCAGGCTGATCTGAGTATTTGCTGGACGCACACGCCATTTTGTCGGATTTGTCATGCGCTGGCTCAAATATTTCAGGTACTATGTTCACGAGAGGATTTGAAGAATCACCAATTATTTATGAGATAAAACTCTGTCAGACTGTTGCTTACCTATGATACCTGATACCATGTCTCTCTATTCCCAAACAAACATGTCTGAAACATCATCAAAAGTCAACAGGTCTGGAGCATTGTTAGTTCAAAAGATGTTTGAACTGGAAGAAGCTAATAGGTATGTGAATATTTCCCCCTCTACTCTGGTCTGATAATTTCTGTGTGTTGGCAATTGTTTTGAGTGTGTTTGGCCGAGGGTTTTTGCGTCAGGTGGAAGCTTTGATTGATTGTGTTGGGGTTTAACGACACGTCAACCCTTGTGGGTCATTTTGTGTCGTCTCCCAGAGAAATGGAGAAAAAAGATAGAAGAGATAGTAGAGGAGAAGAAAGAAAGGGACAGGGAAGAAAGCGGAACATTGATGAAAGTGAAGAAACAGTAGAAATAAAAACATTTCCCCGCTACCCTTACCTGATACAAGGATAGCAGGCCTTGCCCAACTGGAGGCCAATATCAGTTGGACGCCCCGGTGACGTAAGATACTCGACACCTTCGCCACACCCAACCATCTCCCCCCACCCCCTTCCCGTCAGGTGGAAGCAAAATATCGTTAAATAATTATAGAAGAACAACAGTATAGTTTTTCTCGAAAGGATATCAATCATGTTTAAAAAGATATTATTTTATAAAAGATGACACTTCAACCCTCTGTAGTTGTATACAAAGTTTGAAGACTCTGGCTCTCATAGGAGCTGAGAAATCTGTGACGAAATACTTTATTGGAGAGAATGAAAAATGGACAAATAAAGGGAACGATAAGCACAAGGATGCTGGTTCTTTCTTAATACAAGTCATAACCAATGTTTGTACCAAATTTCAAAATCATTCGGTGCAGTAGTTCCTGAGAAATCTTTGACGGGGAAAAAAGTTCACACACACACACACACACACACACACACACACACACACACACACACACACACACACACACACACACACACATCCTCCATGATAAAGAACGTTCATATGTAAGCTTTGCTTGTTCGATTACGTATAAATCAGAATTATATTGTGTACGAGGGTCCTGCAAAAAGTTTTGTCACTGGGTTCGGATTACTTCAGTGCTACGTTTTATCAAACATGTTTTTATTACAAACCTTCAAAGTATCCCCCTTTACTCAAAAAACAACAACACATTTTTTTGTAACCTTTTTACCCAGTCGCGAAAAGCAGATAAATAGTCTTCTTTTGGTATCTGTTGGACACACTGATAAATAGCGCTGCCAAGAGAACTTCTAGACGTTACTTATTTCCAGAAAGCATTTTCTTAAGCCTTGGAAATAAAAAGAAGTCACAGGGACTCAGGTCAGGTGAACAAGGTGGATGGTTTAAAACTTTCACCTTTTCAAAAACCAAAAAAAGACTTAACAACCTCACACTTATGAGAGGAGGCGTTGTCATGTAAAAGGTGGACTCCTGACCATCCTTTGCTTGGTCGTTTCTTATTGTAACAAGTAAATTGGTCAGTGTATATGACTGCATCTATTTCAATTTAAAATAACTCGGTCAGTTGGAAAGCAATTTTAACGAAATAAACGGGTATCGTTAGCTATTCAACACACCATTCAAGTACAGTGAAGCATTTTAAAATATACCTGGGATAAAACCAAGGAAGCCTATTAGTGACAACTTTTTGCAGGACCTTCGTAAACGAAAACCACGATGCTAAACTTTATGTTGCCCCCTATTTTCCTTTTTTACATCTCTCGCTCCAATGTAATGCATAGGGAAATCTGTGTGCACCTAGGATTTTGAAATTTTGTACAAACACATTTGGATATGATATGTATTATGTAAGAGACAATCAGCGTCCTTATGCTTATCATTCCTTTAATTTGTCCATTTTTCTTTTTCTCCGATAAAAAATTTCGTCACAGATTTCTCAGTATCTTGAGAGCCCTAGTATTCAAAACTTTGTATACACCTACAGAGGATTGAATTATATTAAAACTGCGATGCTGAAATTTATTTTGCCTTCTTTTTTTTCCCCATCTCTCACTCCAATATAGTTCATCTGTTTCTGTGTTAATTCACTGATGATTCAGGGAACCCCATGCGGACCGAACAACTGCGTGGGCCGCGCCACGCGAAAACGTGTCTTAGGGCATACGCAGATAGCAAAGGCCCAGACCAGCCTGCGCATCCGCGCAGTCTGATCGGGCCTTCACTGTTCGCTAACAGAATCATTGAATACTACAGAATGCATGATTTGAGAGCAAAAGTCCGGATGTGGCTTTGCTTGTGCGCCGGTGAACTGAATATGGTCATTTGGCACATTTTCGAAGGCACTCTTTCAATTGACACGGCCCATGTGTACCTGGATGCCACAGACGATAATAATAGGCTTTTGCAAACAGCGTAGATCCAGATGAGACGGCTCAAGATGAGCCGTCTCATCAGGATCTACGCTGTTTGACATTTAGTCTTTGAAATTGACATATAACTTCTTTCCAATCGACAGTTTGTTAAAAAAAAAAAAAAAAAAAAAAAAAAGCAGACGACAAATGTAGTCTGAAATTTGGCGCCGAAAGTTAAAGACACATTTTGGCTTGCATAACACCCTAATGACTCTAAGGAGATTCAGATAAGAAATTCTTGGTGACTTTGGCCACTCTTACAGGTAGGGGCCTGATAAGGGGAAATTAGATTTTATATCAGCAAAGTTTATGATGAAGACAGAGAAACAGATAAGGTGGGTAATTTGGTGATAATTTGATGATTTTTTTTCTGTTTAATCAATAAAATATACCTAGTTTTTATTCATTAGAATGCCTCTCCCAGGCAGTTCTAATGAAACCCACAACATATTTTATGGAGAAATACAGATATTTATGCCTGTATGCTAATTTATCATCATATGCCCCCTTTTATCTGTTTCCTTGGATCAGATACAGAAAATTAGGTAGAGAGTATTGTATTTAGATATTTATGTATTAATTGAAAAAGAGAAGCTTTTTGACATAAAATACACATTCAAAATTGTCTAAGAACTTTTTGACATATTCCATAATGTATTGTTTTACTGAAATGGAAATGGAATAATTGTGCAGTGTTCTTATTTACTTTAGGAAATAAATAAATAAATAAATAAATACATAAATAAATATATTAATAAATATTTTCAATCTTATATTTCTATTTCAGTTTATTTGTACTTTTTTCACAATGCAAGAAAAAACAACACTTTTGTATTTAGGAAAAAAAACTATCAAAAGTAAATAAATAAAAAAATGTGATACAATACAAATCAACAAATAAAATCAAAAAATTAAATGCAATGAATTAATTTGGTTTTAAAGTAGCATATTGAATACTGCTCAATTTTATGAATTAACCCTTATAGGGCCCCAACGAAGGAGACTTAACAGCCTTATAATGGCTCAATAATCACTGAGATAAGATAGGCCTTTGATGTGTGCTCTGTTATCAGGACTGTATATTGCGGGTGATCATGAAGGCGGGGTCTAGCCAAAGAAGGAAAAAAATGTGTCATTAAGGACGACGGTTGAGCACTTGTAAAACCAGGCTTGACTCTTTCACTGCAATAGGCGATACTAATATGCTTTTGCAAACAGCATAGATCCAGATGAGACGGCTTATAATAAGCCGTCTCATCAGGATCTATGCTGTCTGACATTCATTCTTTCCAATCGACAGTTTGTTAAAAAGAAAACAAAGCAGACGACAAAAGTAGTCTGAAATTTGGCGCCGAAAGAGTTAAGGACGATGGTTGAGCGCTTGTAAAACCAGCCTTAAGGCCCACATCACTTTCCAGGGCTGTATTTCTGTTGCAGTTCCTCTTCGTCTTGTTCGTGCTGTTTTTGGTGGTGGGTTGTTCTGTGACGTTTCGTGTCACCCTAACCACATTCGGTTCCTTTTTGTACAGCCCATTTCTGCCACTAACGATGCTATTGGTAACAGTTAAAAAAAATTGTACAGCCCATTTCTGCCACTAATGATGCTATTGGCAACAGTTAAAAAATTTTGTACAGCCCATTTTCTGCCACTAACGATGCTATTGGCAACAGTTAAAAAATTTTGTACAGCCCATTTTCTGCCACTAACGATGCTATTGGTAACAGTTAAAAAATTTGTACAGCCCATATCTGCCACTAACGATGCTATTGGCAACAGTTAAAAAAATTGTACAGGCCATATGGGAGTGGAGAAAAAGTGGACACGATTTTGGCTGCCACTAACGATGCTATTGGCAACAGTTAAAATTTTTTGTACAGCCCATTTCTGCCTCTAGCGATACTATTGACAACAGCTAAAAACTTTGTACAGGCCATATGGGGTGGAAAAAACTATTGGGAGAAAAACTGGACACGATTTTGGCAGATGGAAAAACGATTGATTTGGATGCTTAAAAAATTTGCACAGCCAATTTCTGCCGCAAGCGATACTATTGACAACAGTTAAAAAAAATTGTACAGGCCATATAGAGATGGAAAACTATTGATTTGGATGCACTGGACACGATTTTGTACAGGCCATATTGAGATGGAAAACTATTGATTTGGATGCACTGGACACGATTTTGTACAGGCCATATAGAGATGGGAAACTATTGATTTGGATGCACTGGACACGATTTTGTACAGGCCATATAGAGATGGGAAACTATTGATTTGGATACACTGGACACGATTTTGTACAGGCCATATAGATATGGAAAACTATTGATTTGGATGCAATGGACACGATTCTAACCCAGAATCATTATTTTCCCTATATATTTATATCATTGGAGCAGACCACGAGTATTTATATACATGTATGTAAAAGTTACAGATGTTTCGTTTTGTTCTAGAGAACTTGAAAAGAAGGAGATAGAACTAGGACAATACAAAAGAATGTCTCTTGACCAGAACAAGGAGATGGGGAAAGTAGACGACAAGGACAAAGAAATAACAAAATTACAATACATGGTTAGTTTGGTTTATTTTTTTTCTTTCTAGGAGAAATACAACTCCCCAGCGAGCGCATGGCGTTTAAACAACGTCGATGCACCGTCATGATGTTGCATCAGCGATAAGGCGACGACGTTGTATAAACGTCATGTGTTCCATGAATCTTGTTTATCGTATTTACACGAAGATTTCGACCTTAACCCCTTGTCCTAGCGTACGAGCACATTCACAAAAACAAAACTGAAAACAGCTGTAGTGTCAAATGTTCTGGGCCAAACAAGTTAATTTCAGTCATTTAGGCCTCATCAGTAACCCTTATATAAATTTTCAAAAAATCCAGAATTGACTGAGCCCATTTCAGTACTTGTTGGTGTGTCTATAAACTGCTAGATGAGTGCCAAGCAGTGTTTACCCTGATCAGACACCACGTTCTGCAGCGTCTGGTTTGGGACTACACTGTTTGCTCAGTCCTGTCGGTCCGAATACTCAGGTTAAATATGGTATACATTCATAAAGTTTCGTAGTTCTTGCATTTTCTGTTAAAAATATTGAGGTCCGTCTGTCAATAGTATTATATGTGGGGTAACTAATGAGCCATGATTATCATATTTTATTGTTTATAACTGAATCTTGAGCAAACCAAAGGCATTAGACTTTTCCAACAAACAACATACATAATTATTGAACCGCAATAGGATGATAATGATGATGATGATGATGATGATGATGATGAGTTCAGGTTTAACGACGCGCCAACCCATGAGGGTTATTTGCGTCAAAATGGATTATATTAACTTGGTTTGGTATTGAAACGGCTATAATAAGTACATCCAGCGAAAATTCGGATCAGCCTGCTTATTCGGAAAATCTTATAAGTGTCCTCTATACCCGCCTGAAGAATCCGGGATTGTTTGCTGTTCACAGAGAGCACATTACGAAAACACGCCTATTCAAATATACTGAAAATTTTATCACCAAAAATGAAAATTTACAGATAAAAAATTCTGATATCTTTCATATTTCTGCTCAAAACATAGATTGTGGGTACTTGTTAGAACCGCCTCGACAAGGCGGTTCTAACGAGTACCCACAATCTATGTTTATGAGCAGAAATAAGAAAAATAATGTACACCCCTGTAAAGCCCAGTTTTACTATGTAAAATTAGGGTTTAAGGGGGTCAAAATTATATAGGCATGTTTTCGTGATGATAAATAAGACTCTGATCAGAGTGCACGGATGCGCAGTTTGATCTGTATCTTCACTGGGCGCACATGTCTTAAGTCAATTTTCTCACATTTGGGCTGATTTCTTTTTAATTAAAACAGACTTCGAGTCATGGAAACTTTTTTAAGACAAACAGTCAGCTTTGATGTCTATATGGGCTAAATTTATTTCCTCAGAATCGACAGAACCAAACCGCTTTAGCTTGTGGAACACGGAAAGTTTTACTCACAGACGAAATTCTCATTATTTATGGGCGACATGCGTACTTCCTGCATCTTCTGTAAAGATATTCATATATTTCAGCACAAATCTTATAATACACGTCTGGCAGCAGCTAATTCGCAAAAATTCGCTATTGTCAGACGTCTGGCAATAGCAGTTTTCCCGAATATTTGCTATTACCAGACGTGTGGCAATAGCAAATTTCCCGAGTATTTACTATTGCTAGACGTCTTGCAATAGCCACTCCGTTATAATTATTAACCCTTAGGTATCCAAATTGGAGGAGAGATATAAAGAAGCGAAAGGAGAGACTGAAAACGCCAAGAAAGATCGTAAGAACGAACAAGAAGGAAGAAAAGAACTTCAGAGAAGAATTACTGAATTAGAAAAGGAGAACAAAAATCTAAGGGCAAAAGTTGGGGCACTTAGAGTAAAATTAGGAGTTGCCAATGCTAATTATAATGTGGGCAGGTATGATACTGATCAGCTGCGTAAGACACACCAAGACGCACAGATACAAATGGCTAGGTGAGTATCAGCATGATCTGAGCCCAATTGTTCAAAACTAACGATGTCGTTACTTAACGTATCGTTGAAACTTTGATCATTAAATATGGCATATACACTTATACTTTTGCTGAAAAAATGTGAGTAGCTTTTGTATTTGCAAAAGCTACTCACATTTTTTCAGCAAAAATACCTGTGAGTTAGATATTGTATTTACTAGAACAGTTAACATTTTGACAACTAACGAGCTCGTTAAGGTAACGACGCTTTGAACAACTGGGTCCTGATTTAAAGGTTGCTACCTGGGCTTCTTTTGTTGCTACAGGAACACCACTGACTAAGTTTATTCCAAACCGTTTTTCCCTGGCTGTTGTTTGATTATTATATTAGTCATAGAGTAATAAGAAAAGATTTTATGATATTTGAGTTTCATGAATATAATATATACATTCACAGTGAGGTTCTGAAGAATCTGCTATGTAATATACAATTTGTCCATGATAATTCACAGAATTATATTATATACCACGAAGTTTTTAAACTT
Organism: Anodontia alba; assembly: GCA_964016985.1. Classification (NCBI taxonomy): domain Eukaryota; kingdom Metazoa; phylum Mollusca; class Bivalvia; order Lucinida; family Lucinidae; genus Anodontia; species Anodontia alba. The sequence goes on from OZ024821.1 coordinate 27,283,852, forward strand.
TTTACGTCATAATCACCATTGACAGCAAAATTAGCTCCCTGGAAATAATTTGGCTACATAGCCTAGTTAGCAAAGTACCCAACAAGACAAGATTTTCTCCCATAATGCTTACATTTACAGCTCTCGGCAGTATTATATCATCACGAAAACATACCTAAATAATTCTGACCCCTTTAAACCCCACTTTTATATAGTAAAACTGGGGTTTACAGGGATATACATTGTTTTTCTTATTTCTGCTCAAAAACAGATTGTGGGTACTCGTTAGAACCGCCTCACCGAGGCGGTTCTAACAAGTATCCACAATGTGTGTTTTAAGCAGAAATATGAAAAATATCATAATTTATATCTGAAAACGTTTTTGGTGGTGAAATTTTCAATATATTTGAATAGGCGTGTTTTCGTAATGTGACACTCGGAGTATGTTAGTTTTAATAAAAATACTATTTTCTGATAGCAAAGTGCAAGTATATTTTTAGTTACAAGCTCAAGTGTCAACCTTTAACAAATCCAGGGAACTAGCAAAATGGTCTTTAAGATATAAAGTTCTCTAGGGCGACACACAGATTTTGCAAAGCCTTTTCATATGGAGAAACAATGTATTTTAAAAACAATAGAGCAATCAACCCACTTAGCATGAAAGCAAGTAGAATCTGAATTGTCCTTTTGACAGAACGGTAAGTTTCTTTGTACGAGGTGTATACATTATTTACACAAACATGCATGTCTGTTTATACAACGCACATGAATAACAGTTCTGGAATTTGTTTCATCAAAGCATTTATGACGTATTTTCGTCTAACAAACATCGTACAGAGTTCTTATCCCTTGTCCAGCCGAACCCGGATATGCCCTGCTATTTCAAACAGTGTGGATCTAGAAAAAGCCAACTGATCTGGATATACACTGTTTGTCATTCAGTATGTGAATTTATATCAACTATATGGACTGAGTAATCTGATTTGCTGACAGTTAGAAATGGGTGCGGCATTTTAATTTAGTCAGCATGACAAGGGCTAAGACAAAAATCGTGTTTCATCAAACTCTCAAGTTTTGCGAAGTTCTCACTTGAATTTAAGCATATATTCCGGCATTTTCCTCTCACAGTTGTATATATAATACCAGTAACCATGGCTACTGCTTTTCAAGTGATATTGGAGGCTGAAGAGGATGTCAGTCGACCGAGGTTGAGTGTTCAGAGACAGGTATATCCAACTCTACCAATAACGTTATGTTTTACCGAAATGAATCAAGTTTAGGTCCTTAACAGCTTCGTTGGTAGCATGCCTGGTACTAGCTTACCTTGACTGCCACCAGCCCACCCCTACTCTTTGGTAAAACGGCAAAGGAAGACCCAACTACAAAGCTGAATGCTGAAAATTCCTCTCTCTCTCTCTCTCTCTCTCTCTCTCTCTCTCTAAACGGAAGCACGCTGTACCGGGTTAATGCTTTTTACGATACACTGTATACTAGAAAGACACTGTTTTTCTAGAAAGTTCTGAAATGAATGTATGCTTAGTAAGACTATTTCAATGACACGGTAGCTACCTCACTGGTCTGTCGATTGGTATAATAACATTGTGGTTGCATATTAGCGGCCCCTTAAGGTAGAACGATTAGGAATAACTCTTTTTTATACTTAAACAAACTAACAGGGCTCAGTTGTTCGAAACTAACGATGTCGTTAGTTAACGTATCGTTAAAACTTTGATCATTAAATATGGTATATACGCTAATATTTTTGTTGAAAAAAAAATGTGAGTAGCTTTTAGCTACTCACATTTTTTCAACAAAAATACCTGTGAATTTGGTATTGTACTTACCAGAACAGTTAACGTTTTGACCACTAACGAGCTCGTTAAGCTAACGATGCTTTGAACAAGTGGGCCCAGAACTCTAGTTTTAATGGATAAATAACGTGAACTTTAGTTATTTTACCCATATGTTTTCGCTATGGGTATGGCTAAAGTATCCCATAGGTACAGATACGACACCATCGATATTTCAAAGTGCGCATCCAAAGATCTTACGTCTACTATTTACCTAGTAGACTACTATTTACCTAGTAGACATGTTAATGGGAACTGGCAATTTACTGTAATTTGTTTTGAAAAAAGAGTATGAGTCCTCTAGGTGTTGCTACCTACGTACGTTTACCGCTGTGGTCCCCGCTTGCCACTCCGGCGTCTTATTGCTTACGAATAATTACGTTTTAAAAGCCAGTTTTTAATAAGTCCACACGTGATCTAGCACGTGATATTTTGTGGGCCTGAATTGGAGCATAGTGCAAACTACGACGTTTCTTTGATGAAATGTAAATTTATGCCCGTACGGACTTTTAGCGATCTTTGATGAAACTGACGTACGCATGTCTTAAAAAAGAATATACGAACATTTCACAAAATCGTACGAACTTTGTTGATGAAAATGGCTCCTTATTACTGTTTTACATTGTTCATTTGAAACTTCTACGTTACCTGCAATACCCTGTTATTATGTGTGTAAACAGTGTATTCACTAACCAATTGACCAGTCTGTGTTAATTTGTTTGTCCTGTCTTTGCATATACAGTGGAACCTCAATAAACGGTCATCTGTGAACAACAACCACCTCTGCATAACAATCACTTTTCCGATTTCCCTATTTTTTTTTTTATATGTTTAACCTCTCTACAACAGCCACGTTCCTACAACAGCCATGTTTTGTAACGTCCAAAAGATGGTTGTTGTACAGAGGTTGCACTGAAATTCGAGGAAAAAGTGCCTTTGAGAATGCGCAAAATATGCAGATTTAGATCATTCTGCGCAAGCCTAAAATATCATCCGGGCCTTTGCTCTCCATTCATACATTCTGTAGTATCCAATGATTCTATTAGCGGACAATAAAGGCCCTGACCAGTCTGCGCGGATGCGCAGGCTGATCTGGGCCTTCGCTGTCTGCGTATGCCCAAAAGACACGTTTTCGCATGACACAGCCCAATTATAATTACTCGGGCTTTCTTTGTTTCTTTTCAGGCTTGAAGAGAGACTAGCTGCAGCTAATCAAGAGTTAAAAAGACTGCGTGACCCAGATCAGGTTGAAGGGAATCCCGAGGTAAAATAATATATGCAGTCTTATTAACCCATTTATGCCTGGCATCCCATAAAAGGGACCTTGACAAACAGTGGCGTCTGATCAGGGCTTACACTGTTTGCATTAAGTTTAGGAATTTCTTTAAAACACAGTCAGTAAAAACTACTGTGCTTTCGACTTCTTTCAGAAAGTCGTTTTTTGCTTGACGCTTTACACAGAAGAAGTAAATTTTCAAACTTTTGTCATGATTTAATGCAAAAACCATTTGTCGTAACTACCTATGTACAAAACATTTTATTCTAGTCCTTGGTTTTTAAAAAACCAAATATTTTCACTTTTTCCAATAGTAAAAATGAAGCCAAATCATGCAGAAATCTGTAGGGTAGGTAATTTGGAGCCTGATTTTCAACGTTACACTTATTCAATTTTTCTGAAATTTTTACAATATTGTTGTGAAACATCAATAATTCAAATTCAGCAAAGAAAAGTAAAAATATTTTCTTAGACAAAAATTCCAAAAAATCACTTTACTATAGAAAATGCATGGGTCAGACCAACTTTTGGCCGTAAATTTAATTTTAGTGTAAATATTTGAGAACAAAACACAGAAACAGAAAAGACAAATGGTTTTTGATAAGATATGGTCAATCAGAACAAAATATTTTCATCTGAAAAAAAAAACACCAGACAAAAAACGTCTTTCCAAGAGATGTCGAAAGGACAGTAATCACATACCCTGCTACTGGAAATAGACGGGTCTAAAGAGTTCAAGTAGAAGAGTCCATTAGGTATAAATGGGTTGTTGGCTTCAGTTTCATATTCATTCTGCAGTCCACTGGCACGACATCCATGGAAGTATTAATTAGGTTTCTTAGCATGTGAGGTAACCCCATATGTTGTCAGCACTGCCAAGTATATGATTGGCCCCCTTTTTCAGCAAAAAGTATATGATTGGCCCAATTCTGGATTAGTATATGAAAGGCCCCACTTCTCTGATGTATCCCGGTACATGCACATAATTTTTGTTCAGAGATTTTTCGAGGCTACTTGTTCTCTTTGTATTCAATGAATTGACTGCTATATTTGTCTAACTACCAGCAATAAATAGGTACAATAAATCAAAGAGCAGTGTATGAATGGGTCAACATTTCAGACGATCTAGTATATATGAATGGGTCCGTTTTTTCAAAGGCCAGGTATATGATTGGGGTAGGTTTCGAAATACTGGCTCAAACACCCGTACCACACTTACCCTAAAGTTACTCCTCCCCCCTCCCCCCCCCCTCCCCCCCCCCCCCCCCCCCCCCCACGCCAGGAGTGATCCTTTTGGATCAATAAAAATAAGTTTTGAGCAATTTACTAGAAAATAAAATCAAAACAAGTGATTCAGCACAAAATACCTACGTGTGCTCAGTCGTGTCTGTTTGTTTGATTTTCCAAGATATTTATTCTAACTATTGGGACGCACTAACTCCTCACCATACTTGTCTTAAACAAGTGCAGGACAAATATATTTATATTTCCTATAATTTTGTCGATCATTCCAGCAACAGAAGAAAGTACAAGTTGAGAGGAAGGAATTAAAAAGAGCGAAGGCAGAACTCGAAAGAATGAAGGTAAGGAATGGTTTTAGCCATTGTCAACGGACCTGCAAAAATAACGCATCAAACTATGAGCAATATTAAGCAGTTAGCAGACTATGTATTTGTACGTTTATACAGTATAACCTCAATGGCTCGAACCCGGATGGCTCGTTTACCATGGATGATTCGAACTCTTTTTTCAGTTCCTACAAAATCCTTCCAATAGCTCAAGAAAACACATATTTAGGGATTTTTTTCTTATTTTATCATGGAATTATATGTTGTGTGTACTCATTAGAATCGCCACATCGATTCTAATGAGTACACTTAACATGCAATCATTGTGTAAAAAATCGAAAAGATTTCCCTAAATTATCGCTATTTGCTTCCTGAACTGGTGCCATGATTAACCCTCAGTGGCTCGAACTACCCATGTCTCGAACGAATTTCCATGGTCCCAAAGATGTTCGAGCCATTGAGGTTCGACTGTATTTGCACAAATAGGAGACAGACTTCATAAGTCAATTGACTTTCTTCTAAATCCCATTGTATAGTATTGTAATGTAGTAAACATACGTATGTCTGGTATATGTTCATGAAATAAACGTTTAAACTAAATAGTAGGCTAAATGGGCTGCGCCATGCGAAAGCATATCATGCGAAAGCATGTCTGCGGGCATATGCGGACAGCGAAGGCCCAGATCAGCCTGCGCATCCGCGCAGTCTGATCTGGGCCTTTGCTGTCCGCAAACAGAATCATTGGATACTATGGAATGTTTAAATGGAGAGCAATGCCAATATGAACCAGCACACTTTGCGCATGTTCGGAGGTACTTTTTCGCTTGATGAGACCCAAATGATGTATATATTTTGAAGACGGTCTTTTCCTGACCTTACTGTCTATGATCAGGTTCAGTGTGCTTCTACTAGTGGGTTTTCTTTTTGGCTAATTTTCAGGGGTTTTTTTTAGGGGAACCTACATCTTTGCTTGTATCAGTGTACTGAGAATTTAGTTATATACTTTTCCATGCTGATCCAGTGATGAGGTTGGAATTTTTGATGCAGGTCGAACAATCATAATTTTTCGACCTGCGTAAGAAATCCATACCTCATCAGTGGATCTGCGAAAGAAATTCCTTCCTCATCAGTAAGTCTGCGTAAGAAATTCCTACCTCATCAGTGGATCTGCGTAAGAAATTCCAACCTCATCAATAGATCTGGGTAAGAAATCCCTACCTCATCAATGGATCTGCGTAAGAAATTGCTGCCTCATCAGTAGATCTGCATAAGAAATCCCTACCTCATCAGTGGATCTGCGAAAGAAATTCCTTCCTCATCAGTAAGTCTGCGTAAGAAATTCCTACCTCATCAGTGGATCTGCGTAAGAAATTCCAACCTCATCAATAGATCTGGGTAAGAAATCCCTACCTCATCAATGTATCTGCGTAAGAAATTGCTGCCTCATCAGTAAATCTGTATAAGAGATCCCTACCTCATCAGTAGATCTGCGTAAGAAATTCCTACCTCATCAGTAGATCTGCGTAAGAAATCCCTACTTCATCAGTAGATCTGCTTGAGAAATCCCTACCTCATCAGTGGATCTGCGTAAAAAAGTTCTACCTCATCAGTAGATCTACGTAAGAAATTCCTACCTCATCAGTAGATCTGCGTAAGAAATCCCTACCTCATCAGTAGATCTGCGTAAGAAATTCCTACCTCATCAGTGGATCTGCGTAAGAATTTCCTACCGCATCAGTAGATCTGTATAAGAAATCCCTACCTCATCAATGGATCTGCGTAAGAAATCCTTACCTCATCAGTGGATCTGCGTAAGAAATCCCTACTTCATCAGTAGATCTGCTTGAGAAATCCCTACCTCATCAGTGGATCTGCGTAAAAAAGTTCTACCTCATCAGTAGATCTACGTAAGAAATTCCTACCTCATCAGTAGATCTGCGTAAGAAATCCCTACCTCATCAGTAGATCTGCGTAAGAAATTCCTACCTCATCAGTGGATCTGCGTAAGAATTTCCTACCGCATCAGTAGATCTGTATAAGAAATCCCTACCTCATCAATGGATCTGCGTAAGAAATCCTTACCTCATCAGTGGATCTGCGTAAGAAATTCCTACCTCATCAGTAGATCTGCGTAAGAAATTCCTACATCATCTGTGGATCTGCGTAAGAAATCTCTACCTCATCGGTGGATCTGCGTAAGAAATTCCTACCTCATCAGTAGATCTGCGTAAGAAATCCCTACCTCACCGGTGGATCTGCGTAAGAAATTCCTACCACATCAGTAGATCCGCGTAAGAAATTTCTTCCTCATTAGTGGATCTGCGTAAGAAATTCCTACCTCATCATTGGATCTGCGTAAGAAATCCCTACTTCATCACTTGATCTGCGTAAGAAATGCCTACCTCATCAGGCGATCCGCGTAAGAAATCCCTACATCAGTTGATCTGCGCAAGAAATTCCTACCTCATTAGTGGATCTGCGTAAAATATTACTACCTCATCAGTATATCTACATAAGGAATTCCTACCTCATCAGTAAATCAGCATGGAAAAGCATATATGTGTAATTGATTGATTGAGCTTAGGTTTTACGTCACAGTCAACTTATTAAGGTCATGTCGAGCGCGGTCAGTTTACCTAACCACACTTTTCCTGGACAGGCATAGTCCTCTAAGCGGTAAACCAGTACTTGTGCACATTCTTTCGTCAGAAACTGACAACTGCCTTTCTTGAATCAGTGGAAGGGAGAGAATGACCGTAGAAAACATTTCATGACCAATCTCCACGAAAAAATGTTGCCGGACCCGGCGGGGATCTCACCCACGACCTCCTGATCACCAGTCGGACGCGCATCCGACTGAGCAACCGAGGCCAGCAACTTATGTGTAATTGAAAAGTTCAGAACTAAGGGCAAAGGTTGAACGTGACTTATACGGTTTGAGCGCTACATTGTATTTTGCTGTTTACTATTCCATGTCGATGTTTGTTCTGCAGATTATCTTCGCTTTTTCTTTATGTTTTCAATGTTTGTTCAGCCTTTGTTTTCGCTGAAATGTTAGACAGACGATTCACATGTAATGTCAAACCTTATTTTCGCCGAAAAATTAAAAAAAAAAAAAAAAAAAAAAAAAGAAAAAAAAAAAAAAAAAAAAAAAAAAAAAAAGAATTGAAAATATCGTCTACTATTTTGCATGGCGCTTTAATGGTTAATCTTTACTACTCTCTGGGTAAATTCAGCAGACCAGAAATTGATGATATTTTTCGTTTGTTTGTTTGTTGTTGTTGTTGTTTTTTTTTTTAAGAAAATAGAATATGACATCTTATACAAACTGTCTCCACTGGAGATAATTTGCATGAAAAGTCATTCTATTTCTTGGGGAAAATAAGAAGTATATTTCAAATGTCGTCTGGTGAAAATTTTACCAAGAATGCTAGGCGTTAATGATTAACATTACAGGAATTCCGAAGAAATGACTTAGACCGGTTGCATCAACGTGAGGACGAAGTTGATCAACTTCAGATGCAAAATGCCAATCTCAAGCAAAGACTCTTAGAACTGCAGAAGATTGTAGATACTTCGGAAATCAAGCTTGATACAGAAAGAAGCATTCGACAGGAAGTTGAAAGACAAAGGGACGACCTAATGTAAGTTAACGCTTAGCACTCTGGGTAAAAATTTCAGCAGACGACAGTTAGAAATATTTTTCTTATTTTTCCCAGAAAACAGGGTTGACAATTGTCTCCAGTGCAGACAACTTGCATGAAATGTAAAACCCTGTTTTCTGGGAAAAAATAAGAAAATGAGAGATAATTTGCTTGAAATGTCGAAAGCTGTTTTCTGGGAAAAAATGTCACCAATTTGTCGTCTGCTGAATTAGTCCAGAGAGAGGTAAGTGTAAATTAAGGTTAACCATTCAGTGTGTAACCAATTCTGAAAAAATGCAGATGATTATAATGCAGCTGATTCTATTTAAGGTCTGAGAAATTTGAAATATAAAATGAAGAAGACCTTAGTCCAATTTTAATGGTTAAAGGGAAAGCCTTTCAGTTTTTTTTTCTTTTCAGTGAAGTTAAAGGGAAAGCCTTTCAGTTTTTTTTTATCCGACAAAGTACGAATTAAGCCATGCCGAGAGAAAAGCGACATATTATAATTGTAAAGATCTTGATCATGGGTTAACAAATGTACACGCAGTTGTAAAAATTTCAGTATTGTTTGTCATATTATGAAGTCCCACACATTTTGTTACCGATGACTTGTGTTTACATTGTTTGTGTTGAGGTTTTACGGCCCAGTCAACCCAATGGGGTCATGTCGAGCGCGGTCAGTTTACCTAACCACACTTTTACTGAGCAAGCTTAGTCCTCTAAGCGTTTAACCAGTATTGTATACATTCTTCCGCCAGAAACTGACAACTGCCCTTCTTGAATCAGCGGAAGGGAGAGAATGACCGTAGAAAATATTCATGATCAATCTCCACGAAAGACTGTTGTCGACCCGGCGGGGGTCGAACCCGCAACCTCCTAATCACCAGTCAGACGCGCATCCAACTGAGGCCACCGAAGCCGGCCTTGTGTATACATATTGTAGTGTTTTTTATTACTGTATATTTGCCCTGTATGCGCACAACTAGGCCTGAGCAACCAATTTCCTAGCTAGAATTCTTTATAAATCTACAGCGGGCCGTAATCGGCCCGCCAGGGTATTATCGGCCCGTTGTAGATTTATGTATAATGCTCACTGGGTTATACCTATGCAGCGTCAGAAAATTTGTCTACACTGTTTGTTACTCACTCACAGTGTTTATACACAACCCAGTCAGCATTCTACGTAAATCTATATCGGGCCGTCATCGGCCCGTCAGGGTAACTGACGTGCCGATGACGGCCCGATGTAGATTTACGTAGAAAGCTAGCTGGGAATAACTGGAAGTAAATTGGAGTTCTTCAAAGTTTAGGAGAAGTATGATAACCCTGGTCACTTGAGGGTGCCTTAATACCGTATGGTATGGGTAGGGGTAGCTGACCGAAGAATTAAGAAGGAGAAAAGGAAGCTACCCAACGGCTGGAAGGCCGGGCTAGATGAGGAATTGGTGGTCGAATACTTAGGGTTATTACGGTAGATATGAGTCATGTGTCTTCCCAGTAAACACACAACGTCGTAGCAACGTCGCTCCGACGTCGACGTGACGTCCTAACGTCGCGGCGATGTTGGAGCGACATTGTTACGACGTTATGTGTTAGCTGGGTTTATGTATCCACAGGACCGAAAGACAGATGTTCGACGAAACTCTACGTAGTTACAAAGTGAAACTTGGTGTCAGTCAAGCGGGACGTAACGTCAACTTACGAGAGGCTGAAGAGCTCAGGAAGAAGGATGAAGAATACAGGAATCATCTCAACAGCTTACAGAGGAAACTAAAAATAGCACATAATGAAATAGATAGACTGCGAAATAAAACAACAATGCCAGGAAAGACAGCCTCCTCTGTAGAAACTCATTTGACCCGGTTTCAGCGTGACGAAAAAGGCATTGGTCACGTGACGCCGAAAAGCTCGACGAGGTCTCTGCCACGAATTTTACCGAGCATTACAGATGGTGCGCAAAAAAGAGCTCCGTATGCGAAAACAAAACCTAATACGTCTTAACTAATTATGTGAGGTGGATTCTTCTTCCCAGTCTTTTAAGGAGTATCTGACTGATATTCTTATAATATTACAGAAAAAGTCCTACATATGTTGCAAACAGCGTAGATCCTAACCAGACGCCTCCTTCAGTGGGGTCTGATCTGGTACTACACTGCTTACCAATATATATTTGACGTTATACAGCCGGAAACCAGAGACAGTGGGTCACCGGACAGGGTTATATTTTGATCTATAGTAAATCTGTTTGTGGGTAGACTTTTAGGAAAGGGATTCATATGGTTGATTTTACGCCATTGTTTCAAGGGAGACAACTTTATGACTGCCTGTTTGTTTTCCTGCACAACAATCCCCTTCTAAAAAGGGGTCTACTCTAAAAGGAAAGAATTTGCTCCCACAGGGAGCAAATTCTTTCCTTATAGTGTAGATTCCTTTTCAGAAGGAAGATAAACATTTTTGACAGAGGTTTCTCCCCTGGAATGGGATCCATTCCCCTTAAAATGGGTGTTGATTAGTCACAAGCATAACGTGACATTTTCGTAGAGAAAAAACAGCTACCATATTTACCTTGAATATTCGGACATACACACCGGAGCAAACAGTGTAGACAGATAGTTATCAAACCATTCCAATTTTGGAATGGTTTGATGACTATCATCACTGTTTGAAAATCCACAGCACCTTGTCGGTAGTCAAAGGGACCTTTTTTTTCAAATTCTAGGATTTTTAGGTATTAACCCTTCAAATGTTATTTACAACTGCAGCTGCCGATATTTTGATATTTTTGTATGTTTCAAAGACAATAAGGTTTGACATTTCATGGGAATCGTCTGCCTAATGGTGGGTTCACATGAAGTAGCAACTATTATTTTCTGTGAAAATAAAAGAAAACATGAGAACCACGTTTGCTACAATTTTGACTTGCGCTTTAAAGGTTAACACACAGCATATTTGGTAAACTTTCACTAGACGCTATTTTGAAATATTTTTGGGTGGTTGGGTGAGGCAAAGGTGTCGGATATCTTGCGTCACCGGGGCATCCAACTGATATTGGCTTACAGTTTGGCAAGGCCTGCTATCCTTGCAGCAGGTAAGGGTAGAGGGGGAATGTTTTTATTTCTTCTGTTTCTTCACTTTCATTCATTTTCCTCTTTCTCCCCTGTCCCTCTCTTTCATCTCCTCTACTATCTCTTCTATCTCTCGATCTTCTCCCTTTCTCTGGGAGGCGATACAAAAGACCTATAAGGGTTGACATGTCGTTAAACCCTAACACAATTAATTTGAAATATTTTTTTGATTTTATTTCAGAAAATACCATTTGAAGTCCTCAGGAGATAAATTGCATGAAATGTCAAATCCTTTTTTCTGGGAAATATAAGAAAAATATTACCAAGTTTTAGTCTGTTGAAAGTGCTTAAAATGCACTAAAGATTATTAAAGTGTCCGAATAATAAGGATATAAAGCTTCAGATAAAAAAAAAACATCACGAAAACATGCCAATATAATTTTGACCCCACCCCCACGCTTTTATATAGTAAAACTGGGGTTTACAGGGTATACATTATTTTTCTTATTTCTGCTCAAAAACATAGATTGTGGGTATTCGTTAGAACCGCCTCATCGAGGCGGTTCTAACGAATACCCACAATCTACGTTTTGAGCAGAAATATGAAAAATATCCGAGTTTTTTATTTGAAAATTTTCTGGTTTTAGAGATGAAATTTTCTTTATATTTGAATAGGCGTGTTTTCGTAATGGGAGTATCCATTTAAATATTTTCTTATTTCTCCATGAAAACATATGTTTTGTGCACTCATTAGAAGCACCTAGCTGGTAATAAAGGCTTATCTAGAGCTCTGAGAATAATAAGTTACAGACACAATGTCTGGCGGTCTGGTCACGACCTGCGCTAATCGCCAAGTTAAAACATATGTAGTGCAAATTTTGAAGATCCTGGCCAGGCAGGACATATCCTGTATGCAATTAGTGACCATTTTATTCTATATTTTATCGGAGCGCTGCTGCATCTGCAATGATGGCTTTGCCACGTCAACGCTGTTAAGGTCATGTCGAACCGGTCAGTTTACCTAATCACACTTTTACTGGACAGGTTTAGTCGTCTAAGCGGTTAACCAGTACTTGTGCACATGCTGTCGCCAGAAACTGTCAACTGCCCTTCTTGAATCCGCGCAAGAGGGGAATGACCATAGAAAACATTTCATAATAGATCTCCGCGAAAGAATGTTGGCCATTGCCCGTTATAGAACCAATAGTATCATTTTGTTGTAAATATACTATTCTTTGTATAAAACCCCTTCGGGATATCAGTGACTCGTAAAATAATCACAATTCCACAAATAGATAGAAAAAAGTCTTCCAGAGATGGACTGATGTTGGACGCAGAGAAACTCTTGATTACGACCATGAACAATTCTTCTGCTGTGGAAGACTTTCGGTTGCACAAATACCTCGTACATTTAGGCTTTATGAACAATTCTTAATGGACGCATGGAATTGCACGAAGACAGTGTTCGGACCTTAAACTCTAGGTTTTGTGAATGCACGTGGATTGATCCACTGATGAGGAGCTCGGTTATAGTTTGTGATCCGGTTCCAATTTAGCTACTACTTTCTACTCAGTACTATACCTTTACAGACTAAATGATCTTGTGACAAGCTGGGTTTAGTCTATAAACTGTTTAGAAGTCTACAGAAGAAGACGAAAACTTGACTGATGATGCCAGAAGTGACAATAGGTGTCTCATTTTGTCATCGGTTAACATCGTTGTGGTTGTGATTCATAATTTATTGTTTATTGTTAATCTTTTCGATGTTATACTTCCTGTGATCTCATTTAGTAAATTTTCATTTTGCATTTTGTTGTACAAACAAAAAGATCCAAGGTAGACAATATAAAATTTTGTACCTTATGTGATCTCATTAAATGATTTTGATTATATTGTCGACCTCTTGTCAGCTAGGTTTTGTATTTTGTTTTACAAACAGATAGATCCAAGGTAGATAATATAAAACTTGCTCAGGAATGTGTTTTATATACAATCGACTATCGTTATCTCGAATTCCAAGGGGCTCCCTGAAATACTTCGAGATATCCGCACCTCGCTATATCAGATTTGCAGAATTTAGGAAAAAATAAATCGAACAACCACATTTAAGAAATGTACATGTAATTTGACTCCTGAAGTTAGAGATATATTGAAACTAGAAAAAGTGTCCATTCAGAGAAAGGTTACATATGTAATTGTAACAGGTACAGCATAAAGTTATTATTAAGGTTGATATCCTTTTTATAGAACACGATCAAACCTTTGAGAAACCTTTGCTATAATCAATAAGTGTCATGATAATAAAGCATAAATTAACCAAGTAGTTTCGATATATAAATCTATGTCAGACCAAGATTTCAGACACGGTTTACTATCTGGAACTTAGTCAAGGGCAGATAATTAACCAAATAAGCAAGAGTTGTCTTCCATGTTCATTACCTCAACGTCATGCATGCATCTGTAATTTTTCATAAATATATTCGATATGGTTTAGGAGTTATGGCCCACACACGATTTACTATATGGAACTAAGTCAAGGGCAGATAATTAAAAAAAACCAAACAAGCAAGAGTTGTCTGCCTTTTTCACGACACATCGTCTCAATGTCATGCATGCACCTGTAATGTTTCATAAATATATTCCATACGGTTAAGGAGTTATAGCCCGGACGCGGTTTAATACATGGAAATAAGTCAAGGGCAGATAATTCAAAAAACAAACAAACAAGAGTTGTCTTCCTTTTTCACGACACATCGTCTCAATGTCATGCATGCACCTGTAAAGTTTCATAAATATATTCCATACGGTTTAGGAGTTATGGCCCGGACACGAATTGGGACGGACGTACCTACGTACGGAACGGACGGACAGGGGTAACACTTAATGCCCTTCCGCTATTCTTCGAATAGGCGGGGGCATAAATATTGTGAAAAAGAAGAGAAATTGCTCCTTTCTCCTCTTTTCCACAATATTTTGTTACCTATTGTTAGATTTTCATGTTTAGCAGGGACCAGATTATCGCTTCAAGATAAGCGATTATTCGAGATAAGCGAGATCGAGATAACGAGAGTAAACTATATGTTCTACAAGAAATTCGCCGAATGACTATGTCACGACTGCTGGTGGTATTCAAGAAACGGAGCTAAACGTTCGGACTAAGCATTATTCAGCCAAGCAGGAAAAGTAGGTCAAAGTCAGTAACGGTCCATGGCAGTGGTGAGGATGCATCATGGCGGATGAGTATATGAAGTTTCATTAGCCTAGACCCAGTCAGCATTCTACGTAAACCTATATCGGGCCGTCATCGGCCCGTCAGGGTAGCTGACGGGCCGATGACGGCCCGATGTAGATTTACGTAGAATGCTAGCTGGGGACGCCTTGGTGTTTGAGAAACGGAGCTAAACGTACAGACAACATTGTTGACGCCAACAACAACGACGCCAACGACGACGCCGGAAAGTGTTCATTTTGTCACGCCTGCTTGCTGAAGCAATCGCGACATTAAAACAGGATACCTTGAAATCCCTATTTTAGCGCTGCATAGTAGAAAGTTTTACCACATCAGGGGATCTAAGATTTGAAGCTTGTTTGTCAATTGATTCAATGAAGATGAATCCCGAAGGGGCCGTGGTAAAGTGTTCCCCTATTTTGGAGCCGAATATGAAAAAAGAACGATCAAATAGCGCAGAGTTTGATTTTGGAAAGGATACTGTTCCGTTTGTAACAATAAAAGCCATATTGCACGAGTCAGGGCGTATAAAACGTGTTAGGAAGGGCATACTAAATTTGGACCAATCGAACTGTGTAGTCCTTGACCTATGTACTAATAATGAGCCATCATCAGAGGACGTCAGCGAGCGGTTGGATACTGGTGTTATTAAATCTGAGATATATGATGCAAGATCGCGTGTATGAGGTTAAGAAATCCCTGTGCTTTTTTGTCAGCGGCAAAATCGATCCCATATCGGTGCCCATGTTGGATAAATAGAATCCATCATTGATGTTCAGTGGGGACAGATAAATCCCAACCCGAGGGTCCAAAGTTTCAGTGGAAAACAAGGCTTGCCGAGTTTCCCACTGGAAAGGTGGACCCGAGGGTTAGCATTTTCCTGTCGTCACTGAAAATCAGTGGCCTTTTCTCTCATTGCTCGCACGGAAATGCCGAAACAAAATGGTGAAAAATAAACAAATTAACAAAACCAACGAATTTTGTTACCAAAACGTTCCTTTTATTTCAACTAAAATAATATATACTAACACTTGATGGTTTTGTTCACTAATAAAGAAGTTACACGCGTTTGAAAATTTGAGCCGGCGTTTCATAACCTAACTACGCAAACGTAGAAACCCGACGTCATCCGATAATTTGGAATGTCGTGACGTAAACATCACGTTTGAGCTGTCTCGTATATGTGACATTCTCTAGGAATTTCGGTCTAATGGGAGTATATGGTCGATTTTCCGATTTTTGCATTTTCATAGACTACGTTATCTGCCAAAACATGTGGTACAATATGAGTGTTGAACAAGCCCTGGTTACAGAGTAATAGCCCTTTGAATACTAGCACCTTAACTGACCAGAAATTACGACGTGACATTTTTTACTACATCCGACACCGTGATTCCCTATTCCTGTAACATACACTGTATAACTGAACAATTTATTTAATTATTGTCAGACACATTCATACATAAGCTTGCTATTTTTGGAGTGGTTGTAATAAAAAAAAAGTCGAGACTAACATATATCGTATAAATTCGGTATATTTCTGTGAATTTCAACATCAATTTGTTAGGTTTAGTAGTAAAAGTACCAGCCCACTTCATACAGGTTTCGTACTTTTTCCGTAAATTGTTCGTGACTCAAGTCACATGGCGCTATATCAGGTGACTTTATCAGCCAATCGAAATTTGAGTCAAAATCATGACGACCGCTGCAGCTTCAGCAGCCGACTGTCAAACGATTTTTCTGACTATTTGGAGCTAAGGGAATCATACGATCATAGTTAGTAAACGTCACTGCAATTTAGACTTCTGAGCAATGCTACCAAATCCTATACAGTTGCTCATTTATAGCCAAGTATGTAAATATTATTACCATAAAAGTCCTAAAATTTTGGACAACGGATTTTTTTTTCTGAAATCATTATGTTTTACCGTAGGGACAGGTCCAAAATAAGTAGATGCAGTGACACACAGTGTAGATTCTGACCATATTGTTCCTCTAGGAGCACCTGATTAGGGTCTACACTGCTTCGGTGTACTTGTATTACTTTTGTGCAAATTTCCTCAGTGAGACAGGATTACATGTACACGCAAAGTATCCTCCGGGCTTTTGCTCTCCATTGATACCTTCTATAGTATCAAATTTTTCTGGCATCGGAGAGCGAATGCCCTGATCAGATCTGCGCGATTTGATCAGGGCCATCGCTGTCCGAAAATGCCGCGAAGGCACATTTTCGCTCAGGGCGTCTCATACTATATACATTGAATAGCAATATTATTGCAATATTCGTGCACCAAATACCAGGGCCCAGGTCTACAATCGTTCCTTAGAGTCAATGTGTACTTTAACTTCAGGTCTGAAAATTTAACACATGAAATGAGATATCAAAAATCCATTAAAGTGAATAGTTTTGTTTTTGTTCAGTAGGCGATGTCTAAATATACTTATTTGTTTCATCATGGAAATTCAACTTTCATGTGAAAAGACAAAATATGCTGTGCAAATCTCAGTTCTCAAAGTTAAGCTCATCCTGAACTTAAGGAATGATTGTAAACCTGGGCCAAATATTGACATAGCGTTTTGCTTTTTTCATGATAAACGCAGATCAATTGGTCCGCGCCAAGTGGAAACGTGTCTTCGGGCATATGCGGTCAGAGAAGGCCCAGATCAGCCTGCAGCCGCGCAGTCTGATCTGGACATTCACTGCCCGATAACAGAATCATTGCATACAATAAAATGTATGAACTGTGAGCAAAGGCCCGGATGATACTTTGCGCTTGCGCAGGATAATCATGTTTAAACTACATTTGTCAATGCTATTCTTAATGGAGATGCTAATGATAAAAGCAGAGGAATCCAACCAATTCCCCTAGATTTTTACAGAGAGTACAAAGGGGAGTTAACTGAATGCTGCCGCCCATTAGCGAAACTACCAATGATCCGAGTGGACCGAGGAATTTAGATAGCGTTGACGGCAATCACATTTAAATTCATGGGTATCTGCTTAAAAGAGGTTGCAATGACCAATTTATGCCTAGCGTTCCTTAAAAGGGACAGGCAAACAGTGTAGACCCAGATAAGACGCCACAGAACGCGAATTCTGAGCTATGTCTACACTGTTTGCATTTTATACAGGAATTTCTACAAAACATTGTAATAATAAAAATAAACTACTCTTTTTACTGGAAATGTACCGGTCCAATGAATCAAAGTAGAGGAGTCTATTCGGCATAAATGGGCTAACGAAACCAAACATTACAGCCCAGCTGTAAGTAAACGGATGAAAAAGGTGACGCCACGAAGCCCAAAAACGTAATACATAAACGAACGTTGGTTTCCCACACTACGTGATTGTAACAAAAGTCAATATATCATCATCATGGCCGGTTGCATGTGAATGGATTCGCCAAAATACTGTGATTGTAACAAAAGTCAATGTATCATGGCCGATTGCATGTGAATTGATTCTCCAAATTCTTGGAAAAAATCAGTTGTAAGTCTGAAAAATAGATTAAGTAACTATGTATTTATGACGTATCACAATAAAATAAAACGTAGTTAACCTTTACCCCAGTAAACACAGAACGTCGCGGCGACGTCACAGAGACGTTGTTACGACGTGTGTTAGCTGGAACCATTCTCTGGGCTAATACAGCAGACGACAAATCGTTTCGCAGAATATGGGTCTGACATCTCATGCATATTGTCTCCTGAGGAGACAGTTTTCGTGAAATGTCAAGAGCCTGTTTTCTGGAAAAAAATAAGAACAGTATAACAAGTTTGTCATCTACTGAATCAACACATGGAGAGGGTGGTAAAGGTTAATAAACAAAAACAGAAACAGCCACCGCTACAAATGCACCAACCATCAAACACAAGCCAACTTTCAGTCCCGTCGCAAACTAAATGACGGAATTTATGAAACTGACATAATAGATAAACTGGTCATATTACGCTTATATGCCTACAAAAATCCTTTTTTCCCCTCTCTGCATACCGTCCCCCACCCACTCCCCCGCCCCCGCACCCCATAATATATAGTGAAAACGAGTACACAACATATACAATATAAGGCGAATTTTCGGAATTTTGTAGATTTAACTTTAAAAAAAAAAAATGTTTATCATGTCTATTAATGTTGTGTACAATAAACTATGTCTTAATCTACTTATTTTCAAAATTTTCCTCATTTTTCCGTATAAACAGCTATAAGCAATATGCTTTCTTATTTCTTTGTGGGTACTCCACAAGAAGCACATTTTCAGAAGAAAGTCAACAATTTTGAAAGAGTTGCATACCCTGAATTTGTACCCATTCTCCTGATAAAGAAAACTATTGGAAGGAAATGAACCACAATGTCAGAAAAGATACCTTTGGGCTGTGCGCCCAGCGAAGATTCAGATCAGCCTGCGCATTCGCGCAGTCTGATCAGAATCTTCACTCGGCGCATTTTTGGATAGCCAAGAATGCAAAGTTTCTTCATGCGGAGAATGAAGACTCTAATCAGACTGCGCGGATGCGCAGGCTGATTTAAGTATTTGTTGGCGCACATGTCAGAAGGTACGTCTTCTCACGTTACGGCTCATTTGATTGGTTAGTCCTTTCATCCCTGTAGACCAAACCAGATACATTTGCAAACAGGGTAAATCCTGATGAGATGGTTCATAATGAACCGTCTCATCAGGATCTACACTATTTGCCATTCTGTTTTTTATTTTTTTTTATTGACATCCCTATTCGCAATAATGGACATATCCAAATTCAATGACAGGAAATTTTCTTAAACTCAGGATGAAAATTTAAACCGCAACAAATATTTTATCGATACGCTAGCTACCACCAGTGATACTTACCATACTGTTTCCACTACGGGAAGGCTTGAAATATCAAATACAGGCGTCTGTGCTCCATTTGGGTTTATAGTTTGTACAGTTGATGTAAGTACAGGTGCTACTTTGGCACTGCAGAAATAAGAAAAAACAAATGAAAGCATATGGGCGAATTTTATTATTTAATCCACATTTATGGATATCCAAAAAATCGAATTATGGCTGTCGGAATTTCGATTTATTGATCTGCAAAAATCGATATTTGGATATCCAATATTCGCGCTGTTTCTTTTTTTATATATCCATAAATCGATTTTTGAATATCCAAAATATTCCCTGAGCACCAATTCCCTTCTGAAGAGGAGTCTACTCTTTAAGAAAAGATTTTACTCTCAAGGGGAGCGAATTCTTTCTTTTGAGAGTATACCCTTTCTTTGAAGAGAGGCAACCCACCGATAAAATGACGTTAATGCAACGTCGCACTAACGTCGATGCAACGTCATGACGTTGCATCGACGTTAATGCGACGTTGAGTAAACGACATTTGCCTGCAGGGAAAACGTTATTTGCCCACTGGGAAAACAAGTTTGGCAGAGTTAGGCTCCACAAAAAGTGTATCACTTTCCCTTAAGTGGTCTCCGTCCTTTGGACTAGATGACAGGCATGTCTATACATTGTATATTCCAGTAAATGTGTGTCAACTTCGCTTAAAGGAAAGCGTATGTGCCCAGAGTGAGTAATATTTCCTTTATCGAAGCCCACAATAGCAAGTGATAAATATTTCCATGCAAGAGTTATATCGCTTGGCGGTATATCATTTCCCCATAAAATAGGGCGAACACAAATTTCCATACTTTTCCTAAATATTCCGACAGACAGACTTGAGCAAACGGATTAAGATTTGATCATCCTGCTGCTATAGGCAGTCTGATCATAGTATGCACAGTTTCCCATTCCATCACATCGAAAGAAAGACGGTTTAAGTTTTAGAAAAAAAAGTACTGTAAGAAATGAATGTAGGAAAATATTTGAGCCGAGGCACAGCGTTTCTTACAAGATTGCATGTCCGCAAAGCAATGACTCAGACTAGCCTGCGCAAATGCGCAGGCTGATCTGAGTCATTGCTTTGCGGTCTGTGGATAGGCTAACAGCCTAGCTTTCTTAGATGTTCGACAGTGGTTCTGCTTTATAGAATACGTGGATGTGCGGGCTGCTGTGAGTTTTCGCTGGGCGCACAAGCAATCTTGCAGGAAATGCTGTGCCCCGGCTCATTAAGGATAAATAAGGTACCAACCTTGCTGCAGCTTGTGCAGATAGGTGAACAAAAGCAGCCACCGCACCTGCTCCACCGCCTACAACCACCACCCCAACAGATGTCAACACGCACGCTGCTAAAACTGTGTTGTTAAAGAATCCATTTTCTTCATTGTTTGCGGACTCGTTCGTTGGTCTCGTCTCTGTGTCATTGCTTGCACTATTGCTTTCATTGGCTGTCGCATTAGCTGAACTAGTTGTTACTTTTTGTGTTGAAGTTGTTGATATTGACGTGGGCGTCGATGATAGATTTGTTGCAGACATTGCAGTCGCTGATATCGCTATTTGAGCTGCCTGTGTTGTCGCCGGTTTGGTTGTTGAAGACATTTTATTTGATGTTGCAGTTGTTGGAGCTCTCATTGTAATCGCTTGTTCGTTTGTTGTTGTTTCCATCGATATTGTCGTCGCTGGGATTGTCATTGTCGTCATCATTTGGCTCGCTGGAGTTGTTTCATTTAATGTTGTCGTTGTTGGGGATTCCGTTGTAACCGCTTGTTCGTTTGCTGCAGTTTCAACCGATATTGTCGTTGCTGGGATTGTCATTGTCGTCACTATTTGGCTCGCTGGAGTTGTTTCAGTTGATGCTCTCGCTGTTTTAGTCGATGTCGTTGTTGGGACTTCCGTTGTGGTCACTATTTCGGTCGTTGTAGTTGTTTCAATCGATGTTGTTTTTGGAGCGTCTGTTGTGGTCGCCATTTCGGGCTTTGTAGTCGTGTCAGTCGGTGTCGTTGTTGGAGCTTCTGTTGTGTTCACAATATCGGTCGTTGTTGTAGTTTCAGTTGGTGTCGTTGTTGGAGCTTCTGTTGTGGTCAACATTTCGGTCGTTGTAGTCGTTTCAGTCGGTGTCGTTGTTGGAGTTTCTCTTGTGGTCACCATTTCGGTCGTTGTAGTCGTTTCTGTATATGTCCTTGTGGGGACTTCCGTGGTGGTCACCATTTCGGTCGTTGTAGAAGTTTTTGTTGACGTTGTCGTTGTTGGGACTGCCGTTATGGTCACTATTTCGGTCGTTGTAGTCGATGTTGTCGATGGTGTTGTTGTTGGGGCGACTGTTGTAGTTGTCTCTTGTGTCGTTGTAGTCGATGTTGTCGATGTTGGAGCCGGCGCTGTAGGTGTTGTCGTTGGTGTCGTTGTTAGGGTTTTTGTTGCTGTCGTTGTCAGAGTCGCTGTAGGTGTTGTCGTTGGTGTCGTTGTTAGGGTTTTTGTTGCTGTTGTTGTTGGAGTCGCTGTAGGTGTTGTGGCTGGTGTCGTTGTTAGGGTTTTTGTTGCTGTTGTTGTCGGAGTCGCTGTAGGTATTGTCGTTGGTGTCGTTGTTAGGGTTTCTCTTTCTGTCGTTGTTGGAGCCGCTGTAGATGTCGTTGTTGGCGTCGTCGTTAGGGTTTCTGTTTCTGTCGTTGTTGGAGCCGCTATAGATGTCGTTTTTGGTGTCGTTGTTAGGGTAACTGTTTTTGTCGTTGTTGGAGCCGCGGTAAGTGTCGTTGTTGGCGTGGTCGTTATGGTTTCTGTTTCTGTCGTTGTTGGAGCCACTGTAGGTGTTCTTGGTGTCGTTGTTAGGGATTCTGATGTTGTCTTTGTTGGAGCCGCTGTTGATGTCGTTGTTGGTGTCGTTGTTGGGGTTTCTGTTGTTGTCGTTATTGGATCCTCTGTAGATGTCGTTGTTGGTGTCGATGTTGGGGACTCTGTTGTTGTCGTTGTTGGAGCCTCTGTAGATGTCGTTGTTGTTGTCGTTGTTGGAGCCGCTGTAGATGTCGTTGTTGGCGTCGTTGTTAGGGTTTCCGTTTCTGTAGTTGTTGTAGCCGCTGTAGATGTCGTTGTAAACGTCGTTGTTAGAGTTTGTATTTCTGTCGTTGTTGGAGCCGTTGTTGATGTCGTTGTTGGCGTCGTTGTTAGGTTTTCTTTTTCTGTCATTGTTGTAGCCGCTGTAGATGTCATTGTTGGCGTCGTTGTTAGAGTTTCTGTTTCTGTCATTGTTGTAGCCGCTGTAGATGTCGTTGTTGGCGTCGTTGTTAGAGTTTCTGTTTCTGTCATTGTTGTAGCCGCTGTAGATGTCGTTGTTGGCGTCGTTGTTAGGGTTTCTGTTTCTGTAGTTGTTGTAGCCGCTGTTGATGTCATTGTTGGCGTCGTTGTTAGAGTTTCTTTTTCTGTCTTTGTTGGAGCCGCTGTAGATATCGTAATTGGTGTCGTTGTTGGGTACTCTGTTGTTGTCGTTGTTGGGGACTTTGTAGATGTCGTTGTTGTTGTTGTCGATGTTGGGGACTCTGTGGTTGTCGTTGTTGGATCCTCTGTAGATGACGTTGTTGGTGTTGTTGTTGGGGATTCTGTTGTTGTCGTTGTTGGATCCTCTGTAGATGTCGTTGTTGGTGTCGTTGTTGGGGACTCTGTTGTTGTCGTTGTTGGATCCTCTGTAGATGTTATTGTTAGTGTCGTTGTTGGGGACTCGGTTGTTGTCGTTGTTGGATCCTCTGTAGATGTCGTTGTTAGTGTTGTTGATGGGGACTCTGTTGTTGTCGTTGTTGGATACTCTGTAGATGTCGTTGTTGGTGTCGTTGTTGGGGACTCTGTTGTTGTCGTTGTTGGAGCCTCTGTAGATGTCGTTGTTGGTGTTGTTGTTGGGGTTTCTGTTTCTGTCGTTGTTGGAGCCACTGTTGGTGTTGTTGTTGGTGTTGTTGTTGGGGTTTCTTTTTCTGTCGTTGTTGGAGCCTCTGTAGATGTCGTTGTTAGCGTCGTTGTTGGGGTTATTGTTTCTGTCGTTGTTGGAGCCACTGTAGGTGTTGTTGTTGGTGTCGTTGTTGGAGCCGCTGTAGATGTCGTTGTTGGTGTCGTTGTTGGAGACTCTGTTGTTGTCGTTGTT
Source organism: Anodontia alba (assembly GCA_964016985.1). Classification (NCBI taxonomy): domain Eukaryota; kingdom Metazoa; phylum Mollusca; class Bivalvia; order Lucinida; family Lucinidae; genus Anodontia; species Anodontia alba. The sequence continues at coordinate 27,307,452 of OZ024821.1, forward strand.
GGAGCCGCTGTTGATGTCGTTGTTGGGATTTCTGTTTCTGTCGTTGTTGGAGCCACTGTAGGTGTTGTTGTTGATGTTATTTTTGGGGTTTCTTTTTCTGTCGTTGTTGGAGCCGCTATAGATGTCGTTGTTGGCGTCGTTGTTAGGGTTTCTGTTTCTGTCGTTGTTGGAGCCACTGTAGGTGTTGTTGTTGGTGTTGTTGTTAGGTTTTCTTTTTCTGTCATTGTTGTAGCCGCTGTAGATGTCGTTGTTGGCGTCGTTGTTAGAGTTTCTGTTTCTGTCATTGTTGTAGCCGCTGTAGATGTCGTTGTTGGCGTCGTTGTTAGGGTTTCTGTTTCTGTAGTTGTTGTAGCCGCTGTTGATGTCGTTGTTGGCGTCGTTGTTAGAGTTTCTTTTTCTGTCTTTGTTGGAGCCGCTGTAGATATCGTAATTGGTGTCGTTGTTGGGTTCTCTGTTGTTGTCGTTGTTGGGGACTTTGTAGATGTCGTTGTTGTTGTCGATGTTGGGGACTCTTTGGTTGTCGTTGTTGGATCCTCTGTAGATGTCGTTGTTGGTGTCGATGTGGGGGACTCTGTTGTTGTCGTTGTTGGATCCTCTGTAGATGTCGTTGTTGGTGTTGTTGTTGGGGATTCTGTTGTTGTCGTTGTTGGATCCTCTGTAGATGTCGTTGTTGGTGTCGTTGTTCCAGACTCTGTTGTTGTCGTTGTTTGAGCCGCTGTAGATGTCGTTGTTAGTGTCGTTGTTGGGGACTCAGTTGTTGTCGTTGTTGGATCCTCTGTAGATGTCGTTGTTAGTGTCGTTGTTGGGGACTCTGTTGTTGTCTTTGTTGGATCCTCTGTAGATGTTGTTGTTGGTGTCGTTGTTGGGGACTCTGTTGTTGTCGTTGTTGGATCCTCTGTAGATGACGTTGTTGGTGTTGTTGTTGGGGATTCTGTTGTTGTCGTTGTTGGATCCTCTGTAGATGTCGTTGTTGGTGTCGTTGTTGGGGACTCTGTTGTTGTCGTTGTTGGAGCCGCTGTAGATGTCATTGTTAGTGTCGTTGTTGGGGACTCGGTTGTTGTCGTTGTTGGATCCTCTGTAGATGTCGTTGTTAGTGTCGTTTTTGGGGACTCTGTTGTTGTCGTTGTTGGATACTCTGTAGATGTCGTTGTTGGTGTCGTTGTTGGGGACTCTGTTGTTGTCGTTGTTGGAGCCTCTGTAGATGTCGTTGTTGGTGTCGTTGTTGGGGTTTCTGTTTCTGTCGTTGTTGGAGCCACTGTTGGTGTTGTTGTTGGTGTTGTTGTTGGGGTTTCTTTTTCTGTCGTTGTTGGAGCCTCTGTAGATGTTGTTAGCGTCGTTGTTGGGGTTATTGTTTCTGTCGTTGTTGGAACCACTGTAGGTGTTGTTGTTGGTGTCATTGATGGAGCCGCTGTAGATGTCGTTGTTGGTGTCGTTGTTGGAGACTCTGTTGTTGTCGTTGTTGGAGCCGCTGTTGATGTCGTTGTTGGGGTTTCTGTTTCTGTCGTTGTTGGAGCCACTGTAGGTGTTGTTGTTGATTTTATTGTTGGGGTTTGTTTTTCTGTCGTTGTTGGAGCCGCTATAGATGTCGTTGTTGGCGTCGTTGTTAGGGTTTCTGTTTCTGTCGTTGTTGGAGCCACTGTAGGTGTTGTTGTTGGTGTTGTTGTTAGGTTTTCTTTTTCTGTCATTGTTGTAGCCGCTGTAGATGTCGTTGTTGGCGTCGTTGTTAGAGTTTCTGTTTCTGTCATTGTTGTAGCCGCTGTAGATGTCGTTGTTGGCGTCGTTGTTAGGGTTTCTGTTTCTGTAGTTGTTGTAGGCGCTGTTGATGTCGTTGTTGGCGTCGTTGTTAGAGTTTCTTTTTCTGTCTTTGTTGGAGCCGCTGTAGATATCGTAATTGGTGTCGTTGTTGGGTTCTCTGTTGTTGTCGTTGTTGGGGACTTTGTAGATGTCGTTGTTGTTGTCGATGTTGGGGACTCTGTGGTTGTCGTTGTTGGATCCTCTGTAGATGTCGTTGTTGGTGTCGATGTGGGGGACTCTGTTGTTGTCGTTGTTGGATCCTCTGTAGATGTCGTTGTTGGTGGGGATTCTGTTGTTGTCGTTGTTGGATCCTCTGTAGATGTCGTTGTTGGTGTCGTTGTTGGGGACTCTGTTGTTGTCGTTGTTTGAGCCGCTGTAGATGTCGTTGTTAGTGTCGTTGTTGGGGACTCGGTTGTTGTCGTTGTTGGATCTTCTGTAGATGTCGTTGTTAGTGTCGTTGTTGGGGACTCTGTTGTTGTCGTTGTTGGATCCTCTGTAGA